>JAUPFZ010000014.1:19401875-20832500 GCA_036937285.1 Euphydryas editha
GAAAATAAAATCCAGGTCACAACATAGAACGTTAATTCAATGTTGTCACAAATACAAACGAAAGAATTCAATGAATGTATTGTGAATGTGTTGACACGAGAAACCGGTCTCGGCCTGACCTTGTCAAGGCAAACAACCTGTTCGACACGATCAAGCGCTGGACAACTACCGATGTCATACACCTAAGTATTTGAATTGAGCGCTTTTAATAGCTGAAGTTATATATAAGTTATGATTATAGTTACGATAGTGAAACCGTAAAGAGCTTTGTGATTTTTAACCAATACGCTCGTATATTATTTCTTATGTTTGTGACCTCAGAACTCCGTAATTTATGAACCGATAAGGAAAACTATTTTTGTTTGAGAGGTTAAACTTTCCGTTTGGCCTTAATTATATCTTAAGAAATAATATCAACTCTAAGGGTGAAGAAATAGGGGATGAAATATTTTATGGAATTGAATTTTGTTTATTTTGCACTTAATGTCATTGAAGTAGGTTATTATTTAGTGTAATATTATGTTTTTTTTAGAGCATTAATTATAATATTAAATTATATTATTAATGTTGACTAACAATCAAATCTCTGTTAAATGTGACTGCTTCGATTTACGTATATATTATATTTTTTGTTCGAAAGATAGCTGAAGTTATCATTCGTACAAAAAAATAAATAAAAATGAATCAATAAAATGCTTTACGATTTTTTTAATCTAATAATCACATGGTTTGGTTATGTCAATCATACGTTATACAAGCGACCACTAAGACGCTAAACAGACTATTTAGTAAATAATTGTTGCAACTGCTTACCATTTTCATTTTACTTATTTATTTATTTTTTATTTTGTTTAACATACACACACAATAGTCTGTTCCTAAGGTAGGCAACTTAAATCTTATATCTATACATATAAAATGCTTTGTCCTGAATGACTGATTGACTGACTGACTGATCTGTCGATCAACGCACAGCCTAAAGAGCTGATTGTAGACTCAGACTTGGAGGGTGGGTTTTTTGTATGACGTAGATATCCGGTAAGGAAGGATTTTCCGATATTCTACCCCTAAGGCGGTAATAAAGGGGGACAAAAATTTCTTTGGGACAACGTGATTCCTTGGTCCAATCTACTTCAAATTTCGCATAAACATTCTTCAACAGAATCGCTTCATCAATTCTATTGAAAACGTTTCGTATTTTATTGAAATTCATTCCTTAACGGGGTTTAAAAGGGGCAGAAAGTTATTTTGGGGTTGATTTCGACACGACGTGGACATTCGAGACGATTTTTGTCATAGATAGATATACATAGCTCTCGCTTATTCTCATACTAGTTTTCATCTTTCATCCGTCCTCTTTCACACTCAGGGTAAGTTCTCAAACTAAAGGCTATCTATTCAACTGTATTATTTTCTTCAATCTACATTACATTGGGGTAGTTTAATTAACTTATATTACGGTTTGGAGCAGTGGTAGCAGATAATGGCGGCTGAAGGCGGACGCGGTTTCGATCCCCTCTCATGACAAGTGTTTGTACCGGTGATAAATATGTTAGTTTTAATGTGTTTCCGAACCCCCCAGGATTTCATCCTACTGGGCACATCTTTCGCTATGATATTTATTTTTATTTATTAGTAAAGTATAAAATTTCTACAATTATTTTTTAAATTTTTTATTATCAGTGCAGTAAATGTATAATAAAATTCTGGATTCAACTATTAAGATAAAATATTACTTGAAAGCTCATGAATTTTTAGTTTTGCATAAAAGTAAAATATATTACTTTTGTGTAATGTCTACGATTTAATTTAAGACAGGGGTGACTAGAATTACTAGTCGTCTATTACCTACTACATATTTTCGTACTATCGAACAATTTCACTTTGTTATGTTGTGGTGATGAAAGTTCCATTAAGGCCGAGGTCGCGAGTTCGAATCCCGCTTGAGACGGATATTTGCACAAGTATTTGTTCTTGATCTACAGTGAACGTGGAAAAGACGTAACACCATCGTTTTTGTCTATTATTATACACGACTGATAACAATCGTCACAAGTAAGTAAATTATCCGTCAACCCGCAGTGGAGTAACGTGATGGATTAAGCTCGTATACAGAGGGAGAAGGGGACTTTGCAGTTGGAGTCTTTTTCAGTTCAGTTTAAATATGTGTAAGTAGTTAACCACAGCTTTAACAAGGTTGGGACTTTGTCTTTTTATCCTGGGCAAATCCTCATGGATACTCTCTGCCCTGGGAAGATGGAGACTTATGTCAGACTCTTACTGGATAAAACCCTGTGGTGTTCCATCACAGCGCAATTGGCGGGATTATGAGTACGCAAGCTTCCACAATTCCGTCTGCAATCGTTTGAGATTGAACTCCTCGAGCCTATTTACCCTAAGTCTGCCCGTTCTATATTGACAAACGTGTCGGAAACTGATATTACACAGAAAAACGACTTAAATTTTTTTCTTCTTTACCTGCGATTTTACGTGTGGTTTCATAAATGTATATCACGTCTAAGTTGTAATAACTTCATCATAGTTTTAAATTTAAATTTGTTCGTAAAAGAAGTTGAAGTTTAGATTTTTTAGTTGAGAAACTGTTAAAGCGTCTCGGAGCTCGGTGTTCATGTCGCGATATGCTTAATTTGTAAGAGAAGTTGACCTACTTACATTCATTTACGTCTTTGCACTATTTTTTATTTTTTTATTAAAGTATTAAATCATTTTACGCTTTCATTCGCTTTAATATATACACAAAGACGCGGAATAATTTCATCACATATTTCAAACCAGCGAAAGGAATTTTATTTCCTTTTCCCTTAAGTTTTTATTAATATCTTATTTATTATTTCAACTGATTTTAGACATAAGTATTGAAATATCTTTAAGTATGAAGGCTGATGCAAAAACAAAAAAACAAAAAAAAAAACTCTTAGTGCGTTTGTGCACTACAAGGAATTTTATTGTCCGGCATCGGCAGTCCGATTTTTTACGGTCCGATGTGGCATAAAAAAAAATGAATGAAAATAAGATAAATGAATGAGGAAACGTAAAATGTCAGACGGTAAGATTACGTACAGTGCACAAACTTGTAGGTATATAGATTTATATGGCGTGCCGTATCGGACCGTAAAAAATCGGACTGCCGGACAGTAAAATTACTTGTAGTGCACAAACGCCCTTAGGGTCTATTTCACCGGTTGTACATAAAGTTTATCTCGGACATAAGTTACTGATAAGCTTTATCGGCAGGAGCTAAAACAAGCCTACAGACAGGGCCTACTTCAACAAATAAACTACAACTTTTGGATTCACAGGTTGCGAATAGGAATATCTGACAGATAAAGTGTAATTTGATGATAAAAAATAAAAATATTTCATAAATTTATATCTGTTGGATACCTTTATACGTCAGATAATTTTCAATAAATAAATAAATAAATAAACGTCTCGCACTCATACAAATATTTGTCATGTGCGGGGATCGAACCCGCGACCGCCAGCGCGTCAGCCACTTGCTGTGACCATTGCGCCAACGCGTCGTCATTTTATCATCAACTGGTGAAACAGGCCCGTTATAGTCTTATTTATTAAGCATTTGAAATTGAATTGAACCGAATCAGTGGAAATCCGTAATATATTTTTATATAGTCCGTGATTTTAATTAACCTATATATTTACGAATATAAAATTGCATGATATTATTATAATGATAATTATTATGAAGGTGAATATATCGTTTTGTTTTCACTTATGTTTTATTTTTTGACGGCCGGCTGGTCGAGTGGTCAGGCAACTGGACACTTTACGCAGCGGTCGCGGGTTCGAATCCCGCCAGGTGCAGATAATTTGTATGACGAATATAGATGTCTGCACCGGGTCATGGATGTGTATTTATGTATATATGTATTTATATCTTAAATTTATTTCCGTTCCTAGTACCCGTAACACAAGTTCTTACGAACTTAGCACGGGGCTAGGATAACGTTGTGATTGTTGGTTAATATTTATTTATTTATTTATTTATTTCTTTGTTTCACGAGCTATTTTCTAGATCTACTAGTCCGATTATAAATATTATTTTTTTGTTTCAAAAGGTTTGAGGAGTTAAGACATCGCTCTATGACTTAAAGTTGCATAGAAACAAAACAAACAAAATGTTATTCTCCTGTGCAACTTTTATTAGATATAGTTAGATATAACATACTTTTGAGAAAATATCTTTGAAATGTTTCCTACAAAGAACAAAGTAAATCCTAAATTCAGATGAGATATTAACATAAAAGATTCAGTCTCGATGCTAACGATTGATTAACATAAAAGGCATCTAGTGAGGATAGTCTCAACTCTCAATGTAGATCTAAATCGAAAAGTATCGACGGAATTTACACGGTAAAGTGCTAAAGATCGAAACCTTCACACTCAAAAAGTCCTGTGTCTAAAGCCCAGACACAGCAAAGCACAAACGCTGAGAACTCGAAAAATATATATAAATATATGTGTAACTTAGCGGTAATCGAATCCGCTAGCGCAACAATCAGTTGATGTGACCACTGCGTCAACCCGTTGACAAATAAACTTCGTAGTGTCGACCTTCGAAGATACAGAGAAAATAGAAGCATCGTAGGGATCAAACGAAAAAAAGTTTTATTCTTGAAAACGGCAAGCAGCAGTTAAAAATGTACCAGTAGTTTTTTATTGGGAATATTTTGCATCATAAGTCGTTTCAAACGGAACGGTTTGTAAACCAAACGAATCGTTTTCTGATTATAGGAATCGAGTTTTAGTGTCCCGATTCCATCTCGAGCATAGTCGGCATCTATTGACGTTGAGACTACCAGCATCGACCGTAAATTCGAGAAATTATTCGAGCTTACCCGTAAGGCAACCTGCCTTTAATAAAACACTTGATTAGTTTTCAACCGACTTGAAAAAAGGAGAAAGGTGTCGATCTGACTACTTATAAAAACTGCAATTCTTTCTTGAAACGAATTCTTCAAAGAAGTATAAATTATTTAATTTTCTTTTCAGATAATTATTTATAAATGTATTTTTTTAACTATGGTCTATGACACAGAAGGTCTATAAATGTCAAAAATATATTACTTCAGTAGAATGGGCATGAGTGCTGCCATCTACAAAACTGTTTCGTTTTTCAAAAAGTTACAATAATTTCAACTGGAATATATAATTATTTAATTATATGCTCATAGCTAGTGTTCTAATCACATTTTTTTTATTATTATTATTAATTTATTGATTAAATATCCAATCAACTATACAAGGTTTTTAAGATTATTTAAAATTAAAAAAAAAATTATATATATATTTCTATAAAACTAGCGAAATAAGTTATTACTTAAAACAATCTTTGTGTATTTAAGTAATATTAAGATTATTAGTTTTAAATTTCCTTTTAAACTGTTTTTTATTTACGATTGTGTCGCCTCTAGCGGAAAACACAGGAAACGCTTAAAGGGGACACTTGAAGCCAAGGAAAGGACTCGTGAATTATTTCTACTTAGTGATTTCACCACCCTCCGACAGATGGCGTTACCTGTTTCAAAATTGTCATCTACATAGCGCTTTTTTTTTTACAGAATATGCTTTTAATGCATTGAATGGAGTTCTTAATGTACAATACGATACCGATAATTTTACTATTAATTGATAAAAATGTTGACAACTAACACAACGCCCACTTTAGTCTTATCTTTACGAATTCTTAGTCTGCTTAAGAAAAGATATGTTCTCATAGACCAGTGCCGAAGCCTTTGAAAATGGTAAAAAGTGAAAGAAAAATAATAGTAGGATGAAACCCATTGGAAAATGAAGAGAATATTACAAAAATGCAGGGAAAAATAAATTACGGGCGATCTGAGGTCGGAAAGGGAAAAGGAGGGGTGGTTTAACCCATTACTTCCCAAGCATCGAAATAATTGTCTTTTTTTGTTGAAATTACAAAATAGAGATCATATACATTAAAAAAAAGTAATATAAAGTAAAATTTAAAAAAAAATTATTCATGGTCGCTGTATCAGCCTGTCCTATAAATATGACAATGGGAGTATATGGTTGGTCAGAAATAATAAAATCTTACAGTTATTACAAAATCAACTTTATTTGCAAAACTATCATTATAATCCTTTTCAAATAGAATAATATATGTTTATTTCGTATGATAAGGTATGAAACAATCAATGCAAAGAGTTTTTTTTTACAACCTTGTCCTTAGCAACGCCTTTGTTTGTCCCTTTTCAACATATAGTGGCCCAAATTATCAAACCTCACTGGTTGCAAAAGAACTTCCGAAGTCCCTGGAGTAGGTTTACTTGATCTGCATTTCGATTTTTTCATCCAAGAAAAACAAATCCTTCGTTTAAAATCTAACAGAGGGATGGTTTCGTCTTTATTAACCTGGTTGCAAACAATCCATGCATTTACTAGAGACATATCCAAAATTCTAATAAAAAGAGGCCAGTACCATTTTTTACCTCTGAAACGATTAAGATACTTTGAGTTCAAACAATCATGTTTGTCTACTCCTTTCATATTTTGGTTATAGTTATGAATAAATTTTGGCTGATTTACAACTACTTTGGCCTTTTCTAACTTTAAATATCTATTCGTTTTCATAAAAGGTTCTACAGAATCAAAATTAGTCAAAAGACATACTATAATGTAGTATCATGCCATATAATATATTGTCATGCCATTTCACACATAATATTTCATTATTTTTATCAAACCGGTGATCGGAATAATCTCGTTTTTTCTTTTTCATTTCCTGTTTCGTCATGATAGGACATATCTTAGTTCGAGCGGGTGAGAGAGGTCGCCGCCGACGTCGCCTCCATCCGCGGGTGACGAATGGGGGAACGTAAGATGGGCTGTTTAATGCGCCTCCAGTAACGCCCCTCTGCCCGTGTCAAGTCGAGATGAGAACCCGGTCCTGCTAGATACGGCGTCTTTGGGACTGTTCAGAGGTACAGCCGAACAGTCCCCATGGAGGAGAAGTCTGGCCTTTTCATCGAGGCCAGCCTGTCGTTGGAGGGATCCTGTTGCCTGCAGATCCGGGACCCTCCAATTAAAGCGGCTGAAGGCTCCCGCAGGGGCTTAGTACGGTATTGCACCACCAAGTGCTGAGTCCGACATACACTACCGGTCAAAAGTTTTTGCCCACCATACAGATTGTGTGATACCAATCAAATGAAAACAATATGATCGATTTAGATATATATATTTTAAAGAACATATAAAGATAAGAATATAGTAATAATAAAAATACAATCGGTAATTGTTACATATTTAAATTTTTGATTCGTCGATATAACCCCCTTTTGCTTTTATTATTGCGGTGCACAATCTTGGCATTCTCTGTAACAATTTCGACAAATAATCGTGGTCTATTTGGTTCCATTCGTTTTCAAGGATATTCCAAAGATCTGAAGTGGAAGTAGGACACTGCTTTCTGACTTCCCTGTCCAATTTGTCCCACAACAACTCAATCGGGTTGAGGTCCGGTGACTGTGACGGCCAAATCATCACTTTCAATACATTATTCCTTTCCAATTCGTTCAAATACTCTTTGCACAGCTTCGAGGAATGCTTGGGGTCGTTGTCATGCTGGAAAATAAATTTTCTGCCGATCAGACGTTGACCAGAACGTACTACATTTTCCTTTAATATTTGTTTATAGCCTTCTTTTTTCAAAATCCCTTCAATTTTTACCAGTTCTCCAGTCGCCCGTCCTCCAAAACATCCCCAAACCATCACCGAGCCTCCACCATGTTTTACGGTCGGGATTACACATAGATCTAACATCCGCTCTTCCTTTGACCTGCGCACAAAGACTCTTCTCTTAGACCCAAAAACCTCAAACTTGGACTCATCACTCCATAAAACTTTCTCCCACTGTTCATGCGTCCAATTTTTATGTTCTTGAGCCCACTGCAACCTCTTAATTTTATTTTGACGTCTTAAAAGAGGTTTCTTCACTGCCACTCTCCCAAAAAGGTCAGCTTCTCTCAATCTCCTTTTGACGGTAGAAGTACTCAAAGGCAGATCCCTAGATTCATTGATCTGAGCTGTTATCTCTGGACCCGTGAGTCGTCGATCACGTTTACTGATCAATACAATATGCTTATCCTCAGCTGTTGTGGTTTTCCGAGGCCGCCCTGAACGTTTTCTATCGCTAAAGCTCCCAGTGGATGCATATTTTTTTACGTTGTAGTCTACGGTACGTCGAGGTATTTTTAATTCGGCGGAAATGGTACGGTTACTTTTACCTAAATTATGAAGACTAGCAATTAATGCACGAGTTTCCACCGATAGTTCCATGCTTTTACCCATTTTAAAACTTACAAGTCTGAATTTGCGAAAACGTCAACAATTCGTATACGAACTTCACAAAAAGAGGTCTTGGTACAAAAAGTATAAATCACAGCACGTTTTAGCATCTCCCAGGGCTAACTGGAACTAAACTACAATCATAAACACCGAAGAAATCATTCACAGTTACAAGAATAAGAAAGAAATCAGCCAGTACTTACAAGTTTTAACTTGTCGCACTCACTGACAAAATATAACATGCGCTTGTACAAAGTAAACAAATAATGGGCACTACTACTTTTCGCTTGTAAAACATCGTTTCGACATTCGCTTAACAATATGATAGGGAAATATGCTAAAGTGTATTATTTTGAAATTTAATGAATAAAGTATGGGGTGGGCAAAAACTTTTGACCGGTAGTGTAGGTCTAGGACTGCCTACACGGGCGTCCTGGAAATCACCCGTAAATGGTTTCCCCTGCGATACAAACAAAAAAAAAGAACGTTTAGTAGTTAGTTCTATTGTCTCTTACTGTGCCTGTAGCTCTAAAGCCTTGAGATTTTAAATCAATCAACAGTTCATTACAACTGAAAAAGTTTTCGAAGTAGATAATAATGTGCGCTAGGATCCGACCACACGTCGAGCAACGTTTTGACCACTCTTGAACCCAGCTTGAGCTATCGCTATGAGAAGTACGAGTATTCCTGTATATGTATAATGAAAAGTTATAACAATAACTATTAACTCCACATAGAGCCCAAAGTTTGTACCTGTTCTTTGCTGCTCTACACAGTATTGAACATGTTTTCGCGTCAAATAGTATACACGTATTCCCAGTGTCATATTTATAGGACGGCTCATTTAAAAGTTATGTAACTTGTTTCTAGAATATGTTTTGTTTTTATATTTATTTATAGCATGTTTGTATAAGGTCTCACAATTGATATCAGGTATTTTGAAGTTAATAATTTCTTTTCTTAAACATTAAATAAAATAAAAAAGTATCACTCCTGTTAACCCAACTAAATTGAGCAATTTAAAAAATATATATTAAAATGAATGAAATATGTATGACTTCCAAAAAAATATATTTAAATAGAAAAATTCTGTATTAATACATATTTCATTATAAGTAATAGAAAAAATATGTATAAATTTGTTAAAAAAAAATCGAATATAGTGTCCTAAAAATAAACCAGCAGTAAGTAATGGGTTAAGGGTAAGAAACGGTTTATCGCGATTTCCGGCAAAACTACAAGTCCTATAAAAAAAAGTTAAATGGTATAGTTGTAGGTAATATAAAGATCTACAACTTTTGTATGTTCACATTTTTCACATAACCTCAAAATTTATGTGAAAAATTTAAATAACCAAGTTTTTAGATTTTTATTTTTATCTTTTACAAAAAAAAAAAAAAATCTCTAAATTTGGTTAGAACTTACCTTTTTATGTCCCAAACACACTGTAATATTTTTTCATCTTATTTTTAATTGAAACTTGAAAAAGCACCCTAATTTTCAATCGAAAATTCTCACGTCAAAATATATGTTTTTTTTTAAAAAGCCGGTTGGTTTTTTGTTCAATGAAATCTCTACTTTTTGGTGGTGTAAAAAATATACATTACTATGGTAAATTTTCTCAGAAAATGCTACGAAACTAAATAAATAAAAATGATTAAGTAAATCTAATTTGAACTTAATTAAACTGAATTAGCTTGTACGAGTAAATATTTATATAGACAACAAATCGTTCAAGAGCAAAATCAATCAAGTTTTATAGTAAGCATTGCTTGCCATTTTTTTGACAACATGCGGTAACAATAGTTTTCAAAAAATGCCCTACTGGTTGCTAATATATTTTTTCTTAAATGTGTTTAGATAATACAAACACAATGAAAGTCGATTATCCGTTGCGATAACAAGATAATATATGCGTTACGTCATCACGATCCTATCTTTAACGTAACTACAATAAACCTGTGTTTACAATTACATCACTGTCTCGGAATACTCTCCCGACTAACAATATTCTGTCTAAGAATAACTAAGGAGCTGCTGAACAAAATGGGGTAATAAAATGTATTATATTGTAATACGAGATATTTATAAATATATTTAATTGTTTATTTTATGTATTTTAATTATGTTAAATTAATAATATTACACGGAAGCGTTTGTTTAAACAGAGTTGCTTCATATCACTCTTATAACATACTAGTTCGTGACCAGCGGTTGTAGCCGCGGCAGATATGTACAAAAGGAGGCATCCATTAATTACGTGAACTAAAAATGGGTCCAATGAAATCTTATTAAATCTCATTTGAACTGAGGTGAGCGTACCTATAATCAAAAATCTCACGTTAACTTTAAAAAAATATAAATTATTTCACAGATAATAACAAAAATATTTTGACTGTTCATTATGCTCGCTTAAATGTTTGTTTTTAATTGCCCGCTGTTTGTGCTTTTAGTTTTATTAAATCTTTATTCATTATAGTACACCTGGACGTTGTATTATTTTCCTGTTTAAAAAAAATTGGTCCTTTATCTACTTTAACGTAAATCTTACGTAAGAGGGAAGACGGGGAGGAGTCCAACCAAATCTTACTAAATCTCACCTAAGAGGAGGAGGAGTCTAAATCGAATGAAAAACAGGTCACGTAATTAATTAATGCTCCCAAACTTCGTTACGGTATCACTACAATTATTTAGAGCAATAACTCCACTTCTAGACGGTGTGTCAAGTTGAAACCAACTTGTGGTAACCGCATCCAATTTCATGCAGCATATTTTGCGCGATGGGGGACGAACATACAGACAGACAGATGAATAAATATAATTATTTTTTTGCTTCTATTGTTTTTATAAAGACACCTATAATTCCTTTTTACTAAATATTTCTCATGTACAGACAACAGCAAGTTACAATTTTATTGTATGTATAGATAGTTCAAAAACCAAGCTAAAACATACACGTTTTTTTTTTTAAATAATTTATTGAACTATTAAGTAATACATAAAAGAACAAACAAAGAAAAACATACAAAATAGAGTGCAAAGGCGGTCTTATCATTGATAGTGATTTCTTACAGACAACTCTTGTCTATATAGGACATATTGATAATAAGACAGGCAAACGGTGTAGTTAATTTTTAAAATGAAATATTTAAAATATAACAACATAGGTTATACCTTAAAAAGTTGAACTTTGTTGTAAAACAATTTTGTTGCCTAAGATTTGCCAATTGTCATAACTCATAAATCATCATCACAATAAGTTAATAGATAATAATACAAAATAACGATACTTAATAATACAAAATAACAATAAATCAATTAATAAGTATTTATTACAGGGGAACAAATTAATGTAGTTATTGTTAAAATCGATCAAATACAGTTGTTAAAAAGTGTAAATTTTACTCAAATGTGCGTAGTGAAGTGCTAAGTTAATTTCTAATGAGCATCAATATATTGTACATAAAGGCACATTCGCCCCCGACATATTATCTTTATATTCGTTGCTGTGATAAAAAAAGAAAACGAAAAAATTTAATTTCAAGCACGACGTCAGAAAAAAAAAAACAATATAACAAATACTGAGAAACGAATTTTTCTCGTAAAAAATATCAGAATCACCATTATTTTCTGGCAGAACGCCTCACGGTCGCCATACTATATTTACGTGCGCATACGCATTTAGAGTTCATTCATTTTTGTTTTCGTTTAAATTTAGATTTCAAGTAGCATCTGTTCATTCGAGCGTGGGACGTGGGTGGGTGCGGACATGTTTTAATTACTGTATTGTCATATGTTATTTTTGATATCTTATTCTTTTATTTTATTATTAAATGGTAGTTAAACAATAGTTGAATGTAATTAATATATTTCCTTTAGTAGAAACATTAACAGTTTTTGTTCTACAACCTGGAGAGAAATGATTGTTTTTAGATTATGTGTATGTGTTTCTTTGGCAGCCTTTGTAGCTAAAACTAAAGTACATACATAATTATGAGGTGTAAGAGTGGTCTTTATTCTGCTATTGTAATGAACTTAATTTAAACACCCCTAGCTCCTTCTTATCATGGTTAACGCTCTTCGGGTATAGGCTTCTTATACTACATAGAATAAGGGTACGACCTTAATTGACATGCTACTCCACTTGGGATTGGTGGATTATTTACCAATCAAGAGTACCAGACCGACGGTTTTATGTGCTCTGAGGCACGGTGAAATAACCCATGTAGATAAGTACTCAGACCAGAAACAAATATTTATACGAATGCAAATATCCGCTCCGAGCGAGAAACGAACCCTTTTTTGTGTCGTAGGGAAATCCATTTACGGACGATATCCAGAACGCCCGGGTAGGCAGTCCCAAACCTATGTCGGACTCGGCAATTTGGAAGTGCAATACCGTACTAAACCCCTGTGGGAGCCTTCAGCCGCTTTAACTGGAGGGTCCCGGATCTGCAAGCAACAGGACCCCTCCAGCGACAAGCTGGCCTCGGCGAAAAGACCAGACTTCTCCATGGGGACTGTCCGGCTTACCTCTGAACAGTCCCGACGACGCCGTGTCTAGCAGGACCGGGTTCCCATCCCGGCCCGACACGGGCACAGGGGCGTTACTGGAGGCGCATTAAGTAGCGCCTCCTAGGCACCCCCATTCGTCGCCCGCCGATGGAGGTCACGTCGGCGGCCTTCTCTCTCACCCGCTCGTCGGCCCCTTCTGGGACATTACTGTCTCACAGAAGGAGACCGTTGCCTTCCAAGCGGGACACGAACCCGCGATCGTCGATGTTAACAAAACTTTTGTCGCCAATACCGTAATGCCATTTTTTTTCGTAGCTTATTAATAGATTAAGCAAGTCAAGTGTTTCACTTGCAACACAAAAGGAGTCGTAAATATGATAATAGCATTTTAAGGTTGATTTCCTGTGAGTGTCGTACTGCTTTGTTCTATCCATTTGCATACAAACTGTACCTACTAAATTACCTAAAACTAGATTACCAAAATATGCCTGTTTATTCACATAATAAGTTTAATTGTCCACATTCACTTACTCCTCGCTTTGATAAACGCTCACTATACCATTAAATTGCTGTTTAAATCCAGTTCAATCCGGAGCGTGGCGGTTTCGGGTCTATCTTAGTGTTTCTAGACCAAATTTACGATAATGGACGCTATAAAGTGTTTAAACCAATTACCGTTCGAGCGAAAATTCAATATGAAAGCCTCGACCAGCTCGCTCGAACATCGTTCCATTAATTGTTTAAACATAATTATGGACTTTACGGACATGCGCTATATTAAATCGAACTATGAAATGATTTCAGAGAAAATTGTGTGATTGTCGAGAGACGAGATCACGTTGTGGATCAGGCACGATGATTTAGATTTTAGATGATCTCAGCAGAAGCTACATTCCAAATCGGTGGTAGCGCTTCACATTAACTTTAGTTAATTAATTTAAAATGTTATATACTCTGTAAAATGATGATTCAAAAGAGCTTATGAAGCCTACTTAAATATAGAAAATTTTGATTTTAACCAAAATGTCGTAGTGCTAATTCATGGAAAAAATGTGAGTAGGTAATATGATTCCCGTAGATCTCGAGTATCCACAATAGAATAGCGTTTTAGCTCTTATTCTTCTATATGATGAGGAGAATTTACCTGGCAGTGGGACAGTTAGGCCCGATCCACATTACAGTGCTGATCTCAGTTCGTTCTCGGTCCAATCTCGATCCGGTGAAATATTGTTACACAAGAAACAATGACAGTATTCATACTATCCGTGACAGTCAAGGTCCGATCAAGTCACGCTCCAGCAACGATTCGTCATACAAAAGATTTTACCGGATCGAGATCGGACCAAGAAAGAATGAGATCAGCACTGTAATGTGGATCTGGCCTTACTGGCTGACAAATTCAATCTCAATTCCTTTTTTAAGAGTGTATGCTACCTCAAATTGCTTATTTTCCACTCGGCAGGATGTGTATATCTTCCAAACTACTGAATATTTAAGTTTAAAATTTATGTATGGTAAAGTTCAGGACATAAACTATCTTTCGTATGTTTCGAAAACACGATTCCATAAAATTTTATCGATAAAAAAAAATCGCAAAGTTACCTCTATTTTTTTTATTAAATCCTTAATATCTCAGTAAATATAGAAGTTATGGACTTGAGATTAAGCATGGTAATTGAAATAAGTATGAAGAACATTTTATATGTTGCGTTTTTTAAAAAATAACTATTGATAAGGGTTGTGGGGAGAAAATACCTATAATTCGTGCGACGAACAACCAAGCGCTCTCAATTCTCATATGTGTCAGTACCGCTCCGGCTTTCGTAAGGGATACCTGTGTCGCTTGCGCTCGAATTGAACGGAGGACGGTACTATACTTTTTTACTTTTTGAGCTTGTATACTTTCATTCAACATCTATATACATATAATAAAATGGTAGGAAAGTCAAAACTGTACATTGAATATTTTTTTTAAAGAATACTTGGGGTGTAATCATGTTCCGAAAAGACGCACGCGCTCCCCGCGAGCGTGTTGCGGTTGCGACGAAGTGGGGGTGAAATCTGAATTCGAGCTGAGGTAGGGTGGCCCCTTAAATACATAAAATCTCATCATACTGGGTGGGGGACGCTAACAACTGCGCTTAGACCATGAAAAACATATGTACGGCCTATAGGTATAAAAAAATTTGTAAATGAGTTGCCGTGGCCACTGCGCCAATCCGTCTTCAGATCTATCGTTTTGCCTATTGTATCAATTATTTATAAATATACTAGCAAACCCGGCGAACTCCGTTTCGCCACCAACTTATTTTCGTGAGGGATACTCACACCACGTACTTCCGCCATGCAAAACCATATTGGTTTGTAGTACATGCTATGTATCAGAGATGGCGCTGTATGTGAAAAATGATTTTCCCTGTTTTCCTGCTTTTCTGTTGAAAATTTTCCTGAATTTATTTTTCTATAAAGCTCACGGAGCCCGAGATCTTTCCAACGAATGCAAAACCGTGGAAATCTGTTCGTGCGTTCTGGAATTATAGCGTCAGGAAGGAAAACCCGACTTATTTTTATATTATAGATTACAACATTTATAATTTTTAAATCATTTGATGAGAGTAAATGATGACCCTTCTTCTATATGGAGAAGAGGCCTTTGCCAACCAATGTGTTGTTTAGAAGTTGATTCAATGCACTTCTGTTCATTATGGTAGTATAAGATTATATTATATATTATTATGATTTTCCCTGTTTTCCTGCTTTTCTGTTGAAAATTTTCCTGAATTTAGTTTGCTATAAAGCTTACGGAGCGCTAGACCTTTCCAACGAATGCAAAACCGTGGAAATCGGTTCGTGCGTTCTGGAATTATAGCGTCAGGAAGGAAAACCCGACTTATTTTTATATTATAGATTACAAAATTTATAATTTTTAAATCATTTGATGACAGTCAATGATGACCCTTCTTCTATATGGAGAAGAGGCCTTTGCCAAGCAATGTGTTGTTTAGAAGTTGATTCAATGCACTTCAGTTCATTATGAGAGTATAAGATTATATTATTATGATTTTCCCTGTTTTCCTGCTTTTCTGTTGAAAATTTTCCTGAATTTAGTTTGCTATAAAGCTCACGGAGCCCGAGACCTTTCCAACGAATACAAAACCGTGGAAATCGGTTCGTGCGTTCTGGAATTATAGCGTCAGGAAGGAAAACCCGACTTATTTTTATATTATAGATATACATATATTTTCATACAATATACATTTGCTTTAGATTAAAATATAATATTATTATAAAACATGAACAGTTAGAAGATCAACTAAATGATCAACTTTATTACCGGCATCATATTAAGGTCGTAACCTACTACATCCGTCTCAGTGGGCGTCGCGCACTACTGGTCGGGTTAGCGACAAATTGGCCCAATAATTCTGTTAGTTTCGTCATTGCTATGATGTTGTTAGTGTGTAGCGACATTTCAAATTACTATTACTCGTCTCATCTACACGTGTTATATAAACTAATATTATATAAATAAAAATGTGTTTGTATGTTTATTTTTTCTCCGCAACCTGACCTTGATTAGGCAACATATAGTTTTCCACGATAAAAGCAGTCTTGACGTAAATCGCCCCTGTGCTTTATTAATTGTTACAGCAAACGATAACTCTGGCGACTTGATATAGCGCGCGGCGCGACGTACATCGCTTCATTTGATTTTACATTGTTCCTAAATTATGGGTCCAAATTAAATGCTACAAAAGACAAAGTTTATCTTTATAATGTTGCCTGGTTGATAAAATTTTTATAATTCGTAAGGATTCATATGCCTGGCTAATAATGCAATAAAATCGCCTTTTTATTTTATGTTATCATTATTTCGTTGCGGAGTTATTTTAAAATTATGATACCTTCTAAGATATTCATTGAAATGAAATGATGTTAAGGTCAATTTTGTTTTTCGTTAGTAAAATTTTAAATAAAAAAAAAAAACAGAGTAACCTTATTATAAACGCATATTAAATTCAACGCGATAAATCTGTCGTTTTTATTCCGACGTGTCGCGATCGCTGCTGCAGCGCGCGCCTGCAATAAATCAATTAGGAACTAGTATTTTAGTGTATCGACGTAATGTTGTTCGAAATGAGTTATTAATACCCGTAATGCTTTAATGAGACGTATGTTTATACGATCGACGTGGTTTTGCCTGCGTTTACATTTTATAATCCACTTTTCCTTTACTGTAAATTTATCATTTTGTGTTTGTCTGTTTTACAAGTGGGTAGTTTTCCGATTAGCAAATTATAAAAAAATATTCTAAGTGGGGTATAATCCGTACTTATAGAGTTTTTAGATTACAAAGAAATATTTTAAAAATACTTATATTAGTAGAGTTCTGCTATCTACAACAAAAAAAAATTACTAGAGTAGAAATAAGTTAAGAAGTTAAATTTAAAGACATTTATTTCTATATGTAATATTATAATTATATTATACGAACACAAATATAAAGCAAAAACAATATAATAATTTTAAATATGTTTTTTTCAACGTATAAATTTAAATAAATTGTTTATGTATAGATTGTATGTTTGATTTTTGAAATAAGACCTCTTTTTGTTCCATTTCTTCTATTTTAATATGATACTTTAAAAATTTCCTTAAAATAGTAATATTATGTGAACAAAAAAAATAATATTAACATTAAACGTGTATGTTAGTTTTATAAAGGATAAAATAAAAAATACGTAAGTAAAGTCGCAGTTTTTTTTACCCGCAGTGCAATAAATCACACTCGTTCCAACTGTCACAGCGGTTGGTGATCGCCGATATATCAATTAGAGCATGAGTATTGGACTATGTCGGACAGTTTCGTGTGTACGGGCTTTATGATTCGGATATAAGACACGTAGCAACCGCAATTGTCAACTTTTTACAAGTTTTCGTTAATTGTTAAACTAGCAAATGCTGGTGTTTTTCATGTATTGTGTATGAAACACAATATTGTCTCTGATTGCTAATTGTCCAAGTAGATAAGGCTGAGATCGCTTTATTCAGTGCCAGTATTTTGTTTTTGATACACGTATTTGACATTAAAAAAATCCCTACATTAAAAACTGTTAATGGAATTTTATTACCAAGTGTAGTCTATTCGTCAAGACGTTCATCTGTCATATCTACCACCACTATCACAGCCACCCAATGGGTCTCAAACAAATAATGTCTAATATGACCGTTTGGGGTTGGAGAGGCTGCTATTGAAAAGGAAGGATCCTTCGACCAGACGGTGTTGCGTCTGGTGGGCTACGCGCCACTTAACGCTTATTGTCGAGTTCATGTATATATACTCAATCGCTTTGAAAACTTCGATAGCGGGATGTAGGATTCGTTAGTTTCTTCTAGTTCGTATATGGCGAGATAGATGTCGCTACATCACTCCCCCTCCGAGACCGGAGGTCGATAGCAGGTTGAGTCGTTCATACATCTTGTGATGCTTGCCGGGCCAGTGGATTGTTCCAGTGAGTCGGAACCAGATGCCGCATAGTTCACGGTGAGTCGGAACTGTCTGCGGTGATGCCCCAGTGAGTCGGGGCGGTGCAGTGCTACGTAGTGGCTGGCTGCTGCGTCGACCAGGAGAGAAGTGCGTCTCTGCTTGTTGACCGGCCGAAGTGCAGTGTGCTGTGCCAAGGTCGCTGCGAAGGCTGTGGGCGATGACCAGGAATGCGCGTCCGCTGCATGCTTGTGGTCAGAATAACCGTAGTAGCCGTGGATGCTGGCTGGCTGTATGACTCGCTGCTCGAAAGCTTGAGGAAGTGATGATGACGTGGCTTTGCGAAGGCTACGCTAACGTTCATGCTCGGGGTCACCAGTTTAGCGTAGAGAGAGGCTGCTATTGAAAAGGAAGGATCCTTCGACCAGACGGTGTTGCGTCTGGTGGGCTACGCGCCACTTAACGCTTATTGTCGAGTTCATGTATCTATACTCAATCGCTTTGAAAACTTCGATAGCGGGATGTAGGATTCGTTAGTTTCTTCTTGTTCGTATATGGCGAGATAGATGTCGCTACAACCGTAAGTGTTAAAAGAATTTCGTCCTAATACACCAAAAGGCCATTCTGGTGTAGCGGTGCGAGTAGTCTCCTAAACGCCGGCGGTTGCAAGTTCGATTTCCGCTCGGGGCAGATATTTGTATTTGTGCAAATGTTTGTTTCCGGTCTGGGTGTATGTCCTTAAGGTTTTCTCCACCATGCTTCGGAGAGCACGTAAAGTGGTCGGTCCCGGTTGCTATGGACACCTGGTAATTATCGTTACTCATGGTATTATCCGCCAACCCGCAATGGAGCAGCGTGGTGGATTAAGCTCCAACCCTTCTTCTATATGAAGAAGAGGCCTTAGCTCACCAGTGGGTTGTTTACAGGCTGATACAGTTCAGTAGGTACAGAATTCATAATAAATAAACTCTTTACACTCAACGCCCCCCCAGTGGGACGAGACCCCTGTGTCGGGGGTCTGGAAACACACAATAACAAAAATATCCATATGGCTTATACCAACATCAAACCTGCGACCGCTAGCTCATAAGCCAGTGACTGCTGCTGTGTTGCTGTGACCACTACGCAAACGCGCCTATAACTTTTTGTTGTGTTCAATAGGTTTGGTATAAAACTAGTTTATGATCGAAATACACACATAATGGAATCATGGCATATGTCACCATGATTTTCCAATGGCATACCAATCGAAGTAAATAAAAAAAATAAGAAAGAAAAATTGGTACGTAACGTATAATAAATGAGACTGATCTTTCATTGGAGCACAATAGAAATAGCATAGCCGTTATTGGCCCATTTAACGCTGGCCTTAGACGACACAAATTGGAAATGTCGTAAGCGCTGATAAGTATGGCCTGAACGTCCCACTGGTGGGCAAAAGTTTCCTGTCCATATGGGAGAGAGGTTGGTACGGATGTTTCGTGATTGTGTTGTGTGTATGTTTCCGCACTCCCGACACCATTGATCTGGGGGCCGTCGAGTGTGAATCTTTTATTTATTTAATCAGCTACGCTGCTCCACTGTGCCACTAATGTACTTCGAGTAACGATTGTTGTCAGCTGTTTATAATAACAAGCGCGACCTACAACTTCCCCATTTTACTGGATAAGTATATAAGAACCTTGGTCAATATTAAAACTTAACCAACACCACAAGGTCATTGAACTCTCAAACTCTTCCAATGTTTCGACTCTTATATCAAATGCGAGGGTCGCGCTCGATCTCGTAGCTAATCAAATCTACTGCCACCCGCGCGCTATTCAATTATAAATACGACTAGTGATGTCCCTCGACGGGATATCGACGAACTCGCAAATTATTTCCAGTATCGATAGGATTGTTGTCAATAACGATAAGCCGTTATCATGAAATTACAAAAAACTATTTAACGTTTGTTGAATTTATTTAAAAACGAGTCAAATTAAACGATAATGAAGTTCGATTTGCTGATCAACGTGACAACATTTTCGTACTATTTGACTTGTCGATAAAGTCGTCGTCTTGCCTTGTTCCTCTGTTTAGTAATGTCGACTATTACCACCTCGTGGTTCATCCGCGGTCGACTTGTCAGGTTAGCCGATTCTTATTTTAATTGCTTCACTCTTGTAAGATACAGTATGATTTTTAGGATTTCGTTCAGCCCCAACAGATAATACCTACATGTTAATAAAAATAATAAATACATTAGAGCTAAAATTAAAGGGGCTTTCTCAACAACAAAAAAAATGCGTTTCTGCGACTTTTAGCTCGATCTTAACCAGCCATCTAACGCAAAATAAATTTTTTTTTTTCAGTACCGCTAAGTTTTCATTCAACATTACGTACAAACACAATAAGCTTTCCAGCTTTATAATACAAAAAAAGTCAAAGAGATTAAACTCAAATTGAAAAGATTAATTTTCTTTTGATGATGATGAAATATCTACTAAAAGACGAGTTTTGTAAGCTAACGACTTGTACAATTTAATGATATTTCAGCAAAATCTAGATCTAAGAAGAAGCGACGAAATGATTTGTCCTTTTCGTTTGTAACGATTAAAATAAATTATTTCATTTAAGTTATTCATTATGCATATAGTATTCAGTTTCTGTCTAAGATCCTGTTATAATTAGATTAATGAATTCGACTGGCCCATTGGCGCTGTTTGCAGTGACCCTGTTTTCTGCACCAGGGTTGTGGGTTTGATTCCCGCCCCGAGTCTGAGTGTGATATAATTAATTAGTATATGTATTATTCATATGTATATAGAAGTCGGCTGTTACCTGAAACGCAGGCATTAAGTTGCCTACCTTAGGAAAATAGGATGTATTTAAAAAAAATTATATGAATAACTTATAGAGATAGAGAAAGTAAAGATTGAACTTGACGATGATTCACCAAAGCTTGTTTATTATATTGTGATGTTGTGTTGATGAAACACATCTAACCTGATTGCATTGTACCGTGTTTCATTTCATTGAGAACTGTTCTGGTGCAGTGGTGCGAGTAGTCGCCAAAACGATAGCAGTCGCGGGTTCGATACAACATGTACAAATACTTGTTCCTGGCCTATGTGTATGTCTTTGTAGGTCTGCAACCGTGTCTCGGAATGTACGTTAAGCATTCGTTCTGGTTATTATCATGGACACCTGATAGCGATAGTTACTCATGGTAGGGAAATGATGAAATGATGTAATGATATGTAGGGAAGCAGCGTGGTGGATTAAGCTCCAACCCTGCTCCTATATGGAGGAGGAGTGTTTGTTTCAGTTGTGGCACATTTACAGGCTGAGTCATGTATGATTTAAATACTTAATACTAAGTATTTTCTTTACAAGTAAAGTCAAAAGAGTTGTGCCAAAGTATCCTAAATAAATACAGCTGCTAGATTTTAAAAGAAAAGCGGAAATATAAAAACAGAAAAACATATAATCAAATTAAAACAAACGTTTACTTTAAGACTAAGCTTTAAAAATAATTCTTGCACAAATCGTAATTTTACAATAAAATATAACAAGTAATGTGAAGTTACCACTGTTTAGGATACCTACCAATATTAGTTCCGATGAAAGGAGTACAAAAAAAACTCAACAGTTACTCTTTAAAATTCGTTAATCACCTTAAACGATAAATGATAATATTGCGGAAAGAAACGAGACCCTAATAAATGAAAATAATCTCACATAATTATAACTTTTACCACTTAGCTCAATATGCATTTTTGTCAAAACTTAATTTTATCTTCTATAAAAAACTTTTCAGAAACGCTAACTGAATACTTTCTCCTAATCCTAAAAACTAATTTGTTTGTTTTGTTTTACAGGTATTCATCATATTTACTCAACAATAAAAAAACATCAATAATGTAAGTAAAAACGTGTTAAACAAAATTAACAAAAAAAAAGTATTAGAATTGTATAAGTATTAGAATGTACAGTAGACATTTTTATGTAAGTTTATTATACAACTACACGACCTAACTCCGACCTAAGCGGTCTCAATATTAAATTTCCCTTTTCCATGTCGGTTGTCTGTAAGAAATGGCTAATTAGCCACAAGTCTGTCGCTGTTACACAGTTTGTAACTATCTTTAAGCTTTGTTTATTATGTGTTTGTGGTATATAATAAAGTATTGTTGGAATAGTTCGATGAATAAAAACTTGTGGAAACTTTTAATTTTATATTATTAATACACCATATTGGACGATTAACATTTTTAACACACAGAGAATAGACAGGAGGAAAACAAAGACAATTGACAAACCTTTTCTTACTAAATTACTTACTAGATGGCGCCACAAGTAAAATTATTTTACAGATTATAATATTTGCATAATACAAAAAGTATAAATAAATAAATAAAAATAATCCAGGGGATCGTTTAGTCTTTCAATATTACTGTCGTTCCGCATGTCAATGAATACAGTAAGATTTGAATTAACAGACAAAATGTAAAATCTGTAACAGACTATCGAAGTGTCATATTTTTAGTTTAGTTAAAAAGAGTACGAGTACTATACTGATCGCTCTTTTAGCGATAAGACCGCCTTTGTACATCCTTCTTTGTTTATTACAAGTACCTATTTTTCTTTTCTTAGTGCAATACAGAGTAGTAACTATTCAAATTTCCCCATTTTCCAATAGAAAATCCTGAAAATTTTCGAATTATTCAATTATCCGCATTTTCCATTGGAAAACCCCGAAAATTTTGGTAATACATGAACAACATACATGGTAAACATGGTATGAAAAGGATTGTAAATTTTTTTATTGGAAATTGGTTATAAATGCTGTGTATCCTTGCGATGAAAAAATTAACGTAAAAAAAAATATGTCAGACCGGTCGAGTCATTTGATATTAATTCAAAACACTACATATTATAAAACAAAGTCCTCCGCCGCGTCTCTCTGTCGGTCTGTCTGTCTGTTCGTTCGCGATAAACTCAAATATTACTACACTGGCACATTCACTTTCACGGATCGCTAGTATTTTTTTTTCTTATTTTTATAAGCCATACAATCATATGATTAAGCCGGCTTAATGTTAACGGTTATAAACTTACCTAATAGATAGAAACAAAAAATACATTATGGATGAAATCTAATCTTACAGCTAGAGAGTGTATTACAAAACTCAATAATCTGTCGCTGTGTTCTTCTGTAAAGTTGGAACCCAGTATACTATGGAACTTAAACATTAAATTTTCTCTAGAACACTGGGTGTCCTGTAAAAACGACGATCGCATTGTCTCGTTGATTTGGCATTCCAGAATCAAATGCAGTAAATCCTCCTCGCGCTGGCACACACTACACAGTTAGGACTATCTGTTTTACGCATTTAGTTACAAGTTAAATTAAGGGGCATATGGTATGATCGCATTCTAAAGCAGAGCACTAGCTCTCTTCTATTTAATTTGAGATAGTCAAACCATGGAACACGTGGGGGTTCATTCACAAGAGTTTTACACCATATCCCTTTTGTTAATGAGATATTATTAAAGAAAATTTTCCATTAAAAATAAATATTGCTTTTAACAGTGGGTATGTAGGACCGCTAGTATTAAATAAAAACACATTCTGTGCAACAAAATAAATAAACATTTTTTCTTATTAACACCAAATCGTACGTTTATTCATATAAAATTTATAAAATAAAGATAACTTTCTGAATAAAATATACAAAGCTCCTCACGATATCGCAACGTTTCGGTTGTAAAATTCCGACTTCGTTATTTTCTTAACTCGTAAACGGACATGAACCGTATTATCTCGATCTGCAAAAGGGATTCCATCAAAAGCTCAAATAATAATATGCATATGACAACCGTTCTGGTTTAGTGGTCCGAGTGGTTCGGTCAAGTTGTCGCCAGTAGTCGCGAGTTCGGTTTCCGCTCCGGGCAGATATATGTATTTGTACGGATATTTGTTTCTGGTTTGAGTGTATGACTGTATGTCTTCGTGGGTCTCCTCACCGAGCCTCGGAGAATATGTAAAGCCGTCGATCCCGGTTGTTACCATAGACAACTGATAGCGATCGTTATTAAGGATGTGAAATTATTCACCAACCCGCAGTGTAGCAGCGTGGTGGATTAAGCTACAACCCTTTTCCTATATAGAGAAGAGGCTCTTGCCCAGCAGTGTGACGTTTACAAGCTGATTCATTTCAGTTCAGATAATATTTGTGTATTATGATTAATAAAGATGAGTTACCTTGCGTAAGGATTGAGTTAAGTAAAATTGGCCTTAAGTAGTAAAACAGTCATGTTGATTTGTTTTTTATATCATTTTAATGGCAACTTGGAACGATCAATATTTAGTGTTTACTTACAAGATTACAGATTTGATGCTAAAATCTCACTAGTTGGGTATCGGTGTGTCAGATTTTCTAGTAATTTTATAAATAGATAGTAAATAAAGCTTCACACTTGACCGCCCGTGGTATGTGAATTCTTCGTCGGCGGTCCGAAAAAACACAGCACAATTACAAACGTTCTGAACCGAACTGAATCAGCCTGTAAACAACCCACTGCTAGGGGAAAGGCCTCTTCTCCATATAGAAGAAGGGTTAGAGCTTAATCCACCACGCTGCTACACTGCGGGTTGGCGGATAATTTCCTTATAATGAGTCACGGTCGCTATCAGATGTCTATGATAACAACCGGGACCGACGGCTTTACGTCCTCTTCGAGGCACGGTGGGGAGACCCACAAGGATATACACGCAGACAAAAAACAAACATTTGCATAAATACAAATTATTCTAACTAGTGGTCGCCCAGTGGTCGAAATTCGACCTAATCTATAATTAACAGCATTGTCAACATCATAAAAATATGATTGCGCATAACATGGTGAGCATATGCAGCAGTCATTTATTTATTTTATTTATTAATACATTAAAATATATATACATGCAGTGCCTCATAAACAAAAGTTAGTTTTACTGTGCATTGTAGTTAAACTATACGTAAGTAATAATATATAAAATTCTAGTAGTACGTAATCTAAATATAAAAATGGAATTGATCCGTCCATCGCATCAACGCCGTAAGCAGAACCGGTATCTATACACATTCCTCTAAAAAGTGCTTTTTGAGTTTATGTTTGTAATTTTTTTCGTTCATTTCATCTTTTATCGTTTTTTTTGAGTGAATTCAATAAAGTAGGAACAATGTATTTGAGTGACTTTCGGGATTTCTAATTTTGGATTCTTACTTCTTCTCAGTCTTACAGTTGTCAACTTTTATTTGAATTTTTGTGTTCAGATATTGCTCTGTTAGTTCAAGATATTTTACTTTAACGTCAACTGGCATGACTTTGCAGTAGTTGAATAGGAGATAATAGTTTTGTTTATGTTGTTCTTTAGTTTTTTAGGTACTATGGCTTATTATTATTATCATTATCATTGAACCTGATCTGTGATAAAAAAATTCGTAGCAAGACCTGTATTTAAAACCGTGTTTACAACATACTTTGACAATAAACAAAATTTGTGTATATGTGTATATTGTACATATGTGTTGTGTGTGTAGTGTTTTTTTTTTTAAATTAATTTAATGTATTTTTTGAGCATTATTATAAATAATATTAGCATCCTGAACTTCTTCTCCATATAAACTTTAACTGTGCCAAATATCATACTTCTCCGTCCGCGTAATTTTCGTAAAAAGGGGTACAAAGTTTTTGCTTCACGTT
This sequence comes from Euphydryas editha, assembly GCA_036937285.1. Lineage (NCBI taxonomy): Eukaryota > Metazoa > Arthropoda > Insecta > Lepidoptera > Nymphalidae > Euphydryas > Euphydryas editha. The sequence continues at coordinate 19,427,962 of JAUPFZ010000014.1, forward strand.
TTAATATATAGATACTATTATTCTAATTTTATGACATTTTTATCTGGATCTTAATAAATATGAATTATTAAGTAATATATAAAAAATAGCAAGGAACTCTTAGTGTGGGAGTCCGTCTCGCTCTTGGCATGTTTTCGTTAAAATCATAAATTTTTCAATACATCAGTTGCAATAAATTCATTCGATTACCGAAAAATCGAAAACCTGAATACGGTATACGCAATCATTTTCATAGATTTCGTTCAAGGAAAAAGTGCTCTATCAAACGCCGCTGTCGGGAGTCGGGGGGCGTCGCTTAAGATCCAATTACAGAAAATTTTCTTTTTATGAAACTTGATTTATTGTCGAAGTGATGTTTACTTTTTATATTATTGATTTTAATATATTACTCAATTTTATTTTTCAACAAGCTGCAACTGTGATTTCGCTCGTAAATACGTGTTTTGAATTTCATCCTCTTTCCCGAGGTAACCGGAATGATTTTCCCGATAAAAAGTATCACCGTAGTAAGTACCGTAGAATGAACGTAAAGCATAATATCATGTTTCATTCAAATACATGCAGTAGTTTTGACGTGATGCACCGCCAACAGACAGACAGACACAGATAAAAATTAAAAAAATAATTAGCTTTTGCTTCAGTGTCGATTATAGAGTGTCCTAGAAAATAATGGTCAAAATATCTTAAATGTTAAGATAGAATAAGGTTATAATAGAAATAATGTTCAAAATATCTTAAAAGTTAGACCTGTTTCAAGTATAGTTATGGAGGTTTTATAATATAAGGTCTGTCGGTCTGTAACAGCAGTTTTATCCGTACTAGTCCAGTAAAGAGAGATTTTAAAGACATTTGTTGTGGAAAGCTGATTTTTTTGACAATATCTTCTTTTTAATATGTAAGACAAAGGTCCATAGTTAAAAAATTAAAATTAGTCTATAGTTTGTAAAAAAAAAATTAAGACCACCCTCGAAACTACTTCTTTTGCAATTTTGTTAGAAATTACAAAAGATAGCAATATATATAAAAAATATTTAAACAAAATCGATAGAGAATAAAAAAACTACATAAAATTCCCTTGAATCATTTTCCTCAAATATTTAATAGGAAAAGAAATATTTGCATTTAAAATCAAAAGCAAGTAAGTATCAATTCAGTCTGACCGGCATTTCTAGAGATAATTTTTTTTAAATGATTTTCTAAAAAGTTATTAACAATTTAAATTTTTAATAAAAGAAAAAAAATTTTTTTTTAAATACTTTTCTAAAAAGTTATTAACAATTTAAATTTTTAATAAAAGAAAATTTATCCATTTAATAAAAGAAAAAAAAAATTTTTTTTCATCTACATGTTTAACTTGTACCAACACAAGCACATTTGTAAATTGTTGTGATCTTCACATTTGAGGGACAAAAATAACAAGTATGCTTAATTAAAAAAATCAAAAAACCCGACTGCGTAAAATACTCTTATTATAAACTAAAAAGAATAAAACAATTTACTAGCTTTCATTTGATAGTTTGATACCCATATTGCTACAGTAAGAAAAAAAATTCACCTCCCCCTCTCATTCCGCCATTTGCGGGCGACATTTTGAAAATTTATATAGCCTATGTCACTACTACAATTTAGACAAATCCAACGACACCTCATATGTCAAAAACCGTCCTGCCGTTTGGGCTGTAGGGCGTGCCAAAGAAATGGACATACATACATACATACATACATACATACATACATACATACACTCGAAAAACATAACCCTCCTGTCGCAGTCGGGTAAAAAGTAAGCGCCTAAGCACACAGCATATTTTAAGCGCGCAGACGACGCGCAGGCGACACGCAGATGATGCGCGTATACGCGCTTCAAACGAGATTCGAACGCAACCTTGTAACCTATATACACGGGGCGAGCATGAAACGCACCTCTAGTGCGATTGGTGAGCGCGCGCCTCTCCTCTGCCTCTGCTCTGTTAAAGTGTCCCGTCATCGATGTGAGAACCTTGCTTGAATCTATTTTCGCGCGTTATAGTTTTTATTTTGCGATAACTCCGAATATATTTAAAATATATCGTGCAAAAGATTATCATAATGTGCATGAATGCTTGAGGTAACTCATTTAATTTGAAAAGGATTGATAATGTATTCGTCTAAATACATTGCTTTAAATTTCCGGATTATACGTGATCGTTTTTTTTTTTTTTTTTTAAAGTTAGAATAGACATAATATGTTATTCTTAAAAGATAGATATATGCCATCACAGATTTTTCTGTATAAAAGGAATATCCATGGAATATCCCACCATCAATTGTTATACCTCAAAAGGGATTAGGCAGCGTTTTCGATATAAGCTCCCAGGCGGCTTAACTTATTCCGACATTTTCAACAATTATCGTCGTATTACGAACGATAAAATTGACTCAAAATCATAACAAATTATACACCTTAACTCTACCTTTACTCATAAATCACTATTTGTTAGTGAAAACCGCACGAAATCCATTCAAATTTTTTTGAATTTAGGTATCGCGTCAGACGCGTCAGTTTTATAATATGTAGTGATTTACGAACAAATAATACTTTTCTGTATGCTTAAAATCTTTTTATATAAATATAACATATAATATATAATCTAATTATATATTATATATAAAACGAACGACAAAAATTTACCTAGGAACAGTGAAAACATTTTCAACATGAAAAAATAACGAAAACAAGGGACGTTAACGTTTCCTCGCTTTACGGCCGCGGAGGGCCGAGTTTACGTGTTATTGATACAAATTCATACAAAAAAGGGCGAAGTGTTTCGTAAATTGGGCAACGCAGTTACATCCAGATGTTTTAGTGCTTTAGTACTTTTTGTGGTAAACTTTTTCTCGCATTGGAAATATCGTTTGCTTTGTTATTGTGGCCTTTTTTTATGAATGAAAATCGTTGTGTTTTTTTGTGTCTTTGTAGGTTATAAAATATCATTCTGATCTCTGTGACTCATAAATGAGTAGTGACAACTCTTAAACCTTGTTTCTTTCATTCTTACGGTTTGAACTTGTGTGCATAATTTTTCGGATTGTTTTTATTTTAATATTTATACATTGATATACTTACGATTAACCTGTTCCATCCACTGATCTATCTCGAGTCACGTTTCTCTAATGATTTAGGACACAGCTCAGACTCGAGATGAAATACTCAATACACCTCAACGAAATATGTTTTTTCGTCGTAATCGTGTCAGCTGGATGTTTCATCTCACGAATGAGACTTGAGCCGATCATTTTATTCCCAACGTTAATCTCTGAAAATGTTTTTTCGGAACAATAACTTAATGACGTAATGACGATTTTTTTTTTAATTTACAGAAATTACATGAGAGAATGAACAGTTTACAAAGTTTATTTTTCTATATAAATTATAATAAGTTTAAATTTTAAAACTTTTTATAAAGTAATGAACTGAAATAGCCTGTAGTTCCACTGCTGGACAAAAACCTTCTCTCCATACAGGAGAAGGGCTGGAGTTTAATCTACGCTCGCTACGCTCCACTTCGGGTTTACGAATAATTTCCCTATCGTAAGTAACAATAAACCAAAACGACCGTTCTGGTGTAGTGGTGCGAGTAGTTGCCTCAACACCGTGCGCCATCGGTCGCGGGTTTGATTCCCGCTCGGGACAGATATTTGTATTTGTACAAATATTTATTTCCGGTCTGGGTGTATGTCCTTGTGGGTCTTCCCACCGTGCCTCGGAGAGCACTTAAAGCCGTCGGTCCCAGTTGTTATCATAGACACCTGATAACGATCGTTACTCATGGTAGAGATATTATTCGCCAATCTGCAGTGGAGCAGCGTGGTGGATTAAACTCCAACCTTTCTTCTATATGCAGAAGATGCCTTCGCTCAGCAGTGGGTGGTTTACAGGCTGATATAGGAAGTAGCAATCATTATGCCCATGATAACAACCGGGACCGACGGCTATACGTACTCTCCGAGGTACGATTAGGAGATGCACAAGGAAATATATGTATCTATACGAGCGTATGTCATGTGCATGCTAAGTTATGCGCATATTTGCTACTTCGTTTTTATGCGTTGTATCATTAGCCCATAACCTTTCTCTTTATTTCCTAAGATTAGTTCGTCAAAATAAACATACTCTTGAGCTTTGCAATACAGATTTTTTAACATCGAAATAATCCTGCAAGTTAAATAGCATTAAAATAAATTTTCCCATATTTAATGTTTAAAATGTAAATTACTGCAAAGGCTTAAAAATTTTCTCAATTTTTAAGGCAATGGAATGAGAATTTTAAAGCAGAACGTAGTCTCTGCCAAATCGCCGCGCTGCCAACCTGTTCTGATTTAACCTAACTTTATATAGAAGTGGGAACATCTAGATATTTCTTGTGAAGTTACATTGATTTTATACGTTCACTTGGCGAAAAGTTGGAAAGATAATTTAAAAAAAAACTACAAAATTATTATTTGGAATATTACTGAAGTAGTACACATTGTTATAACAATATTGTTATTTGGTTAAGATTTCAACATGTCTCTATCACCTGTATTAAGGTAGAACTAAATAACCCACGTGGTTTTAGTCGCGTTAAAATTAGATACTTGTGAGTAACAACGTCTTTAATCTACTCGGGACCCGGAGCACTTTAGATTAATTCCGACCCTGGACACTTGAGGATAATGGGAATTACTTTTATAGTAAGTAATTATACTTTGATTTAATTGAGATTTTCGCAAATATACAATTATGTCTTGGCGATCTGCTATGAACTAAAAGAATTTGTACAACATATTTTTATACTTCTTCTGTGACTGTACGTTGCTTTCGGATTATACCTTAGAAGTTAATTGTATAATAGTATAATAATATAGATAGCTAACTCCCAATCCCATACGAAGTCGCAGCTAAAAGCTAGTCTGTAATGTAATGAGAAAGTATTAAAAGGCCGTCTTCAAACAACTTCTTTTTTTTTTTTTTTGTTGAATGAGCGAAATTATATGTCCGTATTTTAACGAACGCCGTAGCTATCTTGGACATGAAAAGAATCGGCGAAAGATTATTTTAATCTAACTCTCGTTTTCTTTGTGCTGTGTTGATATGATCTCACAAGAATCTGTATTGTGAATCAGGTTTCGTTTGTCTATGATAGCTTTTTGTTTTTTTTCATCTGAAAAATGAGGGACGCGAATGTAATTAGGGGCGTCTCTCAGAGGCCCGCTTACGTCGTCTCCGTTAGGGCTGCCATTATCTAGGCGAGCCAACCGTCGGGGCGTCACGGTGGTATGCGACAGCGATCCCGTGGCGTCCTTGTACGACGATGAGGGCACCGCTGGGTTTTAGTGGGTATTCTGACTTCTCAGTGAGCGAGTCCCACATACCCGTCACCTTCGGGCGGCGGGATACGTAAACGTATTTCCTAGCGTCAAAAAAAAAGGGCTGCTATTATCTAGATTATTGTACGAGTAGGACGAAACTTCTAAAACGTTCAAATTTGAAAAATCGAACTTTAAATTTTATATATCTTTATATATTTAATTTTAATATATAATTTATTGTATCCTTCTCTCATTCTCTCTCTTTCATTGAGTTTCCCTTTGACACAAATATAATTCGTGCTTCGTTCGGGTCTTTTTTTTCTTCCGGACATGTCGCGGACACCCTTCTAAACTAGGACAAATCGTGAAGTAAACCGGACGGATGGCAGCCCTAATCACGGTTCATCTCGGACGACCTCTAGGGATCCGCGACGATTGAAGCGCGCTCCTGTAAAACAAACTCAATGAAAACAATCTTATTTTTCGTCAGGTTTTTGTTTGTTTTTAATTCATTTGTCTTTTGTTGTTTATTATTTTTTGATAAGAATTTAACTATTAGCAAAAATTTGCATTTTTCTTTTTGGAAATTAATTTTGTTTTTATTTTAAATATTGTGTAAGAACTTAAATTCTTCTCAGCAGTGAATATTATGTCGACGAAATTAAAATACTTATGAAAGGAGCCATGATTTTTAATGTTAATGATTTATTATTTAAAAGATGACCTATTTTGATGGTTTTATTTATAATCTACTGTAGTAGATAAATGTATGATAAAACTGACGAAGCGAGGAAGGTTATAAGCTATAAAATATCAACATATAACTAGGAATCTTGGGTGGAGAGAAACTATGAACGTCAACAAGGATGAAATCTCTCTGGCCTTTCAAAATATTTTACATTGAAACAGTCTGCAAATACCCCACTGCTGGGCAAAACGTCATCTCCTATATATGAGAAGATTTAGAGCTTATTCTCTGTCTGTCTGTCTAATTGATATCGAAATAAAATTTATCATCTCTTAGTAAACTACATAATTCGATATTAATTATACTCGAACTTCTCAATTTTAGTTATTATAAAATCACAACAATTTCAATAAACGCTTGTCATTCACATCACGTTCAGAGCTTTATAATTACTTTCACCGAGCTTATTAAAAGGACGGTACTTTTATTAAGAAACTCTTTTAATTTCTTATCGTTACTAATTAGCCACTTTCCTAGTAGCTATTTAGTCTGTCATTATAAAAAATAACTATATTTTGTCATGTTAACGGGAATAGTTCTGTAGAGATTGTTGCGTTAAGATAAAAAATACAAGGTTTTAAAATAAAAATACGTGTTGACCGAAGGATTTTTTATGTTATCCCATTTAAAATAACTAGTGTTATAAATTCGAATGTTTTCGTTTCTTTAGGCTATTGTTTTTAATTTAAGGCTTTATAAAATATAGAAATATATTTTTGAAATTATTTTTCTATCAAACAAATACTATATACCTACATATTTACTAGTTTATATGTATTTCCTTTACTGCAGTTTTGTATATTACACAAATCGTAATTTTGTTCGAAGTTTTTATCTTTTTTGGCCCCGAAAAATTTGAGATACTCCTTAATTATTTTTTTTACATTATGTAGTATTTAGGTACATCAATATCACATATATTCTACATTTATACATATACAGTTAAAAATATATATATTAACATATATCCAACAAAATAAAAATATATATATATATATTAAAATATATTAACATAATCCAATCCAACATAAATCCAATATATATTAACATATATCTATATGTAATAGTTAAAAAGGTACAAAACGTTGATAAAGTTATTGTCTCTTATAAAAACTACTCTGTTTAAATTAGTTTACAACAAATCAACTTAAAAACAAACATTAAAATAATTATATTATAAAACAATGGAAAGTTGTCGAGTTTTATAATAGCTGGTTTCCTAATTTTTATCATATCCTGGATTAATGCTTTTCTTAATTAATCGGTGTCTTCCTAAGGGTTGTCCTTGAACAAGTGCCATACATAAAAAGGAGGCGAGATACAGCCGGTAGAGACACAAAACCATAGTTATTTGCTGTAGAAAGAAATAAAACTTCTGTGAAAAACTTTTTTTATGTGTTTTTTTTTACTAATGATATTATTGTTTTAATTACGTCTTAGATATAGTCAAAACAGTTACACAATATAGCTACTTAATATTATTTTGCTAAGCGTACTTATTATTATTATTATTTTCTTGTTTTTTTTTTAATTGAAATCCGCACATATTGCACCCGAGTAAAACCGGTGTAGGTCGTAGTTAAGTAAATAACATTTAAAGCTGATTTTTCTCTGCTTCGCATTACTTTGTATCAGCATTGTTTTATAGTTTCAAATAGTTTCTGTTTACGACTACTCTGCAAGTGATATCTTAAAGCTTATACACGTTGTTAACAGTTTATCTTAGTAGAAAAGTAAGTTCGTGTCCAGTTTTTGCTGGTATTAGCTTGAGAATTAATGTATGTGTCGACGATGGTCTCGATTACAAAACAGGACAATCAGCTTTTCGTTCATCAGCTAAATGTAAGAAATAATTCTGTGAACGGGATTGATGAGATTGTAAAATTGAAATAAGAACGGTTGTGATGTGAATCAAAAATTTTCTTCATTCAATTGGACTCCAAGCGCTTTTACATCATAATTTTATAAAATAATTATTTAGTACTTGGCGGTGGCTCCACTTTAATTATAATTAAATAATACAATATTTAGGTCGCATTTTTAATGTGACTGAGTGTTAATGTAAAGCTATCACGGATTCGAATTGAAGTTTCTGTTGAGAAAAACCAGTAAGAAACTCAAAATGATACTTAACCCGGTTTAAAAGTTCGCCCTTCCAATCACGTATTGCGTCTACTTTATTTCTTATCTATTAATTTTCATCAGATAAAAAATAATAAAATCTTATAAACAAAGTCTCAAAACAGCCATTGGTGGCTTTCATTTGTATATTGTTCTTCCAAGAATATGTATTCGTTCCAATTTAACTACAAAATACATTATGTAATACAGCAACTAGAACCTCGTATTATTTAGTTTCATGTGAGCTGATATTTTAAACATCCTTTCGATGACGTCACATCCGAACTACCAATGCCATGCACTACGACTCTACGCCGTAGCTCCTAGTGTTTACACGCGCGCCGTCAGTGCCGGCTGAGCGCTACGAAGCGCTACGGGGCCGCTACGCGATAAATTATGTATACTATTGAGGTTATAATCGAGTTATTTCGACTGATTTAGATCTTTCATGATTATAGTGTTTAAAAAAAAGTTCTTTTTATTATTATTGTTTCTTTTTTATTTTTATGATAAAAAATATACCTAAACTGTTACTTAATTAAATAAATCATTGGTGCAAGTAAAATTTTATTAATATCTGTGTAAATGACGTGATTATTGTAAAAATTATAAATTGAAATGTTATCATAAATCATTATTATATACCGAATATTCAAAGGAAATATGTATGTAGGTTGTGAAAGACTTAGTTATTTGGAAAAACGAATGCGGTGATGTGTGATTTAAAAATATTATTAAATTATTATTGACATTTTCTTTAAAAAAAATCGCAATAATAATATTTTCTATTGTTTAATTAATTTTTCGTAATTAAATACTTAACATTTTGCTAGACCTACATTTAGGCGTGATAGTTATAACTATGGCATTCATCGAAAGGTGTCATAGGAACGACCTGTCGCTTAAAATTTTTAACGCTAAGGAATATGCCATTAGTCTTTTATTGTCTTTAGATGCTGAATTTTAATGTATCCACTGCATTATACGAGATATTTAATGCTTAGTGAAATGCATTCAGTTTAATATAACCCTAACGAAATGTTTGTCAACTGACATATTAAAATGGGGGAAGGAACGTCGCCAGGTGTTTTCTTCGCCGCCAGTTCGAATGGAAACGGATACCGTCTGTCGGCTCGGGGGGTGGCAACTCTTCAAACGTTCCTACGGGAGCATGGCGCCGACTGTGTTCGGCAGTTCATGGAGGTGAGCGTGATTGAGTATATTAAAGTGGTAGAGTTTGAGGCTGTAGCCGACTACAGCTACAGCAGCGGGAGAGATTGGTATAACAATAAATTTGTAACAACCTGTAATACTGTTCTGTATGTACTGTATCAGCCTGTAAACAACCCACTGCTGTGCGAAGGCCTCTTCTTCATATAGAAGAAAGGTTGGAGCTTAATCCATCACGCTGATCCAATGCGGGTTGGCGGATAATATTCCTACCATGAGTAACGATCATTACCAGGTTTCCATGATAACAACCGGGACCGACGAGTTTATGTGGTCTTCGAAGCACGGTCGCGAAGGACATATACCCAGATCGGAAACAAATATTTGCACAAATACAAATATCTGCCCCGAGCAGGAATCGAACCCGCGACTGCTGGCGTTGAGGCGACTACTTGCACCACTACACCAGAACAGTCGTCAACAACAACCTGTAAATATACAACAAACAAAAACATGTTCTACTAAGAAGAAATATAGAAGTTTGATATAATGAACTCGTAATAGTTAACTGCGGGATAATGAATGTCTCGAAATTTCTCTTCAAAAGACACGTAGGTCTCGGAAACATGAAGATTTTCTCACGATGTCTTCCTTCACCATCGAGCGCGAGATAAAAATTCTTAAAGAAATTTAGTCTTTGATATTTTTGCGTTGCTAGTTTGGATCTGGACCCGCAGTTTTTGTTTCGAGATCCAAGTGCTCATTATTCTGAGTCATCTTGTCTTTTAGGAAAACCAAACTCTCTGGAAATCTTTTTAAAGTAACCACTAACTGTGTTTCGTACGTTGAACAAAAGAGTCGGATGATAGTGTAAGATTCTCTCGAATTCCTTCGAAGTCAATGACTTAACTGACAGGAGTCAGTAAACCAGGAGTAGTAACATAAGGGTGTTGCACATATTTATGGATGATGATCACTTCCCATCACGCACGCTGAGTTCTCAGGAACGCATATTTTTTTTCTTTTTTTTCTTTTCTTATTAAAAGTATTTAATTTAATGGAATGATATTGATTCTTGGAATGACGATTGCATTGATATTTAAAAATTGTATATTTTTTTCTACGATGTAGAATGAAGATATTAAGTCAAAGTCAAACTTTGTCATCACGAAGCTCGACCAATGTTAAAAAAAAAGTGAAAAAAATAGTGAAATTACGTCATCTCTATATAAAATTTAAAAAGCCGTCATTACGTCATTAAGTTATTGTTCCGAAAAAACATTTTCAGAGATTAACGTTGGGAATAAAATGATCGCCTCAAGTGTCATTCGTGAGATGAAACATCCAGCTGACACGATTACGACGAAAAAATATATTTCGTTGAGGTGTATTCGGTATTTCATCTCGAGTCTGAGCTGTGTCCTAAATCATTAGAGAAACATAACTCAGGATAGATCAATGGATAGAACACGCGAATCGACGAAACCAGATGGTAGTGGGTTCAAAAACGGGTTTGCATCGCTGAGTTTTATTTAGTTCTTCAAATGCTATAAATTTTTTATTAATTTTATCATCTGCTCATTGGTGAAGAAAAAATATCGATTAAGTAAGCTCCAGCACACACACACAATTATTTCATATTTGAATCTCATTTGTAAATACAAATGCTATTTACATGTAGTGTATTTTTTTATTAAGTAATTTTATACCACTTTGCATTTTGCGCTGACAATCTTCTTATCGCTATGCTTGTCTGGAAAAATTCGCTGCAAAATGATAAGATCGCTTGTTCTAGTGACTTTTTTGAGGATTTTTTTTTCTGTTATCTAATGTACGGATAAAAGGTAAAAATTAATATTAATATCTATTATAATTTCTGCTGTGTGTGTCGATTATGCAGACATCATAAAAGTATAATTACATATACATATATTCTTCTTACCTGTCTTTACCTGTGGTTCAAGTTATATCATACTAATATCATTAAAATAATCGGTATAGCATTAAAACGTAATGTTACTAATAAAATATGGAAAAAAACATTTGTGAACTCTGAAATCTTTCAACTGATTTCAATAAGTCATATTAAAAAGTACATTTTCCAGAAGTAACATAGGCTTTAAAACATCTTGCTGTGACTTACTGTAGTGGGACGATTCGTAAATAACGCAGAGGATATATATGCAGTAAATATATAATAAAGTTGCACTCGCATTTGTAATCTGACTGAGATTATAATATTAAAATTAAAAGTTATGCAAATGCTATTTCGAGAATGTATTACCGGGGCTGTTTATCTTGCTGCTCGGTATAAATAGGTAACTTGGTTCCTGCGACTGCACTAAGAATTTAAACTTACCTGCAACTTGTTATTCCGCATACTCAAAACTTTAGATGCCTTTTTAAAGATTATACTTTGTACAAATATTGCTTTAACAAAACAATGGGTTGGTGCAATGGAACGACTGCATGTAGCGCTGGCGATCGCGGTTCGATTCCCCGTACTCATGCACATGGTGTGTGTATGTTAATTATATTCGTAGTCGTATCGGGTGTACTTACAATTAAGAGGGATCACTACCAGAAACCATTTTTGAAGTGAATCATTTCAAACAAAAAAAAAACTACGTTTTTTTACATATGCACATGGTCATCGGTTCCTGAGGTGGACAACGTAACATCTGTGTTTTAGGTAACAGTCGACAAATATAGGTACATATTATATACGAGCAGAAAATAGGATTATTGCTAATTGAGGGCCAGTCAAGTCGGTTCATAATTGACGAAAATATTTTTGAATATACAAAAAATAATAATACACACAGACTTCCTTTCTTGTCTCTCTTTCTTTTTAGAAGTCGGTTAAATGTGAACTCTGATTGGAGATAAGCTTAATTACACCCCGAACGAATGCATATTTAACAGGAAAAATATCGTTCCCAGAGGATAACCAAAAATATATATTCGAGAATTTTGGCGATAAAAGAATTCTTTTAACTAAAGAAAATGTGAATAACCGGTAGGCTTTGACAAGTTTTTTACGTTTTAGTCCTCTCGAAGGTAAAAAGGATCTCTAAATAGTTCCGAACCCTTTCATTCGACCGATGTGTGAACGTGAAATAAAAAGGACTACATCGATCTGCGGCGCTCTCGATGAAATGCTTTCTGAACAAGGTACGAAGTATGACGGATATAACTCGACTAACTTTGACTGGCTCGTTGGTGCAGTTGGCAGTGACCCTGCTTTCGGATCCAAGGTTGTGGGTTCGATTCCCGCCCGGAGTCTGGGTGCTATATATATATATATTATTTTTTAAATGTACCTATATCAGTCGGCGGTTACCGAAAACAGGCATTAAGTTGCCAACCTTAGGAACAAACGATCGTGTGTGTATGTTAAACTTATTTATTTAATGTTCTATGATAGTACCAGAATACTTCACTATTTACAAGTATATTTTGGGTGGATGATGGACTTAATCAAAGCATATATATATAAACTAGCGAATATCTTTGAATGTATTTTAATAAACTTTATTAAAGAACAAAATTTAGAAGAGTCAAAAGGACTTCTAAAGAACAACAATTATTTAGTTACAGAGCTTATAACTAACTGGCTTAGTTCTGATCTCGTCTAGACAAACATTTGTTTGTACATCTAGTAGGACTTTAAAGTTTATTTTAAACATGCTAAATATATACACTTGTTACAGAGTTAATGTCACCCGGTGGTTCTGTACCACTGTAATTTTTAAAAATAAATATTTGTAAAATAGAAAACAAAAAAAAAACGCGTTTCCTATACGACTTCGTGTATTATTATTATTATTTTTTTATTATTATTTAACGATATAGCGCCTTTAAAAATACAAATTAATTGCTCAATTCTACTTACTATCGATCCAAACATACAGTTCTGTGACAGACGAAATCTTTTAATATATAGCTATTGAATATAAATAATAATAATAAATAAATAAATATTAACCAACAATCACACCACGTTAACCTAGCCCCGTGCTAAGTTCGTAAGAACTTGTGTTACGGGTACTAGGAACGGAAATAAATTTAAGATATAAATACATATATACATAAATACACATCCATGACCCGGTGCAGACATCTATATTCGTCATACAAATTATCTGCACCTGGCGGGATTCGAACCCGCGACCGCTGCGTAAAGTGTCCACTTGCCTGACCACTCGACCAGCCGGCCGTCTAATATATGTAAAAACGTTTCATATATGTTACTTTTAATATATAATATATGTAAAAACGTTTGGCAACGACAGACGACCGTTCTGGTGTAGTGGTGTGCGCTTCAACGCCGGCGGTTGCCGGTTCGATTACCGCTCGGGTCAGATATTTGTATTTGTACAAGTATTTGTTTCCGGTCTGGGTGTATGTCCTTGTGGGTTTACCCACCGTGCCACGAAGAGCACGTAAAGTCGTCGGTCCCGGTTGTTATTATGGACACCTGGTAAGGATCGTTACTCATGGTAGGGATTAAACTCCAACTCTTCTTGTATATGGAAAGGAGACCTTCACTCAGCAGTGGGTTGTTTACAGGCTTATACAGTACAGTACATATGTAAAAACAGCTTAGCAAGAAAATCAACGTTTGTATTACATAATTATATTAAGTAACTTCCGATCCTTTGAATTCGGATTACAACACATTAAATACTAAACTTAACTTCATACTAAACCTCAAAACAATTTAACAGTTATTAAGTGAGAGTAACAAACATCCATGAAGGAGAAGTCTGACCTTTTCGCCGAGGCCAGCCTGTAGCTGGAGGGCTCTGTTGCCTGCAGATCCGAGACCCTCCAATTAAAGCAGTTGAAGGCTCCCGCAGGGGTTTAGTACGATATTGCACTCCCAAAGTGCCGAGTCCGACATAGGTCTAAGACTGCCGACCCGGGCGTCCTGGTGGATATCATCCGTAAATGGATTCCCCTGCGACACAAAAAAAAGAGTGAAACATACAACCATACATTTATAGGAACAAAGTTTATAATATTAATAGGAATACGATTAGTAGAGTAAGCGCCGATTTCACCGGTTACTGATAAATTTTATCTCCCACATAAGTTACTGAAAAGCTATCAGAGATCAACTTTATCATTGGAACTAATAAACTACAACTTTTACTCTCACAGATTGCGAATAAAAATATCTGACAGAAAAAGTGGTATTTCATGTTGGAAACAGTATTCACTTATCAGAAACGTTTATATGTTGAATAACGTTATATTTCAGATAAGTATCTGAAACTTCGCTCCAAGTAAGGGTATTTATCGTCTGTTCCATAGTGTACAAGCATCTAGGTCCAATCTACGTCTACTGCAGCTGCGGCGGTTACAGCGGAGATGCATTTTCACAGCTGTCTCCTATTTTCGGTGTTCATTTATATGTTGTGGAACGACTTACGTCATATATGCTAGGTACTCGCAGTCACTTGTGGTATGTTTGAATTATCAAGACTCATCTGCAAGTCAAAGTGCTTTAATATTTGTTATATAAATGTGTGTATACATAATGAAATCAGTATAAATGTTATGAAATTGTATTTAAAATTCATTTTTACTCTTTGAAAGAAGCAGCGTAGTGGATTACCTTAAACCCTTCTCCTCCACAGGAGAAATCTGACGATAAAAAAAAATGTTATAACACAACATTTTGCTTTCGCTTTATTTAGTACAAGATATCCCTCACGGCTTTACTCGGGTTAACATTTTTATCTTAATGTTCTGCTAAGATTGGTCACAGCATGACGTTATATGACATATGCTATATCTGTTTAATGCAGCTTGCTAATAGTGAAATTATTATAAAAATAAACGAGTAGTATCAAAGTTGACCGCAAAAAAAAAAACAATCTCTACACATATATGAATATAATTAATGAAAAATAGCTTTTTGATAAACTTTTGTTGAAATTCTTAACCCTTTAAATATAAGATTAAAGCGAAACTGTATAAATATCTAAGGCTGTTTAACTTTCTTCGCAAGATAAAGGTTCGCATTACAAATGAGACTTTGATCTGGATTTTTAATTTAACTGCTGTTAAATTGACTTCATTCTCTCAAAGAGTCTTACAGACAATTTGTTGAAGTTCTGCTTAAAATTGAGCACTGGTTCATCAAAACGTATTGCTGATAAGAAAATAAATAAATATAATAAATAAATATTAACCAACAATCACACCACGTTAACCTAGCCCCGTACTAAGTTCGTAAGAACTTGTGTTACAGGTACTAGGAACGGAAATAAATTTATATAAATACATATATACATAAATACACATCCATGACCCGGTGCAGACATCTATATTCGTCATACAGATTATCTGCACCTGGCGGAATTCGAACCCGCGACCGCTGCGTAAAGTGTCCAGTTGCCTGACCACTCGACCAGCCGGCCGTCAAATGATATGTATATAAAAAAAAAAACAAGTTAACGAGGTCAATCCTGAATGTTGTTTTTTTTTTTTAATTTTTTTAATAATATATGTCACGTGTTGGTCGCTTTTGTCGCCAAACCAAATTCATTACAAACATTTACAAAATCATAATAGTGCCTGCTTAAAAAACTTTATACAGCATACATTGCATAGTAAGCTTTGGAAATGTCACAAGCACAGAATGGACGGACACCGGGAACAGTAGCGTCATGATGTGGTCGACATCCAAGGAACTGCTAAGATGTGAAGTACTCTGGGTAGCTGGTTTTTCTTCAACTTGGGTTTCTTGATAAGAAGAGTGAATAGGCAATTTATAGGGAAGTCCAATCCAACTTATCCTTATCTCTTTCTATCAGGCCAGATTCTGGTCAAACATTAACCTATGATAACAAAAAATAATAATGTAATTCATAGTTTATCGTACAAAAAAATAAAGTAAGTCATTAAAATGTCCTATTATATTCCTTTTTTTTTCTCTTTGGATCTTAACAGCAATATGACAAAGAGGTTTTCTATACATTGAAACGCATCAAAAGTAAAAAAAAATTGGTTGTTTGTAAAGTCGGTTTACGGACAATAATTTTACATGATAACTTCATAAGAAAACATTGATGAAAAATTGCATACTTTTATGAATTGAATTGAATTATTATCTCTGAATTATCATTATATTTTTTATAATACAAAGAAGGGGTTAATTGAAAATTATAATTTTGTCGATATATTAACATTTATTTGCACTGTTAATTCAAATATTTTGTCTCTACCACTCGGACGCATCTGCCGATAGAGTGGAAGAGAGATAGATGCGTCACAAGCCGAACGCTTAGTCCGATCGTGTCTCTCTATCGCTTGATTCGCGCTCTCGCTTGCGGAATGTTACAATAAATCATGCTTTTTCGTGCGTGCAGTCGGTGTTCATCGATTTATAAGACGTTATCACGTCAGCTACATTTGGAGTATATTTATTTATTCTAAAATCATCATCATCATATTCTATCACGCTTATCTTTACTTATCCGTCATACACCCAGACCGGAAACAAATATTTATACAATCACAAATATCTGCCCCAAGCTGGAATCGAACCCGCTAGCGTTAAGGCGACTACTCACACCACTACACCAGAACGGTTGTCACATGAAAGGTTTATAGTTACATAATAAAATAGTACACAATAACACCTTCAAACGTGATTTATCGAGAAGGGTCCAGCTTTGGTGACATTTTAATTAATCGTTCGAAGGTTCAAAAAAACGTGATGCAGCGTGATGAACGAGGAGGCAGGGTCCAATATTGGATAAATGTTAAGTGACATATTTTATTGACGGCCCTAACATATTTTGTAATATCGACAAAATAAAAGAAAAAAAAATTAAACACAAAATACCATAAATTCATTTGAAAATTCCTGCTGACTCTAAATGATATAACTATTTCACGTTGACACTAATATTTAAAAAAAAAAAACATATTCCCCGTGAAAAGTCCTCCTTTGAGGTGCTTCCCCGTTCCGGTTTTAATTAGTAGCTCATTAAAGCCCGGTCAAGCGACGTTAATCAACTGCACTTACATAAAATTTCACCACACACATTTCTATACTAACACTCAGCCTTATTTTTAGTGCATAAATTAAATAAATCCATTGTGTGGCTAAAATATAAATTTTATTGCAATTTATTATCAGCTAAAAAGTTTTTACATACGAAATTGAATATACAAAAAGATCCAACTACCTACATATCGTCACTCGAATTATTATGGCAATTCATCGAGTTGTAGAAAGAGGCAATTGTCAATTATCTTCGGTTTCATAGAGCGCTGTCTCTGCCATTGATATTTATAGTATGTGACATTTTGTGACTAACTAAATACATAGAGTTGTGAAACCCCCAATCTTTAATTAGAAACTTTTACAAATATAATACCACTTACTGATTCCCAGGATAACTTAAAGAAAATAATATTACATGTTCTTTATGAGATTAAGGATATAATTATGTCATATAATTTCCACGCAGAATTCATAGTCGGGTTTAAATTTTTCCACTAAACAACACAATTAAAAATAATGTCGTGAAAGAGAAACTACTTTTCAAATTAAGACTCATTAAAAGTTACCACTCTTGCGTACCTATTAATATTATTCACTGTTCTTTAGAATCCGCGACCACCGGTTTTAAGACGACTAGTCTCACCTCTACACCAAAATGGTAGAAAATTATCTTAAAGATAATAAACTTTTTCTTTATGGAAAATTCATCTGAGCCTGTCAATAGAAAAAAAATCTCAAAACCCACAATGTTATGCGAGAAACTTTATGACATTCAATTTTGCCCTTTGTAAGTAAATATATTAAACGAAATACAAATATATTGTAAATATATTTTGTGATTGTTCTAAGATAATTTATTATATAATACTGGTGTAAGTTTATTGTATTTTAAATATTTATTGTTATTCTAGGTTAAGCGTTAATAATAAAATACGTATTTCTTCAAAATTCTATTGAGGTTGTTAATCTGGACCGTACCAACCGGTCTCCTTCGTGTCTTCTCCGTTCTACGTGACATTGACGAAATCATCCGTTCTATTTTGGCACTAGTGAAAACCATTAATCCGAATGAATGAATAAATGAATGATCTTTTATGACAAATATTTATTTCTGCAAGTCTAGTAATGTAGTGTAACGGATTATGCTCCATATCTTTTCTTTAATAAACAAGTGTGCCCAGCAGTGGGACATTTAGATATATTGTCGCTTTGTATTACTTTAGTCGGTACTTCATTAACGTGTACTATTTTTGTTACAGGTAAACATTTCGACTTAACTATAGTTGTATCTTGTTCTACTATCCTATGTAAGTATTTTAAGCTGTTGTAGCTGCTCTGTTGTAGCACTCGCGTCTTTGTCCGTCAGTGGATAATGTTTTTGATGTAAATTATTTTTTTATTTTTATCATAAAAAAAGGTTAAACTCTAAAGAGTTTCTGTTATGTCACATATTTACTTTCCAATTATTTTTTTCTTTTTACAATAAAAACGAATTTTATTTCATTCGTTTTTCGTATAATTATAACATACGTCAACCGTCGTACCAGTATCCTAAATATATAATTGCATCTTTCCACAAGAATCTTTTTTGTGTTTTTCGTAATAATAATAGTTGGTAGATAGATGGATAGTGGAAGATGTTTAATCATATTCAAGCTTAGGGAAACTACGCTTATTTTCAGAAGTACTTTATCCGTAGATTGCATCATTGGTCGTTAAAGGACGGGGTTCGCTTCGAACCCTTTAAATTCACATAAACAGATAAAATAATGCAATATTTTTAAAATAATTATTTGCAGATAATTCTGGTATAAAATCATGTCCACGTGGAAAAGTGGCAAGACTGCTGTCAGCATTTCCCCGTGGAATCGTAATTCCTATTCTGTACACAAAATAAACTAGCCATGTCACCAATGGAGGCTATGAATCGTGGAGTTAAATATTTTAATATTTCTTTTACCGCTACTACTCCAAGCTCAGAGTTTCGACCCCGAAGGTTACATAATAATACAAAAACATAGATAATAATATAATATAATAAAATGGTAGAAAAGTCAAAACTGTACATTGAATATTTTTTAAAAAGAATACTTGGGGTGTGATCTACAATCGATACCGAAGCCAAAAATATAGTTTTTAGAATTTTTGTCTGTTTGTCTGTTTGTCTGTTTGTCTGTTTGTCTGTATGTATGTCCGGGATAAACTCAAAAAGTACTGCATGGATTTACTTCAAATTTGGTACGAATATTATTAAGAAGTCGGGTCATAACATAGGCTACAAATTATCACGCTATCACCTACGGGGAACGAGCAGTGAACCTTTATTTCTTCAACGCATTCTGTAACAGCGTGTAATCTAGCGACGCATATTTGAATGTTGTTATTATGTTAATAACCATGCTATAAGCTATCTTCACATTAAAAAAATCACGAAATATAAGTAACTTAGGCTGATAAACATAATGAATGTAAGAATAAATGTAATATAAGAAATGAATATAAGTAGTATCAAGACAATTTTAGAGCAGCGCCATCTATGAAATTTTAAAAACATCAAGTCGAATTACATGTGTAAACCCTTTTTGGATATAAATAATTTAAATTTGATCATGTTGGCGAGGTTAATAGTTGTTCATAAAAGTCATAGATGGAGTTGTGCATTTTAATAAAAATTGTATCGTTGATTCGTTTCAGAGATGAGCAAGAGAATTTTAAAAAAATGTGTTTATATAAGTTTTAAGCTGCTTCATCTATGTCTTATAAAATTCATCGAGTTTTTCTGTATGTAATAACAAACAGAACTCAAAAAGAACTGCATAGATGTATAACAAAATTTAAACTCGAAAACGGCACGCTATTGCTGTAAACAATTTGAGTTAAATAACGAAGAAAGAGGAAAATTAAGCATGCCATATATATCATAAAAATAAGAAATGCTTATGCTTCCGCCTTAAAGTCATCTCGCTCCACAGAAACACCATTGAGGCGGAAATTCTTACGGGTTGTGGCGTCGGCGAAGCAGTATTTATACGCATTCCGCTCATACCTCATAACTTCCCGTTCCAGTTCAAGCGCGTACAGTTCCCCGTGAGTGTTTGCTTCGCGATGACCATCAATAAGTCGCAGGGGCAGACACTGAGGGTAGCTGGTGTCGACCTCAGGACGAGCTGCTTCACACGGGCAGCTGTACGTCGCTTGCTCCCGCGTCACCAGTCCTGACTCTCTTTACATTTTGGCTGCGGAGAGCCAAACTACTAATGTTGTTTATCGAGAAGTCCTATAAATATGTATTTTTACCATATTCTGTATTCCTTATTTATTATTTTCTCCATCCGTTTCAGTCACAACTTATGACTTAATTCAGCAGAATCACCATAAAGTCATTTATTCAAAGCAGGCTTAAAATAAGCACTTTTTGAAAGTCAATTTTACAAAAGACAGTCTCCCTCTGTTACTGTACTTTCTGTAGATATGAAATGTAAAGAAGAAACGGGTAAATGAATGTTATTTTAAAAGGTATAATAGTAGGTACTTTTGGTGCTGTATAGCGTTCACGCAGACGACGTCGCGGGCAGCAGCTAGTAGATAATATAACGCATCCATAACAGATCGTAACGTTTCAGATGTACATAGATTATTAACTACTTAATCTCGACTATATGTTTATACGGGCTTACACGTAGAGGTGAATATTTACTTCATAAAATAATAACAACTTTATCACTCTTTATCATAGCGGAAAAAAAGAATATTTCGCAGAACGTTCATTTAACAAAATAATTGAAAATGAAGTCACTAGCATTCGTCAATCTTCGACATTAAAGATGATTTAATCCTCCACCATTTCAACAAGGCTCTCATCAAATTAAGGATACCAAAAAACGATTTCAGCGTCATTATAATCTACGTTTCATCCATTATCGTTTTACGCGTTATAAACATGTCTCTTTGAAGTGGTATTCATAAGTCTCACTGATATATTGAGTTATTACACAGCTCGGTGGACCTTTGGTCAGCGTTCCTTAAGGGCTCGGAAGGGAATTTATCTGCGAAACTAAATCTTCGTGACGCACGCGCGGTTTTCTCATTTCGTTCCGTTAGTGTTGAAATGGGAAGTAATTTTAGACTGAACGAGTATTTTACGGTTACATAGGAAATGTTTTTGAATTGTGTGTCGTTTACTCGTCGAATTTTTCTGCGATAATGACGAGATGTGATAATACATCGATGTATGTGCGACAAGATTCATGTAGGTATGATTAGGTTGTCTATGCATGTGCAGTTTTTAATAACTTTGCGACAAAATCTGTTGTTAATCTTATTTTGTGTTCGAGATGCCCTGATTAGATGTCGTTGATATAATAGGTATCTATATATAATTACCTATGAAATTGCCGTTTCGTGGTACTGGCTATTTCAAAACTAAAAAAAAAAAGAAATCGCTAAGAACTCGAATTTCAAATTATTTTTATTTTAAAAATATAGAATTCTTTTTTAATAATTATACATTTGTTTAATGGTTAGCCTTCTTTTTACATTGCATTGGTACGTTTTTCGTCACCATGGATATGTTAAAAATTCGAGTGATTATGGAGTGGTTTCATAGGCACTTTTTGTGTAAATAGAACTTTCAATATTACTTACAGCCATAAATACGCTAGTCAATGCCGATGGGTAGATCGAGAAATCACGAGACGTGCCTATTTAATTTTTTTGAAGTGTTACTTTTGCGTACATTCGTGACACCTTTGCAGTTTAAATTCGATTTTATACTTTGTTAGTGTTAATTCGTTTCCGTCGCTCTAAAGCTTTTGATGTGAAATATTGAATCTCATTCTTTTTTTCATTTTATGGCGACTCTGTGTCGTGAATATAAAAGACTTTTATTTTAAAATCTTTTTACGGTTCTAACGGAACCCTATTACTACAGACTCTACAGTCTGTCCGTCCGTTACAGGGACAAATCTCTGGAACCGTTATAGGTAGACACTTGAAAATTACACAGAATACGTATTATTGTAGCCGCTATAATGATAAATAATCTTCTGCCCGCGGCTTCGCCCTCGTGTATATCGGTTATCGTGACCAAAAAAAAAAAAGTATCCATGTTACTGCCTAATACCTCCAAGAATATGTGTACAAAGTTTCTTGATGATCGGTTAAGTAGTATTCGCGTGAAAGCGTACCAAACAAACTTACATTTTACATTTATAATATTAAGGATTGATAAGGTGTCCCATTCAAGAAACGCACTTTTGTTTGGCATCTTTAGTTTGATCTTCCTATTGTTCAACACTGGACTAAAAAGGGTGATGATGATAAAAATATTACAGAAACCTTCGGGTGTGAGTCCGTCTCGCTCTGGCCTGGATTTGAATAAGTAATTTTATATCTTTAAGTAGGTATTTCATCCAATCAGACTTTTCTCGATTTTACGATTGGGACTTAAAATAAAGTAAGTAATTTACTTATACATGCAGTCAAATTCATGACCGCTATTAAATTTTAAGTAATTTCCTACTACCGTGTTGACATTCGCAAAGCGGCACGTGAGCGGAATACGGTAGTGATCAAGTCGACGTAAGTTCGCTCTCGTCGATTCGTGACGTTGAAACGCTTTAGTTCTGTATAGATAGAAATAGACTTCTGTCGCCGTTAGTTAAACGTGGTGTTTTTTTTTTCCGATCATTAATTTATTTTGATAATCTTTTACATAATTTATCTTAAATATCATTTATTGCGTGTTTTTGACGTGACTTGAGAAGGGCTCGACCGACTTGGTTCATTTTTTTTGGAGAATCGACCTAAAATGATGATGGATTGATTTTTTTTTTTTTTGTAAAAAAAGTCTCATGTTGGTTATGAATATACAATTGTTACGATTTCGAAATGTCTGACTAACAGTGCAATATATATTTTTGTTCTCTGAATCCGGGGCGGATCGCTAGTTTTGTTATAAAGCTTATTCGTTTAACCGACACGCGTGTTTTTATCCACACTAAAAGCTACAATAATTATATTAAGTTTAAAAATATATATTTTGTACGATTTTTGTTTTAAAAAATAATGTAAACGGACATCGCGTTTTTTTTTTTTTTGCCACAAGTGCATAACGACCATTACTTTTAATTCTTATTCTTTTCATTTTGGAAAATTATATAATTAACAGAATTGAGATAGCTACAAATTTGTTATGTATATTATAATATTTATTATAAATATTATAATAATAGTATAAATTATCCACATGTACGTAATGATCTCACTCAAGTTCCGCAAGTCATTAATTCAATTTTTGCTCGTCAGTACGTTCCTATTATAATCTTAATCGTTTCATTTCAATGTCAGTGATTTAATTTATAATTAAAATCCAATCAAATAATCGTTAACGCTGTTATGATAATAAGGTATTATCGGATCTGTTATGTTATTAATTTAGTCAAAGGACTCGTAATCGACGCTGTGTTTTGCATAAGCGCGGTCATCACTGGATTACATTCAGATTAGTTTGTAACGTGAAATATGTATAGAAGTTGGCTGATACGGTAGCTGTTGTGGATTCGGTTCTCGCTTATGACAGCAGTTCATATAAACCATATAAATATTGATCATGCTCTGGGCTTTTGTCACATGAGTAAAGAAACCGTACAGAGTGAAAGCTTCTAAGGAGCGAGCAAAATTTATACCTATTTTGGTAGGGTTGGCATAGGAGGATAAAATCTAATAAACAAGTTGTTCAACAAGATGACAAAGTTTATTTTTGTTGTTTTTTTTTTAATATTTTCAAAAGTAACTTTATCATTTTTCAAGGTATTAAAAAAATTCTTCTATCAGATCTTTTTTAATGTTATTGCGATTTAAAAAAGAAAAAAAATTATTATTTCCTAAATATTTTTAGGAAACTTTTACACTTTTATATTAAAACACTATTAAAATAACATTAAAACACTATTTAAATTAATAAATTATCATTAAATGAAAACTCGACGCGCGAAGTTGCTGCTGCAGCCCTTGAGTTTAAGCATATTATAAGCCGGTTTCTCTCGTATGTGACGAGGCGCTTGTGCTGACGCACACACGCGTCTCATGCTTGTAGTAGTGTACCTATCGTGGCGCGCTTGTATGAAGCTTTGCCTCTGTACGGTTTATTTACTCATGTGCTTTTGTGTTGTGTTTGTGAACCCTCGATACAGGATCAAATAGTAGATACAAGGTTCTGTTGAGTTTGGGAGGTTTGTTAATTTATTTTTTATACTTTCACATAAACTAATGTACGACTTTATGGGTTTTCTGAAGCACAGTGAAGTCACAGAAACACACATAGACCAGAAATAAGTATTTGTGCTAATACAAATATCTGTTTCGAGCGGGAACCGTAACCGCGACCGTCAGCGTTTGGGAAGTTTCAGTTCGTCTGGGACCATAACGTCTGCAACGTCGCCGACATATCGGGAATCGAAAAACAATAATCGCGGTATGTCCCGTGCGCCTATTACGTAACTTGCGCGATCGCGTGAAATCGCTGTAGTGTCGAATATCAATACTAATTGAGGCTCAGCTAGTATTGAAATTCGACACCAAAGCGATTTCTCTCGATCGCACAAGTTACGTAATAGTCCCACCGTTTCAATGAAAGTATCAATAGTGACCGTGAAAGCTTAATAACTTATCGCTTTAGTGAAACTCAGCACACACAAGAACGGTCGTCAGATTTTATTAAATCTATTGTTTAATATATTGTTTTTTATTCTCTCTCACTCGGACTTCACTTCAGACTCAAAAACTTGATTAAATATAACAAAAATAATAATACTATATCAACAGTAAAATATAAATTCACTTCACAATATAATACATCTACAAAAAGTTCACTCACGTAATATTTTATCGCGTACATGAAAAATGGGTCGAGTTAAAAAAAAACTTGCATAATTCAAGGAAATTTCTCGAAAGAAACGTGAAATAGGATAACGCGAAGGAGTAAAAGAGATGACAGCGTCGTTGTCCTGCCTAGTTCCTAGCTCTTTTCTCAGTTTACATGATCTAGATTCTAGGATGTTGAACTGAAACTGTGCTAATGGATTACTTTAAAATAACGCGTTATTTTGCGATACCTACGTTGAGTAATATGTATTTTTTAATACTTAGTGATTGGCGTTTTAATGTGTGTTTAGTGTCAACGTCAGCGGTCGCCGGTTCGTTTCCCGCTCGGAGCAGAGATTTGTATTTGTTTAAAAATTTGTTTCCGGTCTGGGTGTATGTCCTTCTGGGTCTCCTCACCGTACATCGAAGAGCACGTAAAGCCGTTGGTTTGTTTTTGTTATCACAAACATCTAATAGCAATCGTAACTAATGGTAGGGAAATTCATCCGACAATCCGCAGTGAAGCGGCGTGGTGTATTATCCATGTGGATCCAACCGTTCTCCTATGTGGAGAAGAGGCTTTTACTCAGCAGTGGGACTTTTACAGGTTGATTCACATTTTAATGACATTCTTAATTATTTTTTTGTCTGACGTGGTATGTATTTAACCGACGCCGATCCTCTGTCAATATTATCTCTGTCAAACGTCTTCGTCAAAATATTATTCAAACGAACAATAGTACATTTGCTTTGTTAGTTTTTATATGAAGGTAAATAATAAATGATTAATGTTAAACATTGTGTTTACGAGTTGACGTCTGGATGCTGTGATTGATCGTGTAATCGAGACGCGATCGGCGGTTCGTTTTAGCGATCGGTTCGTCTCCTGTTGGATATCCATCAAGTCGGTGTACCGAGAACTCGCACAATTACCCGGTAATGGCTATGAACTGTGTTATTACATTATACTTTGAAGCTTTATAAAGTATGTACAGGGTTTTTGAAATTTCTTCAATATCAGCTGTGCCCCGCGGTTTTACCCGCAAAAGATGTACTCGAACGTCTTCGTTACGATTTCTCTACAATTGTTTATAGAATAATAACTCAACTTCTATACGATGTATCAAGATGAAACTTTCGCTAGAATTTTAGTCTAACTAGACTTAACCCTCTAGGGTCAAAACTGTGAACCGCGTGCACAACTGATAACTATTACGTGATTTAAGAACGAATAAATACACAAAGATATAGACAAAAAAAAATATTGTCCTTTTTATAGTTCTTACTTTTTTGAAAGTGTTTGTAGATTAAATCATTCCTCATACACACGCATACACACATTCTTACAATCGTTATTTACATTGAGAAGTGCTATAATTATGTATAAGAAGTAATATGTAAGAGCGGGACTCTGCCACAAGTACCTACCACTGGTACTGTTACGTCGAGTTGCACGAAACAAATTTTAAATTTAAGTGTTTATTAAATTAATTTAATCACAAGAATCGTGATTATCTGTTGCACGAAACCTACATCTGATTAAGTTAACAAAAAAAAATTAGTTTAATTAAAGACCTACCTAACGGATGATTAATTCCAACAGCTTTAAATTAATCATGAGATCAACTAATTTTAAGATTAATTGCAACTTAACTAACGGAAAGTTAGCGACGGTTTCATGCAACTCGCCGTAAGTTAACAAAAACATTTAGTTTAATTAAAGACCTATCTAATGGATGATTAATTCCAACAGCTTTAAATTAATCATGAGATCAACTAATTTTAAGATTAATTGCAACTTAACTAACGGAAAGTTAGCGACGGTTTCATGCAACTCGCCGTAAGTTAACAAAAACATTTAGTTTAATTAAAGACCTATCTAATGGATGATTAATTCCAACAGCTTTAAATTAATCATGAGATCAACTAATTTTAAGATTAATTGCAACTTAACTAACGGAAAGTTAGCGACGGTTTCATGCAACTCGCCGTAAGTTAACAAAAACATTTAGTTTAATTAAAGACCTATCTAATGGATGATTAATTCCAACAGCTTTAAATTAATCATGAGATCAACTAATTTTAAGATTAATTGCAACTTAACTAACGGAAAGTTAGCGACGGTTTCATGCAACTCGCCGTAAGTTAACAAAAACATTTAGTTTAATTAAAGACCTATCTAATGGATGATTAATTCCAACAGCTTTAAATTAATCATGAGATCAACTAATTTTAAGATTAATTGCAACTTAACTAACGGAAAGTTAGCGACGGTTTCATGCAACTCGCCGTAAGTTAACAAAAACATTTAGTTTAATTAAAGACCTATCTAATGGATGATTAATTCCAACAGCTTTAAATTAATCATGAGATCAACTAATTTTAAGATTAATTGCAACTTAACTAACGGAAAGTTAGCGACGGTTTCATGCAACTCGCCGTAAGTTAACAAAAACATTTAGTTTAATTAAAGACCTATCTAATGGATGATTAATTCCAACAGCTTTAAATTAATCATGAGATCAACTAATTTTAAGATTAATTGCAACTTAACTAACGGAAAGTTAGCGACGGTTTCATGCAACTCGCCGTAAGTTAACAAAAACATTTAGTTTAATTAAAGACCTATCTAATGGATGATTAATTCCAACAGCTTTAAATTAATCATGAGATCAACTAATTTTAAGATTAATTGCAACTTAACTAACGGAAAGTTAGCGACGGTTTCATGCAACTCGCCGTAAGTTAACAAAAACATTTAGTTTAATTAAAGACCTATCTAATGGATGATTAATTCCAACAGCTTTAAATTAATCATGAGATCAACTAATTTTAAGATTAATTGCAACTTAACTAACGGAAAGTTAGCGACGGTTTCATGCAACTCGCCGTAAGTTAACAAAAACATTTAGTTTAATTAAAGACCTATCTAATGGATGATTAATTCCAACAGCTTTAAATTAATCATGAGATCAACTAATTTTAAGATTAATTGCAACTTAACTAACGGAAAGTTAGCGACGGTTTCATGCAACTCGCCGTAAGTTAACAAAAACATTTAGTTTAATTAAAGACCTATCTAATGGATGATTAATTCCAACAGCTTTAAATTAATCATGAGATCAACTAATTTTAAGATTAATTGCAACTTAACTAACGGAAAGTTAGCGACGGTTTCATGCAACTCGCCGTAAGTTAACAAAAACATTTAGTTTAATTAAAGACCTATCTAATGGATGATTAATTCCAACAGCTTTAAATTAATCATGAGATCAACTAATTTTAAGATTAATTGCAACTTAACTAACGGAAAGTTAGCGACGGTTTCATGCAACTCGCCGTAAGTTAACAAAAACATTTAGTTTAATTAAAGACCTATCTAATGGATGATTAATTCCAACAGCTTTAAATTAATCATGAGATCAACTAATTTTAAGATTAATTGCAACTTAACTAACGGAAAGTTAGCGACGGTTTCATGCAACTCGCCGTAAGTTAACAAAAACATTTAGTTTAATTAAAGACCTATCTAATGGATGATTAATTCCAACAGCTTTAAATTAATCATGAGATCAACTAATTTTAAGATTAATTGCAACTTAACTAACGGAAAGTTAGCGACGGTTTCATGCAACTCGCCGTAAGTTAACAAAAACATTTAGTTTAATTAAAGACCTATCTAATGGATGATTAATTCCAACAGCTTTAAATTAATCATGAGATCAACTAATTTTAAGATTAATTGCAACTTAACTAACGGAAAGTTAGCGACGGTTTCATGCAACTCGCCGTAAGTTAACAAAAACATTTAGTTTAATTAAAGACCTATCTAATGGATGATTAATTCCAACAGCTTTAAATTAATCATGAGATCAACTAATTTTAAGATTAATTGCAACTTAACTAACGGAAAGTTAGCGACGGTTTCATGCAACTCGCCGTAAGTTAACAAAAACATTTAGTTTAATTAAAGACCTATCTAACGGATGATTAATTCCAACAGCTTTAAATTAATCATGAGATCAACTAATTTTAAGATTAATTGCAACTTAACTAACGGAAAGTTAGCGACGGTTTCATGCAACTCGCCGTAAGTTAACAAAAACATTTAGTTTAATTAAAGACCTATCTAACGGATGATTAATTCCAACAGCTTTAAATTAATCATGAGATCAACTAATTTTAAGATTAATTGCAACTTAACTAACGGAAAGTTAGCGACGGTTTCATGCAACTCGCCGTAAGTCACCTACACAACCTTACAAGGTTACTTCCAAATTCTAACTACAGCTTGTATCATGTTGATAATAATTATTATATATACATTTTTTTTTTCTGTTTATGTAATTTTTACCTGTAATAAAGTCACAAAATTATTTTCTGAATAAGCCTTATTAAAATAGATTTATTTACATTTTTTCGAAAACTTTTTGATATATTGTATTGTAGTGTGTGTATGTAGGCCTCCCGGTTAAATGTATATATACAATATGTTACTCTAATAGAGAGGATTAATAAACGAACTTTGGAGCAAACAAGACGTCTCATTTCAATCACACATTACAGAATATCAAAGGATGTAATGCTAAACTAGGTAACACGCATGGTTTTATCCGCATTTACGCTTAAAGATGTTAGTTTCATAAGTCATAGTGTGATGTCTTACAGTTACGTAATATTTTTTTTTGTTTCTAAATTTGACAACAGTCAAACTATTCACATTATAATATTAGTATTAAGTATTTTCTTAATCTATAATAAAAAATAAGTATGATATTAGTAATAAGTATTTACATTCGTTGAGACGTATCCTATTGTACCGCGACTGTCGTGCACATCCTACACTAATGGCACTGGATTTATAAATATCCCTCATAACATGTTCGCAATAGCAGGAACGTTGAACGCGTTTGCAGATTAAACGAACTTAACACACACGTACACAACACACACACACATCGTCATCATATCAGCCATTGGATGTCCACTGCTGAACATCGGCCTCCCCCATCGACCTTTAGAGCGACTGGTTCAAAACAGCCTCCATCCAAGTTCTTCCGGCGACTTTCCTCAAGTCTACGTAGTCCTACGTGGTCTCTATTTGAGAACCTTTCTACTCCATCGGCCGTCAGTTCTACGAGCTATGTGCCCTGCCCACTGCCACTTCAGCTTGCAAATACGTTGGGATATATAATAATATATTATTGTATGTATTTGTATATTTGCTGTGTATTGTTTTTTAACTAATTTACTATGCACAAGCCCGTTTAGTAGACAAAAATTAAAAAAAGATTTTAATCTCAAATATATCTTAAATGAGCAGAATTGAACCTGTTACATTTTTTTTTATAAGTTTAGATTTTACTAATAAAGCGGGTACGTACAAAATGGAATAAGAAAATCTTACATCGGGGCCAATCGTAAGAAATTCGCGTGAAACGTGAAAATCTCCAAGAGTCAAACAATAAAATTCCAACCGAGACAGAATTGAGAACGCGGGTCAATATTTCGTATGTGGGTCTACGGGGTAAAGACTATTCGGACATTTGAATAAAATGTTTTTATTCAAACCCGAGAGGTTAAATAGACGGCTAGGCGAAAAAGTTTATTGGCTGAGCGAATTCGTCAAAATATCAAAAAAAAAAGGTCAAGTCGTTTATATAAAAATCAAAAATATTGCCTTATTCAAGTAAAATAACCAAAAGCACTATTGTAACTTCATTTTACAAAGTGAGCTGAACTGAATCATCCTGTAAACGTCCCACTGCTGGGCAAAGGCCTCTCCTCCATTTTTACGGAGTAATTTTATTATTTAGTTAATTATAGTTGATGTGAAGCTACCACCGTTTCGGAATGTAGATTCTGCTGAGAAAAATCGGCAAGTTACTCTTTAAAAAAAGTTATATTGATCGATTAAAAAATACATGGACCATCCCTCCCCTCCCCCACAGATCCAGTGAAACATCCTTTCCATCCCCCCCTAAAGGCCTGCAACTCACCTACTAATCCTCTGATATAGCGGGTGTCTATGGATGTCGCTTTTACTTACCACCAGGTGAACTGACGGTCCGTTTGCCTACTATTACATTAAAAAAAAAATACAACCGGACAATAGAACCGACAGAGAAGAATATTATTAATTACGCATCTTGGCCACTAGTGCCAAAGATAGCACAGTTACGTCGCCAATGTCACGTAGAACGGAAAAGACACGAAAGAGATTGATCGGTGCATTTGAGGTTAGAATCCAGAGAAGAATAGTCCCGACATCTTTGTGCTCTAGTGTATTGATAGATTTTTTTCTGTTCTACTCTCAAAGGCTTCATTCACTACATTTACATCAGCAGGCTTATTTAACAAACAAAAAAAACTTTTAATGGTGCGTCGCCTTAACGCCAGCGGTCGCGGGTTCGATCCCGCTCTGGGCAGTTTGTATATGTACAAATATTTGTTACTGGCCTGGGTGTATGTCCTTATGGGTCGCCCCACCGTGCCTCAGAGAGCACGTAAAGCTGTCGGTCCCGGTTGTTATCATAGACATAGCGACTGTTACCGAGCAGCGTATTGGATTAAGCTCCAACCCTTCTATATGGAGAGGAGGCCTTTGCGCAGCAGTAGTTTGTTTACAGGCTGATTCAGTCAGTCAGTCGGTCAAATAAATAAATTTGTGTTTTTAATCTAGTTGTTTTCCATTATTCGATGTATAAATAATAAATTAACGTTTGAAATACACACACACGGTAGTCTGTTCCTAAGGTAGGCAACTTAATGCTAAACTGTAACTACTAGTATATTTCTACTAGTATATTTCTTAACATATACCACAAAACTTATTAAAACTGGAAAAAGTGTAAACAGTTTACTGATAGCCTTTTTTTTTCTAACGTTTCAACTGGAAACAGCAATAAATTCCAACTCTAAACTCCGAAAGTGCCAAGTTTATCTCGAGGAACGAATTAATCAGGTAAGATTCCGACCATTCAAGAAAGTTCGTCAACCCTCAACGAATCTTAACACTGAAGAGCATCTAAACGGCCTAAAAGGTGCAGGGGTGAAGTCCTCACGAAATGACTACATCGCCCTACCCCTTTTGTTTCGCTCGGCTTTTGTGACCCGCGCACGTTTGACACTAAGCTGTGTACGGACTACGCATTACGACGCGTTTTTATATATGCGTAGTAATACTATGGTCAGACGTAAAATGATATTACTGTGAATGTCCATAAATAGCTTTCGAAACATATCACGGTCAACGGAACCCTGTATGCTGAAAATATTATGTCGGGAAGAGCAACACACACAAAAACACAACACAGACAAACGCACTTGCGTTAAATACAACTCCGACACGGTAACATAGTTATGTTACATTACATTATTATATACCTAATATTCATTAAAAAGTATCTAGAATTGACTTTATTCAAGTGAGAGTCTACTTAATAATTTTTCTTTTTTTCGTCGCCTTAGAAAATACTTATTTACTTGATGTGAAGTTATTTCCTTATATGGAATATAGATTATGCTTAGAGAACCTACTCTCTAAACATGGACCAGTACTTTTTGACAAATTTTAAGTGACTGTTTACTTTTTATCAATGTGAGAATCGTACCACGTAGAATTAGTGACTATTCAATGTATGAATATGTGAATATCGGAGTCCACTGATTTGATCATTGAATATGTGTATATGTATTAGAAGAACAAGAAACATACAGTTACTTTTTTAAAAAATTTCAATACACGACAACACAATACGCAGCAGGTACAGCGTTTAATAGTGTACGTGAACCGGACTGCTTACAAATCCGCACACGACTTAACACTTTCAGGCCCGAGTCCTGTTAACTTTAAAATTATTTAAATCACCAAAATATACAGGGCATTGTTCTTAAAAACACATTAGCGAGTGAATGGACCGCACCGCACTGCACCGTTCGCGACGAATGAACATTATAATGTTGTCGTTCTCGAAATTGTGAAATATGAATGGATGTTTTCATTTCCATCTCTTAATTCAGAGCTCTCGTTGCGAAATATTCAAATTGTGCATTAATATTTTATTTAATTTTCTTGCGACAAATTCTTAACTGGAACTTAATTTTAGTTTTATTTAATTCGTGCAAAGCATCGAAATTCGGTTTCAAAAAATTTCAATAAGCTATCTGACATAAATGACGATCGTTCTGGTGTAGTGGTGCGAGTAGTCGCCTCAACGCCGGCGATCGCGAGTTCGATTCCCACTCGGGACCAATATTTGTATTTATACAAATATTTCTGTCCGGTCTGGGTGCATGTCCTTGTGTATCTCCTCACCGTGTCTCGGAGTCCGGAGAGCATGTAAAACCGTCGGTCCCGGTTGCTATCATAGACACCTGATAACGTTTGTTACTCAAATATTACTCATGGTAGGGAAATTATCCACCAACCCGCAGTGGAGTAGCGTGGTGGATTAAGCTCCAACCCTTCTCTTATGTGGAGAAGAGTTCTTTTTCCAACAGTGGGAACTTATAGACTGATTAAGTCAGTCATTCAGTCAGATTAGACATATTGTATCTACTCGAGCCGTAAAACTTTTTAATATGACCTTAATTAACGCAAACGAAGCAAAAATTTAATTATATTGTGTGTAAAAATACAAACCTATATAATAGAATTAATAAATTTATATCTCCGCCTTACTAAATCCTGCGGTAAATTACGAGGAAGGTCGAAAGTTAATGATTTCAGACGACTCGCCGAAGAATGGGTCTCACTAAATCTCACGGTTTTCTGTAATAGGCTTTTGTGTTAGTCCTCATTAGTTAAGATTTTCTGTTTTTCGTTTATTGTATACAATTAAAATACTAAGTTGCGGTTAAGTTTATTTTTTAGACCACGATCCATAGATGTCAATATCTTCAATGTTGCTCCGAATGTAAGCAACTTAATTATCGTTTTTATGTAACGGCCGACTGATATGCAATATTTTTTTTAAATAAATGTATGCATAAGTACGTAATACATATGTAAATAACACACTCAGACTCGGGGCGGGAATCGAACGCACAAGCGTGGAGAGGAAAGCAAGGGTCACTGCCAACTGCGTTATAGGGTCAGTAGTATATTTTTATATTTTTTATTTTATCTATTAGCAACCGATTAGGATAATGGTTCGAGTAGTGGCCTTAATGCCGGCATTCGTGAGTTCGATTTCCGCTCGGGGCACGTATTTCACAAGTTTTCAATTTTACAGTTTTCAACAAGTTCGTGTGTTTTTTTGACTGGTGTGAAAATATTACGTAAGTTTTTAAAAAATATTTTTAATTGAAAACGTTATACGTATATGAAGCGTTTTAATAGCTGCTGAGCACATTCTTGGAATTATTCATACTTAAAAAAATTACTTCCAAATCTGCAAGGACTATTGATTTGTTTATTTACTCTTTATATACATATCCTTTAAATTCTTCTGTACGTGTGTAATTGGTCTTATTATAATGATTTGAATGAATGGGTGGGTGTACCTACACCCACCCATTCGGAAACCCACTCGGGTTTCCGAATGGTTTACATTCACAATTGGCCTCAACACGCGATATTGTAATCGATTTAAAGATCTGCTTCAGGTGGGACAACGTCGGTCGGGTCTACTAGTATAGACTAGAATATCATTCTTATAATATGAAACACATTCTCAGAATTATTTTAAAATAATGAAAGGACTGTTAGTTTATAAATACATAATTTAAAGTTATAGTGAGTATTAGTTTAAGTATTAGTAGTTATACTAAATAAACAGTAATAAGTTAAATCTTAAAAAACAATTTCCTGGTTTATTTTCGAATTTATACAGACAGTATATATGTATACATGGGCTACATGACGTGGGCTTCATGTCAAGTTATATACTAAAATACAATAAAAAAATTACCCGTTCTTAAAAACTACTTCAGCGAAAACTGAATGACTAAAAAACGAATAAATTGTTTTTTTTTTTTTTTTACTATAAGTAGACAATAAGATATCAACGCAAGATGTCAAGGATCACTTTGTATCTTCAACGCTTATACTTAAGTTTATCCTTGAACTAAACTTGGGTTACACTTTAACCTCTCTCCCTTTTCCCTCTACTCCAACACACCTCGTTGTAACTGGCAGTTTTTTATTTGACAGTTTTACAGCCCTCGTAAAGTATTCAGGGCGCACTCCTACGTTTTCGGTGGAGTTTCGTACGAATTTCATTCCTTATTTTGTCAACGCTGAAACTTATGTAATACTTACATTTCTATAAATATTTAGTATTTGATTGTTTATGCGGAGAATTCGATATCAATTTTCATAGCTGCTATTGTCTGTGTTATTTTCTGTCACGATTCACGTATGTTACGATGTAATAGCTGTTTTTGTGTTGTAATGTCAAACGACTTGTAAATGTTCCACTTCTTGGCTCTACTGGACGAGGTTTTCTTCTCTATACGATAGAAGGGCTGGAGCTTACGTTATGCCACGTTCCACTGCGTGTTGGCGGATAATTTTCCTAATAAGAGAGGATCGTTAATAGGTGTTACTCTACGTGGTCTTCAGGGCATGGTGGATAGACCACAAAACCGGACCAGATTTTTTTGTATAAACAAATTATATATATATTTTTAAAGCATCACTGAGATATAAAAATTAAATTTATATATTTCAGTGATGCTTCAAAATTATGAACTGTATTTCGGTGATGCTTCAAAATTATGAACATCTCGAAGTCTTAGCTGAAGTTACCAATGCATAAAACCAAATTGCTTAGTCAGTATTTTACTGTTCAAGCTATAAAATTATGGTATAGTATAGTTTACCAATATATTCAAGGGATGCTAAATCACTATCAAAATTTGAAAACTACTTTAAGTATTAATAGGATTAATAAAATATTTTTATCTTACAATTAGATGTAATTTATTTCATTTTATTTATTTATTATTATGTTTTTAAATTAATATTTACGACTTTATAATAGGTATATATATTATATTTTCATTTATATATCTGTTTTGTATAAGTATTAGAGTATAAGTATTAGAATGTAGATTTTTGTATTTAAATTTATTATATAACTATACCACCTACCCGAACATGATGCTAAATATCCTTTTGCCATTTGGGTTGTCTTGAAGAAATGGCTTATTAGACATAAGTCCGACCTTTGTAGTACACATGCTGTAACTGTCTTTAAGCTATGTATTTGTAATATTCAATAAAAAAAATATAAAATAAAACGATTATATATACCTATATATATATATATATATATATATATATATATATATATATATATAATAGGCAGTTACAAGGACTGCGGACAGAAATGAAAACTTAAAACAATGGAAAAATAATATTAATTTTTTCAAAGCAAATATCAATAACAATATTCGAAATATTTGAATTAATCAATTCAAACAAAAATAATTATAGAAAACAGATGCGAAATCATAAGATTTTACTCACCCAAAAAGTCAAACACGCGTATGATACAGTCGAGTATATACAATGTATTACTGTATATATGCGTATACATCGCACGCTTAATAAAAAACCGAAATTAGTCAAAAACACACTTTTGTGGGAAATCGCTGTCAAAGTTTTGAGCCTCTACCTTGTCGGAGGCAGGCATTCTGTCGTCTCTATGATCCATTTAATCGGTCAGTTTGCTCTGTTTCGCGTGGCAGCCAGATTATACCTATTCTTTGAGCTGAGTAAGTAAATTTTATTAGAAAAAGTAGAAATCAACAAACTCTGACTTATTTCGGTTTATTATTAAGCGTGCGACATGTACATAGGCTGCTATACTGCGTGTCGCTAGTCTGGTGCAAGCGCAATACGTCACGAACATGTCGTGGTGATCGGTGACGCGAACCACGCGAATCCATAACTTTTTTCCCCAACCAAAAATCGCTCAACGCGGCTAAAGAACTTTTCACTTCAATAAATAAATATCCGTTCCGAGCGAGAATCGAACTTTCGCACCATTGCACTAGAATTATCGTTGTATTTATGAGAGACGGAAACGTTCCGAATTCCAGTACCACTGGAATCCGGAATATTTGTGTTCAAATATAGCGATTAGGTAATCACTCGAGGCAAACCATCAGGCGACTGGTAGTGGAGCAGCGTAACAGGTTAAGATCTAATCGTTTTTCTAAATTGTCATCACAGACAGACAGCGTAGAAGGGCAGCCACCTCGAAAGTTCTTTATTGAAGCTATAGCCGATTCAAGGGTTTTGTGTTTGAGTATTCTCAATATTTTGAACGACAATTATATTCCGAATTTTGTTACATACCCTTGGTAGAGGTGATGAATATCAAAACATGTAATTGCGAATTAAATCGCGCGTACAGCTAGTTCTTTTATATTTTGTGTTTAACACGCACTCATTTCAATACAGCTCTCGTCTTGATTGATTCATACAATAGTTGTATCGATTTCGACACAGCGCCTCGCTCTGTCGAAACGAACGTATTCGCGTAACTGTTTCATTAACTCGTATTTACTTACTGGAGTGTGACGTTATATATGCTAATCTTGTGCTACGTGTACTACAAGCTTTAATACGGTCCTGTATCACATACGGAGTCGTAGTTTCTTTAACATGTTTTCAAATAGAATTCTCATACGAGTATATTGTCACGAGAACCTATAACACCTGTAGCCCAGACACAAAATTTGACTTAATTTAATCGATAACCTCATTGAGTAATCTAAGTTTGAACATTTGTTCTATTTTTTTTGTTTTATAAGCTTATAAAGTATATTGAGTTTTTTTTTATAGGCTATATAATGTCACGCTACGACCAAAATGGGTTAAATTTTTTTATATTTTATTTATAATCAGAACCATTTAACAAATTTGTAATTTTTTATCATAGACACCTGATAACGATTGTTACTCAAATATTACTCATGGTAGGGAAATTATCCGCCAACCCAATTTAATCGATAACCTCATTGAGTAATCTAAGTTTGAACATTTGTTCTATTTTTTTTTGTTTTATAAGCTTATAAAGTATATTGAGTTTTTTTTATAGGCTATATAATGTATATTGAGTTTTTTTTATAGGCTATATAATGTCACGCTACGACCAAAATGGGTTAAATTTTTTTTATATTTTATTTATAATCAGAACCATTTAACAAATTTGTAATTTAACTTAAGTCTAAAAACAGTACATAATCAGAAATATATAATTACGAATCCAACATCAATGGTTACAAATAAATTAAAACTATGTTACAATATTTGTGAAACCTGTTTGCAAGTGCGACTGAAGACCTATTAATTAAAATTAATTAAGTTAGTATGTAATACATATACAAGTTTACTATAATTATATATACACTAGCAAACCCGGCGAACTCCGTTTCGCCACCAACTTATTTTCGTGAGGGATACTCACACCACGTACTGGCGCCATCTGCTCCACCACCATGCAAAACCATATTGGTTTGTAGTACATGCTATGTATCAGAGATGACGCTGTATGTGAAAAATGATTTTCCGTGTTTTCCTACTTTTCTGTTGCAATTTTTCCTGATTTTTTTTTTGCTATAAACCTCACGGAGCCCGAGACCTTTCCAACGAATGCAAAACCGTGGAAATCGGTTCGTGCGTTCTGGAATTATAGCGTCAGGAAGGAAAACCCGACTTATTTTTATATTATAGATATACACACATATACATATAAACAATTCAAAATTACAAAATAGGATATTAATAATTTTATACATAAAAAGTGAAATAGGAAAATTATGGTAGAATGCCTCATCTTACAAAGTTACATTCTTATTAAATCTTTATTTTTTCTTTATGACCCATGCTTAATGACCGGTGTCAACTTTCAGAAAGGATATTAATTAATGTGTTTTTTATAACGACTGACACTGCACGCAAATATAATTAAAATTTTTATTATAAGTTTCAAGGCTCAAGCATGCGATATAATGGGGATCAAATTCCAGCATTAGTTTGATGTCTAGGAACTATATATAAATAAGGGCTTAGCGCGTTATGGACGCATATTGACTCGTAACGAAACAAAATAATCTATTTTATTTACCAAATCCACACAATTATATTTATTATTACAAATGTCAAAAAGTAACATAGCCTCAAGCTGAATCCGACGAGACTCAAGACTAAGCATCTTATATTTACTTAGCAATTCTGAACATGATAACTGTTTACGATGACATCTAGATTTCATCTTTTTTTATTTTTTTTACTTTTCCAATAGATATTTTATAATTTTCGTAAAGCGGGTTCCATATGGCCACTGCATACTCTAGTTGCGGCGTAATAACTGACTTGTACAAGTAAAGGTGGAAGATTTTCTAAACTCTAGAGTAGATCTCATCACGAAATTATACAATTTGTAAGCCTTAGAAATAATGTTATCTACATGTATGTTGAGGTGCAGCTTGCTGTCCAAGGTTACGCCTAAGTCCCTAATAAAGCTAACTTTTTCCAGATCAGCATCATACAATGAATAGGAATAGTTTCTAACATTTTTACGTTTAGTGAATGTTATACTCTTACATTTATCAATGCAAAGATGTAGTTTATTATTAAGGCAATACGTGCTAAACTTATCCAAATAACTCTGTAGCAATATATAATCTTGGAAGTTGTCTATATTACGATATATCTTAAGATCATCTGCGTAAAGTAAGAATTTAGTATTTTTAAAGCATTTATCAATATCGTTTATAAATATTACAAAAAGAAAGGGGCCCAAAATTGATCCTTGTAGTACACCTGAACTAATATCCGTAACTTGTGATTCATAACCACTTTCTGAGTTAATTGCTGATATATGACTTAAACCACCTCCACAGGTTGCCCCTTATGCCATTGTAAGCAATATTTTCTAATAATATTTTGTGATAATAAAAAATATCACCATACAACCATGCCTATTATACAAGTAAAGAATTAAATAATTTAAAAGTATTGAATTGAAACGCGAAAAAACGCTTTTTTTTTTAAATTTAATTTTTAATAGGTATTTTAACATAGTCAACGATAATTCATCATAAAATTATACTTTTCCTGTTTTACCAAGTAGTAATAATGAAGACACAGGGTACTCTGTATCTGGTAACTGGAGCGATCACAAAGCATATCAAAGTGTTGAATGGGGGCCTGTATTAATACTGAGAGCTGTACCGTGAGCGGTCAGAGAATCGCCTTGTTAGTGAGGATGGCACAATGTGTCTGCTGTGTGTTTTATTAATATGTGTGCTGACTGATCCATAAATGATGGTGATTGGATGAAAATAATCATATTAATTTCATTAGGAAGACTGTTAAACTTTACAGACTTTACTTTCTTTTACTATTAAGCTAAAGGGTTGGAGCTTAACACGCCGTGCTGCTCAAATGGCGGTTGGCGGATATACGTATCTTAAAATGTCTTCTATAGTATATAGCTTCACGATGTTTTCATTCCCCGCTGAACCCGAAAGAAATTTGACTATTTCAAAAAACAGTTGAAATACCGGCGTTGCCAGCTCGAACTAGAATTTACTCTCTGGTAACTATTCACGCATTTTATCTGCTGGACGTTCTCAGCTCTATTCATATTATTCAATTTATTGAACCATTCTCTTTCGATCAAATAACATCAAGACGCTGCGGGTAGTTCACAAAGCAAATCAATACGTAATCACAATACGTACGACATGATCCGTCTTGCCCCGTGAAATTAATAGCTCGCCCCCATTAGTGCAGCAAGGAGATTGGTTGCACACATGCTGGCGGCGCGCCTGCGAATCATTAATTACTGCCCATCGAGAGCGGGATTAGGGCACGTGTTCACAAGTCAAATTATTAAAAATTAATGGAACGTAGTTTTAATACTTTTAAAACTTTTTCATGTTATGTAGTTTTATAATCATTCTTCTATGTAAACGACAAATGCAACAATGTTTGCGACGAGATTCTATGCGAGTTCGTATTTTCGTAATAAACGCTTTATTCTCAATGGTGGCTATTGAATAAAAATCCTGTGACGGGAGTCTAGAAACATACATAAAACAACGTCCAAACCACAACAAATGTCTGTATCATTATCATCATATCAGCCATTGGATGTCCACTGTTGAACGTACGCCTCCCCCATCGACCTCCAGCGCGACCGGTTCGAAGCAGCCTGCAACCAATAGCCCCCGGCGACTTCTCAAATCGTCTGTCTATCACGCGGACGGCTGTCCGACGCTGCATTTGCCTGTACGTGGTCTCCACTCGAGAGCCTTTCTTCTCCATCGGCCGTCAGTTCTACGAGCTATGTACCCTGCCCACTATATATCTGTATGGTCCATACAAATGTAATTCATGAGTGGCGCCAGTGTTGCGACCAGCGCTATTCCATCAAAAATATAGGTCTATCATTAGCTGTCCATTTTATGTAGCATCGAGTCGCGTCGCGTCGCTTCGCGTCGTTTACCTACAACGCTAGACGCTCGACATTTTTAGTAATTACTCCCGTCTTAAGAGGCAGTCGTCTAATTTCCTTTTTATTTATTTTTTAAATATATTTAGAATATAATTAGAGAGTATTCAAAACAAAAAAAAATTAAGTTTGTCCTCGATTATCTTTTTAAAACCACTTTTACGAAGTTGAGTTTATTTTTAATAAAAGTTCAGTTTTTTTTTTTTTAATATTTAGATCTAAGGTCACTATTATGACCTACTAGTGTAAACACTAGTCAAGCGTGCACGACTTTTAATTCGCATTGCTTCCCTTTGAACGTTATGCTTAGAGTGACTTTAACGTAGCATTGTCAAATATTGCCATGTTTTGTATGGAAAACATGTACCGTGCTATCAAATAATACTAATACTCTATCGCACACCACTAAGAAACAAACAAGAAACGAGAAAAGATGTACAAAGGTGATCTCGCTAGAAGACCAATGTCTTCCAGACAGCCTTCTGATACAGAACGCCACATCGTGACAGCGGTTAGGAAGTGTACAAAGAGTTCTTATTCATATTTAACATCATATAATATCATTTTTATATGACGAAGTGTATTGTTGCGTAACCACTACAGTTTCTTCAGCAATTAGTTTTATTGACTTCCAACGTTACTAGAAAAGAGAGCTCCACACTGTTCGGTTGTTCGAACAAAAATGAATCACGCTACAATAAACACACGCATTTATAATCAAATCGAGAGTGGGTACATTTGAAAACACGTCTTATAAATGAATATAATGTGTTTGTTGTTCTTATATATATATATATATATATATATATATATATATATATATATATATATATATATATATATATATACTGTTTAAGTTTTATCAATACAACCCAAAATATAAATAGTTCTATTTAAATATTTTAAAGGTACAAAGCTACTTTATCATCTGCTCTTTATCATGCACAGCAGGGCCCGTCCAGATTCTACATGCAAGCAAATTTCAATAGTTCAATTTATAGTTTGTTGGTCAGGCTCTGAGGGCCACCTGAGCTTGGGGGCCCCGGTGCAAGGCACCGTCTAGCCCTCCGGTAGTTACGCCACTGAGTATGATAAAACACGTTAGGTGAACGCTACTCGGCTCTTGAAAAACGCTAGTACGATAGCTGCCTAAGGAGTAGAAACAAAATTATTGACCGTAAAACGAATTTCAATTCAGATGTTAATTTATTCAAATTGACTTTTCGAAGTACTTTTGAATTATTTCACAAACCTGTCATGTCAGCACACGAACTCAATTTCGATGATCGAGCTTAAAATAATGTCCTTGTTATTCACTTATACATAATTATATGTACACCTTCTCCATTTAACCAATGTCAGTATATATCGTCTTCTCTATTTTTTCATTTATTATTAATTATAATTATTTGTTTTCTTAATTTATTTTACTGTTGAAAAAGACTTGAATAGTAGTTAAATTATCCGCCAACCAGCAGTGGAGCAGCTTTGTGGACGCTCCGATCCTTCTCAAATATGTGCCCACCAGTGGAACGTTTATAGTCTGATTAAGTTCAGTTCACTCATTCAAATTAACAAGCAGATAAGCTCATCATATATAATATATTTGCTTATATTATATGCTTATCATATAAGTTATGAAGGCAAGCGGGAACCATTTTATTTTCATAGATTTAAGTAAAATTCTCTTATTCATTTGAGATTCAAATTAAAATTCTTAATTTGGATTTTTTTAATGTCAAACATGTTTTTGCTTATTGCGATTTGTCGTAATGAATTCAAAAAATTAAATTAGTCGAAGTTGTATATATTTTTATAATCGTCTCCTTTTCGATAACTAATTATTATTGAATTAACAAAATTACACTACAACACAACACTAACTGGCGCCTAAAACCAGTCAATTTCATAAAACAATAAGTACCTACATTTATACTTTGTAAATTCATTATACCTAACTCTAGCTGGGAAAACATCTCATATTTCTAAATCAATTAAGCCGTTTATTCAAATATACATACATATAACCGGACATACGTCCGAAATACTATCTAAACTTTTTTCACAGTCGAGTAAAAATAAAACGGGGCTATGCGCAAAAAAAAATGTTTTATTAAATTTCATGCAGACGATAATCATTAAAATCAAAGCGAGCGAAACCGCGTGAAAATTCTAGTCACATGAATTATGACCAGTAATAATACTCATAAAATCGACATTTGAAGAATATTCTTTAGAAATCGTTCCTCCGTCGAAACTTAAAGAGAATACGATCCAACACATTACATCGATGTACCTATCACCGAACACAATGTGAATGGTTTACCAGAATCGAATGTGGTAATATATAACATAAACATAATGGAACACGACAAATGTTCGATCGATGGAAACAATGGTGGATCATATCACGATACCGTTAGATTCGCACGCGAGAATAAGCTATACTAAAATACCTGTAAGGTTTTACTCGTTTTATGTTTACGACGAAGCTAAGCGACGTGATGCGACATAACACAAGCAAAACTTCAAGTGACGTCAATTATCGCGA
This sequence comes from Euphydryas editha, assembly GCA_036937285.1. Taxonomy (NCBI): domain Eukaryota; kingdom Metazoa; phylum Arthropoda; class Insecta; order Lepidoptera; family Nymphalidae; genus Euphydryas; species Euphydryas editha. Next base: position 19,472,250 of record JAUPFZ010000014.1, read on the forward strand.
CAATGTAAAACAGCTTAGTTATACCTTGTCCAACCGTTTATTATCTTTTTGACAGCTGACGTCTATAAATTAGCGTTTTTTTTCTTCGGAATAATGTACTACAGTAATGTCGTGCTTTATAGATGGGTAGTGAAGGCCCTGTGTATAACAAATAACTACAGACTATAAAACAGTTCTTGAAATATATCGATCGATAAATCGATCATATGATCAAAATAATTTGACTTCATATAAGTATTGTTACTGTAAAATTAATTTAAAAAAGGAAATAAAAATAGTATCTATGACTCCAATATTGATTATTTGCAAGGAATTAAGTCGAAATCTTGAAAATTAAATTCAATTCAAGAGTAAAGAACAATAAATCTGTTGATTCGTTTATTAATTTTTTGACGGCTGCTAACTATGCACGCATTAAAAAATAATTAAGAAAGGAATAATTAATATTTAAACTAGAAATATATTAATAAATCGATTGAAAGTTCTTCTTAAATAATATCGATTATTATTTCAAATCGAATCAGTAACGTGTGAGGGTGTAACTAATGTCGAACTGTCAAAAAGATAATAAACGGTTGGACAAGGTATAGCTTACTATATGATGACTATTTGTTTATAATCGCGTTATTTATTGTCGCCGCATTTATCGCTCACGTAGAACCAAAAGTAAGCGATGTGACGCGACACAGTGCGTACCGATACGACGTGATGCGACATTATAGAAGTAACACTTTGAGCGACTTCAACTCGCGTCGACTCGTCGTTGTCTTGTTTAGCGCTAATGTAAAACAAAAAAGTAACCGATTTCTATCAACGCGAAACGAATCGACGCGATGCGATCATACATAACCCGAATACTTAAAGTAACGTAACGTCGTATGTCTCATCTAGTCGTCGTTGTCATATTTGTCACTCACGTAGGACAAGAGGTAATTCTAGCAGACTAAGGATATTTTGTAAATAACGGACATTAATTAATTTCGAATATTTCAAGCCGTCGATTTAGTTACAAGTTAGAATTATATGTGATACCTACTTTTGACGCTAACTAATGTTCTCCGGTCAATCGTCTCGTTCCTCGTATCCCCGAATAATGATACCGAGTTACGTCATTGATATTGACCAGTCAGATATTATTTTCGAGAATTAAATCCTTTTGTAATTAAGATTTTATCAATATCAAATCTATTAAATTATATAAAAATCGTTCAATAAGATTATAGAAGCTATAATTCTACATGGGAGTTAAATAAATGATTCTATAAAGAGATAAAATGATTTATTCCGAATGGAAAATATTTATTTTTATTCTAATGTTTTAATACATAAATGTTTTTCGGCTGAAGATGAAATCCATATGAGCGAACTCTTAGACAGAACTTTGTAAGTAAAATACTTGTAAAAATGTTTTAATGAAATTAACCTTTAACTACCGTCGTGCGGTCTCACAGACCGCTGCCGTTTTCGAAACTGCTAGATTTTACTTTTCTTCCCCTTTCCCCGACCCAACCGTCTCAGTACCTTCGCGTTCAGTTGTTTCGGCGTCGTAGTGGGTAGTGGTTGTGTTGCAGCGTGCAGTGTTGGTGAGTAATTTGAATTTGATCTTGGACCGCGGTCTCTATGACCGCACGTCGGAGAATACGTAACTTTTTTAAATTTGAATTGTGATCAGGCATTTTGTTTTTAGGCTTTGTTTTCCTGTGAATTCCTGGACTATCTCTGATTAGAAAAAGGAAAAAAAATGATTCTTTACAAGAAAATGAGGGTAGTAAGAGATTTGCTGCGACAGAGCCACGTCTGAGTGCCATGTTAGATTCAATGCTAAATGAAGATGAGATTATAGCATTTTATAATTCCACAAAAGGGGGCGTGAATGAACTAGATAAAAAGTGTTACATTTATTCATGTATTCGACGAACGAGGCGATGGCCTTTGGTCCTGTTCTTTCGAATTCTGGACATCAGCATGGTGCAAATGCATACATTGTTCACCAAGTTCATCATGCGAAAATGGAGAGAGGAGTATTCCTGAAACAATTGTCACTACAACTTGTATTAGGACATATGAAGCGAAGAGTCTGCGCTAAAATACTTCGAGAGCTAAAGATGACTATGACACGGATACTTGGCCCTGATATGCCAAACCAGGAGGAACCTGATGATCCAAGACAAAAACAGAGGAAAACGTGTACTTTTTGTCCTCCACGACTGAAAAGAAAGTCATCTTATCGTTGTAAACACTGTCAAAAGTACATATGTTTGGAATGTGCACAAAAAGTTTGCATTGATTGTTTGTAATGTTTACCCATTGGCAGAATTTTTTTATTCTATAAAAGCATACTGTGTTATTTTTTGTCATATTGTCTTGTTCATTGGAGACACAAAAAATGTTATTTTGTTTATATATAGTTAGTTTAATATTAAGTTTAAATTTTTTTTTGATCTCATGTGTAATCTCACTTAATTTTTAAGTCCAAAGAGTTGATTATGATAAAAAAATAAAAGTAATTAAAAATTAATTCATTTAATTATTTCATTTATTACATTACACTTCTCTATTTACGAAAAATAAATATATAGCGTTTGTATTACCATAGTTTTAATTTTATGAGTAAAATTATACAGCGGTCTCCGAGACCGCACGTCGGCGACGACGTGACAAAAAAATCATGACGGTGGTTAAAGGTTAAAAGTAGAAGATTAATTTTTTTGAATAACTACAAATAGCCGACTATTATCAAGATATACTATATATGAGAAACCTTGAATTTCGCTGAAACAAAACTCATAACTCGATTGGTCAGAGTTAACATTCCGTCAATTTACGAACACTTCACGCGCTTCCGAAGCCCTGGCTATCGACGCCGCCATCTTTAATTATAACATTTGCCTTAGATTGTGTGCTCGGTGAAATTATCATCGTCTATAGTTTTGTTGATATTCAATTAAAACATGATTAAAAAGTTTATATTTAAAGATATTAAATTCCCTTTGTTCTACTAGTACAATTTAAAAAGAAATCTTTTTGCGTTATAAAGCCTGTCTAGTGAGGAAGGTTATAGGCGATATTACACATTATAGATGAACATAATCCTAAAAATTCTACCCGAGGAAATAGTCACGTATCCCACCGGGTTGTCTTTACCAGGTAGAGCGCGAGCTAGCTTTTAGAAAAAATTGAATATTTGAAGTATGAAAGATCTATTTTTGCAAGAGATTTCGACTTTACCGCTCAATTTCATACATTTTAATATAATGTTGTTCAGTGAATCATGTCAGCTTATCTTTTTATTGCGGCAATTATACAAGGATATGCTGTTATTGTAATATTTTATTGCTTCGTAATTATGGGCATGGATATGTAATCACGTGCTCGGAGATCGATCGTTAAGTATTGCAACAATTATCATAGCGATAAAATGACATTAATATTTCCTTGTTACTGTTTTATACTAAGCTAGATGACCCAAATGGTTTTACTTGTTTTAAAGTATAGTCTTAAATCTTAATGGATAAGTCAACTATCAGTGTTAACCGTTATTCTACTAGAACGACACACGTGATAACGACTACTCTACGCGACGAGATGCGAAAATATCAAACAGCCTTTGCATCTTAAACTTTTCCTACGTGTTGTGTTAATTTACTCTCGTACTTTCACACACGTCGCGTTGTTTCGTGTCGTATCTCATCGTGTCGCTTCGTGGTTAATCGTGTCAAGTTGCATTGCTTACTTAAGACAACGCTCTATCACGGTGTTATATAATATAATATTACTAAATCTTTTTTTATTTATTTACAAGCGCTTAAATGCAAAAAAATAAAATAAAAATAAAGCCCAGTAGATCCCGAGATTATAATATTATAACGCAGCGATAGTAACCCCGTGTGGTACCCCTATAGAGTCAGCCGTATACAAGCTGTAGACCACATATGAGATGTAGTTACACATGTAGGTATATACATTTACCATAAAATACATTTATAAACATTATTCTTTTTGACTTTTGTCGATCGTTAAAATTGTCGGCTCCTCTTGAAACATGTACGAGGAGTACTGCAATTGCATCGATCACAAGCGATTTGTCATCAATTGTACATTTCCATTTACAGTTCCGACGATTTGGCGGATCTTGATCTACGAGGTCATCTATTCACTGGAAACGTAATCTATGATGATATTGTAAAGCCGAACGATTTATTTATTTGTCTGAACGTTCTAATTTCAATCGAAATTTCTGAAAATCTTATCGCGTTAGAAAGATTTTAATCGACGTAAGAATGGAGAACGGTAATGGTGTAGATTTTTTTTTGTGAACAACTTTTACAGAGGAGTACAATGTCGATGATTATTGTTTAATATGGTATTTATTGAAATATTTATTAACTCGTTATTATACATATTATATATATTTACAATACAAAATTTAAAAACTAATTATTTACAGACAGTTTTGGTGATCAAGACACACCAAGCCTTCCTGTCACCAGTGGAGGTTATGAGACGTGGGATCAATTCCTTTAGAATATTTCGCACTGCTACTCCAAGATCCAAGTGTTTCGATTGCAAGCGGCACATAAACAATTTGAAATAAGTGACGAATATTTGTGTCGTTTAGTTATTTCAGCTTTTTCCGCAGCGGCTTCCGCTCTTAAATCTGTCTCCCTAACATGAGACGGAGCTAATGTATCGACGCATGTTTGCGTCTCACAAAGATTGTTTTTATTTAAATTGTTAATAATAATTAAATTTGAAAGAAAATTTCAAACCCCAATGATAAGAAAATTTGGAAAGGTTGATTGTTAGCCCACTAAATTATTAACTGACTAACGAAGGTTGTTCAAAGGTACATAGTTTAGGACTCTTTTATCCGATTATAAATAAAGCATACTTCCAAGTTAATTTAATTTAAATTATAAAACCACGGTGTGGCGCCGAATGAAAATTGTTTATTTTAATTACTTTCGGTATTAAGCTTAAAATGATAATTCTGTTTGATCTCTTTAATTTCTTTTTGTGTTATTTTTGTTAATATATTTTAAAACATCACTCCACAATTATTGAGATCGGAGAAATTACTGTAAACGCGTATGAAATCGGTTTTCTAACCATTGATAAAATTCAATCGCGATCAAGAAAGCTATGGCTGGACCTCGAAGCAGGACATGAGAGCCAATAGACCGTAGATGATGCTGTAACGATCGTGCAAAATGAAGTAAATTTAGATGAGAGATGAGAGAGCCTGGGTTAATAATGCCAGGCAGAAAAAAAGAAGAATTAATCGAAAATGTCTTGTAATAGCTATAAAAATACGTTTTTAGTGCTTTTAAGAACTGAACACTATATCTGTCCATCTGTCAGAGAGCTATACCTTTGGCGCCATAATAGTTATAAGATACTTGAAATTCACACAAAATGTGTTTTACTTGTCAATCATCTTAATTATAGCTGATTTTACTTAAAAAATAATATTTAACGTTGTTTTTTTTTGTTGAGAATCAGGGTGGATTATAGTCAATAGATAGCAATTAACAAAACACGAAACTCACTGCAGCACGTAAAGGCGACTCCAGTTGCTCTCGCCGTCCTATCGGCATTCATTTGATTGTTCATTGATTCCATTAATATTCTATTTAGCTCGATTACAGCTAAACGTGCTCTACGTAACTTGAGTTATTACTTCAAACCTTTTTTAATGAAATTTATTTGGGCATACTTCTCTATTGGCTGTGTGACTCTTGACAAACACCAGACTTCACGGCGTTTGGAGAAGCCAGAATACCCACTATTCTACCATCCTACCACTTCACGGACGCTTCTTTGAACCGATCGCTCTGGAGGTCGATGGGGGAGGCCTACGTTCAACAGTGGACATCCAACGGCCGATATGATGATGATTGCGGGTTGGCGGATAATTTCCCTAACATCAGTAACGATCGCTATCAGGTTCCTATGATAAAAATCAGGACCGTCGGCTTTAAGTGCTCTCCGAGACACGATTCGAAGGCCCACAGGACATACACCCAGACCAAAAACAAATATTTATATAAATGCAAATATCTATCCCGAGCGAAAGAAGAACCCGCGATCTTTGGCGTTTAGGATACTTCTACCAGTAGGTACGACAGAACTGTTTTTTCTAATCCAACCCTAAGCTTTTTAAAGTATTAAGGCATTAAAATATTGTGACTTCGAAGTTCTATCAACGTTCGCAGTACTAATTCTTGCTGACATCGATGAGTTTTCAAGTACTAAGTTTGTTTAAAATTGATCATGTACATGTGCACGGTGATGGAAAACGACGTGAAACCTTTATCTGTCTGCAGAGATTCTGAGATATTCCAAATCGTATCGAATGTGGACCTAAGACTATAAAAACGTTACAAGTAATATAATTTTATATCGCTAATGTTCTACCTTTCAAATGCGTACAATATTTACTATATATTTATGTATATATGTATGTATATTCGCCAGCGCAGTGGAGCAGCGAGGTGAACTAAGCTTTTGATTTTGATATCATCGTGTTCGTATCATCATGATACATCGTTCGTTGATGCCGTTCTTTAATGACATAAATGAAATCTAAGAAAGGGTTTTTGAAAAGGAATAATATATTTATTACGTAAATTAATTCTCATCTATTATCTATCTCTAATTTTTTTAGTTAAAATTAGTTTAATTATTGACATTTTACTTCTTATTACTAAGGCTTCGAATTTCGTCAGTCGGTAAGACACATAATCTGGCTCTGTTTCCACGACTTTTATAACAGCAAACAATAAAATGAATCAAGAAGAAAATTAAATATTCATTTTTGTACGAATGAATTTGTCCGATAAGTTTTTTACACTTGGAAATTTCTAATTTAAAAAAAATTCTAATAAAATTCTACGTTATTTTCAATTTCCTAGTCTTCCTATTCCCACCGTTTTTCCAATACGTTACGATAAATTAGAGGTTTAAAATTTTAATACGTTTCATCACGGCACGCGGAGGGATCGGGAATGGCGTCAACCAGACGCGAAGTTTTTGGAGAAATTAATTGTTTTAAATTGAAATCTAATGTCGTACAAAAACATAATTTTAATAAAGCTGCTCCGACCTAATAAGAAATAGTATACCCTCAAAGCTAACATTTGCAGGTTTATTATCGTATTTCAAATCTGACACTACTAATATGGATACATAAACCACGATATGCTTTAAAATTCAGACAGGTCGCGACGGAACTAGACCACGTAACTGGTCTGAAATAGGTATACACATTTAGAAAAAGTAAATTATATGTTATGATGTGTACCCTTACCTATTATTGTTCTATAGTTGTAGATTACGTCATAAATTATTTCCATTCATATGTCATTTCATGTACCACATATGTACCTCTGATAAGTTCTAGCTATGAAAGTTATTTTGTTATCCTAGGCTAGTCTTAAAAGTCCAGTTTGCATTCAAGAATTGCCAAAGTCTGATAGCAATCGCCTTACCTTAAAATCAGTAACATTTCTTATCCGGTTGCCAATCCCAAATAACCGGCTTATAAAGAAATAAAGACTAAGTACGAGATGAAATTAAGTTGCCTTCCCCTCTTACCCCTATCTTGTCCCTGTTTGAAGCCTTTAATTCCAGCTAGCCGCATAATAACCGAGCTGGTTGAACACATTCCTAGCTCTCGTCACCTTCGACCTTTCGCTTCGTTCAAGATTATAGATCTATTATTTCGTTGGCATTTAAATTATAGACTATAATTGAATTAAACAGTTTTGGTATTTCGTATTACTAACTATTCTTTTAATTTCAATTCAACTAATTTTGTTTTCATTTTTTTCCAGGTAAATCGAAAGTCAACGATGCTGTTATTTAACATAAAACAAGGTAACCATATTATTTCAATAGTCGATGCAAAAATATAAATAAGTATAATAAGTAATTCAAACTTTTGTAACAGAACGCGACATTGTCCGTACACGTCCCACTGTTGGGCGAATGAGTTTTCTATTATTTAGATGCAAGATGGGTTGGAACTTAATATTTCTTCAGTAACCTGTAGACCATTCCTCATAAAAACTATATTTTCCTGCACCGCCAGGCACCAAAATAATTTGAAGACTTAAGCAAATAAAAATGTATCGTTCCCAGCCCGGATTGAAGTCTAGTATAGATTTGAATGTTCTATTCACTAATTCATCTCTTCAACTATATTTAAAATTAAAATACCATCCAGTCAAATGCTTTGTAACTAAGATACTACAATGAAATATGTTGATGTATTTCAAGAATATTATAAAGACCGTTTGGTTAGATAATTTAATATTATTATGGTTATTATATATTAATGGTTTGTAATGGTGCTAAAATAGCACGCCAATGTCACGTAGAATGGAAGACATGAAACCTTTTTAGAACGGGCTTATTTTGCACTGAGCGCCTCAATCCCTTTAAGGGTTAATTCAAGATTGAACATGCCTTATATTGGCAAGGGCCTTTATCTTCCTATTTTCTTACCATAGGTAGGATTGTTGTCAAGCACGTAAGACTTTTTAATGTGTAATATTCAACTACAGTATGACTAACGGAAGCGGAAGTCAGATGATTTTTTCTTATAAAGCTACATTCATTCTAATATAACATCTAAACATGTTCAAGGCTTAGGTATTACATAATTTACATATGCCGTGCGGTAACCTATAAAGAAGAATAGTACCGACCTCTTTCTTGTCGAGGTGTCGTAAAAGGCGACTAAGGCCCATAGTGTTGCGAACAATTGTATATCAACCAGAATGGTGAGAGGCAGAAGTTTTACCATATCTTGCCACAACACACTGCGCTCGCCAACCTTCCCGCCAAGTCTAGCGAGTATTGGCAAAAAGAGATGATGCGGAGTCCTACGTTCAGAAGTGAACATCCCACGACTGATGTGGTGATAGTAGATTTTTCCATTATACCTTCAAAGCTTTAAAAAAAAGTTACCTCAGCAGGCTTAATTAATCAATAAATCAATAATTTACATTTCAGTCGTATTTGCATACAATCTCAAAAAGTTACTAGAATTATTAAAATCTAACACATTTTTGGTAAGTTTTTTTTTAAATTATGCATCAATTTCAAAAAATGCATGACTGATAAAAAATGCTTTAAGTAGTGAGGTACAAGTTTTAATAAATTGTTTCTTTTTGATGAAATTGTACGTTGAATTAAATAAAGGCTACTTGATTAAATAATATATTGTAAGACTATATTTTAAAAAAGAGTAACTTTTAACAATAATTTTTTATTTCAGCGGAACCCACATTTCGCTACGATGCTAGTAGAATAAGAGATACGCTTAATTTTCACACCTTGAAGCGACTGTTCCTTTTTTCTTCAGACGGTTTTATTGAATTTAAAGTATTCTTTGGAACACAGAACTCAAATATAAAAGTAGTACGAGTAGAGAGTAAGACTCGCGAAAGCATAGTACGATACGCCCAATGTTGACTTAGCTTGAGTAAAACTAACTTGATTCATTGTAATTTAAAATTATATTTATGTAAGAGTAATAATCGTTTTTAATTTAATAAACATTCAATTAGAGATTTGAGTATAGTGTACGTTTACACTCAACTGCCCCCGTAGGATGTGAATTCTCCGGACATAGTCACAACGCAATCACGAAACGGGACCTAATCAAACATTTTTATGGCCTATAAAAATTGTTATGTGCGTGGATCGAATCCGCGACCGCTATCGCATAAACCAGTTTCTGTGACCACTGCGCCTGCGCGGCAAAAATATGAAAAATTGTCATATAAATCATCGATATATATGCCGCTAAGAATCTAATAAAATACTTATATATTGCTAATATTAAACAGAGCGATGCAATTTAAAAAAATCTAGTTAAATATCAAATATATATATATATATATATATATATATATATATATATATATATATATATATATATATATTATATAGTTAAATTTCAACAAATATTTTGAAATGATTTATTACTAGAATACAATTTATTTAAATGAATATTTATAATAAGACTGCTTCAAACTGCGACCGCATAGCAAACTACAGTCTTCTATGTACACACATACATGAAACCGCACAAGTAGTTGCGAAAGCTTCGTTCTGTTGTCAGCGCGGTTCAATTTCATCGAGCGGTCAAGCAGTCGCCAGGCATACACTAACTGCTCGAGCTGTCGACTTATATCGCGCTGTTGCCTCCGCCAGCACTCGTCATTCCTTTTCACGTGCGCCTCCCTTAACTGCTGCATTTGGTATCAACTGCTCCAGCAGTTATCGATGGCAGCTTCGAGCTGTTGCCTATGACTGCAAGTGCGGTCCATTTATGTTGATCACTGGCTAACTGCTCGAGCAGTCCGTGTATGGCCGGCCTAAGTCGTAGTTTCGACTCAATCTAACCGTCGGTCCATGCCGATTGTAACTTACAGTACTTCTTCTCTCTGTCATTATTTATTCATTGTTATTAGTTCTCTGTCATTATTTATGAATAGCTGTGCCCGTGACTCCGTTCGCGTTTGCCATCCCTTTCATTACTAGTATAAGATTAAGACGAGTTATTTCTGAACTAATAAATCTTTAAATATTTACGACATTATTAAAATATCTTCTTTCCAAGAAAATTAATTAATTAAATTGAACTAAGAGTTAATGAATTACAACTAAGCACACATTTTGTTTTTCGTTCTCTCTCCCATGGGAACTACTCCAGTGTCTTAGCTCGTAATGTAAACTAAAATAAAAAATGTGTATATTTGGCTTCAGAAACCATTAAAAAAAAACATTTTTTTTTAATATAATAGAATAGGACCTGCCGTAGATTTATTGAAAGTAATTAAATATAGATTCAAGACTTATTTAATATAAATCTGACATATAAACACTCAATTGTAGCCGATTGGCTATTTTACAATTATCGCGTCAATAATAATTACTAAGTATTGTTGATATCTAAAAGTGGCCAACGGAACCTTACTGCAATTATAAGGATACGAAGTGAATCAAGCGTTAGCTCTATTCAATAAACTACTAACGCCATCTAGTTTTCCATTATGAAAGTAACCAACTTAATTGACATGTCTATTAACCTGTCCAAGTGAATTCTATTATTATTCATCGTGATTTAATATTTTTAGTTAAAATTTGAATTTAATTGGATGTCTACTGTTGAACGTAGGCCTCTCTCATCGAAGCCTCCATCAAACTACTTCCGACCACATTCCTCAAGTCGTAAATTTGAATAATAATAACATTTTATTTTATGATAGCGAAAATTATTAGAATAAAATATAAAATATGTTTATAACTTCGACATGAATCATATTATGACGTTGATAATGTTCATGCAGAATAGAGGTTGAGGAGCACTATCTTGTGTTACGAAAAGTGTCCCTGAAATAACCTTAAGTAAAGATGGCGTTGCTGTACCAGAGGACCGTTTTTAGGTTAGATAATTTATTTAACTCACTAGCCGTTAACTTTCAGTTACAACACATTTACTAACTACTCTAGTCATGAGAATATTTAAAATTATACTTAATCCACTCAGCAAACTTCATATGATTAATTGTAAAACAGTTAAGTTCAGATCATACCCTCCATTACAACAGCGCTCCTTTTATTTAATGCTATTTTGTGGACACTTTTCGTGTCAAAGAGCCATATGAGATAGTGCTACTTTACCTCTTTACTCCATGATAGTGTTTTACCAATTCTTTTTTTCTTTTTTTTTCTATCTGCATAATTACGTATTGAAATTTTATATAAAAATATTATTGTATCATTATAATTCCGTTGTAACCTATTTTCTTTTATCTAAGATTTAAATTTTTAAATACGTTTATTCAGAAAATCTACGTTCCGTATCCCCGTGACACGCGGCGGGGGCGTCAGAACGGCGGGAAGCGGTGGCCGGCCGCCCGCCTCGTTCGCCGCGAAACTATTTGAAATTCGAACGCGATATAAATCTGAGAAAAGTATAAAATAAATTAAGACTTTTTATTTTTATTATCAACCAGTGACACGCTTATTAAAATGATTTGTGACGGTTTTTGTTAAAAGAGGTTTTATGGGTTTTTTAAAATATATCTTAACATGGTGTTTTAATTATTTTTATAACTAATGTGTTAGTTTGTGTGAGAGTGGTGTTATTTCTATAATAATGTATAAATTTTTCGTTCGTTTATCACGTTTATTGGCGTTGTTTCTGGTTGTGAAGGGAATAGCAACAGGCGACTTAGTGCGCATACTCTTCGAAATGTTAATATATATAATATTGGTCTCGTATTTATGGCAATTATTGATATATAAGTTTTTTTTTACCATTTCTAGAATTCGATCTTGTAACACGTTTATTTCTATAACGAATGAAGTAACTGGTACTGGAATAAACGTTAACACAAACAAACTATATATAACGATAATAAAGATGTGAAAATAATTAATAATAAACATGTAAATAAGCTTTATATAATTTTTATTAAAATCAAGTCGATCGATAAAAGACCCATTGATTAATAAACCAGTTCAATAGTTTTTAAAAACAACCATTATCCTAGATAACCTTAAAACAGTATATTCTCTATAACATAAACTAACATATACGCGACAATTTTTTTTTTAATTCGGTTTACCTATATTACAGACTGACAGACATGTAAAGATGAATAAATAAAAGATGATATGATGCTAATATAATAAACTATTTTTACCCCTTATTACCCCTTTCATTACGCTTAGAAGGTGACGTATACGTACACCAACTTAAGATGAGCCTTACTTTGAGAGATTTATATACATTCCGGGTTTCAAGTTACTTTGTACTTAATATTAAGGTATTATTATTATTATAGTAACATTCAAAGTTGAAATATTTTCAGGACAACCTTTAAAAAAATATTCTTTTTTAACAAAAAAAAAAAAATAATAATAATAATGTAATCGGGGAACATGTTTAATTTCTTTACAATGAGGTTTTCATCGTAACACTACGTACAGAACCCTAAAAATAAAGATATATTAAGTTTGACTGGAACTGTGCTGAGAGCACTAATGTAAATCCGCTGATAGATGAATGAGCGAAATGTCCACAGATAAGTGCACGCAAGAATAATAATAATAATAGATAATGCACGCAAGAATAAATTCCTTTCCAAATCAATTCCTAAAAAAGGTTTTACGCGATTTGTATAAAAAAGAAGTATTGCGTTTTACGGATTCACGCAGATAATGATAATGAAAACGATGACATCTATTTTATTAAACATACCACAATGATTACTATTAGATTTATGATCAAATCAAAAATGTTCTTCGTTAAAATAAGATTAAAACGCATATTTGATTCGTCATTGTAGAGAGACACATACACACATACACATACAAAACACACACACACACATATACAGACAGACATATCTACAAATTCGCAATTACGCACACAAATATAAAAACACACATACTCAAGAGTAGTTGATTTAGTTTAATATTTTAATTTCTAAAATTCACGACCAACTATCAATATTAATTTATTATTACACACTTACAAAAGGTTATTATAATTTGTGGCTGAGAGACAGACCGTTGCTCCTCCCACACAACATCTTTGGGAAGGGACTGGCTGAAAACAACGCTTCCCATGAGGGGCCGACCTCCGACCCCCTAGGGTCCGAGTAAGCAAATAACTTAACCAGCTCCCGTTTTCTCAGATACTTTTTTTTTAAATATTAACTGAACTGAATCAGCCTGTAAAAGTCCCACTGCTGGGCAAAGGCCTCTTCTCCATATATGACAAGGGTTGGAGCTTAATCCACCACGCTACTCCACTGCTGGTTGGCGGATAATTTCCCTACTATGATTATGTTGCTTTCAGATGTCTATAATAACAACCAGGATCGCACGGTGAGGCGACCCACGAAGACATACACCCAGACCGGAAACACAAATATTTGTACAAATACAAATAGCTGTCTCGAGCGGGCATCGAACTCGCGACCGTCGGTGTTAAGGTCTATGATAACAACCGAGATCGACGACTTTACGTGCACTCTTAATATTTATAATTTCTTCTATATAATAAAATGTTTGAAAATAAGATTTAGATTTAGATACAAATTACTGTAAATACTGTATTATGTTAATATGAAGCAATCACAGATTCGTAATATAGATTCTGTTGAGAAGAACCGACAAGAAACCCATCAGTTACATTTGACTTGGTAAACATTTATCGAGCGTCGTTCTCGATTCTTGGTCGTTAATTGTGAAAATGGTGTCTGGGCTTGAAACTGTAGAGTGGAGCATTGAACTTAACTGTATACGATCAGCCTATAAACAACCCACTGCTGGGAAAAGACCTATTCTCCATATAGAAGTACGGTTGGAGCTGAATCAACCACGCTGCTCCACTGCGGATTGGCGGATAATTTACCTACCATGAGTAACAATCGTTATAAAGTGTCTATGATAACAAGCGGACCGACGACTTTACGTGCTCTCCGAGGTACGGTGGGCAGGTCCACAAGGCATACACCCAGACGAGAAACAAATATTTGTACGAATACAAATGTCTGTCCCGCGCAGGAATTGAACCCGCGACAGCTGGCGTTACGGCGATTACACGCACCACTACACCAGAACGGTAGTCATTATTATGTCAGATCGAAGAGGAGTGTTATTTTAAAAGATTTACTCGAAATTTAGTTTGTCAGTTTCATTTTAAATTTTCATTAGATTTTCATTAAAATTAATTGAGCTTAATTTGTATTTAATCTTTCGTTCATTGTTGAACATAATCTACCCCATAATTTCTGTTCAAATACAAATACTTTCTTTTAAAGTGGAACAGTATGGGGAAATCTCAATTAGATATAGGAGAATTGTTTAGAAAATATCCGCCATATTTTTTTAGTGAAATCGAAATAAATCTGCACAATTTAATTTTTGGTCATGATTTATTTTTCAACGTAAATCGACTGTTTTATTCTATTAGCAAAAAAAATCGATATAACAGAAGTTGCTCAAAAATCAAATGTTTTTATAATACAACTCATAACATATTTTTAACCTAAGCTAGACCTGTATATAATCTGACATAATACTGTATTGATCTAAGTTATTGAAACAAACTAGACAAAAAAAGGACTTCTTTTATTCAAATTTACATAGATTTTCTCAAAGAAAGGGGTAATATTTCTAGAAAAATTCTGTATCCTTTGATGATGGTCGAATGATGTACCAGTCTGTCATAAAACTTTATGTTGTTTGTATAAGGAAATATGTTTATTAAGATAGGCAATTCAAAATCATGAACACGAAGTAGTGCCGCTGACAGCTGATTAGGGCATGAAAACAAAATGTAAATAAAACTGACGTTTAGTAAATTATATAATAGTATATCACTAGCTGACCCGACAGACTTTTTCCTGTCTTAGCTATGATTATTCAACTATATGTGGAATAAATAATTTAAAAAAAAAATACGCGAACTGTCAAACGCGTAAAGTTTAAATAGCCGCTTAATTTTCTAAATTTTTTCAAATTTCTGCACAATTTTCTTAATGTTTCATTCCGTAAAAACCTTATACAGAGTATTAGGAAACTTATGAATTAAAAACGTTCTCAGGTTATGGCATGACCAAAAGAAATGGGGATTCATTTTTAAATATATAAATTTAGATTTCCGCAGGTAGGTGTGGTAGATGAAAAAGTTGAAATGTCACGTAAACTACATACGAAGTGTCATAAATCTATCGCTGGTAAGCGAAAATATAGATAGATAGATGATAAGACCGACCGTTAAAGGATTAATTGCGTGTCTGGTCTGTCAGTGATCCTATCATAGCCAATTTATATATATAACTATAATATAACTTATGGTAACACATTAGAAAATTAATATAAAGTTGTAAAAAACGTATACACATTTGTCATTGGGATTTATATGAGAGTTGCCAGTACTTACCAAAAAAAAAAAAACCGTAAACAATATAATTATATGAAAAAATATTACCTTTGGCAATTATATTTGGCAAATAAAGAACTCTGAAATATTAAAATAAAAATAAAATACATCCAATTAATAAAGTAAATTAGACTTAAATTAAACGTATTAAAATAACAAAGAGGAAATACATTGCGAACGTTGTCAGGTTTCAAAAGGAATGACTAATATCATTTTAGCGTAGTTTCAACGGCCGGCTATTATATACAATAGAAGCATGTAATTTAATTGATGCACGAAATTCAAATTTTCGACGTTGCGACTCATTTTACCTCCTCTCTTACAGAATTTTGCGGCCTTCCCATAGTTTATATGCAAGTCCCCTGCCCAAAGGTTGCGTGAAAGAGTTCGCTGCATTAGCGATAAGCCCCCCCCCCCTCGCTTTTTTTTAACGCTGCGCGCTGTGAAATGCATTTAGCATCCCGCCGCACAAGGTGACAGGTATGTGGGACTCACTGACCACTGTCAGGCCAGTGATAAGGCCGCCTATTGCAACTGATGCAAGTTGTTTGTTTTAAATTGCATTTATTGTTATTTTTGTGTATTGGTGTGCAAAAAGAGGGAATAATAAATTTTACTATTTTATTTGGAATATTTATTCCCAATATCGGTAGCCAGTTTCATGTATTAACGATTTTTTTTAATCGTCTCGATGTCCAGACATTTGCATTTGTTAAATAAGAGTGTAACATAACTTTGTATTGATGACTGGTTTGCGTAATGGTCACAGCAACTGGCTGTTCGATTCCTACTCATGACAGATATTTGTTTATGCCGCGTGGTCTAAACGTTTGTATTGTGTTTCCGGAAACAGGATTATCATCCTACTGGCGGCTGTTGAATTTAAGCGTGTGGTTTTTTTTTTAAATGTATTACTAGTCAATATATGCAATGACAACCGTTTGGGTGTAGTGGTGCCCCGTTTGGGGCAGATATTTGTATTTGTACTAATATTGTTTCTGGTATGTGTGCATGTATATGTGGGGCTGATTCAGTTCTATAATTAAGATTACCCTAACAACTTATCGTATAAATTAATTAGTCTTAATTTAATTACACAAACGAATAAACTTAAAATACTTATCGAAAACATTTACAAAAAATAATTAGAAAACATTGATTAACGTAATTTTGCATTAAGAACTATTCCCTTAAATATCATCATAAAAATATTTACACCTTGTCTTAATTCCGTTCTTTCAATGACAGTTTACCTATAAATGTAACTTGTCCATCAATACAATCGGTTAACGGTCGATACTAATAATCTACGAGTATCTGTGACGATTCGTACGAAGATTATGTCAAAAGTCTATCTCTCGTAAGCAAAATCAGAGATAAACTATTGAATATCGTTAAATAATTTATATCGTTAATGGAATTTAATTTTTCGACATAATATCAACACATTTCATCGGATGTTCGAGTTGAATTACATATTGTATTTTTGTTGATGAATAGAGGTATCTCTAGAGTGAGTAGTTTTCCATATACATAAAGTTTAAAAAAAAAAATTATTTTAGTAACAATTTAGTATCGTATAACACTAGATGATATTAGTCTAGAAGAATTTATATTAAGTTTTTCATTTAGTTAAATAAAAGCCAGCCGAGAGAACGGTCGTAAAACTAAATCGCGCATGTAATGGCGATGCGATGTAACGCAACCTTACACACGGAAAAACCTTATTAACTATCTTCTTCCATGTTTATCGCTGCAGCTCAAATAATCTCACCTTCGAGCTTCGTTTAGAACCAGTTTTTTTAAGAAGACGCCTGGACGTCTTGCATGGCATAAGAAATGCATGTTTTGAAAATTTTTGAAATTCAAAGACTGTTATAACAATTAGTTTTGGCGTTACGATCACGCTTGAGGATACACATGAGCTTTGAATACTTATTCGAAAAACTCAAATTTTGTCCTGACATAATTATTGTTAACTGTAGTAAATGTCCATAACATTCAGTCTAATATTACTTTAAATGCAAAATTATAAACTGCTTATATAGCACGCAAGCACGCACACATGTACGCACTCATGCACGCACACATTTTTGTAAACTATAAAAAAATTAGTATAAAACATATATTTATTAATAGTGCATAATGAGTCGTTACACATTGTGCCTGTAGATACCGTTTACAATGGCTGGCAAGAACTCCTTTAGTCTTTTTAATTTATTTTAAAACAAAAACATCGAGAGGTATTTTAATTTGCGAGTTTTTTTTTTCTCTTTTCAATCGACAAGCCTGTATCCTTAGCCTCGAGATCGGATGCCGAAAGAAACTCCGATAATAATGTTTTTACTTGATTTTATTTAGTATTCGTTCGTATTGCTAAGAAATCTTTGAGCTTTTGTATCTCCGTAGCAATTGTTTGATATCGTCGAGACCTTTTCACTTAAACCTTGTACTAAATGTTTTTGTCTGCATTTTATTATCGAGAAAGTAGTTTGTAAAATCCGCCATTTTGGATTTAAGGAGAACAAATTTTGCTTTTAAAAGTATTAACTATGAGATTCGGATACTCGTCCCATTCTTACGGCAAAATCTGTTTTATTACAAAGTTAGCAACAGATTTGAACAGTTATGGCTTCGCTAAACTGGATGCGTATTTAGAGTACCTTACGTTTACGCTGTTCGACAAGAGATAAAATATGACACCTACAACCCTAACATCGATTGGTCAATGTAACCACCTGCTGTTGCTATCATATATTATGCTATCAAAAAAATCCTATCCTATTTAATATTATAAATGTGAAGTTTGTTTTGATGGATGTTTGTTACTCTTTCACGTAAAAACTACTGAACGGATTTAGATGAAAGTTTACAGTAATATAACTTATACATCGGAATAACACATGGGCTACAATTAATAAAGATTTTGTATAATTTGGCCATAATATAAGTTTAAAAATTATCACGCGAAAACGCGTAAGTGACGCATATACCACGGCGCTAACGACCTTCTTTTCGTGAGAATTCACTAAAGTGTCGACTGACCAATATTACTGTGCGTGGAGGAACGTTTTTTGAATGAGAATCTGTTACCGAGCTGTTGTAAGAATTTGATACGGATAATCTGAAGTCTAGAGAAGGGCTAAGAATACTTTTTGTCAATACAATCACGCCGGCGAAGCCGTGGGCGTGGAAGTTAGTCCTTAATATGGTAACACAGTGTACGTTAATTAAATGACAAAATGACAGTTTATCTTCTGTGTTACAAAGTTTTCATTTACAAGTCTTAATTAAACTTATATAAATCAATTTGACAAACTCAAATATTAATTTACTGTACTGGTACGAGAATAGTTAATAATGGGGACAAATAAAAAATATTCTACCATGAGACGTCCCTCGCGTGTTATCTCTCGTTGGCTACTTTCCCGTTACCCTTAGTCATAACGTTATATTTTATAGCCTGGCATACTTCTGTATAATTATGATTTAATAGGTTTCAAAGCTGTCTGGTTTCAAATCTGCCTAAAACAAATAAACTAATCTTATCGTAATCATCATTATTATTTTCTCGTCCACTTCTGGACATTACCAATGGCGCGCCACTCAGTGCCATCTTCAGGTGTCAAAGTCCATATTCATATATCAATGTAAAATATGCGTAATTTAAAAATTATGTTTAGAAAGTAAGTAAAATTGGAACATAATTATTTTCAATATTTATCGGTCTTTCAACGTTTCGTATACCGTCAATAATATTATAGATCAATTGGAACAATGATAGAAGCATTATAACTCCACAAAGAAATTAATCAATTCTTAATTGGCAATTATATTATTCATGAGGATTATCGTCTAGGAACGCATCACGGCTTCATAGTTGCGGACACTGGACGGAACCAATTAGTCGAGTCGCCGTGACAGGTTTGTTGATGTTATTCAGACTGCATTTTAGCGGTTAAAAGCGTCCAGACGTAACACCTCTCGAGCGTTCATGCTAGCCTAGTACTTCGCTTGTAATTTTCACCGTCATAACTTAAATAATTTAAAGATTTTATTTTCTTTGAGTGGTTTTTCAAGTTTCATAATTTACAAGATAGTATTAAAGACGATTTTGTCTTTTATATTTGTGCTTAGTTATGTTCAATCTTTGAATAGATAAAAAAAATGTTATTTATTATTTTTAGGTATGACTTAATTTAAATAAAATTTATTAAATAAAATTATAACGAAATTTAATAGAATAGGAGTATAATTTCATACAAGCCAAGAGTACTAAAAATTTTACTAAGATTTTTTTATAGTTAACTTTTTTTTTTAAATTCTGCAAAAGGAAACTCTAGAACGATAATAAAGTCATACCGTAATATTTCTTGACACTTATTCGCCGTGTCACCTGAACGCGGCGGTGTCGTGAGTGCAACAATGCTCTCTGGGGAAAGCGTCTCCGCCATCTGGAAGACATTGTTCCGAGTTTTTCACCTCACAAATAACAATTTTTATAAACTCACCAACAATTTAGAAAGATCTGTTTTAACAGTTTATTAATAAATCTTTGTTTTTATTTTACCCTTTAAATATTATGAAAATGGATAACCATTGCGATGACAATGATAAAAAATTAATCTGTCATTGCGAAGTAATTACGATGATTCGCGATCAAGCTTTAGGAGCCAAATAATATTAATATATTTTAAACCGGGATTCCCAAACTGGTCGATATCGACCCCTTGAGGTCTAAATAGGTTTCCCAGGGGTCGACATAAACGAAAACTGGTTTGTTTTTAAATTAGTAAGTATTTTGTATCAATAGGCAAAAAAAAATAGAGATGGGATTTTTAAAGTAATTTAGCTATGGGGGTCTGAGGTATCAGTTCATTTTGGAAAAGGGGTAGTTTGCTCAAAATGGTGTGGTAATCTATGATTTAAAAGCTCGTTGTAATACTCTTAAAGCACGTCGGCCGATAAGTTTTTTTTTTTCCAGCGTGGAATAAATTGGCAAAGTTTCAACGTAGTCATAGTTTGCCTAGACGAGCATCGAACGCGCGTCCGCTAATGGGTCTCACAGACGTGCAGCTCCGCGAGATTGTAGCCTAATGATTTACGAACTTATAACGTTGTTATTACATTATACTTAATAAATACGGGTACTAACTCTTTACCTGTATGTTATTAAAATGTGAAATCATAATATGAGCTTCATGTGCTTTTCAAATTTATTGTTAACTAGTTGCGCCTCGTGGTTTTAACCGTTTAACTTTCGATTCCTTACAAATGATGGAATAAAAATTAGCTTAAGTGTAATTATAAACCTTCAGCTATCGACGTAGCAAGTTTCATTACAATCGGTTCGGTAGTTTTTATGTGGAAGGAAAAAACATCCATCTAAAGTTTCGCGTTAATGATATCAGTGGGTTTGTAAATTATTATTTAATTAACTAGCGGCCCGCCCCAGCTGCGCCCGGGGTATATTTACCTAAACCTTTCTCATGAATCAGTCTATCTATTGGTGAAAACAGCATGAAAATTCGTGCCGTAGTTTTTGTGTTTATCGCAAACGGACAGACAGACAGACGCGGCGAAGGACTTTGTTTTATAATAATATGTAGTGATTAGTTGTCATTAAGAGTATTATAGCAACAAATTCAAAATGAGAAATATATTTTATCTCAGTAAGGCATGAAAAGCACTTTTGAATCGTTATTTTACGAATATAATAATATATTATACCTAGATTATGTGAAGCTACGATCGGATTCGGAATAGCTGTCAACAATCTCAACAATTACTCATTTAATTAAAAGTCTAAAAAACGGATTTTATCGCGTTTATTTAAAGTTACTGTTTAACAATATTTAATTTAAATTATTTCCCGACGTTTCGGACCCTTTACAGCGTCCATGATCTCGGGGGACAGGTGGTGGGTGTCCGAATAAACAAAAATTACTCTTTGAAAAATCGTCAATACATTACTTAATATAAAATTATACCCATCATACATATTTAATAATAATTTTTAAATTAACTTTAAATTATATCTAAATGCAAAAATACGAGTATAAGTAGTGTCCAACTATATCTCTGCTCTGTTTATTTTTATTATTATGTAAAGAAATAAAACACATCCTAATTAAACAACTTTAACCTCCGTATACTAAATTTACTTTGAATTTAGGATTTTTTTTTTATGTTTATGTTTATGTTTTTTATGTGTATGATTATGTTTTAATTTTTTTTTTCCTTTCTTTAACTGATATGTAAAGTTGCGGGCAGGTCGAGAGTGTTGTTCGCAGCGTCTTCCAAGTTGAAGCTATTCAGCTGCCTTTCGTTTCCTTTTTAATTGATTCAAACTTCGTCGAGCCATGGTTTACGTATCCGGGATTATCTGCGGGTTTATTTATTTATTCTAGCATTTATCATCATCTTTTATATTATCTTAGGTGAGGCTATTTTTTTTAAATTGGTCATCCATTTGTACCTTTTTTTTTATAGTTGTAATGGAATAGGCGTTTGTCTTCCATCTCACCTGATGGAAAGTGTAGATGAAGACTAAGGTGATACACGCCCATCCAAAAGAAACCTGTTCACTCTACTCTTAAAGGCTCCAGAGTTAAACCTATCAGGAAAAATAGACCTAGGCAGGTCGTTCCAAATCTTGGCGACTCTCACCAAAAACGAGCTGCCAAACCTACTTACTACTTACCTTTAAAACTTGTACCTACTTAGCTCTTGAGACTTTTTTATTTATTATTATTTGCTGTTGTTGCGGCCTCAAAATTTAAAGTGTCTACATTTAACGGTTCCTAAAATACCCTGTGGCAGATGATCAGATAGACAGCTTAGTCTTAGCGATTTTCACTAGTACCATTTTGACGGAACTTTAAAAGGATGGAATCTTTTCACGAATTTCTTGTGGAAGAATCTTATAGAATATTTCTTTACCGTTAAAACGTGTATTTAATTTGAATAATAAATTATGAAGATCAACCTTTTTTATTAAGAGGTTTATTTTTTAATACAAAAGAACGGTAAACAGTTCGCTCAACTCAGCCCTCAAGCTTATTTCTATATATGAATGGAGCTATTGTTTTTGAAATTGTTCTGTCGGTACACGGGTCGCAGGCTACATTCGTTAGTGCAGAATATATTATCCATTTCTGGATCACGTCCAAACGTCCTGATTTTGGATTACTGTTACTTCACTCGATTTTAATTTCATTGGAATTGTTCTATTATTATATTTTTTTATTTGTTATTAAACTTTTCTTCTTTTCCTTTTTCTGTAGATTAATTAAATTCGAAATAATAATAAAATGTTTCTATTGTTTATTTTCTTGTGTTCCTATCTGTATCAGCCTGCCTATAAACCACCCACTGCTGAGCGAAGGCCTCCTCTCCATGTAGAAGAAGGATTGGAGTAAAATCCACCATACTTACTTCTCCTCTGCGGGTTGACGGATAATTTCCATACCGTGAGTAACGATCGTTATCAGGTGTCTATGAAAGCAACCGAGTCCAACGGCTTTACGTGCTCTCCGAGGCACGGTGGGGAGACCCACAAGGACATACACCCAAACCGGACACAAATATTTGTACAAATACAAATATCTGCTCCGAGCGGGAATCGAACTGGCGATCGCCGCCGCGCGGTTTGAGGCGACTACTCACAACATTACACCAGAACGGTTGTCTAAGCTTACGAGTAGTACCTACTGTATATAAGCAACCTGTGAAACCAAAAGTTGTAATTTATCTAGCACATAAGCTACTGATAGGCAATCGGACATTTTATCAGCAGAAGGTGAAACAGGCCCTTAGTCGCAAAGATTTGTAACATCTAGTAATTTCAGTAATCTTCTCGTCTAGAAACTAATTACACGGGATATCGAATTCCAAATGAGCGCATTCCGATCCCGAGTCAATCACAGACGCAATTTACTTCACACGTTATATTCTATCAATGTGTATGTACTGCGTACGCCTCAACCCTTTCTTATTGTTAGACGTAATCGAAGCCTTCGAAATTACACAAGTGACACGGATTGCGAACTAGCGAATCGGTTTGACTTTACACGTAAGTGATATTTTTTTGAAAAAGATTTAATTAATTTTTTATGAGGACTTATATCTTCGGAACTGAAATAAGTATAATGGCAAATAATAAAAATAAATTTAAACATATCAAAAACGTGTTTTTTGATGTCTTTTAGTTTAATCTTAAGAGGAAAGGATACCTGAGAGACTTTTGAAAAATAGGTATTTGAATGAAATGTTTCTGTCTCGCTCCCCCAGACCTATCCACAAACAGCAAGAAAGGGACAACTGCAGCTCAGTCTGTTTTAGGTAGATAATTATTGACCAAAACAGCATTTCATAGTCGACTATTTCCTCCCCAAAACACACCATTTTTTTATTTATGTAACTAAAAAAACCTTCAGCTATGCCCCTATGTTCTCGATTATTTGTTTTTAAATATGCGTAATTTTGTTTGAATGCGTGTCTGAAAATTTATAAAAAATTAGGCAATATTTCTAGTTTTTGAAAACTCCTACTCCCTATGATAATAAGAATATGAAAAAAACCAAGACATAGGGGCGTGGTCGTGACAGTTAAAGGTTTATTGTTACAAAAATATTCGATATGGTGTCATTATCCATGGAGGAAACAGTCGACTACGTTTGTATGGAGAAAGAGATGGTATCATCTCCTCGTAACGTGCTAAATATGATAGTGCACGGAATCCTTCAAGCAATAGTCTGACTCGACTCGAACTTGGCCGGTTTTTATCGATTTGAAGATAGCTTACTTACTACATAATGAGTTCATATTTTCTTGTGGGAAGAAGAAACTTTTTAAACAGGTGATAAAAATGGTGTGTTATTACCGCTTTCTACGAATTTCTTTCTTTTCTACTTTTTAATAATATTATTTTTATAATTTTCTTTATTTATTACCTTTAAACTTTTTACAATTAACTACGAAGGTACTGCATACTGCATAAAATTTCTTTAAATATTACATTAATTGACTGCTAACTTTCGTTCTCTTCAGGGCAAGAGGCCTGTACCTTTCTACTAAACTTTATATATTTATTATTATTTATTTATTATTATTATTAATCTTACTTTTAAAGGCTGTTACAGATTAGTACTTCTAATTTTAAAAATGATATTATATTTCTTCGAAAGTTGAATTCGGATAATAAAGTGCAATTAGCGTTTTATTAAAATATGGTAGAATGTGTTTTAGATCCCAAAACAGTGGGTCTTTTATAATTTCAAAAATTTAGTTCTTTTGTTAATTTCTTTTGATGAATTACATTCTATACCAGAGTTAACATGGAATGAATAAGATTTATAGCTATTTGCAAAATTTGAACATCATGACGAAAAATGTCCTGAGACACCTAGTTTTATATAAATTAGTGTTAAAATTATTTGGATTCATCATTATCATCATATTTGCCATTTGATGTCCACTGCTGAACGTAGGTCTCCCCCATTACGTATACGTTGTACGTGTATTTTAAATTATTGGAACTAAAGTATATCATCTTAAATCCTCGTAATGGATCGCGTGATGTTTGCGTTATAAACGCTTCGGTGGACTCGAGATGAAATTGTATTTCTGTTTTAGGCAAATATGGCCTTTCGAATCAACATTTCAATATTTTAATTAATATTTTCTTGATATATTATTGTTGATACCTGATGTTAAATGATCTCCTCGCCAATAAACACTTGAAGTGTACCATAGGAGCCACAAACGCGTTGCTACCTACCTAAGTAAATATATTGGATTAGGACGAAGTTAAGAATTAGAATAAAACGAAGGAATGGTGATTTATTGATCTCTTAATCCTCTTCTGAAAGCACAACTAGCAACTTCATTTTAAATATAAATAAATATGTTTAATATACACACACGGTCGTCTGTTCCTAACGTGGCCAAATTAATGGCTGTGTTTTAGGTAACAGCCGACTGATATAACTTTTTTAAATAAATTTACATATAAATACATACACATAAAGAAATGTGTATCAAACGCAGATACGGGGCGGGGATCGAACCCGCGACCTTAGAGCGGAAAGCAGGGTCACTATCAACTGCGTCAACAGGCCAGTCAATTTTAAATACAATAGTACTAATGGAAATATTAACATAAACAAATTGGCGACCCTCTCCCTATTCTGGGATACAGTTTAATATTTCGGCAATGCGGCTGTAGCTCGGATAGAAGAAAGGTGTTGTAACGCAAATTGCATCAAATGATCCCTTCAGTTCGGCGAGAAGTGAACCAGGTGAGCGCGCAACTAATTTACCGTTCCCGGTTCCTTCCCGCCTTGTCCACCCTCTTTACACCGATTTAGCAATTCGATCTTGCTACAGTTTGGGGTTGAGGCTCAAATTTAGTAAAATGTTAGAATATAATTTCTTACGAACTGACACGTCATTATTTCGAATTGACTTTTAGGGTTGTAAAATTATTGTCTCGTCATTGACGTCTCATACTTGTACAATTTTTTTTTCTGATTGATAGGTAAAGTTTGAAAAATAATAAGATAATCTTTCTTAGTTTGTCGACAAGCTACAATAGAGGTTATAAAATTATTAATTTTTTTGGGATACTAAATATTCTAACTTTACCCGTTTAAATATTAAAAAATAATATTTAAAAGTAAAACCGGTGAAAATATACTATAGTATAGGTATAAATCATGCAACATTTCCAATGTTTATATTTATTTAGAAAACAAAAGAATGTTCCACTGTTAATAAAAATGTAAGATTAAAACCTTTCCAAGTACGATCCGCATAAACATTTCCAGTTTCATCAATGTGTCACAAAATAAAACTCGTAAAATGCGACACGTGGCCTCGGGATCGTATTAGATAGAAGCGCTACCCTTTCAAACTCAAAACATACCGCGATGTTCACACAGTTTGCGCTACGAACGCTTTCGCCGAGCGGCATAGCTCATTGAATTACCGCAAGAGTTACATAAACAAGCATGTTTAAATACAAGTAAGTTTTTAATAATATTTTCAATAGATTCCGCTTCCTGTTTTCTGCTTAATTAGCTTGATTCATTTATCCTAATTAAGTTTCATTCAATGTTAATTTTCGGAATCCTCAACTCTTAAATTTGTTCCGAAAATTTTCTTATATTATGTTTTAACAATAAATCAATACGACATCTTTAAGGAATGCATGATTGATAATTACAATCAAATTTACATATTACACATAATAACGATCCAGTTACAAATTACACGAGAGAGTTTTTTGACAATCGTGACAAAAGATAACAAAATACTCATATGAGTTTCAAATGTAAACACTTTTTTAGGACTATGGATATCGGGATACATGATAAGGAAATGAAATGGAATTGATAAGATATTTGATATTGGTAATGTTTTAAAACATATTTTCATTTTGCCTGTAAGAGATCACACTTTTAGTGATAAGGTCGCCCTTGCATACACCATTTGTTTTTTTATTTTATTTTGTGTTTAGGTACTTTTATATCAGTGCACTAAAGTGCTTTTATGTGATACATAGCTATATGTTTTGTATTTTAATATGTACAATATTTTTTTTATTACACTCTTATTTTGTAATATTATAAAAATCAAATGTTCATCTGTAAGCCATCAAGCACAAATTTACCGAACTGATTATATATACATATGTATATATTATTAACTAATTAACATGTAAATTCATATAATAATAATAAGTTTATAAAAAATCATGATAATCACTATTCGAGAGAGTATCTTAATAAATTACGCACATTACAGCTTGGTGTTAATTTTTTAATTTTTTGTACGTTATACTTTTAATAATAATATTGTAATTTGAATTACTACAAAATATATGTATATGTCCAATAGGACGTGTATATTTTGTTCAAATTAATATGTTAAAGCTATTAAAATAAAACAATTATTATTAAATGAAAACAATTATATCAGTCGGTTGTTACTTAAAACACAGTTGCCTACCTTAGGAATGACCGTGTGTATATGATAAACATATTTCTTGATTTAAAGATTTGGTCCCATTAAATCAAAAGAAAATTATTCTGTAATGCATATTACAAAATCAAATCTAATAATAATATACAAAATAAGTAATATACAAAATCAGCCATTTTACAACAACCCTCGATGCGAGGAACACCACCGGTTCAGGAAAAAACAGTTTCCTGAATGCTTTCACTTGACTCTGTGTCCTTTTTCAAATGTTCAGCATACAATTGCATACGAAGTGGATGTGTCGTATCTCCTTATCTATCACGTGTCACGTGCGATCGCTTTTCTCAATCCTGTTCTCTTTAAGGTTTCAACATATCTGTTAAAGATGCGACTTATCTTGTAAATTTAACTAAATATTCTTAGAGTTTTGATATCAACCTCAAATTTATTATTAAACTTGGAAAATTATAGGAGAGTATCGGTAATACTTTTTTAAAAGCTCGTCAGCTCAAAGGCTTTGCGAAGTTATTGAATAAGTAATTTCGTACGTCAAAGGTTCTCGCGTGATATTAATCAGGGAAGTGTGTACATGTTCCTGACCGAATATTACTACGTTGTAAAAAAAATCTTAATAAGTATTTATATTAAATTTTGAGCATAACATCGAATCTCGTAAAAATTAGATATTAAACAATAGAAGTTGGTATACAATATGGTATGAAATTGCAGCGGCGTGCACAGGATTATGACACTGGGTATGCGGCGGAGTACTCGGTCACAAAAACTTATTCTTTAGCATATAGCATATAAAAGCATAGCCACAGCCACCCGACGGATCTCTGTTGGATCAGATGTTTTTCTGTATGATCATGCTTCTTTGCCGCGGAATAGAAATTTAAATCTGAATATCCCGAATCAGTCCACACTGTACTAGAATTACTAAACAATTTGCAAGGAAAACAATATAATTTAATCGTGTGTACACAACCACACAGCTAGTTGTACGTTTCATAACTTTTATTTTATTAACATTTTTATTAATATTATATTATAGTTATATAACATGAAACTTTCGAGTTACATTCCTTTTTTTGCTGGTTTAATTGTTGTAGGTACCTACCTTTAGACACAATTTGAATCTTTTCACTGAATGACAATTTGTGAGAACTTGTTATTTTTATTTTTTAATAAACACACATTTTCAACACAAACCTTACAATCAAATAACATTTAAAAACAAACAAAAAACGCACTAGTAAAAGCAAATCACTACAATTATTATAGAAACTCAGTAAAAAACTGTTAAATGTACACACTTTCAAATGTTAAAATGAAAAATCTTCTAAGAAAACTATAAATATACTGGCGCCAATAAAATATTAAACAATGCTTATCACATAAAAAAAGCAAAATGGCCCCCACGAAACACAATTAAACATTACATTGGTTACTCGGATTATAGGTAACTAATACTGCGGCCACACACTCGACGAGTGACAAGGGAAATAGCGAGGGAAGTGGGCAGAGAAGTAGTGTGGCTGCGTTACTCGTTATGCTGCTCGTCATGCCGCTCGTCCTGCCCGGCGATCCATTTTTTGTCGGTTTTTGTGGCGCGAGTCAAAGGAGCGGCAATACGAGCGCGAGTGACTAGCCACATATTCGCGCACTTACTTCGTCCTGTTACGATATATACTCTTTGGTTACGATGAATCGATGTCACTCACCATCTCTTTTGACGAGGACGACGTCGTTTCAATACATTGTTTTGTAAAACCTTTAAATACTTCAATAAAGTATAAATGCATAAAAGGCACGCTGCCGCAATGTTGTCATCCATTTCAAGGCGAGTACTGAAATGCGGAGCAACACGATGAATGCCGCGAGTAGGGAATAGTGTGGCCGCTAGGGCAATTTTCACGGCAGAGCGACGAGCAGCGCGAGCAGCAGCGCGAGGAGCATAGTGTGGCTGAGGGGTAACATTTCCGAATACTCCCGACAGCGGCCGAACTTTCGTAGTAGTCTAACAATAAGATCCGAACCTAAGTCGACCTTCACCGGTGTGATAATAGATTGAGACCTATTTTATAATAAATTTAGTATATTAAAAAAATTATTAAAAATGGGTTTACTGGAATAATCCTGGACAGGATATTTTTAATTAATTATAAAAAAAATATTTGTGTTTTAATTTACAATATCAAGAAAATATATATTTTTTAACAATAGACTTGAAGTATGAAAAATACTTCAAATTTACATACATGATTTTTTTATAATTATTTATATAATATATAAATATTAATAAAAATATTACATAAATGATTTTTTAATAATTAATTAAAAATATCCTGTCCAGGATTATTCCAGTAAACCCATTTTTAATAAATTTTTTAATATACTAAATTTATTATAAAATAGGTCTCAATCTATTATCACACCGGTGAAGGTCGACTTAGGTTCGGATCTTATACTATAGCCTGCCGCAGGAGTCGCGGCTGGTCCGGCTTTCGATATTCATAGGTGTGTGCGTTTGCGAACTGTGTACGGACACCAAAATTTCTACACACATGCGAACAAATCTCCTGCGGGACGCGACGGCATGACTTGGTTGATTAAGTACAATATTTTGCAGCGCCGCTTGCCTGTCGCCAAACGCATGGCAAAGATAATGTTTGTGTGCTTGCAAATAGGTGCTATTTATAAAATATTAGGCGTTTTTAAGTTATTATATTTTGTTTATTCATTTATTTACTATCAATTAAAGTCATCTAAAATGTACGAACGTTTTATTAAAATATCTGTGAATGGCAAGTAAAGCACTGCATTTCTGCCTACAAGGAGCGCACGCCCCTGTGAAATTGTAGTAGTTACCCTAAATTTAAAAAAAATGCAAATTTAATTTATTCAAGCATGCTTTAAAAACAATTTTGAATCATAGAAAAATTATGTATTTACGTTAATGTGGAGATACCACCGGATTCAGAATGTAGATTCGGCTGAGATTGACCGGTAAGAATACGTACTGTTTCTTTTTTTTAAATTAATTTCATCATCATCCAGAGCGACTGCTTCGAAACATTATCCATCCATCGGCTTCCAGCAACTCTCCTCATGCTTTCTGTCTATTTCATAGACGGCCGTCCGACGCTGCGCTTGGCAGTAAGTGGTTTCCACTCGAAAATTTTTTTGGTCCATCGACCGTCAGTTCCACGAGCCCTGCCCACTGCCACTTCAGCTAGCAAATCTGTTGGGCTATGTCGGCAATCTTCGTTCGTCTGCGGATCTCATCATTTCTGATTCGATCTCGCATAGAAATACTAAGTATAGCCATCTCTATTGCACGCTGTGCGACTTGGAGCTTGTTGAAAAGGCCCATAGTCAGAGACCACGTCTCAAATTCGTATGTCATCACTGGCAACACACATTGGTCGAAGACTTTCGTCTTAAGACAGTGAGGTATTACGATTGAAATGACGTTGTTTAACGTATCGATATATAAACAATAATATACATACATATCTAATATATTATCCCGTATGTCCTGCATAAAAGCGAGCGTCGCTAAACCAACTACCTACTTGAGTAGTTATGGCAGCTCAATTTTATCCGCGTTTATGATTACTGCTATGTTTACCATAGATCGAAATTTTGAAGGAGTTTGAAATCAATGAATTCTGATATGAATTGCAACCTATAACAATTATAATTGACGAATCAATTTTCAAGCTTTCCAAATCAACAAGAAATTCTCGAAATCGGACAGGCTGTTCTGGAGATTCGAGCAATCTAACAAACTATTAAACACATTGTATAATATTAACAATATTTTATTAACAAAAAGATGCATAGATTATTAACATGGTGGAATTAAATTATGAATTTAATGATTTGTGTACCTACCATTCTGTTAAAATTATTTTATTCATGTATAAAAATAAATAATATTTTAATAAGTAATATTTTTGTGATGTTTTTGTCGTTTACCATACATGTTTGTCAAAAGTACAGTCAACAGAGTCAATTAACACACCATAAATAAGTATCTAATAATATGCACATTGAAACACCTCAAAAGCTGATTATAGTTCAAAGTTTCTCGAACTTTCGACAAATAACATGTAGGTCGTGTCGACGTCAAAGGATTCTACATAAAATTAATCATAAGGAAACTTGACAACGTGCAGCTTCGAAGTTGTGACCGCAAATTAGCTTACCGCAAGCGTTGTTGACATTAAACTACCGAACTTTACGCAAATCAGCGGTTCTCGATCTCCCATTTTGCATGTCACTGTTCATTGACGACGCGTTGGCGCAGTGGTCACAGCGACTGACTGATGCGCTAGCGGTCGCGGGTTCGATCCCCGCACATGATAAATATTTGTATAGGCCCTACAGGTCTTTGTCGCGGTCTGGGCGTTTGTGCTTGTGTATTGTGTGTGTTTCCGGACCCCCGACACAGGATTCATATCCTACTGGGGGCCGTTGTGTGTGAGACGTTTATTTATTATTGTCTAAAATAAATCTACAGTCTATACCATTGTTAGTCTATCTAATTTACGCTATTTACTTTATTTCTCATCTAGATTACTAAATATAACTTATAAGATGAGCAAGTTGTATAACATTATAATAAGGTATACTAATGCTAAACTGAACTACATTGAAACAGCCTGTAAACGTCCTACTGTTGGGTGAAGCCCTCCCTCTTCGTGTAAAAAAAGAGATAGAGCTTAATCTGCCGTTGGCAAATGCGTAACATAATAATAAAATCGTAATCTTTTCGCACATTTAATGCAGACACTTTTTTTAACTAGACTGAGTAATTTTCTCCATAGCCTCGTCGTCTGAATAAGGATGATATTTCGAAGACATTTTGAACATGTCTTTGTAACATTCCCTACGAAAAGGTTGTGTAGTTATTAAATAATATTTTCGATGTCAAAAGAGGTTATAGCATAATCAGGTCACAGACGCGCTAGGCACTCCGGCGACTAAGGCGAATTAGCTTAGAGCGATGCCTGTGGAAAATCCGATAACTCTCAGGACATCTCGAGGGATATTTCGTCCATCTATTTTAGCGTTCAGTTATACGAACTTTAAATTTGTCCTGCAGTTATTTGTGTCTAACTTAACTAACCTAAATTTCATGTCAGACATGTTAGTTCTAAGTTAAACTAGAATAGTTTTAGCGATTCTCTGATATATTTAAACGTAATGTCGCACGTAATTTAAAAAGAATTTTAAAGTAAAAAAATCCAAATTAAAATTATAAAATTTATTCCAGTAGGTTTCAAAAGCACTTGAATCCTCATTTTACAAAGTACCCATATAACATTTTAAATTAATTAATGTGAAGCTACCACCGATTTGGAACGTAGATTCTGCTGAGAAGAATCGGTAAAAATCCCTTTACAGTATCTTTTAAGATCCAAATTATCTGAAGTTTAATTTTTTATCCAGCTTTTCCCAACGAATTGTGTATTTCTCATCAGATGAATACATTGGCATCTAAACTTTCACTCACTTCGATAACTGAAAAAGTTCCTTTAAAGAAAACTACTATCCGCAAACACTCGAAATCACTTAAAACCTAAACCATTAGAGAGCAGTCCTTTTTCTCATATTGTATAGAATATAGATAATAATGTATCCTACTTATATTGTAAATATGATAGTTTCTGAGGCTAGATCGATAGATTAACACTTGTTACACTTCCACGTAAAAATATTTCAACCGATTGCAAAAATAAAAAATTATGTAGACACCCACAGCTCCCGTATAACTCATATGTTATTCTTCTTTTTTCTCACGTGATTTTTAATAACACAAGCAAAACCGCGTGGATGGCTGTTCCACGCGGTTTTGCTTGTGTTATTAAAAATCAGTGTGAAATAATTCTACAGGCTCGGAAAACAATTATTATCACCTGACAAAACCCCAAACGAAAATATACGAATAAAACAAAAACGAAATTATACCATAATTTTCATTCATAGCAGAGACGTTATATGAACGTGAGGTGAATGAGCCAGGGGCCGGAAGAAAAAATTTTTTTCCAACGTTACGTTGACGAAACGTCTGCATGGGGTTATGGTGAACAATTTTTCCATGCAATTAACCTTGCCAGTGGATCGTTAGTGATCACGTGGCTGCACTTCTCTCTGCCGGGGTTGATTGTTGAATCAGATGCTGACATAACTAACATATAATTGGGTCATTGTATAGTTAAATCAATTAATCTTATTTGAAACCTCCATAGCTACTAACATTATAGTAAATGAGTTAACTGTGTACCCGTGGTACCTCGCAGCGGTGCCGAAATATCGGTAACATAATAAAAATAAATTAAAATGCTATTTCTATTAATATAATCTTTAATAATAATGCTATTTCTTGAAAAATTTTCAATTGAAAAGAAATCTTTTCAGAAATATCAATAAATCATGATGATAAATGTCTATCAAAACCACTTTTTTGTTTCAACTTTCTCTTATTTTTATTTTTTAGTCAGTTCAGATGATATATCGTTTTAAGTATTTTTACCTATTGTTCTTAAGTGTTTTTTGTATTGTTACTCCATATTAGGCCTTGCTTTTTCTCTATATATCTAATGACTATTGTCTACATTTAAATAATTTCTGAAGGTTTTATTATTCGCTCTCGAACGCCATCTTTTGGAGTCTAAGGACAATTAATGTCTGTACAGCGTCCTCTCTGTTTTCGGCTCCGTTCAAGAGAAGTTTATCGAAAAGGTTTTGTGAAATTATATTCGAATTGAATGAATTTAGTACAATTTTATTGCAAGTTTTATTTTATAATTTGTTCTCATATTTTAAAAGTTCTAACCACATAGACTATTAGAAAATAGTGCTTATATATTAATTACTCGTTAACAGTCTCTGTTCTGACATTTGAAAGGATTTATTTATTTTTAGAGAAAATCACCTATGATTTACTACGTCATAAGGTTTTCTTTGCATAATTAATAGTTTGAGCATTACTGCATCGTTTTACCTAACACAAAAGATGAATAGGAAATTCTTGAAAAGCCACCTTTTTTATATGAATTTTAAATCTAAATTCTAAATAGCAGAAACGTTTAAAACTTTATACGTGCTAAATAAAGTATGAGGCGATTCATTTAAAAATTCATAAATCAATCTTATATCTTTAAACGAGCAATTCTTGTATATATATAATCTGAATCTCGGAAACGGCTCCAACGATTTTCATGAAATTTAGTAT
This sequence comes from Euphydryas editha, assembly GCA_036937285.1. Classification (NCBI taxonomy): domain Eukaryota; kingdom Metazoa; phylum Arthropoda; class Insecta; order Lepidoptera; family Nymphalidae; genus Euphydryas; species Euphydryas editha. The sequence goes on from JAUPFZ010000014.1 coordinate 19,507,457, forward strand.
GTAGGGGGTTTCGGGGGCGATAAATCGATCTAGCTAGGATTTATTTTTAGAAAATGTTATTTTATCCCTTTTTTTACGTAATTAAAAAATATCATTAGAATACGAAGGTAAATTTCGCTGTCATTAATAAGTTTATAATAGCTCAGATGGGTATCGGGCGGATTTGAAACCAGAAAACCCGTGTTCGAATCCAGGTCTATAGACTAAATTTTTTTCCTTTTTTTTTCAAGTTTCTTTTTTTGTGAGAAAAACTATTATTAAGAGCTTTTTTTTTTAAATGACCAGTTCCTATTATTTTACTATTATGTCAGTCAGATCGAAAATATTATTTATGTTTCATCAGTATGTAATAATATCTAAATATAATTTAACCGAGCAAAGCTCGGTAATCCAGGTACTTTAGATTAAGGCTTAATCGTTCGTTGATTCGTAATGTGTATATTTTAATACCTTTTCAAATAACTCAGTTAACAATATATCATTTTTATTCGAAAAATTTTATACCAAATATTTGCGTAAACTGCGTGTTATTGAAACGATGAATGGATTCGCTGAATGTTCCGGTTTGTTTAAATTAAAGCTATGCACTCTCGTGCGTCGGAACGAATGGAGAATTCAATAAAAAATATAGTCACGTTCATAATTATAATTCACTAGAGTTGTTTCGAGGTTTCGTCCGCGTTTTGATATTTGCCAGATTGTGATTGCTATATACAAAGTTTTCAAGTATTAGGTATATATTATATCCTTTTTTTTTTCTTTGTTAACCTATGAGTATCCTTTACAAACAAATATAAAAAATGTATAAAAATATATACCTACTGTGGTGGCCTTAACGCCGGCGATCGCGGATTCGATTTCGGTCGGTCCCGGATGTTATCATACACACATGATAATGATCGTTACTCACGGTAGGGAAATTATCCGCCGACCTGTAGTGGAAAAGCGTGGTGGATAAAGCTCCGAGCCTCCTATATGGAGAAGAAGCCTTTGCCTAGAAGCCTTTGCCTTTGCCTTTTCATACATAATATGCATATACTCTCCTAAAATCTGTTAGTTTTTGGTGCTCAAAGTTTCATATGTAGTTTTAACGATTACTTTTAACTGCCAAAAATTAATAAATGGACAGCGCACAGCAATAGCTCTTCTTATTTAAAACTTCTAAACATTTGCGTAATCGACATTTATACCAACACAAAAGGTTCATGAAAAAATTTACAATTAGTATTCTGTTAAATAAGTTACATTAAGTAGCAAGTACTACAAAAGAAGAACAAAGTAATAAAAGCAAATTGATGGTTCTAATTAATTATCTCCTGTCGTTCTTTAGAAAATCTTTACATTTAGAAATACTTTTTTTGTAGATTTAAATTTGAATTAGATTTAATATTGAGGTCGGTTCCGTATCATCATTGCGTAAATTTTGTATTTTAATTTATTAAATATCGAATTGGTAAGTTGATGGATGTATGTAGAGAAACGGAAACGGTATATCCGTGTTTTATATTTGTGTTGTATGTTTTGGGTTCGATTCCCGCTCGAGGTAAATATTTGTATTTGTACAAATATTTGTTTCTGGTCTGGGTGTATGTCCTTGTGGGTTTTCCCACCGTGCCTCGTAGGGCGCGTGAAACTGTCGGTCCCGGTTGTTATAACACACACCTAATGACGATCTGTTACGCGAGTACCGAATGGAAGAGTTTTAAAAAAAGATTTTTAAGAATTACACTTAGTTTATTAATTGAATAAAATAATATTTCACTTTGAAATAGGAATATAGAACTAGCACCAGAACTGTTATGAGAAAGATATGTGAACAATATGAGGGATCCGAGCAGACTGACTGCGAGGTCCCGACCCTATTGCTATGTTAGATACAAAATTCTGATGCAGCATCAAAGGCTTGCACCACAGCACAAAGCGATGCATGTGTTAGATACCTATAACAGATCGAGGTTGATTAACGATCCATTAACCAATTAACCGCCAGCAGCGTGGTGGATTAAGCTCCTACCCTTCTCTTACATGGAGAAGAAGCCTTTGCTCATCAGTGCGTTGTTTACCTTTAAAGGCCGATTCAATTCAGTTCAGTGTTTTATGTGTTTGTAACAATTAATATTTGTTACCAACGAACGTCGAATAAATTAAATCTTTTGAAATCTCTTTGACGTATTTTTCTTAGCGTCGTATAAATTACGATCTTGTGGGCTTTCAGACTTAACAAAATAATATTTTATTAAAGTCCATTGACATAGATTTATTGTTTGTTTCGTTTTCCTTTAATGAATTTATTGTATTAAATTTCTAAATACGTAAATCAAAAATATCAAAACTTACGCCGTAAATAAATTGCGTTATTTTAATTTCGTTATGAAACGAGCATCGAATTTACTTACTCGATAACCGAGTAGGTAATCAGCACTCGGCTGAACTAACGTAAAAGTTGACTAAGTCAATAGAATAGTCATACGTTTTCTCATCCGTATTCCTAAGACCCGATCTAAATCCAAACACCATTTATTTGCGTCTTCTCGAGTGTTAGGAACTACTTAGTCGACGCTGCGGCTAAGTAACTTGCAGAAATTGCTCTATTTGACTTTTCCTCCTTTAAATCACATTGTCTCGTAAGTTATTGGTCCAGGCGCATTGCGGTAGCGTTACGATATCTTAAACGCAACGTTATTATGTAACTCATCTCGCTCTGCGCGTATAATCTATCTATGTGTAACGGTTAATGTGTTTTTCGGATTCACTCGTTTCAAATTTCGCTGTTTATCGGATATGGATCATAATATGATAGCCTCTTTTAAACCTGTAGACGGCTCTAATACAAGATTTATTTATTTATTTAAGGTTTACCAGCAATTTTACTATTAGTTAACTAACATAATTAGTATACTCTCTAAATCTAAATAATGTATCTGTGGAATTTTACTAATTTTAAGTGACTATTCACATTTTATCAGTGTGAGAATCGTACCACGTAGAATTGGTGACTATTCAATGTATGAATATGTGAATATCAGAGTCCACTGATTTGATCATTGAATATTTGTAAGCGTATTAGTGAATATTCACTAACTTGTTATTGAAATTCACTGATATGTAGTGAATAAAGCTTCACTAACGTGATTAATAAAAATTCCACTGATTCATGTTTAGAGCTATATTAATGTAAATACGACATACTTTAGAAACAGTTTACATAAGTAAAAAGTACATTATGTGTGGTTATTTTCTATTTGTAAAAGTTGATACAAAACATTATTTTTTCCAAATGAAGGTTTTTAAGTCGGTCTGGTGGTATCTGAAAAGCTTATATATTACAGTGTAGGGATGATCTAATTTTAATTTTAATTTACTTTTGAATTTTGATTTTGATTTGCCATATTCTTATTTTGATGTAGTTTTTATAATTATTCAGTAAATCTTTATTTTGGGGGGGGGGGGGTTAACTACATATACAATAGTATTCTTGGATTTATCTCTAAATATGTAAAATAAACAAATTAGTTTAAAAGACGCTAAAGTTTTTACGACTCTTCGTGAGATTTCAAAGGTAGACATCTTGGTGCATTACGTGAGATAAATTGCGTGATCTCATGTCTTACCTCAAGTGCCGGGATGCTTTTAAAGGTAATAAGATACTTTGCCACTAGAAGATCGCCGGCACCTCGATGTTTGTTCTATTTCTTCAACACAGGCTTTTAACTTCGGAAATTAGGGTCAATGGGGTGCCTAGGTAATGTGTTTAAAGACACGGACATTTCTCGTGGACATTTTAAATGGGACAGGTGCTTGTCAGAAATTAATTGGTCTAGTTATCTCGTAAGAGTGGCTAATTAGTCTGATATATTCGAAACTAGCTGCGCGTCGTGGTTTTACCTGCGTTACTTCCGGTCCCATGTCATTATAAAAAGTAGCCAACGTGCTTTGTGGATCTGAAGCTATTTACGTATCAAGATTCATTGCAATCGGTACAGTGGTTTCTGTATAAAAGAGCAACAAATATCCATTTAAACTTACGCATTTATAATATTATAAACATTATAAGTTGGTAAGTTATTACTATAAGTATTTTTTTTTATTTAATCTAAATTGTGTACCTCTGTATCCTTCTGTAGGAGATTATAACTCATTTGAGTTAACAATGAAGGACATTCTCAAATAATAATAGTAGATCTGTGGAACTAACAACAGTTATGGTGTAGTGGTGTGAGTAGTCGCCTTAAAGCTGGCAGTCGCAGTTTCGATTCGCGCTCGGGGCAGATATTTGTATTTGTACAAATATTTGTGTCTGATGTGTATGTCTTTGTAGGTCTCCCGACCGTGCCTCGGAGATTTTTATGGTGTTTATTTTGTTATATGGGGCTTAGCTGTGCCAATTTGACACAAAATATTTGACCAATGTCATATAATAAATAATAATAATAATAATAGACGTCTCACACTCAACGGCCCCCAGTAGGATGTGAATCTTGTGTTGGGGGTCCGTAAGGCGGAAATACACACAATACACAAGCACAAACGCCCAGACCACGACAAACATCTGTATGGCCTATACTGTTAAATAATTGTAACAAAATAAGTATTAATTACTACTAGCGCCATCTGTCATCATTCGTAGTTAAACTCAGGGAATAACTATTAAACTACTGTATGAATGATATGAAATAAAATGTTCAGTTGATCGCAAACTATCATAGCGTTTTATTATATACAAATATTTGTCATGTGCGGGGATCGAACCCGCGACCACTAGCGCATCAGCCAGTTGCTGTAACCACTGCGCCAACGCGTCTATATGGGATGGAAAAGACTCGAAGGAAATCGTTCGGTGTAGTGGAGAACTCAAACTCAATTATATTTTAAAAAGTTCTAAACAGTTTGTGTTTCAGCCAAAACTGTTATATGTATTTGCATATATTTCAACAAAAAGGATATTTCCGTTCAAATGAGTGCTATAGCGATATTTATTGTAATTTGATTAGTAAAAGAACGTAAATGAATAATTGTTTAAAACAAACATAAAACAGCGTTAAAAAAAGTTAACTAAGTTTTTAACGCTATCAGTAAATCTCTCGTGATAACGCTGCACGTGTCACGTGATGTGAACATTTTCAGTTCGCTGCTTGTGTATTATCTCGTCAACTCATCAACAAATATAACTTATATGGGTAATTTTCATGAAATCCCGAAATTCAGCTATTTTAAAATGACAAAAAATATTGAAATTACTTGATATCCATTTTATGTAAATTTGATAGTACTAATGTTACTAGAATTAAATTATGTAGTGGTCCCAAAAGTTATTACGTTTTATGAAAGTTATGAGGACATTAAAAAAAATCAAAGTGAGGGAATGACAATTAAGGTGAGGGAATGATTATTGCAGACAAGTCATGAAGCTTTTTAAATAAAATTAGTTTTCTTATAATCAAATCTTTTTATTAAATGAAATTTTTTTCTTGAACAATAAGTAACATCAATGCGTAATTGCAGCAAATCACAAAATTATTGCAGCACTTTGGCATAACTCTGATTTAAACTTATTTTTATTTATTATGGCACTTAATAAAGGCACTTGATTAAATAACAATGATAACAAAATCCTTGCTAACTTAAAGATTCATCTAACAGCATTTTTAACAACAGAAAAGCTTCTTATTTTAAACTTTAGTTTCATAAATAGAATGAATGTTTAGTATCAAAATCAACAAAACAAAATCTATAACTTAACTGACTTTTTTTCAAATAAAAAATACTTTTTATTTAGTAAATACTATAAAAGAGTGGAATTACCCACTTTTAAAATTTGTAATCTTAAACTATTCAGTCTCAAAGTTACAATTAAAGTCTTGATTAGATATTTTAGACTAGTTTAACGGCGAGTTGCACGAAACCGTCGCTAACTTTCCGTTAGTTAAGTTGCAATTAATCTTAAAATTAGTTGATCTCATGATTAATTTAAAGCTGTTGGAATTAATCATCCGTTAGATAGGTCTTTAATTAAACTAAAATTTTTTGTTAACTTAATCAGATGTAGGTTTCGTGCAACAGATAAACACGATTCTTGTGATTAAATTAGTTTAATAAACACTTAAATTTAAAATTTCTTTCGTGCAACTCGGCGTAAGTCTTTTATAAAATAACTACCCTTACTGATTAATTTTTAAGGCTCAATTTTCCTCAGAATGTCATGCCAGGCATATAACTGTTCATCTCTGATTTTAGGCCATTTCCAAGATTTAATTTCTTTTCATACACTTTACTAAAGCGCCTTTCTCAGATACTGATATTATTTGCCCTGGGTAAACATTTTCGTCCCATTTGATAAGTACAAAATCACCAATATTAAAAGTTATATTACTGTCCGTACAAATAATATCATTTGACGAATGTCCATCATCATAAGATTTGTTTCATGTTTTTAATTCATAGTACTTTGGTTTTTTAATACAATTTTTTGAAGATTTGTAATATCCCATGTGAAAATGTTCACACTTTTCTGCGCATTGATTACATGAAAGATTTCTAAATTCCAAGACATCATTACTGAAGACAAATTGACGAATTTTCTGGGTTCCACGAAATGCAGCAATGATGGTTGACTGTTTGACTAAGTCTTCTATCTTCGCGATATCAGCAGTGGTAACTTCAAATAGCTTTATTGAAGAACATCTTGCCAACAAAATTTCTTTGAGAAATTTCAAATTTACGATGTCCTTGCCTTCAGCCACCGCTTTATCAGCCATTCTTTTTAATGTGCCACCTACGCCATCAGGAGCACCTTTGCCATGGCTTGGTTCTGAATAATTCCACGCAAAAAATGTCGCACCCGGAAACAAATCATTTATATGATGATATACTAAATGAAACATGAACTTGTTCTTGTACTGGGTGACAGGACTATCACTTAGCATGTGTATTCTGTGAATGTTTGGATTGTCATTTTTAAGCCACTTAAAAACTGGTAATAAATGTGCCCATACTGCCATTGTATCGTGTCTATTATTTTCAGAAAGTGAACAAAACGTGTAAGGTTTTACAGTGTTATTTTCTCGTAAATATAATACTCCTGTATGTAGAGTAACTTGTTGTCTTGCACCTCCGAAATGTACGGCCTGAATCTCTTCGTTATACTTGCAGCAATAGTTTTCGCTGAAATCTATGTGAATAAGGACTTCATTGTCAGCTAAAGTCTTTTTAAGTTCTGAGGTGGTCTGATACTGGTGTGCTATCGTGGCAACGTGTTTAAAAAATAAAGACAAAATATTTTCTAAGTGGAGTACCAATGATCTCAGTGAATCTTTAATCTCTTTTAAAATAGGTTTTCTTACTGTCTTCATCTTTCCATTTTTTTCGTAGGATACAGTTTCATACATCCACTGTTCATAAGTCACTATTCTGTTTGGAAGATAATACTCTATCATTTTATTTGCACAACTTACACATTTTCGTAAAAGACATTTAGTTGAATAAACATTGCATGTTTTCATGGTCAAAAATTTTGTTAGATTACAGCAAGGCAATACTTTATTTTCATGTAACTTCATGATCATCCGTTGAACATTTGCGTGAATTACACATTTGCATGTGTTACGGTCTTTTATGTTTGCCCAAGTCACCTAAAAAGGCCGAAATCTGCAGAAAGTTGTCAAGCTTATTTTATACTCAACTGTAGTCAGGAATTTATTGTGCAAATTTTTCATGGTATCACATAGTAAACGTTTTTGTTTTACCTGTCCCTTTGACTTTACAAAATCTTTCTTTCCTGGGCACATCCGAGAACTTTCGTCCTTTTGCAAAAAATCTTGAACATCCTTTTTGACCTTCATCAATTTAGCACTGACTTTCCTAGAAACGCTCTTTTTGTAACAATCATGTTTGAAAAACTGTTTTGATAAACTGAGTAGTTTATGCTTCTTCAAAAGATCAGGTTTTACTATTTCATAGCAGTGTTGGGCGTAATTAATTACTTTTGTAATTTAATTAATAATTTAATGAAAAGTAATTGAATTATTTTAATTTAAATTACATGTAATTAGAATTACATGTAATTGAAATTACTGTTATTCAATTACATAAGTCACAAGTAATTCCAATTACATTAGTTTGTAATTCAAATTACTCAATTACTGTTTACGGTAACCTACAAAATAACATGAACTGTGCGGTTGTTCGCTTGATGCGCGTATACGCCACAACACTACCGATTCTTTTAGTGTCGAATATTCCATCATTTTGTGGATATATACTCGTATAATATAGTCATCAAGTGCCTTCTGTTCGACAAGAGCTGAAATTCTTTTATCCAAATAGACGACACACTACAGCTGACAGCTGATATAAAGACATTTCAATGTTAAACAGATATCCTGAGAATAAGAAGGTGTTTATTAAGTATCATACATTAATGCCGTCATCAGGCCCTGTTGAGATTATTCTCATATGCTACAATGTTAAATTTACCAAAATCTCCCAAACTTTCTGATCAAATGTTTCAACAAAGAATAGTTAAATCTAATTTAAAGTGAATCAATTTTTTAAATAAGTAAACACATTATTTTGATGAATTATTAAGGGTTTAATTTAACTTATTACCTCAAGAAAAAAAGATTTTTTTTACATAAGTAATTGAGTAATTGCAATTAACAATTACAATTACTAATTGTAATTGTTAATTGAATTACTTTTTAATAATTTCAAGTAATTTGAAATTGAAGTCGCCAATTACAATTTGTAATTGTAATTGTTAATTTGTAGTTAATTACATTTTGCCCAACACTGTTTCATAGCAGTTTTTCTTTTCACTATGTTTCTTTAAATTATTGTACCTGTCTTTTAGCTGTTTAATAATGACTTCTGATAAAAGAAGCTTCTTCTTCACAATTTTAGGGACTTGGACATTCTTTAAAAGAGCTGATACTTTAGCTTCTGGTGAAGTCTGATTATTTTTGTTTTGTCTTTGACATCTCTTAAGATATCTCTCTTTTCTTCTTATTTCTTGTTTCAGTCTTTCCTGTAATCTAAATATTTTTGCATAAAGAATTCCGCTACGTCTTCTGAGTTGCTGCCGTCTTCGATTAACTGCCACATTTCTTAATTCATCATTATTTTGCATAGGTTCTGGACTAGGAGGTGGTGTCTCATCTAACAGTCGTGCTAAATTTTTTCGCACTTTCAATCTTTTGTCTCTATATGTTTGGCTATTTTTCTTCCAGTTTTTTCTTTTTTGCCTTCTTTCTCGGGAACTCATTACAGATATAGGTTTTACTTGACCTTTTTCTTTTTTCTTTAGGTATTTAATTCTTTCTTTTTCGCGAAGTTTTTCAAGTGTTACAGGATCAGCTTTCATTTTTTCCCTGCGCTTTCGGTCATATTCTTGCTTTCTTAATTTAGCTTCTACTGTGCTTATCTTCTTTTTTATTGACATTTTTTAACCTACAACAGTATTGCAACAACAAATTCAAGAATTAATAAAATCAAACAACAAAAAAAGCCCACCCAAAAATCATTCCCTCATATGTCATCATTCCCTCACTATGAAAAAAATCAGGGTAATGATGGTGAGGGAATGATGAAATAAAGAATAACCGTAAAGGACTCGTGACAGAACCTTACTTTCAAAACGACTTTTCTGCTTAAAGAAACTACTCCCAAAAGCCATCTTATCTTGCAGCTTATAATCAGTTAAAGTACTTACCTTTTGTTTTTTTAGAATGTGATGAAATGACTATCAAAAATTTAATTTAGCCATATAATTAATAAAATCTTTTTGCAAAGCACACCCGAACACAATCACATAAAATTCGCCATTTTGATAAATTGACATTAGTACCAACTTTCAAAACCTAATGGTAGCGTTCGTGTTTTATTTGAAATGCGTTCATTATTCAACTGACAGTAATAGTGTGAGGAAATGATTTATTTTTGTGAGACACGTATAAATATCCAAATTTTTAATGGGTTTTTTACTTTATAACGCTAATTTCGGTTGTTTCTATAAATTTATAATATTTTTAAATAATCCAACTTACTTGAATATGATTCGAATGATTTTTGTACTTTTTTGGTAAATAAAAGTAAATAAAATTGGTACTTGGGACACAGTGAGGGAATGATTTTAGGAACATTATGGCTATGCATTTTTATTCATTCAAGTATATGACTCTAAAATGTTATGTGAAACTTTTAGATATAGTTATGTGGATTGTATAGAAATATTAGTAACATCCATTTTGTTGTTGGATTTTTATATAAACTTCAAGGACAAGAATTTCGGAATTTCGTGAGAATTACCCATATATATATATATATATATATATATATATATATATATATATATATATATATATATATATTATTAAATCTTCTTGGTTCACATAATATAATATTTCTTATATTATACTCGTATATAACCGTAATTTTACTTATTTTAGTTTGTTTATCAAAAGGAATTAACATTTCTTATTGTATTATCATAAATTCTTAAAATACGCTTTATTTTGTAACAAATAGATGTCGACGCGATACCGTGAACAAAGGTCCCATTTTAAAAATACTTAGATTAAATATTCATAATTTATATCGAAAATTTGATACACCGGGATTCGGGTGCTCCGCTAATTTAATTTCTAATCAGTCTGACTTTGTTGTTGTATATTTTTAGTCATTTTAATTAAACGTGACATATTTTATAATTACAAAATAATTATAAAACATTTATCTTCTTAATATAATACAGACTTATTATTATAATAGATAATGGCATAAATGTATATAAAATACAATAATTATGGCTTCAGTATCGACAACAGAGCACTCACTGAAAAAAAAATTCAAAATATCTTCAGTGCACTGAATTGGAACTGTTACAATTTTGTTATAAGTACCTACTCTCTAATCATGTCATCAGTGGAATTTCTCTAATTTTATGTGAATATTCACTTTTTATCAATGTAAGAATCGTACCACGCAGAATAAGTTACTATTAAATGTATAAATATGTGAATATCAGAGTTCACTGATTTGATCATTGAATATTTGTAAGAGTATTAGTGAGTATTCACCAACTTCTTACTGAAATTCACTGATATTTTGTGATTCACTAACGTAATTAAAGAAATTTTCATTGATTCATGTTTAGAAAGTATTATTTCTCATCCACGTGCACTTATAAAAAGCAATATTAGATTAATTTTTCTCATTTTATCTCTTTAAAAAAGAAACTTAAACGAACGCACAATTATACACTCGTAGGTAATATTTAAACGTCCATCTGTTCTCGAATCAGCGCCACTTCCGTTAGTTTCCCGAGAAGACGGACGAAAGGAAGGACGTTGAATAATGAACCGGGAACTCGTAACAACAGAATAATAATATCCATTCGAATTTGTTCCGTCTCATCTTTTGTTGGGAGATGAGGAATTGTGAACGGACAGTTGTTCTGAAAATTTCGCACTGAAATAACTAAACGTTCACTCTTGAAAATGGATAGTAAATGCCGAGCTTTTAAGCTTCAGTAACAAATCGACTAGCTTTCATAGACGTTTTTTAGATAAAATAGAACTATTTCTGTACACTAAAAATAACAATATGACTTTAATATATTTTCTAATAAAATTATGTACCAAAATTATTTAAAACGGGATATTTACCGTGTTTTTATTTTTTATTTTTATTTGGTGGCGCTCGATATTTCGACATTATCTACGAATGTCTTAGTCTCGTGAACAAAATAAAAATAAAAAAAAACATGGTTAATATCCCGTTTTAAATAATTTTAGAATTTATGTACCTACCCACAAATATTTCATACATTTAAAATATGAAAGAAGTTAAGGTATGTTTGTAAAAAGGAATGTACTCGCTTCGGCAGTACATATACTAAAATTGGAACGATACAGAGAAGATTAGCATGGCCCCTGCGCAAGGATGACACGCAAAATCGTGAAGCGTTCCACATTTTTCCCAAGGGAGTTGCTGGATCTTCTACTGGGCGCGTTCCCCCGGGTGGCGGATGGGGGAAGCCACTCGCACTGCCCACGAGTGGTTGGGGTCTTCGGACCCCCGTGGACCAAAACCAGCAGGTGAGGGCGCACCTTTAGCGGCTTGATAGCCGCGCGGCCTAGGGGAGTAAACCCCGAAAACAAATCACAGCTGTGTAACAGCAAAAACAAACATGGATGTGTATGACAAAACATTATTACCCCAGGCGGGTACCGACGCCTCAGGCGGAGGAGAATCCCGCAGTGCTACGGCACTCAGCCCCACCGAATCTGGGGGGGGCACCATGCACATTTGTGTTTCCGGGGAATTGCCCGAGAAGGGCGGAGTTGAGTCAGTGCCCGAGAAGGGCGGCGAGGACGTTGGGCCCGGGAAGGGCGGTGATGAGTCAGTGCCCGAGAAGGGCGGCGAGAACGTGGGGCCCGAGAAGGGCGGCGAGAACGTGGGACCCGAGAAGGGCGGTGTCATTTATAGGCCTGAGCTTGAGACGGATGGCGTTTGTACGCGAAGCCGATCGAGAGCTGTTGTAAGACAACCACAAGTGGTGCTCACCCAAATAGATAATGTGAGCCAACGGAGTGCTGTCTCCCCTGTCAGTGGAAGACTATGGGCAACAGGGTCGGAATCTGACAGCTGTATGTCGGTGGCGTCGACCACTCGGAAAGAGACAAGGAAAAGGCCCAGGAGATCAAACTTGTCTCCAGGTTCGTCGGGGAACGAGAAAAAATCAAAAAGGGTGACGTCTGGCAGAGGTCGAGGCAGAGGGCGTCCTGCGACTACCGGCCAGTATCTGGGACTGGCTGAAGCTAAGCGTCTCCTTAACGACGAGGAGGAACGTCGGCAACGGCTCCAGGCCGAAAAATAGATTGCCGACATGGTGTTAGCGGTCCAATCCAGAACAAGCTCGCGCCAATCGGACGTGACACTCAGCGACTCCGGCAGCGTCGTGTCAGTGGTTCCTTCAGGAGACGCACTCTCGACGGCGGCGGACTACCTAGGGCTTTTGGAGAGGGTGACCCAAAAGTCCAAGAACCTGAAGGGTACCTATGTGAAAGCCCTCAAAGAGGTCGCGACTGGCATCAGGGAAGTCGTAGAGGAATTGGCCAGCCGCAATGCCACTGAAGAGGTCGTCCAGCTCAGGGCATTAGTGGCTGAACTTCGACGAGAGAAAGAAGAGTGGAAAAAGAGAGTCTCGGACCTCGAAGCCAAAATGGAAAGGCTGTTGAAGCAATCGCAAGCGACGGCACGAACCAAGCCACGCGAAAGCGACAATTGGGAGGAGCGTGAGCGATCCCTCATGCTGAAGATCGGAAACATTCTCAACGCCAGAATCGAGGGGTTACGCGACCGGCTGTTGCCGGAAAGGATAATCCGTCCCCCTCTGGCGGCCGACCAGCGGACAGAGGCCCTAGCTCCCGAGCCGGCGGAACCTCGTGGAAATGCGAATCAGGTCACCACACTGACCCAGCCAGCGAATCCGGCCCCAATAGAGGGTAAAAAGAAAAAAGGGAAACGAAAAAAGAAGAAAAAGAAAAATGCGGTCACACAAGTGGCTACATCTGTTCAGCCTCACCCTCTACCGCCCGCTCCTACTGCCCTGTCGGAGGATTGGAACGTGGTGACGAGGAAAGGCAGAAGAAGGGCTGGGCTGGGCAGCAAGCCCCAGGGGAATAAGCGATCGTCCAAGAGGCCGAAAACCAAGTTGCAATTGCCCAAGTCAGCGGCGGTGCAAGTCGTTCTTCTGCCGGGCACACAGAAGACCTACGCCGAGGTTTTCAGCGCCATAAAGTCGGACCAGATTATAGCGGGTATGGGCATAGAGACCCACTTTAAGGTCTCACAGACGGGGGCGCGCAGGTTGGAGTTGCCCGGCACTGGCAACGACGACAAGGCGGAGTCGCTGGCCCGTCGCATCAAAGAGCTCGTCGGTGACGGAGTGGCAGTCACAAGGCCGGTGAAATGTGCGGACCTGCGTATAGTCGGGCTAGATGACTCCGTCACGCCTGATGAGTTGGCCGGTGTTATCGCCAAAGCGGGAGGATGTGCCGCTGAGGCCGTAAAAGTAGGCGAGATACGGCAAAACCACATCGGTGTCGGCACTGCATGGGTCCGCTGCCCAGTGGTGGGAGCCAAGAAGGTGGTCGAGGGACGTCGCCTTCTGGTAGGTTTCGTGTCTGCTGAGGTGCAACTGTTGAGAGAAAGGCCGAGGCAGTGCTATCGCTGCCACGAAGTTGGGCACGTGGCAGCAAAATGCCATAAGAATGTGGACCGCAGCGGGCAGTGTTATCGCTGCGGTAAAGAAGGACACACGCGCCGGCAATGTACTGCCGAGGCTAACTGCCCAGCGTGCGAGGCCACCAACCAACCGGCGAGGCACAATATAGCCGCGTGCCCCCGAAAAAAGTCGGTGTCAAAGGGGAAGAGGACGACGCCTGCTCCAGGGGCCCGTGCACCGCCCACCGATAGAGACGGGGTGGCAAATATGGAGATCCATTAATATGGACACACGGGTACTCCAGGGCAATCTAAACCACTGTGCCAGGGCTCAGGATCTTTTTGTTCAGAGCCTGGTACAATGGTCCGTGCAGATAGCGGTGGTGGCCGAGCCCTATTCGGTCCCACCGAGGGATAACTGGGTCGGAGATCGGGATGGAATGGTGGCCATCGTGACCCAAGTCGCCGCAGGCTCCCCGCCCTCCACAAATATAATGAGAGGATCGGGATACGTAGCGGCACTTCTGGGGGGGATGGTGGTGATAGGGGTTTATTTTTCCCCGAACAAGTCGGTCGCTGAGTTTGAGGCATACCTCGACCAAGTTGAGGAAGTGATAAGGAGGTTCCATCCCACAGAGGTACTTCTACTAGGGGACCTCAACGCCAAGTCGCAGCTGTGGGGAAGTCCAGTGACAGATGCACGGGGGGCGATACTAGAGGAGTGGCTAGCTGCCACCAATTTGACCGTCCTCAACCGTGGGACGACAAACACATGCGTGCGAAGGTGGGGCGGGTCTATCGTGGACGTAACGTTCGCGAGCCCTGCCTTAGCGCGCCGTATTCAGGGCTGGTGAGTACTGGACGACGTGGAGACTCTCTCAGACCACCGTTACATCCGGTTTGAGGTCTCCGCTCGTCCGGTGGTGCCGCCAAGCCCCAGCCGGGCCTCGGAGGAGGAAGGTCCCCGGTGGCAACTAAAACGACTCGACAGAGATATGTTTGAGGAAGCGGCTATAGTTGCTTCCTGTCAGCCACAGATCGGAGGGTCTCCAGAGAGGATGGCAGACTGGCTGGTGAACCAGATGACCGACATATGCGACGTAGCCATGCCGAGGTCGAAGTGTCGCCCCCAACGGGCCCAAGTGTACTGGTGGTCGGAGGCAATAGCGCAATTACGCAGGGAGTGCGTGGCCGCTAGACGCCAGTACACACGCTGCAGGAGGCGTATATTCAGGTCACCCCTTGCCTCGCAGGATAGGGCACGCCACGAAGAGGAGGGAGAGCGGCTGTATAGACTTTACACAGCAGCTAAAGCCAGCCTCCATAGAGCCATCTGCGAGTCACAGGCCGCTGCCAGGGAAGAAATGCTAGATGGCCTAAATCGAGACCCATGGGGGATGCCCTACAAACGGGTGCGTAATAAGATTCGACCCTGGGCTCCCCCACTTACGCAGACCTTGGACACCGGATTGGTCCGTGAGGTGGTCGCGGCCTTGTTTCCGACAGCACAGGCAGAACATCAGCCACCGCAAATGGCACGACTGGATAGGGACGAAGAGAACGGAGAGGATGCTCCACAGGTCGAGGAATCCGAACTGGAGGGGGCCATCATGCGTCTCAGCAAAAAGAGTGTCGCTCCGGGATTGGACGGGATACCGGGAAGGGCGTGGGTGCTGGCCCATAAATACCTAGCGCCGCGAGTTAGAGGACTATTTTCTGCTTGTCTGGCCCAAGCCATAATCCCACAGCGGTGGAAGACGGGTAGACTAGTCCTCCTCAAAAAGGAAGGCCGGCCGGCAGAGTCACCGTCAGCGTATCGCCCAATCGTCCTTCTCGACGAGTTGGCGAAACTCTTCGAGCGTGTGGTGGCTGAGCGTTTGGTGGCACACCTCGAGCAGAGGGGACCCAACCTCTCCGGCGTGCAGTTCGGCTTCCGCAGTGGCCGTTCCACTGTGGATGCCATCCTGTATGTAAAAGCCCAGGTGCGGGACGCGATGTCTCAGGGCGACGTTGTCGTGGCGGTGTCTCTTGACATCGCCAATGCCTTCAACACGTTGCCCTGGAGCTGTATTAAAGAGGCGCTCCGATATCACAGGGTGCCGACTTATCTGCGTCGGGTAGTGGGTGCCTACCTCTCCGATCGGTGGGTTGTGTTTCCCAGCAAAGAAGGGATGGTGAGGAAGGAAGTCGTGTGCGGTGTTCCGCAGGGGTCGGTACTCGGTCCACTCCTGTGGAATATCGGATACGACTGGGTCCTGCGGGGGGAGTTGTTGCAGGGAGTCAGTGTCGTCTGCTATGCCGACGACACGCTGGTGTTGGCTCGGCAGGCGACACATCAGGATGCAATAGCGCTGGCGACTGCAGGAGTCGAGCAAGTTGTGGCGCGGATCCGACGTCTCGGCCTCGCTGTGGCACTGGAGAAGACGGAGGCTATTGTGTTCCATGGCAAAAGGAAGGCGCTTCCGCACGATGCCCATTTAGTCGTGGGAGGCATCTGCATCGGTCTGTCGCGAACGATGACGTATTTGGGTCTCGTGCTCGACAGCCGATGGAAGTTTAGGGCTCATTTCGAGCAGTTGGTCCCACGCTTGCTCAAGGTGGGGGCTTCACTTTCGTGGCTCTTGCCCAACATAGGAGGTCCGGGCCTGAGCTGTCGCCGACTTTACACCGGCGTCGTAAGGGCAATGGCGCTGTACGGTGCCCCTGTATGGGTCGATGCCCTCGACCGCGAAAACATCGCCCTGCTGCGAAGAGTGCAGAGGACGATGGCAATAAGGGTAGTGCGGGGGTACCGTACCATCTCAGGAGAGGCAGCGTGCGTGCTGGCTGGAGTTCTGCCTTGGGACTTGGACGCGGCCTCCCTGACGCTGGCCTACAGCCGTCATCGGGGTTTGGCATCTGGGGCCCTTAGTCCAGTACCCCATGAGGAAGGGGAAGAGCTAAGGCGAGAGCGAGATGCTGCTATCGCGCAATGGGAAAGGAGGCTAGAGGATCCGAGTGCGGGACATCGGACTATCGGGGCAGTTCGCCCGGTCCTCCGGCAGTGGTTGAGCAGACAACATGGCGTCCTAACCTTCCGCGCCACGCAGGTCCTCTCGGGCCATGGGTGCTTCGGGGGGTACTTGTGTCGGGTCGCTGGGAGGGAGCCCTCTCCTCGTTGCCACCACTGCAATGACTGCTCCGATGAGTCGGCGCAACACGTGCTGGAGGAGTGCCCAGCGTGGGAGGGGGAGCGGGAGGCGCTTAAAAGCGTAGTAGGGTCAGATCTGACGCTGCCGGCCGTGATTTCCTCCATGGCCGGAAGTGAAAGGTGCTGGGACGCCGTCCTCGCCTTCTGCGAACACGTAATGTCGCAGAAGGAGGCGGCGGAGCGGGTGAGAGAGGACACCACCGACCTCCCCATCCGCCGCAAAAGGACTGGACGTCGGAGGCTGGCACATGATCGCCGCCTTCCCCCTTAAACACTTGGCAGAGGGCGGTCGACTTGGGGAAGTCGGCTGTCCAACAAATCTGCCCGGGTAGGTGCGTGCGGTGTCCGCCGCGCGCCACCCAGTAAGTGAGAGGCGTGGCTCACACCACTTACTCTACGGATAAGGGCTCGTAGAGGCACGCCGCCGGGGTTTGCAGAAGAATCTGGATTCCTGCGACCTCGGCCCAGGCGACGGATGTGGACACCGTGTGGTTTTAGTGAGTATACTGACAGTTGCCAGGAGTCCCACATAACCCGGACTCTCCCCAGCGGCCGGGTATGCGTAACGCATTTCCACACGTTAAAAAAAAAAAAAAAAAAAAAAATGTTTGTAAAAAGGAATGATGTCAGCTTTCTGCTGCTTTTCATTCCCTTCGTACAAATACTAGGTACTAACCCAAGTTGCCTTTAAATATAATATGTTGGACGTGGATCTTCAAGTTAAGCCCATTAATAAAAAAAGTAAACAACATACACTATACAGAACATACAATCACAAGTACTCATATTGATAATTAAACAAAACAGTTAAGTTGGAGACTGGATTGTATTGGAGAAAAAAATTGTTGTAAGCAGTCGCCGTCGCTTACAGACATGTCCACATGAGAAGTTATCAAAACACAACGATCTGACCGACAATATAAATACTTTTCTTTAGTTTCTATTGTCGTTGTTTAGTTTTTTGTGTGTTAAAATAAACGGTTTTAACTATTGATTTGACGTAGGAAAAAACTCAGCGCTAGTGTCACTGATTGGTGATTGTGGTTTATCTCGCACAAAAGTTGCTTCTAGGCTTTATCAGCAGAAGACTAATAAAATACATCTTTTGGATTTACAAATAGAAATATCTGGCAATTAAAGTCGTTTTTTTTATGTTAGTTGGATAGGCAAACTGGCAGACGCTCCACCTGATGGTAAGTGGTTGACGTCGCCCATAAACATAAACTAGTTTACCTGGAACTAGCCCAGACAACTCATTTATGTGTTTCCTATCCAGAGACATAAGGTGTTACAAGTCTCGGTGCCAGTAATTACACTGCCTGTTTTGCCCTTCTCTCCGAAACACAGCAAGTTTGATGGTGAAAGTGAAAAATATATCATTAACTTTTATCTGTCGGATACCTTTATATATCAGATAGCTTTATCAGTGACCGATGAAACAGGTCCGTTATGTAGTTTAAAAAATACGAAATGACAATTTGTTAAGCTGACATATTCTAAGAAAAAATTTACTACAGTTTTAAATTAACGCCCTGAATCTATTGTGGTTTGTATATCTGAATATATACAGACTATTATTGCAGTTGACAAATTTATCTACCAACGAGTCGATAATTATAAATAAATAAACGTCTCACACTAAACGGCCCCCAGTAGGATGTGAATCCTGTGTCGGGGGTCCGGAAACACACAATACACAAGCACAAACGCCCAGACTACGACAAACATCCGTATGGCCTATACAAATATTTGCTGTGACCACTGCGCCAACGCGTCGTCACGACACTAACTTACGATGATCACATGAGTTATGATAATGATGGAGTCACATCATCGCTAACTTCGTCACATAATCGCTTTCCTAGGACAGTGTGTCAATCACTAAATCCTAAATTGTATGGATTTTTAAATTTTTCCCAATAGTAGTACGATAGAAGTGTGATTCGAAAACATTGCTACGGATGAAAACATGATCGGGGTTGAGCCGGTCTTATGTTCGAATAACAACGCGTGACGGGTTCGGAAAAAAATATTTCGAAAACTATGAAAAATGGAATTCTATTGAGTTACTATAATAGCGAGACAGTTGCGATAACTTACACATACAAAAAACATAAATTGACACGCCACCTACTTACGACGCAAATTATTTACGACTTAATAATATAATTAAACGTACGTGTCGTGTGAACGTGGCTGTTTCGTTGTAAACGTAACAGATAATTCATTTGAAGTTTTCTTAAATTTTATATCACCTTTAGCCGTTTAAACAACATAAACTTAAAAATAGAATGAAAATTCCACTCAATTGACTCGAGTTGGTTCAATCTTCAAACATATGGTGTATTGAATTTTATAACATAATGAACCAATCGTGTTCGTGTACGACCGGACACTTGACCGGTTTTTTAACAAGAAACTGCGTCGTTTATTTATTTATCATAATTATCGGAATCTATTTCATAGTATCCATTGAATAAACACCTATTACATAACGGAACCGGTACAAAGGGAAACCGCAACAAAGTAAGCGATTCAATCAGAACATCTCTCCCCGACACGGGATACATCTGAACGGATCGCTTCGATCCAATTTAACGTTTTTATACTATTTCTCCAGGTGTCTATAAAATTGTTCTAGACTTTAATCTAGACCGAAATCAGCTTTGTTATTTTTATTGCATTCGTAAAATACATTATTGTGTGATGAAAATTCAAAAGTGCAAATGTCTACTTGAATTAAATAAAATTCAATTTGATTTGATCAAAATATTTTATTCCACCATATCGTAATGGGATATGATGGTATATCAAGCTACTTTTCTTCTTTTTTAGTTAAGTTTAAAGTTGTACAAGTATATATTGAAAAGCAATCAAAATGTTTTATCAATCAAATTAATTTTGGTAATTTTATTATGAAAGTTAAAGTTACGTAAAATGAAAAAGTAAGTACAAATTTATCATATTATATCGTAAAATTTTTAAATAACTCAAGATAAAACTCAACGGTAATCGTTCCATAGTCAACTAGGAAGGACCACCAGTCTGTCTGTCTGTCCGCGGATTAGTTGACATCTCTTAATACTACAAAGAATAACTTACTTTATGTTTAGAATAACTCTTCTAAACATAAAGTAAGGTGATATATATGAGATAACATCTATTCCATAGTGTCGAATGTAATTGAATAGGTTGTCATACTCATAATCGTAGAGCGCCGTACGTAGGAGTTTCGAACTTAGTTTTACACAAATAATAATGTAATGTTCATGAACTTTATTTTTTAATATAATCTAATATATTTTATATACGGACTTTTAAGTACATTTTTTCATCGTCTTAACACTTTACAGACCTAATACTTTGGATTGAAAGAATACAAGAAAAGGTTCTTCAAAGGTTGTTTACTTTGATAGCAAAGGGTTTTTAAATTAAATTAAACGTCGAAAAAAAAGTTTTTTCCAATAATATAAATTACATTATCTACGTTATATAAACACGGTTATATATCATGGCGATCAGAACTGAATATAATAATAAATAAATATGTTTAACATACACACGTAGTCGTCTGTTCCTAAGGTGTTTTAGATAACAGAATAATGAAGAATAATGATTATTTTTGAAATAAATAAATAGATATATATCACACCCATACACGGAATGGAAATCAAACCCACAACCCTGGAGCAGAAGACAGAGCCACTGCCATCTGCGTCAGCGGATCAGTCATATTAGTTATAAGTAACACAATTTTGAATTTGAAGGCAGTACTAAACTGGTAACCAAAGAGATAGCGTAATAAAAGGCCACTTACGGCGTTCTCCTCTGAGGGTAGCTTGTAATTGGCGTGGTTTACGACCTCCGGCCACCCTAGTGTTCATGGAGTTAGATCAATATATACCGTCCTTTTGATGGACTTGTGATTAGGATGTGTTGGATTTTCTCAGAGTTTTGAAAGAATTATTATGTGACGTCAAATAGTTTTGTTATGTTTCAGTAGTTCTGTAGAAAATTGATCAAGTTTGTTAGTTCCGTAGTTAGTTTGTCAGTTAGTAAGTTACTCCAATACAAACCGTCTTGGAGTATTTTACTAAAGTAAAAAGTAATTTATGTCGTATATTTGATTCTTTAAATCAAAGAGTTTACATAATTCTCTTTTTTAAAACAGAAATTATTTTTATTATTTCATCTATTAATGTGTAACTATTAATGTAGTTATATATTCTTATTTTTAAGCCTATTTAATTAATTACTCTGACACCACTTAGTAAAAGTATTAAATAATAAAAAATAAAAAAAAAAAAAACAACGGCTGAACTAAGATAAAAACATTATGTATAAGCAATGCAAGCTCTTAGAAAATAATTTCTTGTACCCGTCGCAAGTATCACATGGAAAGTGATAAGGAGATCGATCGCGTCCGAACTG
The DNA here is from genome assembly GCA_036937285.1 of Euphydryas editha. Taxonomy (NCBI): domain Eukaryota; kingdom Metazoa; phylum Arthropoda; class Insecta; order Lepidoptera; family Nymphalidae; genus Euphydryas; species Euphydryas editha. The sequence goes on from JAUPFZ010000014.1 coordinate 19,529,301, forward strand.
AGAACGGTTCAGAGCTATCCGTCCTGTCGTGTTAACGTCTTATCGCGACTAATGCTTAGGGTTTCGCTAACTTTTGCCGTTTTCGACGAAAAGATTAGCCCGACAGAAGCCGAAATATTCGAAACATTCATTTTATACGGGACTCGTTTTCGACGGCTTCGAATATCGCTGAAAAAAATATTCTACATTTCACGAGAAAATGCGAAAATTCAACTCCATACAGCAATTAGAGACTCTTGTTTCGAATTCGGGCGAGGAGCCAGAACTTTGTCACGTTTCATATATTTTATTTCTTTACTTGTATAATTAAATTCTTAAAATAGAAACTTTAACTACGGCTAGAGTGTCGATGGACAGATTAAAGAGTGTACTACAGTAAAAAGCCTAACGACATATGAGAGCGAGCTTGATTACACGAGTGTGACAGTGCAAAAGCTACTATCATCATAATTATCTAACTAAATGACATTGTTACATTATATCCAGAACTATAAGTACCGAAATGAAAGTTGAAGAAGCGAATTTCGTGATGAGAAACTAATCTATCTGTGACATGATGACATGACCAAATACTTTCAGATATTCAAGTGGAACAGATGTTATGAAGTAGAACGTAAGGGTTATGAAGCGTGTGTTAAAGTAAGGGTTCAAAAGACATTGATCATCATGAGAACTATAACTTACGGAATGGAAATGGAATAGTTTGGACTATGAAGTTGAACGGATGTTATCGAGTAGTTGTGAGGTAGCGCGCTGACACGGCGAGGGATGCGCGCGCGCGATGCAGCGCGTCGGCGGCGCGTGCGCTTTACTCGGAGCGCCGTGCACGCGCAAGAACGGTGCCGTCTGTACGTGCCGCGTGCACACCGCACTACTGCAGGTAAGTTTCGAAATATCGGCTGGCGTATTACAAAATATTATATAGCATCACCTTAAAATCTTTGGAAATTGCCAATTTTAAAGATAAGAGAATAATTTTGTCAATGCAGTCCACGAGTAACTTGCTTATTAACTTTTATTAAAAGAAAATTATACGTACCTAAATAATAATAAATGTCATTTGCTGATAAAGAATTAAAGAAGCATTAGTTACGATAGATTTTATAGTACCTATAGTATAAATATTTATTTATACTTTTTATGTAACACATGAATGAAGAGAGTAAATTAAATTGTACACGAGACCCTCATTACTTCCGCTACTAATAACATATAAGTGATAATGAGGTCTAACGTAATTTCTCGTCGGCCATAAAATTACTGATCATAACACTTTCTAAGCCCGAGGCTTTTAATATCGTTGATATTATCATCATACATATATTACGACTGCCTTTGACCTTTATTTACAGATAAATTTATATTTATTTCGAAAGCAATAAGAGCGGTCCGAACTAGGGTTGCCAACTATACTGTTTTAATCAGTATTATACTGTTTTTCACTAAATTATACTTTTTACTGTTTAACAAAAATAAAGTATACAAAATACTGTTTTCAGCATCAAAATGCAAACACATTATTATCTGTTACTTAGACGCTCACACAAATTTGTTTGAGAGAGAGAGAGGGCTCTCACTGCTGTTTTTTAAGTAATGAATGCTAAGCGCCGGCAGGATAGAAATAGAGCATCTATTAATTTAATAAAAAATGAGCTCATTTGTTTTAATTTCAGTTATAATTGTGATGAGATGTATGAAGTTTTAAAAAAAAATTGTAAATTAGTAAGTTGTGCGAGAAACTCTAAAAAATATTTATTTAAAACAATAAATAAATAAAACACTGTTCATTTTTCTAAAATACTGTTTTATATTCTTTATAGACCTGAATATACTTTATTTCTTGTAAAAAAAGTTGGCAACCCTAGTCCGAACACAAGGCGAAATAAGCTACTCGATCTGACGGCCACGAACAACGATATTGTATACTTTGTTATACTTTTATTAAAACGAGAGACGCTTCAATAGATTTCAATAACTTGAAAATCTCTGTTAAAAATTTCAACCTCGATACACTAAAAAGAGATCAATGGCGTCTTCATTTAGATAAGGTTTTTCGAGTATATTTCTTAGTCACATTCATGAGCCGAAACAATAATTTCAAGGCTTCTCACCGCCCGGGGCTCGGGTCACGTCAACATTTCGCTGCAGTCGCATCAAAGCAGAGCAAACACCGGCTCTCAGTAAACGAATTCTTTGCTACACCTGTTTCTCTAATAGGAACCTAGCCTCGAATGCCACTCGCCGAAGTCAAGGCGGGGTCAACCGCAGTACGGTTTTAGAAATTTTTGCTCGAGCAATTGCTGTATTTTTCTCTTGTCAAGGTTTACTTAACTATTTGACGTTTACAGTAAGTATTTTTTTTGCAAATTAAATGCTTCTTATATGGCCCATTAACCTGAATATGAGATTTCAAGTAGGAAATCGTGGGAAAAAATATAAGTGGTCATTTATATTTATTTTATAGAAAGTAATGTCCATTGAAAAAGCCCGGTACGAACAGTTTTCTATTAATACTTAATACACTTAGTATTCAATTGCGTAGATTTTATATAAGAGAGAACTATTAAGCATTTGAAGTATGGAGTTTTAAGGTACAGGAGCACAATCTTGTGTTACAAAAAGTGTTCCCGAAATAAACTTAAATAAAGATGGCGTTGCTGTACCAGAGATCCGTTTTTAGGTTTAATAATTTATTTAAATCGCTAGCCGCTTAACTTTCAATTACAACACATTTACTAACTAACTACTCTAGTCTATGAGAATCCTTGAAGTTATACTTATTTCCACTCAGCTAATTTAAGTCATCTAAAACAGTTAAGTTCGGATCATACCCTCCACTACACCAACGCCACCTTTATTTAATGCTATTTTGTGGACACTTTTTGTGTCAAATAGCCATAAGAGATTGTGTTCCTTGCTCTACCCTCCATAATTTGATTGTATGCAGTAGTTCCGAATCTCCTCTAATGTCAGTAATGATTAATTTTTTTGTGTGTCATCCGGAAATTGATTCGGCTTATAACCGATAAGTGTTACGTTACCAATTATTGAAATTGCCACGACTATTTCTAGTTAATCTGCTTTGCTAATATAGATTCTATACCATTATGTTACAGGATATAATATTTATGTAAATTAACAAATGTCGGATTTCGGTATCGTTACTCCAATTATCTCGACAGCTTTTGCGCTAGGTAATGTTAAGTATAACCCACATTAACAGTTACTTAATGGGTTTCGAAGTTTTCATCCGGTAAATTGTGTCTATTATAAAATCATTACAGCTATTTCGCTCGTGCTTTGAGAACGAGATGATTATCTGCTAAGTGCGGGAATGCAACAGGCGAGCTCTCAGGAAGATGGCGCTCGAATACAGGATCGTTTGCGTCACTAATTACGCTGAAGGAGAGAAAATGTATAAGTTACGTCAATGGTACATATTTACCTGATCGTTGTTGGAAAATAAATAATGTAATTTAAATTAAATTTTTAACGTTCGGTGATTTAATTTCGGTTAGTATACAAGAGATATATAAAATAATAATTATTATAAGTATATTGGAAACTACTAAGTAATATATATACTTTATTGTACATAAAAATATATACAGAAACATAACAATACTAAGGTTTATGGCAAGTATTAGTGTTGTGTGAATATTTGAACTTCGAAGCCATCTAAAGTTTAAAAATAAAAGTAAAAATATTACGCATTCTAGGCTAGGAATTTATTTCTAAAAAGTACTAGCGAATCTGTATAGCATTGTCCAGCTCGAAAATATATTCCTTGATATCGATCACAGCGCCATCTATTGAGCCTCATTGTTATTTTCAGACACATGTATACAGGTGACTGGTGAATTACTATCGATATTTAAGTAGAATACTTGTTTATTGTGTAAAGTCACTATGACGTAGGGATGCAACATCATTCATAAAAAACATCGATATTTTTTAAAAGTGAAACATCGATGTTAAAAACGTCGAAGTTTATGAACGATAAATCGATGTTTGAGAAAAATCGATGTATCGTTTGCATCCCTACTATGACGACAAAAATGTTGGTTCACTATGATGAGGGATAAGTAACATTTATTCAATAGCTAAAAAAAATCCTTTTTTTTTTGTTTCTGTAACATACGTGAAACGAGGATAGCATTCGTTTTACCAACCCGTATCTTCACCTTTAATTATTATGTAGATAATATTTCACGTGCGTAGCTAGGGGAATTTTTTTTTTGTGCCAGATATAAAACCATTAATGTATTATGTTCATCTTGCTTCGGATAATTTTTTTCTTTCAAACTCTTATTGAATTCTTTAGTTATTTTCTTTTAAATTTCATTTATTTTCGAAAATATACAGTTTACTTTTTGTGAACTTGTTGACGTGTTATAATTGAATGGTTTCTAATTGTAATAATTGATAATGAAAAAAGCGAGAAATATAATAAAGTTACGATTCTAAATAGGATTTTTTTTAAAACTGGAGTTCAAAAGGTCATGGTACAAATAAAATCGAGTACTATCTCGTCCCACGACACCATCACAGAACATATCGTCGAATCGTTTTCGTATCATAAACAAACATCGAAACGTAATAAGTCCAGTAAACAATGCGGTACTCGTAATGTTGTCAATACAGCTCATTTGGAACGCCGGGGAGCCGCCCGCCGTCCTCCCCAGACTCCCCGGGGAAAATAAATTTCAGAGCGAAATTATTGTTTATTATTATTATATTCTTATTGCTACACTCCACCCGGTTAATATATAAATATACACATATGAATAAATATAATATAATACAATACTTATATAAGGAATATAATAAATTTACATAAATTTACATAGATACATATAAGCGGGTGGAGGATTACGCCCCGGCAGGGAGATCAAACGGCCGGGGGTTAGGGCTGTAGGCTGAGAAATCGGCGGACAATCCTAGCCGAGTCGAGTAATACCGCCTTCTGCATCCTGGCTGCGAGCGAGCCGTCACAGATACCCAGCTGCCTCAGGTGGTGAGCGAGGCTAACCGGGATCAAACCGTTGGCAGATATCACGATAGGGATGATTTCAGTGGACTCAACACCCCACATGTCGACAATCTCGTGTGCCAAATCCAGATATTTACGCTTTTTCTCTGTTTCGGCTTTCACGAGGTTCTCGTCATGAGGGATGGTAATGTCCACTAAAAACACCCTCGACTGTGCCCTATCCATCACCACGATATCAGGCTTGTTCGCCAGTATCGTCCTGTCCGTGGCAATAGGCAGGTCCCAGTAGAGCCGGACTCCGTCGCGTTCGAGTACTGGCACCGGTGTGTATTGGTAATACGGCATCCTCTGTTCCAAGAAACAATACATAAGAGCAAGCTCTTGATGAAGAATTTTGGCCACTTGGTTATGTCTGTGCAAGTACTCAGTGTTGGCAAGCGCTGAACACCCCGAAAGCACATGTCTGAGTGACTCGCCGGGATGACGACAAGCTCGACAGAAGTCGGGAGTGCCATCCTTCAGAATGTGCTTTCGGTAATTGTTCGTCTTAACCACCTGATCCTGTATTGCACAGACAAAACCTTCGGTTTCCCCAAAGAGGTCCCCGAATCGCAGCCACTGCACGGAGGCCTTGACATCCACGTGAGGTGCGTGGAGCGCCTTGTAAAACCGTCCATGCAGCTCCTTCTCCATCCATACGGTCTCCCGGTCGGAGGTGCTAAGTACAACCGGTCTTCGCCATTCCTCTTTGGCCAGGGATAAGGGGGTGAGACCTTTGTCACATACTACAACATCACCATGCATAGCGCCCTCCCTCCTCGTTTCAAAATAGGCCCTGAGGCTGTACACCTCCCGGTTATGCATGGACTTGGCGCTTAATAGGCCTCGGCCACCACACTTCCGTGGGATGTACAGTCTCATGACCGACGATTTCGGGTGATGCATGCGATGGTAAGTCATAGTCGTGCGGACTCTTCTGTCCAGGGCGTCGAGTTCGGTCTGAGTCCATCTGAGCACGCCAAATGTGTACAAGAGAGTGGGCATGACCCAGCCGTTATAAGCTCGGACCTTGTTGGCGCCCGACAAGTAGCTCCGAAGAACTTTTGTCAGCCGTCCAAAAAAGACCTCGCAAACCGCCTGTTTCATATCCACCTCCTGCACCCCTATGCATTGTGACATGCCCAGATACCGGTATGATTCAGCTTCGGAGAGGGTCTTGAAGTTAGAAAGCTCTAGGCTAATTTCAGCCGATTGCGTCACCTGTCCCTTGTCTACATGCACGACCGCACACTTATCCACTCCAAGCTGCATCCTGATGGAGCCGCTGAACTCAGTAGTGATTTTCAGCAACTCCATAAGGCGTGCAGGATTAGGTGCCAGCAGCTTGAGGTCATCCATGTAGAGAAGGTGGGAGACTTTAGTACCTCCTCTCCGAAACTGAAAGCCTGTCCCCGAACGCTCCAGCAGAGTGCTTAAAGGGTTCAAGGACAAGCAAAACCAAAGTGGGCTCAGACAATCACCCTGGAAAATACCCCTTCGTATCCGTATTCGGTCATCGGCACTCGTCGTCAGTCTCTCGCCCTGGAGACAAAGGATCGTACTCCATTGCCCCATGCATACTTCGAGGAAGTCTCGAATTGCACCGTCGATCTTGTACAGCTCGAGGACCCTCAGAAGCCATGAATGAGGCACCGAGTCGAATGCCTTCTTGTAGTCGATCCAGGCAGCAGAGAAGTTCCGACGGTTGCGTTTGACAAGCTGGCCCGCAACAGAGTCAATGATAAGGAGCTCCTTTGTGCCGCGGCCGCCTCCACGGCATCCGTTCTGAGCTACAGACAAGATGTTAAATTCGTCAATATGACGAGAGATCTTGTAGCTCAGAACGGATGTCAGTGTCTTGTAGATGGAAGTCAGACACGTTATGGGGCGGTAGTTGGTAGGATCCGCGGTGTTGGTGGACTTAGGAGCTAGGTGAGTGATCCCAGTAGTGAAGAGGTTCGGAAGCGTCTTCCGCTCTATCGCCTCTTGGTATTGTCGGGCCAAGGTCGCATGGCATACCGAGAACCCTTTCAGCCAATAGTGATGCAGGCCGTCGGCCCCCGGACTCTTCCAGTTCGGTGCCCGCCGGACCGCATCAGCTACGTTCTCCGAAGAGATGGCGATTGGGTTCATCGGTTCGATTCTAGCACATGCTTCCTGAACCGCCGCAATCCAAGGGCCCTCCTCATGCTCTACCTCCCGTGACCATATATTTCGCCAAAAGGCGACGAGGTCAGCCGTATTCGGTTTTTGGGAAGTAGAGCATGGCGTCGGGTTCTCCAACTTCCTGTAGATCCTCTTCTGATCACTCACGAAGAGGCGATTTTGTCGGAAACGCTCAACTCTCTCAGAGTACCTACGAATACGCTTCCCCCATGCCGCGATTCTCTGCTTCAGGCCGTCGATGCGCTCCGTCAGTTTCTCAGCTATATCAGGCTGGTCAAGCCTGACACCTAGCCCGTTGAAAGCTATTCTAACGGAGCGCACAATCCTTGGCCTAGTGTTGCCCGACCTGAAGCTTTGCAGTCTGCCAATGAGGGCCCTGGCCAGGCTGATACGGCGTTCTATTCTCTTTTTCCAGGCTGGTACGTCACTACTCTTATTAGTAGTGCGTCCAGGCTCCTGGGTCTTGGCTCCAGTGAAGCGGTGTACCGCTAGAGCGGCACCGAAGAGAATAGAACCCGTATCATCCAAGCCCAGACTGCCATCCAAATATGGAGGTAGCAGCCTGTTAGCTGCCTCAATGGCACCCCGCGTCGCAGCATTAAGAGGAAGACGAGAAAGTCGTGGCCTCTGTTCCAGAGGAGCGCTCCGGATCTCGGAAATCGCCTCCTCCAAAATCTCTCTCATCTGCTCTATTTTATGGGAGGCTGCTTCTTCAGCGATCGCATCCACAGGCACTTCGCCAAGAACGCTCTCCTGTTGCGTTATAACTGCGTTGTGCTCTGTGGATACGAATTCGACTTCAGAAGCAGCCTCACGTCGAATCCTTTCGAGCTCGGTGGCGTTGAATACGCCTTTTCGTTGTATGTACCGAGCTCTATCTGCTAGGTTTTGCTCCGTGACAGTTAAATTTGGCTCAAGCAGCAGGAACTCGCGGTGCATTACCGCTCGGTAGCCAGTCCGTCCGGTTTCCCCTCCTACAGCCCTATAATACGCGCGCATGACATTTCTATTCATGTCTTGTGTCCATCGCATGCGGCGTACTCCACCAGAGGCGGGCGCCGAATGCTAAGTCCCTTGAGACTCTGTCGGCGCCAAGCCAGCTGATGGGGATGGTGGATACACCGACCGGCTAGGTGGTGGTGCCGGTCGGCGGGGGTTACTGGCGTCCCGCATGCTGCCACGTCCAGCGCCAGCTCCAGACGCGCCCTGGCGCCCCCCAGGTAGCGGCCCTAGTCTTACTCTGTTTCTTTGTGTATCCATCATCATTTAGAGCTGTTAGATACTCACTCGGAGAGTCGCTCACTCTCCCCGAGGAGGCTGCTTTGATGTTATACAGCTTTAGTTGCCTTTAGTCGCCTTTTACGACACCCTAGGCTGAGGATGGGTTGGTCCTATTCTACTCTGCCGGGAACCACAGTTACTATTATAACTATATATACTATTATTAATAACAATTATTATTATTTTAGTGCTACACTCCACCCGTTCAATACATACATATAAATAAATATAATATAATACAATATATAAGGAATATAATAAATTTACATAAATTTACTTAGATAAATATAAGCGGGTGGAGGATTACGCCCCGGCAGGGAGATCAAACGGCCGGGGGTTAGGGCTGTAGGCTGAGAAATCGGCGGACAATCCTAGCCGAGTCGAGTAATACCGCCTTTTGCATCCTGGCTGCGAGCGAACCGTCACGGATACCCAGCTGCCTCAGATGGTTAGCGAGGCTAACCGGGATCAAACCGTTGGCAGATATAACGATAGGGATGATTTCAGTGGAATCAACACCCCACATGTCGACAATCTCGTGCGCCAGATCCAGATATTTACGTTTTTTCTCTGTTTCGGCTTTCACGAGGTTCTCGTCATGCGGGATGGTAATGTCCACTAAAAACACCCTCGACTGTGCCCTATCCATCACCACGATATCAGGCTTGTTCGCCAGTATCGTCCTGTCCGTGGCGATAGGCAGGTCCCAGTAGAGCCGGACTCCGTCGCGTTCGAGTACTGGCGCCGGTGTGTACTGGTAGTACGGCATCCTCTGTTCCAGGAGACAATACATTAGAGCGAGCTCTTGATGAAGAATCTTGGCCGCTTGGTTATGTCTGTGCAAGTACTCAGTGTTGGCAAGCGCTGAACACCCCGTAAGCACATGTCTGAGTGACTCGCCGGGATGACGACAAGCTCGACAGAAGTCGGGAGTGCCATCCTTCAGAATGTGCTTCCGGTAGTTGTTCGTCTTAACCACCTGATCCTGTATTGCACAGACAAAACCTTCGGTTTCCCCAAAGAGGTCTCCGAATCGCAGCCACTGCACGGAGGCCTTGACATCCACGTGAGGTGCGTGGAGCGCCTTGTAAAACCGTCCATGCAGCTCCTTCTCCATCCATACGGTCTCCCGGTCGGAGGTGCTAAGTACAACCGGTCTTCGCCATTCCTCTTTGGCCAGGGATAAGGGGGTGAGACCTTTGTCACATACTACAACATCACCATGCATAGCGCTCTCCCTCCTCGTTTCAAAGTAGGCCCTGAGGCTGCACACCTCCCGGTTATGCATGGACTTGGCACTTAATAGGCCTCGGCCACCACACTTCCGTGGGATGTACAGTCTCATGACCGACGATTTCGGGTGATGCATGCGATGGTGAGTCATAGTCGTGCGGACTCTTCTGTCCAGGGCGTCGAGTTCGGTCTGAGTCCATCTGAGCACGCCAAATGTGTACAAGAGAGTGGGCATGACCCAGCCGTTATAAGCTCGGACCTTGTTGGCGCCCGACAAGTAGCTCCGAAGAACTTTTGTCAGCCGTCCAAAAAAGACCTCGCAAACTGCCTGTTTCATATCCACCTCCTGCACCCCTATGCATTGTGACATGCCCAGATACCGGTAAGATTCAGCTTCGGAAAGGGTCTTGAAGTTCGAAAGCTCTAGGCTAATTTCAGCCGATTGCGTCACCTGTCCCCTGTCTACATGCACGACCGCACACTTATCCACTCCAAGCTGCATCCTAATGGGGCCGCTGAACTCAGTATTGATTTTCAGCAACTCCATAAGGCGTGCAGGATTGGGTGCCAGCAGCTTGAGGTCATCCATGTAGAGAAGGTGGGAGACTTTAGTACCTCCTCTCCGAAACTGAAAGCCTGTCCCCGAACGCTCCAGCAGAGTGCTTAAAGGGTTCAAGGACAAGCAAAACCAAAGTGGGCTCAGACAATCACCCTGGAAAATTCCCTTTCGTATCCGGATTTGGTCATCGGCACCCGTCGTCAGTCTCTCGCCCTGGAGACAAAGGATCGTACTCCATTGCCCTATGCATACTTCGAGGAAGTCTCGAACTGCACCGTCGATTTTGTACAGCTCGAGGACCCTCAGAAGCCATGAATGAGGCACCGAGTCAAATGCTTTCTTGTAGTCGATCCAGGCAGCAGAGAAGTTCCGACGGTTGCGTTTGACAAGCTGGCCCGCAACAGAGTCAATGATAAGGAGCTCCTTTGTGCCGCGGCCGCCTCCACGGCATCCGTTCTGAGCTGCAGACAAGATGTTAAATTCGTCAGTATGACGAGAAATCTTGCAGCTCAGAACGGATGTCAGTGTCTTGTAGATGGAAGTCAGACACGTTATGGGGCGGTAGTTGGTAGGATCCGCGGTGTTGTTGGACTTAGGAGCTAAGTGAGTGATCCCAGTAGTGAAGAGGTTCGGAAGCGTCCTCCGCTCTATCGCCTCTTGGTATTGTCGAGCCAAGGTCGCATGGCATACCGAGAACCCTTTCAGCCAATAGTGATGCAGGCCGTCGATCCCCGGACTCTTCCAGTTCGGTGCCCGACGGACCGCATCAGCTACGTTCTCCGAAGAGATGGTGATCGGGTTCATCGGTTCGATTCTAGCACATGCTTCCTGAACCGCCGCAATCCAAGGGCCCTCCTCATGCTCTACCTCCCGTGACCATATGTTTCGCCAAAAGGCGACGAGGTCAGCCGTATTCGGTTTTGGGGAAGTAGAGCACGGCGTCGGGTTCTCCAACTTCCTATAGAACCTCTTCTGATCACTCAGGAAGAGGCGATTTTGCCGGAAGCGCTCAACTCTCTCAGAGTACCTACGAATGCGCTTCCCCCATGCCGCGATTCTTTGCTTCAGGCCGTCGATGCGCTCCGTCAGTTTCTCAGCTATATCAGGCTGGTCAAGCCTGACACCTAGCCCGTTGAAAGCTATTCTAACGGAGCGCACAATCCTTGGCCTAGTGTTGCCCGACCTGAAGCTTTGCAGTCTGCCAATGAGGGCCCTGGCCAGGCTGATACGGCGTTCTATTCTCTTCTTCCAGGCTGGTACGTCACTACTCTTATTAGTAGTGCGTCCAGGCTCCTGGGTCTTGGCTCCAGTGAAGCGGTGTACCGCTAGAGCGGCACCGAAGAGAATAGAACCCGTATCATCCAAGCCCAGACTGCCATCCAAATATGGAGGTAGCAGCCTGTTAGCTGCCTCAATGGCACCCCGCGTCGCAGCATTAAGGGGAAGTCGGGAGAGTCGTGGTCTCTGTTCTAGAGGAGTGCTCCGGATCTCGGAAATCGCCTCCTCCAAAATCCCTCTCATCTGCTCTACTTTTTGGGAGACTGCTCCTTCAGCGATCGCATCTACAGGCACGTCGCTACGAACGCTTCCCTGTTGCGTTACAACTGCATTATGCTCTGTAGACACGGGTTCGACTTCAGGAGCAGCCTCACGTCGTAATCGTTCGAGCTCGGCGGCGTTGAATACGCCCTTTCGTTGGATGTACCGAGCTCTATCTGCCAGGTTTTGCTCCGTGACAGTAATATTTGGCTCGAGCAGCAGGAACTCGCGGTGCATTACTGCTCGGTAGCCAGTCCGACCGGTTCCCCCGCCTACAGCCCTATAATACGCACGCATGACTTTCTCGTTCATTCTTTGTGTCCATCTCATGCGACGTATTCCACCAGCGGCGGACGCCGAATGCTGAGCCCTTGGAGACTCTGTTGGCGCCAAGCCAACTGGTGGGGATGGTGGATACACCGGCCGGCTAGGTGCTGGTGCCGGTCGGCGGGGGTTGCTGGCGGCCCGCATGCTGCCACGTCCAGCGCCAGCTCCAGACGTGCCCTGGCGCCCCCCAGGCAGCGGCCCTATGCGCTCTCTTTTTCCTTTTTCCATCCATAATTTTTTTTTTTGAGTGCTAAATTACTCCCTCGGAGAGGCACTCATACTCTCCGAGGAGGCCGCGTTGGTGTTATGCAGCTTTGGTTGCCTTTAGTCGCCTCTTACGACACCCCAGGCTGAGGATGGGTTGGTCCTATTCTACTCTGCCGGAAACCACACGGCAATTATTATTATTATTATTGTATATATTATTTTTTTTATTTTCTTATTTTAATTTTTTTGTTTTGTTTTTTACTGATATATTATTTATCAATTTTTTAATTCCATTGTGTTGGTATATTTCTACGTTGCTTCTATTTATGGTGAATTTTTTATTACTTTTTTTGTTGTTTTTAATTGTATACTTACATACATAATTACTTTTTTCATTGTACTATGTATTTATTTGATGCCTTGTTTTGTATAAATATTTTAGTCGTTAAGTGTCTGCAATGTTGGTAATGTACCAAATAAATATATTTTTTCTTCTATTTTTTGTTACACAATTCGCTGACATAATGTTCTCTGTTTTTAGTAACGTTTTTATAAATAAATTTTATTCTCAGATATCTTCAGGGGACTTTTGGGCCAAAATGTAATAAGTAGAGATATGGTTTAAAAAATTGGTTATATTTTTTTATCTTACAATATAAAAAATCAACTTAATTCTGAATCTGGGAGCGGAGAAAAATGAAAAAGATTGTTTTCATCAAATTAATCCGGTATCGATTCAACTAAAATCGATTACAGAATTAAAAAAAGAAAGGTTTCTACTAGTTAATTAACTCAAAGTATTTAGATGCACAATATTGAAGTTGTAAATAATAAAGTTCATTTAAATAAAGTTACATTAATAGCGAAAATATCATTAAATATTTGAAAATAATATCGATTTCGTATTGATTTAAAATAAATCATTTTTTAGTGACAGCTAACCACTGACTGACATTGATACGAGCCGTTTATTTTTTACCTACATTTCCTAGATGACATTTTAATAATAATAGAAGAAGAATATTAAGTATGAAATACAAATTCAAAGGTTTTTTGTTTTTTTTGAACAATATTTATTAGTGTTTCAAGTTATTGATATTTGTAATGAGTTTTCAAACATTCTTCACTAAATGTTAGAAACATTAGTGCTTTAAGAACTTAGTGATCGGGTTTTTTAATAGACATTGTAACATAACCTCATTTTTACAAAACGTCTAATAACTCCGCTCTCAGATACCCAAAATATAGAGAATTTTCAGCGTGGGATCTCTAAGCCTGAATGCATTAATTGATACCATTTTCATTTCATTACATTTTGGCCCAAGAATGTATGGAATCGTATCCATCTCCTTTCAAATGTTTACCATCGAAGTTAAAGTATTTTCGTTTTCCGTAATTTAATATAAAATACTAAGGCAAAGGAAAGTATTCACTTATTTCGAGTAATTTCTGAAAGGTTTTTCTGGCGTATCCTTTTTCACATTCTTAATTTTTTTTTACCCGAGAAAAAGGACCGAAAACCGAACCGACCGAACTTCTCAAAACGAAAAACCATGTCTCTATTTAAGAATATTATCCGAGAGCCGAACAATTTATCGATTCAACTCACGTATCAACTTTCGAAAGAAATAAAAGTTACCAAAAAAAAAAGTAAGGTTCATTCCCGAAAACGAATTTGAATTTGTTTGCCACATTATTTAATCTGATTTCTGATATTTACTGAAGCGGGTTTTAGAATATTTTATTAAAAGAACAACAAAGAATCGGAAACTCCGAACTTATTCAATTATCTTTCAAGAATGAGTACGATTATAGCTCTATATTAACCAAAAGTACAAAACGGATTTCTTCAATTTCTTCGTACATATTTGTTTCTATCATATTAATTAGAAAGGAAACATTTAATATTCTTGTTTCAAAATCGAATTTGCTTAACACGCTATGAAACATTTTTATTCGTATAATACGCATATACATATAACTCATACAACCTCATGTAATTTTTTGACGTGATAACGTCTAGTAAATCGATGAAAGCCGGCGGCGACACTTCACGAAGTTTGTCACAATTCGCGAGCGAGAGCGCGGAACAAGCGATAGAGAGGCACGATCGGCCTAAGCGTTCGGCTTGTGACGCATAGTCTATCGATGCGTCCGAGTAGAACAGACAGGACAGCAGCAGCACGCATCCTACACGTAAACTGTTTTAAAGAAGCTTTTTCTAATAAAAGATGACTAGTATACCTATATAATATTTTTATCCATGTTTTTTATGACGTTATCACGTAAAATTATCAACCGTAAACCGACTTTACAGACAACCATTTTTTTTTAAATCTTTAATTAAAAAGAGGCTTTGATCGCTTGACGACTATAGGCGACATCCCCATCGTTCTGCATCACAAAGTCACTGTTCTCTTAATTTAATTAATTTTGTATGCATGTAATATATCTTTATATATCTTTATATATCTATAATTTAGATGTATGATTAGATTTAAAAAAAAAATACAAAATCCAATCCATCTAAAATTAACTCCAAATTCCAACTCCAATACTCAACGTTCGCCTCCAACACGAGCACAAACCACACGTAATGTCATGGATATTTGACGCATTCTCAGTTTTGGTAGATTACCATTAAACCCCATGTTCATTGTTCCGTCACAAACTTATCCCGTGTTGCGTGCGCGATAACAATAAATGTGATGCGATGTCTGCCTGCCTGATGTCTATTGTTCTACACGTTTCACTGATCGCATTCTATATACCAACTTTTACGGTATATTTCCAAACAAATATCACCAAACCGACTGAATTTTATCGGCATAACTTTTTTACTTTCTCGCCTCCCCCATTCGCCCATTATTTCTTCTTATGTATGAATATTCAGAGGTGTATGTAGTGCTTTATATTGAATAGTGACACACTTCTGACCTTGTTATATATTTCACGTAACAATAATGTGTTCTTGAATAAAATATAAAGCGTAACTTACCGTTGTCGTAACTTCAGCGTAGCTATTATTTACAAGTATTCTTCAGTTCAAGGAATCGATTGAAAGCGTTGCTATCTGAAAACCAGTACCCAGACGTTACTGAAAAAAGGCTCTCTGAAACTGCCTATTGATTTTGACGTAATTTTAACGTTTCAGGTCAAGGGCTTATATAAAACACTGTCCTTAGGTGAAAGGTCTCAACCGTTTTATGTTTAAGGACGCTGTTGAAATATATCGGGATATTAATTTATCGGAAATACAAGAATCAGATAAAGTAGATGATGTTGAATATAATAATTTAGGTTCATTTTTGTTGACAGGAATTCGCGACACTCACGAAGGAGCTAAACCAGGCACGGGAACAGCTCCTAGAACGGGAAGAAGAGATCTCGGAGCTCAAAGCAGAGAGAAACAATACCAGGGTAAGTCGTCCAGAAAAAAATATTTTAAAACTTACGTAACATAAACTAAGTATGGTTCTAAAATTTTATATATTTTATTCTAAAATACATTGGTAATTATTATACGTGTAAATATTATAAACGTAAAAATATTGTTGTGATGAATGGATGCGTGTTTCTTACTCTTTCATTTTCGAAATTTTTTAACTTTAAATAGATCAAAACTGTTGTAAAGTCGTGAAAATATGTGTTGTATAATGTCTGTTTATCAATGATTTTAATTTAAAAACCTACAATTTGTACAATGTACGATAATTTGTTACGTAAAGATAGTTTAAAATACGATGGATTTGACATTTTAGAAGGATAAAAAACTTAACAAAAATATAACAAAATTATCGAATCAACTAATTGCGGAAGGTCCGCAATCAATGTTTATCGTGCTAATCTTCTCCCCATCTGTGTGCCGATCTGAATAAACACTTCATCTACGCCCTATTTCCTCTTTCCTCTTACCAATTAATCATCCTCAATAAACACACCAGAAATTATAACAAAAGTGCACCACCGGGGGTCTAATTGGTCATCTGCGACAATTGTATACAATTTACCACCAACTGAGAGGCGATGTTACGATATTTCTTGTTACTACGCGAGAATTAATATAATAATCATATTAATAATTCAAAGAGCGTCTGGACTTTTGAAATGTTTTTCATTTCAGATTTGTTCAAATATTGTTCAGATTTTCAATTGTGGAGTATTTTATTGTAACTGTCATGTAATAGTGGGCGTGGTAGGACCACGTGGTAATAATTGATGGGATAATCAATTTATTTTAAAACCTCCTTTTTAGCCCAGTCGGATTAGCTCAAAAATGGGCAAAGATTTACTAAAAATTTTAACAGAGATTTTCCTTCGGAATTCGTTGGGGGGGGGGGGGGTTAACTGGTAGTCTAAATTTAAAAGTAGGGGTACCAGAGTTTTCGCTTCATCCGCCATCTTGATTTAAAGAGTTAATTTTTGTCTCTAGGATAACTCGTTCTTTTTCAATTTTACACGGAAAATAGTTATTACAAAAGTTGTTTAAAATTAAATTTCCTACAATTTTGGTTCTCATCAATTTTTTCGTAGGAGCGAAAACTATGGTACCCCTACTTTTTTAATTTAGACTACCAGTGACCCCCCCCCCCCAACGAATTCCGAAGGAAAATTTGTGCTAAAAATTTTTGTAAATCTAAAATACTAATTATAATATATAATATAATAATACTTAAGTATAATTGAACTGAACTGAACTGAATTAGCTTGTAAATGCTCTACTTCTGGACAAAGGCCTCTTCTACATAATAGGAGAAGGGTTCGAGCTTAATGCACCACGCTGCTCCACTACGGGTTGGCGGATAATTTCCCTACCATGAGTAACGATCGCTATCAGATGTTCAATAATAACAACCGGGGCTGATGGTTTTGCTCCGAGGCAGACCACCAAGTTGGATGACCCACAAGGACATATACCCAGACCAGAAACAAATATTGGTATAAATACAAATATCTGCGCTGAGTGGGAATCGAATCTGCGACCTCCAGTGTTTAGGTGGCTACTCGCACCACTACACCAGAAAGGTTTTGAATAAAGGATTATACAATTAATATTTTAAATGAGGAAGTTTGGATGTACGTTTATGACACTTTCACGCTACAAACTACTGAACCGATTGCAATGAAATTTGCTACGTAGATAGCTAGATATCCAGAATAACACATAGGCTATTTTATCCCAACATGCCGCAGTTAGTTATAATATCTATACATATATTTAATTAAATACATAAACTATTACTACTTAGCTATACTTATCGAGTTGTTTTAGTATAAACGAACACACGTCATCATTTTGTGAGAAGCTTCTTCTAGTATTGGGGTGCGATTTTGATATTACAATCATAACACACAAGTAGGTAAATTAGTAGTCGATAAAAAATTTTGTAATTATTGTTTTTTTAAGTTTGGTACCTCTTATTTCAAGAAGTCATATTAGGACGTCCTATATTAAAATATATTAAGAAAATGCATAGTAAAAATAATATATACTATCATAATTAAAAAAAAATGGCACTATATTGATTAGATATTATATTAACATTGTTAAATGACGAAAGGATAGCTCATTTTTATTTTCCTTTTATTATTAATAAGACCCTGAATTAGAAGCAACTTCTTGATCCCCAGAGGAGGCGGTATATTTACTTAAAGTAATAATTATATTAATATTCCGCCATCATTTCTCCTAAGGAGGTTATTTTATGTCTGGATCGTTTTATGCAAAGTATTGTTTACTCAAAGAATGATTTAATAGAATTTTTGTTGCAGCCGATTTTAATATCTAAATATTTAATGGCATATATTATCATTGATAACAGCGTATGGTATAAAAATTTACATATCTTTCTATCTCTAGTAAGTAGCCACCCATAAACTACGTAACGTGTTTTCAGTACTTTATTAATCCTCCCCCCCCCCACAACCATGTAACGCTACGGAAATATTTTGTAACCTAACCCTCCTCGCTGTCATAAGTATTTTGTGTTACGTAACTTATATTCCCATATGCTCGATGTCCTGACTAACTTTCCTGATTAAATTCCTGAAAAAAAAAAGTCTTGATTAACTTATACTAACAAGTATACGACAAGTTCCGAACATCACACGTCCATGAGACGATGCGATATTTACAATAAAAGTAGAAAAAAAGTATGTAGTTATCTGCGATAAGTGACACCTGCGGAGCACCTATCCTTCCCCCACGTAACCGCAAATAACGTCTGAGTTTACCCCTTCCTCCATACAGAGTGAGTAACGCACTTTATGGCCCCTAAGCGAAGTCAGAAGTAGTCCATTATTGAAACCAATTACACTTAACACAAATCGTAAGGTACTTAAATTTTGTTCCAGTTACTCTTAGAACATCTAGAATGTCTAGTGTCCCGCCACGAGCGCTCCCTGCGCATGACAGTGGTGAAGCGCCAGGCCGCCGCGCAGTCCGGCGTCTCCTCGGAAGTGGAGGTGCTGAAGGCGCTGAAAAGCCTCTTCGAACACCACAAGGCTCTCGACGAGAAGGTATGTGTATTGTTCTCTTATATTTACGCGAATTTTACTTATTTAATTAAAAGTCAAAAACGGATTTTATTACGTATTATTAAAAATATATGCGATAAAATCCGTTTAGACTAGTTTTTAGTTTAACTATATTTTATTTTAAATTATTTCCCGACGTTTCGACGAGGTATGTGTATATAATTGTAAAAACCTGTCAATGTTCCGTTTCTTGGTTTAGGGTTCTTTTTCTAGGAAGAAAAGTTGCAGTTAAATCCGTCAAAATAATCTCAAGTCGGCAAATATACATATGTGTGAAATTCTTCCGAAACTGTGATCGGTTAGCGCAGTGGTCACAGCAACTGACTTGCGTCAGAGGTCTCGAGTTCGATGCCCGTGATAACAAAATTTTTTTATAGGCCATACAAATCTTTATCGTGGTCTAAGCATTTATCAACTCGACGACGACGACGACCCGAGAATTCATCCTACTATAGGACGTTGAATGTAAGGCGTTTCGCACAATATTTTCTTTTGATTTGAACCCGCAACACGGTCTGATATCGATTTACATGTTTAATCTACAGAGTCATCTCTGCTTAAACAATAAATCGCTCGTCTTAAATACTTGTAAACTAAAGTACAAGGCTTGGTCGAAATTTTCAGAGATACGCTTGAGAATGCTTGAAGACTAAAACACAATAAAGTCTTAAGTAAAAGATCTTTAATCTTTTTAAGATCTTGATTTTAGCCATGTAACCATGGATTGAATAATTCCGTTATTATTATAGTCATTTACAATAATTAACATTATTTTCTAACTATCTATTTTTCGGTTTTCAGGTCCGAGAAAGACTGCGAGTTGCGTTAGAAAGAAATACGGCATTAGAAGAAGAATTAGCGTTAACCAAAGAAGAAGTATGTTATACTATATTAATATATATTAATTTTGATTTTAATTTTGATTTTGATTTTGATATTGATATTAATTTTAATTTTGATTTTAATTTTAATTTGATTTTGATTTTGATTTCTATTTGGATTTTAATTTTGATTTTGGTTTTAATTTTGAATTTTTTGAATTTTAATTTTGATTGAATTGTAATTGTAACAATTATAAGAAAAATTTGTAACTAATACTTTATGGGCTAGTCCTGAATTAAAGATTTATTATTATTATTATTATATTGTAAACTTTTTAGAAAACAAAGTACTATTTCTTCACTCAAATCCATTCATTTATTATATTGAAAAAAAAAGATAATCTTAAAAAAATTACAATTTTTTTAAAGTGTAATATACAAGCTGATTTCGATTATGGAATTACACAGTAACAAAAAATTTCGAAAAACATAACGATCACAATGTATCAATTTTTTGAAACAGTTACAGCAATACAAAGCGTCCGCCACACAAGAGGGGGAGAAGCCGAAAGAGAACGGCACAGTTACGAGCGGGTCGCCGGAACAGAACGGCGAACAGCAACAAATTAAGGTAGACAAAACCTTACATATATAATATGTCATCACATATGTCCCAGATTTTGTAAAATATTTAGTATTAAGACACATTAAACACAAATTAATCAAGGAAAAATAGCCATGTTTATAAAGTACTTAAACGTGTAATTACAAAAAATTAGACTATGGTCAAACTCGCAAATGCTCAAGTTTTAAGAAGACTTGTAATCTTCTGTCACGCTCGAATTGAATGGCAGTGATTGAGATGATTAGAGATGCTATAAAGCAAATTGACGTTGACAGTTCCAATGTAGTAGTCGTACAAATTGGTACAACACTTGACAAGGGTACTCTTGTTTTTGATTGTTAAAATCACATACATACAATTTTTAATGAATAAAAAAGTAATAATTTATAAGCACTCAGACTTGCAAATAAAAAAATAAACGGTTGAGAAAACAAAACATAAACATTAAACACTTACCACATAGGAGCGCTTTGAATGATTGTGTAGACTTGTCATGTTTAGAATTAGTTTTACTCAATTCCAGTGTAATAACTTTCCGGTAAAAGAATTTTTCTATTTTTATTATGATTCGGTTGTAATAGAAGAAGTGAGAGTAAAGGATTGGGTAAAACGAATATACTAATTAGCTCTGTCTAGAATAACGAAAAGTTAGTTGGCATGTAATTTTGAACGTCTTTCCGCTTGAGGTACCTAACTATTTAAAAAAAAATGTCACGCTTACTACTATGTGGCTATTGTCCAGGTAGTATGTGGGGATAAGACTTCTTCTATAAGAAGTCATTTAAAAAAATAATCCATCTAAGTTTTTATTGATTTAAATTCGGCCAGGCTTTTTAACAAACAGAATAAAGAGAAGAGAATTTTTCTCTGTAGAAATAGTAATTATTTACAAAATTATATGTTATACAGAAACACCAATTTGGTTTTCTGTAAACTTTTACATATTATTATAACTATTATATATTATTTAACACACAGTGGTAAAAAATATTTAATAGTATTTTTTTAGAAAAATAAATATAAATTAATTATAGCGGATGGGCGTACAGTTATTTATATATTTAATGATCGTCGCAGGAGAGTAGTGTTAACGGCGAAACGGACGGCAAGAAACTGACTGAGCTTCAAAACACGATCGCCAAGCAGGTCAGCGCCATCTTGCTCACAGATTATAAAACCATAACCGAGTGACGTTTCGATATAACATTTGTTTGAACAGTGATTATTGCAACTGCTTCGTATGTTGTCATCTATTTGAAAATTATTGGCTATTTATTACTATAAACGTAAAAAAGAATTAATGATATCTTAAAAGTTGGAACCCGACTACATAAAAATTTTGTTTTGCGTAAGGTACAAGGGACGGACAAATAATTTTTCCAAATTTCAATTGACAATCGTTAGCTATAACAGAAGTATTCTAAAACTTATCAAGATTCAGAATATATGTATAAATCTAACAACGAGAATTAGAAGTCTCGTTGATAGACAACGCTTATCGATATTCGAAAACGTAGTACCCAATTGGCTGTATCGTAGTCGGGTAAAATGCTTAAAAAAAAAAAAATTAAAAATGTACGGAAAGTTGTTGAAATATATCACTACATTTTCATTGCATGTTTTAATAAATTATATATTATGACGCTTTTATGTTGTCGCATTTTAAAAATAACATTTATGTTAAAGCATGTGCATGTTTTAGTGCAAATATACACAATTATACAACATATACTAATGCAACTTCACGTATTCAAGTATAAGTTTAATCATGTAGAAACTACGTAAATAATATTTAACCCCGTAAATATTACATTTGTTTTTTAAAGTTATTGTTAATCAATAGTTATTATTTTATCGCGTATTTTAATATTTTAATATTAATTGTTGCTCGCTTCGTAGACATCGATAGCGCTATTACATTCCTGGGTACATCAACAATAGTAACAAAATTGTTTCATAAGTTTTGTCATACCACCTACATAGTTTCAGGCGCGGATGCTAATTTTCACTTAGTGACAATTCTTGTTGTCTTTTTTCATAACAGTAATTTTTCTTACATTTTATCCTTCACCGAAACATTTAATTTTAATACTTATTATAAATAAATGTTCCCATGTATAATCATGTAGGACTGTAGGTACACAAAGATTTAAAAAAAAAAAACTTTAATCAAATATTTTTTGTTAAATCTGTAGGAATAATTGTTTGACTATTTATCCGCGACTGAGACACATCCAAATTATATCAAATCATTTGAAAATCATCTAAAACTGACAACAACGACTGGCCTAGTAGCACAGAGTATTTATAATAAGTAATACAGTCCGCTTATGACACATTATTTCGTCGTTAAAATTATTTTTAATTATAGAGCTTTGAAATGATTTTCAAATTCAAAATGTAAATCCTCTAAGTGACCACCCGCATTAAATAGCAGATGACCATTTATAGCAACTATCACAGCACCTGTAACTTTAATTTTGACCTTGAACAGTATTATCACAAGTGCTTTTATTCTCAGTCAGCGGAACTGAGTTCGTGGCAGCGCCGCGTCGCGGAGCTTAACAATAAAGTGACGGAACTTGAGGAGAGACTGTCGAAAGGAGAAAAAGAACTGACGAAGAAGCAAGAAGAATGTGCTAAATTACAGCGAGATTTGAGAGAAAATGTCGCACAAAAAGAGGACCAGGTAATTAATTAATCATCCATACACATACGCCCAAGTTTCACTGGAGTTTGTTGTGATTTGTCGATTCACGCACAATTGTTTTATAAAAAAAAAATAGAAGAAGTTTTTTCCTACTTAGGAACCTTTTCTTCTTTTTCTTCAAGTGCCTATCCGACTAGCGAAGGTTGGCAGTCAGCTTCGAATACTCCATCTCGTTCTTCGCGAGGCGATAGAGCTCGGCAGCACTCGCGATTTCCGTCCGTTCTCGGCTGTTGCACAGCCAAGACTTTTTTCTGCGACCGACGGTTCTCTTTAAGGAGCTTTTAAGAATTGTTTTAAAACCACTGCAAAAGTTTCAAAGATTTATCCAAAATTAACAGATTACCATATTTTTTTTTTCAGGAGGAAAGAATAGCAACACTAGAGAAACGTTACTTGAACGCGCAAAGAGAATCCACGTCCCTTCACGACCTCAATGAAAAATTGGAGCAGGAACTACAACACAAGCAGGCGCAGCTGAAGGTAAGCCCTCACCACTGCACCAGTCCGATAGTCCTCCCATCACATGCATTTCACACTATTATTCTGGTTCTTGTGTCGTGTTTCTAAATCATGTAATTTAAAATGAAACATTTTCAATAATCCAATTTTGATTAATTTCTAATGTGTCAAAGTAACTATCGAATCTTTGTCTGATTGGATCTCTGTTTCGACAAGTCACATCTCGATTTGTTTAACAATTGCATGAAACAGTACACGTCACATAATCCAACTCGTAATAAGTTAGTGTATATAGATGCAACCATCTATCATCTACATCATCGTCAATTCTTATGTTATAAAACAGATTATACTAAACCTATGATCGCCATTACGTTTTCCCAATTTTATCTTCTAAAAATCTTTTGAGAATAAAAGTAATGGAATATCATATAAGAAAACTAAACTAAAAAATGAAAAAAAAATTAAGTCGAGATTACATGAGAATTGACAAAATAACAACTTGACCACTACACCGTCATCACACTCTGGACATTTCAGCTCCAAGAAGAGAAAATAGCGGCGATCGAGGAGAAACTGGAATTGTCGACGCAGAAACTTGCGCAGATGTCGTCCCTGCCCGAGATGGAGGAGCAGCTCAAGGCGAGGATGGAGGCGCTCAGCCAGGTAACGGGCGACCAGTGGGACTATTACGTAACTTGCGCGATCACATAAATCGTTGGGGTGTGGTATTTCAATACTAATTGAGGCTCAGTTGGTATTCAGATTCGACATCACAGCGATTTCTCGCGATCGCGCAAGTTACGTAATAGTCCACGGGGCTGCTGCAGCACCTCACGTTTTTTTCATTCACGAATAAAACTATTAATAGTAGATTCTTTAAAATTCTTGGGTTGTGAATTTTGAATTTATCTAACTCTCGAACCTAATGCTAATTTTTTTTTTATAATAAGAAAAAATTTAGTTACAGTTGTAGTTGGTCGCCAGCTTCATAATTTTAGACTCACTGTCATCTGTCATGTGCTTTGACGTAGAGACGGAAGGAAGTAAAGTAGTTTAATAAACGAATTTAAATAGGGATTTCTGGTCAATTAAATTATATAAATTTAGGGTATTTTGTATACATTTATATACATTTCAATAGTCGCATTTACATGCAATAATCAATTGAATACTCGATTTATGTTTAATTTCTTTGACACGCGTAAAGTTTGGATTTTATTTTATCTATCTTTTAAGTCTCGTGTAATACTGTAGTAAGCTGTAGCATTTTTACACCAAACATCTGAATCTAATAAACAGAGTCAAATAACATTTTTGACGTGATAACGTTTTATAAATCGATGAACGCCGGCTGCACGCACGAAAAAGCGTGGCTTATTGTTACGTTCCCCGAGCGAGAGCGCGGAACGAGCGATAGTGACGCACGATCGGCTTAAGCTTTCGGCTTGCGACGCATCTATCTGTCTTCCACTCCATCAGCAGATGCGTCCGAGTAGAAGAGAAAAAATATTTGAATTAACGAGTGCAAGTAAATGTTAATTTATCGAAAAAAAAAAAAACAATTAAGTCCTTCAGTGGTAATAATTCAATTGATAAAAGTATGCAATTTTTCATCAATGTTTTCTTATGACGTTATCACGTAAAATTATCGTCCGTAAACTGACTTTACAGACAACTAATTTTTTTTTTTTTTAAATAATAGATTGGAAGTTAAAAAAATCGTTTTCCGTCTTTTCAGGCTCAAGAGAGACACGGTTCTGCCGAGGATCGTATCCAGAGGCTGGAGGCGAGTGTGGAAGAGAAGAACGCGGAGCTGATGCGGCTGAACCAGCGCCTGCGCATGAACGAGGAACACAACACTCGCCTTTCGGCCACCGTCGACAAACTGCTGTCCGAGTCCAACGACAGGTGAGCCAAAGATAACTAAGATACTCCACTTTGGACACTTCTCTGTACCGACGACTATCCCAGACAATGGCTAAATTCTATCGGCTGAGTTTTTTCGTAGAATAATTGTTTGAATTGAGATACGAGGTGACGAGGCTCAAACAGTAGACAAGTTGCCGAGTAGACAAACTGATTTAATCATCATCGAATTCGTCTGTCAAATAATTCTGTCAATACGAATTAAACATACGTTAGTCGTGTGATATTTTTTTTAATGGTGGGTTTTTGTCTGACTCGAATAATGAGTAAGATGTTAGAAATAGATAATTTTCTTCTTTCTTCGAACGTGAGTCTTTTTTCAAAAGTTGTCAAATAAAATTTAAGTTGGAAAATGACCTTTAATTAATAATCTTATCTCAAATTCTTTGCTTTCTTAACTTCAAAAGTTAGATTAGTGCATGAAAGTTGATCAACAGTTAAAAAATTTAAGCTCTCCTGTAAACAGCTAACTAACCAAAGTTTGTTCAAACGCTCCTAAATCCTCTAATCCCAAGCTAAACTAACTCTGAAACATAATTCTAAAATAAGACTAAAATAATTGACAGATTGCAAGTTCATCTCAAAGAGAGGATGCACGCTCTGGACGAGAAGAACGCTCTCACGCAGGAATTGGAGAAGACGAGAAAGTACGCGGATGAGCTATTGTCGGAAAAGGCGGAGATTTTGAAGGAATTAGCCAAATGGAGAATGGAGACTGAACAGGTGTGTATGCTGAAAATTTTGGCTTAAAATTTTTATTTGACGGTAACATATTGGGTTTCTTAAAAACAAATACATAAAGGTTTCATACAAATATAAGTGATACATAACATATATAATACATAACGTATAGAACATGAATACAAATACATTTCCTTTATGAAATGCCTTATTTTATTTGGTATGATTTTTTCTATACAATCCAGTAATCTGAGCAATCCAATAATCCGGCATCCTCTGGTTTTTAATAGTGCCGGATTAGTGACATTATATTGTATATTATCTTTTTATTATTCAATAATAATACATAACTGGAACGGTCTCACCTGCTGAAGTCGAAGTCCACACTCTGACCACCTAACGCACATATCTAAAACCTCGAGAGATATCAGCTCGAATTATCAAATCGTTTCGATTGCCTTGACGATTGCGCTTCTGTGGACGATATAAACAACAGGTTGTTGAAAACTTTCCACACACATTCGGGATACATTCGCGAGCCGATTTTGTTTTGCTTTCTGACAAAACTCAAAATGTCATAGAAGAACGACGCTTATCAAACCTGCATTTCTCTGATGACGCAGAAGTATATAGGCGGATCAACAGACGAATATGTAAATCTTGAAGATTTGATATACGTGTTTTTAATGCAAAACGTATTAAAGATACGACAGAGTGGAATTAGAGCTCCAAAGGGATTCGTCGAAGTCCGCTGGTTGAAGAAGTTGAAGTCCTTCAGAGGTTCTTTAATACCGTCTACCTTGCGGGCATAACGCCTGAAGCCTGGAATGGAAGCGTGGTGGTGCTCTTCTTCAAGAAGGGCGATAACACTTTGTTGAAGAATTTCAGGTCCATTTCGCTTCTGAGCCACGTTTATAAACTGTTTTCTAGGGTCATTATGAACCGTCTCACGGGCAAGCTTAATGACTGTCAGCTTCACGAACAAGCTGAATTTCGAAAGTACGTAATAGACCACATACAAAAACTATGACAGATTATACAAAAGAGCAGGAAGTATAATCGGCCATTGTGGTTGGCGTTTGTTGACTATGAGAAAACCTTCGATTTGACCGATACTTGGGCGGTGCTGCAAGCTCTCCAGCGATGCCACATTAATTACTGGTATATCGAAGTGTTGAAGTGCTCGTACAATAACGCTACTATGTCAGTTCAAGTACAGGAGCGTAGCACGAGAGCGATTCCAATGCAGCGAGGTGTGAGACAGGGAGATATCATCTCTCCTAAACTGTTTACCGCAGCATTTGAAGACGCTTTCAAGCTTCTAGGATGGAAAGGATTCGGCATCAATATAAACAGCGAGTACATCACTCACCTTTGATTTGCCTGAAAGACTTCAGCCATATGCTCAGTGACCTTGATGGAGTCTTCCAACGGGTGGGCCTTAAATTTAACATGGACCAGAGGAAAATTATGTCTATGTCGCCCGAACCTGTGCCGAACCGTGCTCTGGAGGTCAGCCTACGTTCAGCAGTGGATAAAGCCTAAAGTAATGATGATGATGATCAATAATACATACCGGGTGGGCCATCTAACGTTTGGAATTGGAACTATGGTTTATTTTGAGGTTGGAAGATTTTATGACATTTTCCGAGGTGATAAAAAGTTAATTTTATGTTTGACATTTATGAAATCGGTCGCTTTTCGCTTAAAAAAAGTTAAAAATTAATAACTGGTGAGTCTTCGACATAAACTAAGAAATTTACAAAAAAAAAAAAATAAAAAAAAAAAAAAAAAAAGTGCAAAAACGCAGCTTGTGGATCAATTTGTGAAGCGAGTTCAGGAAACTGGTGTACTTACTGGTCCCAGTGCGCTCAACCGAAAACATCGCTGCTGTTGCTCAGAGTCTGCGTGAACAACCATAAAAATGAACTCGTCATCGTTCTCAAGAATTGAAAATTTCACGCACTTCTTTGAGAAGAATTTTGCATAAAGATCTCGGTATTAATGCGTAGAAAGTTCAATTAGTGCAAGTGCTCAAGCCGCATGACCATCGGATGCGTTTTCGGTTTGCTCAATGGGCTGACGATCGCTTGATCGAAGATGAACATGTTTACCGAAAAATCATCTTTTCAGGTGAGGCTCATTTCCACCTCGGAGGATATGTCAATAAGTAAAATTGTCATCACTGTGGTTCAGGATATCCACACGATATCGTGGAGACACCAATGCATTCACAACGAGTGAATGTTAGTTGGCCACCTAGAACCTGCAATTTGACTTCGTTCCACTTGTTTTTTTTTCCGTAGGGATCCGTTAAGGACATGTGTTACGTTAACGATCCAGAGACGATTGACGACTTGAAACAAGATATAAAGTTGCCATTGACAAAACAGAGGCCCAAACTGTACTGAAAAATTGAACTGACGAATGGGGTATTGTAAAGTTAGCCGTGGTAGTCATTTGAACTTCTTGTCTTCCATTCCTAAATGGAAAGGTTAAATCTTCCTAATAAATTAACAACTTAAAAAAAATTATATATATTAAATAATTGTTTTCCGGTTTCAGATGAAACGCCAAATGCTACAAGCGGAAATAGCTTTCAACATCCAACAGACAGACGCGTTGACGCGGTCGCTGTCGCCCGCCGCCCCGCAGCCGCCGCACGCGCCGCCCGCCGCACTCTTCCAGCCTAAGGTGAGGTGGGGGGGGGGGATCTTAGGGGGTGTTTGGAGAACTTGGGAAGCGGCATTATGAAAACAGATAGTAAAAGCTTGTTGAATAGGAGACAATACGTTTAAGACTTTACTTACTTACTATTTTTTGAGGAGACAAATTTTTCGAATGTATTTGATACATGCTAAGCGTGTAAAGAAAATTTGTTCTATCACATTATTTGGTTCAAATAAAAGGTAAGTTGATAGGTATGACTGATTAAGTCAATCGTAGAGTTTAATTCAGTACGCAATAACTCATTCGCCCTTATTACAGAACTGTTTCGGTAACTCGGAAACATTTCACGTTTTATTAGCTTATAATAGTTCGAGAGCACTTAGTCATATTTTTGTTTACGATCAAGTATTACTTCACGCATATCTAGCCATAGCTACTGGACATGAATCACTCATTAGCGTTAAACGAACATCATTCTAGCTGGACGGGTCGTGGGAGAAGCTGCAGCAGGCACACGTGCTAGCTAACGTGCCGCCCTTCGACGTCACCAGCGACGCGGAGGTATGGCCGCAGCACGCGCGCTACACACGTAACATTTCACAATACCCACTATAGTTGAACCTACCTCAGTTTGATACTTGAAAAATATTTATATATCTTTCTTAATTTTTGTGTTATTGCATTGAAAGATCTAGGTAAAATCAAAAATAATAATTTTTGTTGCGATTTTGAAGTACTTTTAAGTATTATAATAAAGGTATTTTTTTAGTTGAAAGTAAATGTTGAAGCTTTATTAGTAAACCGTTAAACTTCAATGTACACTAGTATATTGGTTAATGACCAAAATATAATAAATTTAAATGGTCATGTCAAACAGACACTATTAACTCATATTTTGCTTTCGTGTGTCAGACTGTACATAGTTATTAGTTTAGAATACTGACTTTCATATAAATCATTGCACAATTTCTAGTGTAAGAAGCATTTTTAAATTTTTTTTTTTTTTTTTGCTTTATCTTTGTTATATACATATTTTTTAGTTATTATATTAATGACTAGCGGCCCGCCCCGACTTCGCACGGGTATTTAACTAAAATTTTAAAAATTATAAATTTATATTTTTTATCACCTACATGCGCCATCTATCGTATAAGAGTAGAATATCGTTTTTATATTTAGTGACATTTAACTTAATAGTACCTTACCTTAGACCAGAGGGCGTTGGCGGCGTAGGTACCTATTTCTATTTTCTTAAATATTTATTTTTAAATTTAACTACAATGAAACAAAAACTAAATTATACTGTGAATTATGTTAAATTTTTATGTATTAAAGTTATTTACATTGGTTTTGTACTTTTTACGTGATACGTGCACAAAAAAAAAATGATAAGAGATGGCGTTGATACAAAAAAATACGCGCTATTAAAATTTTTTCTTGATGATATATAGTGTATTAATAAAACGGAGGTTTTAACAAATTTATTATTTGTATAGATTAGGATGAGCAATGCTTACATTTAGAAATATTCAATTAATTCCATTCTGAAATTATACTCAAAAGTATGGAGGTATAGAGTGTAAGAAGGTCCTATACAGATTGGACACAGCCGAAAAAACCAAAATCTAAGCTATTTTCGAAACATTTACGTCATGCAATATTAAGTTAATATCACAGATGTTAATAAACTAAATATTAGTGAACTCGTTAAAGTTTGATACTTAACTAGTAAAATATTTTATTTAACAAATGTTTACCAGAACTGTAAAATCACGCCATAAATCATCATTATATTAACCTAGATTTAATACTTTATTATCAATGTTTTTTTTTTTTTTTTTTCTTAAAAACAACTAAGTAGATGTCACTTAAATTTTAAGTATTAAACTGATTGACTACTAGGTATAGCGGTGATTAAGATAAGCACCAAGTGATTTTCTTATTTTTATTCCTTTTTTTCTCCGAAGTTTTCGAGGTTCAGATTCTATCTACAAAGAAACTAATGATTTAAGATTAAGTCTTGATAATTTTCTCCAGTGTAGATATATTTTTTATTTGATCTATGTATGATATGGTTTTTTTTTTCTTTTTTTTTTGTATTATTCCCTCAAATACGTAGTCATTAAAACGTAAAAATAGGCAAATGCTGTTTGAAATATACAGTGTATCTTTTTTCATTAACTTTGTTACGATGAACTAATTTCGAGTTCTACTGGTCTAATAAAAATAATATTACGTTCGTTCCGTATATTGAGAAAGATTTTAGGCTATAAAACCTTATACTGTGACTGTAGTGATCTGATAAGCGTTGCAACTACCTAGTCTATCTAGATCCTCTATATCAGGAACGTACTCATGGTCACCAGAACTCGCCGTCCACTACGACCACATAATTATATATTCGTTGTGTTGTCGTAGTTGCCGTTCTGGTGTAGTGGTGCGAGTAGTCACCTCAAACCGCGGGCCGGCGGTCGCGGGTTCGATTCCCGCTCGGGACAGATATTTGTATTTGTACAAATATTTGTTTCCGGTCTGGTTGTATGTCTTTGTGGGTCTCCCCACCGTACCTCGGAGAGCACGTAAAGCCGTCGGTCCCGGTTGTTATCGTAGACACCTGATAACGATCGTTACTCATGATAGGGAAATTATCCACCAACCCGCAATAGCGTGGTGGATTAAGCTCTAAGCCTTCTCTATATGGAGAAGAACCTTTCGCTCAGCAGTGGTTGATTTACAAGCTGATACAATTACCAGTACGGTTAAGTTTGTGATCGTGGTTTGTCAGAACTCGGAGTCTGAGGGTGGCGAGGGTGGTCATACGGATGCGGCGGCGCTGGCGCTGATGCTGCAGGAACAGCTGGACGCCATCAACACCGAGATCCGCCTCATCCAGGAGGAGAAGCAGAGCACCGAGGCGCGCGCAGAGGAACTAGAATCCAGGGTACATAATACTTGCCGTTGAAGTAAAGCTTCCTCCAATAAATATGCCAATTTACAACGAATAGTATGAATAAAACGAATGTATTTTAATGAATTTGAAATATATATAACATATAAATAAAACAAAATATAAATTTCTGTGTGCGTTAGAATTAAATCTTAACTAACATTTATATTTGTTACCGCATTTTACATGTTGTGTCCCAGTATCATTGGAAACATTGCTAGTTTATAATCTACACATTGCGTCAAATTGTGAACTGGTGCCAAACTTGCAACAATTATTTTAAACTTATCACTTGGAAATTTCAATAATAACTAAGAGAACGGTTTACAATTGAACAGTTTCCGATGGATAGAATATAAAGTACCGATGTTTCCAACGATACGGTGAGGTGAGGACACACGTATCCCACAGGTGGGCAGCTACGAGCACATGAACGTGGTGTCACGGCGCGCAGAGTCCCCCCCACCCGCCGCCTCGCCCTCGCGCCCCAACCACCACAAGTATCACACGGTGAGCACCACCACCACCACCACAATAATGCTATTGTACTGTGATATCTATTCAAACTACCTCACATGACTGATCTGATCAGATTTACTATAGAAAACTGTACATGAAATTATTATACATCTTTTAACAGTCAAACAAAATAATGATACTCTACATCACAAAAAAAACTACTACATATGTTCAATAGTTCGTAGTCAATAATGGTGTTATATTTGAAACTTGGTGCTTCAGACCGAGGAATATGTGTATAATTGTCACCGGGATTCTCGGATGTCTAATGGAAAACTGAAATAAAAGGGTGTGGCAAATTTCCTCGGAACTTTGAGTACTCCGTCCAATTGAGATTATATAGAACTCATATTTTTTTACGCCTTGAATAGAGAGGAAGAAAATGATAGATAAAAGGAGAAAATATTGTCCTAGAAAACCATTGTCCAAATATAAAATGATTTATCATCTGTTCTCTCGTTTGTATGAAGTTACGAATAGGATGTACCACTGTAATGTTAAAATATAAAGACAAAAATATATATATACGTACATTGTGTGGGGCAGGCGCCGGCCTCCATGTCTCCGGCGCACGCGCACTACCGCGCCGCGCCCGCCTCGGAGAGCCTGCCCTCCAGCCAGGTCGGTCCGCCCCGACCACCTTCTGACCGCCCCCTGACCGCCCACTGACCGCCCACTGACTGCCCTCTGCCTGCCTGCCACCCGACATCCAGCCGACACCCGCTACACACACTCCTACCACCTCCCGCCTAATATCAATTACCTACTCAGCAATCCATTTCCTAACAGGTACATTCCTACTTCACACTCCTATAATTAACATTTTTACTACCAATTACTTGCCACATAAGCTCTAATCTTCTGCACCTACTCTCATCAGTTACTTCCACTTGCACTCCCAGAAAGTACATACCTCCTACGTCCCTACCACCTGACACCTACCCTCCTACCATGTCACAGCCCATATTTGTACCATTAATTACTATTTCAAACCTACCAACCAATTGCCCCTTCCAAATGTTTATCGTCGCTTAAAACCTACTCTTCTATCACTCCTATTTTTGTAACTGCTACTCGTAACTACTACCTACAACTTGCACTACTGGCAACCGTCTCCTGCATTCCTAGCTCCCTCCCCCCCCCCCCACACCACTACCCACTCCCACGACCCACATTATCACACAAACTCCTACCGTCCCACTTCCGCTCGACACCGATTTACGAGCCTTTTGCAACCTCGCCTTGCACTCAAAACTTCAATTGCTCAGTTTTGCCATGTTTATACAATTCCGCTGTTTACTTTGCGGCCTTTTCAACCTATTTACGAGTTTCGAAAAATATGCAATTGTATTTCCTACGTTTGTATGCAGAGCCAAGTCGTATCTCGTAGCGTCCTCGTTGCAGCTTCTCGTAGCAGAGAGTAAAATCATAAGTAGCTTAGGTTTTTCAGTAAAAAAAAAAAAGAATGTAAGTCGTTGTATCGCAAAACTTGCTTTTAAATATTAGACAAAAATAGTGTTGGATATTTCCGAAATGCAGATTGCTTTCGCGTTGAGCTTTGTGGAGGATCCCTTTTTTTTTTGTTTATACACAAATTTTTGTTTAATTTTGACTTTGTATCGATCCCGTATCTGAATTACCTTCGTACTACTTAGCTTAACGCTTGTAATATGGTATATGCACTTATCAGCCAATAATAACCAGAGTGGCCTTTCTATGCACTACAATACAATATTGATGCACTGAGTTAAAAATGAAAATATTTGTGAAACTATGTATTTCGTTGTTCTGTCATCTGTCCTTATTATTTGAAAATTTTTATTGTAAAAATTACCGTACATTTTTTTTAGAAAATACCTCATGTATGTGAGGTCAGACAATGAGTAATAATAAAATGACAGATATGTAGTGAAATTTTAATTTTTTTTTTAAATCTATAAGAACTGTTCGAAATAAGATGCAAATGTATGCGGCAGTTCCGGATAAAAATATAAACATCGAAACTTGATTACGCCGTCGAATAATATAGCTTTATTAATTATTATTGTTGATTAGTGATGCACCTTTTTGGGGCACAACACATAATTGCAGACATTTTTTACACTTTTTTTTGTTATGTTTTTTTGTTAATGATATTTGTGATGAATTTTTTATTACTTTATTTTATTTTTTATTACTTTTTTTTATCCTTATAATTTAGTGTTGCTTTTTGTTGTTGTTTTAATTATTGTATGTTTGAAATGTTTGTTTTTAATTTTTTTTTTTTTTTTTTTGTATAAATATTTTAGTCATTAAGTGTCTGCAATGTTTGTGATGTCCCAAATGAATATATTTTTACTTTACTTACGAATATCAGATACTCGGAGCTGAACTTAAGCTTTTACTCGATTAAAGTTAATCAAAAGTAGAGTCGAGAGTCTTTTAGTTAGGCCACTCCGGTCCGCAGCCTCACATGGGGCACATAATGGTGACCGTGTGGTTTTCCAGCTGCAGCTATGCGAGGACGTGGGCGTGGTGTCGGAGGGGGCGGAGTCTCCGGTGGGCGTGGCCGGCGCGCGCGCGCTGCGCCTGGAGCGCGCCGCGCGCGCGATACACGCCGAGCGCGACCGGCTCCGGACCCACTACCAAACGCCGTACGACTCGTGAGTTTTATTATTTTACTAGCTTTTACCCGCGGCTTCGCTCGCATTGAAGCCATTAAATAAGTACTTAGAGATCATTACAATAGATATGAATCAATAACTGGTATGCTAAATGGCGTTGAAGTTGCTAGATTTTGAGATTTTCTGACAAGTAATTTTTTTATCTTTTGTAAAAAAAAAAAAAAAAGTATCCTATGTTACTTCTAATACCTGCCGAGAATATGTGTACAAACTACAAAGTTTCATGATAATTGGTTAAGTAGTTTTCGCGTGAAAATGTAACAAACAAACTTACATTTCACATTCATAATATAGGATTAGGGATAAGTAGGGATATTTCATTTAAATTACTTCATTGTGTTGCAAGTTGGGTGTCATCTTTTATGGAAGTACTTAAATGTTGTAAAAATATTAATTTGTTATAAGTAATTATTTTTGCAATTTTTTCACGCGGCTCAGGACTTCGATCATGTCAGGAAGCCTCGCAAGGATCCCTATACACAGGTGTTCGTCAGTTCCTAACCTTAGTCCTAGCTCGATTCAGTCTAAGCCTACGTCAGAACCTAGACGCAGTCAGTCAGACTATTTAGCGGATACATGGTGCGATTGTTCCGATAATTTGTTTAATTACGCACCACACAGACTTTGTTTGAAATCTAAATTGTATAACATATTGAATAATTATTTGTTTCATCATCCTAACGGTTCTGCGAGCTATATATGAGGAATTGTAATATTTAAAAGACTACGGCACATTCTAATAATGATTATTTACGGCTACAGGAAAGTTTTACAATAGATAATGAATAAATTTATCAAAAAAGCTTTAAATATTTCACAAATCAAAAAAGACAAATTATTTATTATAGTCTATTCGCGTTAAGAAAATAGTGACTCATCAAAGTAAAGGCGTATTCATACTGGGGTAAAAATTTAACCATTAATATTAAAGCAAACTTTTTTATGACAGTATTTTAAAATATTAAAATTAAGTAGTTATTACATTAAAAAAATGATTAGAATCATCAGAACCGTATTTTCAGAAACACCAAGCATGCACTAGACTTTTTCACTACTGTACTCTCCATAGTCACGTTTTGGTCACCACACTGTTTAAAGTACTTAAAAACATTGTAAATCACTCGTCTTTATCTATGTAATATTGATCCACTATTATTTTGAAGAATAGGTGAGGTATTCATTTTTAAAATTGGCAAAGAACACGTCCGTACTGTCTGAAGGGTTTCAACTGTTCAAAGTGAACACGACTTTATAATTTACTGTGATCTTATTGGTCAAGAGGCGTGGCTAAGCTGAGTGACAACGATGAGTCACTATTTTCTTAACGCGAATAGACTATAGTGTTGTACAACTGCAAAGTTTTTAAAAAGCAATAAATGTAAACGAAAAATATTTTTTTAAATTATATCTGTCAATATGAAAGTTATTTTACTATATCATGTATTTTAATAAAATATATATTTTGTAAATACTATATTTTTATAAAGTTGTTGTCAATAATAAACTAATGGAATTATTAAGGATGGTATTTTCATATTTCCAAGGATATTATTTGGACTAAAAATGCGTAAACGGTACGTGTATTTGTTCATATGGTGTATTCCCCGTAGTGGCTCTGATTGGTTTCTATAACATCCATAGTAATTCCATTATGACTGTATTTGGACTGTAACATGGCACTTAACATTTCAAACTCATGTTAGCATTTGCCTAAATCTCGTATTTGATCATATTTGTTCTGTTTTTTTTAAATGGTTTTGTAGGATAGCTAGTTTTCTTGGTAAAGGTATTTGAGGTTCTCAGCAGGAAATGGAAGAAAAAAATCATTTGGTTTCTTAATAAAGTAAGATAACGTTTTAGGTATCTTCTAAGATGTTACTTACATAAAAGGTGGTTATTGGTAAGGAAAATTAGTGATTTCCACTACTTTTCTGCTGAGAACCTCATTTTAATATACTCTGTCCGTAATTCACGTCATATTAAATTTTCACTATTCTTGAACCAATGACTAAATATTTTTTTTTAAATTATTGAAACTTGGATAAAGAAGGAAAATTTAATTTATAAGAAGTTAAGAAAACTTTAGTTAATACCCTACACTAGGGAGTTTTATATTAAGTCCTTACATAAGAAATTGGTGTTTTGTAAGATAAAAAAACAAAGTATGAAATTATTTATATAATCAATCAAAGTATGTATGTACCTACTATTGTTATCTACATACTTTCCCCATTTTAGAGGTTGTTTCCTTTCGTGAAAAAATCGAGCGAGAACCAATAAACTCTCTAAAAGTAATGTTCCTTGCAGGAAATTGTCAAAATTCTGGAAAATTTTGCTAATCAATTGGAACAAAGAACACTCCGGTATGGTCGGATGTCGGTCCATGTCGGAGACATTCCAATCGCATCTCCTCTAATTTAGCGACCATCTATTGTGCAGTGTGCGTTGTCCTGAAATTTCAGTGAGCTAGAGCATTTGACCAGTCTCGGTTGTTTACCGACTAGATTTTTCATTAAGATTTGCAATTTTTGGCTATACAGATCTACCGTAATCGTCTTAGGAAGATCGCCAGATCTTAAGAAAATGTGGACACCGCTACTGGACCACTGAACACCTACCAGTACCTTTTTCCGGTGTTAACTTTCGTTTCTTTTTAAAGGATGTGGTAGGTTTCACTGCGTTCAACAATTGTTGCGTTACCGATTATAATCGGAAAATTCTGTACAATAATTATTCTACAGAATTTCATTTTCGGCACAAGTTACGATACCTATTATTCAAAATCGCCCACGTTATAGTGACGGTTGAGTATCGTAACACGCAGTGTTTGACGCGTATTTGTTAGCATGCTTCATTTAATGCTGTACACTTTTTTAGATATTTTTTCTTTTTCCAATTTATTTTAAATGAATTAAAATTGTTTCGTCACTCACACCGGAATTTGCCGCTTACTCTGACGTTATCTGCGATAGATCTACTTCTACATTCACTTTATTTCTCATTGTCAACTAGGTTCTCTGACTGTTTGCGTGGTTTGTTCTTTCTGTCGGTCAAAAATTCCATAACGAAAACGTTGGAACCAATATTAAACCATATTTTCT
Source organism: Euphydryas editha (assembly GCA_036937285.1). Taxonomy (NCBI): domain Eukaryota; kingdom Metazoa; phylum Arthropoda; class Insecta; order Lepidoptera; family Nymphalidae; genus Euphydryas; species Euphydryas editha. The sequence goes on from JAUPFZ010000014.1 coordinate 19,567,307, forward strand.
TTATCAAGTACCTTTCTTATACACATCATTAATCTTTCGAGTTTTTTCCGCAGCGATACTGCCACGGCGGAACTAAAATTCGTAAATAATGCGATGTTTTAAATTTTCCATATTAGGGATAGAATGGTGTGAATTAAAAATCGAGTAGCTGAAAAACAAATGTATCACTAAATTCAAAACACAAATACCTAAAATTGAAATTCCTAACCAAACACATCTAGTGTGCATTTAAGATTAAAATAGTAAGTTCAACAAAACGCCAATTTCATATTTAAAGACCCGATATACGACTGCAACATTATTTCATAAAATCGTATTATTTATTTACTATGCCAGTATACAAATTACTGTTTTACATTGGATTTCTTATACGGATGAAAACTCTAACTTTTTTCCTCTTACCATTTTTTTTTATCTTTTACTACACCTATGTATATATAATAAGTCTCGGTTTTGCACTAGCTCGAGTCAAGAGTCCCTGGGAGCCGTTGGGGCATCAAGCAGTGGAGCATGGGGAGGTGCATCACCTGGATTACCCCGGGGGGTCGCTGCTGCAGCGTCTGCCGTTTCCATCGCTTCCATGCATCAGCAGAAGAAGAGGGGCATCAAGAGTTCTCTCGGTAGATTCTTCAGCAAAAAGGAAAAGGCGGGGATGCCGGTTAGTTTGCTGACATACGGTGACTTCATGATTAGTTTCTAAAATACTACGGTTTTTTTTAAATTTTTTTTTATCAAAAATTTGAGTGCGTTTGACCTCTATCTTGTCTGATGGTAAACAACGATGAAGTCTAAGGTGGAGCACGCAAACTGAAATAATGCCTGTTTACTCTTGCCTGTACGGTTATATTCATGTCACGTTAACTGTTTCCTTGAGTCGTACTGGTCGGTTTTCAGATTTTCAATACATTTCATAATTAAATCATCATCATCATCATATTAGCCGTCGATCCACTGTCGAACGGCCTCCGCCATCGACTTTCAGAGTGACCGGTTCAAAGCAGCCTCCGTCCAACGGTTCCCGGCGACTTTCCTCAAGTCGTCTGTCTATAATTAAATAAACCAAAAAAAAAAAAAATGATAATCGGAATAAATCGAACCGTCAAGTTGTCAGATTCGCTGCGATGACATATAAGACAGTGATAGTGTACGCCCCCGCAGCTGGCGCAGGGCCCGAGCCCGCGCTCGCTATCGTCCGCGTCGCTGGGCGGCGCCGCGCTGGCGCCGGACGACGAGCACCACGCGCCGCACCAGGACTACGCGCGCACCAAGACCAAGTGAGTGCACCGCCCGCACCGCGCACCACCGCGCACTAATGCGCACCACTCCGCACCACAGCGCACCAACGCTTAACACTGTGCACCAATTCACGCGGTTTACAATTAGCAAAATAATAATGTTATATATACGAAAAACTGTCAAATTGAAAAAAAAATATCTTTTTCATCTTTTTAAGCTTAGACACTTGCGGTTTTCATGCATAATTTATTTTTTAAAGATAAAAACGCGTACATGTTACGATATATTTTTTTGACGATTTTTGTCGATATTTCGGACCAGTCGTGACCATGGATTATGTAATCCGTGTTCACGACGAGACTGCTGTGGAGCGATGTATCAACTGTCAGCCGTCACAGGTAGTTTCTCTCTGCCCTCCGTCGAGTTCTTTTTAAGCCCACCTCATCAATCAAAAATCACTCATCAAGAATCGTCAAAAAAAACTATATCGTGCTGCGCACTCGTTTTTTTTATCTTTAAAAAATAAACTATTTACCTTTTTTGCCTATAAACAATAGTCAAGAGTAAAATAGCTACAACGGTAGACAGGCATACATGTACGCTATGTGCGCTATACGGTATGCGCTATACGATGTGCTGTGCGTGCGGCAGGGAGCGCGACTACCGGCACGAGCTGCTGGGCGAGGCGATGCGCGCCGGCACGCCCTTCGCGCTGTGGAACGGGCCCACGGTGGTGGCGTGGCTGGAGCTGTGGGTGGGCATGCCGGCCTGGTACGTGGCCGCCTGCCGCGCCAACGTCAAGTCCGGCGCCATCATGTCCGCGCTCTCCGACCAGGAGATCCAGCGCGAGATCGGTGAGCGACACGCCGGCACACTCGTACATAACACCCCGACACACTCATATATAACACCACGACACACTCATACATAACACCACGACACACTCATACATAACACCACGACACACTCATACATAACACCACGACACACTCATACATAACACCACGACACACTCATACATAACACCACGACACACTCATACATAACACCACGACACACTCATACATAACACCACGACACACTCATACATAACACTCCGACACGCTTATACATAACACTCCGACTCGCTTATACATAACACTCCGACACGCTTATACATAACACTCCGACACACTCATACATAACACTCCGACACACTCATACATAACACCACGACACACTCATACATAACACCACGACACACTCATACATAACTCACTGACACACTCATATCACACCGACACACTCGTACATCACACACCAACACATAGTGACTGTATGGAACTGATATTCGTTCCACTTAAACTTATCACTTTTGATCTTGTTATATATATAAGAATTTCTCAAAAATGAATGAATATTAAAGTGATTGTATAATTAGTGATCTACGAGCCGATCGATTAAAATCTCGCGACGCTACCCAGGAATCAGCAACCCGCTGCACCGGCTGAAACTGCGGCTGGCCATCCAGGAGATGGTGTCGCTGACGTCCCCGTCCGCGCCGCGCGGCACCGCCTGCGCCGCGCTCGCCTTCGGGGACATGAACCACGAGTGGATCGGGAACGTGTGGCTGCCGTCGCTGGGTGAGTTACTTGCGCCCCGGGCTATTACGTGCCTTGCGCCCCGGGCTATTACGTGCCTTGCGCCCCGGGCTATTACGTGCCTTGCGCCCGGGCTATTACGTGCCTTGCGCCCCGGGCTATTACGTGCCTTGCGCCCCGGGCTATTACGTGCCTTGCGCCCCGGGCTATTACGTGCCTTGCGCCCGGGCTATTACGTGCCTTGCGCCCCGGGCTATTACGTGCCTTGCGCCCGGGCTATTACGTGCCTTGCGCCCCGGGCTATTACGTGCCTTGCGCCCCGGGCTATTACGTGCCTTGCGCCCCGGGCTATTACGTGCCTTGCGCCCCAGTCTATTACGTGCCTTGCGCCCCGGGACTATTACATAACTTGCGCCATCGCGGGAAATTGCTGTTGCGTCGAATTTTTCGATTAGTCCACGTGTTCAAAAGCTATTCACGATGAAAATTTTGTGTACTACACTAAAACTGTTGGTTGGTATTGGAAAAATAAAGGTCAAATTTTCTATCAAACGTGATGTTGATTTCTGAAAGTTTCAATGATTGAACCAATGATTTTAGTTTTTTTTCTTTTTTTTTGTTTTTTTGTTTTTTTTTTTTTTGTTTTATCCAATATATATGATGCTTTTAAAGAATTTCTTTGCAGAATTCGACTTAAATAATTTATATTAACATAAAAAAAAAAATTGATTTTAAAATGTTATCAGTCCTTTTTTGTAGAACGTTTAATTCTCTGTAAAGACTATAATAGCGATTAATTAGTCAATTTTTCGTTTTACGAATTTTATTATCTTTTTTTTTGCCTTTCAAACAAAATAATTTTTCTCAATTTCCAATTTTTGCATACCTTACAAACTTGCGCTCTTGTATGTCCTACGGCTGATAAAAAATGCTTTTAGCATTTAGCCCGCCTTTTGTACAATTCAATATTGTGTTGTGAAATAAAGTATGAATAAATAAATACTAATTGAGGTTCAGCAACTATATAATGAAAGTCAACTACACGCAATTCCTCGCGATCGCGCAAGTTACGTAATAATTCCGCCGAACTCTCGGCACACGTAAACGAGAGTCGGGACTGTTTTTTAGACAAGTATAGTAATATTAAATAGACCGTATAGTAACATTAAAGGTAGCATTCGGATTCCGGCAGCCGCGACCTGGCAGCCGCGACTCGGCGGTCGCGACCCTGGCAGTGCCGAACCGCTTTGTATGAATTTAAATAAATATTAACCAACAATCACACCACGTTAACCTAGCCCCGTGCTAAGTTCGTAAGAACTTGTGTTACAGGTACTAGGAACGGAAATAAATTTAAGATATAAATACATATATACATAAATACACATCCCATACACAAGAGATCGCTCTATTAGCGATAAGACCGCCTTTGTACATCTTTCTATATTTGTTTTGACTTTTTTTTCTATTCATGATGTACAATAAAGAGTATTATTATTATTATTATTATAAATACACATCCATGACCCGGTGCAGACATCTATATTCGTCATACAGATTATCTGCACCTAGCGGGATTCGAACCCGCGACCGCTGCGTAAAGTGTCCAGTTGCCTGACCACTCGACCAGCCGGTCGAATTTGTATGTAACGCTTTCCGATGCGCGCGACTGTGCAGCGCGGCCGGGGGGCGTGGCCTGCGCACGACCGCGGCCGCGCCGCCGCGCGCCGAGCCGCTCCGGAGGCAGTATGGTCGCGCCGCTCGCTTATTACAGTAGTCGAAATGGCGTCATTTACTGATGAGATGACGAGTTTTTAGTTGAATTAATTGCTAAAAACCCGCCACTTTACGGATACACTCTGGATGTATATAATGAATCTACTTTATTCCTTTTTGATGAAAGTAAGAACAAAATTATTTCATCATCCTCTTCTTCGTCCTCTATAAGTCGCTTCAGGAGATCGTTTCATTTTATTTAAGCTATCAGACATCGCTCTGATACACAAAACACGGCCGAACTCCTTCTTGACTACTGCACATGGCAGTCGCGGCTCAGGCTGCGGCCGCTGCTATCCGAAAGGACGTGGCAGCGCCGCACAGCCGCGACAGTAGCTCGCGGCAGTCTGTCGCGGCCGCCGAGTCGCGACCGCCTAGATCCGAATGCTACCTAAAGGTAGCATTCGGGTCTAGGCGGTCGCGACTCAGCGGCCGCGACAGACTGCCGCGACCTTCTGTCGCGGCTATGCGGCGCTGCCACGTCCTTTCGAATAGCAGCGGCCGCAGCCTGAGCCGCGACTGCCATGTGCAGCTGTAGTCAAGAAGGAGTTCGGTCGTGTTTTGTGTATCAGAGCGATGTCTGATAGCTTAAATAAAATGAAACGATCTTCTGAAGCTACTTATAGAGGACGAAGAAGAGGATGATGAAATAATTTTGTTCTTACTTTCATCAAAAAGGAATAAAGTAGATTCATTATATACATCTAGAGTGTATCCGTAAAGTGGCGGGTTTTTAGCAATTAATTCAACTAAAACTCGTCATTTTCATCAGTAAATGACGCCATTTCGACTACTGTAATAAGCGAGCGGCGCGACCATACTGCCTCCGGAGCGGCTCGGTAGCGCGGCCGCGGTCGTGTGCAGGACACGCCCCCAGGCCGCGCTGCACAGTCGCGCGCATCGGAAAGCGTTACATACAAATTCATACAAAGCGGTTCGGCACTGCCAGGGTCGCGACCGCCGAGTCGCGGCTGCCAGGTCGCGGCTGCCAGAATCCGAATGCTACCTTTAAGAATACAAATATTATTCAGAATACAAATATTATTCAGAATACGAATATTATTCAGAATAACAGTTATTCCAGGAAAATTCATTAATGTACATAATAAATTTTCAGGCTTACCTCAGTATAGAACTACGTTTATGGAATGTCTTGTCGACGCCCGGATGTTGGAACATCTCACGAAAAGAGATTTAAGGACTCAGTTAAAAATGGTCGACAGTTTTCACAGGTACGTACTTTTAAAAAATCAATTAAATTGCTTCATATTCACAGGGCGTAAAATAAGCGTAACAAAATATGTATATATTAGACTAAGAGCCGAATATATTATGACCTTCACTGATCTATTAACCAGATAAAGCATATTTTTTATAAAGCTTTAATAATAGATAAATACGTCTAAAATAGCTTACCTATCGAAATCCTGACCAGGCTATTTTTAAATTAATTAATTAACTATCGTACCGTTGGGCGTTGATGCTACCGTAGTCAGGAAAACTTTTTTGCGATTTTTACAGTGGTAAAAAGCTTAATGTCCTCATCTTAACAGTTACGGAGATATAAACTTAAAAGATAATACTATGTCACTGAAAAAACATCGAATAAAAACTTCTGTTTGCTCTTCTGTAAAAAAAAAAATGAGACAGTATCGTGTACCTCCGGAGCACTGAAATATTTAAGAGCAATATTCATCGTTGAGTATAAATTTGCACAGAACGTCCCTACACTTCGGCGTCGCGTGCCTGAAGCGCGTCGGCTACTCCGTGCGCGCGCTGGACGAGCGGCGCCGCGCGTCCGAGCATAGCGTGCGCGACGTGCTCGTGTGGACCAACGAGCGGCTGCAGCGCTGGCTGCTCTCCATCAACCTCAAGGTGAGCGGCGGGCGGCGGGCGGCGTGTGGCGTGTGTGTGGCATGTGGCGTGTGACGTGTGTGTGGCGGGTGACGTGTGTGTGGCGTGTGACGAGTGTGTGGCGTGTGACGAGTGTGTGGCGTGTGACGAGTGTGTGGCGTGTGACGAGTGTGTGGCGTGTGACGTGTGTGTGTGACGTGTGATTTAGGGGAGATTGGGTCAGAGTGAATCACGGGGTACACTGGATTATTCGCTATAACTCAGGCTGTGCAAAGCTTAACGCACACAAACAAACGCGTTGCTACTGCTCATCCAAACCCCAGTCCTCCATGCTAATCGACGACGCGCTGTCAAAGCGGGACGATGTGCTGTCACATTCGGGTCGGTTAGTACGTACGAAAGTATTTTTTTACGTACTTTAGAATTTTATGGTATCTCTAAATGATTGAGAAATATAAATAATAGTTCTATGTTTTACCCTTGTTATTTATTAAATCCGTTGCAGATAATGTCGTTTTATCTTAGGTTTGGGTATTTATTTTTTGGTTATTTTTTTTCTTTCATAACGACCTATGGGTCACGATGAATCATTTCAGTTTGGGTCACATTGGACTGCTGATCCAGTGTGTGATCCATGAAACTAAAATTGTTTTATACCCTTTTCGTAGGCATTTTTATGCCTCGCAATCGAGTAAGAAAAACTAGCATTGGCCTTCACACTGAAGAAAAAATGAGTAATGGCTTAAAACTTATATCTAGTGGCAAAACAATAAGAGCTGTGGCTAAATCGACTGGTATTTCATAACAACTTTATATAGATATTATATCAAGATTAAAAATAATCCTGATCTTGAAAAACCAATAAGGCTTACAACTAATTATGCAGTTCATAGGATATTTACTAATGCACAAGAAAAGAATATGGTTCATTATATTGTTAAGTGCAGTCAAATGTTCTATGGACTTACTATCATAGACGTTCGTAGCCTGATTTATAAAGTAGCGACGTTGAATAATATAAAAGTACCTGATAAATGGCATGAAACTAAGCTAGCAGATATCGAAAATCTATATAATATCAGAAAAAGAGAAATATCATTGCAAATTCCCGAGGGATGCAGTTTAAGCAGAGCGACTACTTTCAACCGCTACAATGTTGGTTTATTTTTGGATAATTTATAAAATGTTATGTCTACTTAAGCAACACATGATTGCGGATGCCCCAGCTAGGATCTAGCCACAACATCCTGCTGGATGAACTCGGACCTATTCGTAAAAATACATCAGCATTTTATAAACCAAGCAGTAAAGACAACCCTAGTCTGCTCATATATGATAGCCATGAATCGCATATTTGCATAGAAGCGTTGAATCTGGCAAAAAAAAAACGGCGTAACTGTTTTTACAGGGCCATCGCATTCCACAGTGATATTGAGATGATTTTTACCAAAACCTAAGTTTTGTTAAGTGCCATTAATTATATGGAAACTAAAAGTTCAGGACTGTTGCTTATTTTTATAAATGTTGATTAGGTCTTTTTTAGGTTTAAGCGACCAGTGTAGGTAATATTTAGCTCTAAGATACCTATTTTATTTTGTTCATTTAACAGTGTCTTCTGTTAATTTTTTATGAGACTGTTTTGACTTTATGATAAAAGACTGTCTAAACGAGTAATAATGTGCAAATATTTGTGCAAATATGTGCAAATATATGTGCTTTTATTGCATTTTTTTTTCAATAGATCCAGTGTGCCCCAAGTGATTCACTGTCACCCATGAGTTGATCCAAAGTGACCCAGCCCCGGGTCACAGTGGATTATTTCCCATTTTTTTTTAAAGTGATTATTACTTGTAAGTTTATGTATTACTTGCCAATAAATGCATTTTTCTTTGAAGATTAGGTACTCGTATTATGATTAATTATCAGAGATTAGTTATGTATGCATGAATTGCGGATTTGTGGGCCTTTGAAAAAAAAATGATTCACTGTTACCCACTCTCCCCTACTCCTTGTGAATGCTGGGGAAATGTTTATGTTACTTTAAAAAAAAGTGTACATAGTGAAATGGTGTCGTTCCGGACGTTCCCAGGAGTACGCGAACAACCTGTCTGAGAGCGGCGTGCACGGCGCGCTCATCGCTCTGGACGAGAACTTCGACGCGAACAGCATGGCGCTCGCGCTGCAGATCCCCACGCAGAACACGCAGGTACGGTGGACACCGCACTTCTTCATTATTATCACCATCATTATTATCATCATCATCATCATCATCATCATCATCATCATCATCATCATATCAGCCATTTGATGTCCACTACTGAAACGTAGGTCCCCCACATCGACCTCCAGAGCGACCGATTCGAAGCAGTCTCCATCTAATGGCTTCCGGCGGCTCTCCTCAAGTCGTCTGTCTGCACTCATTACCTTGGACATTCTAAGAGATTACATTCAGGTCTAAAAGAACGAGAAAGTACCTGTGCAAAGTTTAGCTATCAATGTTCTATTTCAATTTTGAAAAAATATTTAAATGTTCGAATTTGCAATTTCTAATCGCCACGTACACAATTTTTGTTATTTGAATTGGTACTTTGTTGAAATGATAGTATGATAGTAATTTTGCAAAAAAAAAAAGCGAAGACAAACATCGTTGGTATTTAGGAACCAGAATTGGTAAATATTAGAAAAAGGAAAAACGCGAAATGTCCGCTATAAACATATAATATTTCGTCGGTCGGAAAAAAATAGGTCCCAATATCAGTTATCTGGTCAACAGCTTTTGTACCCTAGTATGACAGCTTCTGGCGCATAATACGTCACTTAAAAGAAATAATTATTATGAAGATCCTGATTATGTAATGATATATGTAATGACACTTGATAATGATGTATTAAATGTGACAGACGGTCAAAAAGTGTCTTAAAAGTAGGATCCCGTTGTATCCTTTTGGGTTCCGAAACAGTAAAAAAAATAATTACTTCTAAAGGATGCGTAAAACTTATTTATGTGGCTTTATATAATTTCCAGGCGCGACAAATTCTTGAAATGGAATTCAACAACCTTCTAGCGACTGGAACGGAACGAAAGGCGCGCCCTCCGCACGACCACGCGCCGCCTTCCTGACACCACACCATCAACTAGGCGCCCCTCACAACCCCCACACGCGCCCGCACCCCCCACCGCCCCCGGGGCGACGTGACGTCACGCGACGGGGGACAAGGCTCGGTTGTACTTTGCAGGTTTCAAACACGTTTGGATCGATCGGACGGATACTGAGGTGCGACATGGAATTTTTGTCTTATAATAGCCTTCAAGGATCAATAAAGGAAATTTAAGAGGAAGAATTCGAAAAAACATTGGATATCATATTTTTAGTTCTTTAAGATTTTTTAAAAACACAATATTATTGTTTAAATATTTTTACAAGTTATAAACCTCGTCGATGTGAATTGAGGTCACGGTCGGAAATCAGTGAAATTGTAAATATATTGGTTTATTTATTATTATAATTTATTTAATGTAGGATTGTGCATGATCACCGGATAGGAAATCGTACTGAAAAATATGCTAAGTCTCCGAATGTATGAAGTTTGATACTTTTGTGGTCAGGTTGTCCTTTTGTAATATGGCAACACTCTTAGACGCAGAGCATAGGCAATGTTATAAAATATTCGGTCTCAAAAGACAATAAAATAATCACATTTACATTTTTCATTATCTAGTCAAATTTAAATTTAAAAAAAAAACTGTATTTCCTTCGATGCTAAGGTGTTGCCAGATTTTTTAAGAAAAAATGTTGTTAATACAATAAACTCTCGTCTGTGTATAATAACTATTGAATAAAATCGTTGTAGCGTAACGCTTTATATTATAATATATTTAATTAATGGAAGTGCTCCGAGGGTAGTTTTACAATGTACTTAACGTGTATTCCATATTATATTTATTACTATCGATAATAAAACTAAGATAAGGCTCTGCGGTGTGTGTCGTGCGAACATTACCATATGAAAAAAAAAAAAGATCTGATTCAATCCAAAAAAAATTAAAATTTGTTAAATTGTTTTTCTGAAATTTCTAAAACCTTTTTGCTTTGGTATGAAGTTGAAATATAAGTATTTTAAACGGTATGCACTGTTAAAGAGTCGGTAGTTCGAAATAAGTCTACCAAGTGCCTCACCGAGGTCAGTGTACATATAGCTTTATATACAACGTGTGCCTCTCTGTTCGACTCATATCCGTTCTAATGTACTTACTAACATATTCTTTTAACTGAGAAATATTTTAAACTTTTCATGTTACCGTTCATGTGCTGATTTAAAAGTATTAAATCGTATATTTCTCGGAACTGAGTATTGTGGAAGTGACATAGGAATTAAAACGAGTTCCGACTTTATTTTAGTGGAATACCGTCATACTTAGTATAAGACTTAATATAGTTACGACTGATGTCACTTCTGATGATCAGTTCTGAGACAGGAGTATTCTTGTGTTCAATATATACTTACGCATTACGGCTTAGTATAGACCCATGTATGAAGGTAGCTTTACAGACAGACGGCACACGCATACTAGTCTCGTGTACAGTGTTACGACATCGTTTTATAATCTTCTATTTTATTAAGTACCTTGTAGCGACATGGATCGTAGCTATGGTATATTTTGTTAAGCGTTTACAAGTGGTGTTGGATGTGTAGTCTGCAATGTGGAAAGTTATGGGACGGCGTCCGTCTGTCGACGCATATCACTTCTAAACTGACAATAATAATCATTAAACGTCACACATCTGTCACTGTCAAAGCGACAGCTATAGTCAATGTTTCATTTTAATCATGTTATCTGTGGTAATGATTTTTACTATATTTCAAGTCGACAGATCCCCGCCGTCCCTCACTCGATCGTAATCCTGATAGCTAATGGTATAAATTATATAATTGTATAGCTAACCGACTTTACTTTGACGGAATCTTTATTATTAGCGAATACGATGTAAATATGGTTTTCAAAATAGCGTTTATATGAAGTAGATATGAAATGTAGCAATATTTAGCTAGGATGTGTTCAAACGAAATTGTTTAGTTTATTTCTATTGATTTTATGCTTAATTAATTATTTATTAACTAGACAATTTTAAGTTATTGCTAGCTGGCAACACTCGACGTAGCTACACCTTATTCAATGAATACCTCATTCGTGTATGACACTAACGGTTGTTGAAATCACAATTATTAGTTTTTTTTTTTTTTTTTTTTAGCGCAGAAGGCGAAGGGCGTAGGAACCTTCCGGGAGTTCCAGTGACTTGTATATATTTGTTACAGTATTATAAAGTTAGCGGTTCGCTTGTCCGTCGGGTTAGGATAATTGTAACCGAAATGTAGGCCCTCGATGTGATCAAAGCTACTTAGGAGCGATTATTTATAATGTCGAGTCTTAAACGTTTTTATATCGTCCAATGAGTGTCGATCAATGCCGGCGCCGGGACCCGTGGCTGTTCGAGTAAAACAAAAAGCCATTTTTTTTTTAATTATTTTAATTATACTTCACAGTATAGTTTTACTTTTTATTGCTGATAAAATTATTTATAAACATCTTTAATAAAATATATTTGTTGCCCGAAATGTCTTTTGCTTTCACGGGTCCCTCGAAAAAAATATTAGAATATATACATATATGAAGTTATCAAGGTGGCTTAAAAAATCCTGGCATAAGATTATAAATTAATTTAGCATACGTCTAGAACACGGGTGCGACCGACGCGCGGCGTCTCGACATCACAGATGCGTATCGTTCGTTTCGTTGCGGAAGTGACGTGACGTGACGTGACGCGACGCGACGTGACGCAACGTGACGTGACGCGGCCGCAGGGTGTCACACGTCAGTCTCCACAAGTGCCAACCGGCCGCTCCTACCAAAGAGTAAAAAGTTACCTTCACGTAAGGAATTAATGTAACATAGGATTCTAGAGAGATCGTCGAATGTATATAATTTTCGTATGTGTTAAATAGCTTCGTGTAGGGGAGTACGCGTGCCGCCGGCGGCCGGACGTCCGGTCGTTCGGTCGGCCGGACGTCCGGGAGACCGGGCGACGACATTCCAGGCTTTCGTGTAAGTTGACGCTTCCCGCGCGAGTGTACGTTTCCGATGTAGGCAGCGATTATTATTATTTGACCAATGTAATCTGAACTATGTAACGTTTGTAAAAAAACATTTACTGAACGTGCGATGACGACATACGTTATGCATAATGATAAGAGGTAAATACAATTTACACGATACTAAATTACTTTGTTTTATTTTATCACCCGAATCCCCTCGAGAGTGAATGAAGAGAAGAAATAAATTCGAAGATATTATAAACGAAATGACAAACACCGTTTTATTGTTGTTACCGTATAATCCATAAACAGCATGATATAATTAATTATTTAAGTCGATCGATCGATGTACCTAATTCTAATCAACAGATATAGCCCAAGATAAACCATTTTTGGTAAAACTCCATAGTTATGGCAATTATATATACAATAAATTGCTTTCAATAATGCCAAGGTAGCTCAAATGAATTCGCAAATGTCAAGGCGGATGGAAATCAGATGCTTTATCAGAATCTACTAGAACTTTGATTTTTATAAGGTTAAATAAATAATAAGTAAGGTTTGGTCCTTTCTATCGTTTTAACTGATTATAAAAAGTAAAATGCGACTGTCGTACCTGTGTAGCCCTCGCGGTCTTGGCTTTACGGTGAAAACACTGGAACACTGTTCGAAAAAATTATAATAAAAAGTTAACTGCGCATTTTTGTGATCTTACATAAGAACTATCGAGACCCTCCCACCCCTTGTAAGAGAAAATAAGACATGGTCGACCCCCCTGCCCCTCTAAATCGTCTTACGTAATAAATCAATGGCCCCATATAGCCTGAAGGTTGTAACGTGTACTAGTAGTTGTTGTTTTTTTTTTTTTTGTTGAGATATTACCTAAATTCTCACAACACGTCTAGCGTATTGCCGGCATACTGATTAGCCTGAACGCGCTTTGATGTACCAGTGTTAAGAGACAAAAGAATTAAGTTAAATTTCAGTATGTTTCTTTCTTTCGACTTTCTTCTACCTTATTCAATGAAGTTTGTCTTGAGCATTGGAAAAATTTAGCTATTTTTATGAATAATTACTTTGATCAAAATGTGTTAATAAGAGTTAATTCTGCTTAAGGGTCATTACAACGTCTCCTCATGGACATATTCCCGCTAGATGGCGCTGTTCGGGCTTTCGACAGGTTTTTGATATTTTTGCAATGTTGCTATGCACAGATTTTAAAAATATTACACTTAGCGGATGTATATCAATGCCTATTATTTTATCACATCATTAGTTTACTTTAAAACGGAGCCATTTAGTGAAATAGTCTAATAATAATATCTGTCATATCGATTACTGTATATACGCAACACTCACGCACACACTGACATCAGAGTTGTTATCCAAATTCTGTGGTTCTTACATAAATGACGAATTGTTTACTATAAAATTGAACTAGATGGCATTGCAACAAAAACTGTCTCGTTTTGTTTCGTATTTTTTTAAATTTAGTTCGGATATAATACTCCGCCCGCTTCATACCGCGTCCCGCGCTCGTCTATTCGGTATTTTTAATTTTAGTGTAGGTATATGTCGATGCCGATTGCCGATAGCAACGCAGTCGATATGAACGTGTAATGTTTTACTTTCGCAGTTTCGCTCCGAATTAATTCTTTGTTGTTTTTACAAGTTTTACTTACTGAATGTGTATTCATTTATGTCTGATTAATGGATTTTAATTTTAAACTATTATTATACGTCTTCATTTAATTCCTTTATTATATATTAATTTATTTACATATAAATCATATAATAATTTATATACGACCATTCTGGTGTAGTGGTGCGAGTAGTCGCTGCGTCGCGCGCCGACGGTCGCGGGTTTGATTCCCGCTCGTGACAGATATTTGTATTGGTACAAATATTTGTTTCCGGTCTGAATGTATGTCCTTGTGGGTCTCCCCACCGTGCCTCGGAGAGCACGTAAAGCCGTCAGTCCCGGTTGTTATCATAGACATGATAACGATCTTGGAGAAGTTTTATAATGTTGTTAATATTATATTCAACGTAATGGTATTAAAATATAGATCAAAACTAATCAATCACTGCATTTTTTTTTTAATCCACCAATAAATTACTTTGAAATAGATTATTGAAGTTTACGTATTTTAGTACCTACGGAACGTCTGTGATTTCTGATTAGGGTTTCGGAAAATATCCATTCTCGATCCCGGGAAACATCGGTCGGGAATCCCGGGATTGAAAAAGAAATCTTAAAATTTATAAAATTGCTTATAATTGAAGTGATACCATATTATTGAGTGATTTGAAGTAGGTAATTATGTAATATAAAGAAATATTATTTTTAATATACAAGTTCTGACAATTGCAGCTGCAATTTCTGACTGGTCAACGTTTAATTATTTATTCTAACAAAGAAAAACTATATTTACCAAATGTTTACAATAATTACAATAGGTTATATTGGTTAAAAAAAAAAAACAAATTGACGACCGTTCTGGTCTAGTGGTGCGAGTAGTCGCCTCAAAGCCGCGCGCCGCTGGCGGTCGTGGGTCCGATTCCCGTTTGGGACAGAAATTTGTATTTGTACTAATATTTGTTTCCGGTCTGGGTGTATGTCCTTGTGGGTCTCCCACCGTGCCTCGGATAGCACGTAAAGCCGTCAGTTCCGGTTGTTATCATAGACACTTGATAACGATCGTTACTCATGGTAGGGAAATTATCCGCCAACCCGCAGTGGAGCAGCGTGGTGGATTAAGCTCCAACCCTTCTTCTTTATGGAGAAGAGGCCTTCGCTCAGCAGTGGATTGTTTACAGGCAGATACAATACAGTACAGTAATAGTCTACACAATAACAACAGCGTTTTTTATTTACTAATATAGCTGTGCCCCGCGGATTCATCCGCGTTAATTTGAAGGAAAAACGTACTTAAATATTTTAAAACCAATATTAACCAACCAAGGAGAAGAAAATACTGGCGACTCGCGCCTTGAGTCGAGATACTCGGCGACCCGGGTTCGAATCCTGGTGTCTCCAGTTCAGTTTTTTCCTTTTTTATCCTAAAGTGCCTTCTTTTGTGAGAAAAACTATTATTTGGAGCTCTTTTTATTTTTTATTTCAATAACCAGTTCATATTTTATTATTATTATGTCGGTAAGATCGAAAAATATTAATCATATTTCATCAGTAAGTATGTAAATCGTATCTATTTATAATATCTCAAAACACGATTTACCAAAAAAAAGATTGGTCATTCAGATATTAAATATACTTATAATAAATAACAATAAAATAAATATAAAACTTCATTTTGAAATTGAGTCTTATTTGCAGAGTTATAAGTTACAATTCAATAATATTGTATTATTCGTGCAAAAATTGTATTTATATTTTATGAGAATAATATTGTATGTTCATTACGGTACCATTGAAATTAGTGTATTGTTATAAATATACGTAGAAAAAATACAAAAATATATACAAGATGGTAATTAATACTCTAAGAGCCTGTTAAAATACCGGTAATAACGGCCGGTAATTTATCGGCCGTATCCAGTGACTGTTAAAGACTATTTGACAGTAAAAAAACATTATTTCAAACGTCATGATCGAAGTTTTAAAATATTTTATACGTTTTGCAGTTTACATCATAAATTAATTTTGTTAAAATATGGATTTTTAAGTTTTGGAAGACTAGTTTGATGAATATTTTCAACATGTTACACGTCCATGAAGGAACTGTGTCTTATAGTATTTTTCGATTAAGTGAAAGTGACCTAAAAACTTCTAGTGATTAGTTTGTAAAGAATAAAATATGTGCGCATAATTATTGTTTTCAAAGTCTACAATATGCTGTTTGCCTAACATACTTACTTCTTTATATTGACTAATTGACTTTTAGTAACTTTGCCATTTCACCAATACAATGTTTACTAACAACTGTGATATTTTGCTACTGAAATATTTTTAACTATATGCTGTGATAACGATGGACAAAGCAAAGCGTGACAATAGACCAAAATTATGAATATAGTTAGTGGCTAGGTGGCCTGAGTCATGCCATGTTCAAACTATTTTCAACAACTATCATATTAACCAAGAAGAATCTCAAAAATAAAACAGTAGAAGTATATCAAACATGAGATTCCTATTCAAAATAATAACAGCATCAGTTGTTCACTAATAATTAAATTATTTAATTTTAATGTGCCATCAAGACTACCTAAGTAACCGCAGGCTTTATTAAATGTTTCCTTCTACAGATCCAACTTGGGGAAATATTCTCCATTAGCTAGACTGGCATGCACTTATAACGATCTGTCCTCAATATTTTTTGCAATAGCTTACCAAACTTTAGGTTTAAGTTAGTTTATTTCTTTAATAATAACTGATTGATTAATTGTTATCATTTTTAATATCATTGATATATAATTGTAAAACTGTTTAAAAATATCATTATCAAATAATTTTATTTCTTTTTAACAATCTGTATTAATTTATCCATTATTGTAATTCAGTACATAGTTTTATTTTCTTATCATTTTTTAAATATTAATCAATTAATGCATGTTGTGATTACCTCTAAAAAGAAATTCTATTATACTCTTATTATTTTCTTATGTAATTTTTTTTTGTGTTACTATTTTCATTTCTGTTGGTTATTCTAATAAATAAATTAAACAAAGGCTTATTTATAGAGAATTTGGATATAGATATGTTATCGGAGATAGGGGTTATGAAAACACAAATTTATAATATAGCCACAGACATAGGGGAAGATATATTTGATTACATGCCAGAAAATACTGATGAAGTTTCTAACATTAACAGCACTTTAGTGACTAATAAATATTTAGTGATATTTAGTACCTATCATTAGAAATTCTGTAATAAATTATTTTTTATCACTTATAATAAGAAATTAAAACCTTTTGTTGTCTTTTTAATATATAAATTTAATAATAGTAGAAAAAACCAATTTTCCAAATAATTGAAAAACAATTTATACACATACATTATACAATTAACTTTATAATTTTGTTATATGGACTAGAATCAAAATATAAATTTACACAATATATAATTAAAAAACAAATTAAATAACAGGAAAAAAAATCTATACCTTACAATTAACTTTATAGTTTTGTTATATGGACTAAAATCAAAATATAAATTTACACAATATATAATTAAAATTTACATAATATAATATAAAACAAAGAGTAGTGGGACTAGCCATTTGCAATACTTTGCTTATAATAAATATTAGGACTTGTGTCAATTATTTGTTAAATAAAATTATAATCTTTGTGGTTTTATTGTTTTATTTACCTTTACATAATAAAGACTTATAGCATACAATCTTATTAAAATAATTTGTCAATCATCTTCAAATAATATGGTTAATTTATTATTAAAAAAATAATTTGTCTTATATCTAATATATAAAATCTTCAGTTTTCTTATTGTTTTTTTTTTTTTTAATTTCATTTTAGGAAGAATATTATGTTTTTCTAGTTTTAATATATCATTCTTGAGCTCAAACAATTTAAAAAAAAAGTCTGTTAATTAATTTTTTTCTAATTCTCAAATTAAATAATTTTTTTTTTAGATTTTTTTCATTTTCAGTCTTTTCTTTTGGCTCTTTTTCTTTTAACTTATCTAAAAAGATAATTATTGATTGATGCATCTTTCAAAGTTGTATACGGTCTATAATAATGAAGATTCCTAATATATCCACCTTTTCTTAATATGCTTATTTATATTTCTATAATTTGCTTAGACCACCACATGTTATATAGCACAGCTCGGACTAAAGCTTTTTTTTTTTTTTGTTTCGACACTTTTCATTTTAAATATGTACTTTGATAAAAATAGACTACAGAGCAACTAATAACAAAACTTTAAATATTTTTTTCAATCTTAAATCGAAGTCAAACGTAAATGTCAAATAGGTGTTCGTTTATTACTCTCTTACATTTCGAAAGCCAAACATAATTATTAATTATAGAATCAAATTTTCTTACTTTTATAGTAAATTTTCACTTAACAATACTACGCAAGTTAATTTATACAGTATTTAATACAAAATTAATATTATTTTTAAGTTTTCAAAATTATTTTCGTATCACAATACTCTTTGTCGAATTTCAAAACGTAAAAAAGCGCTGTTGCCGCACCGTCAAATTTATGCGTCAAATAAAGTTAACTGCCAATTAATTTAGCGGGCAGTTTGATGGTGAAACAGAAAAAAATTCTTATCCGATGATAACTGTTATACGTCGGGTAACTATTCGAAACTTTATCCGCAACCGGTGAAACAGGCCCTAAACATCATTATGCAATAAAACGAAAACTGTCGTAGTACCTACCACATTACCATATTATACTGTGACGGGAGCAATTTACGTACAGGCGTTTGTTTCTTTTTACCCGACTGCGACAGGAGGGTTATGTTTTTCGAGTGTATGTATGTATGTATGTATGTATGTATGTATGTATGTATGTATGTATGTATGTATGTATGTATGTATGTATGTATGTATGTATGTATGTATGTATGTATGTATGTATGTATGTATGTATGTATGTATGTATGTATGTATGTATGTATGTATGTATGTATGTATGTATGTATGTATGTATGTATGTATGTATGTATGTATGTATGTATGTATGTATGTATGTATGTATGTATGTATGTATGTATGTATGTATGTATGTATGTATGTATGTATGTATGTATGTATGTATGTATGTATGTATGTATGTATGTATGTATGTATGTATGTATGTATGTATGTATGTATGTATGTATGTATGTATGTATGTATGTATGTATGTATGTATGTATGTATGTATGTATGTATGTATGTATGTATGTATGTATGTATGTATGTATGTATGTATGTATGTATGTATGTATGTATGTATGTATGTATGTATGTATGTATGTATGTATGTATGTATGTATGTATGTATGTATGTATGTATGTATGTATGTATGTATGTATGTATGTATGTATGTATGTATGTATGTATGTATGTATGTATGTATGTATGTATGTATGTATGTATGTATGTATGTATGTATGTATGTATGTATGTATGTATGTATGTATGTATGTATGTATGTATGTATGTATGTATGTATGTATGTATGTATGTATGTATGTATGTATGTATGTATGTATGTATGTATGTATGTATGTATGTATGTATGTATGTATGTATGTATGTATGTATGTATGTATGTATGTATGTATGTATGTATGTATGTATGTATGTATGTATGTATGTATGTATGTATGTATGTATGTATGTATGTATGTATGTATGTATGTATGTATGTATGTATGTATGTATGTATGTATGTATGTATGTATGTATGTATGTATGTATGTATGTATGTATGTATGTATGTATGTATGTATGTATGTATGTATGTATGTATGTATGTATGTATGTATGTATGTATGTATGTATGTATGTATGTATGTATGTATGTATGTATGTATGTATGTATGTATGTATGTATGTATGTATGTATGTATGTATGTATGTATGTATGTATGTATGTATGTATGTATGTATGTATGTATGTATGTATGTATGTATGTATGTATGTATGTATGTATGTATGTATGTATGTATGTATGTATGTATGTATGTATGTATGTATGTATGTATGTATGTATGTATGTATGTATGTATGTATGTATGTATGTATGTATGTATGTATGTATGTATGTATGTATGTATGTATGTATGTATGTATGTATGTATGTATGTATGTATGTATGTATGTATGTATGTATGTATGTATGTATGTATGTATGTATGTATGTATGTATGTATGTATGTATGTATGTATGTATGTATGTATGTATGTATGTATGTATGTATGTATGTATGTATGTATGTATGTATGTATGTATGTATGTATGTATGTATGTATGTATGTATGTATGTATGTATGTATGTATGTATGTATGTATGTATGTATGTATGTATGTATGTATGTATGTATGTATGTATGTATGTATGTATGTATGTATGTATGTATGTATGTATGTATGTATGTATGTATGTATGTATGTATGTATGTATGTATGTATGTATGTATGTATGTATGTATGTATGTATGTATGTATGTATGTATGTATGTATGTATGTATGTATGTATGTATGTATGTATGTATGTATGTATGTATGTATGTATGTATGTATGTATGTATGTATGTATGTATGTATGCCCATTTCTTTGGCGCGCCCTACAGCCCAAACGGCTGGACGGTTTTTGACATATGAGGTGTCGTTGGATTTGTCTAAATTGTAGTAGTGACATAGGCTATATAAATTTTCAAAATGGCGTCCGCAAATGGCGGAATGAGGGGGGGGGAGTTGAATATTTTTTCTTACTGTAGCAATATGGGTATCAAATGAAAGCTAGTAAATTGTTTTATTCTTTTTAGTTTATAATAAGAGTATTTTACGCAGTCGGGTTTTTGATTTTTTTTTAAATTAAGCATACTTGTTTATTTGTGATGTGTAGTTTTTACAGATATAGATTTATAAAATGGGATGTAAAGAATTCCTAAAAGAGAAGTATATAAAAAAGTAATTGACGACTGTTCTAATGTAGTGGTGCGATTAGTCGCCTAAACGCTGCGCGCAGGCGGCGGTCGCGGGTTCGATTCCTGTTCGGGACAGATATTTGTATTTGTACAAATATTTTCCGGTCTAGGTGTATGTCCTTGTGGGTCTCCCACCGTGCCTCGGAAAGCACGTAAAGCCGTCAGTTCCAGTTGTTATCATAGATACTTGATAACGATCGTTACTCATGGTCATGGTAGGGAAATTATCCGCCAACCCGTTTAGTGTGCAGAGCGTTTCCGGGGTGAATCGATTTAGCTTGGATCCATTTTTAGAAAATGTCGTCTTATTTGTTTTCATGCAATTAAAAACTCCTATAATTAGAATAGGAATGTAATATTCGCCATTAATTATTAGGTAACGATAGCTCAGGCGGGATGGTCTCGACTCAAGGCGACTCGGGCGACCCTGGTTCGAATTCACCTGTCTCCAGTTCAGTTTTTTCCCCCTTTTTTATCAAGTTGCTTCTTTTGTGAGAAAAACTATTATTCGGAGAATTTTTTATTTTTTATTTCAATAACCAATTCATATATATATATATATATATATATATATATTTTATTATTATTATATCGGTAAGATCGAAAAATATTAGGTAGTTACTCATATTTCATCACTATTTAATCGTATCTAAATAATTATATTTGATAAGTAAATTGCAAAAAAAAAACCAAACAAAGCTTGGTCATACAGATATTAAATATGTATATATAATAAAAAATAACGATATATAATAAATAACGATAAAATAAATATAAAACTTAATTTTTGAATTGAGTCATATTTGCAGAGTAAGGTCACATTTAAATAATACCTACCATTAAAAAGTTTAAATTAATTTAAACCTTATCAAACCATTTGATAATTTTGAAATTTGAATGTGATTTCACAATCCTCTTATAAGATACCTATGAACCTTACTTTTTCCTATAAAATTTATATCATGTAACAGCGAAGTACTTTTACACTTTAACGATAGGTGGCGCAAAAAAATTATTTTCGACGCATTATATGCATAGAGGTATAATACGTCTATGATTATTTGGGCGACACGGGCGACATCTATCAATGCTAATGTAAACTTCAGAACTCACACATACGTAAATCTGTCACTTTTTGAATGCCGATTTTATACTATAAACAATGTAAATATTTGCCTGACATGAACATTGCCCATATAAAAAGCTCTAAAGAAATGATAAAACAAATTAAATGTTTAAAAAAATGTATACATTTCAAGAATAATCAAAAATAAAAATGTATGAAAGTCGACCTATGCATGTCCACCTTAAAAACAAAACACTAAATATTTTATTATATTGGGCATAGCAACACAAATAGAAACTTGCTGTTTTCGTAAACTCGTTATTTTAAAAGAAAGGTGAACTTAAGAGCTGATGAATTTTTTCGTTAACGGCTCAAATTGAATTTCGAACTTGAAAGTTCAACTTATTTTTAACCGGCTCCAAAAAGGAGAACGTTTTGCTTACTTACGAACGAACGTGATGCGAAGGTTTAAATTTTTTTGTATGAAAAATTTCGTGAACACGTTTACTCAGCTGCAGCGCCTTAGAACATGCTTTATAGTGACGGTATTGGAGCTCCGCATATCCGAATGAAAAAAATAATAATTGAGAGACGAATAAAAAGCCTTACACTCTGCACCAGTGGGATGAAATCTTGCGTCTGTCTTTCGGAAACAAACGCCCAGACCACGACAAACATCTGTATAGACTTTACCGCTAGCGCAACAGCCAATGCCCACTGCGTCATCCTGTCATTCATCATAAAATGGACTTATCAAAGGGACTTGTAATAGCTTTCAAATACATCTATTCATCTGTCACAGCAGATTTAGTTAAAATCTGGTACATAAAATTATAAAAAATTTTCTACGTGACATTAACGAAGTCATCTGTGTTATCTTGACACTAGTGGAAGCTATTGAAAGCCATTGCATAATATAATTACTCCAAAAACGGTTAATTTTACAGAAAAATGCAAGAGGTATTTTTTGTAGATAATTTTACAACAAACTATTTTTATATTAATCTTTGTTGACCTCCGAGCAATAGGTCGCGAGATATTTGCGAAAAACTAATTTTGTGACCTTTTGACCTTTAGGTATACATTTTTTAGCCGGCACGATATCAATGTCAATTTTTCACATCTTCATTGCAACGCCGTAGTAATAAAGATGTATACAAAAATTCAGCTCACTAAGAATGTTTCCGCGGATAAAACCTAAAATGACTGGATTAATAGTAGGTATAGGTACTCTGTAGGTATATATTTACTATTTAAAAAAACCGATTTACATATAGCAACACGTCAAACGGTCAAATCATCAAATGTCAGCTGTCATTTGTGATGGCCGTAATATTGTGATTTTCGGATGTCGTTTTGTGATGTGTTTACTTGGCATATTTTATCGCTTTTCAATAAAAACCACGACTAATCGTTTATGCGAAATAATTTTTGGCTACTATCTAGTTTGACTTAAAAACTGAAATCTTAAATCCGAACCGCATAAGTATGTGGCGCGCGTAACGGATGCATCGTTTCCTACATTCTTGTGCCATAAATGTATAACGTAACGTTTGTTTCGTGATGTTATTGCGAATCGGGGCCGGGTAAAGTCGGAAGATGCCGTTCAAGCTGAAGTTGAAAAAGACGCGGCAGTACAATGTCGCATCGAAGAGTCTGTTTGTTATAAGCGTCGAACTGTTGGACGGCGGTGTCGCAGACTGCACGCTGTCAGTGGACAGCACGGGGCAGGAGTGTCTCGACAACGTATGTCAACGACAGGCTATCAACCAGCCTGAGTTCTTCGGCTTGCGATACGTAAACCGAAGTCAACAGCCGCGATGGGTGCAATTGGATCGACCGTTGAAACTCCAATTGGACAAGTTCGCTTCGTCCCATCAACTGTACTTGCGTGTTATGTACTATGTGATATCAGGGACGAGTCTGATCACGGATGAAGTTACGCGCTACCACTACTTTCTTCAGTTGAAAAACGACTTGGTGGAGGGTCGCATAATTTGCGACTGTCAACAAGCGGTCGTGCTAGCGTCGTATAGCAGACAGGCGGAGTACGGAAATCATGACAGAGAGCGGCACACAGTTGAGTATTTGAAGAATCTATTGACATTTCCTAAACAAATGCTGGATGGAGGTCAGATCATCGATGGTAGCACACTAGCGGAAACAGGAAGGCTTGAGTGGTTGATCGCTGCTGTGATTCAACATCACATGTCCTTACACAACATGTCTCAGGTCAGTGATAATGATTTTCATTTAATATTAATGTTCATAAAAAAGGGCATTATTATTTGAACACAATAGTGTTCAATGCTCATTTCATTAAGAAAAAAAAACTACTATTATTTTTTATTTATTTGTAATCAAATAATGTGCCATGCCAACATCATCTAAAGACTAATATCAGTCTTATTAATTCATATTTCCTTATAAATTTTTGAATAAATATGCCTTTGCTAAAAATAAAATTTATATTATCAATGTAAAGAATAATAAGTATTTAATTTGATAAGATATTTCAATTTATCTAGACCTTTATTTAAATATGTAATTTCTCACATCATGAAATTACCACAATGTCTATCATTGTATATAATAAACATGTCACTGATATTTTCATCATCTAATTAAATATTATAGAGATAGGTAATATCAGCTCTGTTTATATATGTGTCATATTACAGTGTACATAAACCTTTGTGACTTTTATATATTCTGTAATTTAATAAATTTGCATGTTTTTATATATACATGTCGCACCTTTAAAGTAAAACTGTTATTAAACGAAAATATGAAATTTTAAAGGAGAGCCAATATTAGAAAAAAGTCAATGTTTTTTCGCAATAAAGTCTGAGTTCAGAATTCTATAAGACATTCAATGAGATTCTATGATATGTCTGTTTTCACATTATGACATGTGATTTAAATTTTTTTTATTTTTTATTTACAGCATTATTTATTTTGATTTATATTATTATAGTAACACTTTACCATTAATTTTATTTGTTCATTATGGTATATTACTATGAAATTACAGTGCAACTAATGTTACTAAATAGAAAACTATTAAAATTTCATAAATTTCATAAATTTTTATACATTAAAATTAAAAATCATAATCAATCAGCGGTGTTATAATATTACTCAATAAATAAATAAATATATATTCAAAAATAATAATGTTTTATTACAAAATAGAGATCCATACAATCATTTGGTATACTTATTTATCAATCAGTCTTGAGAAATGTGAACCTTTAAATCACGCCATTTACGTATCTTACTATCTTAATTAATAATTAAAACATTTATAAATATCTAGTTTGACTAAAAACAAACCAACTGAAAATAGCAATATAAAAATATAAAAAATTAATAGTAATTGTTACTGTCTTAGGCAATGGGATTATTCTTGGGATTTAGTATGTTGGTATTTAACCATATATTATACTATATGGTTTTTGATTCCTTTTATGATATCTGAGTTTACTTTTGCAGCCGTGTATATCCAAATAACAACACTGTTGTTTTAAACTACCGTCATATCTTTTCTACGATCATGTTCTTATTGGTATAGACACAATATTGTATTTAGTGAGCCTATCATAATTCGGTTTAGTAACGCTTTAATTTATCGCTAAATTGCGTAAAATACGACATTTTACAAAAAAGAAGATTATCTTGCAGTTTACGTGTATTTAAAATAGATAGCATTGATAACTCAATTCATGAAAATTTTCGTTTAGTAACGGTTTTACTTGAAAGGTGCGATGTATTATATACCTCCATGTATATATAAGTAATTAAGTATGTTATTATATTTCCAATATTGGTAATGGATTTTAACATCATAACTCTTTTATTAGCTGCTCTAAATTGTCACTTTTAGTTAATAACAAAAAAATTGGTATAGTTTTGTTTAGCAAGAGTATTACAATATCACTCTCAGTATCACTAATTTAATAATCTATTTATATATTCATTTGTCTATCACAGACATGACATCATTACAGCTTTTAGTTATATTAGTTACTTAAATCTAATTTCTTTTTTAAATAAACATTTGGTTTTTAAATTGATAAAAATATGTATATTTGTTTACCTGTACCAATACAAGATCATTTCTTCTGCCCCAAGAGTTGCCTGGAAGAGATCGTTTTTAGCAATAAAGCCGCCTTTTGTAACATACCATTCTTTTTTTTTTTGTTAATATTTTGTAATATTCTGTCTTGATGAACACTAATGTGTAATAATTATTATTAATAAAAATACACAAGCTTAATCAACTAAATATTTATGAATACCTAATTGTAAGGAGAGTCCAAAATTTTTCAACAAGCACCAATAAAGTCTATAGTTCTATATTATAGTTTGTCATAACTGAGACCAAGTAATCGTTGCCAGATACAAATAGACAGAATTTACCTATACAAATATATTTAATTTAGAAAACAAAAAACTTTTTTATTAATGTATTCTTGAAATGTATGTAGGCTCAAGCAGAAGAGGGCTTTATAACAACATGCCAGCAGCTACGAGGCTATGGACAAGAAATGTTCATAGCGAGAGACAAGAAAGATCAAAGCGAAGTGACTATTGCCATCTCTCTTACTGGCATCAGGGTGCTCACCGATACCAGTGATACACCTCACTTTTATAGGTAAGGTTTGACAATATTGGGTATATGTCTTTTAGTTTAGTTCGACATTTTAATAGATCTAAGGTATACATAGTTTCAAAATTAAAGGTGTTGAGATAAGACACATAACAAAAAATGTATAAAATAATATATAATCAAATATAATATTATACAGTCAGGTGAGTCTGGATATTCAAACGACAACCTTATTTATTTTAGTCCTCATAATAATTTGTTTATATAAGAATTTTTCAAAAAGGGTTAGCACTGGAAATAATATTGTAAGTCAAAGCATATCGACTCAAGAACTAACTGGTTAAAAAATATCTTTAATTCTATGTTGCTTTTTTCTGTCCACTGCTGAACGTGGGCCTCCCCCATCAACCTCCAGAGTGACCATCGGGGCTCTGTATTACTGGTCCGTCTGTCCGTCACACTTTGCAGGCTGATTGGCGAGCGCAGTGAGTTACGGCAGAGTATGGTGATATTGCTGTCCATCACCATCTTGCTTAATGCAGAGTGGTTTGCTCCATTATGGCCTTAGCTACCTTTTACGACACCTTGAAAAGACAAACAGGTCGGAACTTTTCTTCTATGCCAGTCACCGCAGGGCCCACCACTATTATTAGTGCTTAGTAGCTGACGCAAGCGATTTTTCTTAATGCCCTCCCGGCTTCTATGCATTTACTTGATGATTCATGTGACCTACAATTTGAGTAATATCGATATAAGATCTGACACCATCATTGATGTGAATTTATAACACAATACTCTTAACTTATCTAGTTGAAAGGATCTTCTGCATTGTTTTATTATGTGAAATCGTGGCATTTATTCACATCTGTTAACTAGTGCTAATATCAGCTATAGCTGGTTTTTTTTTTATTTTTTTTTTATTTTACTGTACATCCACAGGCTTTATTTGCCCATGCCTTTTTTTATGAACATTTTTTGAATATTATTATTATTATCGTTAGTGCGTACTTATTTAGATCTTTGCTATAGCTGGTTATACAGAAATGTATTACTCTATTATTTCAATCTGGAAATCGAAAGCAAGTTACGGCTTACCTGATAAACTGGTTAAGATATGGCTTACTGGTAATAAATAACACAATGCAGTCAATGGATTTATGTTCAGAAATATTTTCGGTAATTTCAATTACAATTATTCGGTTAATAGTTTACTTGTTAGTTTTGGCCTTGCATTCCTATTTGATATACCTACATTATATCCTATATTGACAACCGTTCTGGTGTGTTGGTGCGTGTGGTCGCCTTAACGCCAGCGGTCGCGGATTCGATTCTCGCTCGGGGCAGATATTTGTGTTTGTGCAAATATTTGTTTCTGGTATGGGTGTCTTGGTTGGATGGATGGAGAGTCTCGGTTGTTATCATAAACATTTGATAGCGATCGTCACTCATGGTGAAATGAAATTATCCGCCAACCCGTAGTGGAAGCAGCGTGGTGGATTACGCTCTAACCTTTCTTCTACATGGAGAAGAGGCCTTCGCTCAGTGGGTTGTTTACAGGCTGACTCAGTTCATTCTTACCAATCTGTAAAATAGTTATAAATCCTATTCTTTGAATAGTTTTATAAATATAGTAAATTCTACTTGATTGAACTTTAGCACAAAAATTACACTTATCTAACTAGAATTTTACAACCGGTCTGGTGTAGTGGTTTGAAAGTTCCATCACTTTGTGTTAATAAAAATATTAGTTTCTGCTCAGTGTTTGTCTCCGTCGAAGAGTAAATAAATCCCTTCTGTTCCAGTTGTTCATAAACATCTGTAACGATCTTTATTTTCGTAGGGAAATTGTTCACCAAATCGCAGCGAAGTAGCGTGATGGATTAAGCTCTAAACTTCTCTTATACGGAATAGAGGCATTTGCTCAGCAGTGGGACGTTCGTGGTTACACTTTACACTCTCTAATAACATATCATTTCATCTTAATTACATCTATAATTTTTTCCAGCCTTCGTTAAACTAGACGACTTATTAATCTGCTCCGTATGTGACAGGTTACTGATTTTTATCACAGAGCGATTGTTATTTGACTTCCTTAGCTATTGATCAGCTTTTTGCTTTTAGACAAGATTAAATCCGGTGTAAATAGAACCGAACATGACCTATTTTCTGTGATAATAAGGAGCATCATAAGTTCCTATAACTGTATAAAAAATATCTTTTTCTGAACAGTAATCGATTTGTGATCAGACGTGATTTTGACGTTAAAAGTTGAGTTAAAGTTTTATTTGTGTCTCGGAAACTATATTGATATCAATAACTAATAATTTAGTTATATTAAAAATATATTTCACATACTTTTTAAAAGGAAAATACTGTACCTACTCTACCATATTATAAAGATCTCACTGCTGGACACAAATCTCTTTTCCTATACCAAAACCACCTTCTCTACCAAAAGTAACGACCATTATCAAGTGTTAATAATAACAAACGGGTCAGACGGCCTGACGTTCTCTATGCCATACGGTGGGGAGTGGGGAGACCCACAAGGAGAAGAAACAGAAACAAATATTTACAAAAACAAATATCTGCACCGATTGGTAATCTAACCCACGATCTTCACGTCCCCATTACGTTATAACGGTCGTCAATATATATATTTTTTCTGATAGATGGATGGACATAACAAACGTGATCAACCACAAGCGAACGTTCAGCATCGAGTGTCAGAAGCAAGGGGAGTCGGTTACCTTCACGCTGCCAAGTCCCGAAGACGGGAAGTACGTTTGGAGGATGTGTGTCCACCAGCACACCTTCTACATGAAACACCAGGGGGCCCTCAATGCGTCCGTTGATGAGCACCGACCTAAGTTCCAAGTAAGTACCCTTTAAATGTTCCACAGTTGGACAAAACCTCTCCAAATGTTAAGGAAATGGATATGAAGCTTTTTTTAGGCAAGACTTCTGCGCAAATTTGGTTTTCAAGTGCAAATAACCCAATCCCCCCTCCCCCCTTTAAGTGTACCTACGTGGTTAATATTTGTCTTTTATTTTTAGATCAGTCGTAAATAATCATAACCGGTTAAACAATAAAATATTTTAATTTTTTTTAATCAAAACTAATATGTCGACGTAATGGAATAATACATAATGCGCGCAAGAATACCATAATTTTAATGTCACTGATGGAAATATTGTACATAAAATTTAAATATTTAAATTAGAAAGAAATATGTTTTCGCGACGTTATCGTATCAATGTCACAATATACTCTTAGGGAACTTACCCCTACTAAGTGAATTTTTCAGGGGGGGGGTCTTCCAAAACACCACGCTAGGTCACGAAAACGGGAGAGATAGTCTTAGGTTTTCGCCACGTAGTCAATATCCTCTAGAGAAATCTCTCGCTTTTTCGAGCTATGTTCAAATATGGCGCGCAGCGTTTAGCCTCTTTTAAACTCACGGGCTATAACACTACGCTACACTATGACTACTACTATTGACTACACTTTTAAATTTCTGTTTATAAATAATGGTTTAAAAAAGGAATTTATGAATTACTACCTGAAAACTCGAGGGGGGGTTTGACTTAGAATGTTTGCTACTCAATCACGACAGAATGCCTGTTATACATATGATTAACACACACACACACACACGGTCGTCTGTTCCTAAAATAGACAACTGAATGCCTGTGTTTTAGGTAACAGCCGACTGATAGTATTTTTTTTTGCACTATCGAACCCACAAACCTGGAGCAGAAAGCTGGGTCACTACCAATTGCGCCAACAGGCTACTTAAAATATAAAATACTAGCGACCCGTCCCGGCTCCGCACGGGTGCAATGCTGATATAATCGATATCTGATACAAATCGGTCGGTACCTCCGCAAGCGCTATGTCGTTGCATTTTAAAACTGTAATATCTTCGATAATATTCATTTAAATTACATGCTGTAAAGCGCCATATTGATCTATATTAAATGCACAGTGTATATAAGGTACTTAATTGGATAAAAATTAATGCTGTATTGCTTAAAATCGCTTCGTAAATAAGCCATTATTTCTCGTGAAAAAATCGATTGCGTACTTTTAAAGATCTAAGCAAACATAGGGACAGACAGAGCGGGAAGCGACTTTGTTTTATACTATGTAGTGATTATTTCATTACACGAAAAATACTATGATACTCCGAAATCTCTTAATTTATTTATTACTAGCTGCGCTTAGCTATTTCACTTGCAGTAGATGTGTGTACAATACGAGCTCATTACAATATCACTACAATTATTTATAAAGCTATAACTCCAGTTCTAGACGGTGTGTCAAAATGTAATTTACGCCAGATTTTAATTTAGACTTCAAGGACAATAATACTATACTAAAAATAATAATTGTTATGACTCCTATTAATACTCTTATAATATTATGGTCTATATCCTATAATTCATTTTTCGTAAATAATTCCTATGAACAGACGTCGGTCGGTTACGATTTTATTATATATATATATATATATTTATGACTTTTTTTTTCTTATTTTTTTTTACGATTACGTACGTAATTTGTTAATTCAATTTAATGGTTAATAAAATAAAAAGTCTCAATTAATTGGTGTAAGTAATTAATCAATCAGTTAGCCATTTCCTGTTAAATACTATATATAAGTGTAGGAAATTAGAAAATTTATATTTATATATATCAATCAAAATCATAACGTGTGAATATGAAATCGTGCCAAGTAGTACTAATTACACTACTGGTACGGTTAAAAGACGCGTGATGGCGCGATCTAGATTACATAAGATTAAAATACAGTACAGGTATAGATGTATGTAATAATACATGTTATAAAAAAAGCTTCCCACTGCGTATGTCTGTTTGTCTGTCGATATATTTGTATCTTGACCTCTCATCACGCCGAAACTACTAAATGAATTGGACCGAAACTTGACATGATTTGATTCCATATTACGAGTTAGGATACTAAATCTTATATCTTTAAACGAGCAATTCTTGTATATATATATATATATATAATCGGAATCTCGGAAACGGCTCCAACGATTTTCATGAAATTTAGTATGCAGGGGGTTTCGGGGGCGATAAATCGATCTAGCTAGGATTTATTTTCAGAAAATGTTGTTTTATCCCTTTTTTTACGCAATTAAAAAATACCATTAGAATACGAAGGTAAATTTCGCTGTCATTGACAAGCTTCTATTAGCTCGGATAGGAATCGGGCGGATTCGAAACCAGAAAACCTGAGTTCGAATCCAGGATTCTACAGACCAATCTTTTTTTCATTTTTTTTTTTTTAATTAAGAGCTCTTTTTATTTTTTATTTTAATAACCAGTTCCTATTATTTTACTTTTATGTCGGTAAGATCGAAAATATTATTTATGTTTCATCAATATGTAATGTATCTAAATATAATTTAACCGAGCAAAGCTCGGTCATCCGGGTACTACTTTTTATTACGAAATTTTCTGGCCCGGCAGCTTTGACATCGGGCATGTCAAAGCTCGCGAAAATGTTGTCCAAATTAAGTCATAGACCTATTAATTAAGTTAGTCTTAAGTTATAATTATGTCAGTTTTGTATTAATCCTCAACTAGGGCGGCATGTTCGCTTATGCGACAAAGCCCTTTTTTTCTTTTGAATAAAAAAAAATTACGAAATTTAGTTCCTTTGGGAGAAGCAACACAACTAGTCTGTAATCTTGTGATTATTGCTACTTCTGTACTTTATCATGCCGCGTTACGTGCAAGCTAACAAAATAAGCGAGCGTTTTGCTCGGATTTTCGGTTCGCCGTAAATGACCACGTTTGAACGCACCGTAAAATAAATCCCTCCGTTACGGTTAAACGACGGAGCGTCAATTATTTGATACAATTAATTTTGTCACGTGACGTAAGTGGGATTCACGCTATGTTGATTATGTTTTAATTTATAGATAACATTATGTAACGGAATCGTCAGCATGGATTTCCGTTGTGTACAGAAATATATTTCTTTTACTGCGGCATTTTTAATTAAAATGTATTAGTTCCGATCACATCAGCGGTTGGATATCCACTGCTGAACGTAGGCCTTCTGCATCATCTTGGGACGGGGTTGACAATACTCGCCACGCTTAGGAGGCTGGTTAGCGAGCGCATGTTGTGTGGCAGGATATAGCGACACGGCTACCCATTATCATCCTGGTTGGTGTACAATTGCTCGCACCACTATGGCCTAGTCGCCTTTTACGACATCTTGGCAAGAAAGAGTTCGCTTCTATTGTTCTCTGCTGTTCACCGCACAGCAAAGCATTTTAGACATTATATTCATATAATAGAATATTTTTAATAATATAATATACGCGTCACACTCAACGGCCCCCAGTAGGATGTGAATCCTGTGCTAGGCTACCGGAAACTTCCGTATAGCTTCTAAAAGTATTTAACGTATACAAGGTCGAACTCTTGACGGGAACGATCAGTCAATTGCTGGAACTGTACCAACGTGTCGTCGATTGATTTATCACGATCGTTTTTGTCAATTTTAGGTTCTAATAAATAGTAATAATAAAGTAAATAGTATTAATCGCACTGTAAACACTAGAAGGAATAACAAAATTATAACTCCAGGCTTCCGACTGCGCATAGTAAACGCCTCCTTTCTGGGTTATGGTATTCGCATGTATAATAAAATCCCACAAACAATTTTGGAACTGTCTCATAATAAATTTAAAGATTTTATTAAAAATAAATAAATAGATAAAGCTTATTATTCGGTGCAGGATTACTTAGTCGACAAAGATGTGTGGACATAATGGCGCTGTATTTCATACAAGATATTACTAATTTTATACTAAAACACAGTTTATATATCATTTTCAAAAGAGTAACTGCGGAGTTTCTTGCCGATTCTTCTCTGCAGAATCTACATTCCGGATCGGTGGTAGCTTTACCATTACAAAATAATAATCAAATTTAAATTTTTAATTTGTAAAATGACGATTCAAAGGTGCTCTTAGGGCCTATTTGAATAAAGTTAATTTTGATTTTGAACTTAGAAATTAAATTCTTTTGAAACATGAAGTACAAGAAATATTATATTTCACTCGATCGAATAATAATACGAAATACCGATCATTCTCCTTCGTGACTTCTCCATTGTACGTGATATTGGCGAAATCATCCGTGTTATTTTTGGTACTATTGAAAGAATTGAATGAAAAATACGTAATAACAAGTCAAAGTAATTTAAAAAAACTAAAAAACCCGACTGCGTTTCTGTGTAATTTGGGAAATGAAATTATTTTTTTTTTTAAATTTTGATATTCCACTGGGTCACTCTCAGTGTAAATACGAATCTAATGACACCTCTCAAGCTAAAATCCATCGATCCGTTCAGGCTGCAGAGCGACACAAACAATTATACACTTGTTTTACTCTCGAAAAACATAACCCTCAAAAATAAAAAAGGCTTTTCTCTGGGACAAGAATAGTAGAATATGAAGTTAGGTTATCATAAAAAATTACAGAATGTGATGTTAGAAATTAGGAGCTTACCACTAAATTATTGAGGTTTTAATACGCTATTGACGGCCGACTGGTCGAGTGGTCAGGCAACTGGACACTTTACGCAGCGGTCGCGGGTTCGAATCCCGCCAGGTGCAGATTATCTGTATGACGAATATAGATGTCTGCACCGGGTCATGGATGTGTATTTATGTATATATGTATTTATATAAATTTCTTTTTATTTCCGTTCTTAGTACCTGTAACACAAGTTCTTACGAACTTAACACGGGGCTAGGTTAACGTGGTGTGATTGTTGGTTAATATTTATTTATTTATTTATTAAACAATATATTATATATGACGTTACAACTACGATTCGTGTCCGATGATAAAGATGGTAAAAAATACTTGGTGTGTGGTTAAAGAGTAATAATTTAGTTTCCCGTTAATGTCTCATTCAAGTAGGTATGTATTTTGAACCAATTTTGTGTACATTGTCGATAGGTCTATTTAAATATAATACAGTTTTTGTAAAAACATTATAAATAAATAGCGTTTAAACTTTTCACACTCAACGGCCCCCAGTAGGATATTTATC
This sequence comes from Euphydryas editha, assembly GCA_036937285.1. Lineage (NCBI taxonomy): Eukaryota > Metazoa > Arthropoda > Insecta > Lepidoptera > Nymphalidae > Euphydryas > Euphydryas editha. Next base: position 19,602,272 of record JAUPFZ010000014.1, read on the forward strand.
CTGTGTCGAGGGTCCCGGAAACACACACAAAAAAACAAGCACAAACGCCCAGACCACGACAAATATCCTTACGGCCTATATAAATATTTGTCATGTACGGGGATCGAACCCACGACCGCTAGCGCATAAGCCAGTTGCTGTGACCACTGCGCCAACGCGTCGTCAAAATATTAATATACATATAATATAATATATATAAATAGTCAACACGTCATGCCATCCATTATAACAATGTAATAAAGCATTTCTACCCTCAATACAATGACGTTCGAATGACCCGAAAAATAAATTTAATTCAATTACTATAATTATCATTAAATCTATGCATTCGTAAATTAATTAGATTATCTCGAGGAAGCCTAGTAAGTGGAATGGTTCCAAATCAAATCCCTTGACCCTGATACGGTGTGATAGTAATAATTGTGATTAAGATCTGTATTTAAATTTATAGATATTTTGTTACAATTAAATTGTATTAAATTGTACTTATTCTGTCCTTGTGGGTTTCCCCACCGTGCCTCGGAGAGCACGTAAAGCCGTCGGTCCCGGTTTTTATCATACACACCTCATAACGATCATGATAGGGGAATTATCCGCCAACGCACAGTGGAGTGGATTAAGCTCCAACCCTTCTCTTATGTAGAGAAGAAGCCTTTTCCCAACAGTGGGAAATTTACAGGCTGATTCATGCCCGGTTTCTGAAGTCTCCAGATAACTTCTCATTAACTATTGATTCATTAAAGTTAAACGTAAGATAAACTTCGTTTAACTGTCGCTGCGTTTCTGAATACAAAACAAGCCATTCAATAACTATGTAACTGATAACTAGTTCCTTATTTGCAGCTAGATGGCGTTGTTTAAGAGATCGTGTCTAAAAGTGATTTTATTAGTTTAATTTGTCTTGAGTACTAGTTTTATTTACTAGAATATTTTTTCCGTTAATAAATAAGTGGCTTAACAATGTTTTAGTTTAAAAAAATATAATAAGTCATTATTTATGAACGAGATCATTGTCCACTTTATCTGTGACCATATGGTGAGCATTGTCAATGTAAATCGTGTTTAAAACGAAACGTCTTTCCCTCGTTATCGTTTGATCGTTTCACTTCGTTGTTTTTGCTTTGCCGTTTGATTTTAGAAGTTCAATATCGTAATAATTAGTTTTATATCGTGCTTTATCAATTTTTTTTAATTTTGAACATAATGGAACCTGGAAAACGCAGTAAAAATTTTACTGAAAGAGAGAAGATACTTCTTATCGAAGTAACTAAATCCATAAACATTTCGAAAGGATTTCTCCTACGCCTTAAGTTTCTGGGTACGGATATATTAAAAATAAACTACATTACTTCCAAATCAGACTCTGATGAGTTGCTCGTATTCATTATGTTAACACTGATTGTTTTCTGCTTTGAATATTTTTATCGACTTTTAATAAGTATTTAGCTTTCACTGGCAATTAAATATAATAATATCTACACGTTACAAGTACATATAATTACAATATAACCTAAAAGAAGACGTAGTTTGAGAAATGAAAGGTCAAATTATAGTTATGGAACCGATAAACGCCGCCAATTGGTTAGTTAAGTTGAACTTAGTTTAAACGGAGTATATCTTACATCGCCGTGTTCGGAAACGCACTTTCACAAGTTATCGAACCAATAGCGCTAATGTATAGATAAACCACCGTTAAAAGTAACTCAGAAACCGGCCATCAGTCAGTCAGTCGGCACCTATTCTAGACGGCCCATGAGGTTTTGAATTTCAAAAAATTCAATAAGCGTTACATTGCTTTTATATTTATTATATTGAGAAAACGAAAGCTAAAATATGTTTTAATATTAATTATTTATTTTTAAAGGGTCACCAGCAACCAGTACAGAAACTATACAATGTATATTAAAATTCTTTTAGTGACAGTGTAACAACCACTTATTGGTAAACTCCTCATGCTCATTAAAACAAAAAGTAATAATAACAATGTTAATAATTCAGTAAAAAAAATGCTACCTTTTTGCTCGACTTAATAATAAAAACATTAATATTTCGAAGATAAATATCTAATACAAGATACAGAAATTCACTAAACATATTTTTTTATTATCAATTACTTTGACTTGTAAAATGTTGAAACGGAAATATGGGTTAGATCAATGCTATCACTATAACATTATTTTACATAATCTTGCACAGGGAGAATTTTAGCCTTAACCGGTTCTACTTCGAGGTGGTCATGGTGGGGTAATGGGGTGATGTGGAATTCTATTAGGAACCCGAAAATCAATTAATCGCAACACGAAGGGAGAATCAATTTCATTATTTATTACCTTATACACAAACGATTCACACGAGATTTGTAACTATGGATCAAACCTGAGTGCACCACTATACTCCAGAAACATAAAATCAATCTAAACAATGGAAAAGACCAGGGTACCAGCTCTGAAAAAACCTAAAGTGGTTTTGTCGGCTGGTAAAGTAATGACGTCAGTTTTTTTGGGATGCGAAGGGTGTAATCATGGTGGACTACTTAGAAAAGGGTCAAACAATAAACTCGGCCTATATTAAGCTGATATAAGTTAAGGGGTTATAGGTAGGGGTATGGGGGCGGGGATCTTAGCAAATACTACGAGTGGTCAACGAGGGAGGGGGAGGATATAAGGACCAACCTTATTATTGAAGTCGGAGGCTACAAAAATATTAATGTATTTGACTATTATTGTTTCAACGTGAATAAAACGGTGTTTCTAGCGAACAATAAATGAGACATATACGAGTAAGTTAAGAATTTAAATATTTAATGAAGCCGTCAGCGCCGTGTATCGCATGCCTAATCAGATAACGTCGTTTACCGCATAGTTTTCTATAAAAACAACTCTATCGCTAGACTAGACGCACCCTGCGATATCGCCTATATTTAAACATTTGCGATTACTCCGCTCCTATAAGTTACGACATTATGTTTCACAGCCTATAACAATCTTCAATAAATTTTTATTAGACTTATGTATTTATCTATTTAGTAAAAGTAATTTTAAAAATACGTTGACTGAAATGAATCATACTTAACATCCCACTGCTGGGCAAAAACCACGCCCCATTAATGCCCCACGGTATTTTACTGATGGTTCGCTGATAATATCCCTAACAGAAGTAATAATGGTTGTCAAGTGTCTGATGACCGGGATCGACGGTTTTACGTGCTCTCCGAGACGTGATGGGAAGATCCACAAAGGCATATGAATATGGAAAAATATTTTTAGAAAGTTTTATTTAACAGTGATAAAATAAGTTATTTTTGTCTTATCATTTTTATAAATAAATGCAATTTTAGTGTCGGCAACGTGATTGTGATGCTCCTAATGTTGGAGGCGTCCATGGGATACAGTAACCACTTACAATTAGACGGACCGTATATGCTTGTTTGCCGCCATAGTAAAAAAAATCTTAAAAATAATTCTCACGAAAGTATAATTTATATAATATATAGTTTATAATATATAGTTTTTATTAAAAACAATTTAATTACGTATTTTTATTTTTAAATAATGTAAATATCATACAAATTGATTAATTTATCATACAAGTATAACTAAACTCATATAATCTGTATGAAGTCATACATTATCGTCAAACATACGATTACGTGAAATAGATTTAAAAATTACGCCGCATTAAAAAATTCTTTGCCATTTTATATCAGCACAGATAGGAAGTAAATGTAAATAATTGTAAGAGTCATGCCATTATCTACGTGAAGTTATTAATTTTCGCGTGTTCGTCGTCAAACACGATAGGGATATCGCCAATTGATTGCTTTTTACATTAATTAAACCATCGAACGGTAATTCTACGCAATTGCTATTAGATTATCGAAATTACGTATAATATTAAAGGAAATTCGTTTTACTGTTTCATTACACCTTTTTTTTAAATCTATATAAATAAAACGACAGAGGTTTGTCGTTGTGTGCACACGTCACACACACGTGTGTCGTGTGTGTTGTGTAAAAAAAAAGCATAAATTCTTATTTAAAATTGTCGTAAATTCTAGTAATAATTAGTAAAATTTCGAACATTTATAATACATCGATCGCAGGACATTTTGCATTTTGCACAATAGATTATTATAATTACAAGTAAGAATACAAACACATTATGTTACAAAAGCAAAAAAAAACAACTACAGCTATGTATGTGTAAAAATATATTTAAAAACAATAATCAAGGTAACACAAAAAAGTAATAGTATAAAATAAAAAAATAAAAAACCCGACTGCGTAAAATACTCTTATTATAAACTAAAAAGAATAAAACAATTTACTAGCTTTCATTTGATACCCATATTGCTACAGTAAGAAAAAAAATTCAACTCCCCCCCCCCCCTCATTCCGCCATTTGCGGGCGCCATTTTGAAAATTTATATAGCCTATGTCACTACTACAATTTAGACAAATCCAACGACACCTCATATGTTAAAAACCGTCGAGCCGTTTGGGCTGTCGGGCGTGCCAAAGAAATGGACATACATACAATATTTTTTACCCTCCTTCTGTCGCAATCGATTAAAAAATATTTTATCAGCCATTGAATGTCCACTCCTAAACGTAGGACTCCTCCGACCTCTAGACCGATCGCCTGTGTTCCGTAAGGCTGGTTGTTTTGGGGGGACTGAACTGAACAGCCTATAAACGTCCCACAGCTGGACAAAATTAAAAAATTGTGTTTAGAAACCCAAGACTGATATATTGATATACTGATATATTATATTGTTAGAGAGTGATTACCACTTAGATTGTTTCCATAACTCGATTCCCAGGAGCATGGTCTGTCAGAGAGTCGCGAAGAGTTGGACGTGAGAGAAGTGGGCAGCACATCTCGCCTGGAACCGCTCACGGCAGCGCACAGGGCTCACTCCACCTCCTGTCTGGAACTGGCCGATCACCGACCGCAACCAAGGAACAGGTATATATACCACGATATACTTTGACTATATTGACGATATTTCTGACTAATTACATGGTCCATGTTTACGAGTATATATTTTAAGTAAATATATTATTTATGCTTAGGACCTGTTTAAGCGGTTGCTGATAAAGTTAATCTAGCACATAAGTTACTTGACTTTATTTGCAGGAAAAAAGAGCCCTAAAGAGCCCTGTTTCATTTCAAGTAATAAACTACAACTTATACATTTACGGGTTGAGAATAGATAGAAATATCTGACAGATAAAGTGAAGTTTGATTGTGAAAAATAAAAATATATCATAAACTTTTATCTTTTTGGATACCCAGAGATGTGCAAAATACTTTTAAAAATGTATTTAAATACAAAATGCAAATACTTTTCTAATTTACTATTTCAAATGCAAAATACAAAATACTTTTGTTTTTTGTATTTAAATACTAAATACAAAATAGGCATTTTCAAAATACTTTATTCAAATAAAATACTTTCAATTTGACGAGTACTTACATCTACCTAGGACAAAATTTCCAACTTGGTTGGTCCAACTTCGAGAGAGATGTCAAAAGTCGAATCCAGCTAGGATGGGCAGCATTCGGGAAGTTAAAAAACGTCTTTTCATCTATCATACCTCAGTGCCTGAAGTCGAAAGACTTCGACCAATGTGTGTTACCAGTGATGACATACGAATCTGAGACGTAGTCTCTGACTATGGGCCTTTTAAACAAGCTGCAAGTCGCACAGCGTGCAATGGAGAGGGCTATGCTTGGTATTTCTCTGCGAGATCGAATCAGAAATGATGAGATCCACAGACAAACGAAGGTTGCCGACATAGCACAACGGATTTGCAAGCTGAAGTGGCAGTGGGCAGGGCACATAGCTCGTAGCTTGTAGAACTGATGGCCGATGGAGCAGAAAGGTTCTCAAGTGGAGACCACGTACCGGCAAACGCAGCGTCGGACGACCGCCCGCGAGATGGACAGATAACTTGAGGAAAGTCGCTGGAAGCCATTGGATGGAAGCTGCTTTGAACCGGTCACTCTGCAGGATGATGGGGGAGGCTAAAAACATAAGCATGTTCAGCAGTGTACATTCAATGGCTGATATGATGATGATGATGACTTTCAAATGGAATTACTAGTTTTCTTTATTCATTAAAGATTTTAACACAATAAGTTCCTCAAAAAGAGCATCAGACATTTTGCGTCTGTGTGGGCGCATTATCATACCACCATATGAAAACAATCGTTTCACTGGTGCCAAACTAGGAAGGCAGGTGTTGTATTTAAAAAAAACTTTTTTTACCGTTGGGTATGTGTTGAGAATGGTCAGACTTGTGTCTTCGTCTCTTAAATATTAGAGGGTCTACAAATCTATGCAGATGCGGCTGTTGCCATTAGTTGAGGTTGCTGAGGAGTCTGAATCGTTGAACATATAGTAAGACTCACTTTTTTTTGCTTTTTTTCCCTGTTGATGTTTGTGGCTGTGCACTTTTTAATTCTTCTTTAGCAGTACTTTAAGTAAAAAAGTATTTTATATTTTACAAATACAAAATACATCTCGCAAAGTATTTCAAATAAAATACGAAATACTTTTTTTAAAAAGTATTTCAATACAAAATATAAAATACGTATTTTGTATTTTGTATTTGTATTTTAAATACAAGTATTTCAAATAAGTCACAACTCTATGGATACCGTTATACGTCAGATAGCTTTATCAGCAAGGTGTAACAGGCCCCAAATGAATTAACTCTAAATCTACCAGAGTGCTTAAATGACTTTTGATACTTTAATTAAAATTATTAAATTCTAGGTTTACATTTTTCTTGAACTTACTCCATGACTTTTTTTTTCAAGAAAATCATCATCGGTCATTTGACCGCTCTGGTCGGTTTAGTTTTAATTTTATAGTAGTTATGTATCTATAAATCTATAATGAATATTGTAAACTAGAATGTGTGTACCGTTATAATGTATTCATGTCGTGAACCCGTACGATTCGATACAATTACCACTGGGTTATTATTATTACAACCATTCTGATGTAGTGGTGCGAGGTAGTCGCCTTAACATTAACATTTGCTTCTGGTCTAGCACGTAAATCCATCGGTCCCGGTTGTTATAATATACACTTCATAACAATCGTTACTTATGGTAAGAAATTTATCTGCCAACCCGCAGTAGAGCAGCGATTATGCTCCAACGCTTCTCCTAAATGGCCTTTACCCAACTGTGGGCTGTTTACGTGCTGATTCAATTCAGATCAGTATGTATATTTGTTGTGCAATATCAACTCTATTGATCACTATAATTATATATACACTAAGGCTCGTTAATCAGATCAAACAAATTATACAAAAATTAGTTCCATAATCTATTCATAGTCTCGGAAATAAAAACAGTAAAATTGAGTAATTTTATCACGCGCAAAATTCCCAATATAACACTTTGTATAGTCTTTTATTAAACTTGTATATTTCAATAACGACTATTGTTCCCACAGAGCGCTTCTTCCATCATATCGACCAGCACCTGATTACGAGACTGCAATCCAACAGAAATACCAACAACAACGATCCGAAGCCCAACTTAGATATCAGAATCACCATGCACATTCACAACTCCTGAATACAAATGCTCAACCCCTTGTCTATGGTTCTCACCCCGACATCCACAGGATTCACTACCCTGACGTCACTAGACACACGGTTCCCGTCAATCAAGGGGTTGCAGCCACAGATGACTACCCTTACGGCGTTAAATATGTTGGAAATTACCCTATGGCTGTCAACCCTAATGTACAAACTGACCATGCACTACATTTCGTCAATGTATATAAACCACCACCCCCATATCCATCCAACGGCTTAGCGTCTAATTCGACCCCAGATTTAGCCGTAGCTAGCCAGGCCCTAAATTATCACAGAGGCTATATAAACTCTCATGTCTCTGGATCTAGTCCCGATCTAGTTTCGACGCGAACAGCTTTAAATAGACAATATTTAGGATACGTAAATCCCGCAGGCCATAATGTAGTCAATTACGCTAGACCGAACATCCTTCCCGCGACTCACGGCACCTACAATAACCTAACTTCCGTCCTAGAACCCAATCCACATATTATAATCGACCCCCACCACATATCGGACAACATCCAGAAAGTTTACGACGAAAGAGGGAACATAATGTATTCCATGCCGATGAGACGGATATCATATCAGCGACATCTGGTGTTACCTCAGCAAATGCAACATAGCGAAGCTCAGGAGCCGATATACGAAAACGTGCCATTACCGTGGCAAAACGAACACGGAAAATTAACGATGAGGGAACGTGCTCAAAGTCTCACGACAACGGACGAAATCGCGCGACTAAACGAGAGAAATAGCAGCCATCCGACGATAAACAACAACGGTAACATTAAACCGAACATCACTGTGACGAACTACGTGACAAAGGTAGATAACGACAGCCACTACATGAACGCGCAGATCATTAAGGGTGTCAGGGAATCGAGCGTTCCCAAAGAGTTGAACGTGTCGAACCGGTCAATACCAAAGCCAGATTCTCTGCAGAATATTGCACATGATTTGGAGAGGGTGTCCTTGAAAAACGAAGATAAGGATTACGACGAAACGCCCTACCAAAGTCTGTCGACACATAAATTGTCGAATAACAACACCATTAGCAAATCAGTGGATAATGTGACGTCGATAAGTGTCCCCGATATGCGAGTCTCAGACAGTAATACATCAGCGATTAGCGTAACAGACAGTGCTCTATCGAGTTCGATAATGAACTCGGCTTACAGCACTAGTATCGAGTTGGAGGGTAGTAAAACGAGCATCACTAAGGAGAAGAAGAGGAGGCGTTGGGGGATGTTTATGGGGAGGGGGACCAAAACGGTGGAGGTTAAGAGTGCGACGCTGGGGAGAGACCGAGCGAAACCGGGCCAGCCGGCTAACAAGCATCGATGGTCTACCGGATTACCGAAATTCCAACCCTTACCTCCGAGTATTACCAAAGAAACTTTGGTACGTATCACAAAATTATTTGCCTACTTTTGTAATATTGCAGAATCTTATAAAATCTCTAAAACTAGCGTAAATTTTACAAGTAATATATCAAAAAAGAAATATTAAAATGAATGATACGCTTACAATCACAAATTGTAATTACTATCGCGTCTGACATTGTTTATCAACAAACACTGCGTAACTCTGCGTGATTCATAATCACCAATCAGTGACTGCAGTCAAATCACTAATCAACACCACTCATTAATTTACTGCACCGCTTTTCTTTCCAACATAGGATTTTTTTAGCAAAAATCATTTTCGATTAGACATTATATTGGTTATATTTTACTCTTAATAATAAAACTACGCAAGACTTCAAATATTAGATAAATAATTAAAAAGATCGTGAAAAAGATATTCGAAAATGAAAATTGAATCAATAGTTCTGATAAGTATTCTAATAATAACAAACTTGCAATTATAATTTAGAAACCGGCTTACATTTAATTAAAAGTCTAGATCGGATTTTATTGTGTTTATTTGTTTCAAAAATCATTAAACTGTAAAGTTTTTTAAAACAAATAAACGCGATAAAATCCGATCTAAACTTTTATATAAATGAGTAAAATTCGCGTAAATATAAGAGAACAGTATGTTAACCGGCTTACAATTACTATACGTTTATATGTTTACTTAGTTATTATCGATAAGAATTATTTTAAATAAAAAAAATTGGTTGTCTGTAAGAGCCAAAACACATAACGGCGTTGCGGCGACGCAACGCTAAAATCGGCGGTTTGCGTTGCGGCGTTGCGTCGCCGCGAAAAAGAGCGTTGTTGTAGGGTGACCAGTTCTTCGTGATTTTTTATTGTGGATATTAATTTAATTATTTTAAATATTATAGTTCACGTGAAATTTGTTAATTATTGTTTGTGAAGTTGTTATTTAGTAGAATGCATAAAAAGTAATCCTTTGTAACGGAAATAATTTTGTGAATCAAGTTTGTATGCTGATAGAATTTTAAACAACTTTTGTCTCATAAAGCCTAAACAAAATTGAAACAAAGTGATACATAAATTAATATCTTACTATATTAGTTTTATAGATTAAATATAAATAAATAGGTTTTGTCCGCGGCTCCGCTCGCATGGTACAGGCACCAACGGTAGTCGGTACGTAAAGTAGGTACTCTATGTACTTTTCTGTACCCCAGAAAACTGGTATGCAGAATTTCATGATGATCGGGATTCAAGTTAATAGTTAAGGCGTAAAAGCGTAACAAACAAAAAAACTCACTTTAGCATTTATCATATGGATGAAATTAGCATTCCCCTATAATTGTGTAAGATAGAAAAAATATCACTATAATAACTTTTCGAAACGCTGCTTTATTACATATTTATAATTTAGGTACATCATACATGTCATTTTTTGAACCGAGTCATAAATTAGCTGTAAATCTAATAGTTAAAAGTGGTTAAAAGTAACAATACCTATAACAACAATTGAGCTGAACTGTGAGCCGTTTCACAGCTCCGGTTCAAGCATATGGCTCATGAGCTTATCTGCAGTTCATAAAAATTCATTGAGATACCCATGTCTAATAAAGACACAAAAAAATAAAATATAAAAATAGACACAAAATTTCAATAAATCATGGTCAACAAGTATGACGTCACAACGCCGGAATTGGCGGTGCCGCGCCGCTAAAATTGGCGGTGACGCCACCGCCGATTTTAGCGTTGCGGCGCCGCAACGCCGTTATGTGTTTCGGGCCTAAAGTCGGTTTACGTACGATAATTTTTACGTGATAACGTCGTAAGAAAACATGAATGGAATTGAATTATCACTGAATTATCATTATTTTGTATAATATATATAAGCTACAGGTAATTAATTGTATTTAATATAAAAGCGAAATAAAGTTAAATACTTTGATATGTAATACAAGAAATAATCAAGTTTAATAAAGAAGCTAAGTTTAATAACTTAAAGTTAGCAAAACAAATTAGATTATCATTAACCACTTATGAAATTTGTAAAAATATACTAAATAAAAACAGTTTACTTTTTATACGATCGTAATTATATGAGTCCTAATAAGTTTTTAGTCAAAATTGTAATATAACCTAATATTACAGCACTCGCCCACCGATGCTACTTATTTTATAATCAAAGAACAAATATATGAGATTATATCGCTAATCGGATTCTTAAAATGCAAGAATTAATTACCTTTTTTGCTGCAATTGTTGTTGTAATAAACTATGGTAACCATTTTATGATTTTATTAACTTTTATTATTAACTTTTATATTATTAACTTACATTTATTTACTTATATATTATTAACTTATATTATTACATTACATTATATTATCAACTTTTTACTATTTGACATTACTTCAATATTGACAAAACAGTTTCCCGCCATTTGCCGCTGTCATTTCTACTCGGACGCGTCGTAAGTTAGGCCGACCGCCGATCGTGAGCCGAACGCTTAGGCCGAGCCGATCGTACCTCTCTACCGCTTGTTCTGCGCTCTCGCTCACTAATTGTGACAATGATGACGTCATCTTCTTCGAACGGGCACCCCTTCATCAATTTACTAGACGTTATCATCTCAAAATATTTTCATTCTAAAATTTATATATTACTAGCTGACCCGGCAAACGTTGTTTTGCCATATAAATAATCTTTAAGTAATAAAAGAATAGGGGTTGGTGATAAAAAAGTAAAAATTTAGGGTTGTATGTATTTTTAATGCCACATTATAAAAAAATAAAAACAAAAAATTTCGTCCAAAAATTAAAAAAAAAATTTTAAGGGTGAACAACCCTTATTACTTAGGGGTATGAAAAATAGATGTTGGCCGATTCTCAGACCTACTCAATATGCTCACAAAATTTCATGAGAATCGGTCGAGCCGATTTGGAGGAGTTCAAGTTCGAACCCCGTGACACGAGAATTTTATATATAAGACTAGCGGCCCGCCCCGGCTTCGCACGGGTCTTTAACTAAAATTTTAAAAATTATACATTTATATTTTTTATCACCTACACCTGCGTCGATACTGGAAAATATTTTATAATAGACGGATTGAGTGACAGATTTATTATATCTATATACATACATATGTACATACATACATACATATATATGTATATAGATAGTATGGATGAAACATTTGAACTGTTTTTTTTTTATTAATTATTTTCTCATTGATGAATACCATATTTTAATAAGTATTATTCCCGACGAAGACAAATCCAAAAACACAAAAATCATAAAAATCGTTCCACTCGTTCTCGAGTTATAAACGGTGCGGTAACCATCCAACATTGTACAATCAACAAACAAATAACGACCGATTTTAAATTTTAACAACGAACAAACAATCAAGACCATAGTACCCTAAAGTATTTAATTATATACAAAAAAGAAAAACAAATTTTTAAATACGGGCGAGTGTCATTCTTTTGGCCGAAGTTTTGGTCAGCGCGATTCAGAAAATTATCTGCGCCATCTATTGTATAATTGTAGAATATCGTTTTTATATTTAGTGACATTTAACATAATTAATATTTAACATAATAGTATATTAATTGAAAATGATGTTTATCTAAAATATTAAAACGATTTCTATTCCTATCCGACATATTTAGTAAACTTTTAAGTTTAACAAAATAATAACTCAAATATAAGTTTTGTGAGTTTTAAAGATTCCTTAGACCAGATGGCGTTGGCGGCGTAGGTACCTATTTCTATTTTCTTAAATTTATTTTTAAATTTAATTACAATGAAACAAAAACTAAATTATACTGTGAGTTATTTCCAATTTTTATGTATTAAAGTTATTAACATTGGTTTTGTACTTTTTACGTGATACGTGATCAGAGAAAAACACGATAAGAGATGGCGCTGATACAAAAAAATACCCGCTATTGAAATTTATTCTTGATGATATATAGTGTATTAATAAAACGGAGGTTTTAACAGATTTATTATTTGTATAGATAAAACAAATTTCATATAAACAAAAAAAAAAAAGTAAAATTCAAGACTTTTCTTACAGATACGGAATTTTTTGTCGAAATTTTCAGTAACTAATTTTTTATACATAAAATTAAACCTGTAATTTTATTATAAAAGGATAAAACAATATTTTAAATAATCCCATTACTTTAAACCAATTTAACACATGTTCTCTGTTTGACGTCTTTAAAATAAACCACACTATTTTCAAAAAATATAACAGTTAACGTTTTATATTTTCTGTCTTCCAGTGCCAATTGTTAGAAAGGAAAATGTCAGACGAACAGCTTGCGTTCGCTTTTGAACAAATACCCAAAGGCCGTGAAGGAGACGCGGAATACAGGACAGCACTGTTGCCGCAGTACGCAGCTCTCAACGGTTTCAGCGTCGACAATATACCCTACGAGGACAATAGGGTACGACTACACCCTACACCCAGCAACCCTCATGGGTACATCAACGCCTCCCATGTTACAGTAAGTATTGTTTACTAGCTTTTACACGCGGCTTCGCTCGCATTGAAGCCATTAAATAAGTATCAGAGATCATTACAATAGAAATGAATCAATTACTAGAATGCTAGATGACGTAGTAGCTAGATTTTGAGTTTTTTTGACAAACAAATTTATTTTTATCTTTCACAAGTTATCACAATTTGTTGTTCAAGCTTGGATGATTAGATGATAGTTAAAGACGTGTGTGTCGCAGATGACCGTGGGCAGCTCGCAGCGGTTCTACGTGCTGGTGCAGGCGGGCGGCGCGGAGCACGCGGCACCGCTGTGGGAGTGCGTGTGGCAGGTGGGCGCGCGCGTGCTGGCGCTGGTGGGCGGCGAGCCGCGCTACCTGCCGCCCGCCGGCCGCGCCGCCGACTACGGCCAGGTGAGTGTCCCCCTGCGGGAGTGCGTGTGGCAGGTGGGCGCGCGCGTGCTGGCGCTGGTGGGCGGCGAGCCGCGCTACCTGCCGCCCGCCGGCCGCGCCGCCGACTACGGCCAGGTGAGTGTCCCCCTGCGGGAGTGCGTGTGGCAGGTGGGCGCGCGCGTGCTGGCGCTGGTGGGCGGCGAGCCGCGCTACCTGCCGCCCGCCGGCCGCGCCGCCGACTACGGCCAGGTGAGTGTCCCCCTGCGGGAGTGCGTGTGGCAGGTGGGCGCGCGCGTGCTGGCGCTGGTGGGCGGCGAGCCGCGCTACCTGCCGCCCGCCGGCCGCGCCGCCGACTACGGCCAGGTGAGTGTCCCCCTGCGGGAGTGCGTGTGGCAGGTGGGCGCGCGCGTGCTGGCGCTAGTTTCAAGTTATTACCTATTTAGTTTCAAATTCATAACGACATAAAAACGCGCAGTTCCAGGTGTCGTGCGGGCCGTGGTCGCGCGCGGCGTGGGGCGGCTCGGCGCGCGTGCGCGTGCGGCGCGCGGCGCGCTCGCGCTCGCTGTGGCACGTGCACTACGGCGCCTGGCCGCCGCCCGCACACGCGCACGCGCCGCCCGACCTCGCGGGCTTCCTGGGTACGTGCGACGCTCACACGTCCTATATACTACATACTGATTTATATTAATACTAGCCCATACCCGCGGCTTCACTTGCATTCTTTTATCTCTCGTAAAAAAAATATTTTTATTTTTATTTTATTTTTAATAAAATGCATCCTATGTTACAAGTTAATCATTTACAAGCATTAGATGAAAATATTTTTTCACGAAATATTTACAACTGAATTTCAATTAAATGTACCTACATACATACTGCACTATATATTTATTGTTTATGAATTACTCTATTTACATCTTTGGGCACTTACGAAAAGCACCCTCTCTGGTTCCGGCTCGCGGTTACATGACAGCATATCGAGCGTCTCCAAAAAAATATAATAGAATATAGTACACATACCTTTAAAATAGTAAAAAAAAAAAATCTTGCAGAATTCATCTCGGAGGTGAACGGTCTCGTCGCGGCCAGTTCGGACGAGGCGGAGGCGCGAAACGCACCTATCGCCTTCTGTGGCGCCCGCGCCGGGCCCGCGCTCGCCGCGCACCTGCTGCTGCACGTGCTCGACACCAACCAGGTACACACACACTCACACCCACACACACACACATGCGCGCCGCGACTCATGTCCGCGCACGCACACGCACACACAAGCACACACGCGTACAGTGCGCATAGACGCGAACACACACGCACGCTTGCACAAGAACGCGCCATCACGCGCACACACTCACACGCATATGCACGACACGCATACACACGCACGCACTCACACGTGTGCATCTGCTGTCTGCTACACCAACGTACAATAGACCACAAACTCATGAAATATATCAGACATATCTGACGTCATTTAAATCCCTCTGTTGGACATGACCTTTAGTGCCTCGAAATCCAACCCTCTGCTTTTCTAATGAAATAATTTTTCGTTGCCCTTTTTATGTAACATATTCATTGTAAATGGCACCCTGCATTTGTTGGTACGCGATCTCCATTCTAAAATCTCCAGCGGCCAACGACAAATATGACCTGCCGAACTATTACTTCAGCTTACTAATCCGGTTAAGTAACCGATCTTGGCTCTCCTTCGAATCTTCTATTTGCTTATATTTATCCTTCAAAGAAATTACTAACACTACTGTTGGCTGATCCAGGACCATCGTCTCCACGTTCCGATTGACAATTGAGAATCCTGTTCCTTTAGCACAGACGAATTAACAAAGAAAAATAACTCGACTTAATTTCTGAATCGCTTAGCCCAACTGGAATTTTGTTAGCTTCCTCACCAAAGTTTTTTCAATATTCCATCATCAAAACCAACATTCATCCATACTCGTCCACGAGTATGAATTTTCCCCAGGGGTAGGACTAGTATTCGAATATTTTACGGAATACCACCAGGTATTCGGTTATTTACATCACTGAATTTCTTTTGTGTTATTAATAATAGCCTTTTAATTATTATTTTTATTGATCTTCTAACCGTAGCGCGTGTAAGAAAATTGTCATCTGTTATTTTAAAAACCATTAACAATAGTTTCTAATAAAAATAAAAATTTTGGAAGTTATACTTCTTTTGGCGCGTTAGGGAAAAATGATGAGAGGAAATTTTTACGATGCGCGCGCACACTGTGACGACACCAGGTATGTCTGGTGTCGTCACACTATGCACGTGAGTTGTCATCAAATCTTGCAAATTAAATTTGATCCACTTCCCGGTTACCGATTGAGCTGAAATTTTGCATACATGTATAAATCGCGTGACAATGCAATATTGTGATGACATGTTGTCGATCTGATGATGGAGCTGGAAGGTGGCCATAGAAATTTCGCTATGAAACGACACAACCTCATCGAGTTTGAGCTCATTTGAATAGTCTTGACGATTAGTTATCTTGCAATAGTAACCAGTGTCTGATTATGGAGCTGGAAGGTGGTCATAGGAACTCTGTAATGAAACGAAGCAACCCATTCGAGTTTTGGCTCATTTGATTCGTCTTAACGAGTAATTTGTTTTTAGATTGTTACCAGGGTCTGATCTAATGATGGAGCTGGAAGGTGGCCATATAAACTTCGCAATGAAACGACACAACCTCATCGAGTTTGGGCTCTTTTGTATCGTCTTGACGAGTAGTTTGTCTTTCGATGGTAACCAGGGTCTGATGATGGAGCTGGAATATAGTCATAGGAACTCTGTAATGAAACGACACGACGTAACGAGTAACGAACACACACACACTTTTCATTGATCTTCTAACCGTAGCGCGTGTAAGGAAATTATCATTTTTTTTTTAATCATTAAAAAGTTTCTAATAAAACTAAAAAACTATTTACAGGAACTAGATATTCCCCGAACGATCGGTCTCTTACACCAGCAGCGAGCGAACCTCATAGAAAACGTACATCAATACAAGTTTCTACATCAAATACTACTACAATACTTAAAACAGTCCCGTCTCATATGAACCGTAAGTCACAACACATAGATCTTGTTAATCGATAAGGGAACATACCCATACTACGTGACTCATTTTTTACAATGTATGCCCCTCCCCCTCCCTCTCGGTGACCACCCATAGTATATGCTAAGGCCCCCCCTAAGGAAAATATCTAAAGTAACGTCCATATTTTGTAAATAAAGCAGAAAAAAAATTATATACGCCGACCCGCAGTAAAACAATGTGGCGGATTGAGTCAAATCTTCGTTAATCCATAATCGTTAAGGGAAAGTACCCATAATACGTAACCGACTTTTAAATTTTTTTTAACCACTCTCCCCGTGAAATCTCGTAGTATTTGCTAAGACACCTCCTCCCTCGAGTTTTCACGTAGTTTTAATTTTTTTTTTTTTGCAAACAGAAAGTATAGTCAGTAGTAGTACAGTATAGCATAGTATTTCTACCTGTGACTTTAAAAGCGCTAAACGATGCGCGCCATATTTTATATAGTTAAGTAGCGTTTAAGAACGAGATTTCTCTAAAGGATATTGACTATGTGACGAAAACCTAAGACCACAGAATCCCCCGCCCCTATGACCAAGCGTGGTATTTTTGAAGACCTCCCTACCTTGATCACGTAGTATGGGTACGATCCCTAACCAATCCATTTTCTTTTAACTATCTGTGATTTATAGAAATAATTTGACGTAAACTTCAATCAAATTTAGCGTCAAAAGGAATATACATATATTAATCGAAAATAATCAGTAATAAACCAGTGCCTTTATAAAGTATTACATTTAGTAATAGTTAAATCGTTTTTAGTAATTATTAACTATCAAATTTACTCGTAGATGGTTGATTTTAAATTGTAACGTAATATGAAAAGGGCTACATTTGTTGTCAAGAATGTGCATTACTATTTAACACCTCTGTAAACTTCAAACGATGATAATTATCTTATTATTTAAATCTAACTGAACTGAACTAAATCAGTCTGTAAACGTCCCACTGCTGGGCAAAGGCCTTTCCTAAATGTAGGAGAAGGCTTTCAATTTAATCCACCACGCTGCTCCACTCCTGATTGGCGGATAATTTCCCCACCATGAGTAACGATCGTTACCTATGTGTGTCTATGATAACAAACGGGACCGACTGCTTTTTAATATTAAAATTGATATGAAATTGCGAATACCACAAATCAACCACTCGAATTAATATTTTTGTTCGAAAAAATATATATAAAGAGCAAAACCAGATTATATAGTAAATATAATATGTATAACAGTTACATTATTTTTGCTCAAAATTAAATAAAATGAAATTAAGGATATATTTGCACACATTAAAAACTATAATAATAGATACAGTATTTGAACTGTGTTGAGATTGTACAGATACACGCCTTTTATCTTCATCTAGTACTTTTTTTTGTATATTTCTGTATTTAATGTCTAATTGATTTGTATATTTAAATATAAATGATTTATTTGTTTTTTTTTTTTTTCGTGTAGGATATAACAATTTTTAAGTATTAAGTATCGTGATGTGTGCCTTATATTTAAAGTGATGTTTCTCAAAAATAACGTAGATTTATTTATTTCAAAATTGTCTTGATGAATTATCGTGCCTTTAACGTTTATTAGATGTCCGAAATTAACTCTAATTATTATCGAAAAAGTAATCGAGTGTTTTCATATTTCTAACAGTCCTAACTTTTGAAAGATTTTTAATTTTTATCCTTTAATAAAATTTAATAAACAAAACGACAAAGGAACCAATTTTTAACTCGAATGCAAATCGAATAATACTGTCTAAAGAATCCATTCATTAATCCTACGAGTACTTTTATTATATTGTCGGACATTTTTGCGATCTGAAACATATCACTAACTATGTACTTTTGTATTTTAACAGTATTGAATGTTGTAACACGTTATTATTATATATATTTTAATTAATGTAGTAACTTAAAGAAATATATGTGAGTTGCATGGCGTGTGTGTCGAATGTGTCAAATTATTTCAGATGAAAATTATATATTTATTATAAATCTGGCGCTACACATTCAATGTTAATTTTACTTTCGAATGTTTTTGTGGGATTTTAGATAGTTAGTAGTCTAATCGTAACGAATGTAACGTAAAAACGAACGTACAAATGTGTGGCGTCGGTTTTAAGATTATTTTTAGTCATGAAGCGATCTGTGCTCAAAAATGGCGCTAAGGAAAAACAGCTCTCATATTTTATTTTATAGTCTACTCTCGTCATGTCATTTTCATTTCGCGCCAAGTTTTGTGTTAACTTTTTTTTTTATGAGATATTTTATTGCCGATTGCGAGCAAGTCCACCATGAATAATCTCTTGTATTATAAAATTATTTACGAAATAGTAAATATGTAAAATTAGTTATTATCGTAAGCGATGTGTTCATATACTTTTTACTGATATATTTTCATCTAGTCCAAACGGCAGCTCCATATTATAATTTTATACTTTTAAGTTACAAGCACAAAAAACTACATTCTCTACTCAGTGGTAACACTCTCGGTAAAATATACAATGCTTTTAGCTTTTGTGTAAGTTCTTTTGTAAATTATGTATAATTCATTTTTGTTTTTTTTTTACGTCATTGTTTAAAGCAATGATTATTTTTCTTTTTTAATTGTATTTTCCAATGAAATGTATTTTTATTTGTGTTTATAATTTTTATACGATTTGCGTTACATTTGATTTTCTTTTGTATATATATATTTTTACTACCTATGTATTGACAATAATCGATGTATTTAATACACATTTTTTTTTAAATATTTAGAATGTTCTTATTACAATGGAAATGGCTTAATTACACAAGTTTAAGCTGACAATCTCTCATAAATTTCGTTGTGTTCAATTCAATGTAAATTTTCTTTGATCTTCGCTTAAACTAAGTTAAATAAAAAAAAAGTAAAATTTGTCAAATTTTTAGACAAATTAAAATGTAGAAATGTATATATGAGTGATAAAATATCAAACCTTGAGTTATTTTAATTTGTCCACAAACAAATTTATTGTTATATATTTATGCCAACAATTCTGTAATTTCTGGTTTACCTCAATAGAATTTGTATGCAGCGTAAATTTAAATATCAAAATCAGTATTTACAGAAACTGTCTTTTTTACTATTTATTAACTTTATTATTATATAAAATATCAATAAATATTAAAAATAAATTAGATAACAAGTGTGACAATGTAATATTTTGTTTAATGTTTTTGTACATCTGCTGTTGAAAGGAATCATAAATGTTATAATTTTTTTTAATATTTTTATATGTAATAGTGTATGAGAGCAATAAATTATGAAATTAATAAAATTACTTACATTTTTACGAGGTTTTAATTTCTCAATATTACCAGTCCCTGTTACTATTTGGTACCCTGTTAACATCTCAACTATTTTTATTTTGATAAACTGTACAAAAATAAAACAAAATAAATGAGTCCATTTATTTATATTTTTAGTAAAAAAAAATTTTAAACATAACCTATTACTACATTAAGCTATTCTTTATGGTGGCGGGTAATACGGTCGCGGAGGGGGACCTGGGGGAATGGGGCCCCGGGGAGGTAAGGGCCCTCTCGCCGCTATCGGGGAAAAGTAGTTCGGGGGAGGAACGTTAACCGGGGGGAAACGAGTAGGAGGGACGGGAGGAGGCTCACGGACGGAAGGGTACACAAGTTGCGGAGGGGGCCCCGTGGGGATAGGGAGCCTCGGGGCAGGAATAGTTGGGGGAGGAGCCGAGTACACCGGATAAGCGGGCATCGCTGGATACCCAGGGTATGTAAACCTCATATCAATCTTCGGAGGTTCCAATTTGACATCAGAGCCGTTTTTAACCGGTGTGACCACTGGCTTAGTTGGAACGGCGACAGGTGATGCGGAAGTGGGCGGTGTAACGGAGGCTTTCTTCTCGTTTTTTGGCGGTTTTGAGACAGTCGTTTGTGTGGGCGAGTCGCCTCCGGAAGGCTGAGTTTGCGGGGAATATAAATCTAGTACCTGGAATGTTTTATTTCAATAATTAGTATCTATATTATTAATATACAGTTTATGTTCGTCACTAAATAAAGCTAGAAAATTATTATATTGTTATTGTATAAACATATATTCGAAAGATTTATTAAAATTTAACTTAAGTGTTTGTAACGGATACCAATAGATTATTGTGGAAACACGTATTTTAAACATAAAAGTAGGTAACTTTATATAATTTCTTTACTCGAATTCAATCACAGTTATATCTCAATTTTAAGTATGTTTGTTTGTTCCACTTATACATTATGCAATAAATAAATGTTACCTTTTCTTTTACCATATTCAAATTTCCTTTAAAAGATATATTCTATTTCCTTATCTTTTTTTCTTTCTGTATTTATTTACTAACTAATTATATCACATAGTGCTAGCCTAAAGATGCATTGCCAGCATATTGCATCGAGTCAGCGATTACGTTTGCCTGTCATCAATGCTTGTTTTTCAGGTTTCTTGTATTGTGGGAAACAAAAATTATGAATTGAATCTAATTGTAACATCACGTTGCATTAGACATATTCATATTATTTTTAATAGTTTTATTTTAAATAAATAACTTAGTAAATTTTGTTTTTTTAGTTCTCCGGCTGTATTCTTCATAATTCTACTCCACAATAATATTATTACCTGATGACAAATATCCTCAAGTAATTCCATGGTAATGTCTTCAACGAACATGTCCCACCAGGCAGTGTGTTTTGGAGTCCGTCCGTTCCAGTCGACCACCTCAAACTTACTAAGCTTGCCCGCAAGGAACATGAGTGCTACGGCTATAACTTCAGGTTCCCATTGAAGGCACAATGTCGTGCAAAGACTGAAAATACAATTCATAATTAGACTATAATTGATATAACAGTAAGATTACATATATTTAAACCATTGCGGGGCCAATTCTTTACATTAGTTATTTTATAATATTTATGTATAAAGGTGCAAACTCAAATCTTACTAAAAAAAAGTCTGCATATGTCCCACTCCTGTATAAAGGAAGAAGTCTTTTCCTGAATCGGAAAAAGGTTGGAGTTTAATCTGCAACACTAGTCCAATGCAAGTTGAACAATAATACCTCTAACAAAAGCATCAATTTATATCTGGTTTTTGTGAGCATCCCTGTGTCTGAAAGTTTTCCTTTGCGGTTGTCAGCATCATGCCTCAGAGATAACCATTGCAAGAGGGAATCAAACCTGGCACCGTCTAGAAGTGATCATGAGGGTATCTAACTTGCACATAGTCATTTTTTTATTTATCAAATACATAGTCATAAATACTATTATTTAAAAAAAATATAATTTTAATATACAGACAATCATTTATACATAGATAGTTTGAATAATAAGTTATTTTAAATTCAAGTTAATTAATAGAGATAGATAATTGTCATAAAAAAGCTTGTTGTAAATTAGAACAATGGGATAATGTTATATTAATGATGATGATTTTTGGGTACACAAAATGGAAAGGCCCACTAAGCAAGAGGAGCATAGGTTGATAAAGAAAAAGATGGGTGGATGATATCAAAAATATAGAAGGAAATTACTGGATAAGAGTTGCTAAAAACTGCAAAAAATGCTCAGATTGGAGGCTTTTAGTTAAGAGAGTCTACGCACCAACAACAAATAAATTGAATTTGTTAACTTAAGTTTTATTACAGTTTTAATTTAAATGTGTAGACAAATAAAGCTAATTATTATTATATAATACAGATTTTTGGAATAATTATTTGTTTATGAATAGTTCGTGAATTGAATCAGCCTGTAAATGTCCCACAGCTGGGCAAAGGCCTCGTCTCCACAAAGGAAGGTTGGGAGCTTATCCAATAACATGAATTGTTATTATAATTCAAGGAATATTATTAATAAAATAACATTTTAATCAAAAAGCTAAAAAACAATAATATCTCCAGTTGCTGAAAGTTAGAGAATTTTCAAGCATTCCTTGTATTTTATTATGTAGATTCAAAAATACAACAATAACACAGACAAAGATAACGTCAAACATGAAAATAGCTTCTATTACAATTGTACTATTATTATTTTTTGTATTTAGGATAAAAAGTGTGAAAAAAAATTGTATTTAATTTTGAAACCACCTAACTAGACTTTACTTTACTTTGTTCCTTTGTTTTTCTGTTTCCACCTAACTTAACTTTGTTCTATTTTACTTAATATTACTAGTTAAAGGAATACTTTATACATACTAATAAGGCTCAAAATAAATTACTATAACAAACCTGTCGTTAACAAATGTCCATGCCATCTGCACCATTTTTTGTAGTTTCGTCTTATCGCCTTTGAGGCACTTAGCATATTTCAACAGGTACCCGTAAGGATGCTCCACTTGTAGGTCGAATTTAATCGTCTGTAACAATATCCTCTCCAATGTCATCACTTCCTCCTTGGGATCCTCACCAAATGTACTGAATTTATGTTCGTTCAATAAGGATTTCGCTACTTTTATTATATCTTTGCATTTCTTAGGGGTCTCTTCAACTTTGCCCGCCAGAAACAGACAGCAACACGCGGTAATGTATCTCGGGAAGGTTCTAAACGAGTGGAACATGTAGAATCGATGAAAATAAACAACACCAGTGGCAACAGTGTTATAACCTAAATCCATCTTAGACCCTGTATCGATGATGAATCTCGCGCCCTCCTTACGGTAACGGTTCTCCGTGTCATTTGGAATACCATCGCGGAAAGACGGTGTGTTTTGTAAATCTTTTCTGTCGTAATACCAATACGGCATTATTACCAATTAATTATTATAAATTTATTTCTAATCCGTCACTATCTTCCACCGCCATTTATTAGCTACTGACAGCGGCTTGGCACTTACTGAAAATTGCACTAAGAGATACGATTCATATACGATAAATAATACTCCAATATTACCAACCTAATCTGTCGAGGAAGAAATAATTTCCGTAAAACGGGGTGAATAGGTACGAATACTATATTGGTAAAATAATTTATACAAATTTGGAAGTTCTTATATAATTAGCCTTGAATGGTCTTGAATATAATTATAACTTAAATAAATTCTACGTGTTATTTAAGCAAAAGTATTTGAATTTCAAAGTTATAAAAAATTCTTTAATGTTGTTATGTTGTTATTTCAATCAGTGATACCACGATTACCATTTGATTTAAATTTAAATTTTTATGTTTGTTGTTGTGGTGAACGGTATTATTAGGTATTTTATAAGAAAGTAGAAGGGGTAAGAAGTGACAAGCCGCTGCTACTGACAAAGCTACTGACTGACAGACGTCTGTCAAAAATAGTAAATTTTTTACTAATTCCACAGACTATATAATCTAAATATCGGTAGAAAAGTAACAGGCTGTTACTTTTGTTGCTGTTACTAACAGCCTGAGCTCAAGTATTAACAGCAGTGGGTACGTTCGCGGGCCCTCTTCTAATAATTTCATCACTTTTTTATCTATGCATTCCACAGACCACTTGCGCGGAAATGATACTTCTTTAATCAAAAACTGAATTTAACTGCCGAACTTTAGTAAATAATTGTTTGCTGTTGTTCATAAAAGATAATAAACAAAATTATCTTTTTACATTCATTAACTACCTATTATTTTTATTTAAAACTGACAAATAAAAAACTATTGCGCACGTCCCATTTCCGTTTCCGCGCATGTGGTCTGTGGGATGCATAGATTAAAAAATGATGAAATCAATTAGAAGAGAGCGCGCGAACGTACCCTTTTTTTTTTTTATTTGGCGGGAAAAAATGTACCTGAACGCACATCCCGTCGCCCGGGCAGACAACGTGATAGTGTGGGGCCCTCACCCACTAAAATAACCCGCCGTGCGCCCTCACCCGCCCTTACAAGGCGGGCCACGGGTACCGCGTACGTTGCTCCGTGGCCCGCAGGCGGCAGCTCCATCGAGCACTCTCTCCTGTGCGACGCCCCGCGCACTTGGGCATCGCACCTTCGCGGTAGGCAATTTCGGCGGACGGTGGGCAAACCCCGACCCTACCGTCCGCAGCCTCGGCTAGGGCGGCATCAGACGCATGTGAGCGCGTCTGCGCCGCCCCGCGCGCCGGCGGCGAATTGGGTCCGAAAGGATTGAGTCCTCCCGGGCCCTCTCCGCCGCCTCCTTCTGTGAGATGACGTTCTCATAGAAGGTGGCGACCGCGGTCCAGGCCCTATCACCGCCGACCATCGCTCGCGTAACGGTCGGCAGCGATAAGTCCTCTCCAATGACTGCAGCGACATCCCGGCGCTGCTCAGCCCAGGCCGGGCACGACTCGAGCGTGTGTTGCGCCGAGTCCTCGCTGCAGTCGCAGTGGTGGCAGCCCGGAGTCGTCTCCCTCCTTGCGACAACGTGCAAGTATTTGCCGAAGCAGCCGTGCCCTGACAACACTTGCACGAGTCGGAAGGTGAGGACTCCGTGCTGCCGCACCGTCCACTCCTCCAATATCGGCTGAAGCGCCCCTATGGTCCGAAGACCAGCCCGGGGCGTCTCCAGCCGAGCCTTCCACCGCGTGAAGGTGGTGCAGCGGGCGTCGTCCCGCCATGCGATGATTTCATTCGGCGGGGGATTAGTGCCCCCCGTCCGCGCCGCCGACACCCGCCGATAAACTTCGGCGAGCGCTTCCGCCTCCAAATCCCATGGGGGGGTTCCGGCCAATGCGCAGGTAGCCTCGACACCTACCGTGCGGTAGCCGCGTATGGCCCTGACTGCCATGACCCTCTGTGGACGCCACAGACGGGATCAGGGACTCCGCCCATACGGGGGCGCCGTACAGCGCCATCGACCGGACCACCCCGGCGTAGAGCCGTCGGCATGCTAGACTCTGAGCTACAGTAACTACAGTCAGTTCCCCATACTTAGAACTGAAACTCAAATATTTTTTTTCATCATACCCATACGTTTGGGGTATCTATCGATACGTCTTCAAAAATGATATAGAGGTTTCTAATATAATAATTTTCTTAACTGAATAGTTTGCGCGAGAGACACTTCCAAAGTGATAAAATGTGTGCTGGTCTGTAACTTCTACAATAAGAGAGTGATAAAACTAAAAAAATATATGATGTACATTATTACCATGCAAACTTCCACCGAAAATTGGTTTGAACGAGATCTAGTAAGTAGTTTTTTTATATAAAAAAATACACTATTATTAAAACATCGATTAAAGTTACACGAACTACAAGAACTTATATGATGTTACTTGCTGCTACGGAACCCTTCATGAGCGAGTCCGACTCGCACTTGTTTAATTTTTTGGTATTCAAGTTATTTGACCAATAAGTATTTAATAAGTCAATTGAATGAATTTTAAGCTAAGGACGTAAAATAATGCCGACGTTTTAGTACGGGCAATATAACATTCATTATTATAAATATTTAACAAAATTCAGCAGCTTTTATACAAAACTAATTTTAAATGATTAATAATTAACGAATTTTCTAGGAACAGACTGATACAGTTCTATATTTTCATTACTTTGTAGTTTTACCAATGAAAGAATGAATTTTGCTTCTGTCTATACCTTCACGGCACACACAGTGAGTACATGGAGGTCAATGGAACACTGGGGGGGGCGGGGGTAAGACAAGAAGCTTGGGAGTGCGGATCAGCGGATTTTTTTTCTAATAATGAGGCTAGTGAGGTGTACTTTTGTACAATTCATTCAAACGTTTTAAAATTCATTCAAACAAAGTTGTAAAACTTGAAACAATATTCCGAGCATTATTTAGTTGTCGGTATTATTCTTAATTTGTGGAGAAAATCTTTAATTCGATGATGAACTCTTGTGTGAAAGTTATATGCATTTAATATTTGAAGATTATGATTAAGATCTAATTGATTAAGATTCCATTCTCAACTTATTTTGTTTATCACAATAGAAACAACGGGTCGTATTAGATAATTATAGTAAGTCTGAAGACTTTCTAATTAATATCCAATTTATAATATAATTATGATATAAAATCATTATTAAAAAGTGCTTTAATAAAGTAGATATATTTTAAACTGTTTAAATTTTATTTTCTAATTAATAAATCTTTAATAGATTTGAGATATTTGTTGAATTAAACTGAATCAGCCTGTAAACGTTCAATTGCTAGGCGAGGGCCTCTTACCTATATAGGAGGATTTGGAGCTTAATCCACCAAGCTGCTCCACTGCGGGTTGCAGGTTGTCAGCAGTTGAGATATTAGTTACATAAGTTTAAAATAGTTGCGAGTTTAAATCGAATATCACATTGACTAATATGCACAAAGGAAAGGATACACTTATCCGGATACAGAAATCAGGGGTCGGTTTATTTTAATAAAATATTCACTAAACTCCGTCTCTCGTGCATATTTAATTACCTATAGTACGCTTTAATATAACGTTTTATTTTAATTTTAAAGTTAGTTGTCAAATAAATAGAAACGATGAAATGTTATCTTATCAAGTTAGTTACAGTTAAGAAAAGGAGATTAATAAAAAACATCGATGTTTTGCTAAAACTGTCAGATTAAATTAACAATAATTATAAATTTAAATTATTTCTATTTATGACTTTCGACGTAAAGTGAGGTTAGGTTTTAATACAATTGAAATAAAAATATTTTGTTTACATCGATTTGTAAATACCAAACGGTGACCTATCATAAACATGCTACGTCAGTAACGAAAAAGGTCGCGTTCGTTATCTTACTTGCTAATGTTACTGAGTAAATATACGATACGATAAAATACAATAATGAACGAATAATAATTATAATTCAGTTTCACGATGGCGCTCAAGAGCGGAGTCGGTTTTTTGCGTCTGAGTCGAATAAATCAAGTTGTTAGAGTAAGTATTACTTTTTATTTCATATAATTATTAACATTTATGAGTCGAGATTTTAAATTAACATTACTTTTGCGAAATTAACCTTGTAAAATATGTTTATTAAGATTTCTGTGACTTTTCAAATTGTTAACTTTTGTTTCTTTAGCGATGTGATAACAAAGACAAATAAATAAATGTTGTAACTTGATTTAAATATTACGATGAGGGTCTAATGATATTTTTACTGAATCCTGTTTTTCCACAGATTTTTGCTTATTGATTATTTTCGTGATCAGAGTGGGATGTATTTATAGCCCATACCGTTCCTTGATAAATAGTTTTTTTCTGAAAACTATTTATAAATTCGGTATAATATTTCTTAAAATTAAAGCGACCAATCAACCATACTTTTAGGCATATTTGTATTAAGTTGTATATTAAGGAATATATTAAATAGTAGAATTAAGTCTACATCAGCCGTTAGATTTCAATGGCTGAACGTAGGCCTCCTCCATCATCTCTGGGAGGGTCTTCTAATACTCGCCACGCTTGGCAGGCGGGTTGGCGAGCGCAAAGTATTGTGGCAGGAAATGGTGACGCTGTTGCCATCACTATCTTGATTGGTGTACAGTTGTTCGCAACACTATAGCCTAAGTCGCCTTTCACGACACCTCGGCAAGAAAGAAGTCGGAACAATTCTTCTCAGCCAGTCAACACACGGCAAAATAATTATGTATACTATATTAATGATGTGACTCGACACAAAACCTTACAAATTTCAGGTCAATAATCTTTTATCTTTTAAAGTAATAATAACAAATGCCGCGTGGTTCTCGGCAAAATAGGGCCAACCCATCCTAGCCTATCCCTATCCCTAGCGTGTCATAAAGAGGACTAAGGTCAACTAAAGCTGCATAACACTAGCGCAGACTCGTCGAACAGTATGAGTGTCTCTCCGAGTGAGTATCCTAGCACTTAAAAAACTTATGCATGGAGAAAAGAAAAGAAAGCGCATAGGGTGGCTGCTTGAGGGGCGCCAGGGTGCGTCTGGGGCTGACGCTAGACGTGACAGCATGCGGGTCATTAGCTACCCCCATCGACTGATCACCGATCACCTAGCCGGTTGATGTATCCACCATCCCTACCAGCCGATGGCTTGGCGTCGACAAAGTCTCAGAGACTCCGCATTCCTCGCCCGCCGCTGGTGGATTGCGCCGCATGAGATCAGACCTCAATGAACGAGAATATCATGCGTGCGTATTATAGGTCTGTGGGAGGGAAACCAGATGGACTAGCTATCGAGCAATAATGCATCGCTAGTTCCTGCTCCTTGAGCCAAATTTAACTGTCTCAGAACAGAATCTGGCAGATCGAGCTCGGTACATCCAAAGAAAGGGCGTATTCAACGCTGCCAAGCTCGAGTTGTTTAGACGTGAGGCTACTCTTGAAGTCGAACTCGTATCTACAGTATGTTATATACAGTATGTTCGCAGTAATAACACAACAAGGAGGTGTCTGTGGTAAAGTGCCTCTGGATGCAATCGCTGAAGAAGCAGTCTTTCAAAAAGTAGAGGAAACAAGAGCGGGCAAACGAGCAGACGGGCCATCTGATGTTGAATGGCTACCGTCGCCCATGGACATCCGAAACATAAGGAGAGTTGCGGGTGCGTTGCCGGCCTTTAGGGAAAAAATAGGGATTTAATGTTGGAGCAAAATTAGCCTAGTTTATACGTACATATTTCAGAGTTTGTTTCAAAAAACGCTGGCTACTCTCTTGTCCACCTTTGGTGGGCTCAGATAGACTCAGATTATCACTCACCATTGCATGCATCATCCGAAATTGTTGGTAATGAGACTCTACAACCCACGGAAGTGTGGTGGTCGAGGCCTATTAACCGCCTAGTCCATGCATAACCGGCTGGTGTACAGCCTCAGGACCTTTTTTGAAACTAAGAGGGAGAATACTATCCATGGTGATGTTATAGTATGTGACGAAGGTCTCACCTCCTTTTTATTGCCAAAGAGTACTGGCAGAGACCGGTTGAACTTAGCACCTCTGACCGGGAGACCATATAGAGGGAGCATGGACTGTTTTAAAAATTGCTCCACGCGCATAGTAAGGCCTTCGAGCGACTTTTGATCTCTAAGTTTATGTAAATTTGTTATATGGGTCCTATAGGTATTTATTAGATAAATGCTATTTCAAATCGGTCGCTCTGGAAGTCGATGAGGGAGGCCTACGTCAGCAGTGGACATCAAATGGCTGATATGAGAATATTATGATGAAGTATTTATTATATTATACATAATTATGTATGTATACTATTTTATTCTATCGAAAATAAGATAAAACTTGCATATACATTTTAGGTTTAAAGTTTTATACATTTACAATTTACGATTCAATTGAGAAAAAAAAGACGATTTATTTTCATAAAATTATTAAAGTATTTATTATAGGCTCTTATTAAATATAAATAAAATTAGCTAATAAGTAGGTCTAATATTATGCAACGTAGATTAAAACGTAAAAATAATTTAGATAAAAATATAAAAAATTAGTTTTATCGAAAGTGGAATAGTCAAGTTTTGAAAAGAAGCTCCTCAACTATTGTACACAAAAATAAACACGTAGATATACATACTAAAAAAAAGACAGAGAAAGAAAAAGATGATTAGATTTTTAATTGTTATTTCTAAATACAGTTCTTTATCTATTGCAGCTATTATCAACACATTCTAGACCCGAAACAATTCAAAATGGCGGACTCAATGCCGAATTCCCCGGCGCTAAGGCTCCTTATGTGACAGAAATTAAGTTTCTGGACGAGAATAGCTACGATCCCATCCCTATATATCGAGTACTCGATAATAATGGCCGAGTTATCGATAGCAGAGAGGAGCCTAACCTGGATAGGGAAACTCTTCTTAACATGTACAAAACGATGATCCAATTAAACCAGATGGATAAAATATTGTACGAGTCCCAAAGGTAAGCATTTATTAAATACTTACTTGTTAATTTATTTTCCATCCCTCGCTCCAAACTTTATCAAGTTAAGTTTTAACTTGATAAAGTTTGGAGTTTGGAACTTGATAAAGTATTTTAACTTGATAATTTTTTTATTTTACATTATAAAATAGTCCTCTCCGCCGCGTCTGTTCGTCTGTCTGTTTGTTCGCGATAGATTCAAAAATTACTGAACGGATTTTCATGCATATGCATTCACGGTTTTCACTAATAGACAGAGCGATTCATGAGGAAGGTTTAAGTGTATAATTTGTCAAAGTTTTTGTAAATTGTTTAAAATATGATACTTGTCGAAAATGTCGGAATAAGTCGAAAGCTCTGCCCTTTGAAATATAATCAAAAAAATATATGTTGGGATATTCCTCTTTTATAGATCTGCAGAAAAGTCCGCAATGACATATATATTTTAAGAATAGCTTGCTATACCCATTCTCACGTCTAAAAAAATGGTCACGTACAATGTCGTAATTGAAAAGCTATTTAGAACCAATACACTAATAAAATCTTTATAAAATTAAATACGTTAACACCTTAAGCACTTCATGCACATTGTGATAAATGTTTACATTATAATATAATAAAATTTAAGCAGTTGTCCCTACGCCCCTCGCACCCCCGCAGCCGCGCCCTTCGCGTTCGCTAAGAACATTATTTAACTTTTGCAAAACTGGAGTGGACCCAGAATATTATATAACTAATATATTTTACCAGACAAGGAAGAATTTCGTTCTATATGACAAATTACGGCGAAGAAGGCATCCACGTGGGAAGCGCTGCTGCTCTGTCACCCAAAGACCTCGTGTTCGGACAATACAGAGAGGCGGGAGTGTTCCTGTATCGAGGTGTGACGGTCACAGAGATGGTCAACCAGTGCTATGGAAATCATGAGGATCCTGGCAAAGGGAGACACATGCCAATACATTACGGTAGTAAGCAGAGGAACCTCGTCACTATATCCAGTCCACTGGGTGAGTTAATATTTCATGACTGTTTGAAGATGGATCAAATTTTAGGGTGTACAATTTATGAATAAAATTTAGTAGTTGAATGGTTACTGTCAGATATTGGTTCAAATCATATTGTTTACAAATTCCAGAACTCTCTTGAGAGACGATAAAAAAATGGTTTTTCTTATGATCTTTAATTGAGGTTCAATCGGAGGATCAAAACGTATTTTTTTTGAATTTTATGATGAAAGTTTTAGACTATACCTATTCACTAACTACATGATTATATGTTTAGTACGAGTATTCAAATCTGTTGGATACATTAAACTTATCAATGAGAAAAATACAAAACTAATTGAAAGGGGTCATCCATTAATTACGTAAGACAATTTTCGCCATTTTTCGACACCCGTAAGATGTCGACAATAAGATGTCGTGAGATTTTGCTCGACCCCGTCTTCGTCTTCGAATCACACGCGTGATTTGTAAAATGCGTATTTGTAATGTAAATATGTCAATCTGTGTTCGATTACATTATATGTATTTATTGACAAAAAAAAAACCATATTCTTATATATTTTTTTTACTTAAGACTAGTTAAGACTAGTATTTATGATTTTTAATGACGAAAAAAAACCTACGTGATATTTGCCGAGACTACCCTCTCCTCCACGTGAGATTGAGTGAGGTTTCCCTCGACCCCCTCCCTCCTGAACGCCTCACGTAATTAATGGATGCCACCTAATACAAAAAATTTCCATTCCAGCGACTCAGATGCCACAAGCTGTGGGCGCCGCATATGCATTCAAACGTACGCCGAACAACGACCGCTGCGTGATATGTTACTTCGGAGAGGGTGCCGCGTCAGAGGGCGACGCGTTCGCAGCTTTCAACTTCGCCGCTACCCTTGAGTGTCCCGTTATTCTATTTTGGTAAGACATTTTTCTATGTATCATTTGCTACATATCTGTATCAATTATTTAGGGTCCCCGACTACCCAAACTACCGGTACCTCGTGTGACTCTTGACTTTGAATTTTTTTGATTTCATTGTAGTTACTACTTTGTTTGAAAAGCATTAATGTTTTTCACAAACTCTATACAGTATATGATATTACAAATATGGAAGTTTTTTAGATATCAGCTTGCATAACCCGAAAATATTTTGTTTATCCACAATATAAAGTCAAACCACTGCGTGAAGATCTTAAATAAATCTTGTCAAGCGAAATCTCACTCAATCTCACGTAAGTGAGAGGGTGGTCTCAGCAAATATCACGTAATTTTTTCTCCGTCATTAAAAATCTTAAATAGCTTTAAAAAAAAACAAATCTAATGTAATCGAGCATAAATGAACTCATTACATTACAAATACACATTTTAAAAATATCGCTTGAGATTAGGGGTGGGGGGAGGGGTCTAGCAAAATCTCTCGACATCTTACCAAAGCGGGACGGGTGTCGAGAAATCGCCAAAATTGTCTCACGCAATTAATGGATGCCGTCAAACCCCAAGATGACTCCGCTTATAACCTGCTCATAGCTGGTGCTTCATGATCTAAAAGTCCACTCCAATAAAGCCTACGTTACGTAGGTTCAGCAGAAATAATACATGACGGCTCTTCTTGATGACTTCTCTGTTTTGAGGAGTCGTACAAGGAATGCGGGCCTCTGGATATTGTCCTCTCAATCCTGCTCGGTCATTTAACGCTTTTAAGCGCTCTTACCTACCCGCAGCCCTCTTACCCCGTCGCAGAACAGGGTGGCGTAGCGGATTGTAGTAAAGGTACTTTCGTTATTAGTAAAGGTACTTTCGTTACTAGTAAAGGTACTTTCGTTACTAGTAAAGGTACTTTCGTTACTAGTAAAGGTACTTTCGTTACTAGTAAAGGTACCTACTTTCGTTACTAGTAAAGGTACTTTCGTTAATAGTAAAGGTACTTTCGTTACTAGTAAAGGTACTTTCGTTACTAGTAAAGGTGCTTTCGTTATTAGCAGAAACAACGGATACGCGATATCGACGCCGACGCGCGAGCAGTACCGCGGGGACGGCGTGGCGGCGCGCGGCCCGGCGCTGGGCCTGCGCGCGCTGCGCGTGGACGGCACGGACGCGCTCGCCGTCTACAACGCCGTGCTGAGGGCCCGGGAGCTCGCCTTGAACAACAAGCCCGTTCTGATCGAAGCTATGTCTTACAGGTGAGAATGTGAGGAGCATTGAAAATAATTTATTTAATAAAATACATAATCATATATGATAATGATAAAATTATATAAATATAATTACGCCGGCAAAAATTTTTACTTCAACAGCTTTGATATCATATTTTTCCTTTTTTTAATTCCTACACTATAGTACACTCAAAAAAGCAAGTGTAGAGTGCGTGAGCTGACACCTAAACAATTTCTTCAGAAATTTGTTCAGGGTGGTTAGAAAGTAAACATAATAAAAATCCCCACCCCTAGGAAGGGCGCCGGAGTGGGGGAAGGGGGTTAAAATTCTAACTTTTGAGTTTTTCGCTAATATCTTTAAAATTTTGCGTCGTAGAGAAAAAGTGTCTACCACAACATGAAAGCTAATAAAATTTCCTACAAATTTTATCCTATACACTTTTTCGAAATCCTCATCAGTTTTCGAGCATCGCGCTCCGGAATAGTGAAAATGAATGTTTTTCAGCGAAACGGGAATTACCTGATGTTGCAAACTATAAATTATGTATTTTATTGATAGTTCAAGCTGGGAGTACCTCCACGCGGTGAAGGCGGTAACAGTTTGAGATCGCGTTTTCAACCAAAAGAGGGTAATAGAGCGAAAGCGGGTCACCACTTTTTATATCCGATTCCCACTGTCAGAGAAAACGTGATCTTGCTGGCTAAATCTCCCATTCCCATTATCATCCATGCCTTCGGGCTTATGTTATCATCGTCTCTCGCCTCATATTGACTTGTTTGGAAGTAGCGTACCCGGTAACGCAGGGGAGCAGACACAAGACCATAAAGATTCTAGAGATTCTATAAAAAATATTAGTTACGAATCGGAATATCCGCAATGAGTACTAATAAGTATCCTGTGTGTAACGAGGACGTCGTGAAAGGGAGTAAGGACGTCACTGAGATGAAAGAAAAGGGAATACTAGGCCTTATCAAAGCTGGTCAAGAACAGAAAGATGATGAAGATGACATGCACCAAATTATCCGTGTTTAACATCTCTTTTGATTCACACGAATTGTCGTAAAAATTACACCCGGGCTAAAACAATTCATAAAGATGTAAGGGATGCCTCCACAACTCAGGAAGAAGCAGGGCCGTCTCAGCTCAGGTCTTCAAGCTAACCAATTCAATTTCAAGAGTCATTGTTTTTTATGTGCGCATTATGTACAAGCAAAAACCAAAACGCCTTATTGCAAAAGGAGAATAGTACATGAAGTTGAAACTCTTGCCCTTCGATATCGTATCAGGGAGGTGTGTTATATGAGGAAGGATTCCTGGGGAGATGTTGTTCTCGGTCGCTTGTCCTCGATTAACGATCTTGTGGCTGAGGGAGCAGTATACCACAAAGACTGCTACTACACTTTTGTTAAGCCTATCAGTTGCTCAAGTTCGAAAGCTGAGATCCCCAGAGACAGCCATGTCTTAGAGTCTATGCAAGAGATTTTTGACTACATGGTAGTAGCATCGATTGTCAGTTCTCTTAAGACGAGATACTGGGCGTCGTAACAGGGGTTAAACCTCAGTGGCGAACCATCAAGGCTGAGTTAGAAAGAAAATATGGGGATCGTGTATTGATCACTCAAGGGGTAAACAGATTCAAATCGTAGTTTGTTTTAGAGACACCGAGTATCAAATTATCAACCAAACATGGTACGAAAACAGGAACAAAAACGAAGAAGAGGAGAAGTTGAGGATTGTTGCTAAAGTTGTGGAAATTATACGGCAAGACATTCAAAGTCAAGTGTACAGCAAAGATACATATCCACCCAGCGATGACTTTCTGAAGAATCCTGGTGCACTGCCTCCACTGCCAAGGGAAATGTTTCAATGGCATGTCTCTTTACGAAGAGAAT
Source organism: Euphydryas editha (assembly GCA_036937285.1). Taxonomy (NCBI): domain Eukaryota; kingdom Metazoa; phylum Arthropoda; class Insecta; order Lepidoptera; family Nymphalidae; genus Euphydryas; species Euphydryas editha. The sequence goes on from JAUPFZ010000014.1 coordinate 19,638,121, forward strand.
GTTGAAGACGACGTAGAGCCCCTCCAGCAAGAACCATCCACTGAAGATGAGGGTGCTTTGGAAGAAGAACCCTTGCCAGGACCTTCACAGTCTAAACGAATGAAAATATAAAAAAAAATATATAAAAAGTAAAAAAAAATGAAAAACGTTTCGACACCTCTATGGCTGAACAGATTTACATGAAATTGGTATGGAGATGTATTAGAACTTGGATTAGAATGCAGGCTATTTTTCATCCCGAAATAACACGATTGAAGTAGCAGGCAAGAGGAAGTGTTTGATAAGTCGTTCTTTTTTTTTCCAAAATATCACTTTTCCAGAACGTGTAGTTCAAAAACGGTTAGGAATTCGAAAAATTGTGTAGGACAAAAGTTGCAGACAATTTTATTAGCTTTCATTACGTACACTTTTTCTCTACGATGCACCGTTTTAAAGATATCAGCAAAAAACTCGAAAATGGGAACTTAAACCCCCTCCCCCCACTCCGGCGCCCCTCCTAGAGGCGGGGATTTTTAGTATGTTTTCTCTCTAAGCATCCTGAACAAATTTCTGAAGAAATTGCCTAGGTGCCAGCTCACGCACTCTACACCTGATTTTAGATTATTCTTTGAGCGAACTACTAGCACTCTTATGTAGTAATTTATTAATCTTGATACCAAAGACCGATATCCCAAAACTTTTTTGTGATTAATTTTTATAACTACTACATTTATAGAAATGTATGTTATAGTACGATATTTTATAGCCTGCCTTTTTAATAAATATGCTATCAAACGCGACATGTGGATACAAATAAACTCATCAGCTTTATATATTTACTATCTTCTAGGTTAGGATTTGATCGCTCTAGTAGTTATTGTAATTTATAACTAAATCCTACTAACATTATAATTGAAATGCGTTGGATAACTTGGACAAACATCCTTAATAAATATCTTACACCCAAAAAAAAAAAGAAAAAAAAAACACTGAATCGATAAGTAGCTTAAGATATACCAAACCGTAAAACCGCAACGAACAGCTTTTCTTTATATAGATTCCATTTCGAAAATTTATTTTTGCATTAATAAATCTATTCTGTATGACACCACTTCTCATGGGAGCGGGGAATGCTACCACTATCGTAATAATATTTAATAACCATATTAGCTTAAGTTACTTAATAATATTCACAGAGTGGGTCATCATTCGACATCCGATGACAGCACAGCGTACAGGCCGCTCGAAGAAATTCAAAAGTGGATGCAGGATGAGAACCCCACCCGGAAGTTGAGATTGTATCTCGAAAGCAAAGGTAATTTTGAAAAAATAACTTTTTGTTGTTGTGTTTTTTTCAAAGATTTTTTGTAATTTTATTTTTATTTTTAATTGTCACTAATTCGTAATAATTATTAAATATATCCTTTAGTAGAATAAAAAAATACTTATTTACCTATCACAAACAAATCGATTTTTTTTATATATTTCACATCACTATACGATACTATAATGTATAGAGAAGGAGGGACCCTTTATGATGAACTCATTCTTCCAGAAGCTGTCTCACGGGAAATCGATCTGGATAAGTCCTGATGGTTCCACTAGGAACGAAATAGACTTCATCCTGACCACCAGACGACAGATGTTCAATGAAGTCTCCGAATCCGTGATAGGGTGAAAACCAAGAGTGATCACCTATTGGCTAGAGGTACACTATCAGTGTTAAACAAGAACAGTCACGCCTGATGAAGTCTACACTGAGACCTTCTAACGCACATATCCAAAACCCCGAACGCTATTAGCTTGAATTATCCAATCGTTTCGATGTCTTGACGATTGATTGTCTGTGGACGATATAAACAGCAGGTTGGTGAACACTGTTCATACAGTCGGAAGCCGATTTTACAGACCCGGCCGTAAAAACGGCCCTCGAAACTCAAAGTCTCATGGAAGAGCGACGCTTGTTAAACCTGCAATCCTCTGGTGACGCTAAAGCATATAGGCGTATCAACAGACGGATATGGAAATCTCTGAGACACGATATGCGTGTCTTTAATACAAAAAGTATTGAGGATATGATAGAGTGGAATCGGGGCTCCAAAGTGTTCTCAAAGGATTCGTTTGTTGGTCAAAGCCGGTTGTCGAGGCTGAAAACAGAGGACGGAGGTACAGCGTCGTTCAGGTATGAGATATTGAGGGAGGTCGAGAAGTTATACGAACAGCTGTATACCTCGGTCAACCAAGTAAGCCAACCTGTTTGTAGTTCGGCTGAAGATCCACGAGCAGAGCTAACCCAATATTATTCCGAATATATCCCCGATAGCAGCTTGCACGAGATTAGTACGGCTCTGGGACAGCTTCAAAACATAAGACACCGGGCAGGGATGGCATTACGTCAGAGCTTCTGAAAGCGAGTGGAACACCGGTATTTAAAGTCCTTCAGAGGCTCTTTAATGCCGTTTTGCTCGAGGGCGTAACATTTTGCTTCTGAGCCACGTTTATAAGCTGTTCTCTACGAATCGTCTGACCGGCAAGCTTAATGAATTCTAGCCTCCCGAACAAGCCGGTTTCCGAAAAGGCTATAGTACAATAGACCACATACATATGCATTATACAAATGACCGAAGAGTATAATCGGCCATTGTGCTTAGCGTTTGTGGACTATGAGAAAGCCGTCGATTCGATCGAAACTTGGACGGTGCTGCAGTATCTCCAGCGGTGCCACATTGACTACCGGTATATCAAAGTGTTGCAGTGCTTGTACAATAACGCTAGTATGTTGGTTCGAGTACAGGAGCATAGTATAAGAGCGATTAGCTTCAGGAGTGGAAAGGATTCGGCATCAACATAAACGGTGAGTACGTTACTCACCTTCGATTTGTCGACGATATCGTGCTTATGACAGAATCCCTGTAAGACGTCAGCATTATGCTCAGTGACCTCGATGAAGTTTCCCGACGGCTGGGCCTTAAAATGAATATGGACAAGACAAAAATCATGTCGAATATCTATGTCGTGCCCACCCCGATATCGGTTCTATTTTACTCTCGAAGTTGTTGACAAGTGCATCTACCTAGGACAAAATGTCCAACTTGGTGGGTCTCGTCGGTCGAGTATCGGATCGATGAGCAGCGTTAGGGAAGTTAAAAAACATCTTTTCATACCTCAGTTCCTGAAGTCGAAAGTCTTGAAGGGTCCGCATTCTTCCGAAATGTTAATTATTATTTATATGTGAAGGCGGCTGGAACCATTTGAGTTGTTATTAGAATCTGCTTTTGACCCTAGGACTGTGGGATGCGGAGGCTGAAAAGACTTACTCGAAGGAAGCTCGCGATCTCGTCGTGAGGACCATGCAGGAGGCTGAGAAGAAGAAGAAACCGAACTGGAAGGAGATGTTCGAAGACGTGTACTACGACATGCCCCCACACATTCAGTGAGTAATATGTAAACTTTATATGTAATATTTTAAAGTTATAAAAAAGAGGTTTTTTTTCAAGCATATTAAAACCCTTATGTTTGTATTATTTAGTTATTCGACGACGCGTTGGCGCAGTGGTCACAGCAACTGGCTGATGCGCTAGCGGTCGCGGGTTCGATCCCCGCACATGACAAATATTTGTATAGGCCATACAGATGTTTGTGGTGGTCTGGGCGTTTGTGCTTGTGTATTGTGTGTGTTTCCGGACCCCCGACACAGAATTCACATCCTACTGGGAGCCGTTGAGTGTGAGACGTTTATTATTATTATTTATTAGTCTCTTGATGTTCTTTAAAATGGCGAAGCGAATATAACCGAATTTAAACCAGCAATTATAATATCATTATTTATTTTCAGAAAACAAATGCAACACATGGAGAAACATCTAGAAAAATACCAGGAACACTATCCCATGGATCAGTTTCAAAAGGAATAAAATATCATAATTGTAATAATCAATTTGTAAATTAATTATTTGTAATCCGGTCTATAGTGTAATAAATAAAATAAATGTGTGTGGCTAAAAATTCTTTATTACTGACCTAAGCTTATAGGAATATTGACGTTTAAAAAATCAGAACCTGAAAAATTGTATGATGTAACATTGAAAAAGAAGAGATAGCCCATTAGAATTGTTGGAATTTAAGAGCCCATTCACCGGTTGCTGATAAAGTTTATCTCGTAGGTTTTATATCATCCCATTAAAACAGGCCCCTAGAGTTGTTAACCCTGTTAACCTCAACTAACAAACTATAATATTTTGGATATATACTGTTGACACATAAAGTGGAGTTTGATGGTAAAGAAAAAAATATGTATAATAAAATGGTATCTGTTAGGTATCGTTATACGTCAGATAACTTTGTTAGTAACCAGTAAAACAGGTTTAAGGACTGATAAAGTTAATCTAGCACATAAGCTATCGATAGAATATCAGAGACTTTATCTGCAGGAGGAAAAACAGCCCTTAATTAAACAAAAGGCCTTTACTAAGCTACGGGATATGTTACAGGCTGTTACATGCCCTATGTTACAGGTTTATGCGATTACACAACTTACGCAACGTTAGTTTTTTGATTTGAGACTTTATCTGCAGGAGGAAAAACAGCCCTTAATTAAACAAAAGGCCTTTACTAAGCTACGGGATATGTTACAGGCTGTTACATGCCCTATTCTACAGGTTTATGCGATTACACAACTTACGCAAAGTCAGTTTTTTGATTTGTTTACACTGAGAATAGGCGTAAGACAGAAAGTTAACGAATGTATGTGTAATAAAAATTACGGACATATAGCATACGAAAAATGTAATTCTTAAAATTTATTAATAATTAAGAATACGCACACTGAAAGCAATTTGGACTGTGATAAATGCTATAAAAAGTTAAGTACCTATCTTTTTTATGAAAAAGTATAATTTTAATTACTTTGCGTTTGCAACATTTTTTAATATTTGGCCAATGTGAATGTGAAATGTCATTGTCAAATGTCAAATAAGCAATGTTGATTATTCCGTATGTTTTTATATTACTCTTTGATTATTCCTTTTTTTATGGAATAATTTGATAAATATATGTATTGTTTTTAATCATATTTGATAGAAATAAGTTTAAAATGTCTTTATTAACACGTACAGATGTTACAGCTGTTAGGTTTTTTAGTAATTATATCTTGGCAGGTACGCGAAAGAGGTTATGAGTAAAATCATATTTGAGCGTGAATATTTTAATTTTCACCTTATATACAATATTTTATTACTGTTTACTAGGTATTGGCAGTTCATTAGAGGTATATCATAGGGATAATAGTAAATTTATACGTAAAATAAATGTTTTAAAGGGGCAAAAGATTTATGGTATCAAAAGTACGAATAGCGGATCGAAATTTATTATTTTTGGGGGAAAACAGTTTTCAATTGTTGAATTAAAGTTTAATTATGGCGAAGAAACTGTATTGGAACGACAGGTGTTATGTCCTGTTGTGTGTGATGACTGGTTACATTCAGCAATATTCATATCTGAAAACAAAGTTGCACTGTTGACGGCACATAATGTAGTGCAGGTAAAGAATTTTGTAATTATCACACAAATCAAGATATATAAAACATGTTAAAAGTTAAACTCTTAACATATAACATTTACATACATTACACTTTTAAGAGAAAAGAAGACTTAAAATTGGCCCATCTATTTAAACCCCATGTAAGCATAAGCATATTAAACCTAAGCCACTTTTCACATTTGTTTATATACAGTTCAATAAAACAAAAACATAGGCTTATTCTTTTTTTTTATTATAATTTATTAGTCTCTTAAACAGTCAAGACTAAACATAGTATTTAATATTTTGTTACTCATTTTCTTTTTATTTACTTGTTTCTAATATTTTTTAATATTATCACTATCTGTGCTGCACTCATCATATACACAGTGCTTACTGAAAATCAGTGTTGGGGGCAGTTGGGGCATCAATGCCACAATGTTACTGAGTGGGCATCTGATTGGTGTCATCACAAGTTTTTTGTTTTTTATAAATTTGAATTTTAATATTAATTTCAAATGTTGTTTTTTTTTATCCTTTGTAAGCAATGTTTATTTGTTATGGTTACCAATAAAGTCTGTTTTATTTTTATTTAATTTTTATGTTTTTTGATAGATTTTTTGTTTGTAGGTTTACAGTAAACATGAAAGTGGAAATCTTTAAAACGTTCTACAATTTTTAGAACCAAAACATCCTTAAATTTAATTGCAGGTGAAAAAGGAACTGTAAAGTACTTTATAATTTTAATAAACAATTCAACTTAAATTATTACAGATTTGGAACACAGAAAATGAAACATTAAATGAAAAGTATATTAGTAAAGACAACTCGATACTGTACAGTGGGATGCTCCTGCCGCTTAAAGATGACCTTCTTGTGTTCAGTGGCACTGTATTTTCTGAGGTCATTATACACCGGTGTGGTGATGATTTACCACTACACCATTTAAAGGGTCATAAGGTTAGAGAAAATATAGGAATTTAATGTGATTTTTGAGTATTTTTACTTGAATTTTTAATCTTTTACCTAATATATATAGATAAATAAATATGTTTAACACACACATACACATGGTCATCTTTTCCTAAGGTAGGCAACTTAATGCCTGCGATTTAAATGACAGCCGATTGATACAGATTTTTTTTTAAATAGATACACATATAAATAATACATATATAAATAAATTACACCCAGACTTGGGGGCGAGAATCGAATCTACAACCATAGAGCAGAAAGCAGGATCATTGCAAACTGCAAAAACAGGCCAGTCGTAATATAATAATTTCAATATCATATTTAGTGCAACTACTTACTATTACTACTTATTAATTAAATATATAACTATGTTATATTTGCACAATTAAGACCGACACTTAAATCTATCAATCAACTCATTCAATTGTTAAATTAGGTCATCATTTATAATTTGTACGCAAAATATGTCAGATAAGAGTCCCTCAAAGTGACCTGTTAACTACTCAATTATTTGTTCTCCTTTTTTAATAACATGGGAGAAATCATCCATCCAATGGCATTACTGAAAGCAATAAATCCAAATTAATAAATCAATAAAATTATACTAATGGCTAAAGCTATAGCTTGACTAATTGTAAGTGCTATAGCTCTAGCTTTCTACTCGGCGGAAGCTATCGAATTTTATATCATCTTCATCATGTTTTTTCATATATCTTGAACATTAAAAGTGTGTACATCGACTGTCCCTACGTATACTATCAAAACTGAAAAAAGGTACTTTACAGGAGAGCACTTTTAAGTTAATTTTGTGTACAAAATTGTCATTTATTTGTTAAGTATGGATATTATACTCATGAAAAATGTGGTTTAATATGTATTTTTTTAGCTTATTCTCTTTTTTTGTATGAAAACATATATAAAAAGGAGTTTCTTAGTGCAATAAAAAAAAAAACGCAAATTTTCAGTTTCGATACTGTACGTAGGGACAGTCAACATATTATTTCATTTATACAGTTCTGTCCATCTTACATTAAAATGAAAAAGCTATTTTAATAAATTTGACTATCTTTTGCTGCCTTATTTCATACTATCAAATGATCATAACATAAAATTGCAAATATATTGAAAAAAAAAAAATTAAATTTTTTGTACATTTTTATCATGACACACCCTTGACCAAATGATCAATCATGATATGATCACATTTTGCATGTAGGTAGTTTAGGGGGTACCCATTGATTACGTGAGACAATTTTGGCGATTTTTCGACCTCCCTCCCCTTGGTGAGATTTCGTGAGATTTTGCTCGCCCCTCCAATACATCTAACGTAATTAATGGATACTCCCTTATAAACTATATTAGGGAGATATATATAAGGAGATTAAGTTATAAGAAAAAAAAATTTAAAACTTTAAAAACATTCTCTAACAACAAGTTATTTACATTAAACAAGCAATTAACCATTAATCGCAATAGCAATAACTTTAAATACCTACGTAAGATTAAAATGTTCATTATATACCATTAAATAATAATAATTATAATAAATATTTTTAGGGTGTCATATTTTCTATAAATTATAACTCAGAGAAAAAAATAATTGTGACGACATCTGACGATAGATCAGTCAGAATTTGGAAGGTCGATAACATAGAAAATTTCGATGTCGACAGCAAAGATTATTGGATAAATGCTAAGATTACATGTGTGAATAATTTATATGGTCACATGGCCAGAGTTATGCGCAGCCATATCACCAATGACTTAATTATATCAATTGGTGAAGATTCTGGAATTTGTTTTTGGAATCATCAAGGAAAACTTTTAAGGAAAGTTATGTCACATCAAAATGCTTGCATTTGGTCATTAGACGCCGATGATCGATATTTAGTCACTGGTGGTGGGGATTGTGGCGTTATTTTACACCCATTATCATTAGTATCGGAATATGGTCACAAAGAGATTGTACCTATTGAAATTGTTACACCAAAGAAAGTAAAGTTTACTGCAAGACGAAATATACTCATCATGAATGAATCAAATCAGCTTATTTATTACGATTTAATATCGAAGACTAGTCATATAAATGATTTAAATCATACATCCACATATAAATTGTTAAGTTTGTCATCTTGCAAACAAATAATAGCGGTTGCTGACATGAATGGAAAGTTAGATATTTTTATAGAAAATTGTAAAGGTGACGCCGGAATTACTAAAATTATCGACACGAAATTAAATTTAGGAAAAATTCTTTCCTTGCAATGGGCTGGGAACAGACATTTGGTTGTGTGTTCTGAAAATGGTCAGATAACAGTTTTGGCATCGAAAGAAATGGGTATAGAAGTAATTGATAAATTTAGCCTTCCACCTTGCAAAGAAATGTGGTTGACAGCAAGCGCACTTAGCTTGGATGGAAAGATTTTAGTAGTTGGTGACCGTGTTGGTCATATACACATATATTTCCATGGCATTAAAAACCCAGTTAGAACATTCAGTAAAGTGTACGATAGATACGGTGCTACATCTATAATAATTAAACGTAACGAATTTATAACTACAGGAAGAGACGGAAAAATAAAATATTTTTCTTTGAGCAACGATGTAAATAGTATAAAGTATTTGAGTTGCAAAGATTTAGAGTTCCAATGGCTTGAAAAGTTTTTGGACAAAAAAGAACATTATATATGCGGTTTTCATGAAAGAGTTTTTGTAGTTTACGACGTGAAAAATAATTTAAAAGTACTCGAAGTCGCTTGTGGAGGCGGACACAGGTCTTGGGACGCAGTGCGATATATAGAAAAAGTTGATGATAACTTTGATGAATTCATAGAAGTATTGTATTTAAAAAACTATACTCTGTACGCGGAAAAATTTCAACTTAGCAAAATAATGTCCAAGAACATTATAGATGGAATTCATTCAAAAGAAATCAATTGCTTAAAAACTTACACATACAATGAAAACAATGCTTCGACATACTTTATATCTGGAGGAGAAGATACAACTTTAAGAATAGCTACCTTAAATCTGACCTCAAAACTTAAAGACCGTGTTATATTCAAACAACTATCAAGTATACGGACCGTAAAAATTCAACCTTTGGATAAAAATAAAATTCTTCTACTATCTGCTGGTGGAAGAGCACAAATTTGCGCCAAAGTCATTACATTTAATCAAGACAATAATGAAATACATTCAGAAGAATTAATTGATTATCTTATAAAAGGTAGAGACAAAGAAAGAAAGGGAGATAAAAACTGGAGGGATTGTTCCATTGATTTTGATCCAGAAACACGAATAATGGATTTAGAAATACTTAAAGAAAACAATATTTTCACCATCATAACAGCTTGTTCCGACGCCACTTTGAGAATTTTCAACTTGGATATCGATAGTAGAAAATTAAACCCAATAAAAGAATTAAGATATCACAAAACTTGTATACTAAAAACACATATTTTCGAATTCGCAAAAAACACTGTACTGGTAACGTGTACAACTAGAGGAGATGTCGCTTTTTGGGATGTTGGGAAAACGGAAAAAAATTTAAGCGAACCAATTTTCTCAACACATACAAACAAATCTGGAATTAACAGTATAGATGTGTCTATAATAGATAATACAAGATTCTTACTAGCGACAGCAGGCGATGATAATACTATACATCTAAATTTAATTCAAATACAAAAGGATATAAACTCAATGAGAGTCACAAAATCATGGTCAAGTGACAAATATCATTGTTCCCAAATAACTGGTCTCAAATTAATTGGAGATTTGATGGTATCAACCGGTATTGACCAGAGAGTTACTGTGTTTACATTATCAGTTAAAAATGAAGTTAAATGTAATTTCTTTTCTCAACATTATAGTGACGTGTCTGATATTCATGGCTTAGATATTATAGATATATCCGAGTGAGTATAATTAGGAACTAGTGTTTCTATATCTATATATTATCGATAACCGTTTTGGTGTAGTGGTACGAGTAGTCGCCTTAATGTCAGCGGTTCTGGGTTCGATTCCCGCTCGGAGCAGATTTTTGTATTTGTAGAAATATTTATTTCTGGTCTGGGCGCATGTCTTTATTTGTCTCATTACCGTACCTCGGAGAGCACGTATGTAGCACGCTGTCGGTCCCGTTGTTATCATAGAAACCTGATAACGATCGTTACTCATGGTAGGGGAATTATGAGCAAACCCGTAGTGGAATAGCATGGTGGATTAAGCTGCAACCCTTCTATATGGAGAAGAGGCCTTTGTCCAGCAGTGGGACGTTTACAGGCTGATTCAGTTCAGTTGAGAAGTTACTCAGAAGTAAATTGATTATTAAACCGATGTTAATAATTCTTTCATCATTGGGAATTATAGATAGTCATATATTCATAAGCTACGGGCTTATTGCACCAGTTGTTGATAAAGTTTCAGATAGTATAGTATCCAATGTATAACGGTATCCTACACATAAAAGTTTTTGATGTTTTTTTTTCTGTTCTACCTTCAAAGTCCACTTTATCCGTCTATTCACAATGAAACCAAAAGTAGTAGGGTATTAGTTGGCCCTAAGGGCCTTTTTTACTTTCTGCTGATAGTCTCTGATAGCTTATTACTAACTTAAGTGGGAGATATACTATATCAGCAACCGGTGAAAGTGGATCATAATATTCTCTTTTTTATAATATAAGATAACAATAGACTAAACTGACTTATTTTCATATATTTCAGTGAATCGGTTACAATCACTGTGTTTGGAAAAGGGATTGAAGTTATAAGAATACCTAAACCAATCAAATAATAACAATTAAAAGATGTCAATTTACTGAGTTTAAAGTGAACTTTGTAATTTGAAATGGTAAGTTTTGTGACATAATATGGCTATAAATAATTTTGTTGATAACAATTATACAATTTAAATTAATAAAAGTTGCGCAGTTGGCAGTGATTCTGCTGTCTGTTTCAGGATTGTGGGTTCGATTCCCACCCCGAGCCTGGGTGTACTACCGCGCAATAACTAAATGTACCTACCTACGTGTTTTGTGTCGACAATATCAGTGTATATCAGTCGTCTGTTACCTAAAATACAGGCATTAAATTGCCTACCTTAGAAACAGACGACCGTGTGTGCATGTTAAACAAAAAAAATTGTTTATGCTAAGACAAATATCTGTTGGATTATACAGACATTTGTCGTGAGCGGGAATCGACCCGAGACTGCTAGGCCAACAGCCAGTTATTGTGACAACTGTGCCAATCTGTCCGTCATTTACAATTTGCAATACATATTGTATACTTGGTCCCTTTAAAGAACGCTTTAACTGACAGATAAATATAATGTAAATTGTAAAAAAGTATAGATACGAGTATTCCTGCAAAAAGCTAATTGGGAGCCGCTTGAACTATTTTCCGAAATTTGGAAAATCTTTTCAAAATCCAAATATAATCGGAAAACAAAGGAATCGTGTTCAAATAACAAATTTTCATCATGTCAAACTTCCGAATGGGAACGTCAGATGGCGCCTGAAACACTTACTGTTGCCAAGGCTCAAAATATAAGCAGCAATCGTAGTCGCCTTTTCGATACCTCGGCAAAAAACCATAAAACTAAAACGAAACATGAAAGATATTGACTCGGTAATAAGTTATTCAAAAGATATATTGCGTTCTTATCACCTAAAAGAAACAAAATTAATGCTTCACCAAGTTTACATTACTAAGAAATAATAATTTTATCAATATCTCTATCGTCTAGATTGCCAAGGGGCTTGTAACCGTTATATTTAAAAAATAAATCAATTTTGCCGCAGCAGAGAAGAAAAGTCCGATTTCTTGCTGAAGTGTCGTAAAAGGCGACTAAAGCCATAGTGGTGCGAACAACTACACTAACCAGGATAATGATGGGCAGCAGCGTCACCAGTGGCACATATCCTGCCACAGTATACTGCGCTTGCCAACCCGCCTGCCAAGCATTGTGGATGATATACATATGAATTAACAAATATTTATTTTTCCAGCAAATGAAGTGCATTTTGATTTGCTGATGGAATGACATGAAACGCCCGAGTCGATAGACCTCGTGGGGGGTGGGCAACGTCTACTTTACATTTTAAACTTTGAAGAGTTTTTAAACTTTCTAACACGGCAAACAAGATTCAAGTAACCCATTAGTATAGGGACAAGCAACAGAGATTCACGTATAGGGCCGCTACCCTGGGGTAAGCGCCGGGGCACGTCTGGAGATGGCGATGGACGTGGCTCTTCGCTGAACAGGCGGGCAAGAGTCGGGGGACCCGAAAATATTACAAACAACCGTAGGGAAGAGGAGACGTTAGATGCGACAGCAATTAAGTGATATTTTGCGAAGTAGGGAGATATCTCCTGCGTGCTCTACCGGTACACCGGCATTGACCACAGAGTACAAAAGTGATGATGTCTGAAGAAAGTGGTCACAAATAGAATTAAAAGAAATATTGTTCTGTTATTACAAAGCCAAGCCTGGAGGGTTGGGTTACATAAAAATACTCTAAACATTATTCAAAACTATAAATCTACATAATCCTAAAACAGAAAAATTTATAATCAAATCAGGCACGCAGAATTTTTAAACAAAATGCCATATCACAAGAAATACTAGAACGGATACAAAAACAGGTAGAATGAATGGAACTAGATGATGCAGAACCAATTTTAAATACAATAGAAGAAGCACCCACAGCACCAACACAGATACATACTACACAATGTGTGGTGATCACACCAGAACAACCGGAAATAATCAATCAACTAACAGAAAATATTAAAGTTCACGATCCATTAATTTTACAATTTCTACAAATTTTAGCCGAAACAGCCGAAACTCCATTTTATGCCCAAAGCTAAGGCCTAAGATCAATAAACAGTTCATAGAAAATTAAAATACACTACAAAATAAAATTAAAATACACTCGCGACTTATTGCTCGGAGATCATTATAAAATTTGTTTGTCAAGAAATTATTTAACGCCCCATGGCCCTATACAATTCATCCTCGACATCAGAGGACGATTGGCGCTCCAGTCAGCTCGTAACCACGACAGCTGCAACTCCGTCAAAACGTTGAACAAAAAAAACTAAAATATAATAAAATTTGTTTAATTTTCCGTTTCCGTGTTGTTATTTTTGTTTAATCACCCCCCCCCCTCCCTTTTTATTCCCGTATATGGCCCATTTGAGAAAAATAATTAGTTTACATAACTGCAGTGAAACAGTGTGACAAATAAATTTATTAAGCCGATCCCTTTGCACTAAACCTTCCAGAGCTGTCAAATGACGGCTTTGACTTAAGTTGCTATATATATATGTTATAGAAAAAGTCTTGCAGTAAGTTCAATAAAAATTTAAACCTATATAGAGTTTAACAATTTTAATTAAAGTATCAAAAGCGGTCATTTGACTGCTCTGGTAGGTTTAGTGTTAAAGAAAGAAGAGTTAAGATGTTATTATACAGGCTAAATTATATCTGATTACGACACCGAAGCGGAGGAGAAGCTATTTTGTCCTCTCGCATTGCCATGATGCCATCTGGCCACGATAGAAAACATAGATTGCTTATACAGGTGCAAGCTCATAGATACATTCTTACTAACCACTATAATAAAATTAATTTAGTTACACAGATTATTAATATTTATTACTCGATTGTTATATTAAATATCATGGATTTAATAAGATGAGCGATAAGGTTTGAATAGAATGAACTGTTTGATTAAGATTTATCTTAGCTCACCGAGACAAAGTTGTCTTCTTAATCTTATCAATAAAATGCTGGAATATTCTTGGATAAACTTATGTTGAAAGGACAAAAATTTTTTTTTATCAGTATGTACAAAACTCAGATTATAGTCTTCAATTTTGAAGACCATCTAACTACCAAGTAACTACTGTAACTTAGAGGAAAATTAAATAAGAGTACCTATTATCAGTGGCGTAGCGGGGGGGGCAAGGGGGTGCATCATGCCCCGGGTGCTACTCACCAAGGGACGCCAAATGGTCTTTCGCATGAGGGGTGGGGGGCGCCAAAAAGGTATTGTGCCCCGGGCGCGAGATAAGCTCGCTACGCCACTGTCTATTATATTACTTATATTTTACCTTACCCTTTTGTACACAAAAGTAAAACTTCGTTAAGAAATATTTAATAATGTTTAATCTCGTTTATAATAAACTAATACTACAACATACAAATAAAGTAATATAGGGAACTTCGATCTTTGTAAATTTTACTAAAATAGATGTACCTAGATCTTTCTGGGATATATTGTGATTTCAAAAAATATATAAATTAGTAACTATTCCGTAATGAAAAAGTTGCAAAGGATTTTTCTCCTATTTAGTTTTCGAACTTAATCCATCTGCTTCACTTTCCATATCATATTCTCTGAATGTTCAATTATTTAATTCAACAAAATTATCTTAAGCGTTATAAACGTATGATAATAATCTGTCGAATGATAATGTAGCTGTTAAACTGTGATTAGATACAGAGCGTATATAAAACGTTGAAATGCTCTTTATGCAAATAATAGGTACTGTGTGTCATACTGTGCACAGTGAGACTACATCGCGTCACATCCTCTTGTTTTGTAAATTTCTAGTCAATTTTCGATGTAAGTAGAGCTTAAATTGTATATTTTTGATTAATAAAATCACAAATTCCATATTTTTATGTTTACTTAACGACTGATGAGGAAGTTTGAACATGTTATAGGTGTATAATTATGCCAATGTGTGTAAGTTTTTTTAATGTGTGGGTAAGTTTTTTAATCCATTACAACTCATTAACTGATGAATAGATTTGGACGTAGGTATCACGATGAGATGGTGTCAGTGGTCGCCCAAAAGCCAGCGGTCGCGTGTTTTATTCCCTCTCAGAGCATTTCTATTTGTGCAAATATTTATTTCCGGTCTAGGTGTATATCATTGTGGGTTTCCGCACATGCCTCATAAAGCCGCCGGCCCCGGTTGTCATCATAGACACCTATAGACACCGATAGCGATCGTTACTCATAGTAGGGAAATTATCCGGTAAGCTGCAGTGCAGTAGCGTGGTGAATTAAGCTCCAACCCTTGTTCTACATGGAGAAGAGGCCTTTTGTCTAGCAGTGGGACGTTTACAGGATGATTTAGTTCAGTTCAGAATTTTGAAGATACATATTAATGTAGTCTATTTAGCATACACAGTAAAGATAATAAAGTAATATTAAATACTGCAATACAAAAAAAAAAAAAAAAACAATGTTATACCTTGTAACTAGTAATACAACGGGAGTGTTTAGCGAAAAAAGAAATAGAAGTACTTTGAAAAAAATAAAACGTATAATTTTTAGATACCTACGTATTTTCAAAATACAGAATGACTGGTAAATTACTATCAATATTTAAGGAGAATACTCGGTACACGATTCTCATTATTACGATTAAAAGATGATGATCGGCTCACTAAATACAATATTGTGTCTATACCAGATACCAGTAAGATCGTAGAAAAGAGATGACGGTAGTTTAAAACAACAGTGTTATTATATTTTGGATAAACATGGCTGCAAAAGTAAACTCAGATATCATAAAAGGAATAAAAAAAACCATATAGTATAATATATGGTTAAATACTAACATACTAAATCCCAAGAATAATCCCATTGCCTAAGACAGTAACAATTACTATTAATTTTTTATATTTTTTATATAGCTATTTTCAGTTGGTTTGTTTTTAGTCAAACTAGATATTTATAAATGTTTTAATTAATAATTAAGATAGTAAGATACGTAAATGGCGTGATTTAAAGGTGCAAATTTCTCAAGACTGATTGATAAATAAGTATACCAAATGATTGTATGGATCTCTATTTTGTAATAAAACATTATTATTTTTGAATATATATTTTTTTATTTATTTAGTAATATTATAACACCGCTGATTGATTATGATTTTTAATTTTAATGTATAAAAATATTATTCCATTATGAAATTTTAATAGTTTTCTATTTAGTAACATTAGTTGCACTGTAATTTCATAGTAATATACCATAATGAACAAATAAAATTAATGTTAAAGTGTTACTATAATAATATAAATCAAAATAAATAATGCTGTAAATAAAAATAAAAAAACAGACATATCATAGAATCTCATTGAATGTTTTATAGAATTCTGAACTCAGACTTTATTGAGAAAAAAACATTGACTTTTTTCAATAATATTGGCTCTCCTTTAAAATTTCATAATTTCGTTTAGTAACGTTTTTACTTTAAAGATGCGATATGCATTTCCAAATGTATATAATGACTGGGCAGTTTTGCGATGTGATGATTACGCTCACCAAGTACCCGTAGGTATTTATTTGTTATTTATATAGATGAGATAATTTGTGCTTTAAATTGGACGTCATTATTAATGTATATTTTTTTAGATACGATTTAGATAAAATTTTATCGACGGAAATCGATTGAATTTTTCGTCAAATTTGATTTAAATTTTCACGGATGATTTTAAAATGATGAATATTTTTTTTTTTTTTTATTGAGTGTAACAGTTATATTTATTATAGTTATAAGAAGTTTTTATTTGTAATCTGTGTTTTAAAATTATTTGGTTAATTTAAGAATAAAATATTATTCGACACTAACTTATTAGGTACTTA
Organism: Euphydryas editha; assembly: GCA_036937285.1. Lineage (NCBI taxonomy): Eukaryota > Metazoa > Arthropoda > Insecta > Lepidoptera > Nymphalidae > Euphydryas > Euphydryas editha. Next base: position 19,655,270 of record JAUPFZ010000014.1, read on the forward strand.
TAGACGTATACCTAGATGTTTTAAAAGAGTCCCTGAATGAAGTGAATGATATTTATTTTAGCTATACTTTGAAAATAATTATTTATCTTATTTTATTGCTAGATCATTGTGGGAATTTCAAAAATATTTACATAATAATCATTTGGTTGGTAGATAATCAACTGTATCATAAAAACCGTAAATAATATTATTAATTGAAAAAAAAAAACTCGAATTTAACAAATATTTGGAAATTATCTTATATGATACTCAATGAATATCTTATATTAATGTTACGAAGATAATAATAAATTACGAAAAATAATATTACGAAGTTAAACTGAATTTTAATTAAGGTCAAGACAGCTTTTTGATTTAAATTTTAAAGTGACATTAGTTCGTATAATTATTATATTTAATGCAGTTAATTTTATTTATATTTTTGTATCTAGGTTATACTTTCGATAATTTAATTTCAAGATTGTTTCTTTAAAAATTTTTTTAGTTAAAACAAAAATATAATTATTATAAATAAATGCGAGAATCTCAATAACTTGGTTGTAAATCAATCTTCTATTGATATATTCAATACAAAACCTAATGTGATAAAACACTTGCTCACTTCTAATTTCTTTAGTAAGTCTCCCACTTAGCACTTTCCGCTTAACTTCTTCTTCGTTGTAATATTATTATTATTTTTTTCAAAATCACTTTTCCAGCGTAGTTATAGTTAATTATTAGTGAAGACTGTTAAATGGCTCTTAGATGATTATTAGAAGATGATTATTAAGACTGATTGTACTTGTAAGCTAGCTGTAAGTCTTCCAAATAAAATAAAATAAAATAAAATAATTATTTATATTAAAGATTACTTAAAATAAATATAAATAGTAAAGTGGTGATTAATTTCTTATTACAATAATTGTTGTAAACGCAAATCAGCGATCTTTCCCGGTCAATCTTTGTGTAGACGACAAATTGTAGGAGTGAACGCCGTATTTTACAATGATAATAGCTTGAACGGTTTCTATTCAAGTATTTCGACTTGTCGCTAGGCCGACCTTGTTAGATTACGTCACGTAAAGAATTGGCCATATGAATGATGTATGGAGTTTTAGGATTTAAAATACTCATTTGAGGTTAGACTTATGTGGAAATAACACATTTAAAGTTATTTTTGTAGTTATTATTAAGTGAAGTTCAATAAACTTGTTTCAGATATAAAAGTTTATAGATAAAATTCAATTTTTTTAAATAGTTTGTTAATTTATCTCCTAAATTTGTAATACCGGAAATATCAAAAGTAAGTTTTTTTTAAACATTTTATCGATTGTCGTTGTAAGTTTTTTATTTTTATTTTATAGATATCAGTTATATAAGTTCTAATCTAATATATATTATATCGTTTTGTTTAGGACTGATAAAAATATAATGTTATATACAAGAAAGAAAATAAAGATAATTTATAGTGAAGTTCGTTAACCTTTCGTTACGGATTTGGGTTGCCAGGTCGCCAAACCTAATACCCGGACAGACCAGCCAGTTTGAACGGACATTTGGGTAAAAAAGCCGGACATCCTTCATAATAAGGATTTTTTTTTTGTCTCAATATTAATAGGAAAGACAAAAAAATTGTATGTAAAATCAAGCTTTTTTTGATTATTACCATAAATCTTGTTAAATTCTAATGAAATATAAATAAAATCGAATACCAAATCAGTCTATTTTATTATTAATCAGTCAAATAAAGTCATCAGTCAAAATTAAATTCTAGACAGGTAAACTTTAATTTAATTTAATTTAATTTAATACTTTATTACACACATAAATGAATAAACATTGTAAAATATTTACAGCAAATGTGCAATGGCGGCCTTATCACTAGAAGCGATTTCTTACAGGCAACCATGAGTTTAGGATTTCTGGACACAAAGCAGTTGATGCGTAAAGTATTAGCACTATACATACTAGGTTACATACATAAAATAGTAGTTTAATATAAATATATAATACATACACACATATACATACACATACATACATACATATACTTATATATTATAATTTTAAACTTTTATCAACATTTTTAGGTAAATTCTCGCTCGCTCGTTTGTCAAATGTAAAAAGCCTAACAAAAGCCGGAGAAGCCGGATACCGTTTATTTTGGCCGGACACGGAATCAAAAAGCCATATTATGACCGGCTTTATCCGGATGCCTATCAACGCTAGTTACGGCACTCTGCTCCGCAAAGTGGCACCACTTTTTTTTTAACGTTGGGAAATGCATTTACGCATCCCGCCGCCCGAGGGCGACGGGTATGTGGGACTCGCTGACATGGCAGAACGTGCCAGAATACCGCACTAAAACCCAGCGGTGCCCTCATCGTCGTAGTGGGGCGCCACGGGATCGCTTTCGCATGCAACCGTGACGCCCCGAAAGTGGCACCACTAGTCTAGGCAACATGTGCCATTTTAGTCAACTTTTTTCAGCTGTCTTCGAAAATTATGATTGATGTGTCATCCGATTCGGAATGGCATCAAGCGGAACTTAATTTTTTTCAAAAATCATTTAGATGCCATTCCGAATTGAATGAAACCTCAATCATAATTTTCGGAGACTGCTGAAAAAAGTTGACTAAAATGGCACAAGTTGGTTAGACTAGACTGTGTACACGTTGCATGTCGGTAAGCTGAGGTTCGGACTTTTTTATTTAAGTGTTAAATAACAATATATTTTTGGAAATACTCTAAATAAAAATGCAATTCAGATTCAAAGATATAAAGTAATTTAATTGCCTATGATAAATTTTAAAACAACACAAACCCAAATTACAATTTTTTAATGTAACATTATTTTGATTTTCACTATCTGAATCAGTCAATCCGTTAGAGAATAGAATTTGTTTAGACTTTCTCTACATATATCTACATTCTGACAAGGGTGTAAAAATAATTTTTAAAAAAAGGATTTTTTTGGAGTTTACTCCTTAAGAATCGATTTTCATATATAAGGCGCCCGGTATGAGAAAAATATGAGAGGTAAAACCTACTGATGAATGACCTCGTTACTTTTTCGGTGCGCACCTATGGTGCGGTGCGAAAGTAATGTTGCTCTAATTAATATTGAAAAATAATATTTAAAAAATAAATGATAATTGTCAGATAATAATAATTACATAATTTATCAACATTCCTAATGAAATATTTGTGCACATCTGAAATTGACTATTGTGAAAAGTTTAATGTAAAATATTTCGCCGATTAGTTATAATAAATGTATATAAAATGAATAAATATATATTTATATATGTATATTATTTTCATTAATTTGTTAATTTACCCTTTCATATGGTATTAATCTTATTTTCAGTTGGATAAACTCTTTTTGCGTATGTTTAGACAATCGTACTTAAGGAGTAAACTCCAGTCGTGCGTCGGAGCTGACACACACAATTTTTTTATATATAATATATAGGTATACATATATATTTTTAATATTTAATTAAATGTAAAAATCACAATTAGTTCAGATGAATCTGACATTGAACTTACATAAGACGAGATTATTCGTAATTTTAATGATGAAGCCAAATTAATAACGGACAATTTATTGCCTCAGAAATCTAAAGGGCGCTACATTTTCGCGTAAAAACTGTAAAATAGGCGATAAGTGTTATTTTGTGTCACATACGAATTATTTTTACCGAGTGTACCGATTTTAATGATATTATATAGATATTTATATTGTGTGTGTGTGTCTTGTAATGTGGTCCCATTTAAATTTGAGAGAGATCTGACGAGTAGTTTTTGAGTTATGTGTGTGATAATGAGATAGTGTTGATGATGTTCTCGTTTTATTACTTGTCGATGTAAAAAAAAAACTGCAGAGGATGGGTGAGAAGAGCATCCCGTTGTCCCCTTCTAGTTTGGTGATGTTCTGATGAAGAGTTTCCGAGAAATGCAACGGAACTCTTCAATAAATGACAGCAAATCTGCTGTGGTTACTATACATTGTTTACACAATCACACAATATAATATCACGCCAGCTGAAGTCGGTTTTTGTTTAGTTAAAATTTTAAAATTATTCGCAACAAAGTCTGCATCACGAGACAGATGCTAACGGAAAAGGCTTAATAATATGTTATTAAGTATTCTCCTCTACAAGTTATCATTCATAAATTGACGAGTCATAAATATACTTTTAGATTATTTGACTACAGTATAATTTGATTTTAAATTTCGATTTTGTTTGATTTCATAATAAGATGGCGCCCGAGGTGAAGGCTGTAACGGAGCCCGTGTGGCTGGGCGAAGGCCCGCACTGGTCGCACACGCACAAGGCGCTGTTCTTCGTGAGCATTTTCGACAAGACCATCCACAAGTACGATCCGGCCACCGGGGAGCATACAAGAGCTAAGTTAGGTGAGTACTTTTTACATAAACAGCCATCAACTGGTGGTTCTACCGGTGCCCAGTGAACCCTGTCTCCTTACACTTACAACACCAGTAGATAGTATTTAGCTACTAAGCTATATCACGCGGATTTTCTGCGAGAGTGTAGTTCGTCGAATCCGACCTTCATGAACTTAGCACTCGACTATGAAAAAAGCATTTTTGAAATATTTCGATTAGTAGTGGATAATAGTTTAGTGGAAATAGTGTTTATATTTTAAAATTGATGTTAAATCAAACAATGGAAAAAACAAACACTGAAGAAAATTAGAAAAATATACATTCTTTTATATTAAAACATTTTTTTAAATTAAAAAAGAAATGATAGCCATTTTGCAGACAAAAAAGGTTATATTTTGCATATTTATAATAATAATTTTACGTTTTATACAAATACAAAAAACTTACTAATTTTAAAAATCATGATATAAATTACTAACAGTAGTTTCAATTTAATTTATTGGTAGGTACCAAAATTTTTTTGGTACCTACTAAAAAGAAACCATTTCCTCACATTAAAAAAAAAAATATTTTTTACAAGAAAACGTTAGTTGATTAAATTGCCTCTTTTTTCGTTAGTAGTAAAATAGAAAAATTAAATAATATACACTTTTATTCTCAAGTAATTTTCTATTAGAAATTTTATAAAATAAATTCAATTAAAAATCATAATATTCGTTTAATGCTAATGCTAAAAATGGAAGAAAAAACCTTTGAAGATAATAACCGTATTGGAAGTATTTTCAATTCCAGTTGTTAATATGTGTCAGAAATTGGATCAGAAGCCATGAAAGTTAGTTAAACTAATTATCAACTGATTTTGAATGAACCATTCCCGATCGATGGTCTGCACGATTACTACTAACGCCTAAAATGACTGAGAAACATTCGTAGAGGTTAGTAGTGGAAATATTTTCGATTGTAGTAGAATAAATGTTACAGAAAATGGGATGATTTTATGGATCAATTTTTTTGTATTAATTTAGATTAATATTAAGATTTTTTGGTGTCATGAAATACACGAAAATTTCATGAAGTGGTCGCATTTCATGAAATGTTTCACTGTCCATTGGCCATATCATGATGTGCCTTGGCCAGATCAATGATAAGAAATCGTTTATCGATATGGTCAACTAAGACGCGCTACTTCGTGAATTGATTAAGACTATTTGATCATATATCGCTTATAAAATGTTTCCATGTATAACCCGTTTTAAATTGTTTGTTTCAAAAGCCGATATGCCAGGCTTCATAATACCGGTAGAGGGGACCCTGGACCAGTTCGTCGTGGGGCAGAAGAGGCGTGTCGTGGTGGTGCAGTGGGACGGGAAGGGCGAGGCGCACGAGCTACGGCAGCTGGCGGAACTGGACCAGCACTCGCCAGACAATCGAATCAACGATGCTAAGGCTGACCCCAGGGGACGACTGTTTGTGGGTAAGTCACTTGTAGAATATTAATTCAATATCAAAATTAAAATTTTCTATATTCAAGTAGGTTACCAAAGAAATTTTTAATTGTCATTTTACAAAGTATATATAGTAAATCTAAAGCTACCACCGATTTGGAATGTTGCTTCTACTGAGAAGAATCGGCAAGAAACTGAACATTTTCTCTAGTTATGGAATTTTATCATATATGGCCTAGAAATAAAACGTTTAGTTTGCGAAGTCAGAAACTGGGATTTAAAATTTTATAATTCCTTCTGGTTTATACCTTTCACGTTTGCTACTGTTTTTTGTTTCAAATATATATAAATATATTGTAATGCAATTGTCAACATGTCTAACTTATTAAAACATCCAGAAGGAAGACTCGAGCTCCAAAATCATAAATACCGTGAAGAGCTCTTTTTGCAGGATAAATACACTCTCAATATCTGTAGCGTTACACCATAGTAACAAACCGTAAGACATGATACTATATTAATCGAGTAGTATCAACGTTGGTCAGTTGACAAACATTTTTAACCCTGAATGCTGCGGAGCTAAGCTTCCCAGTCAAGGATGATAAATGGAAGTTCCACTGAAGTTTGGAACCTGATTTATCCCTAAAAAACTGTAGTATCACTAACAACAAGACTCTCGTTATTTATTTCCAATTAATTATTAGGATGCTTAATATTACCTAAAACAAAAACAAGACGTTTGCTTTATTGGCGTTTAAAGCCGTATGTTGTTTATCTTAAACCGGTTTTGTATTCGTGACAAAGCACCGTTCACGTTGTGAACATTTTCATTTTTCTTATCAGCATTAGAAATGAGCAATGTGACCTCAGCAAAAATACAATATCACAATTGAACATAAAATGGGTGATCATTTGATCATTGGGGATAAAAAAAAAGGACCTAGAATTGATCCCCGTGGAACGCCCAATTTAAACACATACACATATTACTTGATAATACCCACAAATCCGCATTTGCTTTGTTTTTAAATTTACGATACAATTTTTTTTTTTGCATACAGATGTTTGTCATGTGATGATTAAATTGGGAATTCTAAATAATGATCGAATTATCTCATCACTAAATCAATAAATCATTTAGCATATAACCTTATACAACTTCAACTGATAATAAAATATAATAAAATATTTTTCAATAAAAATACCTTATAATTTTTCAGGTACAATGGGCTTCGAGTACGAGCCAGGAAAGTTCCATCTCAAAAAGGGATCCTTGTACAGAATCGACGCTGATGGCTCCGTCCATCACGTAGAAAAAGGTCTCGACATCTCGAACGGGCTCTGCTGGGATGAGAAGGAAAAAGCATTCTACTTCGCTGACTCCTTCGAGTACGCGATACGAAGATACGATTATGATATCGAAACTGGAAATATATGTAAGTTACAGACCGTCTAGTGATTTAAAGTGCCGCGGAAGAATCGCCTAAGCAACGAAAATAAAAACTAACATCACCTAAGCATGCATTCGTTATCGTATTTTTGGAACTGGAAAGTCTGCCTAAGTTTAAAACGACATCCAATATTATGTTGCATTTTAAATGTCATAAGTAGTCTGTGATAGGATATCTATTGAAATTGGTCACAAGAATACAATTCATTTACATAAGAAACATTTCATCGTAATAACAACACAACATTAATGGCCATTACATACAATTAAAATATCATCTAACTTGAGGGTAATTTTATAAAAATTGTCGTGTTTCAATCTTATCTTATCTTTATATCCGTAGGTAATTTTTTTTAAAGCTGATCACCTTCATACATTATATTTCGTTTTCCGTAGTTTGTTCGTGTTGCGTGTAATATAATATTATCAGCATTTCTGAGTCTTGTTTTCTCAATTTAGAATTTTTTCGTGAAAGTTATCTGTGTGTATGTCTCTATTAAGAATCTTCTATTACTAATATCCTTTCTTCCTTTCGTGCTGAAGCTGGTTCAAGAATCCCTGTAATAATAAGATTTCTTTTTCTTCTTTCTCGCTCACATATTTCTTCTGTTACCGACTCCGACGACATTGCTGCAGTTGAATGGGAAACAGTTGGCTCAGTTTTTAGTTGCTTAATTTCATATTGTACGGTTGCTAGTTTCTTTTCCGTCACAGTGTATTTATCTACTAGAGAGGACACATCTGATTTTATTTCATTTGGTTCTTTGATGATATTATTGGTGGTGGATTTTATGTTGCTTATTCGTTACTTCATTGGAGCCACATTCAACGATATTTTTTCCGTGAAATCTTTTTGACTTGTGCCTAAAGAAGTTAACGAGGTCATCATTTGTGCTATCTGGGTCTTGATTTTGCTTACTTCCTCCCTTATAACAAGTATGTGTTAATTTTCTTCAGGGTGATTCCTTTATTGCGAAAATTAATCCTTTGAATATCAGAAGTCTCAGAAGGTACACCATCATCAGTTAAATCAGATTGTGAATCGGAGTAACTCGTGCTCATTTAACTTCTAGTTGGTGAGCGTAACATAATGATCTGTTTTGTTTACTCACTCTCCAGCAGCAACTACGCTCGGCAAGTAGGTACACCACTCGGGAATATAATGCAGCAAGGATCACAGAAAGATGTATTACACTTTAACACTTAGCATGCTAAAGGTTTAAATTAAGTTATAGTGATAATTATGAATCACAGTAAAATATTGAACGACACGTCTACTCTGTACGCTGTCCACCGCGAAACTCAAAAACAATGCTTATAATTAAAGTATCGAGGCTATATAAATTATAATTTTCTATTTTTACTATAAATATAAAACCGATTTTTATATTAGTCAATACAAAAATAAATCATAAATCAAAAATATATCCTAAAGTTTTATCTGTTGAATACCGTTATACATCAGAGTTTTATCAACAACCGCTGAAGTAATAACTGACCTTTAATAATTTAATTTTTTGTTTTTAGCAAATCCGAAGTTAATATTCAAATACAAGGATCACGGTCTCGACGGTATTGTAGACGGTATGACCATAGACACGGACGGAAACCTCTGGGTTGCCAACTTTGACGGATCACAGGTAATGTATGCAGAAAATAAAAAAAATATATTAATATGAGATAATGCTATTATAAATACATAAAAGACGACATGAATGGCAGCGCTTGGATCCCTTATAATACTTATAATAAATAGGAATAATATGTAATTTTGTTCTTTCGTTTTTAATCTACATCAGGTGCTCAAGATCGACCCTCGTAAGGGCGTAGTCTTACAGAAGATTCCCACACCAGCGCTACAGACCACATCCGTAACCTGGGGAGGCGAAGCCCTAGACGACTTATACGTCACATCCGCTTGCATGAATCGCGGCCAGGAGCAGCTACCGCCTTGTGGATCACTCTTCCGTGTCCGCGGCTTGCACGCTAAGGGATTCAAAAACAATAATGTTAAGCTGTAATTAATAAATATTATTATGTAAAAATAATAAATAGATATATAAGTAATTGAAGTGTATGTTTTAAATATAGAACAATAAAATCGTGTTTATTAAGGCAGTTTTTTTTTATTGTACAATTCAAAATATTATGTAACTAAAGCTCAAATATGTACCTACTAAAATGATCAAAAATCGTCGTCACAGTCTACACGATCGTAGTGGACAAGAAAAAAATGTTTTATAATTTTATCATTTATCTGTCAAGTATTTGTAATTTTTATTCAATAATGAATTTTGACACTAATAGCCATACAACGAAGAATGGAAATTAATCGAATATTGACACATGATTTCTTTAATCTGTCATCTGGAAACTAATACAATTTTATTTCGTTAGCAGACGCTCAATAATTGATACGAGAGTATGGCTATTTATTTCGATAGTCAATGCTTGGAAGGAGTCCCGGGATGTTTTGGTATTCTGTGATTTGTCCAAGACGTTTGACTATCTACATTCTACAACATCATACATTAATAAGGAAACTCAGTTACTATGACATTGAAATGAACCCTCTAAAAGTTTCGAGTTCTTGTCTTAGTAATGGAACTCAGAGGGTGGAAGTAAATGGTAATAGCTCCGCTGGGTCTCTTGTTTAGATGGGAGTCACACAACTCACCCCCAGTTCCCTTGATCTATCGACTGACGGGTACACTGAGCAGCATACGCTGATACAAGTTATAGCCGCACCGGACAACAACTGAACTCCTTAAGGCTGCGGGACGACATGTCCTAAAAGGTTTAGCAGAGCTCTTTAATGTCGTCGCCCAGTGGGGTATTAAGCCAGAGGCGTAGTCCAGGAGTATTAGGCGTCTGGAATCACTGTCTGCCTAAGATACAGGACTTTCCTACTTTAGGCGACAGGGGTATAAAATCCAGTGTACAGTTATGTGTAATTTTGACAATTGTTTGTATTTATTTTATGATCTATTCTTAAGAACTGTTTGTAACATACTTATGCAAATAAATATTTATTTATTTATTTATTTATTTCATTGCATTTGTTTCGTTCACAGAACGACTACGAGTAATGAGCTGATGACATAAAAGGGATTATTGGATTATTGTTTGTGGTCCTATACATTTTATCTTTTTGACTAGTTCAAAAACTACTACGAGTTATGAGCTGATAACGTTAAAATTAAAAGGGATTGTTGTTTAGTGATCTCATTCAGCGTGTCGACTGATTCAAGAGCTTGTGTTTAGAGAGCGAGTTATGAACGAATAAAAAAAATGCTGTGCCGATCACGTACACAGATTTCGTAGAAATAAACAAAACTAATAAATTAAATATAATAAACGTATGCGTATATAGCAGTTATAAGGCATCTCTAACTAAATCTCAACAAAATCAATCATATCTCAACCATAAAACTGATGAAGAAATATTTATAGTAACGGACGAATATTTTAATTAGCATAATTTGGAATGGCGTAACTGTTCAAGTGTTTGCTCAGATGGCCCAGCAGCTATATATAGATAAATATAGACAAGAAAGGTTAAATCGTTAAATGCTTTATAACTAAGGTTGTTGAAAAAAATCCTAATATTCAAAACAGCATTGTTTTTTACATAGGGAAACTCTTATGACGAAGTCTCTGCCTGACGAGCTACTGTGCATTCGTCAAGAAATTATCAAAATCGTAAATTACATCAAGTCGCGACCGCTGAACTTTCGTTTTTTAATGCAGTGTATCAAGGAATGGGGCTGCCCCCGTTCGTAAGAACTTGTGTTACAGATACTAGGAACGGAAATAAATTTAAGATATAAATACATATATACATAAATACACATCCATGACCCGGTGCAGACATCTATATTCGTCATACAGATTATCTGCACCTGGCGGGATTCGAACCCGTGACCGCTGCGTAGAGTGTCCAGTTGCCTGACCACTAGACCAGCCGGCCGTCAAAATTATGTTAAATAGAGCTATTTGTTATTTTATATATTATTTTATATTGTTTTTAAATATTAATAATGATTTTTATTCAATATTAATTTTACAATAAATATTTTGACAGATTTTAACACTGCTTAACCTAATTCACTTATTGAGACTTGTTTTAGTTGTTGTAATTATTTTACTTACTGTTTTTAGCTGACCCACGGAAAATTTTTTAATTTAATATTCACTCTGTGTAATATATCACATTTTACATTGACAAAATTTTTTTTTCAAGTTTATTTTATTTTTTCAATAGCTATTTGACATCCAATACATGTTTATTTTCTCAAAAGAGCCACCGTAAGTTGTATCGTTAGATGGCGCTAGGGTCACTCACCCAGCGAATATAAATAATAAAATTTACACAGTTTATTCATATAAATATGTCGAAAACAACAAAGTTTGATAAATAAATCGAGTTGACACTTGAAATCAACCGGGTGCCGTTATCGGCGCCGCTCGAGTGCATAGAGTTAAAATACTCATTTGAGGTTAGACTTATGAGGAAATAACACATTTAAAGTTATTTTTGTAGTTATTATTAAGTGAAGTTTAATAAACTTGTTTCAGATATAAAAGTTTATAGATAAAATTCCATTTTATAAAATAATTTGTTGATTTACCTCCTAAATTTGAAATACCGGAAATATCAAAAGTAAGTTTTTTTTTTACATTTTATCGATTGTCGTTGTAAGTTTTTTTTTTTTTTTATAGATATCAGTTATATAAGTTCTAATCTAATATATATTATATCGTTTTGTTTAGGACCGATAAAAATATAATCTATACAAATAATAAATCTGTTAAAATCTCCGTTTTATTAATACACTATATATCATCAAGAATTTCAATCAGCGCCATCTCTTATCATTTTTTGTTCGTGCACGTATCACGTAAAAAGTACAAAACCAATGTAAATAACTTTAATACATAAAAATTATACATAACTCACAGTATAATTTAGTTTTTGTTTCATTGTAATTAAATTTAAAAATAAAAATTTAAGAAAATAGAAATACGCCTACGCGACATCTGGTCTAACGAATCTTAAAAACTCACAAAACTTATTTTTGAGTTATTATTTTGTTAAACTTAAAAGTTTACTAAATATGTCGGATAGGAATAGAAATCGTTTTAATATTTTAGATATAAACATCATTTTTAATTAATATAGGTATTATGTTAAATGTCACTTAATATAAAAACGATATTCTACCATTATACGATAGATGTCGCATGTAGGTGATAAAAAATATAAATTTATAATTTTTAAAATTTTAGTTAAATACCCGTACGAAGCCTGGGCGGGCCGCTAGTGTTATATAAATTTTAAGCAAGAAAATAAAGATAATTCGTGCAAAATAATATGAATTCGTTTAGATCATAATTATAATTATTCTAGAAAAAGAAATTAATGTTCATTACAATATTAAATAAATTAAGATATTATAAATAATTTTATAATTCTAGTCGAGTTATTAAAACTAAAGTATTTTTAAATTGTAAACAAAGATATCAGATATCTTTGTTTACAAATGATGTTATAATGCGTCTTATCGTGAATAAATTTCCAACTTGATTGTATGCCAAGTTTTTTTTCTGTTTGTTAAATTGTTATTAATCCTTGTTGTACAATAAAGTATATTTTATTAATAAATTAATTCAATATGCGTATATAAGCTATTTTACAGTCAGTAGGTAATCAGAATTCGTCGTTCGTGACGTCAAAGACTTGTGGTGTTGTGAAACCGATATATCGACGATATTGCGAGTTTTCCGATATATCGGAATCGGCGATATTAATTTGTCGATACACCGATACATTTTGAATTTCGCGTGCTATAGTTAACTCATACCTATAAACGCGCCATCGCCGCGCTTAATTCGTTCATATAAAGGCAGCACAATTTGTCTATGCTAGGGAATCTCCACGTTATTGTTTTTTTGACTTGCGCAGCTATCCTCTCATATACATACCTCACGTAACCCATTTCGCTAGTTGCTTTTAGTGTGTTATAATTTTAATTTCTTTGTGGTTGTGATTGTAATGTGATTTTTTTAGTTGCTACGTAATCATACTGTTCTCCAATCTGAAGAAATCCATCTCCAAATTTGAAGAAAGTAGCACAAAAATATTTTAGTTTCCAACTAAGTTCTGTGGCATCTGACCGTATCGGTTTTGAATTAATTAGCAATACTTTTTTATAAGTATCGGTATTGGTATCGGCGATATTTTTTGACGTGATAACGTCTTGTAAATCGATAAATGCCGGCTGCACGCCCGAAGAAGTGTCACGTGTCGCGAGCAAGAGCGCGGAACAAGCGATAGAGAGGCACGATCGTCCTAATCGTTCAGCTTGTAAATGAAAAACAATAACGCAAATTGGAGGATAAGGTTAAATATCACACATGTATATAAGTTTTGAATAAATTGTGTAATTTAAGTAATCAAATATTAGAATTAACGAGTGTAAATAAATGTTAATTTATCGAAAAAACTTTTAATTAATTGAATTAACTCACTCTTTGTAGGAAAATAATGATAACGCAGTAATAATTAAATTAGAAAAAGTATGCAATTTTTTTTCAATGTTTTCTTATGACGTTATCACGTAAAATTATCGTCCGTAAACCGACTTTACAGACAACCAATTTTTTTATTTATAAATATCGGTATCTTATCGGCCGAAGTACGTATCTATGCATCCCTAGTTACAGCTAATCTTTCGTTTATGATTCATTAAACACATCTAGAAGCAGCTACTGTGCTTGTATATTAAGAAAACGTCCCCAACACAAGTATATATATATGTATATTGGGAATACCACCGAATATAGAGCGCATCGTATGACGGAAAAACCCTCACATATCGAATTCTCCGTGGTTGCATTCCAGACTGAATTAAAGTAATTTTAATGTAATAATTTAGTTGACGAGAAAGTTCGAAGAAGAGTTTGAAGTTTTGTTAAAATTTTAAAATTAATCTCAACAAAGTCTGCATCACGACACCGAGGCTGACGGAGAAGTCATAATAATATGTTATTAAATATTCTCTTCTACAAGTTATCATTACATAAATTGACGATTCATAATTAGACTTTAAGCTTATTTGACTACAGTATACTTTGAATTTAAATTTCATAACAAGATGGCGCCCGAATTGAAGGCTCTAACGGAGCCCGTGTGGCTGGGCGAAGGCCCGCACTGGTCGCACACGCACAAGGCGCTGTTCTTCGTTAGCATCTACGACAAGACCATCCACAAGTACGATCCGGCCACCGGGGAGCACACTAGAGCTAAGTTGGGTGAGTACTTTTTACACAAACAGCCATCAAATTAACTGGTGGTTCTACCGATGCCCAGTGAACTCTGTCTCTCATTAAGACCGTATACGAAAAGCCAAGATAGAATTTACCTACTCAAGCTATATCACGCGGATTTTCTGCGAGAGTGTAGTTTGTCGAACCCGACCTTCATGAACTTAGCACTCGACTTCGAAAAACGTATTTTTTTTATTTTTTTTGAAGTGAAACTTTTATATAGATGCATTTGCAATGGTGGATGAGGAACTTTACACCCTGTTCCTCACTTCCTCAGTGGCTAAACGAATCGCAACGGACAAGCGAAAAAACGAATCGCAACGAAATTTATACTTACTTGAAGTTTTACGGGGAGTATGCATGGGGCAATGGAGTACGATCCTTTGTCTCCAAGTCGAGAGACTGACGACGGGTGCCGATGATCAAATCCGGATACGAAAGGGTATTTTCCAGGGTGATTGTCTGAGCCTACTTTGGTTTTGCTTGTCCTTGAACCCTTTAAGCACTCTGCTGGAGCGTTTGGGGACGGGCTTTCAGTTTCGGAGAGGAGGTACTAAAGTCTCCCACCTTCTCTACATGGATGACCTCAAGCTGCTGGCATCTAATGCTGCACACCTTATGGAGTTGCTGAAAATCACTACTGAGTTCAGCGTATCCATCAGGATGCAGCTTGGAGTTGATAAGTGTGCAGTCGTATATGTAGACAAAGGACAGGTGACGCAATCGGCTGAAATTAGCCTAGAGCTTTCGAACTTCAAGACCCTTTCCGAAGCTGAATCCTACCGGTATCTGGGCATGTCACAATGCATAGGGGTGCAGGAGGTTGATATGCGGTTTGCGAGGTCTTTTTTGGACGGCTGACAAAAGTTCTTCGGAGCTACTTGTCGGGCGCCAACAAGGTCCGACCTTATAACGGCTGGGTCATGCCCACTCTCTTGTACACATTTGGCGTGCTCATGGACTCAGACCGAACTCGACGCCCTGGACAGAAGAGTCCGCACGACTATGACTCACCATCGTATGCATCACCCGAAATCGTCGGTCATGACATGACTGATACATGACTACATCCCTCGGAAGTGTGGTGGCCGAGGCCTATTAAGCGCCAAGTCCATGCATAACCGGGAGGTGTGCAGCCTCAGGGCCTATTTTGAAACGAGGAGGGAGAGCGCTATGCATGGTGATGTTATAGTCAGTGACAAAGGCCACACCCCATTCCTGGCCAATGAGGAATGGCGAAGACCGGTTGTACTTAGGACCTCTGACCGGGAGACCATATGGATGGAGAAGGAGCTGCATGGACGCTTTTACAAGGCGCTCCACGCACCTCACGTGGATGTTAAGGCCTCCGTGTAGTGGCTGCGATTCGGGGACCTCTTTGGGGAAACCGAAGGTTTTGTCTGTGCAATACAGGATCAGGTGGTTAAGACGAACAACTACCGGAAGCACATTCTGAAGGATGGCACTCCTGACGTCTGTCGAGCTTGTCGTCATCCTGGCGAGTCACTCAGACATGTGCTTTCGGGGTGTTCAGCGCTTGCCAACACTAAGTACTTGCACAGACATAACCAAGCGGCCAAAATACTTCATCAAGAGCTGGCTCTAATGTATTGTCTCTTGGAACAGAGGATGCCGTACTACCAGTACACACCGGCGCCAGTACTCGAACGGGACGGGGTCCGGCTCTACTGGGACCAGCCTATCGCCACGGACAGGATGATACAGGATACTGGCGAACAAGCCTGATATCGTGGTGATGGATAGGGCACAGTCAAGGGTGTTTTTAGTGGACATTACCATCCCGCATGACAAGAACCTCGTGAAAGCCGAAATAGAGAAAAAACGTAAATATCTGGATCTGGCACACGAGATTGTCGACATGTGGGGTGTTGATTCCACTGAAATCATCCCTATCGTGATATCTGCCAACGGTTTGATCGTGGTTAGTCTCGCTCACCATCTGAGGCAGCTGGGTATCCGTGACGGTTCGCTAGCAGCCAGGATGCAGAAGGCGGTTTTACTCGACTCGGCTAGGATTGTCCGCCGATTTCTCAGCCTACAGCCCTAACCCCCGATCGTTTGATCTCCCTGCCGGGGCGTAATCCTCCACCCGCTTATATAATATATCTAAGTAAGTTTATGTAAATTTATTATATACCTTATATAAGTAATATATTATATTATATATATTTATATATCGAATGGGTGGAGTGTAGCAATTATGAAAATAATAATTTATTGACATATTATAAGTACATACAAATTATTCTTTACAATTAAAATTAAACAATACTATTGAATTAAATAAAAGAGGGTAACGTTGACAGCTATACTAGTATAAACTGTGTTACGGCTGTCAGTTTTTATGTCCACTAAGAGTTTATTTTATTTGAATTTCACATAATTTGTACAAAGTTATAAAATAAATATGGTTAATATAATATTAAAAATTTAATAACAAATATAACACATAATATGTTGCAGTAGACTCTGAGACAAATGTATAATATTTTTTTGGTTGGTGTATCTCCAGTAGTTCATATAAAAAGCCACCCTCAAATAATAAATATATTTTTTTACACTTCTGAAAATTAATCAAAAAATATTTAAAAAAAAATACTAAATATTGAACTCATTGATATATGTATATATTTTTTCGCGTTGGATTCATTTAAATATCTGTCATAGTTTTGTGAGAAAAAAAATACAACCGTTAGGGGCTGTTACCCCCATATCTCCCTTATAAGTGAAAGCAGAGATCTAAAATCAGGAGTACAAGTACTTCGGATGAAGAAGTAATATTTAAAAGGTTAAACTATGTCTAAAGACGCCGGTGCAATTTCCCCATAGTAAGTCGGCTAGACCCTTTCCCACTTCTGAGTGTGCGTGAGCGGGTCTTTGTTTGATTGTATTATTGTATATGTATAATGTGTATAAATGTTAGTTTTATGCGTATATATATATATTACACCTAGACTAATGGTGGAAATCGAACCCTGGAGCGGAAAGCAGGGTCACTGCCAATTGCGAGAACAGTCCAGTCGAATTAATGAAAACAAATTGTATAATTGTTATTCTATACTGAATTAAACAAACATCCTTGAAGTGTAAATGAAACTATCAACGATTTCAAAGTCTGAAAATAAACAATTCAAAGGAAAACACTGCATAGCATTTGCTTTTTATCCTTGTATAACCCGTTTTACATTGTCTGTTACAAAAGCCGATATTTCGAGCTTCATAATACCGGTGGAGGGGACCCTGGACCAGTTCGTGGTGGGGCAGAAGAGGCGTGTAGTGGTGGTGCAGTGGGACGGGAAGGGTGAGACGCACGAGTTGCGGCAGTTGGCGGAAGTGGATCACCACTCGCCAGACAATCGAATCAACGATGCTAAGGTTGACCCCAGGGGACGACTGTTTTTGGGTAAGTCACTTGTATTCTACAAGTTATTTAAATCTCAAAATTAAAAATTTCTTTTATCAAGTAGGCTTCCAAAGCACTTTTGAATTATCATTTTACAAACTATATGTATATAATAAATTTATTATATATTAGTTAATGTGAAGCTACGTGGTACTCCACCGATTTGGAATGTCTTCTACTTCGGAGTATAGGGACATGCGTCAAAGAACACATAGCTGACATTAAACACCAACGGTCGACAAAGTCTGCTGTGTATCAACATACTCAACAAGATACCAACTGATCTGATGTAGTGACATCAGATTTGATAAGCCACAAATTCTCGCTAAAGAACTTCGATTCCTACCAAGGACGATTCGCGAGGCTATTGAAATATAAAAAAAACATCCTAATTTCAATAGAGAGGATGGTTGGAACGTACCACCAGCTTGGGAGCCAGTTCTGAAATTAATTAAACACAAGGAATCAGAAAAAAAATTTTAAAAAAATCGTTAAACTGTAAAGTTTCAATAAACGCGATAAAATCCGTTTTAGTCTTTTAATTAAAATGTCTAACTTATTAAAACATCTCGAAGAGAGGAAGGAAGGAAGCTGCGGTGTAGGCGTTTCTTTATATTGTATGAGTTTTGGATGTCCGATATAAGATCACATCCTACTTGGGACTATTTTGTGCCGATCATTAATTATATTAATATTCCTATACTATATATACAGCATAACCAAAAATGGCCTACTTTATTAAACAAACACATGTTTTTGCATTGTTAAACACTAAAATGCCCGCAAGGTAAATTGATAATTGTAATTAATGAAATCGAATTATCGAGCGAACATATATCCTTATTCCTTATCAACAAATAATAAAATATTATAAAAAAAACCTTATAATTTTTCAGGTACAATGGGCTTGGAGTACGAGCCAGGAAAGTTCCATCTCAAAAAGGGATCCTTGTACAGAATCGACGCTGATGGTTCCGTCCATCACTTAGAAAAAGGTCTTGACATCTCGAACGGGCTCTGCTGGGATGAGAAGGAGAACGCGTTTTACTTCGTTGACTCTTTCGAGTACGCAATACGAAGATACGATTATGATATCGAAACTGGAAATATATGTAAGTTATAGACCGTTTAGTAATTTAAAGTGCCGCGGAAGAATCGCCTAAGCAACGAAAATAAAAACTAATATCACCAAAGCAAAAAATAGGATAACGAATGCACGTTATGGCATTTTTGGAACTGAAAAGTCTGCTTAAGCTTAAAACGACATCCAATATGTTGCATTTCAAATGTTATAACTAGTCTGCGATAGTCTATCTATTGAAATTAGTTTGAAACCCGTGAAATAATAACCCCTAATAATATATTTTTTTCAGCAAATCCGAAGTTAATATTCAAAAACAAGGATCACGGTCTCGACGGTATTGTAGACGGTATGACCATAGACACGGACGGAAACCTCTGGGTTGCCAACTTTGACGGATCACAGGTAATATATGCAGAAATTAAAACAATTTTACATTCATATAAGATAATTTTATTTTAAATATATGAATAACGACGCGTTTGTCAGCGCTTGGCTCCCTTAAAACACTTATAATAAATGCGAATAATATATAATTCTGTTCTTTCGTTTTTAATCTATATCAGGTTCTCAAGATCGACCCTCGTAAGGGTGTAATCTTACAGAAGGTTCCCATACCAGCGCTAAATACCACATCCGTGACCTGGGGAGGCGAAGCCCTAGACGACTTATACGTTACATCCGGTTGTTTGAATCGCAGCCAGGAGCAGCTACCGCATTGTGGATCACTCTTCCGTGTCCGCGACTTGCACGCTAAGGGATTCAAAAACAATAAATTAAAGCTATAATTAATAAATCTTTAAAAAATATATAACTAAATGAAGTCTATGTTTTAACTATAGAACAATAAAAGCCGTGTTTATTATGGCAGTTTTTTTTTACAATTTAAAATATATTTTAACTGAAGCTTAAATACCAAAATGATTAAAAGTCGTCGTCACAGTCCACACGATCGTAGTGGACAAGAAAAAATGTTTTAGCGATTGAAGTTTCAAAAATTTATCACTTATCTGTCGAGTATTAAAATTTTTATTCAATAATTAATTTTGACACTTATAGCCATACAACGAAGAATGAAAATGAATTGAATATTGACATAATTATGATTTCTTCAATCTGTCATCTGGAAACTAATACAATTTGATGTGAGAGTATAGCTATTTACTTCGATAGTCAATGATAGGGATGCTTTGGCTGTATTCTGTAATTTGTCCAAGGCCTTTTGACTGTCTATAACATTATACATTAATAAGACATTAAAATGACCGCTCTAAAGCTTTCGAGTTCTTGTCGTAGTAATGGAATTCAGAGGGTGAAAGTAAACGGAAATACGGTCTGAGTGTCTTATTCAATGGCTCAATTCTGGGCCCGTTATTATTATTAATATACACTAATGACGGTTAATGACCTTAAATATTTGGTGAAAAATAATCATAAGAATTTATTGTTTTCTGATGATACTTCATTAATATTTTAATTGAATAGACAAGAAAAATAAACTATGACGTCGTAAAAAGTACTCTCACTAAAGCAGTCCAATGATTTACCGTGAATTTTCAGCACCAAAAGCAATACGAATGCAACCAGAACTTGATGGTGACAAACTGAACTTAGTAAGCTCAACTGTTTATTTTATTTTTATTTTTTTGAAATAACCACTGATTCAAAGTTACAAATGTTACAATGAGGTCCTCATATCTGTCGTTTAGCGGATATACTAAGCAGCATACGCGGTTAAAAGGATACGTTCACTAAGGGACGTATAAAAACGTTTACTATGACATTTTTCTATGGAGAAATACGGCTGATATCAATGCTATTTTCATTCTGTAGAAAAGGGCTATCAAAAATATATTGCCTAAAAGAGAAATTTAAAGAGTTTTATATCCGGACTGACAAGTGTTTGTGTGCTTAGTGACCGCCGCCAACGCATGAAGCAAGCTGTCGTGTATTCGGAGCCTCTCAGTCTTGCTCTGGATAATGTTCACCTCGCCGTAGATTTGTCCTTGCACTTCATATCCACCGGTCATGACGCGCGACCCTTCACCGGTTCCGCGTCCTTGGTCCAACAGGAGTTTTGTTTCCTCATCAGCGTATAGACTAAGTATAGGATTTCCGTTTAGTCCTCGGTATTTACGCGCCAGTGTACCTAACCTTGCTCAAGGAGGACGATAACGATGGGGCTGGGAGCATAGATGTTTCTTTATATCTCGCCGATGGTATATACAACACCCATGGGACTCCAGTATATGCAAAACAACTGACGCGTGATATTTGTTGTCAGATAAGGTCTGTATTTTGAACAGATTAGCCCCCGAAAGCCTCGCCGCCATTACTTACGTTAGACGGTTACATTTCGTGCCCTCTTTTAAAACCTTTACTCGCATGGAGGCTACAGTGCGCACCCTAGACCTGGCTCTTTCGCCTTTTCGCTTTTCGTTTTGTATTTGGCAACTTCGACGATGATGGTGGCTCCTTTTTTAAATTTCCATCGAAGTTTCCAACGATGTGGACGTCTTTCCATATCCCTGTACCCTATTTGTCCACGTTATTTTTAGTTCGACACTTAGGTGGATGATCTCAGTTTAGGTGGATTTACTTGTCCCTTGTCAGCCCTGGTCCGAATTATTCTCAGCTTATCTAGTTTTACCGCGTGGTCAACACTAAGGAATTCCTTTAGAACCGTGGCCTGTCAGTCTGTTGATGTCCAGTGTCTAGGGACAAGGTGAGACGAGTTAGACACTCTTTTTGCGGGAGAAATTATACGATAATTCAAACTGCAGCGCCATCAACCGGGTATTCGGGACTAACACTTTATCTCGTTTCGTCTCGGAAGTGGCGGCGGCAGATCTTTGTGCTGCTATTTTAAGTTGCAGATATTCATATCCGTAGAAGGAGCTCCACGAAGACCGGCTCTGTACAATGAAAAGGATGTTTGACCGCTGGTTTTAAGAATCTTACGTCTTACCCTCTGTTTTTGTATGGATTTTTTTGGATTCCGTAATGATCGACTATGTCGCCTATCAAGATCCCATTACCTATATTTTTAAGTTTCCAGATGATACATCTTATTTGGGCTATCACCCTAGCCCTGCTCGCCGAGCCCTGAGAGCATCGAACAAACACTTGCAAAAGGGGGCTCCTCATCTCATTCAACCGATAAATCGAGTCATTCATACAGTACATACATACATCATACATTCCATCATACATAAAAATTTAAATTGTATGTCTACTACTGTTTCAAAGATACAGCTATTTGACAGACAAACAAACAGCTAAGTCTTAGTAATATTGGTAGCCCGAAAATTAAATTAAATACTATGCTTTTTCTGAACCCTTCTTTTCTGTATTTGGGACGGTGATTATATGTATTGTACTCGTCTTTTACTGAATGTCCGATAAAACATTTTGAATAACACAAAAAATAAAAATAAAACAAACATACTATAAAAACTCTTTAATAATATTAACATATGAAACATTTGATACAAAAATACATGCAACAGCAAAATAAAAAACTTATAAATCTGTACTTTAATATTATAAAGCTACAGAGTTTGTTTGTTTAAACACGTTAATCTCAGGAACTAATGGTTCGAATTGTAAAATTCTGTTTTTGTTGGATAGTCCATTTACCGAGAAAGGCTATAGGCTATATAACGTCGCGCTACGACGAATATGAGCTGAGCATTAATAATAAATGTTACAAATTACCTAATAAAACGCAGGGTGCAAACATTTAAGCACGTAGGAATCGATTTACGTTAAAACTGCTTTTCACACGGAAAAATACATGTTGCCTTATCAAGATTAGGTTGCGGAAAAAACCAGTATGTTCTTCTACGATTCATACTTTATGATATACCCATATTTAATAAAATCCCAATACTTTTACCCATCGGTCCTTTATTATTCCTGTTCCCGAGACATTTTTTACTATGGTTCCAATTTTAAAGTAAACATAAAATCACGCTTTTTATTCCCCGAAGGGGTAGGCAGAGATGCACATGTTAAATGTATCAACCACTTTTTCCTCAAATTAACGCTGGTGAAACCGCGGGGCACAGCTAGTACAGCTTACATAAATTCGAAAGGATTCACAGTTGTATCTTTAAATTAAATACTAATATTATAAAGAAAAATAAATCTCATATCCTAATTATAAATATAAAGAGTTCTGACACAACATAAATTCTTTTCTTTACAGTAGGTAATACCCACGACTTACGCTGCCGCGACTTACGTGGATCCAGACATACGCGGTTTTCGAATTCTTAGATTTTTTATTTTATTCATACGGTTATTCTTATTACTACATTCGTTTTTTCTAAATTATTTTAAATGAAATAGTAAAGGTAATAGTAATTAGTCGAAGTAAAAAAACGCATGGTACGTCAAGTTTATAACATGCAATAATGTTCAACTTACGCACACTCGGTCACGCCTGTCGCATAAGTTCGGGGTATTACTGAATAATTAAACATATCGTAACAGGTTTTTTTTTTTACAAATATCAGTACTTAAAATTCGTACTCGGCAAACCAGTCACTCCAAGTCCAGTGACCATGAACGTGGATCCACAGGGGGGTTCCTGGGCAGTTCCTCGATTCATACTCCCCGATGTCACAAACAAAACATCTAGCTTTGGCCCTCCAAAGGTCACTGAA
The DNA here is from genome assembly GCA_036937285.1 of Euphydryas editha. Classification (NCBI taxonomy): domain Eukaryota; kingdom Metazoa; phylum Arthropoda; class Insecta; order Lepidoptera; family Nymphalidae; genus Euphydryas; species Euphydryas editha. The sequence continues at coordinate 19,679,062 of JAUPFZ010000014.1, forward strand.
GTCACCTGGAGAGCGGGTATTGGTACTCTTTGGAGTATTTTTCCAGTTTCCGGATCAATTTTAATGACAGATGAACTATTGAACACCGCCACCCACAAGTTTCCATCGCTGTCCAATGTCATACCATCCAGAATGCCAGAAACATCGCTTTTTTCTATATCGAATATGTATTTTAAATTTGCTGAAAAGAAAAAGTTGAATTAACAACCTCCTTCGCATTTAAAAATGGTTTTCGTTTGGTGTAAAAGATTGTTACGGTGGTAAGTAAACAGTAGGTATAATTTAAGATTCGTTATTATGTCACAAATATCACGAAAAAAATATGTACGTAGATAATTAAAAAAATAAATGGCAAACTAGAGAATCAGCGTGGTTTATACTGAGTTTATGTTAACGGTTACTGTTCCGTCTCTATGACTCGTAGTTTGATGTGTTCTCTTGATTCTCGCTTTTTTTCCTCTTTATCTGACTTCTAATTCAGATATATATTTTTTTTAACATCAAGCTAAAGTCTGCGATTGGCGAGAAAATGACTTTTTCATCTTACTATAAAGTATAAATCATATACCTAAGACAAATTTAAACAGGAAAATACATTTTTTTCTGAGAATTAAATAAATATTATCTATCTCAAATTCTATGACGAAATTTCCATAATTTAAAATAATCTTAAAATGGGTATCATGCAAGGAATTTATATCATAACTGGAACGCTCACTTAATAAAATTGTGTATTCAAATATGCACCTTGAAATAACTGATATAAGGTTGACATTTGTTTCCAACATGTAAAGTGAAAAAATCGTTCCGAGCGTTGACTCGTATTTTGTCTCTTTCTTACGAGTTGCCTTGAATCCATGGTAGAAAAAGATGCAATCCCACTCTTAGTAACATTATTTGAGTGCACGTACCACACACCATACACGTATACACAGTCCAGTTTGTATATAAATTCTTTGGTATCGTGTTAAATCATTTTGAAAATTTGAATAGCTGTCACTGCTGTTGGCAGTAAACCATTTTTATTTACTTTATGGTTAGTTCGCACTGGTGATTTAGCTTAGTAAAGATTAATGAATTCTTCGCCTCGATTAAATACACCACACAAGTTGAAATTATTTTACTAACAAACCCGAATCAAAATAAAAAATAAAAATCGAACGACTTAAATAATTTTATGGTGCTCGCACACGTTAAACTACTATATTACTTGCTACAACTAAATTAACAGATAAGTCAAGTGTAATCTCGTCATAAGGTATTAAGAAACTAAGTTAAACTAAGTTTTAAAATCATAAATAAATTATGTAAGTTGAGTAATAATCACTCACATATCTCCCCCGTGTCCACGTCATAGTCGTATCTTCTGATCTTCCCTTCCTCGCTGTCCGTGTAATAACACGCCTTTTTTTTAAGGTCCCATGCAAGCCCGTTAGAAAGACCAATCTTCGAACACAACTTGTATATCCCAGTTTTGTCCACGCGGTACAGTGAGCCCTGCTCTGGGACTACTTTTCCTAGATGATCCTCGCAGCCCATTGTACCTGTGGTAGAAATTAGTGATTTTAAATGATTGCTTGTAATCGATCAATTGAAGGATGATTAATTGAATGGTCTGAAAAACGGTGTAAAATGTCGTGTTTCTGTATGTTCAATTCCCTTTTTTCATCTATATCTTCTACTTGCCAATCTTAGGGTAAGATGGGGGAATGGCAGTCAGCGGGCAATGCCGGTCACGTCAAAATCTAAAACTTCCAAAAACATTACGTAATCGCTACTATTGTCGCCATTTAGTATGCGGCCGAGTAAACTTATTTACCCACCGGCGCAATTTTCCTTCGCGCGCAGTGAGTTTAACAGCTGTAAACAGGTTCGGGCGTGTTTTGTTCTAATAAAATCGAAAATTCGGTGAAAGGTAAGCTTAAAGTGATTTATACCAATCAATATCTTTCTTAAAGTTAATTAATATACATTTACAAGTATATCACATGTGCTTGTTGGATTTTATAAAAGTTAATTACGTTTTTCGTGACTAACCAAAGAAACCGTTTTCGTATTTTGTGGTAATGGCAATCATTCTAAGCGGGCAATACCGGTCAATGACCAGTATTACCCCGTATGGAATTATAAGACAATTTATTATTTCTTTGTTTGTTAATATAAAATCTCACTACACGTATTTTTATAGTTAAATCGATGTCGCGACTCAGGGAAAGAACCACAACAAAAGGAAAATAGACCAAAGAAGAGTTAGTAAAGGCTGTTGAAGCCGTTAGTGGTGGGAATTCTTTACGGTGCACGCTACAAGATCGCATCAAGAAGAATGTTTCAATTACAAGATTTTCTCTAGGAAGACATTCTACTTTTTCACCAGAAGTAGAGAAGGGTATGACTGAGAATATATAACTTCTAGCCAAACTTTTTTACGGCCTAAGTCCACCACAAGTTTGTAATGCAGCTTTCATTTATGCCAAGAAACATAACATAAAGCATAACTTCAACAGGGGGAGGAAGCTAGCAGGAAAAGATTGGCTATATGGTTTTTTAAAGAGAAATCCTTCAATAACCATTCGCCAACCAGAGGCTTGCGAATCGTGACAGCATTTAACATACATGGAGGATAACTGGTTTTTCCAATATCTGGAAGATGTTATGTAAAAACACCAGTTTATTGGATTTAAAGTGTACAACATGGTTGAAACTGATGTGACCACCGTGCAAGACCCTGGTACAATTATTGCCAAAAAAGGGACAGAAGAGAGAAGGGTCAGTGACGATAGTGTAGCTATGTAACCAAAGGCCCTGGTGCAAAAAATAAAATAGGCCCCCAACTAAACTGTTTAAGTTTTATCAATACCCTAGCAACCCTGTGTTAATTTTGAATGACCGGTAATACCCCAACAGTAGATCGCTATTACCCGCACCTGCGGGTAATCGCGGTCAACGAAGGGTCTTACAAAATGATTAAAAAAATAAGAAAACCTTACTAGATTGATAATGTGCCTCATATATATCTATAGCCCACTATATAAGCTATGTAAAAAGTGAGTTATCTATAACGTAAATCCCATATATAAAATAAAAAATGAATCACTGCTTAAGTGACCGCCATTCCCCCATCTTCCCCAAGAAGAACCTTGTTCATCGATACCTTACTTAATAGTGCTGTGCAAGATGGTAATCTTGACTCTGAGCTTGCATCTATATATATATCGACATGACTGTAACACACACATATGTGATAATAGATATATTTTTTGTAGATGTCGATCTTATTTCTTGTCATGCGTCATCTGTGATAATTATTATCATGATATAACGTTCACTTTATTCAAGATAAGACGTTCCCCAAATATTAATTTTGATTTTTAAGATAAATTAAATGTTAAAGTTATCTGCGAGCTGAGAATATTTATGTTTATTTATTAATGTAAAACAAAGTTTAAAAGTTAAATTATTAAACAATACACAATAAGGAGAGAAAAATTTAGTTTAAATATAATATTTTAAAAATAATAGTTGTAACTTCATTGTTTAAAATGATTCCTACCAGGGGCGTAGCTACCGCCGTATCAGCCGGATCAATGATACGGGGCCCCCGACCTACAGGAGCCCCCACAATAGAGGTCGCGACAGAAATTTAAATTCAGAGATTAAATTGTTTTTTTTTTTTTTTGGAATACAAAATATATAGTCCGACGAAGTAAATACCGGCGGTCCAGAGTTGCGACGATCTTTTTTTTAGGAATAGGTACATATAGCCCGGCGGAGTAAATACCAACGGTCCGAAGTTGCGACGACCTTTTTTTTTAGGAAAACATATAGGCCGACGGAGTAATGTTTTTGTTTTCCAATATAGGCCGCAAAGAAAAATATCGGTGTGAGATCGCGACGACCTTTTTTTGTTTTTACGAAATTCGTCGTCACTTTTCAATTAAGTATACTTAAATAAATTAAAACACCGATATAATAAATTCACCGAACAAACGACAGGAGTATTAATTGTAAGTAATTACTTATAATCAATATTCATTTGGGCCCCTTTACAAATTTTGATACAGGGTCCATCTCAAGTCAAGCTACGCCACTGATTCCTACATTTGCATAATTTTATAATTTCTTCCACGATATTGTAATTTTTTTGCTTTCTATATTGCTTCTAAAAACATTTGTAGTAATGGTGTGTCTTATGTAATGTATTTGTAAAAAATGTAATTGATATGCATTTTATAGGTTATAATTAAACCGTCTCATTTAACTTTGAGGCTCTAGTTGAAATAATAGTAGAGTAACCTTTAAAGAAATTTACTACTTACTTTTATTTATTTATGTGAATACGACATAATTGCAAATTTTTGAAGTTATACCTTTTTGGCGCGTTTGGAAAAAGTTATGAGAGTAAAATTTTTACAATCAGCCAAAAAGCGACATGATGAAGTTAGCTAATAACTCTCAACTTAAGTTTCCGTGAAAACTCATAACATTTATATGTGTGGAGACAAAAAAATATATGTATTCATAAATATAGGTATGTGTGTATGTGATTTTAAATTATATATGATGGTGAATGATAGGCCATTGTAAAAATTCGTGATAAAAGTGACTTTTATCTTAAAAAACTTTTTAATTTACATTTATAGATTTGAGGTTAATTGTCGGTGTATATTCTTTGTATTTGTTCAAATTGTAAATTATTATAATTGCATTATTATTTAAAAAATAATTTATTCTACTTTTACTAGGTATTTTACTTGTTATTAATAATTTATCATTCCTTTTACAAATACAGTTGTGGCATACAGAATGAAATATTTAGCTTTTTTTTTCTATTAGGCCTAAGCAGTATAACTTCTTACGTGCGTACATAAGTGCACACACACGTTTCTGTCACATCATTATTAAATTTTTACTAAAAATAAGATTTATTTAATTAAAAGTCTAAAAACGGATTTTATCGCGTTTATTTAAATTTACTGTTTAACAATATTTAATTTAAATTATTTCCCGACGTTTCGGACCCTTTACAGCGTCCATGATCTCGGGGGACTGAGGTGGTGGGTGTCCGAATAATGAATCAATTGTTACATACCCCGTACGTACCGTACGTCAGCGTCACAGATCCCGGAGGAAGAGGACTGCCACAGTTGAGCGCCAGCCTGCCGTACTACCATATGTTATAAAGGAGTCACTGACAAGATTGGCTACATCTTGAAGCGAGCTTCAATCAAAACTTACTACAAGCCGCCAACGAAGATAAGTCAATTATTACCATCTGTCAAGTGCCAAATACCTTTACAAGATGCAGGGGTCTACAAATTAGACTGTGAATGTGGTCTTTCATATATAGGACAAACTAAACGGAGTATAGAGACACGCGTAAAAGAACATATAGCTGACATTAAACACCAACGGTCGACAAAGTCTACTGTGTATCAGCATACTCAACAAGGTACCAACCACTACATTAGATTTGATAAGCCACAAATTCTCGCTAAAGAACACCGATTCCTACCAAGGATGATTCGCGAGGCTATTGAAATAAAAAAACATCCTAATTTCAATAGAGAGGATGGTTGGAACGTACCACCAGCTTGGGAACCAGTTCTAAAATTAATTGAACCCAAGGAAAATAAGAACACAGCACGACTTCCAGACACAACAAGTTCATTCTGTGTGAATAGGAACGGTCAAAAGTAATAATTTATAATTGTATAAAAAAGCGGGGTATGTAACAATTGATTCATTATTCGGACACCCACCACCTCAGTCCCCCGAGATCATGGACGCTGTAAAGGGTCCGAAACGTCGGGAAATAATTTAAATTAAATATTGTTAAACAGTAAATTTAAATAAACGCGATAAAATCCGTTTTTAGACTTTTAATTAAATGAATAAAATTCGCGTAAATATAAGAGAAAAATAAGATATTAATTTTTACTTTTCGTTTTAATTTTTTTTAATTAATGTCCATTTATTCATTTTTTTATTTGTTTTTAATTTTAATAAACAGCAAAATGTGAAGTGACTGACGGTAATTTTTTTCTTACCTGCAAAAATCCTGCCCCTCGGATCAGCTTTACCATCATTTATCCTGGTTTTGTGTACCACGTCCTGGTCTACAGTACCGAGCTCCCGGACAATCTTCGCCGGAGTACCCTCCGCTCCATCCCATTGTATTATCACGAATCTTTTGCCCAAACCAATAATGAACTGATCAGTTGTCCCGTCAACAGGCACTATGAAGCCTACAGTGTCGTCTTTGAAAGAAAAAAAAATCTATAAAATTGCAAGCTAATTAAACATACTATTATATATTAAATGGTTCAAAGTAAATTAGATTACTTTAGTAGGTACCTAGTACTGTTTAAGCAAAAGTTTTCGGTTTGCCGACGAGTCAGCGGAGTAAGCACAGTACCGTGTTAACTACCGTGTTAGGCACTTAAAAGGCTTGTAAAGTTAAATTGCCAACCCAACTAGCAAAATCAGTACTTAAAACGATCTCAAGACTACTTTTATTTTCACTAATAAGAAACTTATAGCATGCTAAAAAGCTGGATTTGGGCGCAGTTATAGTAGCGTTTATTTCTGTAACTATCTTTTAATTAGCTTACAAAATGTTACTAAGCCCTGTAAAATACTTGAGGAAGCACAATAGCTTCTATAATGATCTGAGACTACACAATTACAAGCACAAACGCTCTTGTTAGTAACTGACATACGTATGTTACTAAAACAATCTTGTTATAATGCACTAGTAATGTACTTAGCTATTAGTTATAAGTATGTTTTATTAGAAGTTTTCTTTGTTGTTGTCTCGGCTGGTGGTTTCGGGAGTTTTTTATTACATATTTGATAAAAACTTAAGTACATTTTCTATTACTAATATTATTATTGTAGAACATCACTAGTAATATATTGTTAATATAGTGTATGAACTCGTGGGGAAGTAATTTTTACTGTAAATGTATACCGCAATTTTGTAAGTTTCACAATGCCCCCCGCAAAATAGCACTTAATATATTGTTGTTAAAAAAATATTTCATAAATTCATATATGAGTATTCGCCATTGCAACTGCTTTTGAGGAAATCTACGCTTGTGAAATAGTGTTACAAGTAAAAGTGTCTAATAAATGTTTCATGGCTCAGTCTTGTAGCGAATTACAAGACCGACATATAAAAGTTAAAGTACTCTCTCTACATCTTTCTATTCCCGGTTACGGCAGCGTCCTGTGTAACGATAGGGCAGAGAAATCCGAAGAAAGCAGTAAGACACGATAACCCTGAAATCAGGTAACCTGTTTTACTACCTGGAGGGCAACCAACAGTCCCAAGGAGGTGTCGAGTTTTTTTTATATGGGAACGGAACTCTAGAGGACAGAAGCTCGCCGCTTTTCTAGAGAAGGAGGGACTCTTTCTTTCTGAAGTTGCCTCATAGAAAATTGACCTGAAAGAGTCCAGATGGTTCCTCTAGAAATGAAATAGACTTCATCATGACCACCAGACGACAAATAATTAGTAAAATCTCGGTGATCCATAGGGTGAAAATCGGGAGTGATCACCATTGGTTAGAGGCACATTGAATATCTGTGTTAAACAGGAACGGTCTCGCCTGATGAAGTTAACACTTCAACCATATAACACTCGTATCTAAAACCCCGAGAGCTTTCAGCTGGAATTATCTAATCCTTAAGGAAAGGTTGCCGACAATACCGACATAGCCCAACGGATTTGAAAGCTGAAGTGGCAGTGGGCAGGGCACATACATAGCTCGTACTGGCATCCGCAGCGTCAGACGGGCGTCCGCGAGATGGACGGACAACTTGAGGAGAGTCACCAGAAGCCGCTGGATGGAGGCTACTCGCTGTTGCTGCTCTTGAGATCGATGGGGGAGGCCTACTCTCAGCAGTGGACATCCGATGGCTGGTATGATAATGATGATGATTGTAAGATAAAGATAATGAAATCGTACGACATGATTATGGTCTTCAATGTTATAAATACTTACCAAGTTTAGTTTTGGTATGAGCGCCGGTAGCCAGCACGTACTTGTGTATAGTGTACTGCAATATGTCCACGAAGAAGAGCGCCTGCTGACGATCGTCCCAGTGTGGACCCTCGCCCAACAGCGCGGGCTCAGTCAGATTCTTTATAATCAACGACATCTAGAAAGTTAAAGTTTTTAATATACATACAATACGTAAATAAAAAATCTTTTTTTTTTATAAAATGTTACTATATATTTTATACATAGCTTATGTTGGCGAAAACTAAAAAGTAGCCACGTCCATTTATAAAAACCATTACCTACACTAACATATAGGCGTGTATCGTTTTTTCTAAGTGTTAAAAATATTTTTTTTTTAAGCGATAAAGCTTATAATACAAAATAATATGTATTTTTTTGTTTATCAAATGGAAGTATTTAGTTTAAAAAAAAACTTTTTGAAGTGAAACTTCCTTAGAATCGTTGAGGTTTGAAACGGGATGCGACGGAAAAAACGACAGCAGCAACGAGACATAAATACAAAAATGTGTAGGAGAGAATGAGATAGTATGATGTCGCGTATCCTAGCAACGCGTAAACAACGCGTAAATAAGTAATAGAATGTTTAACTATTAATATTAAATATTAATAAAATTTAAATTGAGTTTGCCACGCCGTAGTCGCGGTGACTAGAGACATCAACACCTGTGTCTATTACACCGACGACTGTGATGTAGGGATGGCGATCTGAGATCGATATATCGAAGAATCGATTTTTCAGGCCCGAAAGATCGATTTTTTAAATCGATATGCAGTATTGAATCGATCCAGTGAATCGATCTTTCACCCTTGAATATCGCCATTCGATTTTTTTTTTTTTTTTTTGGTAAAAATCATAAAATTATTTACAATTAGTTGAATGCATCCGTGATATTACGGTGTTGCCGATTAAAAGGTAATTACTCAAAAACTCGTGAGATGGTTGTATGCTTGTTTGTTTGTTTTGTTGTAATTGATACACCTTTGATGCTATGATGATAGATTTTGAATATTACTTAAAACTAGTATCTAATTACCAAAAATGTTGTTGTTTATCAAGTTTAATGAGGAACAAATTTATTTTTTCAGTATGTCGGGTAAAAGTGATCTATGGAATAATTTCATAAAAAAAGACTTAGGAGGTACATGCAAATATTGTCACCAGGAAGTAAAAACTAAAGGAAACACAACAAACTTTTTGAGTAATTACCTTTTAATCGGCATCATGTAATAAATACATTTTGAAAATAAATGTTTTCTTTCATACCTGATCTGACTTAGATATATTAAAAATAATTATTATAATCAGATTCCCTGAACAAAAAAAAACTGATTTTACTGATAAAAGATCAGTTATTATGTTGTATTGTTTGTTTTTCATAAAATGAATTTATATTTACATTATAAATGCCAACTTTAAAAAAAATCGATTTTTAGAGATCGATCTTTTTGGCCTCGATTTTTTTGTGGATCGATATATCCGCTTACGATTCGGATCGATTTAAAAATCGATCTTTTTCGGAAAGTATCGCCATCCCTACTGTGATGACGCAATTGGTCGCTTTGTAGCGAGGGCGGCGGAGACCACGGAAAAGGAAATCCTCGGTGCGAGGACATAGTTGTTTTAGAAATATGTTTATAATAAATAGCTATAAAACCATTATTAGGAAAATAAGTTAAATGTTAGTAATAGCATATTGTACATTAGAATAGTAAAAAAAAAAAAATTGCATGCCATTAGATTTAAGAATACATATTTTGGTCGGTGGACTCACGTTCAACATTAGAGACATTAAGTTTTTAATTAAGTCACTGCTAATATTACCAGCTACCACTGTACCAAGTATAAATTAATAAATTGGAATAAAAAAGTCATGGGCAAAAAGAGCCCGTAAACATAAATTTACATTAAAAAAAAAAAAAAAAAGAGTGCCAAAGATGTTTCACTTCTGAAATGTGTACTCCCGTACACACGACTTTTTTTTTAAATTATAATTTTTTACATTGATTTATTTCTGTACTGTAACACGCTGATTATTTCCCACAACTGGGCAAAAGTCTCTTCTTTAGTAAAGGAGAAAAGTGGTAGCTGAATCCATCTCGCTACTTTACTGCAGATAGGCGAATATAAGTACTTACGTCCTAATTAAATGAATTTAATAAGACAATTTTAACATATAAAAACACAGTGGGCCTAGACAAGCCATGTATTCTTTTCTTGAATATTTTTTCGTTGTTCATTAATTTAATAAATAAATAAACAAAAATCAAAATAGAAATAATTTAAATTTTCAATAAAATACTTTATTAAATTAGTATTATATATTTATAAACATATTTACCTCTGGATTATAGTAGTTATAAAACACTAATATTAATTATTTAATATTTACGTACGAATTATCGTAAAACTTTACGAGCTAAAGTGCGAACTGTAAACCCTGATGGCCTAGTTTATATTATCAAATATTATGTATTATCTATGCTGTAAACGGTCGAATTGTTCGGTCACATCGAGCACAACACACAAATAGATAAGGTTTCGCGGAGGTTGTGATTTCCAATGTGTTTTATATATTTAAGATAAATAGATATATGTATTTAGGTGCAAATATGTGTAAAATATTTTATCATCAATGTCATTGTGATAAATTCAATTTTTTAGGTATTTATTTATTTACTAGCGGCCCGCTCCGGCTTCGCACGGGTATTTAATTAAAATTTTAAAAATTATAAATTTATATTTTTTATCACCTACATGCGCCATCTATCGTATAATAGTAGAATATCGTTTTTATATTTAGTGACATTTAACATAATAGTACCTTACCTTAGACCAGATGGCGTTGGCGGCGTAGGTACCTATTTCTATTTTCTTAAATATTTATTTTTAAATTTAATTACAATGAAACAAAAACTAAATTATACTGTGAATTATGTTAAATTTTTATGTATTAAAGTTATTTACATTGGTTTTGTACTTTTTACGTGATACATGCACACAAAAAAATGATAAGAGATGGCGCTGATACAAAAATAAACGCGCTATTAAAATTTTTTCTTGATGATATATAGTGTATTAATAAAACGGAGGTTTTAACAGATTTATTATCTGTATAGATTTAACACTTTGTTATACGTACAGTAGATATAATAGAAAGATACATGTCATTGAAACACAAGTATAAAGGCTGTGCTTATCCTTAAAAAATAGAAGATGGTAGACGTACAATTTACGAAATAAAATATTAATTTTTTTAGTTATAGCAATAACAAATAAAAAAATAATTAAATACAAATATATAATTATATATATATACTAAAATACAACTAAACAAACATATATTATAACATAAATACAATAAAATCATGACAAGGACAGAAAATGCTCTAGTAACTTCTTTTTAAAAATAAATATAGACCTGCTAGCGTATTGCCGAAAGCCACGATTTGCACAACATAAATCCGTGGACGGTATATGGATTAGAGTAAAAATTAAGAGTGTGAAGGAATTCGCTATAGGAGTTGGACGATGGACCGGCATGAGAAACCCGGAGGATGCAAAAGTTTAAGACGCTCCGGAGATAATTATGTGAAAAAGGAATGAATAAGATGTTATAAAGGAGATTTTTAAAGTGAAGTCCCAGATTTTTTGCTGTGTCGACGTAATTAATTGGCACTCCATTATAAATTACAGAAGGAATATTGTTTGAGGATAAACATGAGTGCATATTTAACAGCTACCAACAATTAGCGCCTGTGACTTTGTATGATTAACTAAAAGCCCAAAACGCTCAGCCCAGGAGTATATTAAGGATTAAGTATATTAACGATTAAGGTCCTCATTCACACTAGCGATAGTTTCCACAACATCCACACACTAAAGTGCAATACAATACAACTTTCACCTTTATGCAATACAATTGCATAAAGGTGAAAGTTGGAATAAAGTACCGTAGTTATTGAATTGATGAAAATGAAGAATGCCATCAAAAACATAACTTGTAAAAAATCCAAGTCTCGCAACTCAGTTCTTCTACTCTACCGTAAAAATTTGTGAGATCCATGTATTACCAAGTTGGCTAATTTATTCAATCCCTACTTAAGGGTTCTTCTGTCTTAAGCTATTACGTAATTAGCTAACCTAACAACATATTAAGTTGGAATAGAGTACCGTAGTTATTGAATTGATGAAAATGAAGAATAATAAAGGTGACAGAACGCCACCCTGAGAAACACCCGACTTGAGAGTACTAAAATTTTTAATAACTTTCACCCAAACGAGCACACGGCAAGCGTCCTCGAAGATAATAGTCAAAGCATTTACACACAGAGGAAGAAATATTCAATGATCTTAAAATTCTTAATAAAATGTCGAAATCCACAGAATTGAATAAATTACTAATGATTTTCCATGGCGTATCTTATTTTATGAGTGCATATAACGGCTACCAACAATTAGCGCCAGCGTATGTTTAGTCCTTTGATTAAAAAACATTAGTACCTAGCGCTTTTCAGAATGATTATTTTTACAAATTTGATTATAATATAAAATGTGGAATATATGTATGCAAAATGTTCAGCCTGTCTTCTACACACTCTTTTGTATCTATCGTTGCAAAAAAGGCACACACACTCTCGTCTCGTCTGAGAAGAAAACAGCTTTTCATTGTTCAAGGGTCCAATTGACGTATTCGCGAGCAAATTGCAAGCGGGCTCGCCAATGCTCTGCGGTTAATTTTGAACCCGTAGCAGCTCTACTCACCGCTAATTTCCTCTCCCTCAGTCTTCGTCTAACCGTTGACACACTTACCGCTCTTCTTTTAGCTGTCTGGAGCTGCTGTTGCAACTCAACAGCATTTAAGAACCGATTTCTCAAAGATGTCGATACAATGAATCAGTCGTCTCTGTTCGAGGTGCACCGACGTCTACCAGACTCATGCCTTCGGACGTAGTCACCGGTTTCTCAAAAAATCTGGTACACTCTTGGAACCGAAAAAAACGGCTCAAGTTGAGTTGATGAGCGACATGATACTGCCGCATGCTTTATTGCAGTAGTGCAATCACTTAGGCGGCTTCATCAACAGTGGTATCCATCTTCAATTTATCATTTAATTTATTGGTATTTTTCTTGGGAATGAGTTTTGGTCAGTGCCGGATTAGCCTATAAGCTATTTAAGCAATTGCTTAGGGCCTCCCGTCTTGGGAGGCACCAGAGACGACATGACAGAGACGAAATCATGTTGTGTCGACCCCACCTAGCATGGGATAGGGGTGTGCGATAATTATCGATAATTCGTAAGTACTCGATAATTTTTCATTCGATAAATATCGATAACTATCGATAAGTTTTCATTCGATGATTATTGATAATTTTTTGCGATCCGATAATTATCGATAATTTTGTGCCATCCGATAATTATCGATAATATTGTGGTATTAGATAATTATCGAAAATTGTTTTTGGATCCGATAAGTATCGATAATTATGGTACGGCGGAGGACCTTTTTTTTTTTTTTTAGGTATTCGGATAGGGTACGGAGGATAATGTCGATATTGAACGGCGGATGACCTTTTTTTTTTTAGGTATTCGTAGGTTCGTAGGGTACGGAGGAAAATGTCCATGCTGAAGGCCGGATGACCTTTTTTTTTTCGTCGTCCGAAAATTGAACCGATAACTATCGTCAACTATCTCGATAATTTTTATCCGGCAAAACAACAACACATACATATTCTACCTACGATATGTATTCACATTTTTTTTCAATTAATTCTTTGTAGTTCACTTAAGGATAGGGGGAAATTGCTTAGGGCATCAAGTTACTTTAATCAGGCACTGCTTTTGGTGTCTTCACCTCAACGCGAACGGTTGGATAGCGAATGATCCCAATTGAACCTGTATTGTACCCTTTCATGCCAACAAAAGGTAGCGCAACTAGCGGCTGTTCTAAGGAGCAAAATTGCAAGTGCTCGGTATAACTACTTTTTTTGTGCTCTTTCAATAAAAGAAAAATAATTTATTTAATTGTTTTGTGATCTCCATTTAATTTCGTTTCAAATGATATCCAACATTACCATCTTTATTGATGTCAAATATGGTTTAAAATTGTTAGTGATTATTTTGGACGTGTGATTTTTTGACGACGATTATATCATATTATCTACTATGTATTTACATATATCATTTTGAATATATTTGGTTAGCTTAACTTGGCAACCATAATCTTTTAAATACATAATATATATTTGTATAAAAATATTTATTTTTAAGATTTTTTGTAGATGCTGTCAACCCTAACGTGAACAACAAACCTACAGATTCATAGTTCACACAGCAATAAGATTATTATTTATTTATCTTCATGAAGGTGTGTTATCTTATTTTTTATTGCGCAACAATATAGGTATACGTTGAATAGAGTAGATAGTACCTACGCGGACGTTTTGTAATATTACATAATATATTTGTAATATATGTAATAAATTAATTTAAAAAATATGTACTTGTATAAAATTAATTATAATAACGATATAAATCCACTTTTTTTGATTGTCTGTTCGTCTGTGTCTTGGCCGTCCATTACGTCGAAACTAATGATTGAATTTGAATGAAACTACGACGATTTGAGTCTATACCACGAGCTGGAACACTGGGTACCTATGGGACTCTTTATCCCGAAATGAAGCCAAAAAGTGTAATCGCGAAAAAAACTTACAGCTTGTAATCTATAAAAATATGAACTAATAAATCAGATATAATATAGGATGATACACGTCTTTTACGATTTTCAATGCAAATACTCCCCACGCTTGGCAAGCGAGTTGGCGAATGCCAGGGGCGTGCGCTCCTTGTAGGCAGAAATGCAGTGCTTTACTTGCCATTTACAGATATTTTAATACAACGTTCGTATGTTTTAGATGACTTTAATTAATAATAAATAAATGAATAAACAAAATATAATAACTTAAAAACGCCTAATATTTTATAAATAGCAAGCACACAAACATTATGTTTGCTATGCGTTTGGCAACAAGCAAGCGGCGCTGTAAAATAATGTACCTAATCAACCAAGTCATGCCGTCGCGTCCCGCAGGAGATTTGTTCGCATGTGGGTAGTAATTTTGGTGTCCGTGCACAGTTCGCAAACGCACACACCCATGAAAATTGAAAGATTCGAAAGCCGCGACTCCTGCGGCAGGCTACGGAAGTTCGGCAGTTTTCGTGATGTTCATTGCCTATATAAATCCGAGTAATGTAATGTTTTGTATTTCGCGGGGGCCATTTGCTTTTTTCATGTCATAACCATTGTTTACTATTTTTTTTGCGCCAGTATATTTATAGTTTTCTTAGAAGATTTTTCATTTCAACATTTGAAAGTGTGTACATTTAACATTTTATTACTGAGTTTCTGTAATAATTGTAGTGATTTGCTTTTACTAATGCGTTTGTTGATTTTTTTTAATGTTATTTGATTGTGAGGTTTGTGTTGATAATGTGTGTTTATTAAAAATTAAAAATAACAAATTTTCACAAATGTCATTCAGTGAAAAGATTCAAATTGTGTCTAAAGGCAGGTGTGTTACCCGAATTACAACAATTAAACCAGCAAAAAGGGAATGTAACTCAGGGAACTAACTGTTTTATGTTAAAAGTTAAAAAACGTATTATTGGCTGTGTGGTTGTGTACACACGATTAAATTATATTGTTTTCCTTGCATATTGTTTAGTAATTCTAATATATGAAAATTGAAGCTGACTAGGTGAGTAGTTATAATATTTTAGCTTATTATTATTATTTTACTTATTAGAATTTCTTCCGCCGCGACGATCGATCGCTTTTTTGTCTGCGTTGCCGTAGAAGATGTAGGTAAATGAATAGTAGTACATCTAAGACTTGTTCTGTTGGCATGGTTTCCGACTTAGAGATCCATCGCGTGGCTGTGGCTATGCTAAAAATCTATAAAAGAAAAAGTTTTTGTGACCGGGTACTCCGCCGCATGCCCAGTGTCATAATCCTGTGCACGCCGCTGGCGAATGCAGTATGTTGGGCCAGGATTTGGTGACGCTACTACCCATCACTATATGTTGGTTCTATAGTTGTTCTCACCACTATAGCCATAGCCACATTGGTATTGTAGCTCGGCATATAAGAGTTCGTTACTATTAGTCTCTACCGGTCACCACCCGGCAAGGTTTTTCATAGAAAATAACATTTGATATCATCCAATTCAAATTTGATGATATCAAAATAGAATGACGAAGATAAGACGATAAATATAAGATATAGACGGTAAGTCTATGAATTTGTGAACAGAGGTCAACTTTATTATTCGTTGTCTTAAGGGAGTCGCCCATGGGCGTAGCGAGGTACGGGCAGGGGGGGCAGCTGCCCCCCTCTAGAAGGGCTAGAAGAGACCGACCGTTCAACAATAAAACAGATTTTTCCATCTTTTCTTGCTCTAATCAATGTCACTAATAACGATAAGTGAAACGAATAAAAGAACGCCTCCACTACTAATGTGAAATACTCATATAATATGTTAAAAATCACGATTACTACAATATACATATTACATATACATATATATTATGATGATGATGAATCTGGGATTTTTTTATCTGCCCACCCTCTATAGAGATACTTGGCTACGCCCTTGGGGTCGCTATTTTTTTTTATTTTTTTTTTAAATTAATGTTTGAAATGCATTACTGCATTAAAAACTTGTTAGATTTCATCTGACAATCCCGCCTTGGTCCAGACTTCTAAAACACGATGAAGGCAATCTACTAATTCATAATTTACACAAAATCAACAAGTAATCAACATA
Source organism: Euphydryas editha (assembly GCA_036937285.1). Classification (NCBI taxonomy): domain Eukaryota; kingdom Metazoa; phylum Arthropoda; class Insecta; order Lepidoptera; family Nymphalidae; genus Euphydryas; species Euphydryas editha. The sequence goes on from JAUPFZ010000014.1 coordinate 19,695,916, forward strand.
AGCTACAACGAAAGCTTGACCTAGCTCACTTAAAGCCTACATCACTACACACATCACTTCCGGGTCACAGAGTATCTAAATAGATGTAACATTTTGCTTCACTTAATCTAGCAATTTGGTTCTCAATCAATAGAAGCGAATCAATGAATATACAGCCCGATGTGTCTTTCCTCTTTTCCCACAACAAAAGGCTATAAAACGGAGAACAACTAAACACACCTGTTTTTAACAACTCGTTGACTTTTGTCAATCTGTCGTTCCTCTGCAACAAGACAATTCAGGTGACCCTGAACAACTTTTGTAGTGTTAAAAAGATGAGTTTTTTGTCGCCTGTTTGACACGGAGGTGTATTCACCGTTCTATCTTTGATGGAAACCGTAATAGCACATCAGTATTAATGCCATCGATGCCTAATGCTTAATTTTTTTTTCTAAATAAGTCTAACGGACGTCACACTAACATAACTTTGCTATAAAATTTCCCTGATGTCTTAATTGATGCCTAGTATGATGCCAACGTAAGTGGTAAAACGGTTCTCAGTGTTCATATTCTTACTTCAGGTTGGTTATCTCGAGTAATAATCGCGACAGAAGTAACTCGACTGACGTTCATTAGTAATAAATTGACAATAGTCATCGCGTATAATCGAACAGATACGTCCCCTCGGTACGAGCTTCAGAATTTATTAGATACGCACACGAAAGAAGGTTACCGACATAGCCCAACGGATTTGCAAGTTGAAGTGGCAGTGGGCAATACATAGCTCGTAGAACTGACGACCGATGGAACAGAAAGGTTCTTGAGAGGAGACCACGTGCCGGCAAGGTCCACAGCGTCGTCCGTCCGCGAGATGGACAGACAACTTGAGGAGACTCGCCGGAAGTCGTTAAAGGCAGGCTGCTTTGAACCGGTCACTCTGTATTTCTTTGAGGGAGGCTATGGGCTTATAGGAATGTTTTAAAGGTACTTTAAATCTAAAGTGAAAAAATTAACTCAGCACATTAAAACAGCACGCAGTGTGAGAAATGTATGAACCTAACAATCACTTTCACTTATCATGCGTTGATTTTATTATTTTAAGCTCCTGACGGAATATTTATGCAATATGGTGAATAAGTGATAGTTACGTAAATCTGAGAAATATAAAGCATGAACAACTTAATAATAACTTAATGTAAAATCGATGATCTATGATAACAACCGGGACCGATGGCTTTACGTGCTCTCTGAGGCACTGTCGGGAGACCCACAAGGACATAGACCCAGACCGGAAACAAATATTTGTACAAATACAAAAATCAGTCCCGTGCGGGAATCGAACCCGCGACCGCCGGCGCGCGGCTTTGAGGCAACTACCTGCACAACTACACCAGAACGGTCGTCGATATAATTTAGTCGAATATATTCTACAATAATTTCACATCGACAATCTAATAAACTTATGCCTTTAACGGATTTAAAAACAGAGACGTTGCTGTTCAGAAGTCTAAAGACTCCAAAAGATGGCATTTGAGTACTGATATTATAATTAAAGTAAATAAACAGTAAATATAAATCAGATATACAGGGTGACTGGTGAATTACCATCGATATTTGGGGAGAACGCTCGGCGCGCGGTTCCCATTCGGGTCATGCAATAAAAATAGGTACTTAATTTTTGACCAAATTTTCATAAATTTCAATTCAAATAAATGAAGCGATGACACTTTTCCAGTCATGCCGGCGGCACATGCACAGGTGTTGTAATGTGTCGCTTGTTCACACCTAAAAATTGCCAAAGTCACATAATTTACCTAGTCAACAAATTTGTTGCTTAAACGAGTAAAATATCTTAGTATTTTTGCCTTTCCTAAGCCAGGATTAAAGTATTAAGGGGGACTGGATCATGCTTGTTTATCCTGCTACCCTGTTTACACGTGGCGGCGTTTGGACGTAGATAAACTACCTGTTTTGTGTCGAAAGTGCAGCTAGCTGCTAGGGTGTCCAGACGATGCGTAAATAATTGGATAATTGTTGAGTAACTTTACTTAAAAGTTTATTAATATTTACCTATTTTTTTTACATGATTCGAGTGGGAACCGTGCGCCGAGCGCTCTCCCCGAATGTCGATGGTAATTCACCAGTCACCCTGTATAGAGCATACATGAGATATACACTCGCCTACAAATCTTTGAAATCGTTGAAATGTTTAACCAAGACAAAAACTATATAGGTATAACTATATTTTTAAAATATAGCACTTGTCTACTGAGTTTACCCTTGTGAAGCAACTGTTTTGATTGGGAATAATGAGAACTCATTGAATAAATATGGTGGCAAATTAGTAAACCAAAATGTTTAGATTTCAACCATAAGTTTTGAGCCTTCTTTTGTTGGTTTGTCGATGTCGAGGGTCAAGGTAAGATGATTTAGACACTTCTTTTATGAGAGATATTATACGATGGACAAAATTCTGCAACGCCATCAAGCGCGTACTCAGGACTAGCCCTTTATCTCGTTTCTTCTCGGATGTGGCTGTGGCAGATCTTTGTGCTGCACCCAACGACACTGACTCCGTCCTCCTCTGTAGACACAACTGGCTCTACAGAGGAGGTAGGAGGTCTTTGGTTTTTGGACGGGGACGATGGAGTTAATATGGTATAAAATATATAATATAATAATAATTATGTATCGTACTCGTATTCTACTGAATATTCGATACAACATGTTGAAATACCTTTAAAAAACATAAAACAAACGTAGTATAAAAACTCTTTAATAATTTTAATATAAGAAACATTTGTATACAAAAATACACAATAAAAATATTACATTAATTCGAAAGAATTTACATTAAAAAAAATTAACCTTTAAATAATATTAGACATATTATTAAAAAAAAATCTCATATTTTGATTATAAATATAAACACTCGACTCGAGATTATAAACGTCATTTTTATTTATTTACAGTAGGTAAGTAACACCCACGACTTACGCTGCCCCGACTTACGTCAATCCAAACATAGGTACGCAGTTTTCAAATTCTCAGATTTATAATTTTATTCATACCATTATTATTATTACTACATTCATTTTTTCTCAAATATTTTTAATAATATAATAAAGACAATCGTCGAAGTATGAAACCGCTTGGTACGACAAAATAACGTTCGACTTGCGAATATACAGAATGACTGGAAAAATTACTATCAATATTTAAGGAGAATACTCGGTACATGATTCTCATTCGAATTATGTAAAAAAAAGTAGGTACTTAATTTTTGATCAAATTTTCATTAATTTCAATTCAAGTAAATAAAGCGTTGACACTTTTCCAGTCATGCCGGCGGCACGTGCACAGGTGTTGTACTGTGCCGCTTGTTCACATCTAAAAATTGCCAAAGTTCACATAATTTACCTAGTCAACAAATTTGTTGCTTAAACGAGTAAAATACTTATCTTAGTATTTTTGCCTATCCTAAGCCAAGATTAAAGTATTAAGGGGGACTGGATCATGCTTGTTTATCCTGCTACCCTGTTAACACGTGGCGGCGTTTCGACGTAGGTAAACTACCTGTTTTGTGTCGAAAGTGTAGCTAGGTGCTAGGGTGTCCAGACGACGCGTACATAATTGGATAATTGTTGAGTAACTTTACTTAAAAGTTTATTAATATTTACCTATTTTTTATATAATTCGAATGAAAATCATGTACCGAGTAGTCTCCTTAAATATTGATAGTAATTTACCAGTCATCCTGTACAACTTACGTCTGTCGCGTAAATTCGCGGTATTATAGTATATTAAAAAAACATCGTGTGAAGATTTTTTTTAATAACAGGATAATTATATTAAAAATGAACAATATTTTGAAAGTTTATACAAATAATATCAGTACTTAAAATTCGTACTCGGCAAACCAGTCACTCCAAGTCCGGTGACCATAAACGTGGATCCACAGGGGGGTTCCTGGGCACCTCCTATATTCATTCTCGCCGATGTCACAAACAAAATATCGAACTTCGGACCTCCAAAGGTCACCGAAGTCACCTGGAGAGCGGGTATTGGTACTGTTTGGAGTATTTTTCCAGTTTCTGGGTCAATCTTAATGACAGATGAACCGTTGAACAAAGCCACCCACAAGTTTCCATCACTGTCCAATGTCATACCATCCGGAATACCAGAAACATTGTTCTTTTCTAAATCGAATATGTATTTTAAATTTGCTGAAAAAAAAAGTTGAATTTACAATCTCCTTCGCATTTTAAAATGGTTTTCGTTAGGCGTAAAAGATTGTTACGGTAGGAAAATAGTAGATATAAGATTATTTAATATGTCACAAATATAAACAAAAATAATAATTAAAAAAATAAATAGAAAACTAGAGAATTAGCGTGGCTGATGGAAGAAGAATGGTTACTGTTCCGTCTCTATGACTCGTAGTTTAATGTGTTCGCTTGTCTCTCACTTTACTTTCTTTTTATCTGACTTCTAAGGCAGATATATATTTTTTAAAATCGAGTTAAATTCTGCCATTGGCTAGAAAATTAATTAACTTTTTAAGGCAGAGTAAATTCTGAGATTGGCGAGAAAATTTGTTAACTTTTTAATCTTATGAAGTGAGGTATATGAGTTGCATAGTACATTAGCTTGTCACGTAAATATTAGAATTGTAGTGAAAAATAAATCAGAGCGTTGTCCAAGACTCTTGTGTACCTTTCACTGTATCTCCCCGCACCCCACACCTCACTTACTACAAATCAAATAAGATAACATTTTAACACCAAAAATATTTTTTCTAAGAATTTAATAAATATTATCTATTTAATTATATGACAAAATTTTCATAGTTAAAATAATTTTAAAATGGGTATCATGTTAAATCATCTTGACAATTTGAATTGCTGGTATTGCTGTTTGCAGTAAAAAAAAATCCATCTTCCTTATAGTTAGTTCTACTGGTGATTTAGTTCAGTAATGAGTAATTTAATAATTAAAATACTTCCTTCTACCCTGAAATCCTTGGCCTTGATACAATACAGTATATAAGTTGATGTTATTTTACTAATAAACCCGACTAAAAGTAGAAAAAAAACGATCGACCCAACTAAATTTATGGTACTGTCACATTTAAATTACTGAATCACTTGCTACAACTAAATTAATAGCCAAATGGAATCTGATCATCATCTTTATATCAGTCATTTGATGCCCATTGCTAAACGTAGGCCTCCTACATCGACATCTAGAGCAACCGCCTAGGCTGTATATTGCTGGCTATTTTTGTATTTGCTAATGCCACGGTTGGCGAGTGTAGTGTTTTACGGCAGGGTATGAAGACGCTGCTGCGCATTACCATCTTGTTTAATGCACCGTTGCTTGCACCATTATGACCTTAGTTGCCTTTTTCGACACATCGGCAATAAGGAGGTTGGAAATATTCTTCTCCGCTGGTCACAGCAAGCCTTACTTACTCGCTAAATTGCAGTCTAGCTATAACGTAACGCTTTATAATTTACACTAAGTTTTAAAATTATAAAGGAAGTAAATAGCTGAGTGATCACTCACATATCTCCCCCGTGTCAACATCATAGTCGTATCTTCTGATCTTCCGTTCCAAACTGTCTGTGTAATAGCACGCCTTCTTTTTAAGGTCCCACGCGAGCCCATTAGAAATACCAATCTTCGAACACAGCTTTTGTATCCCAGTTTTGTCCACGCGGTACAGTGAGCCCTTCTCTGGGAGTACGTTTCCTAGAGGATTCTCGTAGCCCATTGTACCTGTGGTAGAAATTAGTGATTTTAAACGATTGCTTGTAATTGATCAATTGAATGATAATTTATTGAATGGTATGAAATACAGTGTAAAATATCGTGTTTCTGTATGAGTATGAAACTATTTGTTTCATTTCTTTCTGACATTTTTTTTTTATTATTTAATTCATTAGAACGGGCCAGTGTTGTCATTATTTGCTGACAGTATTATGGATTCTGGGTCGTGAAATTATCGTTTGTCGTTTCAAGTTATGGTACAAATAAAAAAAAATTGCACAGATACTTGTTGATTGTAATTATATACATATATCCTGCCTCTGAAAAGTCATCATCTGTACATGCAGAGCCGGATTTAGGTGAGGGCAGGCGGGGCAACTGCCCCGGGCCCCCGCATAAGAAGGGCCCCCACATCCACAAAAGAGGGGCTTCCAGAATAGAGTCAATCTAGTTGGAGCGGTCCGGAGTTGGGACGACCTTTTTTTTAGGAATAGGAATAGGTTTTTTTAGGATAATGATGACATAATTTTTTTTATCGGTGACGACCTTTTTTTTAAGGTATATATCCACCCAGCAATGATAATACATATGTTGGCGTGAGATCGCAACGACCTTTTTTTTTGTCGTCACTTTTTTGTGCAAGAAAAAAATAACATTTCCATTTCAGATCAAGGGGCCTCCACTCCTTTATTGACCCGGGTCCCCACAACTCTAAATCCGGCCCTGTGTACATGTCCTCTATATCTAATGTAAAAGCCTAAAGTAGGTGTTTAGAAATTCAGAAATTAAATACGAAAGGCCAGCATAAGTAGTTAAAATTTCCATTTGGATGACAACATTTGAACAAAAAAAAAATCGCAAAATTATTTTGTGCACGTTGGATTATGGCACAATTTCGACACTTCTATGTTCGATCGTACCAACTGCTAAATTATGTGATTTGTACGATAATTATGTGATCAATGCTAACGCTGGAACAGGTTTACCATTTACACTAAGTAAAAGCCTAGATTACAAAATAATAAAAAAATGATTCCCTGAACTGAACAGAATCAGACTGTAAATAACCCACTACTGGGCAAAGGCCTCTCCTCCATATGGATGAAGAGTGGGAGACTTAATCCACCACGCTGCTCCACTGCTGGTTGGTGTATAATTTCTCTATCATGACTAACGATCGCTATCAGGCGTCTATGATAACAACCTGGACCGACGGCCTTACGTGCTCTCCGAAGCAAGATAGGAAGACACACAAGGACATACATCCAGACCAGAAAGAAATATTTATACAAATACAAATATCTACCCCGAGCGAGAATCGAACTACGAATATATAATAATTGATAATTGGAAATAAAATAACTAATTCTTATTTATCATTTTCATTTTTTTTATTAATATCTATCTAAATATTTGTTTATTTGTTTTTCATTGTAATCAATAAAAAGAAATGAAATAGTTGCAAAAACTGGAGAAAATTATTTTCTTACCTGCAAAAATCCTGCCCCTGGGATCAGCTTTACCATCATTCAACCTGTTTTCGGGCACCACATCCTGGTCTACAGCGCCCAGCTCCTGGACTATCTTCGCCGGAGTGCCCTCCTCTCCATCCCATTGTATTATCACGAATCTCGTGCCCAAGCCAATAATAAACTGATCGGTTGTCCCATCAACTGGCACTATGAAGCCTACAGTGCCATCTTTGAGAAAAAAGTGTATTAATTGCAAGTTAATTAAACATACTTTTATATATTTAATGGTTTGTAAAAAGAAAGTAAAAAAACATGTCATATACAATTATTGTCTTTATTAAAAAGGATTAAATTCTGCATATTTAAATATAACTCGAAAAAGCGCGAGATTTCCCTAGAGGATAACGACTACGTGACGAAAACATACGATTCCCCCACACCTGTGATCAAGCGTGGTATTTTTAAAGACCCCCCAGAACGGGTCACATAGAATAGGTGTGTTTTCATATTACAAAATTATAATAATGTAATAAACTATTTAAGAAATTTTACGACATAATTATGGTCACCAATGTTATAAATACTTACCAAGTTTAGTTTTGGTGTGAGCGCCGGTAGCCGGCACGTACTTGTGTATAGTGTACTCCAATATGTCCACGAAGAACAGCGCCTGCTGGCGATCGTCCCAGTGTGGACCCTCGCCCAGCAGCAAGGGCTCGGTTATTTTCTTAATAGTCAACGACATCTAGCGACATTTATTAGTACTATAGTAAAACGAAGTTAAAGTTTTTAATGTAGGTACAGACCTTTCATCACAACTAATAGCCGGACAGACCAGCCAATTTGGCCGGACATTTGGTTAAAAAGGCCGGACATCCTACATTATTGAGGATTTAATTGAAAGTCTATATCGGATTTTATCGCGTTTATTTGTTAAAAACTTTACAGTTTAACGATTTTATTAATTAATTAAATTATTTCCCGACGTTTCGACGACGTTATTACCATCTGTCAAGTGTCAAATACCTTTACAAGATGCAGGGGTCTACAAATTAGACTGTGAATGTGGTCTCTCTTATATAGGGCAAACTAAGCGGAGTATAGAGACACGCGTCAAAGAACACATAGCTGACATGAAACACCAACGGTCGACAAAGTCTGCTGTGTATCAACATACTCAACAAGGTACCAACCACTATATCAGATTTGATAAGCCACAAATTCTCGCTAAAGAACACCGATTCCTACCAAGGATGATTCGCGAGGCTATTGAAATCAAAAAACATCCTAATTTCAATAGAGAGGATGGTTGGAACGTACCACCAGCTTGGGAGCCAGTACTAAAATTAATTGAACCCAAGGAAAATAAGAACACAGCACGACTTCCAGACACAATAAGCTCATTCTGCATGAATAGGAACGGTTAAAAGTAATAATTTATAATTGTATAAAAAGCGGGGTATATAACAATTGATTCATTATTCGGACACCCACCACCTCAGTCCCCCGAGATCATGGACGCTGTAAAGGGTCCGAAACGTCGGGAAATAATTTAATTAATTAATAAAATCGTTAAACTGTAAAGTTTTTAACAAATAAACGCGATAAAATCCGATATAGACTTTCAATTAAATGAGTAATATTCGCGTAAATATAAGAGAACAGTATTATTGAGGATTCTTGTATCAGTATTAATACGTAAGACAAAAAAAAAATGTATATAAAATCAAGATTTTTTGATTATTACCATAAATCTTGTTAAATTCTAATGAAATATAAATAAAATTGAATGCCCAACTAGTTTAAGTACTTTATTATTAACCAGTCAAAATTAAATTACATTAGATAAACATTTATCAACATTTTTTTTTAATTCTCGCTCGTTCGTTTCTGAAATTTAAAAAGGACAAAAGCCGGACACCGTTTACTTTGGCCGGACACGCAATCAAAAAGCCTATGTCCGGCTTTATCCGGACGCCTGGCAACCCTAGGCACAGACGCTAAACAAAAAATCTTTTTTAATAAAAACTTATTATATACTTCATACATAGCTTATGTTGACAGAAACAAAAAAATGGTCACGTTGTTTTATAAAAAAAATAGCACGTATACACTAACATATAGCAGAGTAAATGTTTTTTAATGATTTAAAATAAAAAATAAAATTGCGAAACGATCAATCTTATAATACAAAATAATATATTTTTTAATTTATTAAATTGAAGTATTATGTGAAAAAAATAATTTGTTTTTAATTAAATAACAATTTTTAACATTGATTTACTTCTGTACTATACCTACGCTGTTAATTTGCCAGAACTGGGAAAAAGTATCTTCTTTAGTGAAGGGGAAAAGTAGTAATCACGCTACTATACTGCATATAGACGAATAAGTACCTAACGAAATGAATTTAAAGAAAATTTTAACACATTAAAAACTCATTCGGCCTAGCCATAGCCATGTATTCTTTTCACAGAAATATTTTTTCGCTTTTGATTAACTTAATAAATAAATGAATAAAAAACAATAAAAAATTATTTTAAATTTGTAAATAAAATACCTTATTAAATTACTACTATATATTCATAATCATATTTACCTTTGGATTATAGTGATAATAAAACACTAGTATTTATTATATAAATATTTACGTACGAATTATAATAAAACTTTACGAGCTAAAACACTTCACGAGTTTATTGCTGTACACTGCGAACTGTAAACGGTCGAATCGTGCGGTCACATTGAGCACAACACACGATACAGTTTAATTGGAAACTGCACGAAGGTTGTGACATTGAATGTTTTATACATATATGAGTAATATAAAATATATTAATATATAAATAAATTATAGAATTTTAAGTTTTGCATTGTTAATATGTATAATATAGTAAAATTTCGAAATAAATATTATCGAAAACTTTGAGTTAAATACAACTTATTGTTATCGTACTTTTAAGAAGTTTTTAAAATTTTATCTGTAAGAGGATGAAATACGGGATAAACGTTTTAAATGAAATTCCAAATTTCTACCTTCATGTGTTAGTGTTGAAACTATTTATGTTTAAATCTAAAAATACAAGAGATTATTTTTAGATTTTTTATTACAAAATAAACGTATTCATAAACGAAGAAATAGTAGTAGAGTAATTTTATCATGAGTAATATTATTTATATGAAAGGTATAAAAAGAAGAATATGAATAACATTCATTCATCATATTCTGATTTTTTTATACTTTTCGAGCTTTCTTTGAATATTCGCTGTCCGTATCGGTTTTGTATTTTCGATGCTTTTTTATAAGTATCGGTATCGGTATCGGCGATATTTTTTTTATAAATATCGGTATCGGTATCGTATCGGATAAAGAGCGTATCGATGCGTTCCTAGTAAAAACGTACTGATCTTCTAGTTATATTATATCTATCTAGGTTATCTTTAATTACCAAAATCTTTTTAATACAAATATTTATATAAAAGTATTTAATTTTTAAAAGTTTTTTTTAGACGCTGTCAACCCTAACGTGAACCTATTGATTCATAGTTCACACTCACATTCACACAGCAATAAGACATACCTACTTTATTTTCTTAAAGGCGAACTGTTAATTTTTGTACCCGACTGCACGACGCAAAAGAGGGTAATATGTTTATCAGACTATGTATGTATATATGTTTGTTCCTATGTGGCATTGTAGAGATCAAACGCGTTGACCGATTTTGATCATTCTTACGTCAACCAATTTGCCTTAACCTCGCAAGTGTCACTAAAGGCATGACAATAATCAATATTTACCACAGCGACAACCAGATGCCATATTGTCAAAATGAAAAACAAAAATATCGACCAATTACGTCAAGTGGGGTATCGTTGAATAGGTATTCAAAAATTATGTTTAGGTTCCTTTCATCATTTTTCATTTCAAATAATAGTTTAGAATATATAAAGATTTAAAGTTGTTAAAAAAACAAATTTCGCTAATTTTCATACATTAAAAACCCTTATTACGTGGTGATAATTGCAGTGATAGCCTAGTCCTAGTGGTATGATCGCAGACTGCGAAAGCAGAGCTCGGGTTCAAATCCAATATACACGGGAAGGGGCGCGGGACACGGCGGCTCGGGCCGGCCTGTGATTACGAAATTTACTATCTTAATAACGAAGTCAATGAATCCTAACTAAAAAGTTAAAAAAAAAAATTGTGTGTGTCAGCTCCGACGCACGACTGGAGTTTACTCCTTAAGTACGATTGTCTAAACATACGCAAAAAGAGTTTATCCAACTGAAAATAAGATTAATACCATATGAAAGGATAAATTAACAAATTAATGAAAATAATATACGTATATAAATATAGGTATATTTATTCATTTTATATACATTTATTATAACTAATCGGCGAAATATTTTACATTAAACTTTTCACAATAGTCAATTTCAGATGTGCACAAATATTTCATTACGAATGTTGATAAATTATGTAATTATTATTATCTGACAATTATCATTTATTTTTTAAATATTATTTTTCAATATTAATTAGAGCAACTTTACTTTCGCACCGCACCGTAGGTGCGCGCGCACCGAAAAAGTAACGAGGTCATTCATCAGTAGGTTTTACCTCTCATATTTTTCTCATACCGGGCGCCTTATATATGAAAATCGATTCTTAAGGAGTAAACTCCAAAAAAATTATAAGAAATCAAAAAACTCGACTGCATAAAAAAAAACTAAAAAGTACATTAAATAAAGAGAAAAAAAAACTAAAAATTAAAAAACAAGCAAGCAAGTAGGTTAGAATATTGTTAAAAGTAATACTGAACAACTATACTATTGAAATAGTTTTACAAAAAATTCTTTTTAAAATAGAAGGATTCTTTCCATTCTTCAACCAATCAAATGTTATCAAGGAGCACTGAAAAATATAAATGTTTGTTTTTTTCTTTTTAATTATTTTTTCTTTATTTCATGTATTTTTTAGTTTTTACGCAGTCGACTTTTTTTTATTTATTTATTTTTTTAAATATTCTTTATTGCGCACCAATATATTGATACAAAAGAGTAAATAGTACCTACGTGGATGTTTTGTAATATTACATACTAGCTGCCCGCCCCGGCTTCGCACGGGTCTTTAACTAAAATTTTAAAAATTATACATTTATATTTTTTATCACCTACACCTGCGTCGATACTGGAAAATATTTTATATTAGACGGATTGAGTGACAGATTTATTATATCTATATACATACATACATACATACATATACATATATGTATATAGATAGTACGGATGAAACATTTGAACTGTTTTTTTTATTAATTATTTTCTCATTGATGAATACCATATTTTAATAAGTATTATTCCCGACGAAGACAAATCCAAAAACACAAAAATCATAAAAATCGTTCCACTCGTTCTCGAGTTATAAACGGTGTATACGTGTAACGGTATATATATATATATATATATATATATATATATATATATATATATATAGATTACAACTTAATATATATATATATATATATATATATATATAGATTACAACTTAAATAGCTATAACCATCCAATTTTGTACAATCAACAAACAAATAAGGACCAAATATTTTAAATTTTAACAACGAACAAACAATCAAGACCGTAGTACCCTAAAGTATTTAATTATATACAAAAAAGAAAAACAGATTTATAAATACGGGCGAGTGTCATTATTTTGGCCGAAGTTTTGGTCAGCGCGATTCAGAAAATTATCTGCACCATCTATCGTATAATTGTAGAATATCGTTTTTATATTTAGTGACATTTAACATAATTAATATTTAACATAATAGTATATTAATTGAAAATGATGTTTATCTAAAATATTAAAACGATTTCTATTCCTATCCGACATATTTAGTAAACTTTTAAGTTTAACAAAATAGTAACTCAAATATAAGTTTTGTGAGTTTTAAAGATTTCTTAGACCAGATGGCGTTGGCGGCGTAGGTACCTATTTCTACTTTCTTAAATATTTATTTTTAAATTTAATTACAATGAAACAAAAACTAAATTATACTGTGAGTTATTTCTAATTTTTATGTATTAAAGTTATTAACATTGGTTTTGTACTTTTTACGTGATACGTGATCAGAGAAAAACACGATAAGAGATGGCGCTGATACAAAAAAATACGCGCTATTGAAATTTATTCTTGATGATATATAGTGTATTAATAAAACGGAGGTTTGAACAGATTTATTATTTGTATAGATTACATTTCTGTAATATATGTAACAAATTATTTATTAAAAAAATATGTACTTGTATAAATTAATTATTATCATAACGATATAAATTCACGACGACCGTTCTGGTGTAGTGGTGCGAGTAATCGCCTCGACGCCGCGCGCCGACGGTCGCGGGTTCGATTCCCGATACAGACAGATATGATCTGAGATGACAGATATTATTTTGTATTTGTACAAATATATATTATCGGTCTGGGTGTATGTTCTTGTAGGTCTCCGTGCGGTCCACCGTGCCTCTTAGAGCATGTAAAACCGTCGGTCTCTGTTGTTATCATAGACACCTGATAACGATCGTTACTCTTGGTAGTGATATTATGCGCCAACCCGCAGTGAAGCAGCGTGATGGATTAAGCTCCAACCCTTCTTCTATTCTTGTATGTTCTTGTGAATCTTCCCACCGTGCTCCGTAAAGCATGTAAAACCGTCGGTCTCGGTTGTTATCATAGACACCTGATAACGATCGTTACTCTTGGTAGGGATATTATGCGGCAACGCACAGTGGAGCAACGTGGTGGATTAAGCTCGAGCCCTTCTTCTATATCTCAGCAGTGGTTTGTTTAAAGGCTGATATAGTACAGTACAGGGACAGGGTACTCTATAATCGATACTGAAACCTAATCTGTATATTTTTTGTGTATGTCTGTCTGTCCGTCTGTTTGTGTCTTGGCCGTCCATCACGCCGAAACTAATGATTGGATTTGAATGAAACTTAGTAAGATCTGAGTCCATAATATGAGCTAGGACACTGGGTACTCTGTATCCCGCAATCAAGCCAAATGTGTAATCGCGAACAAACTCGCGGGTACAGCTTTTAATCTATATATAAATATGAACAAAAAAAATTAGATGTAATATAGGATGATACTTGTCCTTTACGATTTCTAGTTTCGCAAGAAATTTAGAAAACAAATTTTACGGTTGTCCTCGCACAAACTAGTTTCAAACTAGGCCGAGCGGCGTGACCTGATACCTGTCACACATTAAAGTGCTTAGAGCAGCTATAAATTATAATACATCTACTCTGTATATCTCTTGTCAATTATTGTTTACATTTAGATAATTTAGTCTTAATTAATACCGGCGCTCAATCGGCATTTTTAAAACTGGACAGGCGACTGGTGGCGGCCTCTCTGTTTTCCGGTTCCGACTATTGTGACAGATCAGCAAATTATTACATGGTAGACATCATATTACTATTACAAGTATATCATCGGCTTTATTAAATATTACAATAAATAATTTAATCTAGCGTCGCAAGTTGTTGGCCGAGAAGGAAACAAAGCTAGAGAAAAAAAACTACTTCTACTCTGTAACTTAATTAAACTAAGTACCCTTTTAAAAACTTGAACGTCATTATACAAAATAAATAATGCACAGTATGACCATGAAATGATCAGGACAATCACGAGACAGCCAATCGTATATGCCGAAATCACCACATGCCACCTGATCACAATATAGTAGGTATAACTATATCTAATGACAAGGTACATATTGATAACCTGGTCGAGTTATATTCAATCCTTGCCTTTTCATCATTTAGAAATTCATTAATGTCATAATAAGCTTTCTGACACAAAGTTCGCTTAATAGTTTTTTTAAACTTCTGTTAAGGCAGAGATTGAACCGCAACCGGTATTTTATTGTAAATTAAAATATACATTCCAATAAAGGAACGACTTTTTTTACTAAGCCGACATTTAGGAAACGCTAGTTTTTGGCCGTTCCTGAGTGTTACATTGTGCAAGGCATGATCACTACGGCTAACAAACAAACGTCTATTTTTACCCGACTGCGACAGGAGGGTTATGTTTTTCGAGTGTATGTATGTATGTATGTATGTATGTATGTATGTATGTATGTATGTATGTATGTATGTATGTCCATTTCTTTGGCGCGCCCTACAGCCCAAACGGCTGGACGGTTTTTGACATATGAGGTGTCGTTGGATTTGTCTAAATTGTAGTAGTGACATAGGCTATATAAATTTTCAAAATGGCGTCCGCAAATGGCGGGATGAGGGGGGGGAGTTGAATATTTTTTCTTACTGTAGCAATATGGGTATCAAATGAAAGCTAGTAAATTGTTTTATTCTTTTTAGGTTATAATAAGAGCATTTTACGCAGTCGGGTTTTTTGATTTTTTTAATTAAGCATACTTGTTACGTATATACATTATATTTTCATTAATATATTGCGATGCAAAGATCATAATATTGATCTCCTTAAACTTTTTCCTCGGGGATTCTTTACATTTCATTTTATATATATAACGGATAGCCCATTTCTGCAGAATGAAAATAGTATTAATATTCGCCGCATTGCCCCGTAGCAAAATGCCATAGGACATTATGCTATGGTAATAGCTGAAATACACTAATCTAGCTGTATCGACATCCGTTAGTAGACATATCCTTTTTACCGCGTATGCTGCAGAACTCAGATTAATCGACAGATATGGGATCCCCACTGCAACTTTGAATCAATGGTGATTCCAAGAAAAACTGAAAATTATCCAAGCGACAACCTCCCCTAAACGAGGAAAACGACTGCCCCACCTTGCCCCAAGGTCGTTGGTATCAAGAGATCGGCAATCGGAGGCACTTAAAAGGTTCACCAAAGACGAAAACTCGGACAAAAGCCGACATGGGGCAAGTTATACCACCAAAGCTACGACCAGCGTCCACGCCGCAACAACATGCGGAAAATGCGTATATCGAGTTCCTGGCCATCACAAAGGCGAACTGCGATGTATGCCTAGCCACCTGCAAGAAAATCATGCAGAGCTTCCAGTACGGCCACGAAAACTTACTGGGAGTGGAACTTGAAGAAGCCGAGGCAGCCATTTACAATAATGACACCCGCGAAATACTCAGGGGCAACATGTTGGGAAGGTATATGGCTGCTTATAATACCACAGTCGGCTTCGTGGGCGCGGTCGACGCCGAGGGCCAGAACGAAGAACCTCAAGCCTTCCATACACCTAAAGGGGATCCAGTGGTGGTAGTGGCCAGGTGCACGAGAGTGATGCTAGGCGACCGGATACTCGAGATGGCAAAAACCATTACGGGAGATCCGGAAGTCGGCAGCGTTTTCGGAGCCTGGCAGTTACCAGCACTGAAATGGATAAACGGGGTTCTTGGATGCGGCAAGACGACTTACATAGTCAGAAACTTCGACGAGGAAAACGAGGTCGTAGTTACGACCACAGTCGAGGCAGCCAATGATCTCAGGCAGAAGCTGACGCACCATTATGGCGACAAAGCCAAATCCAAGGTGCGCACTATAGCTTCCATATTGGTAAATGGTTTTCGTGAAGGCATAAAAATAAGCCGTTTAACGGTGGACGGAGCCCTCATGAATCACTTTGGTGCCATAGTGATGGCCGCCCGACTGTCGGAAGCAAAAGAGGTCATCCTTGTCGGAGACATTAATCAGCTGCCTTACATCGACAGGGAAAACCTGTTCGAGGTGCGATACAGCAGGCCTAATCTGACGGTAAATATATCATGTGAGCTGTCGTGCACGCATCGGAATCCCAAGGATGTCGCTCTTGCCATCAGCGAGGTTTAAGACAGGATCTACAGCTCGAACCCCATCGTCCACTCCCTGCGTGCGGAGAGGCTCACTGGCGCTAGAATACCCGAAAAACAGAACCGGACCCTGTACCTGGTCTTCACCCAAGAGGAGAAAAAGGAGTTAATAGGCTCCGGTACCATATCCCTATAGTTAATAGGGATATGGTACCGGAGAAGGGTCGAGCGTCATGACCATTCACGAGGCGCAGGGTCGGACGAGCGAGGAGGTCATTTTCATCCAAACGAGGGCTAAGAGGCTGCGAATACACAATAGCGTTTCGCATGCGGTAGTCGCGGTGAGTAGGCACACCAAGACCTGTGTCTACTACGCCGACGACAGGGATGACGCAATCGGCCGATTCGTGGGGAGGGCGGCTGAGGCCACTACAAAAGAAATCCTCGAGCACACCCTCAAGATGGCAATTCATCACAGAGACACAGCAGTCATTGAGGATGTGCTCGCACAGCTGGGGGCTGGTGCTGATTAAGATAAACCGAAATTATAGAGTACCAAAATAGGAGAATTATAAATAATGTAATATTTATAAATATATATAAATGGAATAATACTCTATAGAATCGAATACAACTAGATATAATAAATACATGTAGTTATAGTATTGTAAAAAAAAAGAAAAAAATTAAAAAATAATTAAATAAATAGGTATAGGTATAGTATTGTAAAAAAAAAAATGTATATATATTACGATAAAAGTGGTCAGTTTGGACTCTCGTCTCAGGGACTAGAGATATTAAGTCTAGTTTTAAGTACTTATTTACTTTTGCTGTGTAAAAACGTCTGTATGTTACAATAAAATATATGAAAAGAAAAGGGTATAGGCGCATGTAAGCCTGTAGATGTGAAAAAAAAAAATCTCATCACCTCTTTGTGAGTGATCAGAAGAGGTTCTACAGGAAGTTGGAAAACCCGAAGCCGTGGTCTGCTTCCCAAAGACCGAATATGTTTAACCTCGTCGGCTTTTGGCAAAATATATGGTTACGGGAGGTAGAGCATGAGGAGGACCCTTGGATTGCGACGGTTCAGGAAGCATGTGCCAACATCGAATAATCTCTAATTGAGAGTGTTGAGTCCACTGAAATCATCTCGATATCGCGATATCTATCAACGGTTTGATCCCGGTTAGCCTCATTTACCATCTGAAGCAGCTGCATATCCGTGATGGTTAGCTCGCAGCCAGGATGCAGAAAGCGGTATTACTCACCTCGGCTAGGATAATTGTCCGATTTCTCAGCCAACAGCCCTAACCTCCGGCCGTTTGATCACCCTGCTGGGGCGTAATCCTCTACCCGCTTATATTTATCTATGCAAGTTTATGTAAATTTATTATATATGCCTTATGTAAGTATTGTTTTATATTATGTATACCTATATATATTATTGAACGGGTGGAGTGAACCAGTTAGATAAAAATAAATAATAATATAAAAATAATTTATAGCAATCTATACCTACTCCGTGGGTTCATGTTTTATATTTATCATATTTAACCATCACTTATTCACCACATTGCTTAAATATTCTGTCAGGAGCTTAAAATAATATAATAAAACGAACACATTTGTCCTGGATTAAGAACCTCTGCAAGTGCCTCGCACCTCAACGGCCAGGGGATAGTGAGTGCTTAGATTAACACATTCGCTGCCGGCCACTCGGATCCGAGTAGGGCTAGGTGCTTTAGCTAGGTGCCGTCCACTCAGATCAGAGTATCTCGCACGTTCATTTTCCTTTTCTCTTTTCAAAATCTCAAATCAAAAAGGCAGCGAATGTGTTAAGCTGTTATCGTTGTGGTGGCGTAGATCACTTTGCCGGGAAGTATTTCCGTGGACCAGGTGTCAGCGGTGGTAACGAAGGATACCAGGTATAGTAGACGAGTGTGGTGGAACGTCAACTTCTCTTGGGTGCGAGTGCCAGGTCTACGTGTTCAACGTGGACTATTCGCGTGGTAGACTTATAAACAAGAGTATTTGTTTTATTTTAATTGTGCTATTAAATGTTCCCATATCAAAGAAAGTTTGACTAATAAGTTTTCCAGTAAACAAATGAAGAATACCGTCAAGATCATTTATAGAAAACTGTATATTTTATGTCAGATAATTAATTTATGACGATTTTAATTTAAAAATTTTTATTCTTAATCCGGTAATTATCTAAATGATAAATGGTATTTTAACTGGTAGGGAAATTTTATTGCAAAGTTATGTTAGTAAGACTTCCTACAGAATTATTTTAAAACATTTTTTTAAAATGTTTTCACGTGTATGAATTCTGGCTTGAGTGATAGGCATCGATATACTGATGTGCCATTAGAGTTTCGATCAGAGATAGAAGCCGTTCTAAACGAATTTTCGACATCTTTCTCTCACGGTGAAGATACCTAGGTGACTAAAATTTTATTTTTTGACCCTACAAAAATTGTTCTGCGTCGCCCATATCGTCTTAGTAGAGATGAACACAGGTTTTCAAAAGTCAACGAGTTGTTAAAAGCATGTATGATTAATTGTTCTTCGTTTCACAGTCGTTTGTTGTTTGAGAAGAGGAAGGGTAAATCGGGCCGCATATTCATTAATTCGCTTCCATTAATTGAAAATTGCTAGATTAGGTTTAGCAAAATGGTACATCTATTACTAGATACTATGGGACAAGAAAATGATGTGTGTAGTGATGCAGGCTTTGGGTGAGCTATGATGATCGTTTGTTGATTTGACGTCAAATGTGGAATAGGTTTAATTAGGTAGGTATAGGTCGCCTTCGTTGTATTTTAGAAGTCTTGACCAAGGCGGGATGTCAGGTGAAACTTAACAAGTTATTAATGCAGTAAAGTGTTTCAAACATTATTTGCAGGGTCGTGAGTTCTCCACAGTTACCAAATTACCAATAGCGAATCTGTTAAGGCAATAATATGTTACAACGACAATGACAATAAATAATAGCAATGACAATAAAGTTGACCTCTTTTCACAAATTCATAGACGGTGGGCTTATCGTCAGTCATTTGAATTTTATATCATCAAATTCGAATAACTCGTCGTGTCTTAAAAGGCTACTAAGGCTATTGTGGTGCGAACAACTATTCACCAATCAGTAAAGTGATGGGCAGCATTGTCACCAAATCCTGCGACAACACACTGCGCTCGACAACTCGCCTGCCAAGCGTGGCGAGTATTAGCAACCCAAAGAGATGATGGGTAGGCCTACGTTCAACAGTGGACATCCAACAACTGTGTGTCCAATGTGGTGTTGGTAGTGAATTATTTTATAATTATTTTATTATAAACTAATATGTTATCATTAGATTTGGTCTGGTATGTCTTCTTTAGCGGGTTCGTTCAGGACGTGTCTTGTTTCTTCTTAGTTCGAAAATAAAAGCAGTAGTAATGATAATTAGAAGAGAAATCTGGCATATATCATATTGATAAAATGACTATTGCATAACGTGCCTACTTAAAAAAAATAAAAACATCTTGCAATATCGAAAAGTGTAAAAGTCACACTTTCGTTTCTAATGCTTAGACTATAAAGAAGTTTTGAATTGTAAATATGTACAATATTGTAAAATTTTTAAAACCTATTTCAAACGTACACTGTCGTACACTACACGTTACACTCGTTACTAATTATTATTAGTATATAATAATTATTTTTTCGGCATTATTGTCAAATTACACTTATTATATATTATCCATATATAGATTAAGTGAATTTATATCGTTATAATAATTAATTTTTTACAAGTATATATTTTTTTTTATTAATTTATTACATATATGACAAATATATTGTGTAATATTACAAAACATCCACGTAGGTAATATTATCTATCTATTTATTCTATTTATATATCGTTGCGCAATAAAGAATATGTTAAAAAACGATAATACGCCTTTAAGAAGATAAAGTATAGATATGTCTTATTATTGTGTGAAATATGGATCTATAGCACGGTCTTAAATACAGGTCTTGCAACGAAGTCCAATTTCAGTACTGAGAGATTAGTACGATCGTATTATAACTTTTCATCCGCGTCAACGCCGCTGTATGTCGTGGTCGTATGCTGTGTATCGGTGGGTGCGGTGCGCACTGCGCACGCTGGTGGAGTGTAGTGTTAGCATTATTTGCTGACAGTACTATGTATTTTCGGCCGTAAAATTATCGCTTTTTGTTCCAATGTATCGTACAAATACAAAATTTTCACAGAGATACTTTCGACTGTAATAATATATATATCCTGCCTCTGAAAAAAAACGTTTCCGCCTGTACATGTCTACTATTTTCTTTTTATTATTAGATATACTAATCCAAAAAGCTAAAGTAGATGTGTAGAAACTCAGAAACTACATACGAGAGGGCACTTAAGTAGTTCAAATTTCTATTTCGGTGACATTTCAACGAAAAAAAAAATTATGTTGTGCACTGATTATGTGATTATCGTACAATTTCGACACCCTTATGTTCGATCGTACAAAGTGCTAAATTATATTGTGATTTGTACGATAATTATGTGACGAATGCTAACGCTGGTGGAGTGACATGCGACTGTAAGCGACTCAGTCTCATTTCCCATTATCAATCATACGGCGTATATTTTTCTCTCCCAAGTATTGTGTTATTTAATAATTGTTTTGCTATTTTGTTGTCATTTTTGTTTTGATATTTAACTGTTTTGTTTGGATTTGACATTGTTCAAAACAGGATTTGACTTCGTTGCACAGAACACCCATCTATCGTCATGCCTCTGGCGGCCGTAAATTGAAAAGAACAGCCATCATTAAGCTGACATACCCCCTCTCGTAGCAAGAGCTGTATTTTAGAGATATATAGGTTAGGGTTGACATCATCTAAGAAAACTTTTATAAAATATATATTTTTACACAAATATTTGTATTTAAAAGGTTTTGGTAACTAAGACTAACCATATAAATCCAATCATATCATAATAATAATAAATGGCAATAAAGATTATTATTATTATATTATTATAAAAAATATATAAATATCCATAGAACTAATAGTCAAGTACGTTTCTACTCAAGTTTAAGATCAATTCATTTCGTTACACGATGCCCACGGGTTCGTTAAATAAGCAGGTGCTTTTTTGGAACAAAAAAGAATTACAAAAATCTTCTCATAAAAAAGTGGCCTTTTTAGTTTCTCATAGTGTCTGTTTAGTAAAATCTATATTCCTAGGTTGTTAAAGCTGTCTCATTCATCAAAATATTGCAAAACGAGCTTTAATTAAATAAAATATATTCCTCATTTTATATTGTAATCGGATACATAAATAAATAATAAAAGTATAAAAATTAAAAGATTAAATATTAATGTTTCTTCTATATGTTAAATTTCAAACGACAGTGCTCCCTTAACTACTTAATTTCATCCCATTTCTACAATGAATAACGTGTATTTATGATCAAAAATTAAAAATCTCTTGTATTTTTAGCTTCAAACATGAGAGAATTACAATAAATACTTTCATCCCTAGCATAACTCTTGAAGG
This sequence comes from Euphydryas editha, assembly GCA_036937285.1. NCBI lineage: Eukaryota > Metazoa > Arthropoda > Insecta > Lepidoptera > Nymphalidae > Euphydryas > Euphydryas editha. The sequence continues at coordinate 19,718,532 of JAUPFZ010000014.1, forward strand.
GTGAAATTTCCAAAACAACTGAACCAAAATCTTATTTTTTCTAATCAAAATCAGTAAATAATAATTAATAACAAATAATGTTTCGTACTAATAATTACTTCAAAAAATTACGGAATTTCATACTAACGTTTATTCCTTATTTCACTCTCTTACAAATTATTTTAAAAGTAACTACAGACAGATAACAATAAGTTGGATTTAATTCAGTCATAGTATAGTAATATAATTTATCACAATGACATTAATGATAAATTATATTAAGTATATTTGAACCTAAATATATATTAATTTATCTTAAATATATAAAACATTGAACGTCACAACCTCCGTGCAGTTTGCAATTAAACTCTATCGAGTGTTGTGCTCAATGTGACCGCACGACTCGACCGTTTACAGTTCGCAGTGTACAGCAATAAACTTGTTAAGTGTTTTAGCTTGTAAAGTTTTATTATAATTAGTACGTAAATATTTATATAATAAATACTAGTGTTTTATTACTACTATAATCCAAAGGTAAATATGATTATGAATATATAGTAATTTAATAAAGTATTTTATTTAAAAATTTAAAATAACTTTTCACTGATTTTTTGTTCATCTAATTCTAATTTTTAAATTATTAGTTATCAAAAACGAAAAAAAATTCTAATGAAAAGAAGACATTGCCATGGCTAGGCAAATGAGTTTTTATGTGTTAAAATTGTCTTTAAATTCATTAAATTAGGATGTACGTACTTATATTCGTCTATCTGTATCGCAGTACAATAGCGTAATGGATTCGGCTACCACTTTTCCTCTTCACCAAAGAAGATAATTTTACCCAGTTGTGGTTAATTAACAGCCTATAGTACAGAAGTGATTCAATGTTTAAAAATGTTGTTTAATTAAAAGAAAAAAAGTTTTTTCCCCTAAATACTTTCATGTAATAAACTTAAAAAATATATTTTATTTTGTATTATAAGATTTATGGTTTAAACAATTTTATTTTTTATTTTAACCCAATAAACAAACTTTAATCGCCTATATGTTAGTGTAGGTGCTGGTTTTTATAAAACATTTTTTTTTTTTTTTTTAGTTTTTGTCAACATAAATAAATAAATATAAATAAATATTAACCAACAATCACACCACGTTAACCTAGCCCCGTGCTAAGTTCGTAAGAACTTGTGTTACAGGTACTAAGAACTGAAATAAATTTAAGATATAAATACATAAATACACATCCATGACCCGGTGCAGACATCTATATTCGTCATACAGATTATCTGCACCTGGCGGGATTCGAACCCGCGACCGCTGCGTAAAGTGTCCAGTTGCCTGACCACTCGACCAGCCGGCCGTCAAACATAAGCATATGTTAGCAGCACATAAGCTATGTATAAAATACATAGTAAGTTTGTATTAAAAAAAAAGATATTTGTTTACTGTCTCTACATTAAAAACTTTAACTTCGTTTTACTATAGTACTAATAAATGTCGCTAGATGTCGTTGACTATTAAAAAAATAACCGAGCCCTTGCTGCTGGGCGAGGGTCCACACTGGGACGATCGCCAGCAGGCGCTGTTCTTCGTGGACATATTGGAGTACACTATACACAAGTACGTGCCGGCTACGGGCACTCACACCAAAACTAAACTTGGTAAGTATTTGTAACATTGGTGACCATAATTATGTCGTACGATTTCTTAATTTATCATTATCTTACAATAGTTTATTACATTATTTCAATTTTCTATTATGGGAACGTTCCGGGGGGTCTTTAGAAATAAAACGCTTGGTCACAATAGCGGGGGAATCGTATGTTTTCGTCACATAGTCATTATTAGGTAATCTCGCGCTTTTTCAATCTGTATTTAAATATGGCGTACAGAGTTTAATCCTTTTTACCCGACTGCGACAGAAGGAGAGTTATGTTTTTCGAGTGTATGTATGTATGTATGTCCATTTCTTTGGCACGCCCTACATCCCAAACGGTTTTTGACATATGAGGTGTCGTTGGATTTGCCTAAATTGTAGTAGTGACATACGCTATATAAATTTTCAAAATGGCGCCCGAGAATAGCAAAATGAGGGGGGGGGAGTTGAATTTTTTTTTCTTAGTGTAGCAATATGGGTATCAAATGAAAGCTAAAAAAATATTTCACATTATAATAATGAATTACTACTTAAAAATTAGAGAGGGACCAATGGGAAGAGGGGCTTAAAAATTTGTATAAAATGGATCATGTAATATGGATACGTTCCCTATTTGTTTAATCTTTCCGAAACGTTAGCTAAATATGGAAGTAAATCTAGTTAATTTCGACAAAACAAGCGACGATGTTAACGACGTATTGGTCACAGTAACTTGCTGGTTGGCTAGCGGTTGCGGGTTCGATTTTCGCTCATGATAAAATTAAATGTTTGTATAGTCCATACAGATATTTGTCGTGGTCTGGACGTTTGTGTTTGTGTTGTGTGTTTTCGGACGATCATTGTGTGAGATATTTATTTAAGTAACGAAGAACGCAATACTCTAGTTTAAAAAAAGTTGTTTAGTTAAATTGTGAGTATCACAGGACGTTATATTATTATGTATTACACTTGTAGGTACAATACAACCGGCCAGACCAAAACACACGACATCTGTATACCCATTACAGTCGACTCTCGATAATTTGACACTCATTAATTTTAATCTCTCGATAATTTGAATTTTTTTCCGGTCTCGTGGTTATTTAAATAATTATTATTTTGTAAATAATTATTGTTAATTTTAAATTTATCTCTGGTCCCTTGAGTTTCAAATTATCGAGAGTCGACTGTATAAATATTTATGATGAAGTGAGATCGAACTTGCGACTGCTTTCTTTCAGTTACTGCGCCTACTCCGCTGACTTATAGTCAAACCGAAATATTTCGCTTAAACAAAACTACTAATGTAATAAAATTTACTTTGAACCATTAAATATATAATAGTATGTTTAATTAACTTGCAATTAAAACACTTTTTTTTTTCAAAGATGGCACTGTAGGCTTCATAGTGCCAGTAGACGGGACAACCGATCAGTTTATTATTGGCTTGGGCACGAGATTTGTGATAATACAATGGGATGGAGAGGAAGGTACTCCGGCGAAGATAGTCCAGGAGCTGGGCGCTGTAGACCAGGATGTGGTACCTGAAAACAGGTTAAATGATGGTAAAGCTGATCCAAGGGGCAGGATTTTTGCAGGTAAGAAAAAATATGCCGCCAGTTTTAGTTTTTCACTTATTTTTATTTATAAAAATGAAAAACAAATTAAAATAAAATAAGATATTAATTAAAAAATGGAAATGATAAGTAAGAATTATTTATTTATTTAAAAGTTACTCTACTTTTGTTTCAACTCATGCCTCAAAGTTAGGTGAGATGGTTTAATTATCACCTTTTAGTTAATTAATTACCAGGAATAATGAAAAAGTTAAATACCTATTAAATTTAAATGTGTTATTATGATGAATGTCGTTATTCGTCGTCGTGATCATAGTTATCATGATTGTTATCATAATCATAGATAACGTACTCGGTATATCTTAGATCTGATTAAACTTTTTGTACTCGTTCGACAAACGATTTTATTTAAGGGGTAGAATGTTTCGTTAATAATAATAATAATTTATTACTATTATTTTTACCTACTTTTTTAATCTATTATTTTTGTTAACAATAATAATAATTTGTTTGGGAGAATGTTAGTAACAAAAATGTTACGATATAATACAGTTAATGTTCTTAAAACATTAATTTAAACGGTGAGCAAATACATGCATACATACTCGTATATAGATTAGAAATTAGATTTTTTACAAATATATACATTACATAAGACATACACCATTACTACACATATTTGTAGAAGCAATAAAGAATGCAAAAATATTACAATATATCATAATCATGGAAGAAATTACAAAATTATAAATTACTAGCTTCCGCCCGCAGCTTCGCCCGCGCGGATTTCGGTTATTGATTCTTCTAATACCTCCAAGAATATGTGTAGAAAATTTCATGATGATCGGTTAAGTAGTTTTCGCGTGAAAGCGTAACAAACAAACTTACCTTTCACATTTATAATATAGGTAGGGATATAATAAAAGACATTAATATATGAAATTAAATAATTATTAAATGTAGGATTCATTTTAAGCAATGAAGTTACAATAAGTATATTTATGTATTTATAATCTGCTCTATTGTTTTTCAACTTAATTTTCCTGTCTTCGTTGTGTACTGTTTGATAATGTAACTTGTAAACTTTGTTTTATATTAATAAATATTTATAAATATTTTAAGCTCGCAGATGAGTAACTTTAACATAATTTATATTATCTCAAATCAAAATTGGGTTATAGATTTGGGGAACGCCTTATCTTGAATAATGTGAACGCCTTAATCGCATGACGCATGACACGACAGAAGATAGACATCTACAAAAAATATATTATCTATTATTACACATGTGTGTGTTACAGTCATGTCGATATATTTATATATTTTATATAATACCAATGTAATTAATTAGACGTCCGTAACGTTATTGTTAAGGTAGAGTATAATATTTTACGGTTATGAATATATTATATATATATTCATTAAGTAATTTTAGACACAATTTATTTATGTATATAATATCAGGTTGCCACTGAACATCAGTGAATTGAGATTGTTTCAAACTAATATAGATTGTGAGTGGCATGCCTTTTTGAGGCGTCACATTTAGTTAAGTACCTAATAAGTGTAGTCTGATATTGTTCTATCTGGTGTTTCTTATTATTATTATACTTTAATTATTATTATTTTTCTTTTTAATAATTAAGTTTTTTATTAATTTTTGTCAATATTTTTTTGTAGATTTTGCATTTTTTTTTCAAATTTTATATTTTCGTTGTTTCCGTTATTTAGTTTTAAAAGATTTTTTTTTGGTTGTTTATGTGAGCCTCAAATAAAATTATTATTATTAAATAAAAAAGTTCGAGATCAACCAAAGAGTTCTTTACTTATAAAAAAAAACATTCAATAAATTAGCATTCATTAAACAAATCATTAATTTCTACCACAGGTACAATGGGCTACGAGCATCCTCTAGGAAACGTACTCCCAGAAAAGGGCTCACTGTACCGCGTAGACAAAACTGGGATACACAAGTTGTGTTCGAAGATTGGTGTATCTAACGGGCTCGCGTGGGACCTTAAGAAGAAGGCGTTTTACTACACGGACACCGCAGAACTGAAGATCAGAAGATACGACTACGACGTGGACACGGGGGAGATATGTGAGTGAATACTCAGCTAACTTACTTTCTTTATGATTTTAAAATTTATTGTAAAACACTCACCTAATTGCTAGATCGCACGTAAGTAAGCCGTGTGGTGACCGGCAGAGACGATTAGTCCTGACTCCTGACCTTCTTGCCGAGGTGTCGTAAAAGGCGACTAAGGCCATAAATGGTGCGAATAACTGTGCACAAAACAAGATGATGAGGGGCAGTAGCATATTCATACCGGGCAGTAGCATATTCATACCCTGCCGCAACACACTATACTCGCCAACTGCCAGTCAAGCATGGCAAGTATTGGCAAACACAAAAATGGTCAGCAATACAGAGCCCAGGCGGTTGTTCTAGCGGTCGGTGTGGGAGGCCTACGTTCAGCAGTGGACATCCATGGCTGATATGATGATGATGAGATTTAATTTAGCTATTAATTTATTTGTAGCAAGTAATTTAGATAATATCAACTTGTGGTGTGTATTCAATCGAGGTGAACGATTTCAGGGTAGACGGAAGTATTTTATTGACTAAATTACTCTTTACTAAACTAAACCACCAGTGGTACTAACAATAAGGCAGACAGATTTTTTTTTACTGTTAACAGCAATGCCGGCAATTCAAATTTTGAAAATAATTTAACATGATACCCATTTTAAGATTATTTTAAACTCTGAAAATTTCGTGTTTTATATGACTTATATTAAAAAGTTAATAAATTTTCTCGCCAATCTCCGAATTTACTCGTAGCTCGACGTTAAAAATTATGTCTGCCTAAGAAGGCAGATACAGAGAAAGAAAACTGAGAAACAAGCGAAGTCATAGAGACAGAACAGTAACCATTAACACCGCGTTTACGCAGGTCAAGCCACGCTGATTCTCTAGTTTTTTTTTTTTTTTTAATTATCTACCTACATAACGTTTTGGTGATATATATTTGTGACATACTAACGTATCTTATATCTACTATTTCCTCACCGTAACAATCTTTTACACCAAACGAAAACCATTTTAAAATGCGAGTTAAATTGTTAATTTATTTTTTTTATTTTCAGCAAATTTAAAATACATATTCGATTTAAAAGAAAGCAATGTTTCTGGTTATCCGGATGGTATGACATTGGACAGCGATGGGAACTTGTGGGTGGCGTTGTTCAATAATTCATCTGTCGTTAAGATAGACCCGGAAACTGGAAAAATACTCCAAAGAGTACCAATACCCGCTCTCCAGGTGACTTCGTTGACCTTTGGAGGTCCGAAGTTAGATGTTTTGTTTGTGACATCGGCGAGTATGAATATAGGAGGTGCCCAAGAACCCCCTTGTGGATCCACGTTCATGGTCACCGGACTTGGAGTGACTGGTATGCCGAGTTCTAATTTTAAGTACTGATATTTGTATAAACTTTCAAAAAGTTTATGTTTTGATATAATCCTGTTATTAAAAAAGCTCTACACGATGTGTTTAAATATACAATAATACGCTGAACTTACGGGACAGGCGGGACCAAGTTGTATACTCATAAGTCGAATATGATTGCAATGTATAAACTTGACGTACCAAGCGGTTTCATACTTCGACGAGTTCCTTTAGTATATTACTAGCTGCTTCCCGCGACGTCGTTTGCGTGAACGCTATTAGATTACACGTTATTACAGAATGCGTTGAAGAAATAAAGGTTCACTGCTCGTTCCTCGTAGGTGACAGCGTGATTATATGTAGCCTATATGTTGACCCGACTTCTTAATAATATTCGTGTCGAAGTAAATCCATGCAGTAATTTTTGAGTTTATCCCGGACATACATACAGACAAACAGAAAAACAGACAAACAGACAAAAATTCTAAAAACTATATTTTTAGCTTCGGTATCGATTGTAGATCACACCCCAAGTATTCTTTTAAAAAAATATTCAATGTACAGTTTTGACTTTTCTACTATTTTATTATATGTAATTATATAGATTAAAAATAATTTAGAAAAATCGAATTTAGTAATAATAACAGTATGAATAAAATTATAAATAAAAGAATTTGAAAACCGCGTATGTCTGGATTCACGTAATTCAGGGCAGCGTAAGTTGTGGGTATTACTGTAAATAAAAGTTTTGAGTTTTATAATCTCGAGTCTGAATTGATTATATTTATAAAAATTTATAAAATTGTAAATGCTTTCCTATTTATGTAACATTTTTACGTCTTTCCTTTTGCTGTTGCATTTATTTTTATATACAAAAGTTTCTTATACTAATATTATTAAAGAGTTTTTATATAATAGTACGTTTGTTTTATTTTTTAAGATATTTCAAAATATTGTATCGGACATTCAGTAGAATAAGAATACAATTCAGATAATTACCGTAACAAATACAGAAAAGAAAGGGTTAAGAAAAAGCAAAGTATTTTATTTAATTCTTAGGGTACCATAACCAAAGGTACTGACTTATTAGTTATTACTACTGTCCGTCAAAAAGTTCTATCTTGTAAACAGTAATGGAGATACAATTTAAATTTTTATCAGAATATGTAGCCGTATCTCTATGTGTATGAAGCCGAGATGGATGATATTAGACAATTAGGTTTGAGTCTGGGCTAGCACTAGCATAAACTAATGCTGACGACGGGTGACTCAACCTATTGATGCGTGCAACGACAAAAAAAAAGTGATTGCACTCTTTGAATAGCGTGAGGAGCCCCTTTTCAGAGTGTTTACTCGATGCTCTCTGGACTCGCGAGTAGGGCCAGGGTGATAGCCCAAGTAAGATGAGTGTTGACGTCATGAGGATCGGCATTGAAAAAGGCGACATAGCCGATCATAACACAAACACCCCAGCTGTGTCTGCTACACCGATAACAATGACGACGCAATTGACAGGCGAGGCGCCGAGCGATGGATTCCTCATCGAAAACCATTCTAGCATTAAGATCCTCAGTAGCCATGAATGAGGCACCGTGTCGAGGCATTCTTTTATTCAATCTAGGCAGCGTAGTAATTCCGGCGGTAGCGCTAGACAAGCTGACCCGCAACAGTGTCAATAAGAAGGAGCTCTTTTGTGTCGCGACAGTCTCCACGACATCCTTTCCGAGCTGATTACAGTTATTTTTATTGCTGTATAATCAGCGCTGCTTACATACCGCCTAACATGTTCAGAAGAGATAGGATTAAAAACAACTTTTACAAGTCTAGTTTTGAGACTATATCTTAGGCACTTGAATTGATTGGAACAACGGTTCATGACAAAAATACTGAGCACACTACTTCAGCATACTATTCAACAATTTATAAGATTATTAAAAATATTATTATATTGATTCACATATTTAACAAATATTATATGAAAGTAGTTATTGTACTATTTACTATTTAATTTTAATATTTATAAGGAGACACACGATAATCGTGGACGTCAAGACGCGAGCCGGAACCAGAGAGAGCGCTTAGCCCTCTATGTCCACAGATCCGAAAAACGCCGTTTGAACGTAGATAATAAGATTAAGAGACTATCTAAATGGAGTAATTCATAAACAATAGATATATTAGAGGAGCAGTTATTAGAGGAGAGCATTAGGAAATACATCTATAATAAGAATAACTACTTTAACTCTCCGAGTACATCTATAATATAAAAATAAGTCGGGTTTTCCTTCCTGACGCTATAATTACAGAACGCACGAACCGATTTCCACGGTTTTGCATTCGTTGGAAAGGTCTCGGGCTCCGTGAGGTTTATAGCAAACAAAATTCAGGAAAAATGTCAACAGAAAAGCAGGAAAACAGGTAAAATCATTTTTCACATACAGCGCCATCTCTGATACATAGCATGTACTACAAACCAATATATATCAAACGAAATGTTACAAAAACGAAGCCATCTGGTGGCGAAACGGAGTTCGCCGGGTTTGCTAGTTTTCTTATAATGGTAGGTATTATTGCAAATATCCCCGATATAATCAGACATTTATAGTCTCATGAATTTAAACTAGTTTTTGGACCAAGCACTGTTCCATGCTACTTTGATATAGATAAAATATTCCCGAGACTAATTTAAATTGAGATCATAATTTAACAGATAGGTATATGTATAAGTATACGAAATCGATATCGTGATTGCTTTGCGTACCTTGAATGTCTCTTAAAACTTCTAGTCTGGATAATCTACCTCCTATTTTTCATAGGTCCTGCGGTGCAGTCACTGCGCGAGTCTGTTAAATTTATCAGAGATCTTGGAGTTATATTAGATTGTAAGCTACATTTTAATTTGCATATCGTAAGTATCCTATATAAGGCATTAGTCCGTTCTAAGGTCGAATATGCTGTGGTTATATGAAACTCTTTTTACAAAAAATATGAAGATATATGAGAATATTCAAGTAAATTTTTTGGAAAAGATGCACTACAGGTGTTGTCGTTGTCGTCTATCGTATGCGCAGTTGCTTAAGGAGTATAAGCTCATTAGTAATTACCCTATAGACTAGATGTTGTCACCCGGGAAAAAATGAACAGGCCTGATCATGCATGAAAAAAGACCGGGTATAAACAGGCATAGTGAACGTATTTTAAACTTCAGGTATGATCATGCATGAACAGAGCTGACCAGACACGCAAAGGCATGGTCATGTTTAATTTAGGACCTGTTCCATACATGAAAAGGCATGATCATGTTTGAAATTTTTTTCCCCTTAGCTTGAAGCCATGTTTACGTATGATTTGTGCCACAACAGTTACGATCGTCCTAATCTTGTTAATCAAATATGTAACAAAATGCCTACTAAAACCCATTGTAACAATCCTTGCCAATTGTTTTCTACTTTCCGTTGTCGCACAAATGCCGATAAACGTTTTCCACTATTCTGACCAAGCAGTTCCACTTTGGAATTCCCTTGCCTGTAAGTCTTGCTCAGATCATCGGATCTTTTTAAAAGTTTGTGTTTTTTGTCATTTTATATAATATCGGTATGTACACTATCATTACAATTCCGTTAATTAAGTAATCGTATGCGTAATTTTATATACTTTATTATACCTAATAGTTTAATTAGTTTATACATATAGACAAAATATAGGTGTAGTGCTGAGAGTAGTTGCCTCAACACCGGCGTTCACGGGGACGATTCCAGCTTTTTTTTGTCGCAGAGGAATCCATTTACGGATGATATCCAGGACGCCCGGGTCGGCAGTCCTAGACCTATGTCGGACTCGGCACTTTGGGAGTGCAATACAGTACTAAACCCTTCAGCCGTTTAATTGGAGGGTCCTGGATCTGCAGACAACAGGATCCTTCCAGCGACAGGCTAGCCTCGGCGAAAAGGCCAGACTTCTCCTCCATAGGGATGTTAAAAAATAATCGATTTTTATATAAATCGATTATATAAATTACGCGTTTAAATCGATTTTCATCATAGCGCCATCTATGCGACGGATGAAAAAAACTTGAAGTAAGTTTCAATTTTATAAACAGCGAAAGATTATATTTTAGTTTTTGGGACCACAACGTAGTCGTTTAGTTTTTTAATTACATATCGTTTTAAGTATTTTATTTTAAAACTAGTCTATTCACTCCACAACAAAATCGAACTTTTTTTTTTATTGTATGACATTTTTTACTTGTTGTTTACTAATTTAGGTTAACTTTTTTTTTAAATCTATCTTCAGATTTTTTTAGCAGCTCTAGTTTAGGAGATACATGTAGGGGAAATACGTACAAAATGACATATATGGACAAAATGACATAGTCGCCTTATTTCAAAATTGGTAGGCTTTAGCGATGTCCCCGCCACTATACCATGTGACGGCAGCCATATTTAAAATCCTGTCAGATGTTGAGCGCCATTGCCACAGTCGCGTTACAGTAACAGGTTAGAATGTGTTTCGTGCCTACAAAAGTTTATTTTACATTGGTTTTCTCCTGTTTTTTGGTGAGTTAGTTTTTGCTATTTTGTAATTATTTCTATTAAAATCGATGAATTATGACAGTATCCAGTGATTTCAGTTAACTTTATTGCAATTATTAGTTGTTTGATAGAATTATGACTTTTAATTAGTCTTTGTTTACATTTGGACAAAATGACATACATATACAATGGACAAAACGACATGGTATGTCATTTTTCCCGTAAAGGTTCTGTTAATTAATATTTATCATTTTGTTTAGGTGATATGCCGAGAAACTATGAAAGAAAAACAAATCGGCAGTCTTGGAGCCAAGAATCCATGATTAAGGCTATTGAAGCGTGGAATCAAAAAAAATGGCATGGGAATTGGCCGCAAAAACATTTGGTAGTCCTCAGGCAACGCTTAGAAGATATGCACTCAATACGAACAATAATTTGGAGTCTAACTCTAAATGATTAGGAAGATTCAAAAAAAACGTTTTCAACTGAAATTGAGCAGGAGTTAGTGGAAGACATAAAGTTTTTAGAAACACGACTTTTTGGATTGACGCGTACGTCACTCCATATTGATTTCCTTCATAGAGATTGGGAGCTTCGAGGCAGCGTACAACTGCTCCAATAGATGATAGCTCAGGAAGTGAAGATTTCTTATGAGAGACAGAAGACGACGATAGCAACGCGGCTTGCATTTATTACAATGATCTCTTTTCCCGTTCTAAGCCCGGTGATAGTTGGTTACGATGTATGATTTGTTCTCTTTGGGCTCATGCTTCATGTGATGATGTCCCAAAGAAGACCAAACGATTTATTTGTGAATTGTGTTCTTAAAATATTAGTATGTCATTATGTCTTTACTTTGTATGTCATTTTGTCCGTAGTATATGGACAAAATGGTTTTTGTCATTGGTTACATTTTTTCTTAGTATATATTTTATTATAGTTCCTACTTAATTAAAATACTGTGTTACTGATAGCCAATGAACTTAAGATGAGTCAAAACAAATGAGACTGATTATAATTACGTTAAATAAATAAATATGAACAAAACACCATGTCATTTTGTACGTACTTCCCCTACATCCTTAATATGTACTCTCCATTTGACTGTTGATATCGCTATCGTCAACGTCTTACTAGTTTCTGTTTCTTTTTTGTAATGGCTTCGTCTATAAGGACCTGTGTAAACAATCCAAATAACACATTTGTGGCAAATATAAATTCAAAATATTCTGTTTAAATGTGTCAGACTTTGTGAAAAATGCCTACATGTAGTACTTTCAACAGCCATTGGAAACAAACAACAAGTCTTGGATACCGAATAAAGTATGTAAAACGTGTATGGAGTCTTTACGATTATGGAAAAATAATAAGAGGTATCCCTTGAACCTTATTATTCCTATGATTTGGCGTGAACCGTCAAACTACCACAACGACTGTTATTTCTGCGTTGTAAACATAACAGGAATTAACCGCCAAAATCATTCCACGTGGGTTTATCCTACTGTGCCCTTAATACTAGACCTGTCCTGCGCTCTACTGATACATTAGAACCCCAACCAAGTACATCTCACGTATGTCCACACAAAATTGTTCAACGAATGAAGGAAAGTGATACAAGCTGCAAAGAGAGTGGTAGCAAATTTGAAGACGCCGAAAGACTAATACCATTAAACTAAGAGGACCTAAATGATTTAATAAGAGATCTCCACAACACCACAGACAAAAATGCCTGGAATGAGTTTATTTGGCTTGTAAAAAACTTTTTGAGAAATAAGAAGTCCGTCGACTTTCCTGACCACGTCAAGCAGTTACTATAATACTTTCAGCAACTTGGATGCAACAGCACTAAGATGCATTTTCCTCATAGCCACCTTGATCGATTTCGTGAAAATCTTTGAGATTTAAGCGAGGAGCAGGGAGAACGCTTTCATCAGGATATTCGCACCATGGAGGAGCGCTACCAAGGTTATTGGAGTGAAAGTATGATTACTATAGTACTGACTACTGTTGGATTATCCAGAATAGTAATAAAACTCCAACTTATTCAAGAAAGTCACATAAAAGAAAGTTTTGTTCTAATTAGATAGTTAAATAAATTGTTATGTGACGAGAAACCATGTTTTTTTATAAAAATAGCTACCCTTCATATCTCAAAAATTAGAGCTGCTAGCATAAATCTGAGTATAGATTTAGAATCAGTGTAGAAAATGCAGCTAGATCCATAAAAAACATTCCATACAACAAAAATGCTATTGTACTGTGATTATAAAATAGTATTGAAAAGACCCTAAGGTTTTGTTGGGATGCTCACCATTTCATTTTTATTATAGTAAAACGTTTAATCGTACTGAAAATTTGTCCTTCCTTATTCTCTACCTTGAAAGTTTTAAGGAACATTCGCTTTGTTTTTTATTTTAAAATTGGTTATTTATTTATTTAATTTTTAACCTGATAAATTGTTAATATGAATCTCTTAGGCTTATTATTGGAATATGAAAAGCATGTAGATTTTTATAAAATAGAAAAAATTAATAAGATTAAGAAGAGAAGAAGAAAAGATTAATAAAATAATCGATTTTTCGTAAAAATCGATTATTTATTTTGGTATTAATCGATTTTTGAGAAATCGATTAATATTGAATCAAGATTAATCGATTTTTATTTAATCGATTCTTTTCTATTAATCTCACATCCCTACTCCTCCATGGGGACTGTCTGGCTCACCTCTGAAGTCCCGACGACGCCGTGTCTAGCAGGACCGGGTTCCCATCCCGGCCCGACACGGATACAGGGGTGTTACTGGAGGCGCATTAAGTAGCGCCTCCTACGGCGGCCTCCTCTCAACCGCACGATTCCCGCTTGGGGCAGATATTTGTATTTGTGCAAATATTTTTCTGCCCGAGTGCATCTCCTTGAAGGTTTCCCCACCGTGCTTCCGAGAGCACATAGCCATCGATCCCGGTTGTTATTAGAACACTTAACGGCAACGATCGTTACTCATAGTAGGGAAATAACTCTTCTTCTATATTAAGAAGAGGCCGAAACGTGGTAGTGGTTGGAGCTTAACTCCAACCATTCTCCTAAATGGAGAAGAGGCTTTTGCCCAGCAATGCGATGTTTACAAACTGATTCACCAGTTCAGATAAAATATATTATAAAGTCCTTAAAAAGTCTTCAATAATGCACAATTTAGGTTAAGGATATTGACGTATAAAATAAAACGCAACACGTGAAAAAATCAGTTTACTTTACATAATGGAATTTTGACAGAAATTAATATATAATTACAGCCCGAAGGCAGACTTTAAGCTAATTTTGAGCTGTGTACAACCACCATGGTGGCGATAAGTCCTTATATACTCATACATAATGTCGTTAGGGGTAATTCATTTATTACGAAAGACGATTTAGGGGGGAGGGGGTCGACCATGTCTTATTTTCTCTTACAGGGGGGTGGGAGGGAGTCTCGATAGTTCTTACGTAAAATCACAAAAATGCGCAAAGTTAAAATAATACTTTGAAAAAGCACACGAGTGCCGAGGTTCGCTCGGATGCGTATAGGTCATATTAGAGATGTTCCAGTGGCAGATCCGCTTTCGGAGTGGGTTTCGAGCCACTGGACTTAAAATCTTATGGAGGTAAAGATGAATAATTAAAACCAAAGTTTTATACTACCAAAAAATAAAAATTAGTTGTACCTTTGTAAGTACAAATAAACATTTCTAAAAATCGTTACTTTGAAAAGTAAACACTAAAACTAACCAAATGTGTATTCATTTTTTCCTTTAGATTCTTATGTACTAAATATTAAACAGGGGGGGGGGGGGAGGAGGTCGAAAACTAGCAAAATTCGTCTTACGTAATAAATGAATGGCCCCTTATATAACACAATTGTAATCAATGATATGACGACCTTCAGCTGTACATGTACACACGGGCGCTAATTTAGACAAGTTTGGCACGACGTTTAATAGCTAATTAGTTACGAAAGAGCTCTGATATATATACGTGAAAAGATTTAATTAAACTGTTGATACACTTACAAAAATAAACTAAACTATTTTTGTGTAAATATTAATTAACAACTAACATAAATTCTAATATCGAGTGATTAAAACTAATATTTTTACATTTAATGACTACAAATTATATTTAAACATCACACAAATACATAATATCAATATTTTTTTACGGTTTTTCTTTTTTTTTATATATATATTTTTTTAACAAGTCATGTACAAACAACATTTCTGTTACATAGAAGATACACTTAGCAGATACGATAAGAAGTTAAATTACGGATTGAAAAAAATGGCCGGATCACAATTCAGTTATTCGAGAATATAAACTTTACGAGACTAAAAGACATTATATCATAATTACAATAGGAAATATGATGTAAATAGAAAAAAAAAAATATATAACGAAATCTATTATATAAAATTTCAACCGTTTTTTTATATTCGACGCATTTACGTACTCTTATGTATTTGTATACCGATTCATTTCCATGTTAATTTGACAATTAGAAAGTATGGTCATTTCGACTTAACGAGACATGATATTTTGCATTACTGATCAATTTAGAATATACGTTTATTAATATTCTTTGGTATTTTTTTTTTACAATGAGTACTTTGAAGTGTTTCGAATCGCAAACACAATAGTGACCCTTAATTCCAAAAACCTGCAGAATTACGTCCGAATCACAGCCAAAACGTTACAATACCCTCCAAAAATATCATTTGAACATTTTCTAGAAACCAAAAATATATATTTATATATAATATAAGAATATATATAATTAAAAAAGGACTATTGAAATTTAATAGTAAATACTTAAAAATTTTATACAAGCTAATTACAAAGTGACCACAAAATACTTTTTATTATAATTATTGGCAGTTCATGTAGGTGTTTTTGTTTTTAACGGATGTTGCTGTTTAATATCTTTTAATGTTACTAAAATATATATATATATATATAATTTATTCTGCTATATTAGTCGCTGTTTTGTGTATAATAGTTTAATATATCAAACACACTATAATAAAAATTAAAAAAAAATGCAAAAACTAGGTCAATATATAAAACCTGTTTAAGGTTTGTTTAAGGTTAACAGTTCAAAGTGAAATTTCGTAACAATTTATATATCAGTCAATAAAATTGTTAAAAATACCTTTTGTTCCTTGATATAAGTTGTGTATGTTATATTTATGAAAATACTGTTATATTTAAAAAAAAAAAACTAACCCATGCACCAAATACTTAATAGTTACAACGTTGAGATCAAAATTAGGACACTAACAGACTTTGATACTTAATAGTTTTAACGTTAGAGATTCAACGAAAACATGGACATGTCTTTAAACTTAGCAAACTCGATCACAACACTCGCGTTTAAGATATTCTTTACATTATGTAACAGCAAGGTAATCAAACAAAAAAAAATTGTATCTGAAACTAGAAGTACTGAGACAAACTATTTGTTGAAAAAAAAAGTTAAATATTAACTTTCATTTAATTGTATACTGTAATATATATTAACATAATATATAAACATATATTAGTCTTAAACCCGAGTGTTGCGATCAAGTAATAACAAATATTAAAAATACAGTCAAATAATATTAAAATTAAACGCTAATCTCCGTTTTGCCTAACTAGGTATATCATTTTATAAGAAATGATAACTACGCACTAGAGTAAAATTCCGAAACTTCTAAAAAAATACTTCGAAAACCCTGTCGATTACAATTTTGCAGCACCCAGGAATACTTAAATATAATGTAAAATAAATTCGTTCATCGCAATCGCGACCACGATCACGACAGTAATTATTGTGGTCATACGGAAAAGTATTCTCTTAATAACGACCACGATCAATACTATCGATCGTGGTCACAGACAAATTTATAAGTAAATCATGACCACGACCACGACGAGTAATCGTGGTCATGGGAGAAGTATTTTTTTTTTTAAATGGGACAAAGCTTTAAATGCGGGAATAAGTAATTTTATGAAATGGGACAAAGTTTTAAATGCGGGCATAAGTAATTTTATAAAATGGGACAAAATTTTAAATGCGGGCATAAGTAATTTTATAAAATGGGACAAAATTTTAAATGCGGGCATAAGTAATTTTATGAAATGGGACAAAGTTTTAAATGTCCGAAAGTTATCATGTTCATCACATGATACTGATATAGTTTTACCTAGACGATTATAAAAATCTACTCGTATACAAAGTTACAGGGAGGGCCTCGGTTCGTTCGGACGAACGAGTCAGAGCCAGGGTCGGATTTAGAGGTCTGGAGGCCTCGGGGCAATAAAGGAGTGGAGGCCCCTTGACTCCAAATTATTTTCCAAATAAAATGGACAATTTTTTTCAGTCGAGTTTTCCAATAAATAATTTAGTATTCGAAAGTTGTTTACTAGTGTTTACTAAATACCGAAATCTCTACTGGGGGGGGGGTCCCCTCTATTGTGGAGGCCCCGGGGCTGTAGCCCCGGTTGCCCTCCCTAAATCCGGCCCTGGTCAGAGCCCTAAGAGTTCACACCTAACACAATATTAAGTACCTACATCATACAACACAAAATTTTTACAATACAATATTTAGTCTATAATATTGTCACTGTACAAATTATTGTGCAAGTAAAATACTGTGCTATAAATAATTAATTGATCCCAAACAAATTTATGTTAAGATTAACTTAAATACTAAATTTTATACTACGAATAATTACTGACATGTTTTTTTTTTTTTTGCGCTTTTATTTTTTTGTTACACGTTAGCACAGTATTTTACATTTGCAAAATAAGAATTATACCTAATCAGTGCCATTATCCGTATACCGTTTTATATTAGAAAAGTCGTTGTGGCTTTGTTTGTCAATTTAAAAGAAATACTACCGGAGTTCCATTTTTTTAAAGTCCCATTATTAATAATGTGTAATTAAATATTCATTTAAGATGTTTAAACTGATTTACTAATTTTTTAAAATATATGTTGATGAAATGATATGTTTATTTATTTTTTTCCATAAATTAAATATTGAAATAATATATATTATATATATCTGTATTCAAAAGAATAAAATATTGTATTTCGGAAGAGCGGTAGATTTGTACATATTTATGTATGATTTTAACAATATAGTCAAAATAATATTTAACATTTATACATTGCCACTATTTTGCTAAATCTTTTTGAAGAATATAATTTTTTATTAGCATTATGGTCTTTTAAATACAGATTTATATATATATATATATATATATATATATATATAATATATATATATATATAAAACTTTTCTTTATAAAGTATATATTAAATTTTGAAAATATATATATTAGAATCTCACTTATCCGGCACATCAACGCTTTTATTTTGTTTACTATTAATTTTTCTATAAGATCCAGTAATTCGATTAGTGAAAATAGTTTGATTCTACTGTATTTAATTATGAACATAATAGCTGATTTTGATATGTTTTTCATAAATTATGGTAATATGGTAGTGAATTACTAAAACCGACATTTTCTATTTGAACTTTTATTGTAGGAATTTCAGATGCAGCGCTATAACTCCCGCAAATTGCTAATGCGCGCAGCCAGGCACCAAGTAATCAGTACCGTTAGCATTACTGGCCCGCCAGTTTTGAGTTGTTAATTTATCTTTTTGTTTGATAAACTTTTAAATCTATTCAATTATTTAATTTTATTTGTCACTTTTCTATTAATATACTAATATCTATCATACAAATCTTGTCAAGGATCCTTATGTTATTTTACTACTTTTATATATATACTGGTAGTACATAAAATGAACTATTAAGTCAGTCTTCTCATGTAAAGTAATAAATAAATAATTGTAATAATATTAAATTACGCGAATGTTAATGAGACATGGTTCCTGCGCAATAGCAATTTGCTGAATTATATTAGTATAATCCCTAGCCCCTTATATATACTATGTTGATTCGAAATTCCCTATAATGATGGTTAAGTCTTAGTGGGCGAAAGTGAACTTCACTTTTAACGGTATGTTCCAGTCCGAGGTTTTGTATGTAATGGTGCAGTAGCGCTGTGCCGCGCAGTGCTGAGACGTGGCGGGAGCGGGTCCTAGCTACTTGTTGTCGGGGTGGGGGTGGGGCTGGGGCTGGGGTTGGGGTTGGGGCTGGGGGTTCGGCGGCGGGTAGTAGTGCTGCACGGGCACGTACTCCATGCCATCCTCGTAGCCCATGTAGCCCATGTAACCCATGCCACTCATCATTCCCATCATCGCTGAAATGGCGAAAGGTGGTGATTAAAACTTTTTCATTAATTTGGTGTATTTGTTTAGAAAAAACCCTATGGCTCGCTCGAACGACAGTAGTTGCAATACGACCATTATGGTGTAGAGGGTTCGATTCCCGCTGGGGCATATATTTGTATTTGTACAAATTGTTTCTGGTCTGTGTATGTGGTCTCCCCACAGTGCCTCGGAGAACACGTAAAGCCGTCGATCCGCAGACACTTTCAGGATCCTCAGACATTTTCAATTATTAAGAGTATGGCTATTTTAGATGAAAACAATAAAAACAAGATAAATATACTGGTAATAAACTGACCCTTCATCAGACGCGAGTGCAGTTTTCATATGCTTAACCTGCTATAACAATAGAACGGTGGGACTATTACGTAACTTGGATTGAATTTCAAAATTTATTGAGGCTCAGCTAGTACTGAAATTCGACACGACGATTTGTCGCGATCGCTCCAGTAACATTAATATAAATATGTTTAACATACAGTAGGCGCGCGATCTGAGTGCAGTCGGGGTATGAGGTGCGGCGCCCCGCCCGCCGACACCTCGCCTCGGCCGCCTGTAGTTTAGTGCTGTGCTGCTGTGCTGACCTTGGTCTCTCGCTTGCGCGTTTTTTTGATAGCGTTGTACTTAAGTTGCGTATACGTGTTATTTTATGTTTTAAAAATGACTGATCCGTGTTCGTCAAGTACTGTTAAATATAATAATTAAATCACATAATAAAAAAAAAACAACTTAAACGTCGATAACTTTGATAGAAGTGTGATACATCGAACTATCGAAGAGTTCTATTTGACAAAAAAATGTGATAGTCGAAACTGATAAGGATTAAAATTACAATATATATTATTTACAATAATAAACTTGTTTGATTTCCGGCTTTTTCACACAGTTTTCTTAAAGTAGGGAATATATGCGTGAATTTTCTTTATTTTTTGTACCATAACTTATAATACAAATATCTAGCGCAAATATAATTAATAAAATGTGTTAAAGTACTAACAGATACAAGCAGTTTGAATGTCCACTTTTAAGGTGTCAAATAAAAATATCGAACTCCGTTCATTGTCGCAAATTAGGTTACATCACTAGCGCATTCCTCAGAACTGCAATCAGATCGCGCGCCTACTGTACACAGACGGTCGTCTGTTCCAACGGTAGACAACTTAATGTTTTAGGTAACAGTTGACTGATATAATTTTTTTTTATAAATACATATACATATAAATAATATATATTACACCAAGACTCGGGGCGGGAATCGAACCCACAACCCTGGAGCCGAAAGCAGGGTCACTGCCAACTGCGCCAACGGGCCAGTCATAGCGCCACGCGAGGTACGGACTCACCGGGGTCGGAGTCGACGGGGTAGTACTGCATGGGGTAGACCGGCGGCGGGTAGGGGATGTAGGGGTAGACGAGCGGCGGCTCCGCGTCCTCGGGCGCGAACTGCGGCGCGCGCGGCGAGCTGCGCCTGCAACACACGGCCGGGCGTGAGGCGGCGCGTGGCACGCGACACGCGACACGCGACACGCGACACGCGACACGCGACACGCGACACGCGACACGCGACACGCGACACGCGACACGCGACACGCGACACGCGACACGCGACACGCGACACGCGACACGCGACACGCGACACGCGACACGCGACACGCGACACGCGACACGCGACACGCGACACGCGACACGCGACACGCGTCACGGGACACGCGACACGCGACATGCGCAACGCGCAACGCAATATCATACAGTACCAGTAGTCAACAGACAGGTCAAACTCCATATTATTTATCGCTTATCTATTCACGACCTAGAAAACCAAAAGTTGTAATTGATTATTAACGATGACGGGACTGTCTCACTTGCTACCGATGAAGTATCTGGTAATCCATCGGTAGCTTATGTGAGAGAAACTTTATCAGCGACCAGAGAAATTGACCCTAAAGATTATATTTATGTCTGTACCTTACTTTCTATTTTGTTCTTTCCAATGTAATGTATTACTGTAAAAAAAAAAAGTAAAAAAAAATTTAAAAAAAAATGCTTGTCTATAAAGTTGGTTTACGTGATAACGTCATAAGAATACATAGATCAAAAATTGCATACTTTTATGAATGGAATTGAATTATTATCACTGAATTATCATTATTTTGTATAATATATATTTATTATATATTATTATTGTTATACCATCTGCCCATCTGCAAATTCAATATTACTATCACTCTCAGGTTGTCTGGCAGAAATTGCTTTTTAGCAATTTAGGCTGATCGTGCCTCTCTATCGCTTGTTCTGCGCTCTCGCTCGCTCGCGACATGTGACAAAATGGCGTCATTTTAAAAAAAAAATACCCGATAGCTTTCATCAATTTACTAGACGTTATCACGTCAAAAAAAAATTTAATTTTTTTTTTTAATATTAAAAAAAATAATAATAATAATTAAAAAAAAACTACCAATCTTCTAAATGAAGTTGACATAAATTGGATGGACCTTACATAAGTCATCAAATACCTTTACAACGCCTCGCCTCGCCTTACCGATTATTTGTTCCTTTGTTGGGCATATTGTTATTATTGTTGTGCCCTTTGTTGTGATGATGGTTTTGGCTGCTGTTGTGATTTCCTTCCTGGTTATTCCCGCCGCGCTTAAATCTGTTTACAAATTCACTTGTTACCGATCTGCTCCTGTGTTATGTTTTATACATCAATAAGTAGTCTGTGTACTTAATAGTAGACTCAGTTTTTCCAAGAATAAATAAATAAATTACAATAAGACCATTACAGCCTATATTATACTGATATAATATAAATTAATAAATTTGACTGACCCGTTGGCGCAATTTGCAGTGACCCTGTTTTCTGCTCCAAGGGTTGTGGGTTCGATTCCCGCCCCGAGTCTGGGTGTAATATATGTTTATTTATATGTATATTTATATGTATGTATTTAATTTAAAAAAAAAAGTATATCAGTCGGCTGTTACCTAAATCACAGGCATTAAGTTGCCTACCTTAGGAACAGACGACCGTGTGTGTGTTAAATATATTTATATTTATATTTAATATAAATGGGGCATTCCATGCCAACTCATCCTACCAATGGATTTTGCATCTCCGATTTCGCTGAAATTTGATCACTTTTAAAACCCCTAGAAAAAGGTTTTTGTGAACTTTTTCAAATTTCCAGCCAATCGGGAGATGAATTTTTTAAGATTTCGGGAATTTAATTTTTTTAAGTAGCCTGATAGATATGGGATCTTAGTGGAAAATTGTCCGATTTGAGTCATAAGTCTTTTAATCTTTGTTAAGCCATAAGCTAAGATATACTTCAGTTTGATTATGTCAGATACCTGGGTCCCAGCAGTGGGCGTTGAGCCGGCTTCTGTTGCATTAGTGGTGGTTTGTCTTGCTTGTACTTATTATTATCGCGATCCTGCAGAGATATTTGTTGCATTTCCTGTTAACAAAAATGATGTTAATTTAATATTTAATTTTTTTTAAATATATTTTGTAAATGCTTTTAGCTTAATTTTAAAATTGAAATTCGTGTTTGATGTCTGAGCCTCTGTGTTTGATGTTTCCTATAATAAAATTAGCAAGGTCAATTATCGAGATTGAATATTTTTTAAGGAATAATTGATACATAGTTCATCATCGTGGCCAATATAATAATGTTTAAATTTTTTTATGCGTGGGGGGGGGTGCAGTTGCTCTCGTCCCTAGGACTGAACACCCTAGCCCACCTACATACTACATAGGTCTTACGAGATGACAGAATAAAAATACAGTTGAAGTCATCAGTCTTCTGCCCACCAATTAAATTCACTAAAAACGAAGTTGTTAAAATTATAAAACTCATCTAAAAAAAAACACCCGGGATACAACTTTAAAACAAATCGTACATTACGGGAATTGCCTGAATCTGCTATGACTTTCATTACGTCAATATTCAATGCATTACTAGGATACAAAAAGATGCTTTCTCGGCATCCAAACAAGGTAACTTTACTGGCTTATTGGTCATTAATCCCAACTTTCTCTAGAGAATAAAATGCTATTGTACACGGCTATACTCAAGCTGAAAATATGATGAGACAAATAAATAAATAAAATATTTATAAAAAAAAAAAAAAAAAAACTCATCTGCACGTCAGGGAGCCAACTGTAGGGTACTGTGTCGTAGTCGAACATAGAAATAATCCAGAGATACCAAAACAAAATACTACATCACGACTTTAAAATATTTACATTTAAGCAGGAGATTTTACAGCACATACCTTAACCCTTTCGCTACCAGCGTCGCATATATGCGACGACCCAATTTTCTTTGCTGGGCCCATTCACGAATATGTGACGGGTTTTCATTATCAATTTATGATAACTGTTGTATCAAGTCGCACTGCACATAGATGTATAATTTTATACAACAATTAAATAAATGAAAGATGTTATTGGTCTGGTGATAATTACAGTTATTTATAAGATTTGAGCGTTTTTCTCCTAAGACCCTGGTAGCGAATGGGTTAAAAGGAACTTTCACAAAAAACAAACACCTTACAGTATCAGCCTGTAAACAACTCTGCTGAGCGAAGGCCTCTTCTTCATGTAGAAGGGTTGGAGCTTAATCCACTACAGGGCTTCACTGCGGATTGGCAAATAAGACAACAAGACTAGTAATTAGGGTTGATATATCGATATTCATCGATGTTTCATAACCATCGATGTAAAAGGAATAAAACATCGAGGTCAATAATTCTTTAGAGCGCCATTTAGCGTGCATAATGTAGAATTTAGACAGTTTTATTTGTTTGTTACCAAAAACATCGATGATTTAGATACATCGATGTTTTTAAATCGATATATACCTATATCGTACATCGATACTTTTGATTCGATGTTCATTCATCCCTACTAGTAACCAGTGGTATATAAAAGTAGTAGTCGTGTCACCTGCGCCAGGTCACGCGGCGTGTAGTGGCGCGAGTGCGACGGGGCGGGCGGGGCGGCCGGGGCGCCCGGGGCGGGCGGCGCGGGCACGGCCACCAGCGAGGAGTGGGCGGGCGGCGGGCCGTGGGCGGCGGGCGGCGGATGGGCGGGCGGCGCCGGCGGCAGCCCGTACGCCGACCGCATGCAGTCCACGCCCACGTTGAAGTAGAAACGCAGCGTCGCGATGTCTAAGGAGTGAGGTAACTAGATTATTATTTTTATACGCATCCATGAAAAACACGCATATACAGTAATTTGTTCAATTCAAATTCATTATAATCTTCATAAATTACTTGAAATTGTTATCGTTTTTACTCATCGAAAACAATCTGGATGGCAGTTAGTACTTCTCAAGTTATGCGAGACGGTACGGTAAAGTACGATACGGAACAATATGATACGATACGGTATGGAAAGGGAAGTTACGGTACGATACAGTACTGTGTTGTATAACACGGTACGGTACGATGTGGTGCGATAAGGTAAAATAAGGCACGGAATAGTATAGTATTGTACAGTAGAGTCTAGTTTAACACAGTATGTTATGTTATGGTACAGTATAACTGTATTGTATAAGTACAATAAGTTGCGGTGCAGTTGGGTACACTACAGTATGGTGGAGTACGATACAATACGGTACTGTAAGGCGTAGAACCAGACGGGACGTGACGGTGCGTTGCGATTTGGTACAGTGCGATATGGTATAAAAACGTTGTATATGTTATGGTACATCGGGATATAGTGCTGTCCAGTATAACATGGCATACAATACGGTACGGTATGGTTCGATATAGCACGTTAAGGTACGAAGCGGTGCAATAATGGTGGCGGTTCGCGCCCGCGACACCCCAACGCGACAGGCGACCGCGACAAGCGAGACAGAGACAACAGAACCGAAACGACCAATGATATAGCTCGTCGCGGTCTCCAGTGAGACAGAGCGGGCGCGCTCACCGTGCATGGGCAGGTCGGCGCCGCTGGGCTGCACGCTCTTGTAGACGTTAGGGTTGACGTGCGGCGGCGGCGGCGGCGGCGCGTGCGGCGCGGCCAGCGGCGGCAGCGGCGGCGAGCCGTACCACAGCAGCGACTTCGCGCCGCCCGCGTACGGCGCGTAGCCCGGCGCCGGGACGCCGCCTGCCGGTCGCGGTGGTTGGTTTAACAATAATACACTTTATTGTACACCAAAACAGAAATGTTAAATAAACAAAAAAATGTACATATAACAAAGTATTATACAAAGGATGGCCTTATCTCTAAAAAGCCATATCTTCTAGGCAGCCTAGGGACAGAGGAAATGGACTTTTGCCGGCATAGGTGTACAAATTTAGTAAAATATAAGAGCATATTATACACATATATACATATTTATTTTATTTATTTATTTATTTAATACTTTATTACACACATACATGAATTAACATTGTAATATATTTACAGCAAATGTGCAATGGCGGCCTTATCACTAAAAGCGATTTCTTACAGGCAACCATGAGTATAGGATATCTGGATACAAAGCAGTTGATGCGTAAAGTACTAGTATCATACATACTAAGTTACATACATAAAATAGTAGTTTAATATAAATATATAATACATACACACACATACACATACATACATACATACATACATACATACATACATACATACATACATACATACATACATACATACATACATACATACATGCATACATACATACATACATACAAACATACATACATAATACACAATATAATAACCGTAAATTATTGACACACAGCGTTGAGTAGGCTATGCATTTTGTGTTAATTAATGCTGTTTAACACGACGTTTAAATATATCAACTGATTCAGATCGTCTAATATCATCCGGTAGCGCATTCCAAAGTTTCACTGTCTTAACAGTGAAAGATTCGCTATAACATTTTGTTCGATTCAGAGGCAACTCGAGTAGATTGTTATTTTGGGACCGAAGGTGATGTGGGAGTAGGGAGTTTGAGCCCAAGAACCTAAATCGTTCCTTGAGATATAGAGGGGTATCAGGATTATAAAGGATATTATAAAGGAGAGAGAGAGAGTGTAAATGACGTCGCTGTCGTATTGTTAACCACTCAAGTTGTGTTCGGTATTGCGTAATGTGATCATACATACATACTTACATATATACATACTGACATAATAATAACCACATACAAACATGTAGTTTTGATTAATGTTGAATTTCAAGGAAATGATTCCTGACAGTCTTTTTAAAAGGGGAAAGAGTTTGTACATGTCTAATATGCATAGGTAAAGAGTTCCAAACGCGAGAAGCTTGATCTTGCTTGCTTAAAAAAGCTTTAATGTTAAGATAAAACTACTGAATTATTTGCAATGATAATTGTATTATAGATATTTGAAAATCCGTATTAGCCTTAAGGGTTCTTTTATTCGGTTGAAATCACGATGTCCAGCAAGACAATTAATCAACTAAATCATTGACATTTAAATGTTATTAGTCCAGTACTTTACCTATTAAAAAATATCACTTCATATTTAAGTACTTAACATTTTTTATAACGTTATTGTGAGTACATTTTAATAAATATTAAAGAGATATAAACGGTGGTAAGACGACCGTTCTGGTGTAGTGGTGCGAGTAATTGCCTCAAAGCCGCTCGCTGGCGATCGCGGGTTCGATTCCCACTCGGGACAAATATTTGTATTTTTACAAATATTAGTTCACAGTCTGGATGTATGTCCTTGTGGGTCTCCCCACCGTGCCTCCGTGGTTCCGGTTGTTACCATAGACACCTGATAACGATCGTTACTCATGGTAGGGAAATTATCCGCCAGCCTGCAGTGGAGCAGCGTGGTGGATTAAGCTCCAACCCTTCTTCTATATTAAGAAGAAGCCTTCGCTCAGCAGTGGGTGGCTTACAGGATGATACAGTAAGCTGTGGTTATTTAATCAAAATGAATATGAAATTTACCGTTGTTCACATAAGTCGGTGAGTAAGAAGTCCCGCTAGTGGCGGGCGTCGATGCGCGTACGGTTGGAGTCGGCGGCACCATATCTCCGCTAGGGACCAGCTGGAAAAACATTAGTATTTTTTATTAGTATCGGAAATTCGTAAAATAGTACATTTTCATAACAATTGCATTTCATTTCGAATCGCATACGTAATATGAGTCGTATATTTCCAAACACCGCTAACTCCATACCAAAGCCATTTACAGCAGGTCAAGTAATTCGTACCTTATTGTGTGATAAGTTATTTTATACACTGTTAGTTTTTCTGAAAAGATTTGTATATTATTATTTAATTAAACTTCTGATTAACCAGATTTATCTTACCCCATTTGAGAAAATTAACTTCATTTTTAGAGATAGCTGATTATAGAACTCAATAGTGGAGTTAGCGGTTTCTGGAAATACACGACTCATATGTATTATGCCATTACCCATAACCTTACTCATCAATAACGGACATTTCGCATCAACCAAACATAGATATTAATGTCGAGTAATTCAAAAGTAAAGTAAAATTATTATTTCGTAATTTATGTACTGGAATTTTTTTAAACTTAAAAATTGTTTTATTTTTTTTTTACAACAGAACCGTTTACGATGAATTTAACTACATATATTCCGTATAGTAAAACCCTTTGACAGGTATTACCGTCCTATTATCATCCTGTCTGTGACTCTTGCCCTGCGGACTTCTCTATTCGATATACGAAAGTTGCGAGAGAAGATATTTAGGTACCTCAGACTAAAAAAATATGTCATCTTAACCTAAGCTACTCTTAAGAAATGAAGTTAGTAAGTAGTTAGGGGCTGATGGCACTAACTACCTACATACTGGCATCCTACGTAGAAGCGTGAAGAGGAAAACAGAGAGTCGTGGTCGACCGCATATGAACTCACAATCAATCAGTCAATTTCATGTAGCGCATCTCTCGTGTTTTAAAAATTCCAACAAAAAAAAACAGTATTAAATTTCCAATGATTACTGTAAACGAATTGTATTATGTATAATTTTTGTTAACATACAAAATAATTCTAAATGCCGTAAAAAATTTATTCTTGAAAAAAATTTCTAAACAGACGACTTTAAAGAAATTAAACAGGAATATTATTATTATTATTATAATCTGATTGTTTTACTCCACCCGTTCAATACATAGTACATTACTTATATAAGGCATATAATAAATTTACATAAACTTACATAAATTAACATAAACGGATGAATTATTACCCCCGGCAAGGAGGTCAAACGGACAATCCTAGCAAAGTCAAGAATTACCGGCTTCTGCATCCTGGCTGAGAGCGAACTGTTGTAGATCCCCAGCCACCTGAGATGTTGAGCGAGGCTAACCGGGATCAAACCGTTGACAGATATCACGATAGGGATGATTTCAGCGGACTCTACACCCCACATGTCGACAACCTCATGCTCCAGATCAAGATATTTATGCTTTTTCCCTGCCTCGACTTACATGAGGTAATGCATGGGGATGCTTATGTCCACTAGAAACATCCCGGACAGTGTCCTATCCATCACCACGATATCAGGCTTGTTCGCTAGTATCGGCCTGTTCGTGGCGATAGACAGGTCCCAGTAGAACCGGACTCCGTCGCGTTCGAGTACTGGCACCGGTGTGTACTGATAATACGGCATCCTCTGTTCCAGAAGACCGTACATAGAGCAAGCGACAGGCTCGGCAGGAGTCAGGAGTGCCATCCTTCAGAATGTGCTTCCGGTAGTTGTTCGTCTTAACCACCTGATCCTGTATTTCACAGACAAATCGCAGCCACTGCAAGGAAGCCTTACTATGCACGTGAGTTGTATGTTGTGCCTTATAAAACGGTCCATGCCGTTCCTTCTCCATCCATACGGTATCCTGGTCAGAGATGCTAAGTACAACCGGTCTCTGCCAGTCCTTTTTGGCCAAGGATACAGGGGGTAAAATATTTGGCACCTACTATACATATAACATCACCATGCATAGCGCTCTCCTTTCTCATTTCAAAGTAAGTCCTGAGGCTGCACACTTCATGATTGTGCATGGACTTCGCACTTAACAGACCGTGAGTCATAGTCGTGTGGACTCTTCTTTCCAGGGCTCGAGTTCAGTCAGAATCCATCTGACCACGCCAAAGGTGTACAAGAGAATGGGCATGACCCAGTCATTATAAGCTCGGATATAAGCGTATATTATCATTAGCTAATAATAAAAAAGTGCATATTATTATTAGCTTCCGCCCGCGGCTTCACCCGCATCGGTGTATTGATAAAAATAGCCTATGTCCTATCAAATTTCATCACAAATGGCGAAGCAGATTAGCCAACGAAACATATATTTACACAAATACAAACTAAATTAACTTTTTTTTTTTATAAAACTACAATCCTATAATCAAATAAAATACAAAAAAGGATTTCTAATACGAATGAAATAAAAATTAAAAAAAATCTAGATTTCTACATGCGTCTCGCACGCACAGATACAATTGCCACTGTCCAAAGGGATTATAAACATTTTACCTGCTTTTCCATTGTTCTTGGTCAGTTAGACTCAGAGCTCAATATTAAAATCAAAATAAATTATTTATATAATACTTACATTGATCTATAAAAAACCCTAGATGCACAGCCTCAAAAAATGTCACCAAATATGCTCCAAATGAACAAAAGGACTTATGTTCATGACATGACATACTTTTTTGGAAATTCAACCTTACGTTCATAACTTAAAGTTGTATTTACAAAGCAGTGTACAAAAAGGAATAAAATTTATGACAGAATTTTGCCGGTAGGACAAGGCATGAATTGAGTCGAGTATATTTTTACACTTTATATTTTTTATACATTAACTTATTATTTTAGTTTTTTTTTTTTTAAATATATATTATGTGCTCTAAATAAATATATTTATACGTTTATAATAATTTAGTTTTTATTACTTTAACCCCTTCCTCCAACTTAATTAGTAATGCGGTTATCAACAACACGTTTATGTATATAGAACAAAATTCGTTGTTACCATTTGCAATCGTTCTATGAAAAGTTCCGGTATCTATCTATATACTAAATACAAAAAAGGACAAAACTTAATAAATATAATAAAAAAAGAATAATAAAAAGAAATAATAATAATCGACTCAACTACTCTCTATATACTCTTTGATTGAAATGCAGAGCGTCTCTATATACTCTTTGATTGAAATGCAAACGTCCGCCAAAAGAGCACACGATGTGTGCTCTTTTGGCGGACGTTTTTGACACGCTAATTGTGTATCTAGGGTTTTTTATAGATCAATGATATAATAACAATAAATTAATGTTAATAATTTTAGAAAAGCTTGTTCTTTAATATTATCTTTTGTAATGATTTTCCTAACAGCGTGCTGGCTAACGTGCTGCCGTGAAACTTTGGGTTTATTAATGCACATCACACCTTTACAGGTAAAAATATTAATTTTTAAATACATAATTTTAGGAAGTTTTTTTTTCTTTTCCACTAAATTTAATAATATTAAAAACATGAATTCATTATTGCCAGACATCTTTGTTATTGACAATAATGTGCCAGATGCCAAATTGCCAATTAAGCCCAATAATAATCAATAAAAAAAAAAAATTACACGAGCTTTCTTCAACTATATATTAATGAGTTCACCATTAAAATTATGAGGCCGAATTTGGTTAGGTTTGATGGAAAATGTACTGGTTGATTCATTGCGACGTAAACGCTCACAATCTTTTATGGAAAGATGTGAAATACTGATCAAATGACTGTCGCTATCTTTTTCAAGCAGCAAGTGATCGACTAGTTACTCTTCTACATACATACTATTTTTATACCAATAAATTGGCCTGGCTATTGAGCAAACAACCGAATTCATGTCTGGCTAATTAAATTTGTACTTATTTATGTATAAATAAAATAATATTAAAATTACAGCCGTCCTAAAATGGTTTAAAATTAATTCTTTTCATTTATGAAAAATCAAACATATACACAAACATCTGGCACATTATTGTCAATAACAAAAACGTCTGGCAATAATATACTTATATTTTTTAAGTGTTTAAATGTTAGTGAAAAGGAAAAAAACCTTCTTAAATTATTTAAAAATTATTTTAAAATCAATATTTTTACCTGTAAAGGTGTGATGCACATTAATTAAACGCAACGTTTTATGGCAGTCAGGTAGCCCGCACGCTGTTCGGCAGAGCATGGAGAAAGATATATTAAATAACCAGCTTTTCTAAAATTCTCTCTCGAAAACGTTGCTAGCTCTTATACGATAAAAAAAACACAAACACACAACCGTCTATCTCTTCTGCCCACACGCGACTACCCGCACCGAGCGCTCCGCGTCTCGCCGATGGCACGTCAGATACTCGGACCGCCCCTCTACCCCTGCCCTGCACGCCGCGCTGTCTGACGCTCCATTCTACCCAATCGAATTCTCGCGAAAAGAAAGTCGTAAGCGCCACAGAATAAGCGGCACTTATGCGTTTTCGCGTGATATTTTTTAAACTATGTTATATTATTGCCAAATTACACAAAATCTTTATAAATTGTAGCCTATGTGTTATTTTGATGTATAAGCTATATACCGTAAGGTTTCATCTAAATCCGTTCATTATATCTAGATTTTTTTTAAATCTCACCATAATAAACACAATAATTCCCGTTAAAAAAATGTCATGTGCCGTTTAAATAATAAACATTTTAAGACAATTGGACAAATTAGTTTATTGGCAACTAATCGTTGTTTTACTGGTGATTTTTAAACTTTATAGACTCACTTTTATACTTCGAAGTTGCTAAGGCAAATTAGGAAAACTCGTTTACATTCCGAATTTCCGATTTTTTTTTTTTTTTTTGTTATAAATCATTAAAACTAAATTAATATCTTAAAAATTATAAAATAATAAATCATCCAATACTTAATTTTGTTATCAATGTGGGAAGGTAACATTCATTAGCGATATAATTATTATATCTTTCAATGGGAAAATAATTTTATTGAATTTGATTTGATCTGAATTAAAATAATAAAGTTTGTTTATTTTTATTTACAACTCGCGTTTGATCATATATTGTTTTTATTAAAAAAAGGAGCGAATATTTCTTAAGACAATTTCCTTGTATCTTATATGATTTGAGATATTCCCACACAAATAAATACACTTAAAAATACGTACTTCAAATTAACAATTGTACTTTTTATTAACAATTGTATTACATTATTCATATATTAACAATTGTATAATGTATTTTATCAAGAACTGTATACGTACTTTTTATTAACAATTGTAATAAAAACAATTTATTAGATCTTTACATATGAAATTGGCGTTTTGATATGGAAATAACAAAACAAAAAAGGAATCAAATTATATATCTCGTCTGGGTTCTCGTGAGTCTCCCTACGGTGCTTCGGAGAGCACGTAAGGCCGTCGATCCCGGTTGTTATTATAGACATCAGTACTCATAGTAAGAGTTGCAGAACCTAAACGAAACGAGATACTGAAAGTATATCTTCATACATTTATTAGCAGCGCCCCAAGTGGTTAAACATTAATCAGTAAAATTTTCATTACGTTAGTGAAGCTGTATTCACTATATAATCAACGAATTTCAATAACAAATTTGTGAATATTCACTAATAATAACTAATAAATTCAAAAATCAAGAGCCCACTGGACTCTGACATTTACATATTCATACAGTGAATAGTCACTATTACTGTGTCGTACGATTCTCACAGTGATAAAAAGTTAAGTCACTTGAAATTAGTGAAAAATCACTAACTCATGTTTAGAGAGTACTATCAAGGCTGTCACTTCGACCTGTAATGGTAGCGCTTCGCGGCCGCGACACGAGACAGAGACAATAGAACCGAAACGACCAATGATATAACTTGTCGCGGTCTCTTGTCTGTCTCTCCTGTCGCGGTCGCGTCACGCGTGCGAACCGCTACCATAAGACCTGCAAGGTGTGCCAGTACCATCACGGCTGTCACTTCGACCTGCAAGGTGTGCCACTGACCTGCGCGTGCTGCGCGTCGCTGTGCGCGAGTTCGTTCGGCTGCGCGGCCGCCGGCCGACAATCCACCATCAGGGGTAGAGCTGTCACTTCAACCTGCAAACGTAATCCCACCTTACTACATCGTATAGACTAGACTAGATAGGGACTAAACTACATTACTAGATTATACACTACTAGCTTCTGCCCGCGGCTTCTGCCCGCTAGGATGTCGGTTATCGCGACCAAAAAAAAGTATCCTACGTTACTTCGAATACCTCCAAGAATATGTGTACAAAGTGTCATGATGATCGGTTAAGAAGTTTTCGCGTGAAAGCGTAACAAACAAACTTACTTTCGCATGTATAATATTAGTATGACTATATCCTTCTCTGATAAACCGGCAATTCGACACAAAAATTTATTTCATCAACGATTCGTGAATTTAACGCATTCAAACAAAAAAAAAAACAGTAATAAGCAAAACGCAGGTACGTATTATATTTTTTATAAATAAGTGCCACACACTGCCGTCCTTAAGACTAGTAAAGCCGATAAGCCCAAAAAAAAAATTGAAAAAATCGCAAATAACGCTTCGATGCATTATTTCAAAAACAATTATAATAATCTTGGTGATTCCTAAAAAAAAAGGCTTTACAAACCCGAACTTACGGCGAAGGTAGGAAAAAAATTGCTCACTTTTGTCTTTTTAAGATACAAAAACTTAACTAAAGAACAATTAAAAATTAAAAGTGTTTGAAACAATATCATTTGTGTGAAAAATGACCATGTTGAATAGCTTTTCAAGAAATAGCTGACAGGTAAATGGAGTTTGATGGTTAAACAGAAAATACAATCAGAAGCTTTTATCTATTGAATACTGTTTCACGTCAGAAAAGTATTAGCAATCGTTAAAATTGGCTCTTAGTCAATGGACGGTAGACTAGGATGTCCCTCACAAAGGTCTTTAGTAGAAAGAAATCTCGTGACCAGGAAATGTGTCTGTTATACTTTTATTTAATATGTACTTCACTGTGTATTATAAAACAAAGTCATCGGCCGCGTCTATCTGTCTGTCTGTTCACGATAAACTCGAAAACTACTGCACGAATTTTCGGTTTTTACCAATACATAGAGAGTAATTCGTGAGGTTTAGGTATATATAATTATACTGGGTTTATACTGGTTATAAACTTGATAACTAATTATTATGTAGAAAACGCCCAGACTACGATAATATACATTTGTATGTATACAAACATACGACATGAGCGGGAATCGAAACCACGATTGCTAGCTTAACAGCCAGTTGCTAAAACTGAGCCAAACGTCGAAAATTTTATAACATTTAGCAAATACGTAACGTAAAACAACTACAAACAATTTTAAAACACAATAAAACAACTACAAACAATTCTACGTGACATACATATACAGGGTTAATTCTAAAACACCAGCAACCTCGCAGGACAAGATAGCTAACATTATGTACAACAACATTTGTTCTACGACTTTTGACATAACTCAATACATTAATTAAAAATGATTTTTTAAGCTTTTATTGTACTGCTCTGAAATTTAGAGTCTATGTTTCATTCATTATCGAAAGGATGACGCGACGCTCGGGCGCGCTTGCATAATAATAGTAATAACACTTTCTCTGCCCGATAATTCTAGTTAATAAAATTAATATAAATTGCTTGGTGGGTTTGTGGGCAGTATCATAGTATGTATATCGCAGTGACTTAAGTGAATAATCAAATTTCTGTTTTGTCATGTCCCTGCAATACGTAAACTGAGTCCACAATCCCTTCATACTTTACCAGGCTTAGAACTGGCTATATTAAACGATAAAAAACAAATAAATCGTATGTATAGGAGGGCAACACATCTGCATAACCTCCAGAGGTTACAGCACAACCAGTTGTGCGGTAGACATCCGGTACCTAGTCATCAAAAGGCTTCGACTGTCCGTATGCCCGCCAATACTATAAAAATGTAGGTATGTAGATTAGGTATCTGAATTCTGAACATAAAAAAATATGTGAAAATTATTAACGTAGGTAATTATTCTTTAACGTTTACTAAAGTCTAATTAAACCAATTTAATATCAAATATTGGTAGCTAGGTATTATTCACTTTTTATTGTTAAATACAGGCGGGCATAAGTATTTCAAAAGTGAAATCAGCGTATTTACAATAATTAAAAAATTAAAAATAATTGACAATAAAATAATATTTACAAACGAAATATTACCTCTAAGGTTAAAGTAACGCGCATGTCGGTGCGTATCGCGCTGATAGCGTTCAAAATAGTCACCATCACAACCAACACACAGACAACACCTAAAAATCAGCTGTTCACTAACACGTGCTAACACTTCCGAATTAGTTTTAATTTGATTGAACGCACAAATTATTTTAGTTAACCGAACCAGTTACAAAAATTTACTCGTGCTAGTTTGTCAGATTCGGTGAGTTGACATTGTCTCACGGCTCGGTGTAGGTAAGTTCGAATATCTAGCTGCATATTGCCGACAGGCTTCCGACACATTGTCATCACACTTAGCCAGTATCCTCACCATTTCCGTGTATTCGACAGAATAGCGGCGGTACCATGGTTATAAAATAACTTTAGTACAGGTACAATACATCGATCGATACGAATAAAATAAATACGAGTAGCACACAAAATCATATGACGCGCGCGCATCAAAGTCGCCCGCCGCCGACTGCCGCGGCTGGCTAAATAGGTCAAGTTCAAAGGCGCTAGCGCCGCCCCGTTCCTACCTTTCCCCTCACATTAGTACGTACTACGTGGTCGTTATTTACCTAATCTTTGGGACGCGCGTAGAGTTTATTGCATTCACGCGTAAAATTAAATTAATATTTATTTTTGTATGAAAATAAAATCTAACAAATTAACAAAAGTGGTAGAACAAATGTTGTTGTACATAATGTTAGCTATCTTGTCCTGCGAGGTTGCTGGTGTTTTAGAATTAACCCTGTATAAACACTACAGTTATTAAAAGTCCGTCCTATACCGTGTGGGATAAACAATGGTTAAAAAAAATGTTTACTCAAGATATTATTTTGTCAAAATTTGTAACGGACAATTGGACATAGAACAATAACAGCTTTGAAATTTCTTTCTTTACCTGCTCCAAAGGAATTAGGAAGCGAGTGACGAAAAATATTACATGGGTACTTACCCTACCCAAAGAGGCGAGCGACAAAAGAAAGTGAGACAATACTTTAAAAATTCTTATTTTTTATTATTATTTTTATTTTTAATTGCTACACTCCACCCGTTCAAGATATACATAATACACATATAAATAAATATAATACAATACTTATATAAGGAATATAATAAATTTACATAAACTTACTTAGATAAATATAAGTGGGTGGAGGATTACGCCCCGGCGGCGGGGAGATCAAACGGCCGGGGGTTAGTTATTACATTTCTATTACAGACAAAAGGTGTTTCGTTAGCGTTTGGCTCTTCGCAAAGACAATTGTATTTAAAAAAAAATCTAGGAACAGAAAATCGGTTTGGGACAGGAACAAATAATTTGTATTGAATTTTTTTTTTTTTTTGTAATGCGATTTTTTTGCGAGTCACGAAATGGAAATTATTTTTAAATAAAGCAAATTCTGTGAACGTAAATACGTTGACCATATATAATTCCATCAGTTCAGTTGTTAATAGAACAAAGCGCTCGAGACGACAAAAAAATTTGCCATGTTTTCTATTTTATTGTTTTCATACTTAAATAATAATGAAACTGGAGGACTGACGGCAATTTATCCGATTCACAAAATGTAGCATAATATTTTAAAAAAATCGGAAGTAGCACTTCTTTGTCGTTACCCGTATAACATAATGAACCATTTTTAAATAATATAAAATAATTGTTGATAATTAACGGAAAAAAATTGTTTCACGTAACTAAGCGTGAGGAGAAAATTATTTCTTATAAAATATTAAGAAGTTAAAAAGTACCCACACCTGTATTTGTTCTACAAATATGTACCAAAACAAATGTAAATAAATACTCCATTTATTTACCAATATATAAGTGTAAAAGCGTAGAAAAGAACAAATAAAACATAATATAATAATAGACAACAAAAGATTAAAAACAACACTACGAACGAAAATACTACGATAGCTACGATATGGGTTTAGATATGCATACCACTTTCAATATTGTCGTTATGAGTTATTAAAATTAATAATCGAGGTGTATTTAGGAAAAAAAAAAGTAGTATGCATTAAATCATTTAACTACTAAATATCAAGATAACACTAACGGGCATCGGTTGAAAATTCATATAGTCCAAATGAGGGTAGGCGAAAGTTTGTGGATAGGGTTGGCACTTTTCTTCTGATTGAGACGACTTCACACTATCAGCCTTCTGATCGTCACCCTTCGACTTGTTACGAGTCTTCAACCCTTGTTTGCGAGATATATTGCCTGTGTCAAAATTTAGACGCTTTTGCAGCTAAATTGTTTATTTGAAACGAAATTTTTTGTTGTACTTTTTTGTAATTTTTTTTTTTTACAAAGCAGTGAAAACACCACATGTAAAGTATTTACCATTTTTTAATCATTATTATTATTTTTTTTTTATATACTTATAAGTAAATTGGTTCAATAATTTTCTGATATGTTAAAAAGGATATTAATATAAATAGATTTAAGAATAATCACACCTATTTGCTGCAACATATGGCTAATATTCACAATCTGTGAATTGGCACGAGTGTATCTGTATGGTGGTGCCCAAGGTTTGATCTCGTCGACTGGTAATGGTTCCAATTGCTCATAATTAACCACCCTCTTCTCCCCCAATTCCTCAATGAAGACCAGACAAGGTCCACCGTCTGGACGCATTTCCTGAATATGACAGTGATAGGCCGCAGACTGCTCAGGTTGCAGTTTACAAAGACACTTGACCCCCACTTGCAACGTAGTACCATCACAATACCTCGCCCCATAACGAAGCTCTGCAAACATAACGCATTTATTAATTTAAATCCGGTATCGAATAATTTATCTGGTATCGGAAGTACCTCTTCTAAGTTCGCTCCATACGTCGAATTCAATGTTACGGTAAATATCCGGATCCAAGGCCTTTGCAACTTTGTATGGAAATGGTGTTATACCGTTCTCAAGTAAATCCTTAGCACTGTTGACATTTAAACAGTTCATGCAGACATTTTCGAGTTGTATCAGACTGCGGTTTAAAACGAATATACGTAATGATTCCTTCAAAAGACTCGCTCGTTCCAAGTCCTCAGTGTGATGCTTGCATTTCAAAGCTAAAGTATTATTATTCTTATCCTTGTCTTCCTCACTGGGCGGTTCGATGAATATCTCAGCTCTTTCCTTCTGCTTCTTACGACGTTCTACATTCTCCGACATAAAATACTCGATGTGGTTCGGTATTTTATGGTATGGTATTTTATCATGTAACATTTTATCGACAGCGTAGGGCAAATCTTTTAGCTGGTAAACACCATCGTATAGTATTTCATATACCAATGCTATAAACACATTGTAATGTTTAAACACTGAATATAAGATTACTTAAAAGGTAATAATTGTATTGCTTACCATTGTTTACCGTTGGATATACTGGCAAGTTTGCAATGTAATGATAAACAAATTTATACACAGTCTTACAGAGAGAGAGATTTAAAACACTTAAAAAAAATTTATTTTATCATTTGTGAGAATGAGGTTGTTTATTTTCTTTTTTATTTGCTAAATAATTATTAAAATTTAATTTGTAAATTATCACTTACACTGACAAAATGATGAGTTATTTATAAATTCCTTTGTATAAACTGCATCGAAATGCTTAGAATCAGGCGAGTAGAACAGGTAAATAGTATCTCCATAACCATTGCATATTTTAGTTTGCGGACCTTTGTTAGCTTCGAAAATCACAAAATCACGTCTGCAAAATGTTTAAGACATTTTGCATACTCTTATAAGGAATTTCATAGCTTTTTTTTAAGTCATGATACCCAATTCTATATACAACATATAATTCTATATATACATATAATATGTTTAATTGTATGTTTTGTTATAATATAATTAATAATAATGTAATTCAATAATGATAAATTAAAATTAATGTAAAATACATGTCTATATGAATATGTCGCTGTAATATTTTGAACGTCGTATCTAATCCATCAATTGTAAATGGCAAAATAATCAACAGAACCTAGAAAAAAAGTGAAATTTTTTAATTACGTTTAATCGTTGCAAAGATTCTAGGTTTTTTTTTTAATTTGTGACCTGAGCAATTGAAGCTAACATGCCACGGCAGCATCCAGCTCACAACAGATGATAAATTATACCTATTTAATTTTTTTTAATGCAATGGATATATTACAAAAATATGATATACATATACATAAAGCCTCCCGATTTGCTATATGTATGTAGTTTTATTTATAATATCAATTGCAGAACTATTATTGATACTAGCGGCCCGCCCCGGCTCCGCCCGGGGTATTGCAAATGATATATCATTTTCGTGAGGGATACTCACGAATTTTTTCTGAACCTCATGGAGCCCGAGACCTTTCCAACGAATGCAAAACCGTGGAAATCGGTTCATGCGTTCTGGAATTATAGCGTCAGGATGGAAAACCCGACTTATTTTTATATTATAGAATTGCGACTATAATTAAAGATCTAAGCTATCCTATATCTCAAGTTGGACCAGGCTGCTCACGGTGTGCCAATTTAATTTAAAATCGGTTATGTAGTTTAGGAATCCATCGCGGACAAACATCGTGACAGGAGATTTATATATATTAGATATGTCTGAAATTAATGCAAGCTCTATATTTATTTACTATAAGGTGTGTTGTACTTGTTAAAAAATATAGGTAGGTATTTTAAAGTGTTTAAAAAGTTTTTTTTTTTTTTTAATAGAGTTATATGATGTTTATTGTTAATTTACAAAATATAAAAAGATAAAAAATTTAATTATTAATATATTAACGAAACATACTAATCAGGTACCTCTAATTATAAAGAAATGTGAGAATAGAAAGTTTAGGTGATAAATAAGTAAGAATAAAATAAGTTGCAGAAAAAAAATTTACTATTAATGGCGAAATAAAAAATTTACGCCTGATAGTTGAGACTAAAATAACAGAAACTAGTGAAATTTTACTATAATTAGACAATGAATAAAGTTATAAAAAATTAATTTAATTTATTTAATAACATTTTTCTCATCCTTACCTATAACAGTGGCTCATAGCCGATATTTCAATCAGTCCACCATATTCTGACGGATTAGACATCTCTTTAAGATAATTTTCAAATGGACAACTTAACGACTATAAAACAAAATAAAATATTATTAAGACCTAATCTCATCATAA
Source organism: Euphydryas editha (assembly GCA_036937285.1). Taxonomy (NCBI): domain Eukaryota; kingdom Metazoa; phylum Arthropoda; class Insecta; order Lepidoptera; family Nymphalidae; genus Euphydryas; species Euphydryas editha. The sequence goes on from JAUPFZ010000014.1 coordinate 19,759,448, forward strand.
AACATTATATAAATATTAAATGATAACGTCCTACCCCTTCAAATAGGTGTCGCTTCGAGGCCATGAACTGAACACAGTCTAGGCGAACTTTATGAAAATAGCGCTGGGTATTAAAAATATTTTCCGATACAGCCCTAAAGAGACAACTCGAATCTCGAGCTGTGTGTTTTCGGAAAAAACCCATTTCATCCAACCAGCGGTCTGGCTCGGATATACGTTTATGTATTTTCCACGGACCACGGCAACGAATCGGAGAAGGCGACATTATTAACAATCTGTAGGTAAACAAAAACAAATGACGCTAATATCAAAATTAGTGATTACACGTAATTTACACGTTCTCGTCATTAATTTGTATTGTTCGTCGCATATGTAAATAATAATTCACGATTTTCCCGATTTATTCGCAAAACCATATCGTAACTACACTGTCCAGCAAATGCAAATGGTTGTTTTGCCGTCTACGATATACAACACGTGCACATTAAATAGCTTATATGATACAAAAAATAATAAACAGAAAAACACTCACCGAAATGAATATTTCCAACACTCAGCATTTAGTATTAAACTATAAACAGTAGTAACTAGTGATATTTCACAATACTAAGGAAAAAAAATTGCACGTGCCAAAGGAACCGTCAAGCCGGCGGGAAGGAAAATCAAAATATGAAAATACGTTCAAAATGCCAATTCGCATAAAATGTTAAATGTTTCCACAGATAATGCCAACTAGTGTTGCCAACTCAGTAACAACCGTGGTAACAACAAAATATGCTAGATCGATGTCGAAAAAATGCCAAAAATATGCCAACTTTGTATTAAATATGCTAAATAAAAATGCTAACTTATGAATTAAAATGTTTATTGAATGAAATGTTTCTTAATTTAATTTCTTTCGTCGTATTTGAACTAGTGGTGGGTCCCCGTCTCTTTGTTTCCCAATGTATTTGTTTGCATACGACAACGAAAAAAAAAGGTCGTCGCGATCTCACACCGATTTTTAACCTTGCCGGCTAGACATATTCCTAAATAAAACAGGTCGTCTCAAACACGGACCGCTGTTGTTTACTCCGTCGGGCTATGTGTTTCTGATTAATTGATATTACGTTCGGAAGCATGTTATCGCTCACGTTATTTGTGTAGAATAAAAAATGCTAAATAATTATGCTATATGCTAAAAGCCAAATAAATATGCTAAACATGAAGAAAATATGCCAAATTTAGCATAAAATATGCCAGTGGCAACACTGAATTGCCAACTAACTAATGAAATGACATAGTATGCTCCAATCATGGAATTATTATGTACTATGTACAACTGGAAGGTTCACTCAGATTATAAGTGCGAGCCGAAAGAGAGGTTTCAAAACTTCACCCGTCCTTGTAAACACTTAGAACAACGAATGAGACGTCATTAAATTACAACAGCTGACATGACAACCATATTTACCGGTATTGCTAGTAATAAATTTATAATCTTTACTAATTACCTACGGCGCTATTGTGAGAAATATTTTTGTTCTTAATAAGTAAAACTGTACGCGAAAGTAATTTGTTTTAGTACATCTGCGGTACTCACATAAGTTTATCATATTATGCAAATAAGTACGTTTTAATTTTCATTTCTTAGACAATCTTATTCTACTAAAGGAATCAAATATTTTACATGGCAATCGTGCGAAAGAGACACAACGAAGCTTAAATTGTTCTCTGTCGAGACCGTTTTTTACTCTGTATTTTGATATTCTAAAAACAACGATATCATATTACATATAGAGTTCAATTTTATTTGACAGGATTTTACTAGTAAGCCTTCCAGTTGTACCTCGTACATAATAATTCCATGGCTCCAATATGCTCTATGGATTATATTTATGAAAAATGGCTTCAAAAATACACTTTAAAATAAATTTGAACAATAATAGTATTGATAAAGTTTTATAAAAATTTGTAATTAATTTTATATTAAATTTAAATCTATATTTTAAAAGAAGTTTATTAGGTACATATCATCTTTATTATTTTTTGATATAGAAACATTTCAAAAACCATGAAATCAAATCTACGAATACCAACGAATACTCTGAAATATCAATGACGAATGTGTTTAAATATCAAAAGAGAGATATTTATATGCAATACCTACACAATAGTAATTAACATGATTATATTATTACAAATATTACCGTTAAGCGATGGACCGGAAGGCTTTAATTTATTCATTTGGTATTGTTTTAATAGCCTGTTAGTCTAATTTGTGAAAAGTGTCACATTCAGTGACGTAGCTATCGGAGAGATAGCTGTGAGAGTGTCTCGGGGCCTTTATACTGTGGGGGGCCCTCGGCCCTTTGAGCAACGTTCGAAAAAATTGGTTGTCTGTAAAGTCGGTTAAAATTAAATTATACTTTGAAAAAGCACGGGCAACCGCTCGAGTGCCGAGGTTTTCTCGGATGCGTATAGGTAATACAGGTAACACATATTAGAGATGTTCCAGTGGCAGATTTCATTTTTTCCTTTAGATTCTGACGTAATAAATATTAAACAGGGGGGAGGGGGTTGGCCTATTCTTATTTTTTTATCATACGGGGGAGGAGGTCGAAAACTAGCAAAATTCGTCTTACGTAATAAATGAATGGCCCGTAGGTTTGAGAAATAAACAAGGAAAGTAAAACTTCTACTAAGTTAAGTTAAATTATGCCGTTTTTCTGACTTGAACCTTTCCTTACATACAAAAGTCTAAATCATTATTCGGACACCCACCACCTCAGTCCACCGAGATCATGGACACTGATGTAAAGGGTCCGAAACGTCGGGAAATAATTTAATTGAAAAATCGTTAAACTTTAAAAAAACTTAAACAAATAAACGCGATAAAATCCGATTTAGACTTTTAATTAAATTAGTAAAATTCGCGTAAATATAAAAGAACAGTATTTCTCATGTATTCTCCTATTTTAGATTTTTTTTTTAAATATATTCTTAAAATAAAATAACGTATTTATCAAGGGACTCCCTGTAAAACATAAAAGGAAAGGGTTGCCAACGTGGTAGTTTATGTTTTAGCAGAGGATAGTGTTAAGATCACGGTCGAGGTATCTCTATACACGGCTATACACGGCCATGGTTAAGATTCAATCTTAACTATTATGAGAATAGATTACTAAAATGTGATTGTCAATATTAAATTAAAATTAATATCAGATTCATAAAAATAATTAAACATATTATATAAATTAACAAATTATTGAAAAAACTAAACTAGAATTAAGATGTTCTTGACGACCGTTCTGGTGTAGTAGTGCGAGTAGTCGCCTCAAACCGCGCACTGTCGGTCCCGGGTTCGATTCCCGCTCAGGACAGATCGCCCATGACTATTAACATCGTCGGAACTGCAAAATCGATTTTTTTTGATTGATTTCATAAAACGTTCCTAAATAACCAAGTGTAACATCAGCTGAAAAGAAAAATATTATGTTATGCATAGTTTTTTAATCACTTAATTTATAAATGTCGGTATTTTAAAAAAATATGTAGAAAGACGCATGCAATTTACACTTTGCATCGCTCTCCTGTAGAGTTATTTTTTTTTTTTTTCATATCCGACATTTTTAATAGTCATGGGCGAGTCCTTGTGGATCGCCCCACCGTGCCTCGGAGACCACGTAAAGCCGTCGATCCTAGTTGTTAACATAGACACCTGATAACGATCGTTACTCGTGGTATGGAAATTATCCGCCAACCCGCAGTGGAGAAGCGTGGTGGATTAAGCTCCAACCCTTCTTCTTCTTCTTCTTCTTCTTCTTATGGAGAAGAGGCCTACGCTCAGCAGTGGGTTGTTTACAGGCTGATAGAGTAAGTACAGTATATTTATTGACATAATCTGACTTATGTTAATCTCATAATCTGCCATTAAATTTAATAAAATAATATAAATTTTTATTTATATTTGTTACATACCTTATTAGTTTTAATTATTAGTTTTTAATCAAACATGTTAAAATGATTGATAACAAATTAATCGTTAATTTCAAAACTCGATCACGATTAACAATTCATTTTATTAACTATTTATTGCAAGTTTTCAAAATCACAACTAATTAATTGTTAATTGCGAGTTTTAATAATTATAATAAAATAATTGTTAATTGCAACAGTTGTGATTAACGATTAATTAGTTGTTAATTGTTTAACAATTTAATTTTGCCCAACACTGCTTGTAATAAAGTCGTTATAAAAGCCTAAAGCTGTATAGTTATACTAGCATATAATTATACAGCTTTTGGCTTTTAAAACTAGCTTTTCGTTGCATTAAGCGAGGATTAGACATCCACTTGTTTGTCATATGATATACATAAAGTGCGTTTGGCAAAGTTCGTACGTAGGGGTAAGATATCATTCAACCTGTATTAAATACTGCGAAATACAGAAATTTCTTAGCCACATAGAAGGCGGAGCTATTAACGCTCTGACTGATAATACGTGCGCTGCGTGCAATTGAACAGAAAGAAATAAAATTTGAGTATTTTAGCTATGATCCGGACTTCCCCTTCTTTTTTATTTTACGAACATTTGACAAGTTTTTGTCTGTTTAAATTATTTTTTAACCTTTATAATAATTTTATCTAATGTTTTATCGATACCGTTTACTTAAATCTATTTGGGATAGTTATATTCTGAGATCCGATCTTACACTGATTTTGGAAAGATCATATATAAAGATTAATACCGATCTGGTCCCAACTGGATCGAAACCCAGTGGTGCGTTTAAGCGAAAACAACGTCTTTACGTCAGGAAAGAGAAGACAGTAAACGAAAATTGCCCAAAATCAACAAATTTTTTGAGGCAATTACTTCTGGCCCAAATATTGCTATTGATAGTGACTCAGATAATGTGATTAGGTACCTACTGGAGTATCGGTTGAGAAGAGATCGGAGAATCAACGTCTAGCATACCAAATAAAGAAGGAACCATTGACTTCTTTTTCGAAAATGTTAATAAATCTCTTTATGAAGCGTCATTTTGGAAAGTGATTCTTAAAAGATTATTCGATATCAAACTTACGCTAGCAAAGAGTTCTCTGGGTTTCAGAGGACATCGAGAGAGCTTCTATCAGGAATTATATCACGAAAATGTCTGTTACAAAGCTTGTCGCCCGATGTGACACAAGTTGCAGCGAGTTTTGGATATGCCTAAAGATGATTGAAGGGAATGATTATTATTTCTCAATTTTGTTTAACATTTCCGAATCCTTTTTTACCTTTTAAGAATGTTTTAAGGTGGACATGCATAGGTCGACTTTCATACTTTTTTATTTTTGATTATTCTTGAAATGTATACATTTTTTTAAACATTTAATTTGTTTTATCATTTCTTTAGAGCTTTTTATATGAGCAATGTTCATGTCAGGCAAATATTTACATTGTTTACCTATAGTATAAAATCGGCATTCAAAAAGTGACAGATTTACGTATGTGTGAGTTCTGAAGTTTACATTAGCACTGATAGATGTCGCCCGTGTCGCCCAAATAATCATAGACGTATTATACCTCTATTAATGTCCGACCGAAATTTCGGTTTCGGTTTCGGTTTCGGCCAGTTTCGGCCAAGAAATCTAGTTTCGGCCTTAGTTTCGGTTTCGGCCAAAAAATGGCCGAAACTTTCGGCCGCGCCGAAACTCGAGTATTGAACTTCATTTTGGTGAGTTTTATTTTTAAATGACAAATTTACGTGTTTATAGGTAATTGTCGTTGGATTTCATGACCTTTGTTTAGTTGACTTTGTATAGTTTATGCAAATTACTTACTCAGTCATCTCGCCTCATCCTTTCCCGTTGATCGCGCGTGGTGCCCAGTCAGTTTGGAAAAGTACTGTATTTTTTTTCTATTTATAATTTATATTTATTTACCCCAATAAATTTTCCCTAATTTAGACAGAAAGCCGTGTGCCTACCTCATCAGTTATTACAGTAATTTTATTTTATATGTGATCTATGAAATAAGTATTATTTATTTATCTTATAATAATTACTTCATTTGTATCAGGTAAAAAATGTCACAAAAACAAAAAAAAAAAATCCGATTTGGCAGTTTTTAGAAAAAAGTATTAGCAATTCATCTAAAGCTTTTTGTAAACTTTGTAAAAAGTTATATTCTTTTTTTTCTTTCTTTACAAAATAGAAGGATTAACAGCCGGGACTCATTTAAATTTTACAGAGCTCCTTTTTAAGATTTGATCGGTTAAAGAATGGATTCCGACCTTATCCGTCCTTTAATCCTTCTATTTTGCAAAGAGTTTATGATTTGATTATGTGTGTATCGATTATAAAACTTTTTCAATGGTGTAGTTGTTCAGTATTACTGTTGACAACATTATAAACTACTGGGCTTGTTTTTTTCTTTTTAATTTTATCTATCTGTATCTTTTAGTTTTTTTTACGCAGTCCAGTTTTTTTTTTTTTTTTATTATACACTTTTTAGTTAAAATTCATTGGCTTCGTTATTATAATTATAAGATGGTAAATTTCGCAATCACAGTCCGAGACCCAAGACGCTGAGACCCACGTCTCTTCTCCCTTGTTTTGTGTGCCTTGGATTTGAACCCTCTGCTTTCGCAGTCTGCAGCCATACCACTAGCACCAGGATATCACTGCTACTATCCCCGCCTAATAAGGGCAGAATAACGAAATAATAAAGTATATAAGTACCTATTTTATGTATGAAAATTAGCGAAACTGGTTGTTTAAAACTTAATTTAAATCGTTATACATTCTAAACCATTATTTGAAAAAAAAAATGAGAGAATCCTAAAAATCATTTTTGAATACCTATTCAACGAAACCCCACTTGACGTAATTCATCGTTTTTTGACAATATGGCATCTGTTTGTGGCTGTGGTGAATATTTATTATTATCATATATCTAGTGACATTCGCGAAGTTAAGATGAATTGATTGACGTAAGAGTCATTAAAATCGGTCAACGCGTTTGATCTCAACAACGCCACATAGGAACAAAGATACATACATAGATACATAGGCTGATAAACACATTATCCTTCTTTCTGTCGCGCAGTCGGTTAATGATAAACACATTACCCTTCTGTGCGTCGAGCAGTCAGGTAATGATAAACACATTACCCTTCTTTGCGTCGAGCAGTCAGGTAAAGATAAACACTACTCTTCTTTGCGTCGCGCAGTCAGGTAAAAACGAACTAGATTTTAGTTGTTAGTTACAATTAAAATTTTAAATATGTTTAAGGTAGTTCCAGCATGAAACCACTTTTCGATAGATTCGGCTAAAAACTTTTTCATGGGTTCAAAATAGCTTTATTTATGAATTCCTAAAATTTCATAATTTTGACGGTTTAGATCGTGAGATATTTAAAGACAAAGTTCGTGATTTTGAGAGTAATGTCCCATTTATGTATGTAAAATTTCCGATTTTTTATTATATTAAAAAATTCTCTCGACAGAATTGGGGAAAAAAAAACTAGGAGAGTGTTGAAAAATGTTTTTAGAATAAGCTAAAAAATAAAAGTAGCACTTCACGGTTTTGTTATCGAGATATTAAAATTATAAAAAATAATTTTAATTTTAAATTTATAGTGATCTGGCAACATTGTGCACAACGCTCTCATCTTTTTAATTTAATAAAACTATTATTAGAAAGCGCAATACTATTTGTATATACTAAGAGTACTAACACCATATAAACAAAAATATATAAAACAGAGCAACGTTGCCAGATTACTATAACTAACGATATAAGGCAGAAGGTATTAAGGTAGGACTACACTTAACCACGCTGGTTTCGGTTTCGGTTTTGGCCGAAACTGAGAGCAAGGCCAAAAGTTCGGTTTCGGCTGAGAAACCTTTTTCGGTCGGACACTAATTATAATATTATATTTAAGCTTACATCCATTTTATAGAGTATTTAAGTAGTGTATACCTCATAGGAACTGTTTTATGTTAATAATTACATTTTTATTAATAGTAAAAATATCTAGCTTAACTTTGGTTCATTTTCATTAAGTGGGATATGGATAAGACGACAAAAAAGAAAATTCTGTTACATATTTATTTTCTATAATAGATTATAATATAGTAGCACATCTATTTGTCGACTCAACTCGTCGTTGACGTTCTAGCGGCCGTTTACGTTTGTCGCTTATAAGCGTCGTTGGCGTTCAAAGGGTTAATTTAAGTTTTGATGGTAATTGAAAATTATTAAATTGCGAAAACGGTGTAGGGTAATAAAACACGTCATAATTATTTTTCATTCTATATTAGAAAAAGCACCGTCTGTAAAACATACAAAATTTCGATAAATTTTTATTGGCATTGTTAGCGTACTATAAAATTGAAAAAATTATTGTATGGTAATCATGTAATACGACAGTATAAAAATTTATTGTTCCTTCATCACAAAATAACAGAATTGCTTTGAAAATTATTAAAAAATCTTATCTTTAATATACGCAGTTGAGCATTTACCATTAACCCTATAATTCTCGATCATTTGATCATTTTATTTCTATATTATAAATAAGGAAAATATAAATTTGAAAGAATAATAGTAATCCGATTCGAATAGTCTTGGTAACTACACTCTTAATAAATATCGATCAATTCGGCGACCAGACTCTTGAATCTCGCAAAAATATATTTAAACATTTATCAGTTAAAATAAAACAGAACACAAGCACGAAGCGTTTAAAAAATGTTAAAATCGAATCCAGAGTGCAGTGTGTTCCATAACTTAAAATAAAATCAGTACTCAATCTTAAAATTTTATCGTATTCATTATAAATAAAATAAAAATGCTCATAAAATACACTTATTAGATATATATAGTTAAAAGTGACATAGAAAATTTGGTTCCTACGTTCTAAATACAGTCGACGCGGCCCGTGGCGCTCGAAACCGGATCGATTCGGTTGGATCCGGATCGATTCGGTTGGATCCGGATCGATCCGGCGCGATCGGGATATTACACACGGGCTACGTCAGCTGGCCTTACAAAACTTATATCGAGTCTAAAATACGGCGATACTAGCGATATATAGTTGCGTAAAAAAAGGCATTTCAAGCCGTTTTCTCCTGCTCGATGATGTCCTTGGTGGGCAGTGGGTTCTTCTCGCAGGTCTCCGTGTGCTTCAGCTTAGTGGGGTCGAAGTTCTCGATACCGTTCAAGAACTTGTTCTTCTCCTTCTCGGCTTCAATGGCTGTTGAATGGTTGTATATATTAGTAAATCGTTATAACTGGATACGTTAGTTAATTTTGTTTAATCTTTTTTTTTTTTAATATTTATAATAGAAAGAATAAATTAAATCGACAGTTTTTACTTTCGTTTTGGAAATTGACTTTAAAGTAAAATAATCGTTTCTTAAATCGATGAGATGAAACATCTTTTGATCAATCATCAAATCATCAATCATCAAATCATCTTTTGAAAAAGATAAATGAAATAAAACAAATCTAACGTATGTACGTCAACAGTTCTTTAAACTATGGAATCGTTTTTAGAAATTATTTGACGTACCGTAAAATGTTGCAGCTTTACCATTCAAGCTCAATTTTGCCTAAATCGTTTAGACTACGATATCTTGCGTTTGCTTAGTATTTTCTTATTTTTTACCATTCGACAGTAATTTTACATTATTATGGCACCATAATTTGGCTTTTTTTTACGCGATAACTTCGTTAATGCTTCGTCAGTTGTGTGACAAAAGTCAACGGGAGTGGAAGGATTTTTCTTTTGTTATTGTAGCTACAAAAAGGATGTTTTTGTTCAGATAACACATCCCGAGGTAAGTAAATATATTTTTTTTCGTATTATTCAATGTTATTATAAAATAGCCACGATATCATTTTATTTTTTTCGTCTAGGCAATGTTGAGCAGTGTTTGGGAAACTGGAGTGTTACAATTTTGCCTAACTGTAGGGTTGACACTAGATGGATATTGTGAAGTTTATATTGAATGTAATTAATGTTATAATTTTAAGAAAACCAAATTATCTAAATATTATTATTTATTACAAGTAAATGAAGAAATTTAAAAAAATATATAAAATTTCTATATAAATAAATATGTTTTTATTACTACAATCATAAAGTTAACTATCGTTTTGTATGGAGGGCCTGCTGCAACTTTGCCTTTAACTGTAAAAAAATAAATAATATCATAATGGTAATAAGTTGAACGTCGAAGGCTATATCGGTGTCTAATTCATATGGTAAAAAATTTTTTTTGGATCACCATTGTATTTATTGAAATATCCTTCTAGGCAAAGTTGCATATTTTACATACATCTTTGCCTACAGCTTTGAGTGCTTATAATTCGAAAAAAGTACATCATTTATAAATATTTCACTTTTATTCCGTAAGATATAAGGTATGTTTCCCGACTAAAACTCATTAAATGCCAAAACAATACATCGATTTTGAAATACAAACAAAAAACTGCAAAATCCAGGCATAGTTGCAGCATTTTACGGTACCAATTACACATAACGATTTCTATGCAATTTAAAGAACAGGTTTTATCTTTCTACTATTATAAAAGCCACAGTTTTGACAGATGGATTATTGTTACTCAATCACAACAGAACGAATCACCCGATTTGGAAATTCAGCACAGAGACAGATTAAAGTCAAGAATAGCATAAGGATATTTTTTATCCCGGAAAATACCAGGTTTTCGCACGACATGCGAGGAGTTTCGTTAATTATCGTGAATAAATTTCCACGCGAAAGAATTTGCGGACAACAGCTAGTATATATATAAAATCAAATTGCTAAATACATGCTAAGCAGAAAATAAGCATTAAAAACCTTCAATGGGCGGCAAAGGGTTTTTCTCTTCTGTCGTTGTGTGTTTCATTTGTGTCTTGTCGAAGTGTTCCACGCCTTCTAGAAGGTTCTGATGTGCCTTCTCAGCTGCGACAACTATCAAGCAAATGCGTGCACGGCAACGTAGTAGTTAAGCATTATATGTGAAAAACAAATTAATATCATGCTAATAAGGAAATTTAATATATGTAATTGTATACGGAAAAGCATGTTTCAAATACGGAAATAATTGATAAAACCTAAAAAAAATTATATTATAAATTAATTAAATATTTTTGAATACAAAAGAAAAAAATATTAAGCTCAAAACGCGTTTTAATAAAGTTGTGCGCTCGCATAATGTGCATTCTAGAGAAAAAAAAATGTTACCATCTTTGTCCGGAAGCGGATTCTTCTCTTGCGTTTCTGTGTGTTTCAGCCTGGTCGCATCGAATTTTTCGATGCCGTCAAATAAGGACTTTTGATTTTTTTCAGTGGCAACATCTGTGGACCATAGACAATTTTGCTTTTTATAAAATAGAATAGCCGATCTTTCATTGGTTAGCTCCACACGTAATGGTTGCCAACTTTCAAACCACGTTTCAAACAATTAAAATGTAATGATGTCATGAAACTGTAAAAACATGAAATACAAAAGATGAGTTCGAAGTTTTAAAACATGCTTGTTATGAGTTAAAACGATTTTAGTAGAGCTAAATTGACATCAAAATGGCGGATTGCGAATAGGTTTCAAAAATATTTTACTTTACTAAAAAACTAAAAATATGTAAGCTATTTATTCGGTATTCATTTGAATGCTCGTAAAATTATTGTTAAAATTAATGTCAATTTCGAAGTGTAAATCACGCTTGTTACAAATTGAAATACAAATCTGTTAATAATAAACAAAACTCTTTGTTAAAGGCTCATCGACAGTAAGGGATGATGGCACTACACTTTTCCACCCTGACAATACCTATGGCGTTTGGTAACACAATTTTTTCGACGGTTTCCGTTTTCCTCAGAGCGGAAGTCTGAAATTGTTCTAGGTCGTGTAGAAGAGCCGTGTGTTGCTTTTCTTGTGCAACGTCTGTTATAAAAATTAATATTTTACCTTGAACCTTAAATAACTTAAAATTTCTATTTCTTAATTTTTTCCAAGAAATATAATAAAATATACATACAATTGTTATTCCCCACAATACCGTCTTACTCTTGTGTTTATAGACAATTGTAAAAGATTTTTTTTAACATACATTATTTTAAATAAAACTAGAAATAAGGTTGCGACAACATAAAAATAAATTCAAATTGTAAATCATTTCACTAAAAGAATAAAATAAATAAATGTAATTTTAAATGTTAAAAATATAAAACAATAAATTGTTTTATTTCAATTGAAAAAAAAATAATTAAACTAACTGTGGTAAAAATAAATGTAATAATAATTAACTTTCAATTCACATCGAAGTAATACTTATACTCTTTAATAAAATAATTAATTTAATTATTACAAACCTTCCGCGGATGGCAGAACGATTTTCTCGTTGGTATCGACGTCTTTCAGGCAACTGGGGTTGAAAGCTTCTAGCTGGCTCTTGAGATCAGTGGCGACCTTGGGCAGGTCCTTGAGGGAGGGGGAATCACTCACTGAGCAGGCCATTGTTTAGAGATCTGGAACAATAATTTTTATAACATCAGTATTGTGCATATCTTTAATTGGTTCATATGTCAAATTAATGTGACTTAAATGTTATCTAAAACACAGGCATTAAGTAGCCTACCTTAGGAATAGACGACGATGTGTGTATGTTAAGCATATTTATATTTAGAATATCAATTTTGGCTATTTATAACGTCGTTTAATAAATTGTGTTTATGTAACGATTTTTTGAAAATAACGAGCGACGACGACGCGCGACGTCGAGAGACGACATAAAATAATTAATAATATGGTTAATAATTAATGGTTTAATTTGGAGGAAATTAAGGAAATTAGCAATTAAATTCAACAAGGTCGTTTATAATAAATAATACGCTTTAATATTTTAAATATTAATAATAAGTGGATATATTATTTTTATAATAAAACTAATTAGTATATTATTAGTATAACAAGACTAGTATACGATTTACACAATTAAATAATAGGTACATTGTGCCGTGAAGCACGTAGTACAATTTTATATGGTATTTCGTATGTGGTCAATTGGCCATATTGTTTACGCTTCCTCATAAAGTCACAGAAATTGTTTTAATCATCAAGTCGCTTGCTAATGCACTTAAAATTATCAATTTCGAGCGTAAATACATAGTTATGGTCATTAAAATACTCTCGAAACCAGATTAGATATTACGTGTCATTTTTAAAAGGTACAATTATATTTATGTTTTTAATGATAAAAATATCACATCATTATGGCAAAACGAACTGAACTGAATTGAATCAGCCTGTAAACGTCCCCCTTCTGGACAAGGGCCTCTTCTCCATGTAGAAGGGTTAGAGCTTAATCCAACACGCTACTCCACTGCAGGTTGGTGGATAATTTGCGGATAAGTTCTCTACCATGAGAAACGATCGCTATTAGGTCATGATAACAGAGACCGATCGCTTTACGTGCTCTTCGCGGCACGGTGGGGAGACCAAAAACGACAATACACCGAGATTGAAAAAAAAAAATGAATAAATAACTGCCCTAAGCGGAGTCGAAACCGCGACGGATGGCGTTAAGATGATTACTCGCACCAATACACTACAAAGTTTGTCCAAATGAAACTATAAAAAAACCTTAAATACATGGCACCTAATTACTAGGTATACCTAGTATGTTATTTATTAAATTCAATTTTTTTTTACTTCTACCAGTTAAACCGGCACACGGCGTTACTTGACTCATGCTACCTACATAACAAACTTCTTTCCATACATATAGTAGCATAACGTGACCTGCAAAAAATACTCGATTATTTATTTACCGGTTCGACACGTTTTTAAATTCAGCCATACTCGAAAATCGATGATGCAAATAATTTTCGCTGATTTAAAATCAATAAAAGACATGGACGACTGCACGCGACTGAACATGCGTTTTTTATATATTATTATAATAAATTATGAATTTACCAACTATTCTTCCTTTACAATGAATATAGAAATATACAATAAATTCTTCCTTTTCTTTCTTCTTCTTGTTATCGCGTAAAACATTAACAAAAAGTAATTTAAAAAGTGTTGACGTCCACTAAAAATTATTAAAGTGTAATCTTTGAGAATAAATAAACGAAATAATGTACAACAGAAATAATAAAAAAGCTGGTTGTTAGTTATATCTCAAAGTAAAACCATCTAAATATTCAAAACCAATCAAAGTATTAACGGAAAACATCGCTGTTAATTAAAAATGTTATTAAAGATACCCATAATATTGAGAAATGAGAGACCTAAGTATAATCATAATGTCAATAAAGCAACGTCAGTGCTGCCGCGAAAACACGATTTGAATACAAAATTCGTCGGCCATTGTTGTCGGAGGTATGTATAATACACTGTATACTAAATACGAATGCATCCTGTGAGGGAAACAGTCTTTTGTCCAGGGAGGATGTAGAGGATGGTTAAAATAATCGCCTATTCATTTTATAGTCGGTCTAGGCGAAATGTGAAGCGATGTAAATGAGCATTCGAGTAGATTCTCTTTTAATCACTCTTTTCAGAGCCGCCATTTTGAAGAAAAACTTTTTTTTTAAATAATAGATGCCCTCAAGATTGAACAAGTAGGTTATAAAAGACTGCATAAAAATTTAACTGTAAATTGAATAAGTTTAAAATAAGTACTGTTTTTGTTATTACCTAACTATGTATTTATTTGTAACAAGAATTAAAGGAAATCCCAGTGTAAGCAACTGTTTTTTTTTTTTAGCGTTTTTAGATTGATCTTATAAAATAATATAATAATGTTACCTATCCCAAAAATTGTATGAGTTTTACTTGCACTTGGCCAGTTATTATTTTATTTTTTTACGGTTTGTTGTTTTAGTTTTTAACAGTGTAGATTTTTTTTTACTAATTTGAAAATGTTGTTTTTAACGTTTTAATATACCTATTATTAAATACTTTGCTTATATTTAAGTTAAATTTTGATAAAGTCTCTCAATTTTCAAATTATTCCAATTATTCTTCATTATTGAAGAAAACATCCTGAAGAAATATTCATGTCTACCAATGATGGAGAGTCGAAGAAATGCAGCGAAATATCATTCGACGAAATATCATTCGATTCTTAATAGAACTTAAAGACCTCTCGTCTATGTCCGGAAGTGGCACACACACAGGCTGATACTGTACAGTACAGATAAAGTACGATAAAATAAACGAACAGTTCTTTCATTACTAGTTTCGGAGAAATATATGGACAAACAAACACATATTTATGTACATTTCACACTCCTATAAAATATTGTTTATTAGTTTGGAAGTCAGTTAAAATTTTATTAAGTAAATTAACATAATATTTTGTAGAGATTTTAATATTAATATCATAAAATATTCTTGTCACAGCATAAATCAAAGCAATGTAATTAATGTATGTATTGTGCACTGATTGTGTCTCCTGTTAATATATTACACAGATAAATTTGATTGACATTAAAACAACAAGAGAATTTTCGTTTAGTGATTAAGTGTGGCACATCCATACATATAAAAAAAATTAACAGAAATTATTAAGAAAAAACTAATTATAGGGTCATCAAGAGACATCCTCCTGAGGGCTGTTGAGAGAGGATTTTATTTATTAAAATCTTTCGATAATAACCGGTTTAAAAAAATTAAAACATTAATTTTATTTTTACATTATATATTATATAATTTCCATCTCATAATGCAACAGTTCGTTGCCATCTTACAATATGGCGAATCCCGTGTAACGAGTTCCAACTTCAACTTGTTATAACGAGTCTGTAATGGTTACCACCCTAAGTCGTATCTTTCTAGATAAAATATTAAAACTATAATCACTTATTTATGAGTAACTTTATTATACACAAAAACACATATTTTAAACATACTTCAAAACGTAAAACATAGGCTATAAATAAGCACGTTATGATTTGCAGAAGCAGGACAAGAAATCTATAATTGTCAACACGAGTGAGACCGCATTAAACGTCTAGTATAACTCTGATAATTTTATATAACTTTATAATCATTACAGATGTATTAAACATTATATTTAAAATAAAGTATCAAAATCGGCTAAACTAAATAAAAATCCGAGAAGTTCTTACAAGATATAAATATATGGCTAAGAATTATAAAATTGAATTAGACATAACAAAAATCTGTATTGAATCTAGCATTTTTCCTAACTTTACAAATCCCTAATATTATAAATGTGAAATGTAAGTTTGTTTGTTACGCTTTCACGCGTAAACTACTTAACCGATCATCATGAAACTTTTTACACATATTCTTGGAGGTATTATAAGTTACATAATACTTTTTTTTATCGCGATAACCGACATCCACGCGGGCGATGCCGCGGGTAGAAGCTAGTATATAATAAAGAAGCATCGAAATTTAACTCGACTGTTATTGATCTTTCCTTTTGAAATCCATAATGCTTAAAG
Source organism: Euphydryas editha (assembly GCA_036937285.1). NCBI lineage: Eukaryota > Metazoa > Arthropoda > Insecta > Lepidoptera > Nymphalidae > Euphydryas > Euphydryas editha. The sequence goes on from JAUPFZ010000014.1 coordinate 19,775,911, forward strand.
AGTTGCAGACAGACATGGATTCACTTCACCTTTTGCATCAATTTGTCGGATAAAAAAAGCAGCACTCTAATAAGATGAATTTGCATCGTCATTATCGATTTAATTGATATTTTCTAATATATATTTCTTTCCAAACACGTTGGACGTTGAACGGAATATGACGAGATGGAAGTCTAATTAGTAAAAGTTTAAAAAAATGTAATTTATGTTAAATATTGTTAATCATTTATTTATTTTTTTACTATTTAAAACTAAATAGTTTTATGCGTTGCGAGTTCGATCCGCTCTTGGCTGCCTTTTACGAGTAGGTATTACTAATTCATAATTTTTATTCTGAATATAAAGTTAAATGTATATTATTTGATAAGAAGAAAAAAACGCGCAATTTTATAGCATTTCGTTATAATTACTCAGCAACTTTCTACATTTCGATACCCACGGAACGGTTTTATAACGATAATATCGCATCACATATTTTCACTTTATTAGTTCCATTTAATATAGTTAAGTACACGTACACGGCAATTTTTTTTTTGCGATATTTCCTCATGAAATTTCTGATTGTGTACCCTTATGGAAATATTCCCTTTTTTACTGAAAATTCCAAAGTTTCCGACAATATTTGACTTTATCAGAATGTCTTTTAGAGATTTCTCTGAATTTTTTTTATTTCTATTTTATTATATTTTATATTACATAGGTATGACTATTCCAAGCCTAATCACATCACTATGCTTTTACCATAAACAAGATAATACTTTTTAAACTAACAATACGTAATTATATAAATTTTCAAACACAATGGTGTGACCATATGTTGAATCCAAATAAAATCTCACGTTGATTATAACGGTTCTGTGTCACGGCTCCTTACCATACACGGACAGGACCGGCTTAAATGTTGCCATAAAAAAAAAAACATATCACATGCAAGCCATATGGTTGCTTGAAAACTTCTTTGATATGACACAAAGAGTTCTGTTTTGAGTCATTTATTTAATGGATGAAATTACGCTTTAAAAGATATCCTTGTTTGTTAATGTGATCATTACAACCGCAAGCTGTTCGCTGTGGATTCTTTGAGAGCTTTTACTTCAATTGTTTCCTGTTAGATTTTATTTTAACAATATTTAAAAACGTATTTCAAATGACATTAGATTTTTTTCATAAAAGGATGGACCTATTCTAATAAGATAAATAAAATAGCTCAAAGGATTGAACGATTCCTATCGAATAGTCAAAAAACTAAGTTTGATAAATTGATACTTTGAGAAAATAGTCTTTTACTTATTGTCAATAAATTTGAAGGACAAAAAATTGTGATCGATAGTGGAGACATTAGGCGTCTGAGGGGGAAGCGATCACTGAACCGCGAGGACGTGACTCACGCTGACGACAGGGCTGCCATATTGGAAATTAACATTATTATTTACATTATAGATGTCATTTCTAATAAGAATTGAGTTTTTAATTATATGAATATGATATGATTTTTAAAATACAGATATTTATTACCCGACTGCGACAGAAGGAGGGTTATGTTTTTCGAGTGTATTTATGTATGTATGTATGTATGTATGTCCATTTCTTTGGCACGCCCTACAGCCCAAACGGCTGGACGGTTTTTGACATATGAGGTGTCGTTGGATTTGTCTAAATTGTAATAGTGACATAGGTTATATAAATTTTCAAAATGGCGCCCGCAAATGGCAGAATGAAGGGGGGGAGTTGAATTTTTTTCTTACTGTAGCAATATGGGTATCAAATGAAAGCTAGTAAATTGTTTTATTTTTTTTAGTTTATAATAAGAGTATTTTACGCAGTCGGGTTTTTTTGATTTTTTTTAACTAAGCATACTTGTTATATTATGTTATTGCTTGTTGTGCCTCGCGGTTTCAATCGCGGTACGGGAGCACATAGATGTAAAAATTTGTTTTATCTAATAATAATAACTTTATTTAACCTTAAAGCTTCTCCAGTTTTTCTGAACAATTTTTGCGCCCACGTTTTAATAACCTAAAGCATGGAATTTTAAAAACGTTGACAGATCATTATTAATTGTTATCAATAGCCTTAATACCAATTTTAGCACTTCTAAGTCCAGAAATGACAAAGTTCCATTCCAAGGCGAACTTATTGTTAAAAAGCGATCTCTTCCAGGCAACATAAGGGCAGACGAAATGGTCTTGTGTCGGCATAGGTGTATATATAATAAAATATACTTATATTCATACAATATCATTGATATTGTGATACATTAATCAAAATATTACATTTTTAATATTAATTAACAATTATTAATTTAAACTCATCGAGATACATCCTTGCAGCTGTCAGAGCTCGACTAGAAAGTTAGCAGTTATTAAATTCACCGTAAGCAAATCGACGCTTGCATACCGTTTCCGACGATTTAGAATAACTCTATATTATTTTTAATGACTTAACGAAATATTATTACTATTTTCTAAAAACATTTTATGCTTCTTATAATTTTTTACACATGTGATAATCTTATAAGTACATATATAATAAAACTGTAACGGATCTGATTTTATATAAGATAAAATTAAATTTTCTTCACTCTATAATCGAAAAAAAAATGTATGAATGAATTTGAATGAAACTAGAGTACGATTTGACTTTGGATATATTTGACTCCTAAATTACCAAAAATGCAATCATGTTTTGTGAAAAACAAAAACAAATAAATTCCACGGGGACCGTACTTTTTCCGGGATAAGCCGAGCTATTCTAGACTATAATCTATCTCTGTGCTAATTAATAACAAGTATCCATCAAAACTTTCATATTTACAAAAGTAGCTCTATATATATCTATTGCTTATTATTGTCTCCATTTAGATCTTAGATCTTATTATCTGCGCTCAAACGATGTATTTCGATTTTCGAGTCTATGGCACAGACGAAAGCGAAAAGCGCCCTCTCTGGTTCCGGCTTGCGACTACAGGAACAGTGTATAGAGTGTCTCCCTATAAATATTTTTGAAATAGCAGAATACAGTACAATAGCAGTAAGATAGTAAAATAATTATATTCATGTTTGCGTGATAAAATGTATAACTTTGAATAAAAAATAATCATAATTTATTTTAAAATGTAAACTCGCGATATATTAAAGCTAAGTTATTACTTTGTCACTTCCAAGCAACGGTTTCCTAATTATGTTGTGCAGTTGTAGCCGTACCCTACATACATAATATACTATTATTGTATTGTTTTTTTAGCATTAGGAACTGGACTGTTAAATTTGTCATTCCACACTCGTTATATTTGTTTGTTGTGTAAAGTTACTGTTTCTCGTAAATGATCTCCATTGTAAATAAAAATTTTATCCAAAAAAAAAATGTTTATGGCAAATAAAGAAGTATATTATCATCAAGAATACAGAAATCATATTTTAGTTCTCATTAAAACATATAAATGTAAACAATTTATTTTATTTTGACATTATTAATGTGCAGATTATAAAATCAACGTAGCTGCACTCTGGCACACACAACTAAGTAAACGCGAAAACTAATAAATTATATTAATTTATAATTATCTCTTATTTTTAGAGTTATTTATATTGAAATTATTATTGAATAAATTTTATTTTAAGTTATGACCGTGTACTTTTATGTCGTAAATATATTAATATTATAAACGAAATCTGAAAACTACTGAACAGATTGCGATAAAACTTGGTACACAACTGGAAATAGGCTACAAAGGCTACTTATAACATTCCAACGGTATCGGAAGACGGCGGGTAAAACCGCGAGTCGCAGCTAGTTTATATATGTATAAGCTTTTTAAAAAAATTGCACAATAACAGTTCGTATAATTAAGATATATTTTCAAATAAGCTAACGAATTATATAATCTTGAATATATTAAACGTATACAAACTTTTTCCATTTTTTTTTTTTTTGTATTTCGTATATAATGTCACTGGCCGATAAATGTAACATACCTACTTATTGTTTTTTACGCGTTAGCAATACCTAATCCGTTAGAAATTCGCCTTGGAAATTCATTACAAATAATTTCAAATCTACATAAACAGCAGTTTCTTAGACATGAAATGACCTTGCATCTATAAATAAGACTCTCCGGATGGTCGTGATTCGTGTCATACTGGAGAACCTATACATACTCTATACCTAGGACGTTCACAAGGTCTAAAGCCATTAACGGACTACCCGATTTAACGCCTAGTCTAAATAAATATAATATATGTATATTACATATAAAAACAGATGTATTTATATATTTTTACGAACACACTCATATAAAAACTACTTTTATCTGTTATAAACTATTAGGCATAATATTATGCAACCGCTGTTTATTTACCTATTTCGGAAATTAAAAAATAAACGTTCTTTATGATAAATAATTTCTTTTTTTATATTATTTAGACACTAATATAAGACCACTGTTTATTTATCTTTCTAGAAAATTAAAAAATTATCGTGTTTTATGTTGAACACGACATATATAAGTAAATTACCGTGTAATAAACATATCGGCGCTGTAAAATAAATCGGCATATGTGCAAAAATTGAGTTCTTCTTGGTGTCAAAAAATTTCTTTTTTTCCGCCAATTTTATTTCAAACCGGCATATCGTATAGTTGAATAAAAATCCGTCAGATAGCGTTGGACCGGTATGCATTTACGTGGAAATGGCCGTTTTTTAAAAACTTTAAAGTGCTCAGGTAAAAAATATGCATTTTGCAGATAACATGCCGGTTTGATTTCACAGCGACGATATGTGCTTACAGCGTATCCAACTACGTGTACGAAGGACCCCGCAATACGTACAAGGCTTTATACGATTAAATGAAGCGCGTATTTTCACCATTTATGGCGCGAATGTGAGAAGTAGGTCGTTTTGTATGCTATCTGTGCTCTGCGTGACCTTCGATGCATGTTGAGATGTTGTCTGTGACATATTGTATTGAATTTTTATTTCGAAATGCTTATCTTTCAAAATAAATTATTGCGAAATATTTCAAATAACTTATTGTTTTGCTTTTTTATCCTTAAAATCCGATTAGTGAAACTAGTAAAAAATTCACGTATATGTTACAAAAAAGACCTTTGTTATAAAAATAGTTATTATAATATAATTAATATAATATTATAATATAATACAATTAATGAAATAAAATATATTATATTTCACAATACATCACTCGAACAAAAGTAAATTGTTATGGACTATAAACTGGACTAAAAATAATTTGTGATTCCATCACAGAAAAAAACTTGAGAAATGTAAGCCTCATAAAAATATACAAATTATTAATATAGAAAAATTCGACGATTCCATATAACTGCATTCTTAATGCGGACTCTTTTGAAAATTCGCAAGGGGAAAATTCCCTAAAAACGCCCGCAATAATGCGTAGTTTTTTATAAAAGTATTCACCCTGGCGACATCTTGTCAGGAAATATTAAATGTCAAGGGTTAGAAAAAGTTCAAAAAGTTTCGACGGATACCCGCGATATTACCGGAAATACCGAAAAGTGACATACTACAATTACAATATAATTTTATATATAAAATATATATATATTGACTTTTTTATTTTTTAAATCAATAAAATAAGAAACTTCAAAAGGTCATTGACATTATATTAAAAAAAAAAACAATTCCTACATTCTACACTAAATAACAGATAAATATTATTGCAGTAGGTAGTGTAGTGTTCTCGTATTTTCTTATTTATCAACAATTTTCATAGATTAATTATTTATAAACAAAGATATCACGAAAGACATTCAATACGACCGATTGCAATGTAGGATTAAGATATATAAAAAATAACAAGAATTCAGAAGTCACTTTTTCATTTGTCAATACACCTCATAATTATATTTTTAGTCATATTATAGTTTGAGGTTTCAAAAGCTCATTGAGTTATTATTAGGTATATAATAATATTATGTTAATATGAAGTTACTGCCGGATTCGTTCCAGAGGATTCTACTGAGAAGAACCGAATAAACTAAGGTCACACTCTTATTTGTAAATACATCTAATAATTATATATTTAGTCACAAGTTGCTGATAAAACTATTTAACGTATAGCGGTATTCATCAGATAAAAGTTTTTTCAAACTACCTTTATCTGTCAGATAATTCTTTTCGCAACCAGCCAATCCAAAAGTTGTACTTTATTAGTTGTAGTGAAATAGGTCATAAGGACCTGTTTTACCTCCTTAAGCTTATCAGTAACTTATGTGCGTGATAAAATTTATCTGAAACCGGTGAAGAATGCCTTATGTCTTGCATGAAAGCCAGTGCTACTATATTAAATACAGTGGCGTGCAAAACTTGTGCAAATAATGTAATGGCTTAAAAGGATTGTTTGCTTTCAAAATATATTAAAATTATTGATATATTTTTGTAAAAAATTAAATCATACAGAAAAATAAATAAAAGTGACCTAAAAACAGATATAAGACTTTTTTTTAATTTGTGTTAATTAAATGAAAAAATTTACTTCGTCTTTTTTTTACGGTTAGATGTCTCGATTCTTTCCATAATAAAGTTCCAATAATTCCTTACGCGAATATTGGACGCGTTACTAATCTTACAAATATAAATGCGAAAGTTTGGATGGATGTTTCACGCAAGGTCTTTCACGCAAAAACTTTCTGAACCGATTTCAATGATCTACGTAAGATTGCTGGAGATACAAAATACAACACAAACACACAGGCATACATTTTATCCGGACATTGCCACAGGATCAGATGCAACGCGAGTAGAGCCGAGAGGCGCAGCCAGTTTAGTTATGTCTAGATATTCCTCCAGCTCAAACATAGGTTAGATTCCATGACGAAATATCTATTTTTCGCCTCGCACTGCGCCATTTAAACTATAAATACGAACAGAATGCTTGTTTTGACATTTGTTATTTGTAGAATACATCTAGGAAGGATATACATACTGTTTTTTTTTATTATTTACATTTTATTATGTAACACAAAATACAAAAAAAGACACGTTTAGGATAATCACAAATTGTAGGACAAGGGGCGGTCTTATGGCTATTTAGCCATTTGTTCCAGAGAACAAAAATTAATTTTCAAATCACAGTTTTCTATCTATTCTATTTTTTGTAGTTTATAGTATGTCTATAGTTGAAATATTGATATTATCTCATGCTGTTCCATAGAAACAGGTGCATTTTTTCGGGATAAAATATAGCTTACGTCATTTTCTGCCCCTTGACTACCACTGTAAAAAACAATCATGTAACCATTGCTATGTGAAAAATAAAACAAATTCGACGGGAGCTATACATTTTTCCGGGATAAAAATAGCTTTATACTCTTCCAGATTACAACTTATTTCTGTAAAAAAGTTTAATACAGAATTTCAGATTCTTTCAACTGTTCTGTCGCGATTGACATCCAACGTCCATCCATACTGTCGAATTTATTCTATTAGTAAAATATTTTCTATTACAAACCATTAATCATGGAACTCATGGATTATCTCACTTAAGTTTTTCTATAATATTTGCGAGAACGGCATTTATTTTTCACACACACATTCACACATGTTTTCTTGTTGTAACGTATACATAATTTTTGTTAATTTCATTCGCTTTACAATATGCATCAAAAAGATATTAAGGCTAATGAGAAGATGACCTGAAATTTCGATATTTTTCAATAACAAAAATAACACACATATTTAATTTATTTTTTCGATAGATTCAGCCTGATGATGTAATTTGATGGTAGAATGGAAGAATCCACCACCACATCAACCTTTGGATATCCACTACTGAACATAAGCCTCTCGAATCATCTCTCGTTTTAGAATTAAAAGATAATTATGTTCCGTTTTGATAAAAGGTATAACTTTATATAAGTAATCTATATAAACATTAAATAAAATGCTAGAGTACTTTTGTGCGCGAACCACGGTAAGACTACTTGGATATATTAAAATTAAGTTTCCTAAGTTTATTTGTTAAACACTTGGCGGTTATCATTAAAAAAAAAGAAAAAAAAAGACAATATTGTCAGGACTACGTGTTTTTAAAAAATCAAAATCAAAATCAAAATCAAAATTAACTTTATTCAAATAGGCCCTAAGAGCACCTTTGAATAGACATTTTACAAATTAAAAATTTAAATTTGATTATTGTTTTGTAATAGTAAAGCTACCACCGATTCGGAATGTAGATTCTGCAGAGAAGAATCGGCAAGAAACTCCGCAGTTACTCTTTTGAAAATGATATATAAACTGTGTTTTAGTATAAAATTAGTAATATCTTGTATGAAATACAGCGCCTCTATGTCCACACATCTTTATCGACTAAGTAATCCTGCACCGAATAATAAGCTTTATCTATTAATTTTTTTTAATAAAATCTTTAAATTTATTATGAGACAGTTCCAAAATTGTTTGTGGGATTTTATTATACATGCGAATACCATAACCCAGAAAGGAGGCGTTTACTTTGCGCAGTCGGAAGCCTGGAGTTACAATTTTGTTATTCCTTCTAGTGTTTACAGTGCGATTAATACTATTTATTTCAAAACAATGAATATTCTGGTGAATATATATAATATTGTTATAAATATTGTTATAAATAATTTTGTAAAATATATTTCTGCTTCCGATATTTTTGATGAAATCGCGGTCGTCGGCTAGTCGTAAGTACGAGTAGGTATAGCTTAAGGCGCGGCTAGACAATCGCTCGTAGTGCTATTGTCCGATTACAGATAAAGGCATAAAATTACATATTAACGAAGAAATATCGCTTCAGGGATTTTCTAACGAATGAAGCCATTTTATAAATCACAGATAATAGTAGAAAAGCTTATCTATAAATATAAAAAAGGGTAGTGTTAAAGTTGTTTTTATTCAATTAAATGTAAGATTTTTTTTTTACATTTTTATACATAATTTTGTTCTAAAAATATCCTTATACGACAAATGTTTTATAAAAGTTTTATAAATGCACAGTTTAAGACTTTATGTGATCTCACTTCTGAACGATGCCACATTCTGAATAAGATGGATTAAAATTACGAGATAATTATGCAGATTTCAACATCTTATCTCCTTTACCGAATATGTTGAAAATAAATGAAATTTAAAGACTTGTAGCGACATCTATCTCGCCATATACGAACTAGAAGAAACAGACGTATCCAACATCGCACTATCGAAGTTTTCAAAGCGATTGAGTATATATACAAGAACCCGACAACAAACCTTAAGTGGCGCGTAGCCCACCAGACACACATCCGTCTGGTCGAAGGATCCTTCCTTTTCAATGGCCGCCTCCCTCAACGCCAAACTGGTGACCCCGAGCATGAACGTCAGCGCAGCCTTCGCAAATCTACGTCATCATCACTTCCTCAAGCTTTCGAGCAGCGAGTCATACAGCCAGCCAGCATTCACGGCTACTACGGGTATCCTGACCACAAGCATGCAGCGGACGCGCATTCCTGGTCATCCCACAGCCTTCGCAGCGACCTTGGCACAGCACACTGCACTTCGGCCGGTCAGCAAGCAGAGACGCACTTCTCTCCTGGTCGACGCAGCAGCCAGCCACTACGTAGCACTGCACCACCCCGACTCACTGGGGCATCACCGCAGACAGTTCCGACTCACCGTGAACTATGCGGCATCTGGTTCCGACTCACTGGAACATTCCACTGGCCCGGCAAGCATCACAAGAAGATGTATGGACGACTCAACCTGCTATCGACCTCCGGTCTCGGAGGGGGAGTGATGTAGCGACATCTATCTCGCCATATACGAACTAGAAGAAACAGACGTATCCAACATCGCACTATCGAAGTTTTCAAAGCGATTGAGTATATATACAAGAACTCGACAATAAGCGTCAAGTGGCGCGTAGCCCACCAGACATACACCCGTCTGGTCGAAGGATCCTTCCTTTTCAAAGGCAGCCCCTCAACGCCAAAGACTCATGACTAACAGAATTTGAAACCATGAATTCATTTTCAGTAGTAGTAGAATTCTAGTTAAAGAAATATTCATCAAAAATTATCAAAATAGTTTCTCAAAAAAAATGGCTTCATTAATGAACTTGTAAATCGATTTTGCATTTTGCATACCAAAGGATTACGTGGAACCAATAATTGTGAGTACGTGTAGTAGAGACGTAATGAGGAAGTTGATTAATTGTGTCAATTCTGACTTTAATTCCCATTAATCTTTTAACGCTTCCAGAAAATTTTAAATTATAAACATTACGTTTGGTTATTGTTGTTTCTTTATTAACTCTTCAAACTTTTCAAGCTGTATGCCGGAATGCATTTGCCTATACATGAGAAAATATGTTTAAAAAAATGGCGCGAATCTAATCGTCAACTTATAAAATTTAATGTTTTATTTATAAATGATATGATATAGAATCATACGTCGTAAGAAGATAGTAAAAATCGATTTCCTAAATGTTCGGGTATGCCGGTGTCATTGACCTTGTCTAGAATGTAGCATCAAAAATTACGTCTCGAATTTTATGGAGCGTCAAGACATGGCAATTAAACACGCATAAGCATCACGGACGGCTGCTGATGCGCTTCTCGCATATTTTTTTCATCTAAGCCGAATCTAGCTAGATAATTAAATTTACAGTTTTTAATATTATTTAAAATTACATGGCTAACTTCTTAAATTATTTTAATTGCTTTTTTTTTATTATTGCGATGCATCTTTGATGACACAAATAAAATTATACTTCCACAGCGTGTTTAATTTATTCGTCAATAAAACAAAACAAAAAAAAAATTAAATTTACTTTATTCAATTAGGCTTTAAGAGAACTTTTGAATCGTCATTATAATTAATGAAATATGATTCAAAGAAACATTAAAAAAAATTATAATTCAAAACTTTTTGTTCCATACACAATATGAAAAAAATATATAATAATAATAATAATAAAAAGTTTGTTTTACTTAAAAATTGTTACAAGGCAAGTTACAAAATATCTTAATTAGTTCATGTATCATTAATAGTATTCTAATTGCCTGAGAGGTTGATTGACTTCTTATCCTATTTGGGTTATTTTAATGTGCTTAGGTTAGGTAGTTTAATATAGAATAATAATTTTACTAAAGAATAAATTACAAACTTATTATTCTATACTTTCAATGTCAAAGAGAATTTGTCTCGATCTAATCAGATACTTAGGGTAGTCTGTATTCTCCCGAACATGGCGGTCCGGTCCCCTCGCTTATTGATCCGCAGTACAGACGTAGGGTACCTAGGACGGCTCGACTGGCTGAACTTATTGTACCTATAGATTTCGTTATCTTTTTTTATTGCTGAAATACCTACTTTTTGTTTTACATGTTAGAGGTGGAAATATGTAACGCGAGAAAAAAATCTCCGAAACCAAACTTATCATACTGCAGTAAAAATATTACAATGAAAAATATTTCCTTTTAGATTTTCGTTACATAATATGAAAATTAAAGTTATTATTATAATTTTTTTGTATTGTTTTTTTATTTTATTTTTTATTTTAATATAAATATTAAGAAATATGTTCATATTTTTATAAGTGCATATAAATACAAAAAAAAAAATATAACTATGGATACTAACTATTATGGATTTATTAAACTAATGGAGTACCTATTACAATTTTTATACTAAATATGTTTGCTTAACATTAAAAAAATAAACCTCCCTAAACTATAATGACTAAATGAATCATTAAAGTCAAAAAGGTACTCATAGTTACCGCCTTTTCACTTTCCTCGCAATCACGTACCAATTCAACCTTCTAAAGGCAACCCTAGCCATCGTTAGGTATTAGGGGGTTGTTTGGTACCGCGGAATCGATTTGTGTATTCGGGAAGTTATCTCTCTCAGACTATCGGTATATGCTATTCGTTGTCCTTGTCGCACATGCGTCCGTCTGAACAAATTTCATTACCATCGCACACAGAGTACATAAATACATAACTATGTACCAACACGGCTTATATACTGAAAATTTAACAAAGGTTGTGTCGTGAATCACATTTTAGTACTTTATCGAAATTCGTTTGAATATAAACAGGAAAATGTTCATTCATTATTGTTTGTGACCGATATACAATTTTAAAAATAGCTAAACGTACAATTATTGTAGAATAAACCTTTCGGTTAAAACATATTAATTTATTAGTAAAATCAAAATGTACAACGATATAAACATTTATATGTACAACTAAAAGTTTTGTGCGCAATAATGCAGTTGTCGATAATTTAATTGAAGTAATTATGGATTATATAAATTTTCGAACGATTGGCGTTTAAGACGCTTTGGCGCGTGAAAGCGGCGAAAGTCGACATGACATCCATACCGGTTTAACTCTTTTGTAATTGTTCCTCTTTGTATGTCAAGTATAACGTTTTTAACGCTTTATAACAATTACTATTGTTCACTCTGTTTAATCTAACGGATTTAAACACGAAAGTTTAATTTAAAAATTAACAATTAACGTTAAACGATTCGATGTGTCAACCATGTGCTTGAATCACGATGTTCGTCAGGTTTCTATTTATAGTAGCCCAACTGATTCGGGTTCGTTAACATTAGACATGTCCTTTTTCAAGGACTCCGATGTATACTGTATTTAGTGTTTATTTAAAATTTTAGTGATGTGAACAAGAATTTAAGAAATCGAGTAGCATTTTAGATAACATTGGTGTTATGTTACCGAGTACAGTTATTAATTTGAAGCGTTTTTAAGTTGAACGAAACCGTTATATGAAGTAATTGTATTTATTAACATAAATTCGCTCGATGGGTAACTTAACGAACCATTGAGATTTGTTTTTTTTCGTCTTAAAAGCTATATATACAGAGATGATTTCATTATTTCTTTGAAATAGTTAAGTGACAATTTATTTCTAACCGGCGGTTTGTACAAAATGTCTCCCCTTAGTCTCATATTTCAAATCAACCCTAGTGACTCATGCCGAATATTTAACTCATTTAGTCACGAATATATAAAATATAAAAAATAAAATAAATTGTAATAATAGTTTTGCGTCTTTTTTAAAATAAAATTGTAGGTAGCATTAAAATAACGTTTCACATCAGATCGAGTTCGCTTCATAGAGGTATTATAGAATCTATAATAAATACCTCATAGAGGTATTATAGAATCTATAATCTCCTCTATGGTTCGCCTTCGGATATTGGGAACGGCCATATCTTAGTCATGCTTGTAAAGTACGTATTGATACATTATCGAAACGGATAAGTGCATCGGACACGACTCGAATAAAAAGAATTCGCGGCAGATGGTATAAAAAACGTATATGTAGGTGAACTCATGCAACCGCTCCCACTCGACGGACTACCGTTATGTCGGAAAACAATCCAATCTAAACGATTTAATAAATAGTCTCATACGTATGAAAGAGAACTAATAATTATAGCTATTATAATATAAATACATATTATCCTGATTATTATTTTAATTATTTAATATAAATTTTCCTTAATAAATAAATTTACCGCAAAACGATGACTTTTTTTTTAAATATAAATATGTCAAAAAAATGGGAAAATATCCATTTTAGTACTTACCTAGATTATTTGGTGTAGAGTAAAATAAACACGTTCACTGTGTTCGACCGGCAAAATGCGACTGGGTGTGGGTGCTTAGCGAACAGTGAGGCTCACAGACAGAAGTTGTATGCGGGCGATAAAACGGGGGTGGCGGCGAGCGGTGTTTTACAGCCAGCGACGCGGTGTGACCTTTATCAATGTACCATTAAGGTAAATTATTCCCTGCTACCTATGTTACTGCGTCGACAGCTGTACGCATACCTACCAATCTTTGTGTCGTATCGTGCGTCCTCGATGATTCATTCATAATCCATACGAATTGTATTAAAAACAAAACGGCTATGGAATTATTCGTTATGAAAATAACTTATAAGATAATGCTTGTATTGTATGTTATAGAAATAATTATTGTTTATACTCTATAGGTACTCTTACTCAATGCAGCCGCGTGATATGCCTGCAATGCAGTTTCATTTTTATAAATATATTTAATCTATATACACTCATTTGCAAAAAAAACGGGCGGTTTCGATTTTCTTCCTGGCTGAAAAAAATAAAATACCAAAAAGGTTTTAATCATTTGAACATGTTACTGGCCAGTTATAAAAGTGCCATAATGTTTATAAGAGTACATTCCAAATTCAAATTTTTGACTGAGCCTGGTTTTCAAAGAAAATAACTTTTAACTACATTTTGTGGCGCGAATTCCCTATAGTTAATATCGACTCTAATTAACTTTTTGTCAATTTTTATTAAATTATCTGGTGTCCTTGACATTTAAAAGTATTGTTATTGCTGTTTAGCAATCTCGAAAATGGTAGATAAAGTGATAAAAGCGAGCAAAATTATTGCGCTGCTTGAAGAAGGTTGCAGTCAATGCTTCGTGGCTCAGAGGCTAAATGTGAGTCGGTCGACAGTTCAAAGGACCTGGCAGCGCTATCAAGAGACCGGTTCCGTCAAGAGAAGGCCTGGTTCTGGCAGAAAGACATGTACCGAACCACGGGATGATCGTTTTCTAGTTAGTCAAGCGTTGAGAAATCGCAAATCTTCTTATGTGGACCTCAAGAACACCCTCGAAGAAGTAAGAAATGTGCAAATTAGTCTATGGACGGTCAGGAGGAGGCTTCTCGCTGCTAATATACACAGTCATCGCCCGGCACGCGGCCCTAAATTACTCCGTGGACATCGAGTTGCCAGGCTTAGCTTCGCTCGAAACTGTGTGTCATGGACTCATGAAGACTGGGATAGGGTATTGTTCTCCGATGAAGCCAGGATATCTCTGCATGGTGAAGACCGACGTCGGCGAGTGCTACGTAGACGAGGAGAACGCTTTGCAGAGGCATGTTTTGAAGAAATCACACCTTATGGAGGGGGCTCTGTTATGTTTTGGGCAGGAATAAATTCTATGGATCGTACGGAGTTAGTCTTCATCGAAAACGGTACACTGACTGAACACCGATACATAACGGAAGTTCTAATTCCTTATGCACAACCCGCTTTAACCGCTCTTGGCGAAAACTCAATTTTTATGGACGACAACGCTCGCGCCCACCGGTCTGGCGGTGTGGATGCGTATATGCTAGAAGTCGGAATTCGTCGTTTGGACTGGCCAGCTAGAAGTCCGGACCTCAATCCCATAGAGCATGTCTGGGACGTTCTGAAGCGACGAGTGAGATCAGTGCAGCCGGCTCCGCAGACCATCAGAGAGCTAAAGAATGTGATTACCGCGGAGTGGGAACGTATTCCCCAAGAAACCATAAAAGATATACTCACTAGCATGCCCAGACGAATGCAAGCTGTGATTTCAGCAAGAGGGGGTCACACTCAATACTAAACTTTTATCTGCTTTTAATGTATTCAAGAAAAACAAAGAAATTAACGCGTTTCATTTTTATTTAGCGAGCAGGTACAATCATAGTGTTTTGAGCTTAAACATTATTTCTTAATAATTTAATTAAAATGTTATGATAAAACTGATGAAAACTATTCCTTCCTAATTAATTTATAAAATTCTGAGGATAACAATACCTAAAATTGTTAAACAAACTAATAGTAACTATAAAATAGTTCTTTGCTTAAGTGCCCGTTTTTTTTGCAAAAGAGTTTATATTTTTAATCTATATACAGTACAGTTTTTTTTACCGTAAATATTGTAAAAAAAAAACGATCTAAAACTTTTGTTACTGTGTACAAACGACGCTTTAATAAACAAATAAACGAACTGTTCAGCTTTATCACATTATTGTAGTTGTGATAAGTTGTTTTTTATGAATCTATACTAATATTATAAAGCTGAAGAGTTTGTTTGTTTGATTGGACGCGCTAATCTCAGGAACTACTAGTTCGAATTGACCAATTATTTTTATGTTGGATAGCCCATTTACCAAGGAAGGCTATAGGCTATATAACATCACGATACGACCAATAGGGGCTGAGCATTAATAAAAAATGTTACAAAAACGGAAAAAAATAATCTTTTTTGAGAGCTTCCTTTGCGTCATTTATTATTTCTCTTCTCGAGACATTTTTTAACTATAGTTCCACTTTAAAAGTAAATAGGTATAACATCACTCTTACTAGGAATTTCGAAAAATAAAAAAACCTCAATAATACGTTGGACGACTCAGGAATCAAACCTGAGACCCCTTGCTCGGCAGTAACGCTTGCGACCACTCGACCAACCAGGCGGGTACCTACTCTTAGAGTAATTGCTTAAAAATATTTAAGTACGTTTTTCCCTCAAATTAACGCGGGTGAAACCGCGGGGCACAGCTAGTATAAAATAATAGTACTAACTTTTTTAAATTATAATTTCAATCAAAACAATATTTGTAACTAAACAAAATAATTACAAATCATAAAATGAATCACACGATCAGCGGTCAGCGATCAGCAATATAATTAATCATATTCATATTAGGTATTTTCTTTGCAGTTTAATGACCCGTACATTTACCAATTAGCAGTATTCTTTAAAAGTTTAATATTTAAAGCGATTCCCAATATTCTTGCTAATGGTTGTAGTATCAGAATTTGGAGTTATTTTCAACATATATAGGTAAGTGTTATGAGAATCTAGTGTCAAGGGTTCGGAAACATAATTTATTAGTGTGCGCTCGGATGGTAGTTTCGGTCACTCAGTATACCGGAAGCAGACACACACGGATAGATATCTACACGGCTCATCGCATCACCATCCACGTCACCTGGCGTCGGTAGCTACCACTCTCATCAACCGCGCTCATGCTCTGTGTGATGACCTTCACATACAAGGCGAGCTGGAACATGTACGCGAGGTGTTAAAATGGAATGGTCACAAACCTGTTAAGAACAAAACTTGTAAGCAGAGAACGCGTCCTTCGGAAGCACAAAGACAGATGGCCTACCTACCGTTTGTTAAGGGGGTGACTGACAGAATAGGCACATTGTTGAAGAAACAATACAATATCAAGACCGTATTCACTCCTTTACAAAAGATTGCCCAGATGATGCGTTCTCCGAAGGATCGCCTGCCATTCCAGTGTCCAGGAGTGTATAAAATCGACTGCAGCTGTGGCAGCTCATATATAGGTCAAACCATGAGACCCATATCTACCCGTGTGTCTGAACACATAAAAGCGGTAAGAAACAACGACCCACAGAAGTCTGTGATCGCGGAGCATATTCTACAGCCGGGAACAAATCACTGGATTGAACTCCACAACCCCCGAGTTCTTTCCACAGACCGCCACTACACACCTAGACTAGTGCGCGAAGCGATTGAAATTCGCAAACACCGGAATTTCAATCTTGAGGATGGCTTTAAGCTAGCCAGTATGTGGAATCCAGTGGTAGAATTATGCAAACCAGAACAGCGCCGCATGAAAGCAAAAGAGAAAAGTGACGTTGTGAGTGTATTTTGCCGAAATTTTCGCGAAGTTCCTGTAAGAGAACGAGAAAGAGGGTAGTTCGCTACTACCCATGACAGTTCCAGCTACACACCTCGCGACACCGCAGTTCTGTCGTGACCACGATCCATGCAACTGGGTCAAAATATTGACACAAAATCACTGTGTTATATCGTGGTATGTACACGTTTTAAACATAATAATATGTCTTCAAACCACGAAATAAGTCTTAAATCAGGTAGTTTACAGATTCGCTTGCTTAAAATAAACTAGTCCTAGGAACTAAAGGCAATCTTTAACGAAAATCTAAATAATATATCAAAACATTTCCTAACAAAGTGAATACACTAACGTTTCATCAAATAAAACTGGGGGTGCGTAAATTAAAAATAGGGTTCAATAAATACTGATTTCTATGGAAAAAATCGAAGCGACAAGTCTTTTAATAGACTTGTATAGTGGGTTTTATCCGATAGTGTCTAAATTGTTACGATTACATTAATATTTGCAGGCCATGCCATAACTCCTTTACATACCCAGACTGGTATGAGAAGCCATTGAAATTACTAAATATAGTAATTATATAATATAGTAATTAGTATATAGGGAAGATGGGTTTCAACTGTCGAAGGTGTGGAATTCAGTGATTAGGTTATGCAAACCCTTAAAGAATAATACAAAGGATTCGCGAATCGATACGGTGAGTTTCGTCTGCAAATCACGGGATCGAGTGTACAAAAAATAAGGGACAATGGTAGGGGTGAAAAAGACAATAGTAGTGGTAACCAGTGTTTACGCAGCAAACGTACGAGAAAGGAGGTACTCCGGTATGGACACTTCTAATGCCGTCAACATCTACCCGCAAACTTCAGTCTCGTGAACAAGACATTCGTAGATAACGTCGAAATATCGAGCTCCACAAGATAAAAATAAAAAAACATGGTAAATATCCCGTTTTAAATAATTTCAGTAATATTTGCACGTTTTTCAGCTTCAAATTAAACTTTATAAGAAGTTAAAAAATATATACTAAAAAGAGATCTATTCGCAAAATCCATTAAAAACAAATAAAGACAGGAAATGACCAAGAAGAAATTGGAAACCACTAAAAAACTGTAAGTCAGTGTAGTAACGGAAGGGAAAAATTGTGAAGGTCTATATATGCTTCAAGACCTTTTAATAACATCTGGTGTTTCTAATAGGTACCCTTAAGTACGATTATGGTCTACATGGGTAAATATACTAGGGAGTGTAAGAGAGACGAGGGTGGAAAATTGTATGACATACATATATGCCGCTTGCAGTCGAAATTTTTAGTCATTATCTGGAAAAAAGATGCTAAGATGCTAATTTTTCACAATCAAAATATAAACTAAAGGCATCATCATCATCAAGTCAGCCTTCAGTCAGCCTTAAGTCAGCAGAACGTAAGCCTCTCGCATCTACTTCCAGAGTGACCGCCTAGGCTCTATTGCTGGTCTTTTTAGGGGGTTTGTAAATATTCGCTACGCTTGGCAGACGGGTTGGCGAGCGCAATGTTGAGCGCAGTGTATGGTGACGCTGCTGCCCATGACCATCTTGATTGATGCAAAGTTATTCCCACAATTTATTAAATTAAATTATTAATTAAATTTATTCCCTTAGTCACCTTTTACGACACCTCGACAAGAAGGAGGTCGGAGTTATTCTTCTCTCCCTGTCACCGCACGGCTAGTAAAACAGATGTTAATATTTATCGGTATAAAGGATAATAAGAATAAATATAATATGTTTTCAATTTTCTGTTTCAAGTTTATAATAGCAAACATACTGATATAAGACAATTTTAACTAATTTAAATACATATAAGGAAACAATTTAAAAAAATCGACTGACCGGAAACGGAGCTATGACTATGACTCACAAGTCACAATGATTAAAAAAGATTCTTAGCCAGTATACCTTCTTTCTGATACTAGTTCCTCACCTCGGCTTTGCCTTGTACAAAAATAATACATATATTAAAATCAAAGTATTATTATCTATAAATTAATATTATGGTTCATTGATACAATTTATAAATAATGTTAGTACAATTATGTTCCAGAAGAAAATTACGAAATTGTTTTATTACGCATCTTACAATTAATCTTTCATGTACTTATCTGTTTTAGTTTAGTAATAAAAATAATAATAAACAAAAAAAGACTCGAGAAATAAACTGATTTTTTTTTTGTTTCAATTATTATAGTTAAATGTGCAACTCATATAACAATACGTTTTTATTTACTTGAAAAAGAAAACGAAAAAGAAAAGTGGTTCCATACCCTCGTACAGTATTTAAAACACGAAACACGTACAGTTATAAACACACACACACACACACGAAACACGTACAGTTATAAAAAGTTAGAAATATTAAATTTAAAAGATTTTAATTCATTGAATTTTTATCATTTTTCGCTATAATTTCTTTAGTGATTAATTAAGATAACATTCTGTGTCAGATGGACTGCAGAGATTGAATAATAGGGTCCTATTGTCCAATGTTCGTAAGCCTTAAAACAAAATATAAATATAAAAAAAGAAAAAAAAAAACAAATATTAACCGATAATAACGACTTTATCTTACTCCATTTCCGTTTATCTGATATTGACGATTAAAATAAAACCAAACACAATACATGGTGCGTCATAGCAATACGTGAATCAGCATCGAACAACAGAAACTGAACACCTTTTATTTTTTTCGTGACGAATTTAAAGATATTGTTTCCTTATTGTATATCATACTACAATTATAACCATAATACTTTTAAATGAAATTATAATTTAAATAATAAAAAATAATATTAATACTTTAATGGCAATACAAATATAAATAGACAAAAGAGACAAAGCATACTCAAATATAATCCATCGAAATATAAAGGGCACAGGTGGCATGCACGATATAAATTTTCTGGATAATTCATATAATTTGTATTAACCAACATTGACTGAAAAGTTATGATATATTTAATATACAAAATTTTAATTTGTCAAGTTCAGTCGTAAGAGAGAATGCTATAAGCAGAGGTTCATTAAATATTGGTTCGTAATGATATAAGGAATCACGTCAAGATATTGTAGGCTCTAGCACTCTCTATTAGGCCTACTGTAGACTTGTAGAGTTGTCAAGGGTGGAATTTCAGCGTAGGGATGGAAAATGTATAAAATATATCGATATATATCGAATCGATATTTTCAAGAAATATCGATACATACTGAGCAAAAAATATCGATATTTCGATAAATCGATATTTTTATCTCTAAAAATATTTATTATTAGTCAAAAATTTGAACAATTTAAACAATAGTATTCTTCGTACCCTATCCGAATACCTAAATAAAAAAAAAAGGTCATCCGGCGTCCAGTAACAACATTATCCTTCGTACCCTATCCGAATACCTAAAAAAAAAAGGTCATCCGGCGTCCAGTAACAACATTATCCTTCGTACCCTATCCGAATACCTAAAAAAAAAAAAAACGTCATCCGGCGTCCAGTAACAACATTATCCTTCGTACCCTATCCGAATACCTAAAAAAAAAAAATCATCGATACGAAAATAATTTTGAGAACTTAAAAATAATATTTATTTTTTATCAAAAAATATCGAATCCGATATTCGGAAATAAATATCGATTATCGATATTTCAAAAATAAAAATATCGCCGATATTTATCGATTATTTTCTAAAAAAATATCGATATTTCGATATATCGATTATTTTTGCCCATCCCTATTTCAGCGTTACATTGTAATCATTGTATACACTTACGCGTCCAGTATGCGTAGCGTATCCTCACAGGTAACTTTACTTATAGAGCCCATTTCATTAAAAAAAATATTTAAAAGTATTAAATAAGTATGTACCTAAAGGAATGAGATTGCTTTGAGTGTTTATTTAAACTATGATGTAACCTCTTTTAAGCAGTGGTGCATGTAATATTTATAAAAATATTTTGACATTTAATTGTAGTCAATTATTTTATTTTAATTTAATTTAAAACTTTGAATGTCAAAATATGTTAATATAAAATTGTATGTATATTGATTATACCATAAGTAATTTTTTGTTAATATAGGATAGGTCTAGTTTAAGAAACATTGTAAATACTAAATCAAAAATAAAATATTTGTGTTTTATATCAAAATGGAAAAATGTGTCATCTTAAAAAGATTTAGACCTTAGTAACCTGTTGTAAGAGATTGTAAAATAATTAATAGCAGTATTTTGTAAGCCAAACTCTATTCATCATTCTGTATATTAGAAAATAAATAAAATGTAGTTAAGGTAGAAATAAAATTATAACCCTGCCTCCACAATTATTTACCCAATAAGATATAGTATATTAAAGAGTAGGGAGGGAACCCACCTTTATATGCGAAAGACGATGAATGAAAGAAGAAAATGGTATGAAGAATGGAAGTGCGAGAAGCATGAATGCGAGAAATATAGTAAACAAAGTCTCTGCCTATGGTAGAGAGTAGTATTTAAAAAGAATGGCTGATATATTTATATATTTTTATATATATAATATATATTTTTGTACCTACAGTAACGATTCAAAGTGCTTTTAAATCGTACTTGAATAAAGTAAATATAAATTTTGATAGTTTTATTTGGTTTTCCAATCACACAAATAATGTTGCAAATATCCTAATAAAATATATTTATTTATAATATTAACATAATTTAAAACAAAATTTACTTCTCACAATCTGCTTTACCTTTTTGTAAAAGACCCGTCAAAGTTAAAACAGATGATTAGTACCTATTTTAGTCTTTAACAATTTATTATTTATTTAGAGACACTTATAAACACTCATATGACATTTTAAATACATAAACATAAAAAACAAAACAACCACAATTCCAAAGTTTGTAATTTACAAATTTAAAGTCGATTTATTTATACCCGTTTCGTCTGTCACACGTAAATGTAGCGGAGAATTACGATACATCTGCATAAATAACTTTAATTGACTTACGTAGGTATTTCAAATTATTTTCGATGATATATAAACCTGGTTATGTAAGTAAATGAGACGCGAGACAAACGAAAGCTTGTAAAGCTCTTTTCAATTATCCGCTTTGCAGAGGTTTTATAAAGTTACGCTGGAAGCCTATTTAACTAATCAAGAGAAAAACGAAATCGAATATACTACAATACAACAGACAGGTAAGGTAATACAACAGACAGATAATTAAACTTATAAGCCCGTTGTTTTATCGGAGGCTTACACTCTCTAAACATGATTCATAGTGGAATTTTCATTAATTACGTTACTGAAGCTGTATTCACTACATAATTATCAGTGAATTTCAATAACAAGTTAGTGAATACTCACTAATACATATACAGGTACGATTCTCACATTGATAAAAAGTAAAAAGTCATTTAAAATTGGTGAAATTTCACTGATTCATGTTTGGAGAGTTCACATTCTTTCATCTGTTCTTCCATGGGAACCATACAGATAAACAGACAAAAAGTATTCTATCCAGTGTCCTAGTGGTATGAACTCAAATCGTGCTCAGTTTCATCTAAATTCATCCAGTAGTTTTGATGTGTTTCGCGGCGATACGAACAGTCAGACAGACAAAAATTAAAAAAAATACCTTTTTCGTTTAAGGGGGTGGTCGGGATTTATTGCAGTTAAAGAAATTCATATTCAGCAAAAGTACTGCGATTTCTCGTATTTAAAAAATATGCATAGAAATCTTCAAGATATTTACTATTTCGGTGAAATTACGAAAACACGATAGAAATAACTTCATTCGATAGAAAATAATCACAAAGTAAGGTCTTTGAAATGGTTTGAAACGGTTTAAATAAAGAAAGCAAACGAGCAACCACCTAAAAGTTTTCTCAGAATATTAAACATGTTAAAATTGAATTATTTGATGTTGGGTTTTCGATATTTTTGTACTTTTCATTCATGATTTATCAATATTATAATTTGTCGGTTACGCCATCCATTCCGAGCGATTTCAAATCGGTTCTCCTTCACTTACTCGCTGCGTTCGACAGTGACAGTCTAAACGTGATGCTAAATAGACGTGTGTCGCTTTAGTCTCCAAACGCGCTTCGTATATTCACGAAAATACAGAACAAATACTAGTAAAATGGGCAATAAAGAGCTAAAAAAAAAGAAGAGGAACCAGAAGGGCCCGAAAAAATAAAGGTTTACATATGGTAAAAGTGCAAAGGTAAGTAATAAATTATTATAATTTATTAATTAACTAGTTAATCAATTGCTGTTAGTGTACCTTTATTTCACTAATATCTGCATTGACAGCGTTGCTTTGTGGTCTGGCGACAGAATCAAGTTTTTGAGACATTAGGTTCGATCCTCAAAAAAATTTTAGTTTTGGTAGAATTATGTTTTTGTTTATTATTTTTTTTATGCAGTTACTTGTGTGTGTAGGAAAAATACTTATATATCTTACTTATTTTTTTAATCACTTTTTTTTTACCCGACTGCGACAGAAGGAGAGTTATGTTTTTCGAGTGTATGTATGTATGTGTGTATGTGTGTATGTGTGTATGTGTGTGCGTGTGCGTGTGCGTGTGCGTGTGTGTGTGTGTGTGTATGTATGTATGTCTGTATGTATGTATATATGTATGTATTTATGTATGTATGTATGTATGTCCATTTCGCGGCGCCCGCAAATGGCGGAATGAGGGGGGGGGGAGTTGAATTTTTTTTCTTACTGTAGCAATATGGGTATCAAATGAAAGTTAGTAAATTGTTTTATTCTTTTTAGTTTATAATAAGAGTATTTTACGCAGTCGGGTTTTTTTGATTTTTTTTAATTAAGCATACTTGTGAAATAAAGATCATACTTTGATATATAATTAAAATTTCCAGAAAACGACGGTGTATTTCTGAAGATGATGCAATAGACACTGGAACAACCGCTACCACCACTCGCATGTATGTACAATTCGATGTAAACCGAATATTATTGCTCGCGTACGTTGGGTCACTCGCTAAATATAAACCACCAGTGCAATATGAGCTAATATCACTATGGATAAGCTCGACGGGGAACTGGCAGAGGAAGTCACAATCGTCGGCCGCTGGAGTCTCCCGCCGCTTTCGGAGCTTGGGGTGGATGAGGCGGCTAGCCGGCTCTGCGACGCATTCACTGCTGTCTGCAGAGCGGCCATGCCGCCCACGAAGCGTCCATCCCCACGGCGGGCACTCTACAGGTGGTCGGCTGAGATAGCTGGCCTCCGGGCCGCCTGCAACGGGGCCAGGAGACAATTACCCGGAGCAGGCGGAGACGCTCCCAGGACGTGGACAGGGACGATAGGCTGCGCAGGATCTACGTGTAGAAAACGAAGATCCTGCGGTAGGCCATATGCCGAGCCAAGGAGGAATCTTGGCTGGAGTTAGTTGGGGGTCTGGAGAGAGACCCCCGGGGCCGAACGTATAATTGGGCGCGGAACAAGCTCCGCACCCAGTCGGCCCCCATCAGCGAAACGCTCCAGCCGGACCGACTGGGGAGGGACCCGAGCGCTTTGTTCCCTCAGAATGGCTCGGCAGATGCCGGACGAGGAGGAGGGTGTTCCGCCACCCGTCACAGAGGCTGCAATGGAGGCGGTGATTACCCGCCTCCAAAATAAGAAGAGGGCGCCGGGTCCAGACGGGGTGCACGGGAGAGTCCTTGCGACCGCTCTCGGGCACCTCGGCGACAGCCTCCGGGAGCTATTTGACCGCTGCCTGCGGTCTGGCCAGTTCCCGGGGGTCTGGAAAGACGGTCGGCTCTGCCTATTTCCTTAGGCAGGTCGGACCCCGGACTCGGCTTCGGTGGTGCGACCGGTGGTTTTGCTGAACGAAGCTAGGAAGGCCTTGGAGAAGATAATCCCTACCTTTACCTCCCGACCTCTCCGATCGGAGGGTAGGGTTAGAGGGTTTAGGGCTCCGTGTCAGGATTGACAAGACCGAAGCCCTACTATTCCGCGGGACCGGCCGCAAGGGACCTCCACCGGGGGCTACCCTGCAGATTGGAGAGGGAAGGGTCAGGATGAGCCCCCAAGTGAAATGTCTGGGGCTCATCCTTGACGGAGGGTGGACCTTCGGCCCACATTTAGCTATGGTAGGACCGAGGTTCATGAAGGCGGCGAGTGCGCTAGGCAGACTCCTCCCGAACCTCGGAGGACCCAGCGCCGCCTGCAGGCAGCTGTATTCTGGAGTCTGCCGGAGTATGGCGACGTACGGTGCCCCGATTTTGGGCGGTTCGCCTCACCGCGAGAAATAAAGCAGCGCTGCGCGCTGCGCTGAGGGCAATCGCGGTGAGGGTGATTCGGGGGTACTGTACGGTATCGTGGACTGCAGCTACTGCTCTAGCCGGCGACCCCCCGTGGGAGCTCGTGGCGGAAGTTCTTGCCGAGACCTACTCATATATCTCGGGTAGGAGGGCTATTGGTGAGAACCCTACGTTGGACGGGATACTACGGGTGCGTCGGATAGGGCAGGAAACGCTTATGCGGAGGTGGGGGAAGGACCTGGCGGGGCAGCCGTACGGTACATGCGTAACGACTGCCATTCGCCCAGTCCTTGAGCGGTGGATGCGTCGAAAACGCAAGCCCCTCAACTTCCGTCGGACGCAGGTTCTCACCGGGCACGGTTGCTTTGGTGACTACCTGTGCCGGACGGCCCAGAGGGAGCTGACGACTGAATGTTATGATTGTGGCGCGGCGGTGGACTCTGCCCAGCACACCCTCGAGGTGTGCCCGAGATGGGCGGCGCTGCGTCAAGGTCTGACGTCGGTCCTCGGTGGGGACTTGTCGCTCCCGAGCGTCATCACCGCGATGCTCGGTGACGACGAGTCCTGGAAGGCGATAGTCTTCTTCTGCGAGACAGTAATGTCCCAGAAGGAGGCCGACGAGTGGGTGAGAGAGGAAGCCGCCGACGTGGCCTCCATCCGCGGGCGACGAATGGGGGTGCGTAGGAGGCGCTACTTAATGCGCCTCCAGTAACGCCCCTGTGTCCGTATTGGGCTGTGATGGGAACTCGGTCCTACTAGACACGGCGTCGTCGGGACTGTTCAGAGTTTATAGCCCGTCGTGGTAAACCACGCACGATTTTATCCGATAGTGGAACTAATTTTGTAGGCACCTGTAATGAACTAAATACTTTTTTGCAGACGTTTAATCTTGACTCGTGTGTTGCACAGGAAGGCATCGAGTTTAGTTTCACGCCACCTTATTCTCCCCATTTCAATGGCGTTGCAGAGGCCGCCGTGCGGTCGATCAAGCATCATTTAATTCGACTGCTGCACCAGCATCACTTCACGTACGAAGAGCTGTATACGTGTCTTACACAAATTGAATCAATTTTAAACTCCCGACCTCTAACTCCTCTGTCCTCCGATCCTCTTGACTTCTCTGCCTTAACACCTGCCCACTTTTTGATTAGACGACCACTAACATCTGTATTCTGTACCTTATCCACAGTTAACAGAAATCAGTATCGGCCGACTAGGACGCTTCCAAAGGGTGGAGCAGCTTAAACAACATTTTTGGAACAGGTACCATACGGAGTACATACATCTACTGCAACAGAAGACCAAGCGGTCTACATCTTCCAGTGACATTAAAGTAGGATCTCTTGTACTCATAAAAGAAAAGGCCCTGCCTCCTCTATTGTGGTGTCTTTGACGTATTGTGCAAGTGTATCCAGGAGGTGACGGAGCGACGAGAGTGGCGGATATCAAGACAAAGAAGGGCACGATACGGCGCGTCTTCAACAACATTTGCCCACTACCTCTTTGAAGTTTACCCTTCAACCCGGGGAGCTTGTTCGAGCGATATTGCCCGCGCGCTGCGACGGGGATACAGCGGGTAGCAGGCGGGGGCCGTAGCACGGCCAATAGCTCCACACAGTACGAGACTTGCATCGGGACACCACCGGCGACGCACGTTTAACCTATCTTATAATATTATTTTTGTACGGTCAATATACCAGCCTACATACAGTCCACTAGTCTTATTTATTTCTCTTTTAGTCATAGGACCCTAACAAATAGAATAGAATTTTATTGAGAGATATTTATACACTGTTACACATAAAAATTAAATAATTTAATACACAATAAAAGAAATACTTAAAAAAAGGTAAAAAATATATAATAAATAATAATATATAATATATAATAAATATATAATAATATTTATACAAAAAAAAGAATAAAATATACGTAGTTCAATTTAAAAAAAATAAACAAAAGAAGTATTTGTGTATACAATTAAAGCAACAAACATACAAAATTACAAATACTAATACATACAATAACATATAAAATTACAAATACTTAAATTAAGTTACAAAAAAAAAAGAATTGACAAAATATATATAAATATGCGCTTGAATATAATATTGTAAAAAAATTACCGAGAGCCCTGTCGTACCTGCTAAAGTTCTGGTCGTAGACATCCATATTGCAATCTAGGTAATAAAATTTTGTAAGTAATACCAGCCCTCCCATATACTTACGTACAACATACTTCCATAAACATTATTTTTTAGAACTGAAGAAAATATTGATATTTTGTTGATACATATTTTGTTACCTGCTTTATGATCAACGGTCGTAAGTTTACAGATGATTTTATTACAAAATAAATGTTTAGTGGATATTACATAAATTATTTTCAAAAGATTTTTATTATTATTATATTGTCTAATGTCACTTTTAATTTTTGTTTGTTTTTTATAGTTTTATTATTAAAAGTCATTTTTCATAAAAAGAAACTTTACATTTAGATTGTGTATGTAATGGGTTCGCATTAGGAGCAAAAAACGAAAAAGTTTTATAGATATTATATAGAGGGCTCGGAACCTAAAATTCCTTATTTAGCGAAGAGATGGCGTTAGTTAAAAAGGTTCGTTGAACCGGCGGCGTTCGGTTGCGTTCGGGCAGCGAGGGGCAGGTAAGGTGTTGGGAGGAGATGCGGAACTCAAACGCTCAAGGTCATTCGCTCATCTAAGCCCCTTAAAGGATGCCAAAACATCTTTCAAAATATCTACAATGTACAAATTTGGACCTGTTACTTCAATATCGTTTAAAGGATGCCAAAAAATCTTTCAAAATATCTGCAATGTACAAATTTGGACCTGTTACAATTTTTACCCGACTGCGCCAGAAGGAGGGTTATGTTTTTCGAGAGTATGTCATACAATAGGGGATCGGACAGTAATCAGATTAAAATCTAAAATGTGCTTAGATAAAATAAATATACTGTTTTACGATTATTTACCTAATAATAATTTAATATAATTCATTTAAATATTTTTAAATGAAGAAATAAAATGTTGTTATTTTCAATATTTTCAAACTGTACTGAAACACCAATCACAGTGCGTGACGTCATCTGTGGACAATCATTGACTGCGTGGGTACTATTTACTTAGTTTACTCAGTTATTTCCATAATTTTGTTGAAATTATAAAGGTTGCGAAAAGATTATTGATAAATTAGGATACGGTAATCGATTTAAAAGCTGTCACGTGGTGTTTAACCAGTTTCTTATAATGAAAACAGGATTTACGAAAGCCGACAATCGAAATCTTCCCAGAGTGAATACGTTTCTGATTTACAATTTCTTTGCAAGTAATTCAGACTTTTGTGACAAAACTTGTGTTTTAAAATGTTAAAACTTCTGTATTACTATCATAAATATATAATAATATATTATTTGCCATAAATTCCTAGGTACTTGAAAAAATACCTCCTTGAAAAATAACCTCTAATATTACACAATATATGTATTGTACCTATTGTACTATACTAGCCTGTAAACCACCCACTGCTGAACGAAGGCCTCTTCTCCATATAGACAAAGGGTTGGAGCTTAATCCACCACGCCGCTCCATTGTAGGTTGCCGAATAATATACTACTATGAGTAACGATCGCTATCAGGTGTATATGATAACAACCGGGACCAAAGGCTTTACGTGCTCTCCGAGACACGGTGGGGAGAGCCACAAGGACATACACCCAGACCGGAAACAAATATTTGTACAAATACAATTATCTGTCCCGAGCGGGAATCGAACCCGCGACCGGCGGCGCGGGATGTTGAGGCGACTACTCGCACCACTACACCAGAACGGTCGTCGCAAGTAGAATACTGTCAACACTATAATTATCACATTCTTTAGTGTTACAAAAAAAAATGCAAAAAGAAAAAATCTATAATAGTAGTTGACCGTAGAGAGAAAACAATATAATATATTTACTAAAAAATAATTTAAGCAAATTTCATTCTATTTATTTGTAGTAATTAATGTATATTTACGTCAAAATGATCTTCACAAAAGTAAATTGGTGAAATTCATTTCGTTGCATTTTCTACTCGCTAAGTCAAAAAAAAAATTTTTCGTTTATCTGCTTTTCTTGGCATATGAAATGAATATTTTATTTGGAGTACTTTTTGATGTGTTCGTACAACGATATTTTTTGCGTTCCATAAGAACAAATAAAAAATCTACTCCATGAAACAAAACTTCTCGTGAACTTATGCTCATGCAGCTGTTTTGTTATAACCGCAGATGACGTCACGCGCTCTCAGATGATATAGCGTGGCGTTTTGGCGGGATTTTTAAACAGACAATATTAAAACATGATTTTAAGTACCTAAACGGCTATAAAAAAATTAAGTTTTATTTTTTATGGGAATAAGTATCCATAAAGATTAATTTAAAACACTTTTTGAAAATTTGTCCGATCCCCTATTGTTTGGCACGCTCTGCGGCCGGAACGGCTAGATGGAAAATGTAATTTAAATCAAAAGCACTAAGGAGTAAGGTAAAGTCGCCAAATAACGTCCCCTTTTTGTAAAAACCAAATTTTTAAAATAATATACCAAGTGAAGTAATAAATAAAACATCAGAGTTAAGTTGAAACATTTATTTATTATTTTGAACAGTCAAAAACTTCTTAACTGCGTTACTTTTTCTACAAAAATTGCTTTAACAAAAAACTAGAAATTCTGAGAATATTTTTTTAGGCGCCTAATTACGTCCCGGGGACGATATTGAGATCACAATAATCAGTAGGTACGTAAACTTAAAGAGAAGAGAGCGAATAAATAAATATTTTAAACTAGCTGTGCCCCGCGGTTTCACCCGCGTTAATTTGAGGGGAAAATGTATTTAAATATTTTTAAACAATTACTCTAAGAGTAGGTGCCCGCCTGGTTGGAGCGTTAGCATCGAGTGGTCTCAAGCGTTACTGCCGAGCAAGGGATCTCACATTTGATTCCTGGGTCGTTCAACGTATTATTGAGTTTTATTTAATTTTCGAAAATTCTCAGTAAAACAGTGATGTTATATTTACTTTAAAAGTGGAACTATAGTTAAAAAATGTCTCGAGAAGATAAATAATAAAGGACGCAACGGAAGCTCTCAAAAAAGATTATTTTTTTTCGTTTATGTAACATTTCTTATTATTACTCAGCCTCTATTGATCATAGCGTGATGTTTTATAGCCTATAGCCTTCCTCGGTAAATGGGCTATCCAACGCAAAAAAGAATTTTTCAATTCGAAGCAGTAGTTCCTGAGATTAGCGCGTTCAAACAAACAAACAAACTCTTCAGCCTTATAATATTAATATAGATAGATAATGCCGTTTGTGTTCTTGGTCTAGACCTTGTGGGTTTCAAAGTAACGGAGGAATCATTTACAATAGATGTTGTGCTGCTTGAACTGGTTGAAAGAGGAGCATTTGACGAGTCTATGAAAATGTTTTTATTGAGTGGGAATATTTCTGTTTTTCGGAAGCCATTTACAGCTGTATCAATTTTACATGTTTTTGCATCTTATGCATTCCCAAATATTTATCCAAGTTGTTAGTGAGTAACAATCCGCCCTGGGTGATTTGTTAACCAATTTTCTACTTCTTGGGCATAAAAAGTTTTTAAGGGAAATATGAATTTAGTTCGGACAGCTTCAACGGCTTTTTTCATTGCTTCAGATAGCTTAGCTTTCTCCTCGGCATCTAAAACTAAAAAAATTAAACATAAAACAGTCAAAAAAGTACGCCTAACGACAAATAATGTAGTGACCTAAATACCGTCCCGGGGACGATATTAGGCTCATGTGAGGGGACGATATTAAGAATTTGTCAAGTTTGTGGATATCATCCATTAAACCAAAAGTACATGTCATAGCCTTAATAAAATTTCAATCAATTTAAATCTAAGAAATAGCACCAAATTTTATCAAATATTTCATTACAATAACTCAAATAAATCCATATTTAAACAGTAATCATAGTATTTTAATTAAAAACTCACCTTGTACAGTTTTTTCTTTTTTTAAATATCTTGCGCCAGGAGCAACGTTTCACAGTCAAACTTTCATAATGGCTGACTGACATAACCAACTTTAGATTTGACATATTAAAACTAGATGGTATTATTTAGAAAAAGATATACCGATGGGGACGAAATTAAGCTTGGGGACGGAATTTGGCGACTTTACCTTACTGATATCAACTACGAAGCAAATAACTTTTTACCCCCTTTTAACTCCGTTAGAAGATGAATTTCGATAAAATACGAAATACGTCTTCAATTAATTCTATTAAAGAATATTTATGAAAAATTTGAATATTAGATTGGACCAAGGAATTACGTTGTCTCATACAAACTTTGCCCCCCTTTTTCGGCCCTTTAGGGGTAGAATTTCGGAAAATCCGTTCTTAGCGGATGCCTGCGTCATACAAAGAACACACCCTCCAACTTTCAGGTCTCTACGATCAGCGGTTTAAGCTGTGCGTTGATCCGTCAGTCAGCCGATCAGTGAGTCAGTCATTCAGGTTAAAGCATTTTATATGTATAGATATATAAATCAGTGAAATGTGTGCGTCCATATCCATACTATATGTATTCTACATATAATAAAACTACATGTAAACAACATACATATATACATATACCTATATAATAAATAAAAGATAGGTTTATTCATTATGGTCAGCAGAGTCGAAGACGTTGTAGTCACAGCTGAGTCACGACTTGCAAGCGTTAAAATGGAGATACATATAACGGTATCTATCTTGAATCTTTTTAAATAATTAAATTTTATCGGTTTGTTAATTTATTTCACTGAATTATGACGAATGTGAAGAATATATTTAGTTTAAAACAGTGTGTTAATAATAATAAATATTCTTTATTGTACACCATGATACAAAATTACACAGTAAAACACAGAAAAGATGTACGAAGGCGATCTTATCGCTAAAAGAGCGAATTCTTCCAGACAACCTTTGGGCATAGGACACGATATAGAGCTGCGGTTAGCGGTTAAAAGTGTGTTAATAGTATTTTTAAAATTTACTTTAAAAGGATTGATATATAATAAGACACAAGTACCGTTATAAACTAAGCTTATTTCAAATGTGTACATAATTATATGAATTACTTCTGTGCGAGCAAAGCCGCGGGCACAAGGCTAATATGTGTAATTTGTATTTTTTCCGAAAAATAAAACATCGCTTCTATAAAGGTAAGCTCGCATTTAATGTTTGAATTTCAGAAATCACATACTTTAACGAGAACAATGAGCGAAATTTACAATTATATGTCTAAGTGAAAACTACTTTATTTTTCATAGATGCATATTGTTAAATATAAATAACATTAATAAAGTCTAGATATGATTAAATAAATAAATAACGTCTCGAACTCATCGGCGCCCGTAGGCTGTGTTGGGGGCCCGGAAAGACACACAAAGCATAAACGCCGAGACCACGACAAACATTTGTATGGCCTATACAAATATTATTTTGTCATATGCGGCGATCAAACTCGCGACCGCTTGCTCATCAGCCACTAGCTGGGACCACTGCGCTAACGCGTCTTTATGATTTACTAGACTATTTCTGTATGATTAGAATGAATAATATTCGTCATCCAACTTGTAAACAATACTAATGGCCCATTTCCTATTAAGGTTAATGATACAACTCGGATTGACAGACATAATATGTACCTTTGTAGATATACCTAGACATAGACAATTTCTTTCATATTTCAACACAAGTAAAATATATAAATAAACTATAAATAATAAAGAGTTTATTTCCGGTTTTTACTTTTTGATCCGGTGCTTTCTTTTAAGAATAGTAGGGGAAAGGGGCCTAAAGCGGTTATGGTGCCCAAAGCGGATTTGTATTTTTAAATCAACGCGCCAATAGGTATGGGCATCACAGCGCGCGGGAACGACGCCATACACCCGCTCCCTTTGGGGCATTCGTCCGACTCTGCAAGAACGTGTGACGGAGTAGATGTAGTTAAAAAATCAAAATTGGGTGTATTTCTAAAAAAAAAGGCGGTAAGTGTTGTGAGTTTTCTTTATTTATAGTTTAAGTATGCCTTGTTCGATAAATTAGTCTTGATTTTTGTGTATTTGACTATGATTTGACAGGGCCGACTTGTATGTACACGTCCGATGTTGAGGTTATTTTTAATTGTAAAAATTAAAAGGCTAAAAGGGCAAAGCGGATCGGGCAAAGCGGTTACCTATCCGCTTTGCCCACGACTAGGATGTAGTGAGTTCTTTTATATCAATTGTATGTATGGATCCTTACAGATGATGAATAAATACAAACGAAAAACTGATCAAGCCGCGTGGGATGAGAAAGCCATGACGAGTGCTTTAAAAGAAGTTATAGATCTAAAGAGATCTGTGGAATTTACGGCACAAAAGTTTGGTATACCTCTGACCACACTTCACAGACATCTAAAATCAGGGCCAGCACAGAAGAAACCTAGACGTTTTGTCATGATCTTTATTTCTGGACAAGAAAATGAGTTACTGGAGTATTTGTTCCATATGGTCCATATGGATGATCTTTTCTACGGCCTTTCAAAAGAAGAATTCCTTCGATTAGTATATCAATATACTGAAATTAATGAAATATCACACACTTTCAAAAATGGTACTGCAGGAAGAGACTGGTTCAAAGGATTTACGAAACGGCATCCAGACCTAAAGCTGCGAAAACGGAGCCTACTTCGATAGCCCGTGCAAGGAGTTTTAATAAACCTCAGGTCTACAGGTTTTATGACCTGTTAGAAGACCAGATAAAGGAGTATGGTATGGTATGGTAACATAAGATATGTAATTTTAAAAAATTACATTTCTTATGTTAAGTGGAAGAGAATATATTTGTTTTTGTTCATATTATTTTTCTAAATACGAACCTAATATTATGTCTGGTTGCTAACGCTTTATCTCAAAAAAAAAAAAAAATTCAATGGGACATTAAGGAAAGGAAATTAAGGAAATAACATTAAGTTTTAAAAATATAATTTTATTTTTATTTTTTTCTAGGTAGTTTGTTTGTTCACTGTTATATTTAATAGCTTCATTCTATCATCATTGATTTAGAAGACTTCTATTATTTTGTTATCGTTGAGAGAAGAGTTGGAACTTGCTACTTTTCAATTAAAATATTTTACTTGTGCGTTTTTCTTGTGAAACAATAAAGATTTTATGACTTACTTTGTATTTCTCTAGTATGTCCGCTTTGCCCGATGCCAAAAACCGCTTTAGGCCCTCCCCTAGGGCAAAGCGGTTTTTCTTTAAATTTTACAAATTTCCTTATAGCGTTTTTATTTATTAACGTACCTTAAATCTGTATAAACGATTTTATGCGCCATTAAACACACTATTCGTTTGTGTTAAAGTTTAGATTAACATCGTATAAAAAGCTACTTATTTTCAACCTCAATCTTAACGTATCCGCTTTGGGCCCCTTTCCCCTAAATGTACAGTTTTGTGCCATAGGACTCTGCTTTTCCATAACAATAATAATATTATTAACATATATAACATTTATAGAAAGAAAGAAAAGAAAATAATAATATAAAATAAAAAATACTTTAACATCAGTAGGTACTAGGTAGAGGGTTAGTGACTAACTAGATTTTTTACGTTAAATAAAAAAAATCTACGTGTTTTATCATACCGGACTATAATTATAATATTAAAAGGTGTCTTAATAACAACAACAAAACTTATCATGACACATAATTGTAACAAAACAGTTGCTGCTTGTTGCATAATTGTCCCAAAAAAACACCAATTATTTCAAGCACCTATTTTTGACAGAAATACAAATATGGCCTCTCTCTAATTGTCATTCGAATTCCTTTTGTAGCTTTTTAATGGTATCTCTGACTCTATGATAACGAAAGCTGTTTGTGTTTTATCATTAACTTAGAGCAGAGTATTTAGAATTCCCATAATGATTCATCCTTAAGGTTAAAATTAAAATATTATGAATCGATCTGATTTAAAGTTTGCACAATATTTAGTACACTGTATACTTTTTAAGGCCGGCTTATATATTCAGAAAACGATTAATTTTGCTTACGAACCGTTCCATTTGAAACCAGTTGTAACTTAAAGTATTCCCTATAAAATATACATTTGCTAATGCGTCGACACTCAGTATGTACGTTGGTAGAAACCGAAAAAACGTATAGGTAATTACAATTCAAAACCGACCGATTTTGAGCGACAAAGAAATTTGGTACGGTTTGTTTTTTGACAGCCATTTGACATTTGAAAATATTTATAGTATGGAGGATAGAGGTAAGGAGCATACTCTCTGTTACAAGAACTGAAGAAGAACTGTCCCCTAAATAATCTTAAATAAAGATGGCGTTGCTATACCAAGGACCGTTTTTAGGTTAAATACTTTATTCAACTATATAAATCACTACACTAGCACCATTGTAGCCCCTTTATTTAATGCTATTTTGTGGACACTTTTTGAGTCAAATAGCCTAATGAGTGTGTGCTCATTACTTCTACCCTCCATAAGGGGCCATTCATTTATTACGTAAGACAATTTAGGGGGGGAGGGGTCGACCATGTCTTATTTTTTCTTACAAGGGGGTGGGAGGGAGTCTCGACAGTTCTTACGAAAGATCACAAAAATGCGCAAAGTTAAAATTATACTTTGAAAACTGCGCAAACCAAAAATTATTAGTACCTTTGTAAGTACAAATAAATTTCTAAATTGTTACTTTGAAAAATAAACATTATAACAAACCAAACGTGTTATAATTTTTCCTTTGGATTCTTAGGTAATAAATATTAAACAGGAGGAAGGAGGTCGGCCTATTCTTATTTTTTCTTATAATAGAGGGGAGGGGGTCGAAAAGTAGCTAAATTCGTCTTACGTAATAAATGAATGGCCTCTAATTTATAGCAACTGTCTGTCATTAAAAAAACATAAAAACACATTTTAAACGATTATTTATCGAAATCTTGCAATTGTTTTGCCTTTAATATCATTACTGTATTATGAACGTAACCATGCCGACACATACAAAAAATATTCCTTGTATGAATGAATATGAAATTAACCACTAGAGCGTTTCGTCAATATAGCGCGCATGACTAGACCACATGAGTAAATAAACCGTAACTAGACCCCGTATTCCACTATTACAATGTTACAATCATGTTACAATAGTATATCAGTGATCGATCAATTGCGTCATAATAATTATTGACTAGTTTTGGTATACCTACGTACATTTTTTTAAATTGGGTCATAATACCGTCAGACCGAAAAAAAAAAAAAAAAAAAACTGAAGGGAATTAGAAAACATTCGTTATAGGTACTATGTTATTTCGAACAGATTTTCTCTGTCGATATAAGGCAACTGGTAAACTTTTTCGTTGAGAATAACTTCGCCTGCCCGTGATTTGAAACCGTCTCGTAGAATGGAGGCCCTAGTGCGCAACCTAGGCCTGGCTTTTTCGCCAAAGCCGCGAGCCAGTTTTTTTAGGTGTTTGGCGGTTTCGTTTGTTGTGGTGGTTACTAAACAAACGTTTCACACTCAACGGCCCCCAGTAGGATGTGAATCCTGTATCGGGGGTCCGGAAACACACAATACACAAGCACAAACGCCCAGACCACGACCTGTGCCACGACAAACATCTATATGGCCTATACAAATATTTGTCATGTCATGGAGATCGAACCCGCGACCGCTAGCGCATCAGCTAGTTGCTGTGACCACTGCGCCAACGCGTCGTCAATATACACTAGGCTACTATTTTTATATTTTAAAAATTTTAAAAAATATTAATAATGTTAAGAAAAATCTGGCGCGTCTTCTCGCCCTATAATTTCGACCATGCCTACAAAACCCCGCGTGGCACTCATTGTCTTATTAGTGTCTCGGTAGGGTCCTGGGGACTTTTTCGGGTGTAAGTTCCTCAGTATCGTTTCGATTTATTCGACTGATATGGGAGAGAGCGATTAGTCATACGGGGGTGAAGCCGCCCTGCGTTCGATTTCCAGGTCTACCTTTAAGAGGTTAAAGGCCTGGGGTCGATCGGCCAAGTGTTTGGAAAGCATTGACTTTCCAGATTAATTCGAGACAACATGGTCCATTTTTACACTATTCCGGCTTAAGAGACCAAATAATCGGACCAATCGGAAAGACTCTCGCTATGCTATACACCCGAGATGATAGAGCCAACTGTTTTTTTTTTCTTTTACGTTAAAATATAAATTACTAACTATAGATTCTATTCGATAAATCAAAACAATTACTTAAGCTTAACCTAGAGTCTTATCATTGCTAACATTACTTAAAACGATGTCGATATAAAATATTTTTTATATATTCTCTTTAATAATTTTCAAAAACAATTAACTCAACCTTAACTAAGGGTTTTGTCATCGCTAACAGAAAAATTTAATAAGGAGACGAGTAAACTAAAATTTTTCAATATATTAACAATATCTTTTTACACTGTAAATACCTACTTGTAGGTAGGGTGTAAAGACTGGCTGGCTTTTCCCAATACATGTCTATTTGGTTGACTAGGTATATATTGGATAATTGGTTCATAGGTGAAGAAGACGAATTATCACCAAGTACAGTTCGGCGGTTTGGTTGTCTAAGAGAAATAATATAGGCATAATATTTTATGTTATAATGCGGTCATAATATAATCATAATGTTTTGCGGACAACGTATCAATGTAATTAAATTTATACCAGAAAAATTACATGTTGTAAGTCACTGTTCAACCATTGTAATATACTCAAGGCAACGACTTTATAAGGATTTGGCAGACGGAGATAGGTTCTATGCATGGCACGCGACGGTCAATACACTCGGCTGATACGGGATCACAGATCGGACGCAGTTGCAATACAGTTGTAATGAAGTACTCTTATGATCAACTTTCTAAAATTGGTTAGTTCGTTTTTTTCTCGAACATGGAAGACGACTATAAAAAATTATAAAATATATTTTACCAGGTTCAGCTGAAAATATATACAACTAAAAATATTAAATAAATTTTATATAAGTATGGAACGGATGTCATATGTGTATGGAACGGGTATCATTACAGTGGTCCACTTTAGCTTCTAATTCTTAAGTGCATTATTTAAATCAAAATATTACGCGAGATTTGATTGAAAAGCCCCACTGCTGTCGACTGAGATTTCTCTTTCTCTGCTCCATATACCTAAGACAAGGGTTGGAGCTTAATCCAACACGCTGTTCCACTGTGAGTGAGTAACGATCGTTATCAGGTGTCTATGATAACTAACGGGACTGACGACTTTACGTGCTCTCCGAGGCACGGTGTGGAGAGCCACAAAGACATACACCCAGACCAGAAATAAATATTTGTACAAACACAAAGTATCTGCTACGAGCGGTAATCGAACCCGCGACCGCCGGTATTGAGGCGTCTACTCGCACCACTAGGTACACCAATTACCAAAACGGTTGTCATTTAAAATTTACACTATTGTTATAAAACAAAATAAATTTTCATATTTAATATTTACACAAAAATGTATAATTTTCTTTAACCTTTTAGTCCCTCCCTTCATTTTTAAGTTACGTAATTAATGGAGTTTCTTTTAATTAGCTTAGCACCCGAGCGCAATGCTCACGATCAGTGGGCTTAAATACTCCCGTTATTTTTTTCTTTTTTTATTATAATTAACTGTATTCCACCATTTCCACCAGCTGTTTCCTCCTTTTTTTATCTCTATAAATTTGCTTAGCTCTGCCATTAGGGTATTAAATTTTTAATCTACTGAAAAAATTACGTTAAACAATACATTAAAAAAATATTTCCATATATTTATATTCTTCTTCTTCAAGTGCCACTCCATTACTGAAGGTTGGCAGTCAGCTTCTTATATTTTTCCTTGTCCAGCGCCAATCTGAACAGTTGCTCGACGGCCTTAATACCTGTCCACTCCCTGATTTTATGGAGCCAGGACATCTTACGTCGACCCGGTTTACGCTTCCCATATTATATATTTATATATATTATATTATATGATTAAATAACAACATAAAATACGCTATATTCATTTCATAATTCAAAATCATGAATAGTTTTTTTTATTATTATTAATTTATAATTAAATTATTTATGTTTCTATAAAATATTAAAATTCGTCGTCAATTTATCTTTATTAATTCCGTTACTCAAACCTGTGCACTACCTCTCCAACTTATTGGAATAAAAAAACAGCGCATGAATATTGAAGCTGTTTTCACGGCCAAAATGTATATTTAATTGACGATCTTGCGGTACTATTTGAGTGTGTTGAAAATTAAGTAGTTTTTTCAACTTCGTCTAAGATTTATAACGTGTAAGCTGAATAATTTCGTAGATTTTTTAATTTTGATAAGTACCTATTACTTAAATATTATAATTATTCAAATTATATAAAACGAAAGAAAATCTCAATTAAACAATATGTTTCGTATGTAGGCAAGGGCGTAGCCAGGATTATCTGTAGGGGGGGCAGGATTCTTTGTGGGGGGGGGGGGGATTCAGGTAAAGAAAATCCAAGACTGTACTGTTTTAATCGTGGTTTTTAACATATTATATGAGTATTTCACGTTAGTAGTTGAGGTGTTCTTTTATTCGTTTCACTTATCGTTATTAGTGACATTGCTTAGAGTAAGAAAAGATGTAAAAATCATTTTTATCAGTGACCAACCGCTCTTCTAGGAAGGGGGACGGGAGACGCAGCTGCCCCCCCCCCCCTGCGTGTACCTCGCTACGCCCCTGTATGTCTATCTATATACCCAAATTTAATATAAAGTTACAGGTTTCTTTGCATTCTAGTACTACATAGGTTGGGCTAGTAGGTATAGTTTTTCCTTGTCGCAATCGCATCTGGTTCCGACTCGCAAAGGTTAGTAATATAGGGAACTGACTGCCAGCCTTCGCTAGTCGGAAAGGCATTTCAAGACGAAGAAGATATAGTTTTTAGAATTCTGTCTGTTTGTTTGAAACCCGTCATTTCTGAAGTACTAAGTGTATGTTAAAAATGCAATAAAAAGCATAAAACATATCCATATGTAATAATTGACGACAAGTTGGCACTGTGGTTACAACATCTAGTTAACATTATCACGTTAGTGATAGCAACTTCGATCGCCACTCAGATCATATAGGCCATATAGGTGTGTCGTGTTCTTCAATTTTCTTTCGCTTACGTACTTTTACTATTTTAATGAAGGACACGAACTAAGATGAGCACGACATTGCGGACACGGATATCTCGAATAAAGACATTTTTGATTTTGATTTTAATTTTATGAATCGGATATATATATATATATATATATATATATATATATATATATATATATATATATATATATATATATATATATAATATATTAGGATGCTTCATTTTAGAGCAACCTTTTCCACGTCCAACCAAGTCCCACTTGAAAATAACCCAAAAAGTGTGTAAAAAAAACAACAAACTTACAACTTACTACATTTGTATAAAGTATAGACTAATATATCATAATTATGTAATTTATACAATAAAATTACGAAGTTTATCAATATACTCAAGACTACATATCATTTTTTTAATAAATTTAAGCCT
This sequence comes from Euphydryas editha, assembly GCA_036937285.1. Lineage (NCBI taxonomy): Eukaryota > Metazoa > Arthropoda > Insecta > Lepidoptera > Nymphalidae > Euphydryas > Euphydryas editha. Next base: position 19,817,352 of record JAUPFZ010000014.1, read on the forward strand.
ATTTTTTTTATTAATTCAAGAATACACCCTTCAACGGTGTCTGATGACTAAGTACATAATTCCATTAAATTCGCTTGATTGGGTTAGAAAAACAATTCATACTATAAGGCCGAGACTCCACCAGAGCGGAGACGTGTTTTAACAACCAATAGAATTTCGTTCAGTGGTATCCACTGAAGCGGAGGAGAGACGAGGTGGCTGAATAACGAAATTCTATTGGTTGTTTAAACACATCTCTGCTCTGGTGGAGTCTCGGTCAAAGCTATAATATTTGAGCTGTGTACGCTGCGTGACCCGCACATAAATTTTACCCCATACATCTATTTATACATATATCTACTACAACTACGGTAGTCTCTAACCGTGATTCAAAAAGCGCCATCTATTATGAAAGTGTCGTACTTCAAACTGTTGCAGTTTGCGTAAAAATCCGACATTTTGAGATTAATCTTCTTTTCGTGTTTTTATTTTTTCGTAATGTACTCAAGATTACTTACTTACCTTTTTTTAAATAAATTTAGTCAAACTATTAAATGATTCATTAATTCAGTTTTTTTTAATGATTAAAGAGCTAATCATAAAAATTACCATTTTATTAATAAATGATTAGTGAATTTGTTGAAATGGACAAATACAAACTTGGTTACACTATTTTGTTTAAATAAAAGGATGAGGTATAAAAAATAAAAGAAACATTATTCCTGAAAGAAATTTTTTTATTATTGAAGTTCATTTTTATCGATTAACTTTTTTTTCGATTTTTTTTCTTTTTTTTCTCACGTAAAATATTAATTTTTACAACATGAAACTATAACGACGTACACTAAGTAATATTTCTAAGATCAATCTTTTATAAAATTTGTAATGTTTGAGACATTAAAATATAATTATCATTTGTTCAGGGTGGGCTTGATTAGAATTGAGTAGCGTAAAGATTACACATAAGAATAACAAAGAAAATTTTAACATGTACACTGGTACAGCCATTAAAACTATAATTTAATGTAATTAAAAACAAAACTTTAAACTAGGACCCCGTTTGAAGTAACAAAAGGGCCTGAATCCTCCAAGGGTTTCAACAAAATATTATTATAAATTTCTTACATTTAACGATTCCTTTTAGATAAAAATTTTGTTTCATATTTCAAAAATTATTAGTACTGAATTTTTTTGTTCAGCTATTTTTTTTTAAATCAATGACATCCAAATTTATAATCCTATTATTTACTATATTACAAAATAAATTATGAAAAATGTTATTATTATATATATAATACCAAAAATAAATGTTGACTATACCAATGATAAGATAATAATATATAAGATTACGATAGATAACGTATTATTTACACGCGAAATTGGCAATTACACGTTCTAATTTAATACTTTTTTTTTTATTTCAATTAATGCAAAAATATAATAATTTTCCCAACGCCTAAATAAATCGAGTTATCGATTTAAAAAAATAAATTTGAACTCTATCATTAATTCTATCAGCGAGTTTTAAAAGCTTGAATACCGCGTTCTTTTTAACTACTACTATTATAAAACACCTAAAAATTAGCTCCGTTTTGAGTCAAATAGTTTTTGACATAATTGTCTTTAATCAAATATTAACATAAGTTAATTTTATCGTAAAAACCAATTACGATATATGGACGAAAGCTTTTTAAAAACAAATAATGCAGAACGATGTTTTGCCTTCACTCATTTCGTAATAAAAAAAAGAGACGTTTGAAACTTTACTTAAGAAATATTGTTACTAATCGATAAATTATTTTGAAAAAGAAAGAGTTGAATATAAAAGTTCTTAATAAGACGCTTTCTTCTACACACTATTTTATATTAATTGAACTCATACTAAATACAGGATAAGCGGAAACCTTATTTATTATTAATTGTTGTAACTAAGGTGAAAAGTATATATTTGTTTTTAAAATTATTAAGTTTAATTGAATATTATTAAAGGAGATTAAAGTATGAGACTATTGGGACTATTTTCAAATTTCAATAATATTTAATACTAGTTATAGCCCGCGAATTTGCCTGCATTGCTATTGGCAATGTGTAAAAAAAACCAACCACTGAACGCGTTGTCCTTTAAAAAAAAATCTTTAACATTTTATATTAAACGAAGATAATGCAATAATAGTTTTTGAAATATGTGTCTAAGAAATGAAACTGAGAAGACTTCGTTGAAATGTATTCCAGTTTTTCGTGGTGCGCGCAAATCGACAGAACTTAGTATGTTTTATTTATACTGACGATAAAAAAAATTAAATCAATAAGGAATTAAGTAAGAACTAACGAATTGCAATGAATAAATTATGTTATTAATTAATTTTAGAAGGAAAACTGGCGTCATGTATGAAGAAGTTTAGCATCATTATCATAAAAACTTGTAATTGGCCTTATTTTAACTACATTTTTAGATATAAAATTATCTAGCTATAAGTTTTCTGAATAAAAAAATCATTTGGATTTTATTTATATTTATTATAGTATTATCAGTTGACCCATTTCTTCTTATCCTGAATTTAAGCTCAAACTAATAATTTGAAAATGTTTTGTTTGCATAAGTCGTTAAATGGCAAAGTTATTAGCATTTATGAAGTTCAACAGATATTTAGTAGTTTTTTCTTAGTTTGTATCTATCCCATAAGAGAGCAAATGCCTCTTGTATTCATGAAGATTTGGAGCAGTTTATGTAACTGCTTCATATTTATTTATAAACAATATTATATGCAACTTTTTTTGTGCAATGTTTTTATTTTATCATAATATATTTAAAGAACTTAATTTAAAATTATAGCATAGATGGTATTTCTAATAATGTAATGTATTTTTTATAATTTTAATAATGAAATTCGAGATATTTACCCCGCAATAGAAACATTAATAACTACAATTTGTTAAACATTACCTAACATTATAATATAATATATACATAAATTTAATATTACTCTGTCTATGAACCTAATCTACATTATATACAAGTGAAATATATTATTCTCTGCAAGGTGGTAATTGTGTATGTACAGAATGACTTAAAAAATATTTTTTAACGATTATTTATCACAAGTATTTATATAAAATATTACTTATTTAATCTATTTTGTAGAGATAAAGTAATTGTGTGTGTATGTATGTGTGAGATACAGTCGAAAACGTATTGAATATGTCAATTTATTGTTTCAAATTTTAAATGAACACAAGTTATCTGTATTAAAATGTCATGTTTTAATTTCTTTGACTGTACTTTGTGTTGTTAGGACTGACATCATTCACAAAAATTAAAGATACGTATTTATAAATACACGCACCCGTAAGAAATATTTGAAAATAATATATGATAAAACATTTTATAAGACTAAACTGGGCTTTCCTATTTTATAAGTATGTCTTGCACTGAAACTGAAACCGCCTGCAGACTACCCACAGCTGGGCAAAAAATTTCGTCTCCATACAGGAAGTTTTGAATGTGGTCTAAAACCACAGGATTAGGACAATTTTAAATATCTGTTAATATACATATTTTTAAACCTAAAGCTGTATATTAAAATCGATAATTTTTTTTTTATTTTTATACCGTTTTTAACATATAAAATCGTTCTTTGGTTTTTTTTTTTAAATTTTATTTAATTTATCTCAAATTTAGATTTTTTTTTTTGTTAATTACCTATGAGTTCACATAATATATTATTTTTTCTCTTCTATTAGAAATTGAGGATATTTATATATAGACGGTGTTTAAGCGGTAGAGTTTTAGAATAATTTTTATAATACCACCACAACTGTACACCAACCAGAATGGTGATGGACAGCAGCATCACAATATCCTGCCAAAACTACTGCGTTCGCCAACCCGCCTGCCAAGCAAAGTAAGTATTGGCAGTCCCCAAGAACGCCCCCCCCCCCTCGAAATAATGGAGTGGGCTAGTTTCAGCAGTCATCCAGCGGCTAATGTGGTGGTGTGGTGGTGGTGGTGGATTAGAATATAGCTAAATGAAGTTCATAAAATGCAAGAGAAGCAGCATTTTATATTAGTTTGAATTTCGATAATTATAAATGGGAAAAATTATTGTCACTTCCTCTTTTTATAACTAGGAATGAGATTTTGACGTTAAAAGTCAAATTCAAATAAAAGTCGGTTTCTTTCAGAAAAATTCTAACGGTAAACAGTTACGAGTTTAAACAGGAGTTACTCTGTACATATATACTTTATATTATTAGATCTCGCATGTAAGAAAAAATAGAAAAATTCAACAGAAATTTGCTTAATTCACTAACATCATACGGATATCTGAAAAAAGGGCTGATATAACCTGTCTCTTCTTTTTTTCTAAATGTTTATAACTTTTTAGATTGACAAATTTAAAATATATGGTTTTAATTAGTGACTGGAAAATAGTGTACACGAATATGATAAAATGGATTAAGCAAGTATCGAAGAGCCAAATCTCTGTTGACTTGGTTCTAATAGTCAAAAGGTATACGAGTCCAAATATTTACATCACAATTGTAGATCAGTGGTCCATCATTTGTATTTTATCGGTTCGTTTTGAGTTACTATGATTTATATTAAATGTAATGGTGCATTGATTATATTCAAATTGTGACACCACACAATTGTGTAGACGGTGATTGTGATTGTATGTATAAATGTAACACGGGCCTACCACTGTGACACGACGATTGGTTCCAAATATATTCCATCCAATTCCATTTACCGTTAGGAAAATTCAGACAGAAATATTTAAAAAAATAATTGATAGGTGATGATCCATATTGTATCTTTCTATCGGTGTACTGATTGTATTTTTTGTTTAAAATAAAAAAAAAATCCTACCTCCGCCGGAAGTTTGATTTTCGCCCCTGAGAAGCGGAACAAAAGTGACACTTTTTCCCCCTCTTCAAGGAATAAAACCCGAACTTTCGGTCTAGGTAGGAAAAAAAAGTATGTGTAACGCGGGACGAAAGTACTACACCGTTTCCCGCATGTTTACCACCATCAGTACACACAGTACTTTCGTCCCTTGTGACACAATATACTATTACATGACGATAGCCCGCAAAACGTTACTAACTTTGCTATTACAGACCGGACAGCGCTTGGTCTTCTTCCAGACCTTGACCGCGCATTTGTAGCAGCAGCAGATGTGTGCGATGCGGCCGTGCACGAACACGCCCGACTTGGGCTCTGTCGTGCAGACGATGCACTTGTCGCCCGCACCATCAGCCGCACCGTCACGCGCACCGTCACCCGCTCCGTCACGCGCACCGTCACGCGCACCGTCACCCGCTCCGTCACGCGCACCGTCACCCGCTCCGTCACGCGCACCGTCACCCACACCGTCACTCGCGCGCACTGTGACCGCGGGGTCACTGACCGTCTTGACGAGCGGTGCGACGTCACAGCGAGCCGCCTCTACCGGACTATCGCTATCATAGTCGGTTTTGATTCGTTTCGGTAATATTTCCGATTGTCGTTCCGTGTCGTCCGCTCGTCGACGTTTATTCGAATCGGATTCGACGCCGTTATCGCCCGGGAATCGATTCGTTTTGTCCGAATCGGAGCGCTGTCTGCTCGTCTGAGCTCCCGCATCTCGCGAGCTACACTTGCGGCCCTGTCCACGTTCGCGTTTCGGTCTCGACCTCGACGCGTTGACTTTTTTGCTTACCTGTAATTAGGGTTCGAGGATATATATCAATGGATATATATCATGATATATATCGTGATATATATCCGATATATATCAAATGGTTTTTTATGATATATATCAATACAAAATTGGTTTAAATTTTTTATATTATTAAGTAATATTTGGCGTTTGTTACTGTATTTCTAATTTTCTACTTCCTAAATGTAGAAGGTGTTGGAGTAGAGTTAAAACAAACTCCCTAATACGGAATTATTTTATTATTTTATATTGAAAATTAACAGTGTATTACGAATGACTGATAACTGATTTGATAAAAAATGGTTGTCTGTAAAGTCGGTTTACAGACGATAATTTTTACGTGATAACGTCATAAGAAAACATAGATGTAGAATTGTATACTTTTATGAATCGAATTGAATTATTATCACATATATAATATGATAGTGTGTATTACTTTACATATATATGATAGTGTAGTACTTTTTTATATATATATGATAGTGTGATATTCAAGATTTTCCAATCTGAGTTATTTTGTTAAGAATAGGAATACGATAGGAAAAGTAGGAAATCAAGGGGAGTATTTCAAGTGGTACTCTCTACCAAACAATTGACAAATCACAAAACAGTAGGGGTGTGCGATAATTATCGATAATTCTTAAATACTCGATAATTTTCCATTCGATAATTATCGATGTGTTATTCGATAATTTTGATCCGATAATTATCGATAATTTTCATTCGATAAATATCGATAACTATCGACCGATAATTATCGATAACTTTCGTCAACTATCGATAATTTTTTTCCGATAATTATCGATAATTTTCGCCAACTATCGATAACTTTTCCTTCGATATAATTATCGATAACTGTTCATACGATAATTATCGATAACTATCGATAAAACGATTCGTTAATCATCGATAGTAAAATTATCGATATTTTTTATCGGTGAACATCCCTACTTCTACCAAACAATTGACAAATCACAAAACAGTAGGGGTGTGCGATAATTATCGATAATTCGTAACTACTCGATAATTTTCCATTCGATAATTATTGATAATTATCGATAAGCGTTATTCGATAATTTTGATCCGATAATTATCGATATTTTTTAATTCGATAATTATCGATAACTATCGACCGATAATTATCGATAACTTTCGTCAACTATCGACAATTTTTATCCGATAATTATCGATAACTGTCGCCAACTATCGATAACTTTTCCTCCGATAATTATCGATAACTATTCATTCCATAACAATCGATAATTATCGATAAAACGATTCGATAATTATCGATAGTAAAATTATCGATATTTTTTTCCGATGAACATCCCTACAAAACAGTTCGCGTGTAGATTGCGTAGCGCCACTGTCTCTTTTACTCGAACGCGGTCCGATGGAGTGTAAGACAGAACGCTTAGGCTAATCGTGCCTCTCTATCGCTTGTTCTGCGCTCTCGCTCACTAATTGTGACAATGATGACGTCATCTTCTTCGAACGGGCACCCCTTCATCAATTTACTAGACGTTATCACGTCAAAAAGACTTATTTGATTATATTCTAGAGTTATTATTTGTAATGTTTATTGTTTTATAATAATAACCTTTAATTCAGGACTAGACACTATATGGATAGTGTTAGTTACAAAGTTTTCTTATAACCGTTAATAATAACAAATTTAAATCGAAATGAAATCAACGACAAAATTCAATCACTAAAAATTAAAAATCATCATACTCAAAATTAATACCAAAATTCATTGAAAATTACAAATTAAAATTAAGAATTCAAAATCAATACTAAAATTCTGTCAAAAACTAAAATTATTAAAATCTTATATCTTTAAACGAGCAATTCTTGTATATATATATATAATCTGAATCTCGGAAACGGCTCCAACGATTTTCATGAAATTTAGTATGCAGGGGGTTTCGGGGGCGATAAATCGATCTAGCTAGGATTTATTTTTAGAAAATGTCGTTTTATCCCTTTTTTCAGGCAATTAAAAAATATCGTTAGAATACGAAGGTAAATTTCGCTGTCATTGATAAGATTATAATAGTTCTGATGTGAACCGGGCGGATTCAATATAAGAAGATCCCCAGGTTCGAATCCAGATGTCTCCAGAACTATTTTTTTTTTCTTTTTTTTTTAAGTTTCATCTTTTATGATAAAAACTATTATTGGGAGCCCTTTACTAACTGTGTGACCGAGCTTTGCTCGGTATTTTATTTTTTATTTTTTGTAATTCATGTTTTTGGAAACTATATTTACATACGAATTACGAACTGATGATATATAAATAATATTTTTCGATCTTAACGAAATAATAATAAAAAAAAATGATCTGATTATTTAAAAAAAAATCACGAGTACAATATTAAAAACTGTTAGAATATTATTAGAATACAAAGGTAAATTTCGGCATAATCTACAAGGTTATAATAACTTAGGTGGGAAATCAGTATACCTGGGTTCGAATCCCGATGCCTCAAGTCCCATTTTTTTTGTTTTTTTTTTTTTTAATTCCCTCTTTTGTAAAAAAAAATAACTATTATTGAGAGCCCTGTATTACCTGGATGTCCGAGTTTTGTTCGGTATTTTTATTTATTTATTTGTTAATCGTTCTTTTTTTGGGAATTATATTTAGATACGATATAACTGATGAAATATGAATAATATTTTTCGATCTTATCTATATAATAATATAATATTTTGTGTCACAAGGGGATGAACGTACTATTTTTTTGACCCTCATGTGAAATTTCCGCCCGAGCCGAAGGCGAGGGTAGCAAACATACGGGAATGGATGTAGTACTTTCGTCCCATGTTACACATACTTTTTTTTCCTCCCTAGGACGAAAGTTCAGGTTTTGTCCCTGTGAAGCGGGACTGAAAATGTCACTTTTGTCCCGCTACACAGGGACGAAAATCGAACTTTCGGCAGAGGTAGGAAAAAAAATATAAACTGGTTATTTAAATAAAAATCTCGAGAGCAATTAAAAACTGCTAGAATATCATAGAATAAGAAAGTAAGTTTCGCCACCATCTTAGATAAATTTATAATCGCTCAGGTGGGAAATCGGGTAATCCTAAGCGGCGACGCAGCGCGAGGGGATGCATGGCTGACGGGTGGTTCAGTCTCGACTGCGATCCTCGTCCGGGTACCGGCCGACACCCGCGACGAGTTACGCTAGGCTTACCCAGGTACAGGGGGCACTGCCTGGGCGGACCGTCCTTTCCCCCATACTCGTGGGAACAGCAATGAAATCTGTTAAAACCAAAATAAAAAAGAAACAAAACGAACGAAAAGGTATTGGAGGAGATGAACGGTGTCGAGTCCGACACCAGCTCACTAGCGGCATACCAGTCGGCGTCAGCCTGACGGGAAAGCGGCGCCGTATAAGCTCTGGCTCGTCTAGTGACGAAAGCATTGTCCTAGCCGAGCTCAAAAGACAGAGCTCAAAACGGGAGGAGCCATGTTCCGAGGCCGAAAAGGCAATTGAAGAGCAGGCGCGAGCGGCCGAGGAAGGTCGCAAAGCATTGGGCGTGGTTGTGGGGGACGCACGAACGGCCGATGCTCTGGCAAAACAGGTGGCCACAGATCTCGACGTGGTTTGTAAGGTGGCGACGAAGTCGAAATTGAAGAGCACCTTTGTCAAGGCCCTGAAAGATGCAGCGGCCTCGATAAAAGAGGTCGTAGAGGCCCTAAAAGAGAGATCGGCCTCGGACGAAGTCCAGGCGGAGAACTCTCGTCTGAGGTCTGAATTGGACGACCTCCGCAGACAGGTGGCTGAGTTAAATGAACGGCGCTCGGAGCAGGTCGCTCCCACCTGTCTGCCTATACAGGGCGAGGGCCTGGTAGAGCAGTTGAGCGCATCGATCATGGCATCAGTCGGGCGTTTACTCGACGCCCGCTTCGCCGGCATTGAGGAGCGGCTACTGCCGGAGAAGAGAGTACGTCCACCTCTGGCGGCGGACAAACGGCGCGAAGCCACCAAGAAGACGCCAGCGCCACAAAAGACTCGTGGCGCCAGCGGCCCGCAGGCCAAGTCGACAAAGATCGGAACATCGGCCAAAACGGCTACGACGGGTGCCGGTAACGATAACGACGGTGAGTGGACCGTCGTTAGGCGGAAGAAAACGGCCCCAAAATCGTACGCAGCCGCCGCCGCCGCAGCTCCGGCACCAAAATCAAAGAAGCCGCAGTCGCAACCACAGAAAAAAGCGAAAAAGCCCAAGTTGTCTGCCCCCCGTACTCCAGCCGTGCTGGTAACACTGCGGCCGGAGGCAGTAAGTAAGGGGGTGACCTACTGCGAGGTTCTGAAGCGGGCGTCCGAAAAGGTGAGCCTCCTAGAACTTGGGTTCAAAGACGGCCTAAAAATTCGGCGTGCCGCAACCGGGGCGAGGCTGCTTGAACTGCCGAAAGGGCAAACCCCGGAGGGTGCTGAACGCCTTACTAAAGAGCTGCGGGCGGCCCTAGAAGATGTGGCGAGCGTCGTCCAGCCGACGAAGTTCGCTAGTGTTCGCATCACGGGGCTGGACGACTCCGTTACATCGGAGATGGTGGCGGCTGCGGTGGTGAAGATAGTGGGGTGTGACGTCGGCTCCGTCAGGGCCGGGGAACTGAGCGCCGGACCTGGCGGAATGGGTACTGTGGTGGTGAGGTGCCCAATCACCGCCGCCAAGGCGCTCGAAGACGCCGGCCGTATCCTCGTCGGCTGGAGTTCGGCCAGGGTGCAGGTGCTGGAGCAGCGTACTTTGCGCTGCTTCAAGTGCATGGGGCTGGGACACACCCGCCCCACCTGCCCAACTGCAGTCGACAGGGGAAAGCAGTGCTACCGGTGCGGCATAGAAGGCCACCTGGCCAGAACGTGCACCGGAGCACTGCGGTGTGCCGTCTGCGCCGACGCTGGCAGGCCAGCGTCGCATGTGATGGGGGGGCGGGACTGCCGCCCTCCCAAAACTAAGGGTAGAGCGGTTGAAGGGACCCCGACCGCTGCTAGGCAAGGAAGGCGTCAGTCTGCGGAGGAAGTTGCGGAAATGTCTTCATGACCTGCCGCAGCTTCCTTCAGGCGAATCTGAACCACTGCGCCAGGGCTCAGGATCTGCTGATGCAGTCCATGGCGCAGTGGCAAATTGACCTGGCGGTGGCTTGCGAGCCATACTGGGTCCCCCCCCAATCAAATTGGTTGGGGGATCTGGACGGCACGGTGGCGGTGATCAGAGGTGATACCGCTGGCCCCTCCCTCGCGTTCGTGGAACGCGGCTCGGGATACGTGGTGGTGGCGTGGGGAGAGTACGTAATAGTAGGTCTGTACTTCTCCCCCAACCGCAGACTGGCGGAGTTCGAAACCTTTCTCGACACCGTCAGAGCTGCGGTATGCCGGCAGTCACCGAGACCGGTTATTGTCCTCGGTGACTTCAACGCCAAGTCCCGGGTCTGGGGAAACCCAGCGACGAACGGGAGGGGCCGTGCCGTCGAGGCTTGGGCCCTTCTCTCCGGTCTGTCTCTCTTGAACAGGGGGACAGCCCATACCTGCGTGCGACTGCGTGGGGGTTCCGTGGTGGACCTGTCGTTCGCCAGCCCCGCGGTCGCACGGAGAGTGACGGACTGGAGAGTAGAGGAGGAGGTGGAGACCCTCTCGGACCACAACTATATTCGGTTCAGGGTCTCCACCCCGTCCTCTTCGGGAAATCCCCCGAGGGGCCCGAGCAAGTTTCCCCGCTGGGCCCTCAGCAAACTGGACGTGGAATTAGCTCGGGAGGCCGCGATTGTACAGCGGTGGGCCTCTCGAGAAGATGCTGAGGGTGCCAGCGTGGAAGAATTGGCTGGCCGCATGCGCAGGTCACTAACCGATGTCTGCGATGCGGCCATGCCAAGAGTGCGGCGACGCCTGCGGCAGCGGCGTGCGGTGTACTGGTGGTCGCCCGAAATAGCGGCTCTTCGGGCGGCCAGCATGGAAGCCCGCAGGCGGTACGTGCGCTGCCGTAGGCGTAATGCGGCAAATCCGGCCCTGGAGCGCGAGCTGCAGAATGCCTATCACGAGGCAAAAAAGGCCCTGCAGCTCGCCATCAGCCGGGCGAAGGACGCTGGCCGGGAGGAATTGCTGGCGGGTCTCAACCGAGATCCATGGGGGCGTCCCTATCGCGCAGCTCGTAACAGGCTGCACGGTCAGGCCGCCTCCGTGACGAATACGATGCCGCCGGATCTCCTCCAACGGGTGGTGTCGGAGCTCTTTCCGCACCGCCCGGGCCACGTTCCACCCGCGATGGCGCCGTCCTCCTCGAACGAGCCCGAGGTGTCCATCCCTCCGATTTCCGAGGTGGAGATGGACTTGGCCCTGGAGCGTCTCAGGGCCAGGAGGACGGCGCCAGGGCCGGATGGTATTCCAGGGCGAGTACTGAGCATCGCCCTGGAACAACTGAGAGGGCGGCTTCGGGCCCTGTTCGACAAGTGCCTCAGCACCGGACAGTTCCCGAAGCCGTGGAAGACGGGCCGGTTGTGCCTATTGCGCAAGGAGGGTCGACCATCTGACTCTCCCTCTGCGTACAGGCCGATCGTGCTGCTGGACGAGACGGCCAAGATGCTGGAGAAGATTCTCGCTGCCCGCCTCGTCCAGCACCTCGAAGAGTCGGGGCCGGACCTCTCGGGGGCGCAGTTCGGGTTCAGGGCGGGCCGTTCCACCTTGGACGCCCTGAACACCCTGAAGGCTCTCTCTGTGGAGGCGGTGGCCAGTGGAGACGTTCTCCTGGCCACCTCGCTGGATATAGCGAACGCCTTCAACAGCCTTCCTGTTGAGACCATCGTGGAGGCACTAAAATACCACAGGGTGCCCCACTATCTCCGGAGGCTGCTGGAGGCGTATCTCCGGGACAGAGAGGTCCTTTGGGAGGGGGGCGACGGTCGACTGTACCGACGTCGCGTCGGCTGCGGCGTTCCACAGGGTTCCGTCTTGGGACCGACTCTGTGGAACGTCGGTTTCGACTGGATGCTGCGGGCGCCTCTACCGCCCGGGCTGAGCGTCATATGTTACGCTGATGACACGTTGGTGACAGCCCGGGCGAGGAGCTTCGAGGAAGCCGCCCGTCTCGCAGAGGCCGGCACGTCGATTACAGTCGACCGTATTGCTATGCTGGGCCTGAGGGTCTCCATATCGAAAACGGAGGCCCTTCTCTTTCACGGCCCACGCCGGGGCCCCCCCCGAGGTGCGCGGATCGCCGTCCAGGGAACGGAGGTGGAGGTTCGGGCCCAGATGAGATACCTGGGCCTGACTCTGGACGGGCGATGGAGTTTCCGTCCACACTTCGACCAACTCGCTCCGAGACTGCAGAAGGCCGCCGCTGCGTTGGGACGACTCCTCCCTAACGTAGGCGGACCGGACTCCCCTTGCCGGCGCTTATACGCCGGCATAGTACGGAGCATGGCGCTGTACGGTGCTCCCGTATGGGTCGACGCCCTCACCGCTCGTAATAAGGCTCTTCTGAGGAGGCCTCAGAGGGTCATAGCGGTGAGGATGATACGGGGATATCGTACGGTGTCCTGGACGGCGGCTACACTGCTCGCGAGTGATCCACCCTGGGAACTCCAGGCGGAGGTGCTCGCGGAGGTGTACCAGTTCCGGTCCGGTCTGAGAGCGAGTGGCGAACGTCCAAGTGTGGACCAAGTCGGCAGGATCAGGACTCTAGCTCAGAGAGCCCTGATCCACAGGTGGAAGGAGGACCTGGGGTCCCCAGCGGCGGGCTCAGTGACGGTGGACGCCATACGTCCTCACCTTCGTCGCTGGGTCAATAGGCGGCACGGGGTGCTAACGTTTCGGCTGTCGCAGGTGCTTACCGGGCACGGTTGCTTCGGTAAGTACCTGCACCAAATTCCAAGGAGAGAAGCCACCCCTGCTTGCCACGAGTGTGGCGCGCCAGTCGACTCGGCGCGTCACACCCTGGAGGAATGCGCCGCTTGGGAGTCCCAACGCAGGGCCCTGGTGGCAGTGATAGGCGGAGATCTCTCGCTGTCGAGTGTGGTCCGCTGCATGCTTGGCAGCGAGAGGTGCTGGTCGGCCGTGACCTCATATTGCGAGGAGGTCATGGCACTGAAGGAGGCCGCGGAGCGAGAGCGGGAAGCAACCGCACACGCTGGCTCGCTCCGCAGTAGACGACCGGGGAGGAGGAGACGCCGATATGCACTCCTCCACCCTCCGCAATAGAGTGGGAGAGGGCACCACATCCTTCCACTCGCCACCAGGGCAATAGAGCGCTCAAGGTGCCCGAGAGCGCTCTATAAGCGCAGGCGGCCCGCAGAGGCAGGCCTACCGTCGGGGCGTCACGGTTGCATGCGAAAGCGATCCCGTGGCGCTCCACTACGACGATGAGGGCACCGCTGGGTTTTAGTGAGGTATTCTGGCACGTACTGTCGTGTCAGTGAGTCCCACATACCCGCCACCTTGTGCGGCGGGATACGTAAATGCATTTCCCAGCGATAAAAAAAAAAAAAAAAAAAAAAAAAAAGGTGGGAAATCGGGCGGTCTCGAAAACGGAAGATTTTTCCTTTTTTTCAAGTTCCTTTTTTTGGTGAGAAAAAATATTACTAGAATCTCTTTTTATTTTTATTTTTTTTTATTTAAAGAACCAGTGACTATTGTTTTATTATTATATCGGTAAGATTGAAAATATTATTCATATTTTATCAGTATGTAATTTGTGTCTAAATATAGTTTAACCGAGCAAAGCTCGGTCATCCAGGTACTTTAATTAAAGTCACAATTAAAATCTAAATCCAATCAATACCTACTAAGTTTAAATTACAATTCAATCAAAATTAAAACCAAAACCAAAATTAAAATCAAAATCAAGACCAAAATCAAAATCAAAATTAAAATTAAAAACCTGTTTTGTTACCTATATAAGTGTAGGTATTGACTGATTAGAATTTGTAAAAAGGCTGTTTTTAAGTTGATTTTTTAATATATTAGATTTTATGTTTTTTAGATGATTTTGCCTGATCTAGAAAAAGTTTTTATGTTTTGGTTTCATTTCTCAGATTTTAAGTACCTAAATAAATAAAACATTAAAAGCATTTTAGTTTTTAACGTGATAACGTCTAGTAAATTGATGAAAGCTATCGGGTATTTTTTTCAAAGATGACGCAATTTTGTCACGTTCCGCGAGCGAGCGAGAGCGCAGAACAAGCGATAGAGAGGCACGATTAGCCTAAGCGTTCTGTCTTACACTCCATCGGACCGTGTTCGAGTAAAAGAGACAGTGGCGCCACGCAATCTACACGCGAACTGTTTTGTAGGGATGTTTATCGGAAAAAATATCGATAATTTTACTATCGATAATTATCGAATCGTTTTATCGATAGTTATCGATAATTATCGAATGAATAGTTATCGATAATTATCGGATCAAAATTATCGAATAACACTTATCGATAATTATCGGATCAAAATTATCGAATAACACTTATCGATAATTATCGAATGGAAAATTATCGAGTAGTTACGGATTATCGATAATTATCGCACACCCCTACTGTTTTGTGATTTGTCAATTGTTTGGTAGAAGTAGGGATGTTCATCGATAAAAAATATCGATAATTTTACTATCGATGATTATCGAATCGTTTTATCGATAGTTATCGATATTTATCGAATGAAAAATTATCGATAATTATCGGATCATATTATCGAATAACACTTATCGATAATTATCGATAATTATTTTATTATTAAGTTATGATAGTTATGATTATTATTAAGTTTATGTGACACGTATGCAAATAGTATACATAAATAATAATAATAACAATAAATTAATAATATGGCTTTCATACAAATATATAAATATCCGATATATATCAAAATTTTTGATATATATCGGATATATATCATAAATATCCGATATTTTGATATTTATAATAAATATCGGATATTTTTGAACCCTGCCTGTAATATAAGAAATACATATTTTTAGTAAATGTGTAGTTATTAAATTAGACAATAAATTATTATTGTTTTTAGACATGTTTAGTTCACATAGCAGTAAATTTTGTCGTATAATTTCAAAACAAAAGCAAACCTAGGCGTTGTCAGATGCTCGGATTTGAACAGGGCCGATTTTGGCAACATACTGTATGGGGACATATATGTACAATTGTGTACAACTGGGGTGTAAGTCGTAATTTGATTAGTAAACTCAACAGAACAAAAAACACATTTGTAAAAGAAATTCTAGTTTACCAAAAAACCTTTTATTCATGTAGCTGTCTCAATTTGAAAACCAAAGACCCTATTATTTAAGCTATATTGAAATTTCATTTACTTGGCTTGGCAACACTACTGACTTTGTAAAAAATAATCCCATAATTATTATCACAATTTCGTCCCCCAATAATAATTACCTCTTTACTAATTTCATTAGAAAACTGCTTCTCTCCCGCCTCACTCTCGCTATCCGAATCAGAATAAGATATGACATCAGTGTCCGAATTTTTACAGGTTTCAATCCGTTTCGATTCCTCCGAGTCGGTCCGCTGCAGGACGGCTACGTCGAGTCCTTGGCTGTGAACGAGGGACTCCACTCCAGAGTCCTGCGAGAGCACCGGCTGAGGGTTGGTCGGTTCGATGTTCGATTTGCGTTTTCGCTTTGGTTTCGGTCTCGGTGGGAAGAAGTTTTTGCGAATCTGGATTTTTGAAAAGTATTCGTTGATTATGCTATGGTACATTACTGTATTGTAATAAGTGGCATTTGGATTTATTTGGATTTCGTATTGCAAGTTATTCTAATGGCATGGAACAGAACCTTATGCAAGTTATGTTGCAAATTGCTAGGCACAGTAGTGTATAACAAATTATGGTACTTCTAGGCCCGGCACTGAACAATAAGATACTGTACCATATGGCACGGTACGTTACGGCACGTGACTCACAGCTTGCAAGTCCACTTGTTGTGCAAGTCCAGCTGTTAGGTACGGTACGGTAAGGCACGGCACATGGCGCACAGTCAGTAGTCGTCACGTGGCGCACAGCCAGTAGTCGTGCAGGTCCAGCTGCTAGGTACGGAACGGTACGGTACGGTACGGCAGCGCCCGGCACTCACCCGGAAGCACTTCTCGCAGTAGCGGTAGAACGGCGTGTTGTTGGCGGTGCGTCACGTGGCGCACAGCCAGTAGTCGTGCAGGTCCAGCTGCTAGGTACGGAACGGTACGGTACGGTACGGCAGCGCCCGGCACTCACCCGGAAGCACTTCTCGCAGTAGCGGTAGAACGGCGTGTTGTTGGCGGTGCGGCACGTGGCGCACAGCCAGTAGTCGTGCAGGTCCAGCTGCTAGGTACGGAACGGTACGGTACGGTACGGCAGCGCCCGGCACTCACCCGGAAGCACTTCTCGCAGTAGCGGTAGAACGGCGTGTTGTTGGCGGTGCGTCACGTGGCGCACAGCCAGTAGTCGTGCAGGTCCAGCTGCTAGGTACGGAACGGTACGGTACGGTACGGCAGCGCCCGGCACTCACCCGGAAGCACTTCTCGCAGTAGCGGTAGAACGGCGTGTTGTTGGCGGTGCGGCACGTGGCGCACAGCCAGTAGTCGTGCAGGTCCAGCTGCTAGGTACGGAACGGTACGGTACGGTACGGCAGCGCCCGGCACTCACCCGGAAGCACTTCTCGCAGTAGCGGTAGAACGGCGTGTTGTTGGCGGTGCGGCACGTGGCGCACAGCCAGTAGTCGTGCAGGTCCAGCTGCTAGGTACGGAACGGTACGGTACGGCAGCGCCCGGCACTCACCCGGAAGCACTTCTCGCAGTAGCGGTAGAACGGCGTGTTGTTGGCGGTGCGGCACGTGGCGCACAGCCAGTAGTCGTGCAGGTCCAGCTGCTAGGTACAGAACGGTACGGTACGGTACGGCAGCGCCCGGCACTCACCCGGAAGCACTTCTCGCAGTAGCGGTAGAACGGCGTGTTGTTGGCGGTGCGGCACGTGGCGCACAGCCAGTAGTCGTGCAGGTCCAGCCGCTAGGTACGGAACGGTACGGTACGGCAGCGCCCGGCACTCACCCGGAAGCACTTCTCGCAGTAGCGGTAGAACGGCGTGTTGTTGGCGGTGCGGCACGTGGCGCACAGCCAGTAGTCGTGCAGGTCCAGCTGCTAGGTACGGAACGGTACGGTACGGCAGCGCCCGGCACTCACCCGGAAGCACTTCTCGCAGTAGCGGTAGAACGGCGTGTTGTTGGCGGTGCGGCACGTGGCGCACAGCCAGTAGTCGTGCAGGTCCAGCTGCTAGGTACGGAACGGTACGGTACGGCAGCGCCCGGCACTCACCCGGAAGCACTTCTCGCAGTAGCGGTAGAACGGCGTGTTGTTGGCGGTGCGGCACGTGGCGCACAGCCAGTAGTCGTGCAGGTCCAGCTGCTAGGTACAGAACGGTACGGTACGGTACGGCAGCGCCCGGCACTCACCCGGAAGCACTTCTCGCAGTAGCGGTAGAACGGCGTGTTGTTGGCGGTGCGGCACGTGGCGCACAGCCAGTAATCGTGCAGGTCCAGCCGCTAGGTACGGAACGGTACGGTACGGCAGCGCCCGGCACTCACCCGGAAGCACTTCTCGCAGTAGCGGTAGAACGGCGTGTTGTTGGCGGTGCGGCACGTGGCGCACAGCCAGTAGTCGTGCAGGTCCAGCTGCTAGGTACAGAACGGTACGGTACGGTACGGCAGCGCCCGGCACTCACCCGGAAGCACTTCTCGCAGTAGCGGTAGAACGGCGTGTTGTTGGCGGTGCGGCACGTGGCGCACAGCCAGTAGTCGTGCAGGTCCAGCTGCTAGGTACGGAACGGTACGGTACGGCAGCGCCCGGCACTCACCCGGAAGCACTTCTCGCAGTAGCGGTAGAACGGCGTGTTGTTGGCGGTGCGGCACGTGGCTCACAGCCAGTAGTCGTGCAGGTCCAGCCGCTAGGTACGGAACGGTACGGTACGGCAACGCCCGGCACTCACCCGGAAGCACTTCTCGCAGTAGCGGTAGAACGGCGTGTTGTTGGCGGTGCGGCACGTGGCGCACAGCCAGTAGTTGTGCAGGTCCAGCTGCTAGGTACGGAACGGTACGGTACGGCAGCGCCCGGCACTCACCCGGAAGCACTTCTCGCAGTAGCGGTAGAACGGCGTGTTGTTGGCGGTGCGGCACGTGGCTCACAGCCAGTAGTCGTGCAGGTCCAGCCGCTAGGTACGGAACGGTACGGTACGGCAGCGCCCGGCACTCACCCGGAAGCACTTCTCGCAGTAGCGGTAGAACGGCGTGTTGTTGGCGGTGCGGCACGTGGCGCACAGCCAGTAGTCGTGCAGGTCCAGCTGCTAGGTACGGAACGGTACGGTACGGCAGCGCCCGGCACTCACCCGGAAGCACTTCTCGCAGTAGCGGTAGAACGGCGTGTTGTTGGCGGTGCGGCACGTGGCGCACAGCCAGTAGTCGTGCAGGTCCAGCTGCTAGGTACGGAACGGTACGGTACGGCAGCGCCCGGCACTCACCCGGAAGCACTTCTCGCAGTAGCGGTAGAACGGCGTGTTGTTGGCGGTGCGGCACGTGGCGCACAGCCAGTAGTCGTGCAGGTCCAGCTGCTAGGTACGGAACGGTACGGTACGGCAGCGCCCGGCACTCACCCGGAAGCACTTCTCGCAGTAGCGGTAGAACGGCGTGTTGTTGGCGGTGCGGCACGTGGCTCACAGCCAGTAGTCGTGCAGGTCCAGCCGCTAGGTACGGAACGGTACGGTACGGCAACGCCCGGCACTCACCCGGAAGCACTTCTCGCAGTAGCGGTAGAACGGCGTGTTGTTGGCGGTGCGGCACGTGGCGCACAGCCAGTAGTCGTGCAGGTCCAGCTCGCTATCGCTGCTGTACGCGGAACACTCCGAGTCCGCCAGCTGCAGCGAGCCGTCGTCCCGCACGTTCACCTCCACCACCTTCGTCGATATTATCTCGTTCTGGAAGCGGTGCGTCGCGTAAGATGGGACCGGACAAGCCCCCGACGACTGAATTAACGCAATCGGATAAATCTTTTAAGACATCGCATATTTGGATAAAATTTAACAAAAAGTTTTTGACAAAAACTATATTATTTTTAAAACATAAAAATGGAACACTATTATTATTTGAAAGCCAAATTAAAAACGGACAATTTATTGCCTCAGAAATCTAAAGGGCTAGGCTATATTTTCGCGTAAAAATTGTAAAATAGGCGTTATTATAAGTGTTATTCTGTGTCACATAAAAATTCTTTGTGCCTAGAGAATCGTTCTTAAGGAGTAAACTACAGTCGTGCGTAGCATAGCGTGCGGAGCTGACACACACAGTTTTTTATTCATTTAAATGAGATGAAGACCATTTTAACAAATGACTTTTAATTAAGATCTGTTGTAATTTTTGTGTTTCTTTAATTAAACTGGGTTTTTCTCTGTCATGAAAATTATTCGGTTTATACTCGGACACTTTGTAGAAAGTTTTTAAGCCCGAGGGGAGGTTACCCTACCTCGAATAGGACAAATTCGGAGAAACTAGTACGCGAAGGTAGCCCTAGTTTTAATAGGTATTTCTGTCTCGATGTACTCACGTCGCTCGGGCAGGACGAGTCCCCGATGGCGGCGGCATCGTCCTCGTCCTCCGGCTCGGTGACGGGCTCGAACTCCACACCCTGCTCATCACTGCTCCACTCTGTGTCACTTGTATCGCGGACAAAATCTACAAAAACCACAACCTTCAACAACATGTCAACAGACAAATTTTCCGCCATTTTAATTTGTTCCCGTTGAGCTTGACACGACGATTGTGTTAAACTTTTTTTTTTCCTTTTTTTTTTATTTTTTTTTTCAGTCTATTTCGTTGGAATTCACTTGAGTTTTTTTTTTTAATTCGAGTTTTTTTTTTCGATGTAATTCTGAGTTCATTTTGACTTTTTTCTGATTTACGACATTTATTTTTATTAAATAATTTTTTTTTTCAATCTTTTATATGAATTAAATTTTTACATCTTTTTTTTTTATTTATTTATTTTTTAAACTACAAATGCAACACATTAAAAGCATGCAAAATGAACACAACACAAATGCCTTAACAAAATTAAACTACTTTACATAATATGTTTAACGTAAAATTAAGTTATTTATTCTTAAACAAAGTTTATTTATTCTACACAAAAACCACGAATCTGAACTATGCCTTAACTACATTGAACGCTAAAAATGCTATCTATATTTAAGAAACTAATTAACTAAAAAATAACTATATTATGTTAATAGAAATATTACAGAAATTGAAAAATAATAACAAAACTAAATTTGTTTAATAACTTAAATAAAAAATAAAAAATTACAAAAGAATAACGTAAGACATTAAGTGTTTGAATCATGTGAAGCAGTCCCTTTAGGAAAAACACTGAACACTTGCAAAATAAGCCTGCTTTTAAAAGTCACTTGAATTTATTCTTTAACTCTTCAAACAAACAGATGCACAAAATCAAACAATTTTGCAAATCCATCAGTCTTCGGGTTTCGATCCATATTACCAGACCCTGGAGACTCCAGACGGCAGAGCATGTCCAACAAACACATCTGACGATATTAGCACACATTAATACAACATAATCCATTACTCCATTCCATTAAAAATTCTCCATATTTACCATTTACGAACATTCTGGAACTCAATCTTTTTTATTTATTTTTACCATCACTTCATGCAACAAGTGCTTAACTTGACATACAAGCAAAAGTATAAATAAATACTCATAACTCATTAATATTAAAAAAAGACTGAATTATTGAATTGTTAATTTAATCTTCTTTTAATATTGTAAACAAATTAAATGAGACAAACAAACCAAAAACAATAATGTATGCTAGTATTTTATGCTAGTGAAAAAAAATAATAATCAAACAATTTAAAGCAATTAAAAAAAAACATTACACAAGCATGAATTTAAATAACTATAAGAAATATATGTTTAAATAAATATAATGAAATATCTTAATTAAGTTTATTTTCAATATTTTTTTATCTATATATCTCTTTTCAATTATATACATAAGGTAAAGGACCCAATTATTGACCGTGACCCAGTTTCTGACCCTTTCAGCTTTAATTGAATATTAAAAAAAAGATTGACTAAAATAATAAAAATAAATGATATGAGGATATAAATATTATATGACTAATTGATATCAATTACAAATTTATCAAATATAATAGCTAGATTAAAAAAAAAACTTAAAAAGATTGAAGGCACTATAAAGCCTCTGAATCGAATCTTGCGGGCAGCGGAGCGGCGAAGGCAGCGAGGCGGGAGCGACAAGATCTTATGCGTATAATCAAATGGACCGACCCTCGAAACCAGCGGCGCGGGTAGCGGCGCGGAAGCGGGCAACGAGCGGTGCACTACTGTAGCAAAACCGCGAACAGAACACTACGCTGCTATAGTCAAGTGGCTAAAATGCGCGATCTGCCCGCTGGTTTCGAAAACGGGTCTGCGTTGGCCGCGCCGGCGCCACCGCGCCGCCGCCGCCGCCGCCGCCACCCCGCTGCCCGCAAAATTCGAGGCAGAGGCCTTAGTCAGTTTTCACTTCTAGTTTAAGAACTGTATGTAAGAGTTTACGAAGATTGAATCGAAAGTTTTTTTTTGTCATATAAAGATAAAAATGGGATAATACACCATTTATAGGTCAATAATAATTAATCAAAGTTTAATTCAATACCAAAATATTGTCAATAACTGGGCGTAGTTTTTTTTACACCTATTGCAGTTGTTGACCCTAGGATTCTAACCTATTACAAATAAGTATAATAATTATTTTTACCCGACTGCGACAGAAGGAGGGTTATTTTCGATATTTTCGAGTGTATGTATGTATGTATGTCCATTTCTTTGGCACGCCCTACAGCCCAAACGGCTGGACCGTATTTGACATTTGAGGTGTCGTTGGATTTGTCTAAATTGTAGTAGTGACATAGGCTATATAAATTTTCAAAATGGTGCCCGCAAATGGCGGAATGAAGGGGGGAGGGGGGGGGTAGTTGAATTTTTTTTTCTTACTGTAGCAATATGGGTATCAAATGAAAGCTAATAAATTGTTTTATTCTTTTTAGTTTATAACAAGAGTATTTTAGGCAGTTGGGTTTTTTTTTTTTTAAATAAGCATACTTGTTATTTTTATTCTATATTCTAAATATTTCAAAATTTTATTCAAGATTATTATAATGGACTAATTTTATATTTTTTATTCAAGAATAATTATTTTCAGTAATAATGTATGAAATGAAAATAAAATATGAAAAAATAATACTTTGTTAAAATGAATGAATTTATAAATGTATCACGTTTTATTAATTTCCTATTTTCTGGAAAAATTAAAAAATAATCGTTTTGAAAAATTTCATTTTTTAAGTATTTCAATTAAAATTTAATATTAGTTAGGTTAAATTATTTCTACATCGCAATAAATAACGTCCAAAGTGAAAAATTGCTTTCAATTTAAGGGTCTAAAACTGGGCCACAGTGAGGATCAGAAACTGCAACTTGAGTATTGACGAGGCCGAGGGCAGAAACTGGGTCCGTGGACGTTTTTTTTTTTTAAATATTAACGAGATTATAAAAATCTGTAATCTATCTATATCTATAATCTCGTCTATTTATGAGATTTGACATCCTAAACGTGCCGATAAAATTTTTTAATTATTTTTTAAGTAGTTTTCTAATAAATATTTCAATTTAACATCAACAGTTACACTTAAAAGGTCAGAAAGCTGGGCCTTTTACCTTATTGTACAATGGTTTTATTGTAATATTATAAGCACAATACAAAAAAAAAGAAACTCCAAACCATATATATCTTTATAAAACATACAATAAAAATATAATAATATTATAATACACACATGTGTAAAATGATATAATATGTCTATAATAAATTTAATTCAAGTTAAAATAATTGACAGTATGTATCTATTTAAACGTAAAATTGATTGGTTTTGTTTCGCAATATCATGATGTTTCAGACGCGTGCAGCGCGGGTCGATGACATGACGTATGTAATAGGATGTATTTGTAGTTAGTTGAATACACAATACTTCGTGGCACTGTGCATGTTTCGACTCGTTGAGTTAGTGATATCATAAAAAATATTTAGTCGCATGTGATTTTTATATTATAAAAAAAAAAAAAATTATAAAAAAGTAAAAAAAAAAAACTAGCTAATACTCGTGACTCCGTCTGCATTGGTAAATATGTTAACTATGTATGAAAAAACACATTCTTATATTATTTTAAATAATTATATCATAATCTTTTTCTAAATGTCTTTGTGTTCTAATATAATAAATAAGTATAATATAATTTTTCCGTGATGTACGCAGAGCAGCACATCTTTTATTTTATTTACAGAAGATATCAGTGCAATAATATTGACTGATTTTAGAACTTGAAACTTTCCGAATTCTAGGCATTAGGATGTGATTAACATTGTTCTGTTTTGTTGTAAAAGTTAAAGTTGAACTTATTTATTGTTCTATGCTCAAAGCAAATGGTTGTTTTTTTTTTTTTTTTTGGGGAGAGGTATAAAAGTTTAACGACCCATGCTGCACTAGTCTCGACATGTTTCTATGTATGACTGTGCTGTCGTCGTTGAGTCACGTTTCGGATGACGCTAAAGATTCCGGACAGAGTCAAGTTTGAACCTGTGTTCAAATTGCGACAATTAGTCATGCGGTTAACGTCGTGTTGGCGGGAAAATGTGTTAACACTTTGAAAGTTTAAAATCATCAATCGTAATGTTTTTACTAATAGTGTCTGTTTAGTGCATTGTGATCGTTTTTATGTAAAAATAAATTGTAAATAGATTGTTTATACATATATCATAATATATCTAATGTGTAAATATATTATTAATATTTAATGTTTGTGTTGTTGTAGATTGTAGATGTATTAGTAATACAAAGCACACTATTCAAAACGTTTCCAAAATATTGAGGTCGAATTCTCGATCGCACCAAACAGTCTCCTGTGTCTTCTCTATCCCACATGATAATGGCGTAATAATTTGTGTCAAATCAACACAACTAAAAGCCATACAACAAAGAATTAAATTGAATTATGTTTTTTATAAAATCATAACATATACATAAAATCGCAACATTTGACTATTATAACAAAATTAAAACAAAAATAAGAAATCAAAAAAAAATATGAACAAATAAATCATCAAATTGTGCATCAACAAGCACATCACTTAAGAATGTCTGGAATTCTTTGACTAAGTTTCAATAAGCCTTTTCAGAAAAGAAAAACTATTAAGAATAATCATTACGGGACTGAAAAATTGGTAGCACTCAAGACCATTTTTTTAATACTTAATCTCAATTATTTTTTTTATATTATTATTGGTCTTAAAAATAAATAGTCTTAGTTATTTTTTTGCCTCAGCTGGATAGTGAATATTTTTCACTTAATCCAAATTTAAGAAAACATTTCAATCAAAATTATATTTTTTTCAAAAAAAAATTATGTTAAAGACATTTAAAATAATATTTATTTCAATATTAATAAAAAACTGAATCAGCTTGTAAATGTTCAACTGCTGGGCAAAGGCCTCTTCTCCATATCGGAGAATATAGGAGGGGTGGAGCTCAATCTGCCACGCAACTCCAAATTTCCCTGAGTAACGATTGCTAACAGGTGTCTATGATAACAACCAGACCGACAGGACCAACAAGGTTATCAACCAGACTAGAAGCTAATATTTGTATAGATGCAAATATCTGGCCCGAGCGGGAATCGAACCCGCGACCTTCGTCGTTAAGGCGACTACACGCACAACTACACTAGAATGGTTGTCGCATATTGATATAGAAGTATTATATTTTAAGAAAAGTTTTTTAAAGTGATACTTTATGCCATCCAATAATCAAAATTGAACTGATAGAAAAAATAACACAATTACATAATATAATTATTATAGATACTACATTAAATATACTATATTTTGTCAAATTACATACTACACAATTATAAAATAAATTGTCTAAAAGACCATGCAAATATATAAATGAAAAAAAAATATAATAATTTAAAAACACACTAAAGATAAAAATACTACTCATCCATACCAGTTTCTCTTCCCTGGATGCTGAATATAGTCTCTGTTGAACAGCGACGACTCCATGAAGGTTCTGAAACATATAACAACAAAATCTATTAAATACAGATTCATTATGACTAAGAGAGAAATTATAATATAAATACATATCAGACTTTAATTTCAATTTTTTTCACATATTTTTGGATGAATGATGGGACACTAACTATTAGCTATAGCAAACCCGTAAGTCGCAACACTTTTAACATTTTAATTCTTGTAAACATTGAATTTACTTTGTTACGATTTAAATGTTATTTAAAAGTTATAACTCTATAAATATATATTGTAGTTTTGTCACTCTTAGACGGCATATTAAGATAAAATCATAAAACCTTCACCAAACTTTAAGTTGGACCAACAGAATCGCGACTGCGGAAGCCAGATGACATATGGAAAACAAAGATTCTAAAAACAATTTTTTAAGCTTTTATTACTCTCATAAAGACCCATATAATTCATTTTTTCTAAATATCTCTAAACTGTATTCAAGGAATTTATATCATAACTGGAAAGCTCATTTAATAAAACTGTATATTCAAATATGCACTTTGAACTAACATAAGGTTGACATTTGTTCCTAACATGTAAAGTGTAAAAAACGTTCCAAGCATTTAATTGACTACTGGTATTTTGTCTCTTTCTTACGAATTGCCTTAAATCCATGGTAGAAAGAGATGCAATCCCTCTCTTAGGAACATTTTTTGAGTGTTAGTGCATATTCCAGTTTGTATATAAATTCCTTGATTGTATTATATATACTCCAAAACTTTTAGTTAACTAGTTGAGGTGAAACAATTTTTATGGACTGTTATGGATGTTACACCTCCTTCTGATACAGCCTATCCATAACGTATGTGTGAAATAAATTTAATCAGCAACTAGAGAAATAGCTATAATTTTCTTTCTCTATTTATATAGTTATCTTAGTTTTAGTCTTATAAGAATATATTAGTTGTCACACCTTTAAATATATAAATAGGTTGATATCAATATTTTCAAAAATATGTTAATATAATTATTTGTGACTATAAAGATTCTCTTTTCCATGAATCACTTTAAATACAATTAAATAAAATACCTAGGTATATCATTAAATGTACTGCACTTATCTATTGATATACGAAATTTTTTACCACAAATTAAAGAAAGGAACAAGGATATAACCAATAAAAAGTTGTTATATCTAAATATAAAACAACTCGCAAAGCACATGCATTTATCATGTTATCAAAATGTATTTAAAAGTGTAAAGCGTTGTTTTAACATAGGAAAACGATGCTTATTTTTTTTTAAACCTTACTTTATTACCAACATTTACTCGACATACCTGAGGAATATGATGCTGTTGTATTCATAATATGCACACAATATTGAAAATATGAATTCACGTGGACTTATTTCGTACCAATATTCTTTTATGACCGTTTAGGTATATAAGTGTATAATCTATGGTTTAGGCGTTTAATAATACTTAATGAACAATTGAACATCAATGAAACCAAAGAGTATATAAATGAAACGTAATTAAACAGTCAATTCGCTTAACTCGTTAGGACAAGTTCAAAACTTGTTTGAAAAATTTATGATAGTGTTGCGTGTTGTCGATGGTCAATCGGGACCAAGGAGATCACGACATATTTTAAATTAGTACATATCGCTTGAAAGGGGCCATTCCTTTATTACTTAAGACTATTAATTAGGGGGGAAAGGATCGACCATGTTTTAATTTTTCCTTACAGGGAGGTGGAAGAGAGTCTCTATAGTTCTTACCTAAGATCACAAAAATGCGCAAAATTAAAATTATACTTTCAAAACACCAAAAATTCATCAACCAAAAAATTTTAGTGCCTTTGTAAGTACAAATAAACATTAATAAAAATTGTTACTTTGAAAAATAAACATTAGAAAAACTAAACTTGTTATTATTTTTTAGATTCTTACGTAATAAATATTAAAGAGGAAGGAAGGGGTTGTCCTATTCTTTTTTCTTATAATAGGGGGGGGGGGGTTGAAAAGTAGCAAAATTAGTCTTAAGTAATAAATGAATGGCCCCAAATGGTATACGTATGTATAATTAAAATATTTTCAATTTAAAATTCTAGATCTTTTGACTAATGCAAAGGCAAATGCTATTAAAGCGTTTCATTTGTATTGACATTTTTCTTTTTATTGAATAAATAAAGAAGGAATCAAACCGCGTTGATTGGTTGGCATTCGATCAATAATTAATCAATTTGCTTTTCAAACAAAACTAAATAATGGAAGTTGCTATTATCATTTGATAGCTGATATTTATAAAATTTTGAATTCGGGAACTTATGTTATGGTCTACATAAATATAGTAATTAACTGTTATTGATTGTTTCATTGTAAATCACTATTAGTATATTTTTATCGAGACAAAAATACTTAAGTAAAAAGGAATTTATTTATTCCTAATTCGATAATTATTATCATTTTATAGTTATAAAATGATAATATAATAACGATATTTTACGGAATTCTCCATTCAAGCTCTATTAACTATTACTCTTATTTGATGTACTTTTCAAGGCCAGTCGATAATTTTACAACGCCGTACGTATTACGTCCCTAATTATAGGTATTAAAAAAATTGTCTGTTCTCTATGGTAACAACGCGCGAATAAAATATTGCCAGATGTCAAATATTACCCTTAAAAATAATTTTACGTTTAAATTTTAATTAAAAATATGTATTTATAATATTACAAGTTTATAAAAATTACAAATAATTTTGCAAACTCAGATTGTCTTTATAAGCTTTAGTCTATGCGTTTTAAAATATTTAGTCTACATTCTTTATTATCACTGACAAGTGACAATCATAACGTGTCTATAACTCTATACTCTATAGCTATTGCTTTACTTCCTTTTCCTTGTGGCATGGTGTCGGCATAAGGTGAGTTAGATATGCTTGTGAAATAATTTTATTTTTACTGCGTAATATTTCATAACTTTATATATTGTTACTTGTGGATGTTAAGAACGAGTGTAAATAGTGTTATAAAGAAAGTTTTCCGGTCGAATTACGAAATTTTGTTCAACGTGCTGTTTAGCATATCTGCACGTGGAGATGAAATGTGTCATAAACGTAAAATATTGAAAAATTGACATGTAACTTGTTTTAAGTTGTTGTGTGTATATCTCAAGAGGTTCATTATCATTATAATATACATATTTATATCTGCGGCGAGTAACTTTGCTTGAGGTTATACCACGTAGCAGTCGTTCCTATTGATTCGGTGACAATTTTGTTGTAGTTGCCGTAAAGCAACCACAATGCCGCAGAACGAATACATTGAACGCCACCGTAAGCTGCATGGTAGAAGGCTCGATTATGAGGAGCGGAAAAGAAAGCGCGAGGCGCGTGAACCTCACAAGAGGGCCGAGAAGGCGCGTAAACTTCGAGGCATCAAAGCTAAGATCTTTAACAAGGAGCGTCGCAATGAAAAGATTCAAATGAAAAAGAAGATCAAAGCGCACGAGGAGAAAAATGTTAGACAAAACACAGAGAAAGTTGCCGAAGGCGCTGTACCAGTATATCTCCTTGACAGAGATGTTCAATCCCGGGCTAAAGTATTGTCAAATATGATCAAGCAGAAACGTAAAGAAAAGGCCGGAAAATGGGATGTGCCGATACCTAAAGTGCGCGCTCAAGCAGACGCCGAGGTCTTCAAAGTTTTGAAATCCGGTAAATCGAAGAGAAAAGCTTGGAAACGAATGGTGACTAAAGTCACATTTGTGGGGGAAAATTTCACACGGAAACCGCCAAAATTCGAGAGATTCATACGGCCTATGGCCCTAAGGTTCAAAAAGGCACATGTTACACACCCAGAATTGAAAGCCACCTTCTGTTTACCGATTATCGGCGTCAAGAAGAATCCAAGTTCTCAAATGTATACAAGTTTGGGGGTTATAACAAAGGGTACAGTCATTGAAGTGAATATTTCTGAGCTCGGTCTCGTGACTCAGGCTGGTAAAGTTGTGTGGGGGAAGTACGCGCAAGTCACCAACAACCCGGAGAATGATGGTGTCATCAATGCTATTTTGCTTGTTTAAATTATATTTCTGTAATACTTGCTATTGCCACAATAAACAGATACCTGAGAATGTGTTGTTTTTATAAAATACCCATAAAATTCTTTAAATATATATTATGATGAAAATTATAAAATATTTTGCAAATATATAAACAATTAAAATCATTTTTTAATACTAAACTATAATAAAGATATCGCTTTTTTATATAATATATAAATGAGATATACATATTTATTTCATTTTAATATTGCAAAAGTTAGTATTAAGTATTACCATGTTGTTTATTACACATTTTAACTAGTATTTCCTATGTACTAGGGGCATCAAGATGCAGATTTTCGTTAAGACCCTTACGGGCAAGACCATCACCCTCGAGGTCGAGCCGTCTGATACCATCGAAAATGTGAAAGCTAAAATCCAAGACAAAGAGGGAATTCCTCCCGACCAGCAGAGGTGAGATAAGTTATTGTATTTGAAATTCTCTGATTTTCTCATTTTTATATTCATATAAAAATAACACTGATAAAAAATATTTTATTCTCCATAAAACGAAAACATTAGAATTAAAAGTTTTAAATTTTATAAAATTATAATTTTTTTTTAATTAATATTGTTTCAATATATCAATACTATTCTGTTTCTTTTAATTCTTAAATATCCATATTAGTTTCAAGAACCATGACTTCTAAACTTATCTTCAGTAAAAATAAGTTTATGTTAAAATTATTATTGACTCTTATTATTCAATTCCAAGGTTAATCTTTGCTGGGAAACAACTTGAAGATGGACGCACACTATCCGACTACAACATTCAGAAAGAATCAACCCTTCACCTGGTTCTTCGTCTGCGGGGTGGAGCAAAGAAACGAAAGAAGAAGAATTACTCCACACCGAAGAAGATCAAGCACAAGAAGAAGAAGGTTAAACTAGCTGTGCTCAGATTTTACAAGGTAAGGTTTTGTTATTACTTGGTAGCTTTACCTAATAGAGCCCCGTTGATAAATAGGTTTTCAAACAGAAGAATTTTTAAAATGTGATCGCTATATCCTTGGAAAAATGCACTCAAACAAGCTATCTGTGCTACACGGTTTTACTCGTGATTGGCACATAATTTTCCATATCACGAGTAACGATCGATATCTGATGTTTATGACAAAAACCGGACCGACGGCTTTACGTGCTCTCCGAGGCACGGTGGGGACACCCACAAGGACATACACCCAGACTGGAAACAAATATTTGTACAAATACAAATCCGCCCTGAGCGGGAATCGAACCCGCGACCGTCGGCGCGCGGCGTTGAGGTGACTACTCGCACCACTACACCAGAACGGTCGTCATACAAGAATGGTCACGTAAAACAGTCGCAACTCGCAGTGAAATAAAACTAGTTATTGTTAAAAGTTAGGTTGTAATGTATTGTACCCAAGGAATTGGATTTTTTAACAGTGGGAGGAATTCTAATAACTCAACATCTTTACATACTTTTATTTATAGTTTTTTTCCACTTAACAATCGACTCACCTGCATATGTTTGTGTCATTGTTTCTTCTCAAATAAACTTTGATTTTAAAGCAATCAGTATTAAATGTCAATGTCCACTACAAATCTAAAGTAATCAAAACGCACAGATGCTACTAAAATCTTTATAAAACTGTTCACTAGCGACAAAGGCGTCGCTTTCTTGTCTTATGCGTTAGTCTTCACAAATACCAGTGAACACTGCCAGGGACGATTTGAATTGCAGTTATAAATACTGCTGCTAACAACACATGTTTAGTCACTCCTCGCGAGTACCGACATGTCGGAACATGAACTGCAGTTGAATGGGACATTCGTGTGACCATAATGTGCATAATGACATGTCCTAATGAAATGTGAATGTCTCTAACGATCTTTGTGCGTATTTTTTGTTTTTTTGTTAAATTTTAGTTTTTGTTCGCGACATCTTTTCCGTGGATTTAGATAACGGTGTATTGATATGAAAGGTACACCAGATTTTCAAGTTGTAAAACTAAATATGTTGCAGTCATTGAACTGTTATTACTAGCAACTCAATGCTTGCAGTAGTATTTTTGTGATAAGGGAAATGGGTCGGCTTTTTGATTGCGTGTCTGGCTAAAATAAGCGGTGTCCGGCTTGTCCAGCTTTTGTTAGGCTTTTTACATTTCGCAAAAGAGCGAGCGAGAATTTGAAAATGTTGATTAGACTGATTAATAATAAAGTACTTAGATTAGATTGGCATTCGATTTTATTTACATTTCATTAGATTTATGGTAATAATCAAAAAGGCTAGATTTTACATACAATTTTTTGTCGTACCTATTAATATTGAGACACAAAATTCTCAATAATGTAGTGTCCGGCCTTTTTACCCTAATTTTCGGCCAAACTGGCTGGTCTGTCTGGCTATTAGGTTTTACGACCTGGCAACCGTACTCCGTACAACACAAGCAACAGGCATCTGGCGAACAAAAGACGCAACAAGATCTTTGTCTAGAATTCCTTTATACTGTATAATAGTAATATTAATGATCTACTTACAAATAAATTGTAAACATTAATAACGTTCAAACAAGTTGCGCATAAAGTTTTCTTTCACGAATTCGGTTAAATATTACGAACTATTTCCTATAAGTTTTTCGTTCCTATAAGTTAGTTAAAAGCGCGATTTTTATTCGATGACATTCCCACTATTTATTTATTTATTTATTTAACTCTTTATTATACGTACAGAAAATTACAAAAAAAAAAAAATACAAGTCCTTGAAATGAATGTATAAAGGGTTTGCTTATCCCTATAAGAGATTTCTTCCAGCACACCCGAAAAGGAATCATCTTAGACATAAATCAGATAAGGTAGACGTACAATTACACACAAAAAAAAACAAAGTAAACTAAATGAAAACAGAACTACATTATCAAACAAAATTATAGGCAAAGAAAATGTAGAACATACTATACTTATTTTTTCAATCACGAAATAATGTTGTTAACTTTTCTATAATTATCAGTTTGAACATGTCCTAAGCTAATAAATTTTATAATAAGGAAAAGTCCATATTCTTCGAAGTCGCGATAGCTATGCACTCAAGTTTATCGTCCTCGCAGCAACATGTCTCGACAGGTCTAACGAAGGACGTAATGGTTTATCTTTTAAAATAATTCCATCGCTCACGACCGCGATCCACAATCGCTGCTGTTCTTTTTTGATAAGTCAATGAAAATAATGTTTGGTTTGTATCGAAGTGTGAACCCTTTTAATTATTGGAAATAACTATACTATTGTAAATAATATTAAAGATGATATCCGTTTAAAAAATTTGGTAATTATTTGGAAGTGCAGTTCCTTCAATCGGGTTAAAAAAAAATTCAACGTTTTTCATGAATAATAAACATGAGATAATTATCTCTCGATCTTATTTAGACAAAAAAAAAGTACTATGAAGGTGGAGCCACACTTCCGTATAATTACCAAAAATTTTGCTGAATTTCATAACATTAACGCAAATATTAACATAGAATGAGTTGGCGTTTTCGTATTATAGGCGAAAATTGCGCAATATGTCGCAATATAACGACTGGTCAGTGTAACTAATAATACCGATGAAATGAGTTAAATATCGAGACGAACGTTTAAAATATTTGGGACTTTGGTTTGCCAAATGGGACAGATGCAATGAGTCTAATAAATCAGAATATTGTTTACAAAAAAAAAAAAAAAAAAAAATAACCGGAGAAGATTTATCGGTAGGCTTTGGCTGGATAGAATTTTATTATACTCGAGTGTAGTTCACGTCATGACTTTCGGAGCCGGGTCGTGGTACGGATAGAGATCGGTCAACAATTTACTTATTACCCGACTGCGACAGAAGGAGGGTTATGTTTTTCGAGTGTATGTATGTATGTATGTCCATTTCTTTGGCACGCCATACAGCCCAAACGGCTGGACGGTTTTTGACATATGAGGTGTCGTTGGATTTGTCTAAATTGTAGTAGTGACATAGGCTATATAAATTTTGAGAGAATGAGGGGGGGAATTGAATTTTTTTTTCTTACTGTAGCAATATGGGTATCAAATGAAAGCTAGTAAATTGTTTTATTCTTTTTAGTTTTTAACAAGAGTATTTTACGCAGTTTGGTTTTTAGATTTTTTTAATTAAGCATACTTGTGTATAAACTAATTCATAGTAGACAAAGCCAAGGCTGTGACACGGCCAAACACATGTTCAGAGCACGTTGTAAAGCATTTCCGACTTCGGTCACGACACGTCGGGACTTGAACGCTTTTACCGGCACGAATCGGCACAGTTCATTCATCGTTCATTCGTCGGGCTTTACCGTAAACCATCCCTTGTGACTGCAGTGCCCGTTGGTGCAGTTGGTAATGACCCTGCTTTCTGCTCCACGGTTGTGGGTTCGATTCTTGCCCCGAGTCTAGATGTAATATATAGAATTTCAGATAAAGAAAATATTAGATTGTATTGTTTTAATCGTGGTTTTTAACATATTATATGAGTATCTCACATTAGTGGTGGAGGTGTTCTTTTATTCGTTTCAATTATCATTATTAGTGACATTGCTTAGAGTAAGAAAAGATGGAAAAATCTTTTTTATCAGTGACGGACCGCTTTTCTAGCTCTTCTAGAGGGGGGCAGCTGCTAATCATTACAATAATGTTCCCGTTGCAGGTGGACGAGAATGGCAAGATCCACCGGCTGCGGCGCGAGTGTACTGGCGAACAGTGCGGAGCCGGCGTGTTCATGGCCGTCATGGAGGACCGCCACTACTGCGGGAAGTGTCACTCCACCATGGTGTTCAAGGACGACGACAAATGAACACCATAAAAACACCATAGTCTTAAGCGTTTAAAATCACGCTCCGACCGCTGTGTATGATGGATTTTATAATAAATCTTGACACAGTGTCAGAGTAATCTTGTTGTTTTTGTCATTTACATGTTTATACCTCTTGTAACGGCAAGTATTGCTTATTGATTTTTACAACACGAGACAATATTTCAAGTATTCAAGTATTACTAGCGTAACATCCGTCTTTTATGAAGGGCATTTTTCAATTAATTTTAAAATGACGCTCTGGTGTGAGTCATAAATATTTTTAAATTTTTATATTTTTAGAATATTACGAGATACTTTATATGACCACAGTCTTAGAGTTATCATCAGCTAAATTACCAAAGTTGGACCAATAAAAAATTCACACTTAACGGCCCTTAGTAGGGTTAACTAAGTAACCGACATTTGTCATTAGCGGATTAAATCCGCGACCGCTACGACCACTTATCCGGCTTTGACCACTGCGCCAACCTATCGCTAAAAATATTCTGAAAAAAGCCTAGACATTTCAACAAAATTAAAAACTTTCAGAGTTATATTAACAAATCAAAATATTTAACAACACGATAAAAACATTTAAAGAGAAAGAAATTCTAAGATTCACATTTGACGTCGCGTATTGTCATGGATATACGCATTATCCATGGTATAACACGTTTCATTATATTGCACTCTTTCTTCTTCTTTCTATCTTATTTTTGTGACGTGAGATTTGTGTGAAATAAAATTTAAAACTCTCAATCAGATGTCAAAAATATCGGTATAGTAACTACGAACTGCTACTTATTAACACTAATGAAAGAAAAAAATATTAACTTTATTCAAATACTAGCTGTACCTACGACTCTGTTCGCTTTACCAACTTTAAGCCTATAATATAAAATGCATGTACGTCAGCTTAAATTGAACCCTTGCTTAAAAGATACATTTCATGTTTCAAGTTAGTTTAGATCTTTACTATTAGACCAGGGTAGAAGCCTTTAAAAATAATAAAAAGTGAAAAAAAATAATAGTAGGATGAAACCCATTAGAAAAGGAAGGGAATATTATAAAAATGAAAGGAAAAATAATTTACGGGCGATCTGAGGTCGGGAAGGGGATGGGGGTGAGTTTTTAAGGGTAAAAAACGGTTTTTCTCGATTTCCGGCAAAACTAAGTCCTATCGAAAATAGTCAAATGGCAAAGTTGTAGGTAATAAAAAGATCTAAAACTTTTTTATTTACACTTTTTTCACATAACCTCAAAATTTATGTGAAAAATTCAAAAAACCAAGTTTTTGGTTTTTTATTTTTATCTTTTACAAAAAAAAAAAAAAAATTTTTAACGAAATTTGGTGAAAACTTACCTTTTTATGTCCCAAATACGCTGTAATTTATTTGATTAAAAATATTTATTTTTTCACCTTATTTTGAATTAATATCGAAAAAACAGCCTAATTTTCAATCGAAAACTCACCCGTCAAAATATCAGCTTTTTTCAAAAAGTTGGTATGTTTTCTGTTCGTTGAAATCTCTACTTTTCGATGGTGAAAAAAAAAAATATATGTTACTATAGTAAATCTTCTCAGAAAAAGCAAAAACTCGAAAAAAACTCGAATTCGATTTTTTTTTAATTATTATAAAAAATTTCATCTAAAAAATGTGATTGCTGCAATTTGTTTCAATTAAAAAGTTGATTTATTTAATGCTAATTACATTTATGTCATAGAAAATCTCATTATATAAAAATATAAATGTAAATCGTACAATTAAATGTAGATACTTTATTCTGATTACGTTATTCATTACAATATTTTTAACACATTAATCTTATGATTCATAAATACCTTATCTTCAATCCTACTACTATTTTTTTTGGTTTTAAAAATTATCGACCCTGGTCTATATAGTAAAGTTTACGATGTCTGAACTAACAAATCAAGTCCCTGGAAATATTTACGGGATAACCTGTAAAATATCTCCTTTCTAACAAAAAAGAATGAAATACGGACTACGCATTAAAGAATTACAACTAAGTACACATTTTTGACTTTCATCCTTTCTCAAGGGAACAGTGCTGAATATCGGGATAAAAAGTATCTTAGCTTCTAAGTATGCAATAATATTAAATCGCGTCCATATAAATTCGATTAGTAGTTTTGTCGTGATTTGCGGCCAAGATACAGACCAACTGGAAAAATTACGTATTTAGTGTCGATTATAGACTGACTGGCTCGTTGGGACAGTCGCAGTGACATTGCTTTCAGCTCCAGGGTTGTGGGTTCGATTCCCACCCCCTAGTCTGGGTGTAATATGTATTATATGTACGTTTATTATAAAAAAAATATATTATCTGCTATATATTAATCTGCTGTTATCCAAAACACGGGCATTAAGGTTGCCTAGCTTAGTAACAGACGACCGTATTAAACATATTATAATGCCCTCTGAATTGGACCTTTACAGACAGTAAAAATATAGCATTAAAAATCCAGACGAATTGTGGGTTCTGTACGTGCGTATTATGCATTACTTCGCGAAGCTTTGCCAATGTTGATAAACTAACGCGTAAATTCTTTTTGTGAATTGATCCTACAGACGACAGTATTGGACTAATTATTTTTCCAATTTATCACACTCCCATACATTTTTTTTTCAATTAAATCATCTTGGTTTTTATTACTATCCAAGAAGACAAGTATTTGAAACTTAAAGAATACTACTACTTTAGTTACTTTTAGATGAAATAATTTGAACGATTGACAAATTCCTATATCGACAGTTAAAAAAGGGAATTTTAAAGAAACATAACTTAAAAAGATACGGATCATTGTCATTATATTACAATTTGCTGATGACATCGATTCGATAATTGTTTGTTTATTAATTTTATTACCATTGTCAACTATTTGTCTGAACTTAAATATTTACCATAGAGCATATACTACTGGAGGCGAAGCTGCGTGTGAGTGAGAGAGAGAGAGATATGCTACGGACTATATGCTATTTCTCTGACTTCACCGGATAGAAACGGTTTATTTGGTCTTATGGTCAGCCGTGACCAATCGCATAGCGTCTAGAGAGAGAGCATGTGGTTCGATTAGTGTGTCTCTCTACAACCTCGTCTACACTTTCGGCCTACGGGAAGCTGCCTCCAAATAGTATATGCTCTAAGATACTTACTGAACTAAGCCTGTAATCGTCATACAGCGGGGCAAGGACGTTTTTTTTTTAATATAAAACGTAAACGTTTTTTAAATATAAACGTGGTTGATTGACCTACAAACCTTTTGTAGGTCAATCAACCACGCTGCTAGCAATGCGGTATGGGGGATAATTACCACGCATCTATACAGATACCAAGCAAATACTACGCGTGGTCCCAATGGGGGGACGGGGTAGAAAATTGTAAAAAAATGGTACTCATTTAGTATGGGTACGTTCCTTTATCAGGTTTTTATGATAGCTTTACGTGCTTTCCGAGGCACAAACATAAATATCCACTTCGGACAGGAATCGATTCCGCGACCGTCAGCATTAATGCTTTCATGGACCTGCGACATAAAAGGTAAGGTATAAATATATATGTATAATGCTTTTTAAATATAATATGTTGATGCAAAAAAAGAAATTCACCACCTACTATTTCTTGTAAGGTAAGTATTTTTATTTGAATATAAATAAAAAATTTAAAATAAAATATGATTGTTTCATTTCTTATTTTCTTTTGGTTTTGTATAAATAAAAACTCTATAATATTACATTAAAATATTTTATTATTTATTACATACTGAGAATAGAATTTTCTAACAAATATCCTGGTTCCTCGTCTAAAGGGATTTGTGCCAACTTCTTTCATCACATTCTTTGGCAGGATCTTACGATCCTCGCTGAAATGCTCTCTAAACAACTAGTAGGAATCTATACAGTAGTTCAATTAAACTATAACATCGGGATTAATTTAAATATCTACAAATAATTCTGTATTTCATATATGAAACGAAATTACAAATAAAATTATACATAAATTATTAAATTAAAAGCACCAATCAATCGAATTGAATATTTCTAAATTTTACTTTTTATTACAATTTTGGAATATATAATATTTTTTTTCTATTTAACATTTATAATATTAAATCTTTGTTACAAATATTAATATGGTATACACCTAGTTATTAAATTTATTTACCTAAAGGGAAACGTGGATATTCTGGATACTTTTTATAATTAATCGTAATTGAAGCGCCAAGGATTAACACATGTATACAACAAATAGAGATATACTTAAGTAACATTTTATTAAATTTTGGATGGTGTTCCTCCTCTAAGCGTACTCCCGAGCGCTTCAAAGACGATATAGGAATAAATTCGTAAAATTTTAAAACTACGTACAATAATGGACAACAAGACATCACTCAATGTGACTTGATATAAACAAATTTTTTTTAGGGAAATACCAGATGCGAAATGAAAAATATTCAGCATTATTTCTTACAAAATTTTATGCCTAATCTACCGTTCAAGTTTCAACGCCTAGAAATATAAAAATATGAAATGTCTATTAATTGTTGCATGTAGATCTGGTCAGCATGTAAGCTCTAATCGATAATTTGAATAGAACTGTTGCAAAAAACTAAAATATAAATAACTAAAGGGAAATTTCATCGAAAATTTACTAACTGGTATTCGGACGACAGTTGCTGAATTTCTACATTGTGGTTGTAATCGATTATATCCTTTATGGAAATATTCCTTTTTTTTTTTGCAGAAAAGTCTGAAAGTTCAGATAATATTTGATTTTCAGAATTTCTCAGCATTTTTCAGTTTTTTTTTTTTTATTAATGATAAGACTCGAGAGTATTTTCAAAGAAATCTGTAGAATACTGAAAGTCTTATCATTAATAATAAAATACTAATTGTAAAAAATTTTGAGAAGTCCAATATTGTGTAAAATTTCGGACTTTTCTGCAAAAAGGGGAATATTTCCATATGGGATCACATGAAGTACATATTACTCTACTATCTGTAAAGTATGGCAATAATAGGGTACTTTCGGTAGTGAAAAATAAATTATGAGATTTGATAAAAATTAAAATTTATGTAGAAATATACTTAAATATTCTGATTTTGAGTCATAAAAGCACATTAATGTGATATTATATTGAAATTAAAAGTCGTAATTTTTAATCTGTATATCACGTGATCTAAAACTCGAGCCGCCATGATGTGACGTCGTAAAGACAATGTTTCCGATGTACACTGCGAGCACTCCTCAGTGCTCTCACTAGTGAAAAATTCGTTCCTTTATTGAGTGCCAGTACATTGCCGCAATACCATATAGAAATATATGACGTCATTAATAGCATAATTTTTGTACTGTGAGCACTAGCGCTTTCTAAGTAAGGTGCTTTCAGTACTTTTGATCACTTGATTAAAAAATATAACAGCACGAATGATTTGTTATTCAAAAATGTCAACAATATTCAAAAATAAATTTTTGAATATTGTTGAATTTATTTTTGAACAGAAAACGTATACATGATAAATATTTTATTTGAAAACAATGTCGAAAAATTAGGATGATAGTATACTGGACTGCGTTCCGTTTTATCAGTAACCAGTATAGCAAACTAAAAAGTAACGGCTTCGCAGTATACTGAATTGACGTCACACCTCAGAGTGCTTTCAGTGTATAACGGAACACAACTTTACGCATATTACGTCATCAAAATAGGTTACCGCGTTTTCGCGGGAATTAAAAAGGTTTAAAATTTAATTTAATTTTATGGCAAGAAAGCGTGTTTATTTTGCTGAAATAATTTTTTTTGTGGCTTTTTATTACGAAAATTAACATTTTGAAGTACTTTTTCAAACATAGTAGAATACCCTATTGGATGAAATTATAACGTTTTAAGCTCAGGTGTACGAAGTAAATTTGTCAAATGTTAATCCTAAAAAGACCGAGTAACAAGATAATGTTAAGATGCAAAAAATATAAGTATGAAAAATTTTGAAAAGCGTTTACGTCAATTAAATAATGTCTTATTTATGAGAAATCAATACATATAATAAATAAAAAGGAATGCCTGTACAACTATATATAGGTATACAGGGTTAATTCTAAAACACCAGCAACCTCGCAGGACAAGATAGCTAACATTATGTACAACAACATTTGTTCTACCACTTTTGTTAATTTGTTAGATTTTATTTTCATACAAAAATAAATATTAATTTAATTTTACGCGAATGCAATAAACTCTACGCGCGTCCCAAAGATTAGGTAAATAACGACCACGTACTAATGTGAGGGGAAAGGTAGGAACGGGGCGGCGCTAGCGCCTTTGAACTTGACCTATTTAGCCAGCCGCGGCAGTCGGCGGCGGGCGACTTTGATGCGCGCGTGCGTCATATGATTTTGTGTGCTGCTCGTATTTATTTTATTCGTATCGATCGATGTATTGTACCTGTACTAAAGTTATTTTATAACCATGGTACCGCCGCTATTCTAATGTCGAATACACGGAAATGGTGAGGATACTGGCTAAGTGTGATGACAATGTGTCGGAAGCCTGTCGGCAATATGCAGCTAGATATTCGAACTTACCTACACCGAGCCGTGAGACAATGTCAACTCACCGAATCTGACAAACTAGCACGAGTAAATTTTTGTAACTAGTTCGGTTAACTAAAATAATTTGTGCGTTCAATCAAATTAAAACTAATTCGGAAGTGTTAGCACGTGTTAGTGAACAGCTGATTTTTAGGTGTTGTATGTGTGTTGGTTGTGATGGTGACTATTTTGAACGCTATCTGCGCGATACGCACCGACATGCGCGTTACTTTAACCTTAGAGGTAATATTTCGTTTGTAAATATTATTTTATTGTCAATTATTTTTAATTTTTTAATTATTGTAAATACGCTGATTTCACTTTTGAAATACTTATGCCCGCCTGTATTTAACAATAAAAAGTGAATAATACCTAGCTACCAATATTTGATATTAAATTGGTTTAATTAGACTTTAGTAAACGTTAAAGAATAATTACCTACGTTAATAATTTTCACATATTTTTTTATGTTCAGAATTCAGATACCTAATCTACATACCTACATTTTTATAGTATTGGCGGGCATACGGACAGTCGAAGCCTTTTGATGACTAGGTACCGGATGTCTACCGCACAACTGGTTGTGCTGTAACCTCTGGAAGTTATGCAGATGTGTTGCCCTCCTATACATACGATTTATTTGTTTTTTATCGTTTAATATAGCCAGTTCTAAGCCTGGTAAAGTATGAAGGGATTGTGGACTCAGTTTACGTATTGCAGGGACATGACAAAACAGAAATTTGATTATTCACTTAAGTCACTGCGATATACATACTATGATACTGCCCACAAACCCACCAAGCAATTTATATTAATTTTATTAACTAGAATTATCGGGCAGAGAAAGTGTTATTACTATTATTATGCAAGCGCGCCCGAGCGTCGCGTCATCCTTTCGATAATGAATGAAACATAGACTCTAAATTTCAGAGCAGTACAATAAAAGCTTAAAAAATCATTTTTAATTAATGTATTGAGTTATGTCAAAAGTCGTAGAACAAATGTTGTTGTACATAATGTTAGCTATCTTGTCCTGCGAGGTTGCTGGTGTTTTAGAATTAACCCTGTATATTAAGAAATTAAGATCGATTACGAAATTAATACTGTATAATAGAGGAATTCAATAATTTAAATTCATTTACTTTGTAAAATATTTATACAAAAAACTAAGTGCAAACGTGCAAAAGGCGACATTAATTTTTTTATCGTGATTTCTGTGAGCAACATAGTTAAAAGTTGATAAGCATATAAATGCTACCACAAACCTAATTACGATTTGTAAAAAATATACAACTACAAGCGCACACTTTCCTTACATTACTAATACAACAAAATCCACAAATATTTCATATAACTTAAACTTTTGTGTAACCTTATTACGGGCGTTTTGTTAAATAATATTCTTTCATACATTACAGTTGCTTTGACATCTTGGATCGATACTACCACCATTTCTTAAACAACCCATAAGATATCAATTCAAACTGCAATATTTATCACGCTGATCAGTACGCCAGCTTGTATTTGTCTCACTGGCACTCGGAGAAATTAGCTCAATTCATAAAAAATATAAATACCGAATTGAAAATACCAAATTATGTATTTTCTCCATCCAACACGAAAGCATCTTGTTTAAACTAAGGAAATCTAATTACAATATATCGTCTTATTTTGTTTGATATCAGTTAAAAATACATCGAAACTAAAATATTTAACTGCATATTAATATTTTCGTTTATTATGACACTCCACAGCTAAGTGCCTCTTTGAGACACTTCTTCTTCTTTTATTTTGGCTCCCTGAAGGATTTGCCATTTGAGACACTTATTTATTATCTGTCGACTGACTTCCTGAGAGCGCGCCTTTTTATCTGTCATTGTGATGACAGATTGACAGTTGTCACAATAACTTAAAATCGCCCAGGACCAAACTTCTATACATAATATCACAGCACTAACGTGCAAATCATTATAATTTGGCAGTAAATTTAAATTTTTTATCATCAAATATAAGTACTCTCTCGTTACTGTGTAAGTATTGTACCTTTGATAAGTGCGAAGAGGGGCACTAGGTTGCAACAGATGTCTTTATTACCTACTACTAAATATACATATACTCTGTATTCAATAGGACTCTGTTACTTAATAGTAAATACGTATTCCGTCTCATTCTGGCCATTCAGAATTGTCCTTAGTGTTTATTACGTCTCGAAAGAGTTAAATATAATTATGCTAATACGACCGCGATTCGAACTGTTTTACCGGAACGATCCAGTTGTGACGTTACGCTGTCTAACTGTAGCCGTTAAATCATTTAGCTGACGTCACGTCGCCCGGCAGTGATATCACTTCGTCCAGTAGTGACGTCACGCCGACGTAAGTTACTCAGCTTATCTCACACCGTCCCCCGTGACGTCATCCAGCTATCGCCTTCACAGATCTTCGCGCATCTCGGGCTCGGCTCTCTCTAGCGCTGGCTTAATCGTCTCTAACAATTTAGTCAACGCTTGCTCCGTCTGAAATTAAAATATGTCGCATTACAAGTAAACTTCGAAAACCGAAACCTCTTTTGAGTCTACGATATATAATAACGAGTGTGCAGTGTAAGAATGGTTTTTGAATGCAAGTTTCGTTTTTGAGTGGTACCTGTACGAGGTGTCGCACGGTGCGATCGAGTGCGTCCCGCCACGCCAGCAGTTGGCCACGTTGGCGGTGCGAGTGACGCTCCAATGCGCGCGCCCACTCCGCCGCCTGCGCCTCGGTTAGCGTGCTTATCCTAAGGGGAACGGATTGTTTAGTTAGACAAGTATATAGGATCATCACTATAAACTGCTATTATAGTTGGCAAGTTTTGCCAAATGTAGTGAGTATTATATATACTGTACATAATAAGTTTGTTAATATTAAAATATAATTACTTTAAACTTACTCATATTCATACATACACATACACAAGCCATAAGAAAACCCGCGCGATATCATTTATGATTATTGTTGTTTTTTTTCTTCGGCTTGAATAATTTGTGACCGGGAGTTCCCGGAGCACAATACAATTAAACTTAAACTGAAGAGTTTTTATTCTTAAGTATCTTTTTACATCTACCTAACAAAAAAATTACAGATTAGGATGACGATGTCAACATTACGTAAGTGCATATGTGTTAGGACTTCCAGCGATTTGGTTAGAAATTGAAATTTTAAGTAGAAACATTGGGAGTTAGTCGTAACAGTAACGTATTTCAGCTCGCATGGTCGAGCTCGGTGTGATATCTGTGGGAACTCTTCTCGATTCCCTGAGTGGCTATGACGTATATTTAATGTAAAGAGGATTTTTTGATGAATTTGAAATTGTCTTAACCTCAGTTTCAGCTAATCTCAGGATTTTACTGGCCCTTGTGGAAATATTTCTCTTTTTTGCAGAAAATTCCGAAATTTGAGACAATATTTGCCTTTTAGAGATTTCTCTGAAAAGATTCTGAAAGTCTTATCATACTAATAAAAAAAAAAAAAAAAACAGAAATGCTGAGACA
The DNA here is from genome assembly GCA_036937285.1 of Euphydryas editha. Lineage (NCBI taxonomy): Eukaryota > Metazoa > Arthropoda > Insecta > Lepidoptera > Nymphalidae > Euphydryas > Euphydryas editha. Next base: position 19,862,233 of record JAUPFZ010000014.1, read on the forward strand.
TTCTGAAAAAGGCAAATATTGCCTAAAATTTCGGATCTTTCTTCGAAAAATAGAAATATTTCCACAAAGGACCTACTTTTATTTTTTTTGGTCTGGAAGTCTTACGATGACGGAAGGTCACGGGCCACGAACAAGGTGCGACGTAGCAGAGGAGCGGCGACCGGAAGCGTGCGGGCACGTGGCGAGTAGAAGTAGTAGAGCGGCGTGCGACTGACCTGGTGTGCAGGTGGTCGAGGTCGAGGGCGCGGTCGGCGCGGCTCAGGCGCCAGTACAGCAGCGCGTTGAGCAGCAGCAGCGCGGCCAGCGCCAGCAGCAGAGGAGCGGCGACCGGAAGCGTGCGGGCACGTGGCGAGTAGAAGTAGTAGAGCGGCGTGCGACTGACCTGGTGTGCAGGTGGTCGAGGTCGAGGGCGCGGTCGGCGCGGCTCAGGCGCCAGTACAGCAGCGCGTTGAGCAGCAGCAGCGCGGCCAGCGCCAGCAGCAGAGGAGCGGCGACCGGAAGCGTGCGGGCACGTGGCGAGTAGAAGTAGTAGAGCGGCGTGCGACTGACCTGGTGTGCAGGTGGTCGAGGTCGAGGGCGCGGTCGGCGCGGCTCAGGCGCCAGTACAGCAGCGCGTTGAGCAGCAGCAGCGCGGCCAGCGCCAGCAGCAGAGGAGCGGCGACCGGAAGCGTGCGGGCACGTGGCGAGTAGAAGTAGTAGAGCGGCGTGCGACTGACCTGGTGTGCAGGTGGTCGAGGTCGAGGGCGCGGTCGGCGCGGCTCAGGCGCCAGTACAGCAGCGCGTTGAGCAGCAGCAGCGCGGCCAGCGCCAGCAGCAGAGGAGCGGCGACCGGAAGCGTGCGGGCACGTGGCGAGTAGAAGTAGTAGAGCGGCGTGCGACTGACCTGGTGTGCAGGTGGTCGAGGTCGAGGGCGCGGTCGGCGCGGCTCAGGCGCCAGTACAGCAGCGCGTTGAGCAGCAGCAGCGCGGCCAGCGCCAGCAGCAGAGGAGCGGCGACCGGAAGCGTGCGGGCACGTGGCGAGTAGAAGTAGTAGAGCGGCGTGCGACTGACCTGGTGTGCAGGTGGTCGAGGTCGAGGGCGCGGTCGGCGCGGCTCAGGCGCCAGTACAGCAGCGCGTTGAGCAGCAGCAGCGCGGCCAGCGCCAGCAGCAGAGGAGCGGCGACCGGAAGCGTGCGGGCACGTGGCGAGTAGAAGTAGTAGAGCGGCGTGCGACTGACCTGGTGTGCAGGTGGTCGAGGTCGAGGGCGCGGTCGGCGCGGCTCAGGCGCCAGTACAGCAGCGCGTTGAGCAGCAGCAGCGCGGCCAGCGCCAGCAGCAGAGGAGCGGCGACCGGAAGCGTGCGGGCACGTGGCGAGTAGAAGTAGTAGAGCGGCGTGCGACTGACCTGGTGTGCAGGTGGTCGAGGTCGAGGGCGCGGTCGGCGCGGCTCAGGCGCCAGTACAGCAGCGCGTTGAGCAGCAGCAGCGCGGCCAGCGCCAGCAGCAGAGGAGCGGCGACCGGAAGCGTGCGGGCACGTGGCGAGTAGAAGTAGTAGAGCGGCGTGCGACTGACCTGGTGTGCAGGTGGTCGAGGTCGAGGGCGCGGTCGGCGCGGCTCAGGCGCCAGTACAGCAGCGCGTTGAGCAGCAGCAGCGCGGCCAGCGCCAGCAGCAGAGGAGCGGCGACCGGAAGCGTGCGGGCACGTGGCGAGTAGAAGTAGTAGAGCGGCGTGCGACTGACCTGGTGTGCAGGTGGTCGAGGTCGAGGGCGCGGTCGGCGCGGCTCAGGCGCCAGTACAGCAGCGCGTTGAGCAGCAGCAGCGCGGCCAGCGCCAGCAGCAGAGGAGCGGCGACCGGAAGCGTGCGGGCACGTGGCGAGTAGAAGTAGTAGAGCGGCGTGCGACTGACCTGGTGTGCAGGTGGTCGAGGTCGAGGGCGCGGTCGGCGCGGCTCAGGCGCCAGTACAGCAGCGCGTTGAGCAGCAGCAGCGCGGCCAGCGCCAGCAGCAGAGGAGCGGCGACCGGAAGCGTGCGGGCACGTGGCGAGTAGAAGTAGTAGAGCGGCGTGCGACTGACCTGGTGTGCAGGTGGTCGAGGTCGAGGGCGCGGTCGGCGCGGCTCAGGCGCCAGTACAGCAGCGCGTTGAGCAGCAGCAGCGCGGCCAGCGCCAGCAGCAGAGGAGCGGCGACCGGAAGCGTGCGGGCACGTGGCGAGTAGAAGTAGTAGAGCGGCGTGCGACTGACCTGGTGTGCAGGTGGTCGAGGTCGAGGGCGCGGTCGGCGCGGCTCAGGCGCCAGTACAGCAGCGCGTTGAGCAGCAGCAGCGCGGCCAGCGCCAGCAGCAGAGGAGCGGCGACCGGAAGCGTGCGGGCACGTGGCGAGTAGAAGTAGTAGAGCGGCGTGCGACTGACCTGGTGTGCAGGTGGTCGAGGTCGAGGGCGCGGTCGGCGCGGCTCAGGCGCCAGTACAGCAGCGCGTTGAGCAGCAGCAGCGCGGCCAGCGCCAGCAGCAGAGGAGCGGCGACCGGAAGCGTGCGGGCACGTGGCGAGTAGAAGTAGTAGAGCGGCGTGCGACTGACCTGGTGTGCAGGTGGTCGAGGTCGAGGGCGCGGTCGGCGCGGCTCAGGCGCCAGTACAGCAGCGCGTTGAGCAGCAGCAGCGCGGCCAGCGCCAGCAGCAGAGGAGCGGCGACCGGAAGCGTGCGGGCACGTGGCGAGTAGAAGTAGTAGAGCGGCGTGCGACTGACCTGGTGTGCAGGTGGTCGAGGTCGAGGGCGCGGTCGGCGCGGCTCAGGCGCCAGTACAGCAGCGCGTTGAGCAGCAGCAGCGCGGCCAGCGCCAGCAGCAGAGGAGCGGCGACCGGAAGCGTGCGGGCACGTGGCGAGTAGAAGTAGTAGAGCGGCGTGCGACTGACCTGGTGTGCAGGTGGTCGAGGTCGAGGGCGCGGTCGGCGCGGCTCAGGCGCCAGTACAGCAGCGCGTTGAGCAGCAGCAGCGCGGCCAGCGCCAGCAGCAGAGGAGCGGCGACCGGAAGCGTGCGGGCACGTGGCGAGTAGAAGTAGTAGAGCGGCGTGCGACTGACCTGGTGTGCAGGTGGTCGAGGTCGAGGGCGCGGTCGGCGCGGCTCAGGCGCCAGTACAGCAGCGCGTTGAGCAGCAGCAGCGCGGCCAGCGCCAGCAGCAGAGGAGCGGCGACCGGAAGCGTGCGGGCACGTGGCGAGTAGAAGTAGTAGAGCGGCGTGCGACTGACCTGGTGTGCAGGTGGTCGAGGTCGAGGGCGCGGTCGGCGCGGCTCAGGCGCCAGTACAGCAGCGCGTTGAGCAGCAGCAGCGCGGCCAGCGCCAGCAGCAGAGGAGCGGCGACCGGAAGCGTGCGGGCACGTGGCGAGTAGAAGTAGTAGAGCGGCGTGCGACTGACCTGGTGTGCAGGTGGTCGAGGTCGAGGGCGCGGTCGGCGCGGCTCAGGCGCCAGTACAGCAGCGCGTTGAGCAGCAGCAGCGCGGCCAGCGCCAGCAGCAGAGGAGCGGCGACCGGAAGCGTGCGGGCACGTGGCGAGTAGAAGTAGTAGAGCGGCGTGCGACTGACCTGGTGTGCAGGTGGTCGAGGTCGAGGGCGCGGTCGGCGCGGCTCAGGCGCCAGTACAGCAGCGCGTTGAGCAGCAGCAGCGCGGCCAGCGCCAGCAGCAGAGGAGCGGCGACCGGAAGCGTGCGGGCACGTGGCGAGTAGAAGTAGTAGAGCGGCGTGCGACTGACCTGGTGTGCAGGTGGTCGAGGTCGAGGGCGCGGTCGGCGCGGCTCAGGCGCCAGTACAGCAGCGCGTTGAGCAGCAGCAGCGCGGCCAGCGCCAGCAGCAGAGGAGCGGCGACCGGAAGCGTGCGGGCACGTGGCGAGTAGAAGTAGTAGAGCGGCGTGCGACTGACCTGGTGTGCAGGTGGTCGAGGTCGAGGGCGCGGTCGGCGCGGCTCAGGCGCCAGTACAGCAGCGCGTTGAGCAGCAGCAGCGCGGCCAGCGCCAGCAGCAGAGGAGCGGCGACCGGAAGCGTGCGGGCACGTGGCGAGTAGAAGTAGTAGAGCGGCGTGCGACTGACCTGGTGTGCAGGTGGTCGAGGTCGAGGGCGCGGTCGGCGCGGCTCAGGCGCCAGTACAGCAGCGCGTTGAGCAGCAGCAGCGCGGCCAGCGCCAGCAGCAGAGGAGCGGCGACCGGAAGCGTGCGGGCACGTGGCGAGTAGAAGTAGTAGAGCGGCGTGCGACTGACCTGGTGTGCAGGTGGTCGAGGTCGAGGGCGCGGTCGGCGCGGCTCAGGCGCCAGTACAGCAGCGCGTTGAGCAGCAGCAGCGCGGCCAGCGCCAGCAGCAGAGGAGCGGCGACCGGAAGCGTGCGGGCACGTGGCGAGTAGAAGTAGTAGAGCGGCGTGCGACTGACCTGGTGTGCAGGTGGTCGAGGTCGAGGGCGCGGTCGGCGCGGCTCAGGCGCCAGTACAGCAGCGCGTTGAGCAGCAGCAGCGCGGCCAGCGCCAGCAGCAGAGGAGCGGCGACCGGAAGCGTGCGGGCACGTGGCGAGTAGAAGTAGTAGAGCGGCGTGCGACTGACCTGGTGTGCAGGTGGTCGAGGTCGAGGGCGCGGTCGGCGCGGCTCAGGCGCCAGTACAGCAGCGCGTTGAGCAGCAGCAGCGCGGCCAGCGCCAGCAGCAGAGGAGCGGCGACCGGAAGCGTGCGGGCACGTGGCGAGTAGAAGTAGTAGAGCGGCGTGCGACTGACCTGGTGTGCAGGTGGTCGAGGTCGAGGGCGCGGTCGGCGCGGCTCAGGCGCCAGTACAGCAGCGCGTTGAGCAGCAGCAGCGCGGCCAGCGCCAGCAGCAGAGGAGCGGCGACCGGAAGCGTGCGGGCACGTGGCGAGTAGAAGTAGTAGAGCGGCGTGCGACTGACCTGGTGTGCAGGTGGTCGAGGTCGAGGGCGCGGTCGGCGCGGCTCAGGCGCCAGTACAGCAGCGCGTTGAGCAGCAGCAGCGCGGCCAGCGCCAGCAGCAGAGGAGCGGCGACCGGAAGCGTGCGGGCACGTGGCGAGTAGAAGTAGTAGAGCGGCGTGCGACTGACCTGGTGTGCAGGTGGTCGAGGTCGAGGGCGCGGTCGGCGCGGCTCAGGCGCCAGTACAGCAGCGCGTTGAGCAGCAGCAGCGCGGCCAGCGCCAGCAGCAGAGGAGCGGCGACCGGAAGCGTGCGGGCACGTGGCGAGTAGAAGTAGTAGAGCGGCGTGCGACTGACCTGGTGTGCAGGTGGTCGAGGTCGAGGGCGCGGTCGGCGCGGCTCAGGCGCCAGTACAGCAGCGCGTTGAGCAGCAGCAGCGCGGCCAGCGCCAGCAGCAGAGGAGCGGCGACCGGAAGCGTGCGGGCACGTGGCGAGTAGAAGTAGTAGAGCGGCGTGCGACTGACCTGGTGTGCAGGTGGTCGAGGTCGAGGGCGCGGTCGGCGCGGCTCAGGCGCCAGTACAGCAGCGCGTTGAGCAGCAGCAGCGCGGCCAGCGCCAGCAGCAGAGGAGCGGCGACCGGAAGCGTGCGGGCACGTGGCGAGTAGAAGTAGTAGAGCGGCGTGCGACTGACCTGGTGTGCAGGTGGTCGAGGTCGAGGGCGCGGTCGGCGCGGCTCAGGCGCCAGTACAGCAGCGCGTTGAGCAGCAGCAGCGCGGCCAGCGCCAGCAGCAGAGGAGCGGCGACCGGAAGCGTGCGGGCACGTGGCGAGTAGAAGTAGTAGAGCGGCGTGCGACTGACCTGGTGTGCAGGTGGTCGAGGTCGAGGGCGCGGTCGGCGCGGCTCAGGCGCCAGTACAGCAGCGCGTTGAGCAGCAGCAGCGCGGCCAGCGCCAGCAGCAGAGGAGCGGCGACCGGAAGCGTGCGGGCACGTGGCGAGTAGAAGTAGTAGAGCGGCGTGCGACTGACCTGGTGTGCAGGTGGTCGAGGTCGAGGGCGCGGTCGGCGCGGCTCAGGCGCCAGTACAGCAGCGCGTTGAGCAGCAGCAGCGCGGCCAGCGCCAGCAGCAGAGGAGCGGCGACCGGAAGCGTGCGGGCACGTGGCGAGTAGAAGTAGTAGAGCGGCGTGCGACTGACCTGGTGTGCAGGTGGTCGAGGTCGAGGGCGCGGTCGGCGCGGCTCAGGCGCCAGTACAGCAGCGCGTTGAGCAGCAGCAGCGCGGCCAGCGCCAGCAGCAGAGGAGCGGCGACCGGAAGCGTGCGGGCACGTGGCGAGTAGAAGTAGTAGAGCGGCGTGCGACTGACCTGGTGTGCAGGTGGTCGAGGTCGAGGGCGCGGTCGGCGCGGCTCAGGCGCCAGTACAGCAGCGCGTTGAGCAGCAGCAGCGCGGCCAGCGCCAGCAGCAGAGGAGCGGCGACCGGAAGCGTGCGGGCACGTGGCGAGTAGAAGTAGTAGAGCGGCGTGCGACTGACCTGGTGTGCAGGTGGTCGAGGTCGAGGGCGCGGTCGGCGCGGCTCAGGCGCCAGTACAGCAGCGCGTTGAGCAGCAGCAGCGCGGCCAGCGCCAGCAGCAGAGGAGCGGCGACCGGAAGCGTGCGGGCACGTGGCGAGTAGAAGTAGTAGAGCGGCGTGCGACTGACCTGGTGTGCAGGTGGTCGAGGTCGAGGGCGCGGTCGGCGCGGCTCAGGCGCCAGTACAGCAGCGCGTTGAGCAGCAGCAGCGCGGCCAGCGCCAGCAGCAGAGGAGCGGCGACCGGAAGCGTGCGGGCACGTGGCGAGTAGAAGTAGTAGAGCGGCGTGCGACTGACCTGGTGTGCAGGTGGTCGAGGTCGAGGGCGCGGTCGGCGCGGCTCAGGCGCCAGTACAGCAGCGCGTTGAGCAGCAGCAGCGCGGCCAGCGCCAGCAGCAGAGGAGCGGCGACCGGAAGCGTGCGGGCACGTGGCGAGTAGAAGTAGTAGAGCGGCGTGCGACTGACCTGGTGTGCAGGTGGTCGAGGTCGAGGGCGCGGTCGGCGCGGCTCAGGCGCCAGTACAGCAGCGCGTTGAGCAGCAGCAGCGCGGCCAGCGCCAGCAGCAGAGGAGCGGCGACCGGAAGCGTGCGGGCACGTGGCGAGTAGAAGTAGTAGAGCGGCGTGCGACTGACCTGGTGTGCAGGTGGTCGAGGTCGAGGGCGCGGTCGGCGCGGCTCAGGCGCCAGTACAGCAGCGCGTTGAGCAGCAGCAGCGCGGCCAGCGCCAGCAGCAGAGGAGCGGCGACCGGAAGCGTGCGGGCACGTGGCGAGTAGAAGTAGTAGAGCGGCGTGCGACTGACCTGGTGTGCAGGTGGTCGAGGTCGAGGGCGCGGTCGGCGCGGCTCAGGCGCCAGTACAGCAGCGCGTTGAGCAGCAGCAGCGCGGCCAGCGCCAGCAGCAGAGGAGCGGCGACCGGAAGCGTGCGGGCACGTGGCGAGTAGAAGTAGTAGAGCGGCGTGCGACTGACCTGGTGTGCAGGTGGTCGAGGTCGAGGGCGCGGTCGGCGCGGCTCAGGCGCCAGTACAGCAGCGCGTTGAGCAGCAGCAGCGCGGCCAGCGCCAGCAGCAGAGGAGCGGCGACCGGAAGCGTGCGGGCACGTGGCGAGTAGAAGTAGTAGAGCGGCGTGCGACTGACCTGGTGTGCAGGTGGTCGAGGTCGAGGGCGCGGTCGGCGCGGCTCAGGCGCCAGTACAGCAGCGCGTTGAGCAGCAGCAGCGCGGCCAGCGCCAGCAGCAGAGGAGCGGCGACCGGAAGCGTGCGGGCACGTGGCGAGTAGAAGTAGTAGAGCGGCGTGCGACTGACCTGGTGTGCAGGTGGTCGAGGTCGAGGGCGCGGTCGGCGCGGCTCAGGCGCCAGTACAGCAGCGCGTTGAGCAGCAGCAGCGCGGCCAGCGCCAGCAGCAGAGGAGCGGCGACCGGAAGCGTGCGGGCACGTGGCGAGTAGAAGTAGTAGAGCGGCGTGCGACTGACCTGGTGTGCAGGTGGTCGAGGTCGAGGGCGCGGTCGGCGCGGCTCAGGCGCCAGTACAGCAGCGCGTTGAGCAGCAGCAGCGCGGCCAGCGCCAGCAGCAGAGGAGCGGCGACCGGAAGCGTGCGGGCACGTGGCGAGTAGAAGTAGTAGAGCGGCGTGCGACTGACCTGGTGTGCAGGTGGTCGAGGTCGAGGGCGCGGTCGGCGCGGCTCAGGCGCCAGTACAGCAGCGCGTTGAGCAGCAGCAGCGCGGCCAGCGCCAGCAGCAGAGGAGCGGCGACCGGAAGCGTGCGGGCACGTGGCGAGTAGAAGTAGTAGAGCGGCGTGCGACTGACCTGGTGTGCAGGTGGTCGAGGTCGAGGGCGCGGTCGGCGCGGCTCAGGCGCCAGTACAGCAGCGCGTTGAGCAGCAGCAGCGCGGCCAGCGCCAGCAGCAGAGGAGCGGCGACCGGAAGCGTGCGGGCACGTGGCGAGTAGAAGTAGTAGAGCGGCGTGCGACTGACCTGGTGTGCAGGTGGTCGAGGTCGAGGGCGCGGTCGGCGCGGCTCAGGCGCCAGTACAGCAGCGCGTTGAGCAGCAGCAGCGCGGCCAGCGCCAGCAGCAGAGGAGCGGCGACCGGAAGCGTGCGGGCACGTGGCGAGTAGAAGTAGTAGAGCGGCGTGCGACTGACCTGGTGTGCAGGTGGTCGAGGTCGAGGGCGCGGTCGGCGCGGCTCAGGCGCCAGTACAGCAGCGCGTTGAGCAGCAGCAGCGCGGCCAGCGCCAGCAGCAGAGGAGCGGCGACCGGAAGCGTGCGGGCACGTGGCGAGTAGAAGTAGTAGAGCGGCGTGCGACTGACCTGGTGTGCAGGTGGTCGAGGTCGAGGGCGCGGTCGGCGCGGCTCAGGCGCCAGTACAGCAGCGCGTTGAGCAGCAGCAGCGCGGCCAGCGCCAGCAGCAGAGGAGCGGCGACCGGAAGCGTGCGGGCACGTGGCGAGTAGAAGTAGTAGAGCGGCGTGCGACTGACCTGGTGTGCAGGTGGTCGAGGTCGAGGGCGCGGTCGGCGCGGCTCAGGCGCCAGTACAGCAGCGCGTTGAGCAGCAGCAGCGCGGCCAGCGCCAGCAGCAGCCACGCGCCGCGTCCCGCGCCGCCCGCCGCCCGCGCTCCTCGCGCCGCGCCGCCCGCCGGCAGCGCTGCCGGCGCGCTCAGCGGGGACACTACGGTGTGCATCGGGGAAGGTTATCGATAATTATCGGATCAAAAGATATCGATAATTTTTCTGTCTTGCGCGGGTGCACAAAAAAAAAAACGTCGCGACTCGGTAATAATATTTAACCTTCATTCCGATCTCATCCTTAATCCTAATTCCTAAAAAAATGGGTCATCGTTTTTACCCACCTATCCAAATAATTACTCGATAACTATAGGATGAAATATATCGAAAATTATCGATAAATATCGGATCAAAATTATCAAATCACATATATCGATACCACACGATAATTATTATCGAATGAAAAATTATCGAGTAGTTACAATTATCGATAATTATCGCACACTCTTAGGACACTGCGCACGCGCACGCCTAGGAGCTCCGCCGTGGCCCTGTGTGGCGCCAGCTCAACGGAAACTCGCATCCGATACTTGTGTTTGGACTAGTACTTCCGATCTGGGAGCTAGTCCCCAGGGCCCGACGTGCCTTAGAGGGCACGTCTAGCGGTCCGTCTCAGTCGTTGTCGCGAGCCTCCGGTGAGGGTCGTTACTTTGACGGTTTACTATAGTTAGTAGTTAGTTTTGTAGTTACTTTAGTAAGTATAGTTTAGTTTATTCATAAAATATTAATCGATTCGATTCATGTTTCTTCCGTTTTACATTTTTGAAGTTTAAAAAAGTAAAATATGTAATCCTGACACAAACATGTACCATTATTAACTACAAGGATGGAAGAGACAAGTCCATTAAATTCATGTGACGTGATTTATAACTGATTCTATTTGACAGATTTAATAAATTTTCCGATTATTATTAATTTATTACGATTAGATTATTTATAATTGTTAACATATTAATTGTGTGACGTCAAAGGTTATAAGGGCGACATTTTGCTTAAAACAGCATCTCAAATCTCATTAATTAATTGAGTTTTTTCTGGATAAAATAATAAAAAACAAATTAAGCAACATCATCTACTGTTAATATAATAATGAAATATAATGAAAATATATATTTTTTTGTATTCCACGAGCACAGCTACGTGTAGTTGCTTCCTACGCAGGCGCCTGTTGTGGGTAGCGTGTAATGTGGTGTGTGGTGTGTGAGTGTAGCGTGTAATGCGGTGTGTAGTGGGAGTGCGGTCGCGGCTGGTACCCACCGTCCCGGCGGCGGCGGCGGCGCGGGTGGCCGCGCGCGGCGGCGGCGGGCGCGGGGCGCGCGGCGGCTCGCAGTCGCGATGTCAGCTCGCGCCCGAAATCCTCTAGCCCGCTGATTGCGTTCTTCTCCAGAAAACCTGCAGGCGGACAACTTTTAATTAAGTTCTGAAAAACTAAATTATTCTGATATAGTAGTGTAAGAAAGCCCCATTAACGCAGCGGTCGCGAGTTAGTTTTCCGCTCTGAGCCAATATTAGGTCCTTACATGTGATAGGGTACGTTTTGGTCCAATATTTTCGTCCTGGAAATTTTAAGCCACAGACCGTAAGACCCTTTTGCATTTTTAAATAAAAATTCTAAGAACCTTACATTTTAGACTTTCCAGAGCCTCGAAGAGTACGTAAAACCGTCATTTCTAGTCGATATCACGAGCAGTCCTGTGGATCTATCACGTATCTTGCGCGATCGCGAGAAATCGCTGTGGTGTCAAATTTCAACACTAGCTGAGCCTCAATTAGTATTAAAGTTTAACACCATAGCGATTTTTCGCGATTGCGCAATTTACGTAATAGCTTTTTTTTTTTTCGTTTTGGCGGAAAAAATGTATCTAAACGCACACCCCGTCGTCCAGGGAGACAACTGGATAATGTAGGGCCCCTACCCACTAAAATAACCCGCCGTGCGGCTTTATTAACCCCCCCCCCCACCCCGCTTACAAGGCGGACCACGGGTACTGCGTACGTCTCTCCGTGGCCCACAGGCGGCAGCCCCATCGGACGCAAGTTACTTAATAGTTCCACTAGAAGCGAGAGGCGCTCACCCTTGACGAGCGGCCACATGCTCTTCTTGTAGTGCACGCCGCCGTACAGAGCAAGCGAGGCGCCGGCCTCGCGCCGCTCCAGGCAGTAGTGCGCTTGTACGCTGAAGTAGTCCGCGTACGGGATGCCTGCGTTGTCACTGGTGCAGTCGATGGAGTAAACGGCGCCGGGCCGGCTGCACTTGTTGATCACCTGCCACACGCATCCGTCCGTCTTTTATGGTGGCGGTTCGCGCCCGCGACAGGAGAGGCAAGAGACCGCGACAAGTTATATCATTGGTTGTCTCGGTTCTGTTGTCTCTGTCTCTTCTGTCGTGGTTGCCTGTCGCGGGCGCGAGCCGCCACCATCAGCGAAATCTACCTTAATCTCACCTGGGGGAGAGGGTGGTCTCGGCTAATATCACGTAACTTTTTTTTTTCATTAAACATCTAAATACTAGTCTTAAATATATAATTATGAAAATTGTTTTGTTCAAATAAATCTAATGTAATCGAGCACAGATTAAGTCATTTAGATTACAAATACGCATTAAAAAAAATTCAAGTGAGCTTAGAGGAGGGGGGGTCAAAAAATTTGCAAAATTGTCTCACGTAATAAATGGATACCCTCATAAGATGTTGCGCACGACTCGTTCGCACTCGATACGGCGGATTCGACTCGTTTTATTCTTTAGCTGAACTTTAGCATAGTCACTTACAAGGCATTGTACTCGTTCGAATTGCGATCAATCTTTGGATATTTCAGTATAATTCCCATCGAACATGTGGCTAATATAGCTATTTAATTTTTTTATTGGTCGATCTTTTTAAAAGGACAACATAATTTATATGTCTTTGGTTCAAATAGTAATAAATTTTCAAAAAATATAACAATAAGGTTCAACTGGTGGTAACTTTTGCAAAATTATTCTTAGATGAAACAATGTAACCGAGTGAATCAGCATTTATTTAAAAACACTATGTTTATTGTTTTGGCTAAGCACCGCTATGTAAGTAGGTACAAGCTAAAGCAGTCAAGTAAATAATAATTTTCAAACTTTTCACATAAAAATATTTACAAATGATTCTACGACGAAATTAAGTAGGTTTAGAATTTAAAAAGAAATTACCATTTTTGTTTATTTTTATGGAAAAACTCATGGATTACATAACATTAAGTAACAAGGCCAAAGTTCAATGGACTCAACGATAAACATTATACAATGGTTACGTTTTTTACACATACCGAAACTATTAAATATTAATAAAAGATACGAACCTGCGTCTCGGTAACTTGGACATCTTTAGGTCCCATGGGTCCAGCTGTTAAGTTTAACGTATACTTCACTTGTCGGCATTTGAGTCCGTTCTGCGGCTGCCATGGTGCCTTGAAAGAGTAATCATTATCATTAGAAATGCTGAGAAATTATCTTCATAATTAATGTCAATCAAACATTTGCATTTTATTTTTGGTAGGAAATTAAAAGGCACGAATTGGCAGTGAAGAGGTAATTGCTTTTGGGAGAATTGTGGGTAGTTCAGTGTTGTAAAAATGCTAGATAATTCGAGCTTGAGCATCAACAGTGATATGTGTACGTTACAAACTCAACTACTCCCTACTCGCAGCGAGCAATCCTTAAGACGGCAGCTTCTCTTCCTTTTAGATATCCAACCGCCGAACTTTATAGACTTTGGGACGTTTTATATGTGAGACAACTGTTTATAACGCGTGTTTTGATGAAAAAGCATGCTGAGCTCCCATATGACCCAGACTTAAGCAAGACAAGAGACGAAAAGGTAAAGTATGTTCCACCGTCAAGGTTTCCACTACTCTAGCTCGAAAACACTACTATTACCTCGGGAACTTTTTGTATAACCGGATTAACTCTCGAATACCTATTTATCACCTTCCTAGACTCAAATGTAAATTCACCATTACCAATTGGCTCAAATCATTCACCTATGTTGAAACTGAAAGACTCCTTATTCCTTAATCAGCTGACTTACCTAAGTTTTCTTTAGTTTACTTTAGTTTTGTTTTTGTAATTGTTGTTATTAGTAATTTTTTTTCTTTTTTTTCTCTCTCTATGACTCATTTATGGTACCCTAGTTAACATTTAACATTAACTGTATACTTATATTATTCATGCCATCACCTATGACGTTTGTTTCCATTTACTTAGTTCGGAACATCTGATCATGAATTCGAATCCGTGGGGGGACCTGGTGACCGATAGTACAGGTATTGTATACCTTTTTTGGGCACCAGTTCTTCACTAATCAAGTTGTCATATTAGTAGTAAGATCTTAATTAAGCAGTAGATTTATTGTAAAAATCATTGTGAAATAAATCATTATTATTATTATATTATTATTACTCGTAAAGGACGCAATAATGTAACCACACACTTTAAAAATAATAATTTTAAACCATGAAGAACGATCGGCTTATATATTTTATTAGTGAGTCCGAAAGTCTGTGTTTATTTAAACTACCCTCGGTTACAATAAAAAAGTTTTTACGTGATGAGATTCGAACGTTCTAGGCCAAGTTTTGAACTCTCGTAAGTCTTGAACGCATTATCGTTTAAAACCATAGCATTGGAAGCTCATAAGCGTCGACTTAAAACGTTCTTATTTTAACATCACTAGTAATTCATTATTATATGTATGTATTTGATGAGGTTATTTTATACTTCGTAAAATTTATATTTGTAATTTCACGTGCATCGAAGAACAGTCTTATCAACAAAGAAAAAAAAAAATGTACTCAAATAATGCCATCTAATAGAGAAGCATAATCGTTTAAAAAAACATATCAAACAAATGTCATTCTTTACAATTTTTTAACAGATTAAAGGATATATTAATTATAATAAATCAAAACCCTTTCTTTAATTTCCTAATTCATTGACTTAAGATTAAAGCCATTCCGATTCTAATAGACGGATTTATATATTTTAATCAAATTTAGATATTAAATGTAAAATTACAAAATAATCAATTATATTAACATTTTAACAAGCATTTAAATAAATGATTAAACAAACCTGCACGTAATCCGTGGCGCCCCTCGCAGCTAACAGTTCCAGGTTGAACTTAGAGTTTGTGAATATCATCGTGAACAGCTGGTCTATGGTGAAGGGGAACTCATCTTGGAACAGCAGCTTACCCTCATGGGGAGCCGTGCACTTCCCATCTTCACCTTTGCTAGAGGAAGTTTTTAAGAGTTTTTTGTTACTGTACTGTACTATATCATCTGACTACTGTACTGTACTATACCCACTGCTGAGCGAAGGCCTCTTATATAGAAGAAGGGTTAGAGCTTAATCCACCACGCTCCATTGCGGGTTTGCGGATAATTTCCCTACCATGAGTAACGATCGTTATCGGGTGTCTATGATATCAACCGGGACCGACGACTTTACGTGATCTCCGAGGTACGTTGTGGAGACCCACAAGGACATACACCCCAGACCGGAAACAAATATTTGTACAAATACAAGTATCAGTTACGAGCGGGATTCGAACCCGTGACCGCCGGCGCGCAATTTGAGGCTACTACTCGCACCACTACACAAGAACGGTCGTTAGGCTACAACAAATATGATTCAGTGGATAGGAACGCATCTAATTAAGTTAAAAAAAATCATTCGTAAGATAATAATTATAAGAATCGTATGCCCAGTAGTGGGCCGTTTAATGACTTGACCCACAATGTTACATTGTAAGTTGGTGAATATAAATATCTCAGCGAAACATACGAGTTCCTTACAACGTTTTTCTTCACCGACAACGAGATTAATATTAGGCTTTTGAACTTAATTCATGGTTACTAGGTCGGATTTTCAAAATGGACCCTTAGGTATCGGGTAAAGTGTTACATCAACCGTGTCATCTCGACTAGATTATAATTGAAGCTGTATTATCTATCAAACAAAGTGTCACTAACTTGTTGTGTTTTTCGGGTTCACTCTCGCTGGTGTCTGACATGTCCGTTGGTAGAGTGTCGCCAATCTCTTCTTCTCTGTCGCGAAACTCTGTGTCGCCGTTTATTACTATAAAAAAAGAACATTAAACATGTTACTATATGTCTACGACTACCGACAATTAAAATGACTTAATTGTAAGAAGTGACAAAAACAACGAAGAAAAAAATTATTCACTACAACACTAATACATTAATAATCATACTAATCATACGAATATTATAAATGCGAAAGTTTGTTTGTTACGCTTTCACGCGAAAAATACTAAACCGATCATCACGAAACTTTGTACACATATTCTTGGAAGTATTAGAAGTAACATAGGATATATGTTTTTTCTGTTTTTGGTTGCGATAGCCGACATATACGCGGGCGAAGTTGCGGACAGAAGCTAGTATCTTATAATGAATTTAATATTAGAATTGGTAGTATCCCATTTTCAAAGAATTTACAAATTTTTAAAAGTTTTATAAAGTGTATAAAAAAAAACCAACTTATATAATTCTGTAAAAAAATAAACATAAAGCTAGCCAGTCTCTTTCTAAACATTATGGTAAATGAATTGATGTGCCAAGACTGGCACATCGCTGGTATGGAAATGCCAAAATTGTCATTTGAAACAGATTCACCTTAAAAATAATGTTTTATTTTATTTACATTTGTATAATAAGTAAAATTATTTTTTCTTTATTATAATATATATTATTAACTAATTTCATATTATTATTTTTAAAACAGAGTTAGAATAGAGCACAGAATATTTGAAATTTTAAAGTTAACGTAACGCTACATGTAATTTAATATGACATAAGAGCAATAATTAATATTTATACAAATGCAATATATGTATATATATGGAATATACACCATAAATATGAATAGAGACCTAGGATCATTTATTTAGGTGAACAACGTGTGAACGTATGTGTCGGTGAGTGTGAGGGGCGTGCGTGTGTGCGTGCATGGTGTGTACGAGTATGTGATTGTGTATCAAAAACAATAGAAGCAATGTAATCTAAATTATATCTTTATAATGTATATTTTGTTTTTCTTTTAAAATAAATATTTGTATAGGCCATATAGGTGTATGTCGTGATCTGCGCCTCTGTGTTTTTGTTGTGTATGTTTCCGGACTCTCGACACAGGATTTAATTCTGCTGGTAACAGCTGAGTGTTACGTGTTTATTCGTTTATTACCTTCTTCGGCGCACTCCACAATACCGTCCACAAACTCGCCGGGCCATAGTTTGACCGGCGTCGTATCGACCACAACAAACCCATCCTCAATCCTATGCGAAAATTCTTCACCCCCCATATATACGTGCTTAACGGCACGATTCAATACTGTCAACATATAAACATCCCACATTATTTGTAACCTTGGTATGTTTTATATAGCAACACTTTCGAAAGTCAAACTATTTCAAATATTCTTATTAAACCAAAGCTCTTCCAATAAAACGCTCCACTACAACTTTTATTTTAACGCGATGACAAAATTGTAACAAATGTTTTCAATTGACTAACTTAATTTTTTTATTTAATTTAAACGTTCTACGTCCTTAAAAGAACAAGTTAAACTGACTTATAACCGACTTGCTATAGTTTATATATACATTATGACCCCGCTTAACTTAACGCTGTTTCGGTTTAACGATCTTTTATTTGAATTGTAGGATTCCCCGAAATTGCACGCAGCGTTAGGCTACCCGATATCTGAAGCAGTTTATATGTGTTTCTTCTTAAGACCCCGGTTCGAGTCCCAGATGTCTCCAGTCCGATTTATCTTTCCCCCTTTTTTTAAGTTCCTTCTTTTGTGAGGAAAACTATTATTGGGAGCCCTTTATCAACGCGTCTAATTCGTATCTAAAAAAAAGCAAGAAACAGGTCCAGATGGGTACTGATTTTTAGTTTTTATCATGGGTGATAATAAAAAACACGAAAATAAAATGCTAGTGGTAGTCATTAGAAAATTAGATACCTGACCAATTGTCTACCCATCTTCTCCTGACCCCTTTGTTTACATAATGAGATAACCTCGTTTAAAGCTGTTTCACATTACGCTCTACTTTGATGGAACGTATACCCCGCGTTAAGCGAGGTCTTACAGTTGTGAATTCGAGTGCAGTTAGGGGGCGTTCGAGTATTACGTAACGCAATTTTTGAAGGTTTTTGAACCTCCCTCGCTACCATGTAACGCGTTGTAACGTTGTTCCCCCCCCCCTACTCTGAGCGTTACGTAACACACAAGTAAACATTTTCACCTAAAAACACAATTATTTAATACATCATAACAATGATGTAAAATACAATCGAGGGACTTACCGTAAGCCATAAACGAAAAGGGTTGCCAACTTTTGAGGACTTTAATTTCCTACTTTTTAATTTAAATAAAAAAAAATCAAAGTTACATACCGCATTTTATGAACCCTCCTCCCGCCCTTGTAACGCATCGTAACGTTTTACAAGACCCCCCCCCCCAAATTGCGTTACGTAATACTTGAATGCCCCCTTAATAAGCAATAATCAAATTGAAATGTAAATATGTAATTAATATATACGTTTACATTTTAAATAAATAAATAATTATAATTTTTAAGCAAATGTCACTTAGCTATCCATTGACATTTTAATGAGGAATTTAAAATTACAATGTTTAAGTAATTAATGAAAGGCCCCTTCTCCTATAGAGATAAGATGCCTTTGCACAGCAGTGGGGTGTTTACAGGCTGATTCAGTTTTATTTTTAAGTATTAATTAGGTACTCCGTAATATTATTAACTAGCTTTTACTCGCGACTTCGTACACGTGAAGAAGATACAACTTTATTAATTTTATTTATTTATTTATTTATATATATATATAAATAGACTAAATAGTTACACCACCAACTTCTCACTAAATATTAATAAAAGGTTTAACTAACCGGTATTGTTCGAAGTGTCTTTAAAGGTGTAACACGACATTGATTATAAATATAGGAGTTAAACAAAGCTAATACTTTAACTTTAAAAATAAATATTATATTTTTAAATATCTAAATAGTGCAAAAGAAACAACAATACATATTTAATTATAATAAAGAAATAAATTATTATTATAAGTAATTACGGTTGATTGATATTTGCAGTAGTTAACAATTCATTTTCTATTATGATAAAAGATGTCTATATCGCTGATCGATGATAACTCATTAAACGTAATAATGAGTCTATTAATGGGTGTGTATTTTACCTAATTTCTTCTTGAAATTGGAGTCCAAAAAGATTTTTTAATGGATGTTTGGGAATCGATCAAGGAATTGTTATGTTGATATGTTGAAGTAAATCAATCAATAATAATGGTAACAATTCTCCATGGATTAGTTTGTGTAGGTTCAAGATATCACTGATTTTACGACCACTTTTAAGCTACTTCATTTTGAAGTATTTAAGCTGAATTGAGCTGTATCAGCCTGTAAACGTCCCACTGCTGGCCTCTTTTCGATATAGGAGAAGGGTTAAAACATAATCCGCCACGCTGCTCTACTGCGGGTTGGCAGATAATATTCCATATCATGAGAAACGATCGCTATCAGATTATTACAACAACCGGGACCGACGGTTTTACGTGCTCTCCGAGGCACGGTGGGGAGACCCACAAGGACACACACCCAGACCGGAAACAAACATTTGTACAAATACAAATATCGGCCCCGAGCGGGAATCGAACCCGCGACCGCCGGCGTTGAGGCGACTACTCGCACCATAATACATAAAAACGCCTACGTAAGAACGGTCGTAAATTTTTTCGAGTTTTTTAAAAAGGGTTCCAAGTTGGATAATCATATTCAAGAATTGATCACACAAGAAAATAGTGTATTGCAAGAAATGTAGGCGTATTTTTATAGCCTTTGAATGTAAGTTTAACAAAACCTAATGTTTCCCATGCATAGGAATCGTTTAATCAGTGCCGAATTAAGGCCAGTATATCCCAAATCACCTGTTTTTGATAGAGTTTTAAACATAGTAATATTCATTTTTTTGATCCGTTAAAAATATATGTTATAGTTTAACAAACGTTCTTGATTATTCAACGGTTCAAAACACGATAATTGTAACTTGACTCGATAAAAAAAAAACATAAAGAAAGGATGTTTTTGATTATTTTTCGAGTTTTATTCGAAGAATATCAGATTTTAAGTTACAATATTCACATGTAAAAATAGGTAATAACTTTTAGTAGAACATTTAATGGTTACTTTTTTAAATAAATGTTTCTATTTTTTTTAAATATTAAATATTTAAATTATATAAGAAAACGGCCCGCGCGCCTCGCTTTAGTTGCCTGCGAGGCGTCATCGAAGTAGGACCTGTATCTCTGCTGTCTGGCGGCGTCCCCCCCCCCCCTCTAAAGATTGGATTTTTTTTTATAACAAAAATATCCACGGGCTTATATTTGCCCGTGCCTTTTTTAATTAAATGTATAAGATTGTTAATATAGTTTCATGCGTACTATTTTAGACTTACATTAGCTAGACTTATTGTCAGGATCTCTATGACGCGAGTCCGTATACTGACCATTATTTATTTATTATTATTATAATTTTTTTTAATACATATAATCATATTTACATACATATAATCATTTTTAATAAACATAATCTTTATTTACAAATATAATTTACATATACAAATATACACACATACATATATATACATATACACACACACACATATATATTATATATATATACATATATATATAATTTTATTTTGTCTTTTTTTTTCTTACATCTATTTACATCATGTTTCTTATTTTCTATGTACATGCGTTTATTCCTTGATCTAATATAATCTAATATTTCATTGCTTGTTACTACATACATACCAGCCACCACATTTTTACGGCATGTCTACATTTACATTTGGGCTCTTTATTTTTGTATTATTTATTGGAGACTCTGCCGCAGCCATCCCCCGAGGGAAGCTGTTCGAGCACATCCTCAATGACGGCGGTGTCTCTTTTATGTATAGCCATCTTGAGGGTGTGCTCGAGTATTTCCTTTGTTGTGGCCTCCACCGAGGCCGACAAAACGACCGATTGCATCACCACCGTCGTCGGTGTAGTAGACACAGGTCTTTGTGTGCCTGGTCACCGCGACCACAGCATGCGGAACACTGTCATGAATCCGCAGCCTCCTAGTCTTTGTCTGGACGATGATGACTGCCTCGCGTGTCTGTCCCTGTGCCTCGTGGATAGACATGACGCTCGATCCCTGTCCGGTGCCGTATCCCTTGTCTATCAACGTCTTCTTTTCCTCTTGTGTGAAAACCGATGTATAGGGTCCGGTCTTGTCTCTTAGGAATTCGAGCGCCAGTGAACCTCTCTATCCTCAGAGAATGGATAGTGTGGTTTGAGAAATAGATTGGATAATTTTATTTAGTACTAGCTGTGCCCCGCGGTTTCACCCGCGTTAATTTGAGGGAAAAACGTACTTAAATATTTTCACCTCGTTGGTCCAGTGGTACCAAGCGTTACTGCCGAGCAAGGGGTCTCAGGTTTGATTCTTGGGTCGTTCAACATATTACTGAGTTTTTTTTTCGAAAATTTACAGTAAAAGAGTGATCTTATATTTACTTTAAAAGTGGAACTATAATTAAAAAATGTCTTGAGAAGAGAAATAATAAAGGACGCAACGGAAGCTCTCAAAAAAGATTATTTTTTCCCGTTTTTGTAACATTTCTTATTATTACTCAGCCCCTTTTAGTCGTAGCGTGATGTTATATAGCTTAAATTCTTCCTCAGTAAATGGACTATCCAACGCAAAAAGAATTTTTAAATTTGAACCAGTGGTTCATGAGATTAGCGCGTTCAAACAAACAAACTCTTCAGTTTTATCTATTAGTATAGATTATTATTGATTATTTTATTAGATTAGTTTAGTTAGTACTCTAACAACGTTGGAAGTGTTTTTACTGTATAGCAGTGTAGTGTAGATATAAAATGGGGAATAAAACTAGAAATAAAAAGAAAATATCTAGACGTGAACTACGTAAGCTTAGAAAAGCGATCAGATAAGTACTCGTAAGTTTAATGAACACTCAATCTATTTTTAGCTAGAATATAATGATTGTCATCGATATCTTAGACCGATATATTAGCATATCCAAAATTTCAATAAGTTATATTAGTATTTTCACCTAACAGCGGCTAGCTAGCAGCTAGCGGCAATTGAAGATTCTTCGACGGTCAGCGAATGGCGATGGGTCCCAACCAGGTTAAACGTAGCCGACGACGCGGCGCGGGACGTACCAGCGGGATTCAGCAGTGGTCACAGATAGTACACAGGTCCTGAATTTCCTTATCATCCGGAGTCCACCTGGCCCACGGAAACGTCCGCCTTGTCATCGTCAACCGAACCTACAGGCGAAGAAAAAACTCATCACGTCACCGATCGTAAACAGCCGCGACTCAAAGAAGGGTTACCAGACTGCACACGGTACTCCAGCTGGAACAGACTCCGCTACACGACGGCTCGAGTGCTACAGTTTATAGAACTCTGTCGAGCCAATACACAACGAGTCAACTATAAAAGGACTAAGAAAAGCGCGTTAAAAGACCCAGTCTGGAAAAGGACGAACAAGAAGCTGAAAACACGCCAGAAAATAAGAGTAGAGCTCGAAGAAACTTTGGAGGTTCGTCCGGTCTCCGCGGAACTTATCAGGAAAGCTGAAGACCTATTCATGAGAACAGTCCAAGAAGAATCTTTCCCAAATGAAGTAGAAAGCATTAAAGACGGGAAGTCGTTTACCCGAAACAGTCGCCTCAAGCAGCTGAGCATCGAGTGTGCAGAGAGAGCCCTCCGAGTCCGTAGTCGTATTAACGCCGCGGAGCAACTATCAACGCCATCTAAAAACCCGATGATACTAGATAGAAATCATCACACAGTGAAGTTGTGGATCATAGCGATGCATAGAACGAGGCATCACACGGGAGTCGAGGCGACTGTGAACGAATGTCGACAGCACTACTGGATACTACGCCTGCGGCCCGTCACAAGAACGCTCTTTCCACAGTGTCTACACTGCCGGATTAGGGCAGCGATCCCGCCACACCCGAGAACAGGAGACCTACCTGCGTGTCGCCTAGCTCACCATCAGCGACCCTTCACATACACAGGGGTGGACTACTTCAGACCATTAACAGTCACCGTGGGACGCAGCCAACAGAAACGTTACGTGGCAGTATTCACGTGCCTCACTGTAAGAACGATCCACCTAGAGATAGCGATGTCACTGAGCACAGACTCAGTGATAATGAATTTAAGAAGAATGAAAGCTCGACGAGGACAACCTGCTCAAATCTGGTCCGACAATGGGACTAACCTGCGAGGTGCCGACAACGAATTGAGACAGGCAATGGACAGAGCGACGTCCTCACCTTCGTCGCTGGGTCAACAGGCGGCATAGGGTCCTTACGTTTCGGCTGTCGCCGGTGCTTACCGGGCACGGTTGCTTCGGTAAGTACCTGCACCAAATCGCTAGGCGAGAAGCCACCCCTGATTTTGCCACGAGTGTAGCGCGCCAATCGACTCGGCGCGTCACACCCTGGAGGAATGCGCCGCTTGGGAGCCCCAGCGCAGGGCCCTGGTGGCAGTAATAGGTGGAACATAAACATTTAATACCTAAGAGAAGAAATAAAGTTTAAATCTACTTATCTTAGGTATTAAATGTTGTAAAGTGTATTAATTAACAAAAAAAAAAATTACTGATAATTAATATAAATTAAAATATTAATAGTAAATTTTTTTTTAGCAATAAACCCATAAAAAATTAAATAATGGTTTTTATCTACTTCTCTTAGGTATTAAATGTTTATGTTGCATTTTATACTGTGCCTTCAGGATCGAAAACAAAACTGAATTATGAAATAACCTAAAGTAAAAAAAAAACCTAGTAAGTTACTGTAAAATTATATATTTAATTATTTCCGTGCGCCGTCGCCGCGCGCGGGGTCATCGAGAGTTCATTTGATCGGAGACTTCGCGTAACTAGTCGCGCGGGGAGGGAGGTAGCGCTGAATACCTACAACGCTCGAATATACTGGCCTTAACCACGTAGAATAGCTACGGGCAACGCGCGAAAGGGGTCCCGTATCTTTAAACCCACTCTTCTCTGCCTGAGCGCAATTTTTTGAGTGAATCTTATTAAGATGTAGCATAATATAGCATTCTAGAAGATAGTACGCCTTAAGAAGGATGTGATCGCCTCCAGGCTATTTCAACTTATAGAGAATTATTGTCAATTTAAATTTACTTTGAAAAAAAAAAAAAAACATTACGTTAAAAAAAAAAAAATATTAGTCCCGCTGAGTTTCTTTCGCCAGTTCTTCTCAGGTCAGAGGCTTCTTTTTTCCGAATTGGTGGTAGACTCATGACGTTCAGTAAATAATTATAATAATTTTATGCTGAATAAAATATTTTGACTTTGACTTTGACATTGAATTTACTTAATGTAAATTCAACGAAAACGTGAAACGTTACAACTTTTCCTACTAATTGAAGACAAGACAATCCACGTCAGACAATCGGTAACCGACCATTTCCTTGGCGTAAATAAAATACCGAATTTCATACATTAAACACACTTGTTCTATAAAAAAGTTCATCTCTGGCGCCAGGCAATCTCATCTCTGGCTTTTTGTACTTGTCAGAGCCTAGCAGCGCCTATAGCAGCCTACTAGACTATTAATTACCCACAAACTTGTAACCTATAGATGGCAAATAAATGTATTGAGCATTGTATTATTTTTTTCCCACTTTATACCTAAGAACCCATAGAAGATCAAGGGCTCTTTGAAAAAATTTCCTACAGGCCCCGCGCTTGTTTAATCCTACACTGCGTTCAATCCTTCGAAACTAATTATATATATTTATATTTTATTAGTATTATTATATATATAATACTTATAATTAATATTATAAAGCTGAACAGTTTGTTTATTTGTTCGTTTGAACGCGCTAATCTCAAGAATAACTGTTTCGAATTGAGAAATTATTTTTGTGTTGGAGTCTATTTACCGAGGAAGGCTATAGGCTATATAACATCACGCTACGACCAAAAGGAGCTGAACATTAATAAGAAATGTTACAAAAACGAGAA
Source organism: Euphydryas editha (assembly GCA_036937285.1). Lineage (NCBI taxonomy): Eukaryota > Metazoa > Arthropoda > Insecta > Lepidoptera > Nymphalidae > Euphydryas > Euphydryas editha. The sequence goes on from JAUPFZ010000014.1 coordinate 19,886,402, forward strand.
AAAATATTCGTTTCTGAGAGCTTCCGTTGAGTAAACGATTAAAGTTACGCATAAAACGTGTATGACGGAATTGATCGCCATTAAAAGTTCCTAAAAAAAGTCCGGAACAGCGTATATCTCTATCTGAAGGGCATAGGTTACTTTTTATCAATACACCACGGGGTCGAAGCCGTGAGCGGAAGCTAGTTAATTAATTATAAATAGCGGCCAGTAACCTACAAACGTATTTAGCCCCGTTGAATTTCCGCGTAGCAGATTCTGAGCTATTTATGCGCATAGGGACCAAACAGACAGACTTTTTTAATTATAGATTTCGCCTTTATATTCATTATATACAAGGTATTAAAGAAAAATAATTTGTGTACAAAACGAATTCGTTATGATTTCACTACAATTGTTCATATAATAATAACTCCTCTTCTAGACGGTGTATCAAGATGAAACCTAAACCATATTTTAAGTTAGACCAACAGGATCACAACTGTGAAAACCAAATCCAATTTCGTAAGCACATGCTTTCCTACAGCAGATTTTATCTGATGCCGGAACAAACAGACTAGCAGACAGAATTCTAATAATAATTATTTTGGCTTCTTTTGCTCTTAAAGGACCCGTAAAATTAATTTTTATTATATATCTCCATGTACAGACATTGGCCGATTACAAATCATATACAAATTTAACGATTTTGTTAATAAACTAGAGGCCCGTCCAGGCTGCGCCCGGGGTATGTATATGTAACTAAACCTTCACTCTATCTATTGGTGATAATCGCATGAAAATCCGTGCAGCAGTTTTTGAAATTATGGCGAACAGACAGACGCGGTGGAGGACCTTGTTTTATAATATAGTATAGCTATAAAACTCCGTAGTCTCTTATCTTAATTTTAGCAGAGTTCTCATTCAGCGATGAGTTATCTAATTCCAGCAACGACAAACGGACAAAATTAATTAATACTGAACCTGACACTTCCCGTCATTCAACGAATTTATACAAAGTTCAATGGGCCGCTATTTTTAAATATAACAAAATGAGTCCCGCTATGTTTAGATGTGGCTGCATGTATTGTATTGTGTTGAACAAACAACTACTGTTTAATATGTTTAACATATACATTATACAGTACTTTCCCGGCAAAACGCATGAGGATTTAGGGGAATCCCAGCGATTTTTCTATAGAGAGTTGTCAGTTGATAAATTTAAAATTCCACAATTTATGGTGGAATTTAAGAAAATTTATTTAAAAAAACCGAGTTTAGCTAATTCGTTAAAAGATAATAAAAAAATAATTGTCAAGAACAAAAACAACACGATTTTTATCAGCCACCATAGTTGATTGGTCATAATAATATATATTTTTTAAATATAACATCACTGTGGTAACGTGGAAATAGTTTGATTTTACTAGATGTTGTAGTGTGTAGTCATTTTATTTTTGTCGAAATAATATTTCATTACATCAGGATAATTACGATTTGCGCGGTAACGTACTGTGTATCGAGTTGTAAGTAATAAATGTTGTTTTAAAGGAAGTGTAGGAAGTGAGTGGTAATAGTGTATGTAAAAGGCGACTGAGTGAGAGACTTAGAGGCCTGGTACGAACAACTGCACACCAGTAAGGGTGGTGATGAGCAGCAGCGTCACAATATCTTGCACATATAACACACTGCGCTTGCCAACCCGCCTGCCAAGCGTGGCGAGTATTGGCAAATTCCCCCCGAGATGATGTTCAGCAGTGGACATACAACGGCTGATGCGGTGGTGGACCTTTTCATTCTACCTTCAAAGTTTTAAAAACATTCACATCAGCAAACTGAATCAATCAATTGAAAATGGTGGTATGATTAGTGGCCAGGATATTTTTATACACACACGAAACACTGTGTTTCATGTGTGTTGTGTATATGTAGGTGTCCTGAGAGACCCTAATAAATCTCTTAGTGTACAGCCCTGTAGGCTATGCATTTATGCCCAGACATATCCTAAACCGGGTTCACGTCCCCACGATCATTTAATACAGAGTTGTTTTTTGCAGTGAGTGGTGTTGTAGTACTCACGTGGTGGTGTGTCGGCCGCACCCCTCCCCGCGCCGCCGCCCGCCTCACCCGCCTCGCCGACCTCCATCGACAAAAAAACCGATTCCTGTATACAATATTCAAATAATTATATCAGCTGTTATTTGTTGCTTTGGCCAGCGTACTCCATTCTCCATTTCAATCAAGGGAAGACATTTCAATTTCAATTCATTCAAGAAAAAATCACGGACCTAAGCATGGTAAGTTCGGACTGCCATGTAAAATGATCAATACGCTGTGTAGTTTAGATTAATATAATGAATATATCATATTGTAATCAGGTTATAAAAATAAGGATACAAAATAAGAAAAAAATACACAATAAAAAAAAAGTAAGCAAGTTAATTTTTTTTTTAAATATGATGAATTTAAGCTTTTTGAGGTTTTTAAATTTTGGGATTCTGTCTAGTAGATATACTGAATAGTGATTCGGCCGAATACCGAATATTCGGCTATGCTCTTGGCCGAAGCGCCGAATATTCGGCTATGCTCTTGGCCGAAGCGCCGAATATTCGGCTATGCTCTTGGCCGAAGCGCCGAATATTCGGCGACCGAATGTTCGGCAATAGATGTGTGCATTTCGTGCGTGACATGTTACGACTCGTCTCTTTGCGATGCGTGCGTTCATTATTAGTTATTACATCATTTTGTGTTACTTATACTTCTTACTTACTCCTTACTACTAAAAAAATATGAAGAAGCAGATAAAAGTTCTGTGGCAAATGAGATTGATTTTTTTTTTTTTGAAAACTGCTCGCTTTAATCTGACTGCGGACCCTTACAAATGGTGGTCAGTAAAAGCAAAACCGTATCCAAATCTTACAATATTCGCTCAGATTTATCTATCATCTTCTGGCAATAGTGTACATAGTGAGAGACTATTTTTAGAAGCGTGTCTTATTTATGAAGAAAAGCGCAATCGTTTGCTATAAACAAATTGTTTTCATTCATTACAACTTGCCACTGATAGATTTTAAGCAGGGTTGGAAAAAATCATGATTTTTTAAAAAAAACAAATAAAGTACGATTTTTTAAAAAATCCTAATTAATCACGATTTTTTTGATTTTTTGATTTTATTATTTAAGTTAACTATATTTTTGCGCATAATTGAACGTGCCCTCAAGGGATTACGCCGACACAGCGCGTGGATTTCCCTTTTGTCTGACATGTGAATGCCAAGCAAAAGGGAAATCCCCGTGTAGTGTTTTGTACATTTCTCTTACAATTGCGGTCTTACTTTGTTCTGACACGCATTCATTCGTTCGTCTGCTTACTATTATTATTGCTGTGACGCGTGCGTGACCAATTTATTATAAATAAAATGCCTCGCCAAAGAGATGGGATTTGGTAACATTTCAAAGAAAAAAGCACTAACAACACTGGCTGTCGGGCTATATGCAACAAATGTAAGAAAGAAATTTAATGCCTGGTTGCGAGGATGAAAATACATTACGAAAAGTGCAAAAATAATATTCCGGAATCTAGTGACGATGTTGAAGTTGTAGTTAAGTTATTAAAGTTATTATTTACAAAACTAAGTAAAAAATACTAACTTTGTTTTCTATATGGTTTTGGTGATCGTACTTATAGTAGACAACAGTAGACCGGTATGATTAGTGGAAATTTTTTAATAATAATAATATATTCTTTATTGCACACCACAAAGAAAAGAAAATATAAAAACACTATTACATGAAGAAATAGTTAATATCTAGATGCACAATAGAAGAACAGGAACAGTCAAAAAATTTCCCAGCGGTGAAGCAATTGTTTGGGGCGATAGCTTCTTCAGCTGCTGTGGAAAGAGTGTTTTCCACCTTTGGAATTGTTCACAGCAAATTAAGAAACCGACTGGTAATTGAAAAGGCTGGAAAACTAGTTTTTTTATTTAAATATTATAATAATGATATTGATTAAATAAATTAAACAAATTTAAGGATTTAATTAAATAAATTTAAGGAAATAAAATACTAACTGTTTATTCTCAGTATATTTTTGAAAATTTATTATACACACATAAAAACAAACATAAATTTGTCAAGAACTGTGATAGACATAATATAAATTTAAGAAATAAAAATAAATTGGCCATTCCTAATTTTAGGCTCCACAAAATAAGTAACTCTTTTGTAGGTAACTGTATACGCATGTACAATACACTGCCTGGCAATGTGCAAGATTTGTCCCCAAAGAAATTTAAACGCTTTATTAAATCCAAATTATGTAGTGAGGCATATTATATAATAGCATTAAAGATTTTTTAAATGACAAGGCTGCTTGGCAGTGACATGATTTGCTCGTTCTTTGTAAATATTTTTTTTTTGTATGTACAAAATATGATGTGTTAAAAAGAGTAGGTACCGAGAGTTTTTTTTCCTCCGGCTTTTTTTCTCTCGGCCTACACTAGGAACATTATTATATTATTGTAATATTTAGTAAAGCCGATGATGAAATAGATGATGAAATTGTAGATTTCTACCGAGACATATTTTTTTGACGTTCGTTGAGTGTGTGTAATCACCTTATAACGAATAAAATATTTTTGATTTGATTTGATTTGATTTCTCAGACTTAAACGACCATAGTTTGTAACTTAAATTAATTTCTAAATCTGTTTTTTTATGTTGATTTCTGTAAAAGTAAGTGGAATTAAACATTTTTGATTAAATCAATGATTTTTGTTGAAAACATCATTCGATTTAAATTGTGATTTAAATCAAAATGATTTATTCATGCCAACCCTGATTTAAAGCATTATTTTTTTGTTTGTTATTAAATTTGATATATTTTTATATTAAAAAAAAAAATTGAAGTTTTTTGTATTCGTTATCGGCCGAATACCGAATAGTAGCCGAATATTTGTGGCATCTCTACTGTCTAAATTATTTATATATATATTTTTTTTAACTTTTTGATAGAATAGTAAGTTTTAGACATTATTTTCCTTTATTTTCCTTTATTTTGGAAACAAACGGTATTACAAGAATATATAAAATAACAAACAAAATATTGTTACTTAACCACAAACAGTTTCCGATATTACAATATAACATAAAAAAGCTGAGAAGAGATGCCTAATATTAATAGTAAAATTAAAATTAAAATCAAAATAAATTCAAAATTAAAATCTAAATCAAAATAAACATAAAAAAAACAAAATTAAAATCAATTTCAAAATAAAAATCGAAATCAAAATTAAAATCAAAATCAAAATCAAAATCAAAATTAAAATCAAAATCAAAATCAAAATTAAAATTAAAATTAAAATTAAAATTAAAATTAAAATTAAAATCAAAATTAAAATTAAAATTAAAATCAAAATCAAAATCAAAATCAAAATTAAAATCAAAATTAAAATTAAAATCAAAATCAAAATTAAAATTAAAACAAAAATCAAAATCAAAATCATAATCAAAATCAAAATTAAAATCAAGATCAAAATCAAAATCAAAATCAAAATTAACATTAACATATCAATCACAGATACATTAATTAAATTAAGGCATTCGTGACATGCAATTTAAATTTATTGAGAGAGAGATGAAAAATGTCAATATTTATAAACAAATCGTTGTATTGGGCACAACATCTGTTAATAAAAGTATTTTTAGAAAATTTTGTTCTTGTAGCTGGGACGTCAAAGGTGACTTTATGTCTAGAATTCAAGCGTGGACATTTAAAATTTAATTTTGAAAGTAAATATGAAGAGTCAATTTCTTGGTTCACAATTTTATATAGTAGAACTTGATCTCGTTGAACACGCCGGTCAACGGCCGACATAGGTTTAATCAAAACATTCGTGTTATCCGAAGAAACTGCTATTAAATTCTTTAAGTACCTGTCGTGTATACGGTCAATTTTATGAATATGACATTTGTACTGAGGACTCCAAACAGAAGAGGCATACTCTAGAATAGATCTTACCAATGTGTTATATAAAAGAGTATGGGTTGAAGCATGCTTAAACTCTTTGGATATCCTGAGCACAAATCCCAACATACGATATGCTTTACTAGCTATATAATCGATGTGTTCATCGAAGAGTAATTTTGAGTCAATAATAATACCAAGATCTCTTACCAAATCAACCCTCGATATCACTTCGCCATTCAATTTATAAGAATACTTTATAGAAAAACGCTTTCTGGTGAAAGTTATTACATTACACTTTTTTAAATTCAGAAATAAAGAGTTTTCTGAACAATAATTACAAAGTCGATCTAGGTCATTCTGAAGGTCTATACAGTCATTGTAGTCTTTAATTATCTTAAAAATTTTATTGTCATCGGCATATAATAAGAAATTGGAGCGCTCAAAAACTGAAGTAATGTCATTAATATATATGTTGAACAATAAAGGCCCAAGATGGGATCCCTGAGGTACCCCGGATGGCACTGGAATAAAAGATGAGGTGTATCCCTTTATAGTAACTGCCTGACTACGGTTAGTTAGGTATGACTCAATCCAACGCAGAAGGTCACCGTGCACACCGATGTACTTCAGTTTTTCAAGGAGAATAAAATGTGATATTTTATCGAACGCTTTAGAAAAATCTGTGTACACAGCGTCAACCTGAAAACCCTTGTCCATTGCACATGAAATAAAATCAATGTATTCCAAAAGATTTGTCTCCGTTGATTTTCTATTAATAAATCCATGCTGCTGGGTAATAATTATAGGTCTTATAATAGGTAGTATAATATCATATACAATCTTTTCAAACATCTTCGGAATGCAGCTCAACTTTGAAATAGGACGGTAATTTTTTATGTTGTGTTTATCACCGCTTTTAAGGATTGGTACGACATAAGATCTTTTACATTGATAAGGCATTATCGACGTTCGCAAAGATCGAGAAAAAAGACTGTATATAGGAAACCTTAAGCTGTCAGAACAGCTCTTTAAAAATATAGCTGGTATCCCATCCGGACCGCTACCTTTGTTTAAATTTAAAGATTTTAAATATTTGTCCACCATTGACACAGAAATATCAACAGAAAACAGGTTTATACTATTATTGCAAGTATGAATATCGTAGCTTTTATTATTAGAGGTAGAAATATTGGAATCTTTCTCAAAGGATGAATAAAAATATTTATTAAAGAGATTAGTTATCTCTTGTCCATCACTTGTAGAAAAATTGTCCAGGTAAAACATATCGGGCAATTCAGTATTTTGGCGCTTAGATTTTACAAATGTCCAAAAATATTTAGAATTTTTAGCAATGGTATTTTCAGCACGATTTATGTATTTTTTATAGCATTCATTTTCAACGACTTTTTGTCTTTTACGCAGCATCCTAAACGTACAGTAGTCCCTATAGTTACCATAGATTTTCCATTTTTTATGAAATTTTAGCTTTTCCTTTATAATCTTGACAAGAGAAGAAGAATACCAAATAGGATATTTTCTACGCTCAAACACAATCTTTATAGGAACAAACGTATCAATAGCTTCATTAATGATATTATAAAATACATCAACAGCACTTTCCAAATCCAAACAATTCAGACATTCCAGCCAATCAATTTCAGACAACTTTTTATTAATAATACTGTAGTCAGCTTTGTTAAAAAGTTTGACAACCCTCGGAACACTAGTAAGGTAGTTAGATCTTAAATAAGTAAAATCAATATCCAGAGCCGGATGATGTGAATCTTCTTTAACTAATGGAAACTCACACTGTTTCACTAAAACATTGTTAGCATTACTTATTACCAAATCCAAATAACGATTATTTGAATTAGGGACCGCGTTGAATTGGTTAAGATTGTTTAAGTGTAAAAAAGTCGACAGCGAACTTATCTGAACATGTGAACTTTGTACTGAGTGACGTAGTTTAGCAGGGCCAGTATTATCAACTTGAGACCAATTAGCGGCTGGGACATTAAAATCACCGACTAAAAGATAAAGATCTTTAGGGTGTAAAATAATTGATTCAGACACCTGTTCGTAAAACTTAATTTGGTCGTCACGTTGTAACGAGCATTGCGGGAAGTAACAGCAGTATACTCGAAAGTCTGTAAGTTTATTATTAGATTTAATACTAATACAAATAGAAATTACGTCCGATGAACAAACTTTAGTTGACGGTCGGACATCAACATCCTTTACAGTCAGGCCCCTACGCACAGCAATCAGTACACCACCACCCATTTTTTCATTTCGAGAATCATAATCACGATCACAACGGTACACTGAATATCTGGAGTCAAAGAGCTCGGAATCGTACACACCAGGCAACAACCATGTTTCAGTCAGGCAAATAATATCGTATTCGACATTAAGTACATTGGAAAAAAAGGAAGTGGTTTTTGAGCGAAGTCCACGTACATTTTGATAATATACAAGAATTTTAGAATCCATTATAACAACAAAAAACTATAAAACAGATATTTGTTATAGTTTTAAAACATTGTCCAGCAATTTACCCATTAAAAATAATAATATATTATAAAATTTATTAATAAAACTCATCCCATTGGTAATTAAGTAATATAGTACTTCCAAATAATTAATTGAATAAATAAATAAATCAAATAAAAATACTAAAAAATATTTTTTATACCAAGCTATGCCCATGTACTCGTAAGAACAATCGACAGACAAAATTAAATTAAATAAAGTTTTCCTCTCTCTCTCAAAATAAATAAACAAAAAATTAAAACATTCATTAATAATAGTTATCGAATAGCATAAAACATGGTAATCATTAATAACAGCTATAGAATAACATGTAAAATAATAAAATAAAATAAAATAAATGCATACATTATCAACACTCATTACATTTTGTTTAAATCCTTCTCAGTCTGAATATGTAGTACAGAACTCGTGTCATTTTTACGTGCCATTATCGAACAGTTCCTAATCCATACATATTTATAGTTTTTATCTCGAGCTATCTCTTTTGTTTTGCGAAGAAGCATTTTATTTGAACTAGTTAGGTGGTCATTAAAGTATATACGATTGCTATTACCCACAAAGCCTATGTCACTGCAAATTATGTTCTTTTTTTCTCTCAACCTTGCCAAAAAGTCATCTTTTTTATATCGACACAGAAAGCGAATGACAATAGGTCTAGGTTTTTTCGAATCGTTGTTCTTAGGACTAACTCTTGTGACAAAATCAATGTCTGTTTTGGGACAAGTGTTAATATTTACTACCTTGGAAATGTTAGTAATAATACTTATTAAATTTTCATTCTTTGCTTCCGGAATTCCAACTATCTCGATGTTTGAACGACGTGCCCATTGTTCCTTTTTATTTAGGTCTACCTGAAGCGAAGTGACGACACTCTGCAAGTCTGAGCAATCCGACTTAACGGCTTGTAAAGATTTAATTTTTGCTTCAACAGATTCTACTCTTTTAGTGACATTATCATATTTATCACTAAGAAATTGCATTGAACCGCGCAGTGTAGATATTTCCTCCCTTAACTCATCAAAATTTTTTTGGAATGACGAAAAAACTATTTCAAGTTCTGATTTTATTATGGCCCGTATTTGATCTATCGTGACCTGAGCGAGACTTAAGTTTGATTCCGTCACTGCAATTTTGCTTGTAATATTCGTGACACTCTTTCCTAACTTTTGTTTAGAGCGCTTAGTCACGTTGCGGCAAGGTGTGTCATCGTCATTGTTTCGTGGAGAATTGCCAACACAAGAAGGGCACTGCCAAGACAGTCTCACATTATCGTCAGGATCCCAATTCGGTGATTTTGATGGCAGCGCACATCCAATGTGGAAGTTGCGTTTACATAATGAGCATTTAAGCGGATCGTAGGCCTCACAAGTAGATTTCGCACAACAAGCAAACTCCATTGTAGGTCAATAATTTAAAGTATAATAAATATATAAAGAAAACTTGAAGACAATAATGTACACGTTATGCTAGGGTTTGAACGTACAACACCACGATCGACGCGATTGACGTATGACTATACCACTACACCAACGAAACGTTAACAGCTGACGGCGAAACAAACAGTCATATGCTCAACCGAACAACTTATAAGATACAAAGGTCATTGACACAGTGAAGTATTTAACGAAGTCACTTTGAAATTTTTGAATGCGACCAACGAATACGCAGTAATGTTATTAGAATAAGCATAAAAATTTAACACTATACTTTGATTAAACTTGCACAATCACTGACTGAGTATATAAATTAACTATTATCGTAAGATAACGAAGTAAACTTAAACTTTACACCAAATTTTTAATTATTAAGCTAACAGAAAAAAGCGATACATCCTCCTCCGACTTTAACTATGCGGGAGACTTATTATATATATATTATTATTACTATATATTATTATTACTATATTTAATAAATATATATTATTATTACTATATTTAATAAATGGCAACGTTTGTTGAAGCATATAATATGTCAATTCAAAGGAACAATTCCTTACTTTTTATCGCAATTTTCATGTCTTATACTACAGGACTTACGACAGTACTTCCTACAGGAAGTAGCACGTTGAGACTTTCTTTGTTATTTTTTAGGCATTAGAATTCGGTTAGTAAATAAATTCAATATTGTGTAATTGAAAAAGCATGAAAAAAAAAATTAACTCCCATGAAAGTATTTGATTCCATAGACTTTCTTTTTACAGATTTTGTGTTGATTATGATTACGTTACGAAAATAAAATGTTATTTTTTCAAGTATTTGTTGCCTTGGACAAACTGTAAGTATCCTAAGGTTGCTACGCCTCAATAATATAACTTTATTTTGTAATTATTAAAGCACTTTGCGAGCTCATTATTTACTAAAAAAAGATTTGCCATTTTTATATTCGATATTTCCTAAATTAGTGTAAGATCGGATCTCAGCATATAACTATCCAAAATAGATTTGAGTATAAGGTATAGATAAAACGTTAGATATAATTATTACAAAGTTTAAAAAATAATTTGAATGAATAAAAAGATAGAGCAGGGGAGACACGCTCCAGCTGTTCGTCGGTTAGAAAAAGAGACGATCGCGGTACCTATCTGTCTGTATATATATTTCATTATTGCAAACAACTTTATAAGGTACTTAAGTTGATTTGATTTTATTATTCGAGGTTGTCATAATAACAAGCAGTCCTTTACTGCGCATGCGTCAGTATAGAAAGACAGATGGGGGTACCGCAATCTTCTTATACGATCTCGCGGTAAGTATATATATACATATTTATTTATTTTTATTAATATACAAAACATGCATCTATATATAAATATGTTAGCACCTGTTTCACTGATTGCTGATAAAGTTTATCTTGACTGACTCATTAAGCCGCCTTATAGCTATTGAAGAAAACACCTTCCGTGGCAAATTAAAATTTTCTATTGTTTTCAAAATTAGCGAGGTCTTAGAGGCCTTACTCTCATGTAGATAAAAGGGTCTGCAAATTTTCAAAATTCAAGTCTGGATTCCAAACCATTCTATCTTATTTAGTTTTTTTAGGCGTGGACTCGCCGTTTTCATAGTTTTTTTTTTGCCGATTTTTGTCGATATTTCGGATCAGTTACATAACCTGTGGTCACGACGAGACTACTGTGGAGCGATGTCTCAACTGTCAGCCGTCACGGGTAGTATCGCTACCCTCCGTCTAGTTCTTTTTACCCGACTGCGCCAGAAGGAGGGTTATGTTTTTCGAGAGTATGTATGTATGTATAATTGTTTGTGTCGCTCTGCAGCCTGAAGGGATCGATGGATTTTAGATTGAGAGGTGTCATTAGATTCGTATTTACACTGAGAGTGACCCAGTGGTATAACAAAATTAAAAAAAATAATAATTTCATTTCCCAAATTACACAGAAACGCAGTCGGGTTTTTTTATCGTAGCTTTTTAAATTACTTTGACTTGTTAAGCCCACCTCGACACTTATATTCGACACAGACTCCCGACAGACAGGCTAGAGTCGACACTAATTTCAGGCAGATAGACATTGAATTGAACTGAATGCCTGTAACAACCCAAAGCTGGGCTTTTTTCCTTATAGAAATACACTGAATTCATAAATAAAAATAAAAATAAAGTTATTTTCACCGCAAAAACTATTTCGAACCGTATTTGAAATCTGACTACAATTAACATTGAACAACAACCGCACTAGTAAGTTAACACATCTAGTTATATTTGCGTAATTAACAACTAACTAATTGATATACGTGCGTTAGTTCCGACGGTATGTTTATTATCTACACTAATTTAAGATGAAGTGTTTGTCTGAATTCTGAAAGCGCTAATCTCAGGAATTATACCTTGAAACCTTGAAATATAACTAGGAAACATTTAAAGTTATTATGCCAGTAATCATACTCTACTTTGCTGTATGAGCTTGTGGGCGTCCCACAGCTGGGATTAGGCCTCTTCTCTATATAGGCAAGAACCTTTTCATTCGCCTGTAGTTCAATTCTATTAAAACAATCCGACGTCTGAAAAACCTACTAAATAAGGGATAATAAAGGATAAAATTTTGTCCGCGTATCTACACCTTTTCAAAATTTTTGAGTTTTTGACAGAATTCTAAGGAGATTTCATGATAGAATCAAGGTAAATCGCTAATTTACTTGTTTTTTTACGAAAGAAATAAATATTCAGCCCGCCATAAAATATATCAATGTAAGAATAATATTTAAATGTCTCATTAAATTCTTTTTTGTCTGTAAAGTCAGTTTACGGACGATAATTTTACGTGATAAAGCCATAAGAAAACATTCATAAAAAATTATATACTTTTATGAATTTCATCGAATTATTATAACTGAATTATCATTATTTTGTATAATACAAAGAAGGAGTTAATTCAATTATTAGCTGTGTCCAGACCAACCGAGCACGGCTCGCGAGCTACGCTCGGACTTCTGGCTCGCGAGCCGTGGTACCCGAGGCAAATTTGAAAGGTTGCGAGTGGGGCTCGCAAGCCAAGGTGAGCCATTTTGAGCATTTAGTTTCTCTCCGGCATACAATGATAAATCGCGTGTTTTCAGCTGCTAAATGATGTGGGTCTTTTGAAACCCACAACCTTTTGAAACTTCCGTAAATTTGAATTAAGCGAATAGAGTATTATTTATCCATTTTTAATTCACTGGCTCGCGAGCGTCGTTATACCCGTCCACACCGCGCGAGCAGCTCAGACTGAGACGCCTTTGAGCATCGCCAAAAACCGACAAATTATGGCTCGCGGTCGAGCGCAGCTCGGCCGAGGCAACGTGTGCGCGAGGCAGCCCAAGTCGCGTCTACACCGGCCGAGGCATTGGCTCGCGAGGCTGCCTCGCGAGCCAATACCGGCCGTGCTCGGTTGGTCTGGACGCGGCTATTTACAAGTTTTTCGATAAATTAACATTTATTTGCACTCGTTTATTCAAATATTTTTTTACTTAAATTATACAGATTAATTACAAGTAACAATGTGCTATTAACAATTTCTTTACAACTTATATACATCTGTGATATTTAAGATCCTCCAATATGCGTTATTGTTTTTCATTCAAAAGCCGAACGCTTAGGCGATCGTGCCTGTCTATCGCTTGTACCGCGCTCTCGCTCGCGGAACGTGACAATGAGTCATGCTTTTTCGTGCGTGCAGCCGGCGTTCATTGATTTATAAGACGTTATCACGTCAAAAATCTCTAAATTTATATACCCTAAAAACACGAAACGCGGTATAAAAGTAAATATTTAAAATTACATGTCATATTTTAAAAAGGATTTCATTCATATTACTGTTACAATAACAAACGATATAAAAGGGTGTAGGGACGGGCAGTCTCCCCGTGTAGGGACGGGCAGTAGAATACGATTTCCTACGGCCCGGCAAGAAGGCCTGTCGTAAGAGCCGACAAAATTCTTGCGGTGGTAGGCTACGGCCGTGGCTTGATTACCACCCTCTGGGTAGAGTCGCGCCGCCAAACGGCAACTGCCGTGTTCCGGGGCGGGTCCCAGAGCAGCCATTTGGGGGATGTGTCTGGGTAGTTGTGGCACTCTATGTGACCGATTCTGTCTGCTTATCACTGCCGCATCGGGTGCCTGGCTTCGGAGGGTAGCGGGATCCGAGGCACGGTGCCGCCGCTGGCCGACCGTAGGAAGTTGGGGGCCCAAGTAGCAGGGTAGCCACCTGTGAAAGGCTGCCCCGCCACCTGACGAAAAATCCCAGAATGATCTACCTTGCCGGATGGCGACCGGAAGGGAGGACCAGGTAGCCATTCTGGGGGGGCTCGGGCGTCCCCGCGGTCTCCGCGTCAGCCTCCCTCCGTGCGGCGGTGTTGAGTTTGACCCCTGGTAGGTAGGGTGCCACCTCGCCCAGTTCGCGTTCCCCAACACCTATTCACTCCCCATGAGAACACATAAAAATAAACGAAGGTATACACAGCGGCTGCACGTCCTCCCATTAAAAGTGCACCTCTCTAACATCCGAGGTCTGCACTCTAATCTCGAATCTGTCCACCACCACCTAGAAACAGAAAAACCGCAGCTGCTGTTCCTCACTGAGACGCAGATCAGATGTCCGGCTGACACGGCGTACCTCAGCTACCCCGGGTATTCTCTGGAGCACAGGTTCATACCTCGTGCCGGAGTCTGTGTGTACGTCCGTGATGATATCTGCATCAAGCGTCTTAAGCACCTTGAGACATCCAGTTACTCCATCCTATGGGTTCTGGTGGACACAGGACAGGAGAAAATCCTGTATGCCTGTGTCTACCGTTCGCACAGCGGAGACGTGGAAACAACTCAGTTATGTGACCATCTTACCCTAACGGCGGATGAGGCTCGAGAGCGTTACCCTTCGGCACAGTTAGTCATTCTGGGGGACTTCAATGCCCACCACCAGGAGTGGCTGTACCCATACCAGGTGACCGACCATGCCGGGCGAGAAGTGCGTAAACTAGCCTTGACGCTAGACCTCACCCAGCTTGTAAACTGTGCTACCAGGGTACCAGACGTAGACTCTCATACCGCCAACTGCTTAGACCTATTTTTAACAACTGATCCAGACAGTCACTCAATAACAGTTTCTGCACCACTGGGTACTTCTGACCACTGTCTGGTAAAATCTATATCCGTTTGTTCCCCACCCGAAGAAGCCCCATGTGGCTTAAGACGGGTGTGGCGATACAAGGCAGCAGATTGGGATGAGATGCGTCACTTTTTCTCGTCCTATCCTTGGCGAGAGGTATGCTTTTCTTCTGATGATCCGTCGAGCTGCGCTGAAGCCATTACCGCGGTTATACACCAGGGTATGGAATATTTTATACCATACTCTGACGTAGCGACGAATGGAAAAGCTCGCCCATGGTTTGATGCAGACTGCTATCGTGCAGAAGCCGAAAAACGGACGGCATACACTGCATGGGCTGAAGCTCGAGCGCGCAAGTCTCCGAATTCTCGGAATTTGAAGAAAGCTTTTAACCAAGCCGCCAAGTCATGTAAAAAGACGTTACGCAGGGCTAAATTCAACCATATCAGCCACATTGGGGCCAAACTAGCTTCATATCCTTCTGGGAGCAAAGCGTTTTGGTCCCTGGCAAAAGCCGCTGAATCTAACTTTTGTCGGCCGTCACTTCCACCATTGCTGAGGGCTGATGGATCGCTGGCCCATTCTGCAAAAGAGAAAGCGGATTTGTTTGCATCTCTTTTTGCTGAGAACTCGCGTCTGGATGCTGCAGGAAAAGCTCCACCAATCTCAACTCGTGCTGACTGCATTATGGCTGAAGTACGCATACGCCAAAATGAGATCCTTAAAATCCTGCAAACTCTAGACGTGAACAAGGCCAGCGGACCCGATGGTATACCAGCGATAGTCCTGCGCACATGTGCCCCTGAGTTGTCTCCACCTCTTACACGCCTGTACCGCCTGTCACTTAAGACTGGCAAAGTGCCGAAGTCTTGGAAGCTTGCCAACGTGCAGCCTGTGCCCAAAAAAGGTAGTCGTGCAGACCCTGTCAATTACCGTCCCATCTCGGTCACGTCCATACTCTGTAAGACTATGGAACGTGCACTGAACAACAAACTCCTGGCCCACTTGGAAGGTAACGATCTCCTCAGCGACCGGCAATACGGTTTCCGCCAGAACCGTTCGACTGGGGACCTTCTAGTGTATGCCACACATATTTGGAGTGAGGCCATTGATAAACACGGTGAAGCTCTTGCCGTGTCCCTCGATATCTCGAAGGCCTTTGACAGAGTTTGGCACGCGAGCCTTATAAGCAAGCTTCCTTCATATGGTATTCCACCTGGCCTTTGCGCTTGGATTTCTGATTTCCTGAACGAACGTTCAATTCGAGTTGTCCTTGACGGGTACTCGTCGGACCAAAAGGCTATCGACGCCGGTGTTCCTCAGGGATCAGTCTTGTCCGCTACCCTCTTCCTGCTCCATATTAATGATCTGCTCGTCCCCGGTACCTTTGAGTATGCTGACGACAGCACAGTGACGGACAGATACTTTTCGAGTGCAAGGGCTAGTAAGGATGTTATCCAGTCTTGTCGAGAGGAAATGGTCAGCCGCTTGAACGTCGCCCTCCAGGCAGTCTCCGAATGGGGCGATGCCAATCTGGTCACGTTCAACGCTACAAAAACACAGGCGTGTGTGTTCTCCTCTAAACGGAGCCCTTTACACCTGGCTCCGACTTTCCGAAATGTTTCTGTAGAAATTACCGACTCCCTCCAGCTCCTCGGTGTAGAGCTATCGTCCAATTTGAACTTTGGGCAGCACATCGAGTCCAAAGCAAAAACTGCAGCAAAAAAACTAGGTATCCTCTCTAAGGTCAGGCGATACTTCACTCCAGAACAGCTGCTTCAACTGTATAAAGCACAAGTTCGGTCTTGTATGGAGTATTGCTGCCACCTTTGGGATGGATCCGCCAAATACCAACTGGCAACTTTGGACTCGGTGGAAAAACGAGCTAAGAGACTCATAGGTGACCCTACTCTGACAGACACCAAGTTGCAGAGTCTCGATCATCGGCGTAGGGTAGCTCGTCTGTCGGTGTTCTACAGAATATATTTTGGTGAGTGTGCGAAGGCATTGCACGATCTAATTCCCCCAACAACCTTCCGCCATCGGGACACTAGGCGCGGTCGATCGTTCCATCCTTATGTCATTGATATGCCACCTACGCGCACAAAACGCTTTGGCACTACTTTCTTGATGCGCACGGCTAAGGAATGGAACTCGTTGCCCGCGTCTGTGTTTCCCGAACGATACAACCTGGGTGCCTTCAAGGCCAGAGTGAATAGGCTGTTATTAGGCAGGCATGCTCCACCTTCGACCGCATCGTCACTTAACATCAGGTGAGATAGCGGTCAAATGCCTGTCTATCTGTCATAAAAAAAAAAAAAAAAAATAAAAATTTTAATAAATTAACATCAAGTATTAACAATATCACACAACATCCAGTGGCCCCGCACTACGCGAAGCCTGTTCTGCGTGTACCAAATACCTGATACAATTTCCTGGTGTTTAGACAGTTGGTCGGACGATATCACATCCAAAAATATAATTACCTTATTCCTCGTAAACATTTGTATCAAATACGTTTTACTCAAACCGCCATAGTTCACTGTTAAATATTTTGAATTCATTTTCGATGCACCAAAAACTATATCACAGTATTTTTTCCCCTTCTACACGGAGAAGAGGCTTTGTCCAGCGGTGAGACGTTTACAGGCTGATTCAGTTGAGTTCGGTTCAATTGTTTTTCGAAAATACACACTTGGAACGCGTGTATTTCGTGTGTGTCATGTCACTGTCAACTGTTATTTAATTCATAGAGCACGACAAGTTATCTGCTGTTATCAACGATATGAGATATCAATGTTTTTATCAAAATATCTACGTCAACATTATCCGCAGCCGTGAATTATTAAGACATTATTTACTATGTATTTGATTTATTTATTGAATTGAATTTTATAGTTGCTAAGGATAAGCTACTGGACTAGGTATTCATTCATGAGTCATATATTAGTAGTGAATATCGAGAAAATTCTGTTTCGTGCAGTGATAAAGTTCCCTACTAAGCAAAGAAAAACGGCTCAGTTAATTATGGAATGGGTGTCATCTGTTTATGGGGACTCTTGCCTTGGAAAATCAACGATTTAGAAGTAGCAGTCTATTCATGCAAGGCAGAGACTCGGTTGAAGACGATTAGTGCTTTGGTCGGCCGATTGAGGCAACATCTTCAGGCATTGTTAAAAACTTGTTCTCGAAGATGCTCATCTGAACAAAAAACAGATAGCAGAGATGACAAGAGTATCGTCTACGACTATTTTGAGCATTCTCTATGACCATCTTGGCATGTCTAAGGTTAGTGCAAGACGGGTACCAAGAACGGTCACACCGCTTCAAAACAGTAGCGCGTCGAGTGTTCCCACGAGTTTTTAAATCTGTGTAGTGAGAACAGGGATGAATTTATGAAATCTTCAAATCATGTAAACATGCTTTTCTGAAAGCTTGCTTTTCATAATGGCCAAAATGTTTTCAATGGAGTTGGTATCAGGGGATTGGGAGGGCCAGTGGTGATGCCATTTTCCTCATTCCAGTGACGACACAGGCGGCTCCGATGTTTCGGGCCATTATCCTCTTGTAAAATCCAATTTTCATTGTTGGGTCCGAATATCTTCCACATCGATTTCAAGAGGCCAAGTTTATTAATTTTGAGTATTTTATGCGTATCAAAATTTTAAGTAGAGCTCTAAGCAACCGAATCCGCGCTGTGAGAAGCATCCCCTGTTTTAGTGGCTGTTTGACGGTGCGCTGAATTAAATCTGTTCTACTCCTTAACCAGGCACGCTTCACCGGAACCCACGCCCAGAAAGTCGCTTCATCAGAAAAAACTACTTTCGACCAATCGCGACCTTTGTTGTCACTTGCCCAGCCAAGGCGTTTTTTTTTTCGTTATATGATTTGCCATTAGCAGGGGTTTTGAGCTCGTAGATTGATATGATAATTTCGCCTCGTGCAAACGTCGTTTGATCGTATTTAGAGTGACATAAATTACCTTTTTGGTGAGTTTGAACTTAGCTTCGCGGAGTCGCAAAGTGGAATTCTTCTCGAACAACGTTACGATCTCTTTACCTTGTTTACTGGTGGTTGCTCTCGTTCTCCCGCGTTCAGGAAAATCATCCACGTTTTTCAATTGTTTATATCGTTTTATCCACTTCTCAACAAACTATTTGACTTTTTAATCACTTTGGCTGCAGCAGCATATGATAATTTAGGTCCTTTTTGCACAGAAAGACAGCTTCAAATAGCTTGCGTTCATAGCACTCATTTTTATTAACGTCCGCTTCCTACAACTTTTCGAGTGACGCTAAAATGAATTAGTGATGGCGTCGTAGCCCAACCGATAATAAAATCGCACTGTGAAAAAGGGACGGAAATACTTCTTCTACTTTACTATTTTAAATGCCGCCTACTTTCTTGTGGAAGAATATATTTAAAAATATATTTCATCGAAACGGAAAAAAGCGAGTTCACCAGCAAGGTCACCCATTGTGAAGTGGTCACCAAAGTTTATATTTTTGTAACACCATAGTAGTCACAAATGCAGCTGTATAAAATTATGAAGTTAACTTTAAGGAAAGTAAAGAAATAATAAATAAATATGTTTAACATACACACACTGCCTGTGTTTTAATATTTATAAATATATATAAACCCAGACTTTGGGCGGGAATCGAATCAACAACCCTGGAAAGGGTCAGTGCCAACTGCGCCAACGGACCAGTCAATAGCATCTATACCAGCTCCTTCAAGAAAATTTTCTGTGACTGTCGTACTACTCCGGTCCATAAGGAATGAGATGGAAAGGTCTTAGTTTGAAAATTTATTATCTTACCTCAGGTACGTCTAGTACCGCGATGGCGTCAGGCACGTCCTCGTCGGAATCGAATCCCAGCTCCTCACCGTAGCACGTGTGTACCTGCCGCAAATGAGAAATAGATTATCTCGCCCGCGTAGATGTCGGTTATCGCGACAAAAAAAAAGTATCCTTATTTACTTCTAATACCTCCAAGAATAAGTGAACAAAGTTTCATGATGATCGGTCAAGTAGTTTTCGCTTGAAAGCGTAACGTGTTTATAATATTAGTATGATTATATTGGGCGGGCCTATATTCAGCAGTGGACATAAAGTTTTAATACATGAGCAGGCTGAATAAATCATCAAAAACATTATTATATATACAATTCAGTACTCTCTAAACATGAATCAGTGAAATTTTCATTAATTACGTTAGTGAAGCTATATTCACTACATATCAGTGAATTTCAATAACAAGTTAATGAATACTCACTAATACACATATTCAATGATCGAACATATTCATACATTGAATAGTCACAAATTCTGCGTGGTACGATTCTCGCATTGATAAAAAGTGAATATTCATTTGAAATTAGTGAAAAATCACTAGAGTTTAGAGAGTACTCAATCACGAAATTGCACATTTTTTTTTTCATACGTCTAAATGACTTCTTGATTCATTTAATTCAGAAAAACAGAATGATAATATGTAAGTTTCGAGAGTCATCAAAAATCTTAAATATTTTCAAGTTCAACATGTCGCTCGTTTAATAATAAACCGAAATAAGTCAAAAAAACACTTTTGTGGGAAATCGCTGTTAAAGTTTTGAACCTCTACCTTGTTGGAGGCATTCTGTCGTCTTTGTGATCGATTAAATCGGTCATTTTGCTCTGTTTCGCGTGGAAACCAGATTGTACCTATTCTTTGAGCTGAGTTAGTTAATTTCATTAGAAAAAGTAGAAATAAAGAAATTTTGACTTATTTCGGTTTATTATTAAACGCGCGATGTATGTATTTCAAAAGTTAGAAGATTAATGATTTACTTGCTGAACAAGACGCATCAAACCATTTTTATATTAAATTTAATATAAAAATGGTTTGATGCGTCTTGTTCAGCAAGTAAATCATTAATCTTCTAACTTTTGATTTTTAGGTTAATCTTGTTAAAACTCGTTACGAATGAAACCGCGGACATCGTATAGTAAATAGCGAATAAAACTTTCTTACCTAAAATTCCTCAAAATGTCACAAATTTATAAAAAAAATATATATTAAGTGTATGTCACAACGTAGTATCTGAATATGAGATACAGACGGACAAGCCGCGGGACACAGCATCCAGGAATGATCGGGATGCCGACCTTGATCCCAAATACGCTATCTACCGCCAAATCACCAATCATCTAGGAAAATTTACTTTTCGCGGCTACTTACTTTTTAATGTTTTTATTTTATATACATATTTTTTTTGTGGTTTATTAAATTTCTAGAATTTTAGATGATCAGACAATTTCTCTGTCTATTTACATATTATATAGACGGTATATTTCATTTAAAAAAATTGAATGTTTTATTTTTCGTGTCGTCCATTAATCACGTGACTTTTGCAAACAACCGACCTCTAGTGATACGTAATAATATTTTAGACTCCCACCTACCCAAAATAACGTGTACTTTTATGATAAAGGAACAAAAAAAAAATCAGAATATGATCTTTAAATACAGACATTATTAAATTTTGGAAAATAAATCACCGTGATAAAAATATCCGAACGACATTAAGGTTGCAGGCTGTTTCCGACTGGCATGAAAATAATAAAGGTAGGTCTAGTGTTTAGAAATTCACACTTTAAAGACAACGGCCAACTCATACTCGCACTGGCACACGGCCGGTTTTTTAACAAAATATTTAGTTTTGTAGCTAGTTGAAATATTTTAAGCATATTATGATTTTTTTTCAAAACTAGAAGAAAATCAAAATAACTTACGTCCTTCGTGTATTTGTGCCTATGTAAAATAGTGCTTTGAATAGGAAGAGAATTAGTTGGACGGATTGTTTTGATGGCTGGCATAAGAAATATCGCTCGGTTGACGAAACTGGACCGAAATGTCCATATATTGGCGCTAAATCATCAAAAGTATATAGTGGTATATATAAAGTATACAATAATTAATTTTGGCTAATATATTATAAAATATTGTATATATACGCTATCGCCATCTACCGTCAAGTTACATAAACGATACCTTTATTTTTTCAAACCGTCAATATATATAAAAACTTTTTATAATATTATATTCAAATATATCTTATATTTAACTTATTTCGATACCAATTGCTACATAACAACATTTCCTTCGTAGTTCCGCGTCGCATGTTATTTGAGAGATTTTGAATTTCTAATGCGGATAACGTTAAAAACAGCTCGCTCTGAATTCGAAACATGCGCATACTATATATGTACATTCATTACTGAGACCGCTTACGAAACATTCCACGCTTACTACTTACTGACAGCCTAAGGAACTCTTTTATATAATAATGTGGGTCATTCGGGGAAGCCCAAACTGCGATACGCTCACTCGGGACACGTCAATTAAGTCTAAAAATTAACATAGTTTTCAATTTCGTACTTAGATTGTAACCGGAAACTTGTCAAATTACAAAACCCGTATCATTTTTATGTAGGTGGACAAATTTAGTTTTTCTCATCTTAAAAAATCTATTTGGTTTAAATATATCAGTAGTGGGACGCATTATATACAGTATAATTATTATTTATTATAATTTATATTTATATTTAGTTGCTAGGGTCACTATACGATATTTCGACCGGAATATCGATATACAATAATTTTTTACAAAATACTTTTATATTAAAATTCATAATTTTTAATGTTAAAATGCTTCTAATATTTATTAATATTATTTTTAATATGAACAAGGGAGTGTAGAATGTCACATGATTTACATTTTTTACATATTATATATTACTCGCCAACCCGTAGTGGAGCAGCGTGGTAGATTAAGCTCCAACCCTTTTCATATATGGAGAAGAGGCCTTTGCCCAGTAGTGGGACGTCTACAGGCTGATTCAGTTTAGTTAAATTCATACGTTAGTTACAATTTATATAAAACAATATTAAAATGGATTTAAAATTATCAAAACACATTTACATACATTAAAAATTATTTAAAAACGTTGACGCATTATTTGCTTGATTGATAACAATGTTGACAAATCAAATATTATTTTAGAAACACAGTAGTAATTTGTAATTGTAAAATTGTATGTATGTAGATATCCGTGTATGTCATATTTGTATATATTATGTATTCCGTTTGTTTCGTTTCTGTTGTATATGCATATATATGTAGTTAGTGTGTTTATCATAAAGTTTGCTACTTATTTCCTTATCTTACTTTTATTGCTTTAAAAAAAAAAAAACTTTTTTTATCTCTTTTGTATACTACCAATGTCCTGTCTTGTACGTCCTAATGTTGGCTGGTATAGAAAACTTGTAGAATTAAGTCCACTTTTTGTACAAAATAATTGTTTTGTTCAAGAAATAATTAAAAAAAACTAGCTGACCCGTGCGAAAATTTCGCACAATATTGTAGTATCGTTATTGATAATATTATTTTTAATTATTTTTTTATTGAACTTTTTTTTTTTAATTTTTCGTCAAAAGTAGGAAACATAGCTTTAAAATGGTATATGAAATATAAATTTTGATTAAGTTTAAAATGATCTAGGCTCTCCAGGAAAAAAAACACCTTTTTAGAAATAATATATATATGATGATAAAATTTTATCGGTGAATTGTTTCATAGAGGTAATGTGTGCTTTTTCTTAATGTAACGCTAGCGACATACCCACTGCCAGATCTCTTGGCTGGAGATGGGCTGGTCCATGAGCGCGTTTTGCCAGATGCGGAACAGCATCAGGTAGGCCTTGTCGCGGCCGGAGAACGACGTCAGGAAGTTCTTCTCCGAGTCCGTGCATACTAGGATCGCGTTCGGAATCACCTGTAGGGCAAACGTTTCAATTACAAGCTTATTAGCATCCGCCCGCGGCTTCGTCGGCGCGGCGTCCAAGAATATATTGCGTGAAATCGTAACAAATAAACTTACATTTCACATTTATAATATAAGGATATATAATATATAATACATTAGGGATACTTTGTTTTAAACTAACACTATTCATATTACATTTTATATTTGTTCATATTGTTATGACACACTAATTCTCACTGTCATGTTTAAATTTTTCATTTTCCTATCAATTCCATTTTTTCTAAATTCACTCTTAATAAGAGATCTCTCTTTTGTGGAAATACTTCTCATTAACGTGACTATCGCTTCTAATATTATAACACATTACTAATACTCACTCTCATTTTTCAATCGGAATCTTTTCCTATCTCTCTTTAACTCCCACCTTCCACTTTTTTTTCAATACTTACCAGCAAAGTAGGTATTCTTTTTGGTATTACACTATTTTATTTTTCACAAAATTAACAATTACATCCAAAATATCTCCTTATAAACTCTACTCCGAAGTCACTCCTAGTTTTTCTAACTTTTTCATGTTCTCAATAGTAAAAAGTATAATTTTATTCTTTATAATACACCAAATTACTTCGAACAACTATGAATACCTTTTCCCTCTTTTCCCACTGAACTCTTTCTCTTACAAACCCAGCACAGTTCATTACCCTCCCATCCAAATAGTAATTTGCTACTCCCCTACTTCCCCAGTACTCACCAGTGCAGTTTTCTCCTTGGTAATAGCCGTAACGTCCTTCCAGCGAAGCGTGAGACTAGTTTCCCAGCCGAAGATGCTCGCGTAGAAGCAGAGATAGCTCTGAGACGCATACAGCCTCCCGTGCACCAGAATGTCTCTCTGGATGGCGCATGAGTAATCTGCGAGAAGTCAGAGTGAATTGAACAATGTAAATGCTAAACACACATGGTAGCTAGGAAATGCAATATCGATATGATATCGGCTGACATTTGTATTTATTCAAATATTTGTGTCTGTTTGGGGTCTTGTAGTTGTCTGTTCATCTCTAGTCTCTTCAACGTGTTCTTCGGAGAGCACGCAAAGCCATCGGTCACGGTTGTTATTATCGACGTCTGATAGCGATCGTTACTTATTTTAGGAAAAAATATCCATCAAACCGCAGTTGAGCAGCGTGGTGAAAGCTCCAATCCATTCTCCAATATGGAGAAGAGGACCTTGCCTTGCTTGGCTGAATCAGATAAGTTCATATATATATTTCACTTGAAATAAAAATAATGAACTTTCAATAAAAAACATAACACATGTACGAGGGTCATTTGAAAAGTTCGTTGCCTATAACTCTATAGGAACATGCTATTGGTATGAAACTATCCTTCAAAAAAGATTAAAGTAAGTCTGCTGACCCTTTATGAAGACATGTTAGCAACTTAAGGGGAATCTGGACCTTCGTATGCTACTGTAAAAAATTAACACATTTGTATAACATAATATTATAAATGCGAAAGTAAGTTTGTTACGCTTTTACGCGAAAACTACTTAACCGATCATCATGAAACTTTCTACACATATTCTCGGAGGTATTAGAAATAATATAGGATACTTTTTTTTGGTCGCGATAACCGACATCCACGCGGGCGAAGCCGCGGATAGAAGCTAGTGTAACATAAAAACAATAAAAAACCAATTTTTTCTCAGTGTGATGTTTAATAACGACGCCGTAATAAAAAAAAGAAATGAATCAAAGAATAAAACGTTAAAATACGAAGAGATATCGCACCTACCGACTATGAGGCGCTCCTCGTCGGGCAGCTCCTTGAACAGCCTCTTGAAGTCCTCACACTTGCTCTTATACGTCGGGTACAGGGAATTGTACCAACTCTTCTTCTTAGCGCGGACCGTACTCGCGCCGTCGATACGAGAGCCGGAATTTGACGATTGTATCTGTTTATTGGGATCATTACTTAAAATATATTCTAGAGCCGAGTATAGGATAAGATAGAGCACGTGAATCTGAACAAAAACGCATTGGTTTCTATATCTTCTATTATTGTCTCCATTATCTGCGCGCAAACGGCGTCTCTCGAGTCTGTGGAACAGACGGAACAGCGCCCTCTTTGTTTCCGGCTGGCGACTATTGTAACTGCATATCGAGTGTCTCTTTGAAGATATTTTTGAAATAACAGAATATAGGACAATGGTTCAGTTTCGAATTAGCGCCAATGAGCTTTCAGGTATGCATGTTTCAAAAGATATTCTGAGACATGTACATGTAGATCCGTCAATTACCAGTGGAACAGTTGAAGAATTAGGCACTAATTATTCTCCTTATAAGTTACAGACTGAACTGCACCGAATTAGCCTGTAAACTTCCCACTGGTGGGAAAAGGCCTCTTCTCTATACAGGAATGTTACTAAGCATTGTTATGTTATACTTATTATTTATACTATATGTTTTATATTATGGCTTTATTAGATAGTTATAAAGATGAAGAGTGATTGTTGAGATGAATGCCAATAGAAGATAACAGAAGAAAAAGAGTTAGAAATAACGAATTAATGTTAAGAGAGTTAAAAAGGGAATATTATGAAGTGTTAGAATAAACCATAAAATCAAAGTGGCCTGGTGTATAAACCACTAACAATTATTACTAATTTTTTTTTTTTAAATGGTTGCGACCTATAATCAATTCTCTACAGAAAAACGATCTTCGTTAATAATTCCCAATACTTACAGGTTGTTTGCAAATAGAAAATATTTTACACACATTCAATAAACTGAAAAGATAATCCACATTCTTAATATATATAATCTAATTGAATGATTATTTACAAAATACACTCTAGTTCTAATAACCCAAATAAAATAAGTTCAGACCATAATTTGCTAGAAGATAACGATCGATAATTGTTACCCATCAAATAGAGTTGAGACTTGCCAATTATTCTGCACAAAATATTGGATATGTTCCAATATGTCCTGCAGGCCTGTATTTTGGCATTTGCATATAAAAATTTTAAAACTAAACCATAACCTAGCATACATTTAATTGTATAACATTATCGAAAAAGTTTAAATGATAAGTGAAACATAAATATTAATTTACAAAGGCGGTCTTATCGTTAAGTAGTTTCTTTCAGATAACATTCTGCATCGTTGTTGTACTATATTTCGTTATTTCAAATATATTTTTGAAGAAGACAATTGATAAACTATTGCTATAGTCGGAGCCGGAAAACAGAGTGTGCCACCAAACGCTTGCCCACAGACTCCAAGATGCCGCAGATATTAAAATTAAGACTAAATTATCTAAATATAGACAATAATTGATAATAGATATATAGAGCAGTTGTTATCTATATAATATATAAATAATATTATATAATTGTAAAATTATATAGGTCTTTACCTATGAAATTGCCGTTTCGTCGTACTGGCTATTCAAAACTTTTAAAAAAATCGCTAAGAACTCGAATTTAAAATTATTTATATTTTAACAATATAGAATTCTTTTTTATAATTCTTTTTTATTATTTTATGGTTAATCGCTTGGCTCCGCTGCTCTTACACGACAACGCGCGACCTCATACTACACAGCAGACGGTTTCCAAGTTACAAAACCTGGGATTGAAAGTTCTCCGTCATCCTTCGTACTCACCAGATCTTGCCCCTACAGACTTCTACTTTTTCCAGAATTTGGATAACTTTTTGGCGGGAAAAAAATTCAATACCCGAGAGGCAGTATAAAATGCCTTTGAAGAGTTTGTTGCCTCCCGTCCAGCAGAGTTTTTCAAGAAAGGCATCAATAAGTTAAAAATGCATTGATTCCATGGGTAATTACTTTGAATATTAAAAATAAAAAATATAGAAAAAAAGTGCGTTAACTTATTTCATCAAAAACGGCAATTTCATAGGTAAAGACCAGTATTATTAGTAGACAGGTCAATAACTTCACTGTGTCGACAACGCTATCGCCTTATCAGATAATATTTAAATACAGATAGAGGTTAAGCAATTAATATTATTTGATAAATAATTAAAGGTATTTTATTTATGAAATGAGAGGCTTTAGTTTTGAGTGATGAACAATGTTTTAGTAAATAATTCTTTCTAAATTGTGTTAGCGTTAGGGGGTTCAGTAAGCGATTGGGTAATAAAGACAGATTGACTTAATTACATTCATAATCTTTTGCTGTGACGTCAGCTCAAAATCTACCTCATTTGGTACCGCATAATACTTACGTATTTCACTCGTTCGGTTAAAATACTGAATAATATAAATATTTCATTTGAATGTTAATGTTTTTGCCATCATAAATAATAATATGCAAGAGTAACATAACTCTATTGAAAATCGAATATTATTATTTCTATATTTATAACATTATGTAAAACTTAAATATTTTAAAACTGATGGAAACCTGTTTGTTAATAATTTTATCGTGTTTATATTAGACATTGTTATATTAAGTTTTGTAGACGGTTCAATATAATTTTATGTCGTAACCATAAGACCAGTCTATTCAATAAAAAAAATTGATCACTACTTAGATGAAAATATCAAATTTAAATTAGAATTCGTTAAAGCTAATAAAGTGAATACAAATATCCTTTAAATTAATAAAATTTAAATAAGTGAAAAACGTAAGTATTATACGACTACATTAAGAAGACACTGACCTGAAATATTAACACAACGTCATGTTACTAAAACAACTTCTTTACCAATACGAAGCCGATGATTTGACATTGATATACGATTTTAGAATACGCCCGATGGGGTGTTATTACCTTATAATTATCCTTTTGAGTTAAATTTGCGATGTCAATACCGACCGGCACTTCGTTTCCGAGCGACTGCCCTTGTAGGGACGAATCGCTTTTTTCACTCCTCTGGAAGACAATATTTTAAAATATATACATAACTAATTGAAATTACAAGAAATTAAAAATACAACAAAATTCAAAAATGCACACACAGTTTACAGACAACTAAAATGGAGATGGACGGGGCACATGATAAGAGATAGTAAAGAAAAATGGACAATGATAATAACAAAGTGGTATCCAAGAGATGGCAAAAGAAGGAGAGGTAGACAAACTAAGAGATGGGAAGATGACATAAAGAAGATAGCTGGTCCGATGTGGACCCGCTTAACAAGACACAGGAATACATGGATATCTTTAGAGGAGGTCTTTGTTGACAGACAAGCTGTTACAGACAAACATCCAGTTGCCGATAATAATTTAAATAATTTACGGTAAGATGAAATGCTGTGTCGGTGGTCCAGAAATAGATACACAACATAAACATTTGTCATGAGCGGGAATCGAACCCGCTGGCGCAAGAGCCAGTTGGTGTGACCACTTTGCCGATTCGTCATCTCATCTAATTAACTATTCAATATTTATAGAGAAATTAATTTGTTAATGATTTAAGACATTCAATGAATCTAGTCGCTCGGAATTGATTGCAAAACGTTCTTACGAGTATGTAATTAATTCTAACTGATGAGCTTCGTAAGAAAGGGAGATAAACAAAGTAGTTAAAGAACTATGTTTAAAAATATATTGGCGTTGGCTTTAATCGGCATACAAAAATTAAAATCTAGATAGTGTTAGGTTTAGGTCGGTACCAAAAAGTTTTTATCATGATTATTTTAAAATAAAAACGAAAGTCAGTTTTACGTCTTCTAACGTCTTCGAAAGTGGGTTTTAATACAATAGGAAACACACTGGACGTCTGTGGCTGGTTGCTGGTAACCAAACAAGGTTTTTTTTATTAACAAAGGCGTTTTTTTTTTATAACAAAGTCGTTAATCTATTTTAAGCAATATTATTATTACATAAAAAATATATTTTTTTTACTTACTTTATCATTTTCTATAATGTCTAATGTACTGTCTGTGTGTCGCAGCGATGGGGAGGGTGACCGTGAAATGTTTCTGAAAACAAAAAAATATATCCTGTCATTACATATATATCTAAAAATAGTATAATTAAAGTAAAAAAGAAAAAATTCTCGGCACAGCTGATTTGATCCTGATACTCTAACACTGCAGTATCATGACGTAGCTCTGCTATAGTAGGTACACGTGTTGCTGCAGTAACGAAACTTTTCATATTGCGCGTGTAGTTTCAAGAAACCGCAGTGACGTTTCTCGTTAATTTACTATTAATGTTATATTATAATTGAAATATTATTAAGTTTATTGAAGATTTAAACTAAATTAAATTAGTTATAAATACCGATTACAATAATGAATACGTAGAAATTATATTTTTTTAGTATTACAATCGTTCGCACTCCTTAACTTGCTGTAGCAGTATGACCTACTTAAGATTCGGTATCGATCTTGCGTTTATTTTTATTCTCTTTAGTGTAAAGCTTAGGAAAGCAAGAAGCATTGAAAGCATTAGAAGAAAATCGTGGAAGAGGCCAAGACCCACAAAGGGTTGTAACGTCACTGAAAGTAAGTATAGCTTAGGGTTAGAATAAAGTTAGTGAACATAAATAAAACTTATTTAGTTTTCGGTCCAGGTGTATGATGTCCTTGTCGGTGTACCCACCGTGCTTTGGTGAGCACGTTAAGCTGGCGGTGCCGGTTTTTATCGTGGAAATCTAATAGCGATCGTTACTCATTGTAGAGAAATTATCCGTCAATCCGCAGTGGAGCAGCGTGGTGGATTAAGCTCGAACCCTTCTCCTACACGGAGAAGAGGCCTTTGCATAGCAGTGGGAGATTAACCGGCTGATTTAGTTCATTTCAACTCTATTCCCATAATAACTTCTATTGGTGTTTGAAGAATATTATTTTGAATTATTTTCTATAATAAAGATTTCTGATATATATCCTATCCTACTAATATTATAAAAGCGAAAATTTGTGAGTATGTATGTATAGATGTTTGTTACTCTTTCACGCAAATACTACTGAACCGATTACGATGAAATTTTGTATGTAGGTAGCTGAAGACCCAGAATAGCACATACGCTACTTTTTATCCCGGAGTTCCCGCGGGATTGATTTCTAATTGAAAATAGATAGAGGAACCTGGGGATGGTTGATCCCTAGGGGACACTTGGTAAACTTGATTTCTAGTTCTAACAAACGTGGTACATTTTATTACGATAGCAGAACTCATTCATTTATGCCTAACTTCACTTTCTATCTTGGCGCGTTGTGACTAATATCACTAGTTTGCAAATGACGGACGGTGGAATATTTTTGTCGTGCCATACTTAATTTTCGGTAAGTTTTAACTGGATTTATTTGATGAAAAGTGAAGGAAATACTATTAGTAGGTGTGTTTATTGTGTTAGTCGTTTATTTAAGTGTAGATTGGCCTTGATTACTTTAAAATACGTGATCACTAGTTTTGAGTATGGCATGTTTTATAACCTTACTATGTATGGGGAGACTTAGTCCTTTTATTTGAGGGTGAGATGATCCCGGGATCTTGTGTCCCAATGAGGGATCAAGTCTTACCTACGATCCATAAAGCTATCGATGATATATTATAAGCCAAATATATAGCCAAAAGGAAATGTTATGATTTTAGCAGTCTATGTATATATCCACTATGCATGTATGTACTCGATGTGTGTGCTGTAGAGGAAAAACTATTGAACCAATTTAGACGAACAAGGTGTCGATCGATTCGTTATTATAGTCAAGTGACAAAGGATACATTTCACCAAAAATGTCAAAAAAAATTGCCGTCACATCGAGTGATATATAAGAATATAAAATTTTAAAAACAAAAATATAAAAATAGAAATAGTTTTCCTTAGTTGGGTTAAACTTTTTCAACTTTTTGCTCTCTCCTTAGGAAATCATGCCGCAAAAATATAAATCAAGAGACTGTTAAAAAAAAGAACACCAGTAGCCAAAGAAAAATTAAAAATTCTTCGATAACTTAAAAAGCCTCATGGATAGATACTACTTTGAGCCGCAGCAAATATACAAAATTGATGAAACGGGTTTAACAACAGTCCATAAACCAAAGAAAACTATTGCTTGTCGTAGCCTCAAAGATGTATCTAAAGTTACATCTACTGAAAGAGGAGAGTTCGTTACGGTCTGTTCTGTCTGTTGTTAAATAATTTGGAAGATTATATCAGACTTAATGTTTTTGGAGATTATAAAGAGTCGGCTTGTTAGTCGAATTCTAATTGTTAGAAGAAAATGATGTTTAAACTTTTTGATCACCAGTTGTGTGTTATTATTTGGAAAATAATACAGTTAGTTATTTCAAATTATGACGGATTAGTTCTATTTCTGTGATTCAAGTCAAATAATTAATATGGAATCAACCCTCTGAGTATGTTATTCGCGCTGAAAATCTGTTTACCATGTGTCCCCAACTATGGGAGATTTGATTCGTGCAAATAAAGTTATCTGATCGGTGGGAATCAAACTTCTATTTATAAAAGATACGGTAAATATCTATTTGTTGTACGTTTTCCTATTTCTAGACACACTGTTGACTGCAAATTAAGTTATTTATTCGATGAGAATCAAGTTTGGGGAGACACGGTAAAAATTGGTTTACCAAGTGTCCCATGTCCCTGAGAGATTTGATCCCCCTGGGATCAAGGCTCCCAATCAGGAGTAAACAAGTCTCCCTTACAAATGAGACACTTGGTAAAAGTCTACAGTATGGTATTTAATTAAATAATGAGTTAAATTGTAGCACAATCTTGTTTCTATTCAAACTATCATTGAATAGATAAATTCTGAATCTTTTGACCAAAAAAATTTTCTAATATTGTAAAAAATAAAATATATATAGTCCAAAATCAAAAAGGGGATCAACCATCTCCAGGTTCCCCTACATTTATCGCTTCTCAAAACTGAATGCGCGATCTAGCGGCACGGCGGCACCGAAAGCGGTAGCGGGAGCGGGGGCGGGGCGGGTGGTCCGACGAGCGGCGCGTGAGGTGGGGGAAGCAGTCGCTCATAGGGTTTCCACGCGGACAAAGTCTCGGGCGGCCTGTAGTATGGAATACGTATAGTATATACACATTAGTATTATATTTATTAAGGGCCAATCAACTACAATTCATATTTATATATAACTAGCAAACCCGACGAACTCCGTTTCGCCACCAGATGGCTTAGTTTTTTGTAACATTTCGTTTGGGGATTAAACCATCATGAAAAACCATATTGGTTTTTAGTACATGCTATGTATCAGAGATGGCGATGTATGTGAAAAATGATTTTCCCTGTTTTCCTGCTTTTCTGTTGAAATTTTTCCTAAATTTTGTTTGATATAAACCTCACGGAGCCCGAGACCTTTCCAACGAATGCAAAACTGTGGAAATCGGTTCGTGCGTTCTGGAATTATAGCCTCAGGAATGAAAACCCGACTCATTTTTATATTATAGATAATGAAATGCTCTTCTATAGATTTTTTTTTAAATTGAGAACGAAGTGTTGGAGCCAAAACTATCACATTGTATAACTGTGGAGTATCGACTTTATTGAGGCTCATTACTCATTGAGCATCATTACTACTTGATTATCTCGTTTTTTTCATATCACTATTGTATAGTCGAATCAGGTCAAATTGTTATTTTTTTTTTAACTTCTAGGGTCTACTAAGGTCTCAGAGTGCTCTCATATGGCTCGTGTGAAGAACGTATGTCTCGCCTGACATTGAGATGGAACTCTCTTGATATAATGTAGACAATATAAAAGCTTGCAAAATATGTGTTTGAATCCAGGCTAGTATCTATAATCTAGTGTATAGTAACAACCGTTCTGGTGTAGTGGTGAGAGTAGTCGTCTTAACACCGGCGGTTGAGGCGGGTTCGATTCCCACTCGGGACAGATATTTGTATTTGTACAAATATAGTATTAGAGTATTTATTGAGTGAACGTAAAGCCGTCGGTCCCGGTTGTTATCACGGGCATGTTATAGCGATCGTTACTAGTGGTAGGGAAACTAGTTGTTGTAGTAGTTGATTAAACTCCAACCCTTCTCGTATATGGAAAAGAGGCCTTGCCCAGCAGTGACCTTTACAGACTGATTTAGTTCAGTTCAGCGTATATTTTAGTGTATAAAAGTGATTAAAATAATTTATTTAGATGTAATTTATTTGTGTAATTTTTATTATAAATAATCTACCTGCTCTCTGAAAAATAAGTGTTTTATTTGAGTGTTCGTACGAATATAATAATCTGTTCTTTACACCAATGTGCATTAATTTCGATAACTGTCATAATCTAAAGAATAGCAAAAACACTAAGTACATCAATCGTACTAAAAGGAATTGCGGTTAAAATATAAATTAACTGCATGCTGCGAGGAAAGGAAATTGTCTCACGGCAGCTAATATTGAATACTCGCCTTCTATTAACAATGTAAACTAACTAACAAAAAACTAACAAACTAAATAAATTAAAAAAAAAAAGATATATTTTAAAACATCCTCAAACACATATCTTCTAATCTGATGGATAGTCCTGCGCAAAATCGACTATTTTCAATCTGTTTAAATTTATCGTTATATTTTAAAAGAAATTATTTTTTTTTTCTTTCTTACTGGATTTATTATCTTTTTGTATACTACGTCAATAAACTTTTCTTATCAATAAAACGAAGATATACTAACACCGTCACCGTCGTTTTGGAGACACGACGCACAGTGGGACGAAACGCCAAACGGTGTTTCAAAATTCTGGATTCAACTGGTTTTTTGAGCTAAACGTCTGAAAATTTTTTTGGAGTTACGTTTCAACATATAGAATTCGAATCCGTTTCCCTCGCAATGGTGTGTGGTATATATATATGTAAAAAATGGCTGAATATGAGCTACTTTTAGGCTTAAAATCTGCAGCATGGAAATAAAATATTAATGCCGATAAAACTCGCCATTTTTTGGCTATCTTAAAAAATCTTTTTTCTACTTGTAATATACATGTAATATATCATTTTTATCAATTAAAATGATGTATATATCCGATAAACAAGCCCAAGCTTTATTAATGCAATTTCAGTACATAAAACCTATCTAGCGAATATATATATGCGTGTGTGTGTGTGTGTGTGTGTGTATAGTATGTACACACACATATATATACATATAGACATATACCTATACATATATAGGTGTGTGTATTTATATTAAAAGTATGTGTATCATAACTTGAGTATATGTGAATGAAAATAGCTTAAAATTGGTATGTACCCTTGTTTTATCAGTACAACATTATTCATATATATACATCATTTTAATTGATAAAAATAATATATTACATGTATATTACAAGTAGAAAAAAGATTTTTTAAGATTTATTTTTTCGGCATTAATATTTTATTTCCATGCTGCAGATTTTAAGCCTAAAAGTAGCTCATATTCAGCCATTTTTTACATATGTATATATACCGCACACCATTGCGAGGGAAACGGATTCGAATTCTATATGTTGAAACGTAACTCCAAAAAAATTTTCAGACGTTTAGCTCAAAAAACCAGTTGAATCCAGAATTTTGAAACACCGTTTGGCGTTTCGTCCCACTGTGCGACGGCGTGATATAATGACAGAGTAAGATAATACGACATTAATGGAATATACTGCTATTTCAGAAATGTATTCACTTCATTCACTTCAAACATTCACTTCAACATCAACATTATAATTTTAATATTTAAATGGCCGTGCTGTGACCGGCAGAGAAGAATAGTCCCGATCTCTTTCTTGCTGAGGTGTCGTAATATGCGACTAAGGCAATAGTGGTGCGGATAACTGTACACCAATCATGATGGTGATGGACAGCAGCGTCACCATATTCTGCCACAGTACATTGCGATCGCCAACTCGTTCAGCAGTGGACATCCAACGGCTGATGTCTTAGTGGATTTTCCCGTTCTACCTTCAAAAATTTTAATACATTTGCACTAGCACAGCAGGCTGAATTAATTAATCAAAAATAAATAAATAAAACATTTTAATAGCGCTAGTTGAATTTTATTTACATCAGTTAAAAAAAAAGTAATAACTTTAATTTTGTCCTCGTTTGATCCATCTTCCGCGATCTTTAGAGATATATAAATAGTTCTGTGACAGTCTATAGTTTAAAGTCCAACTGTTGAGCAAAGACTTCTTCTGAAGGAGATGAATTGGAGCTTAATCGGCCAAGCTTCTCTACTGAGTGTTGACAGATACACATATCTCAGAACCTTGCAGACATCTTCAAGATCGGCGGAGAGACGAATGGTTTTCGTTGCACTAGTTTTATTTTTAACTCAAGATGTACCAGTGCATCCACTGACATCCATTAAACACGTTAATCGACGTTATAATTATCAGCGATGGACATGTGTTCCGGGCTAGGATCGCTGAGTAATACCTCAATAAAATTACATCAATGACTTTGAAGAGCAACGTCTATATGAATCTTTTCTAATTTTATTACTTCAGTACAGATAATAATTAATCATATCCCACCTTCTATCCGGTCTATCAGACTAGTCATTATTTATTGCGAACGATGAAAACAAAAGCGTCGAGAAACCGAGTCAAAGTCGGCTGTCGAAAACTCGTAAACTGTGAAGTTTGCTCGATTTCAAGAAGGTGAAAACGGCACGTGCCTTTGTTTGAGATAAAACGTTGTTATATTACACGTTCGTGTTATACGTTTGCCTGAAATATGATCAAAGATATAATAAAATAACAGAGGGTGCAACAAATCGGATCAACTGATTAGAATATGCAGTAATCGTTTTATGATAAGGCATCACAAAAAATCAGGAAAAAAAACGAGCTAACCGAAATTAAAAAGAACTTTATTGCTGCTATGAAGGTAACTAGAAAATAGTACATCATCTATTGTCTCTGAAAATACTATTATTTAGTTTTTAGAAAAATATACAAGAAATGTTTAGCAATATTGACAAATTTCGTTGTTTTGATAAATTGTGTATGTTTCCGGACACCTAACACGAAATTTCGTTCAACTGCGGACAGTTAAGTATTAAACGGTTTATTTATTAATCCATTTAAACAAAGTTCAGTAACACTATACCTATTTACAAGTGCAAATAACTATAAACATAAAATTAATTTATTGTTTTAAACTAACGCGATCACTATTCATATTTAAATTTATATTTGTACGGGTGCTTACCGCGTTTATAATTTTGTTTAGTTCCCTATATTTCGGCAATGTTTCAATCGCCATGATCACGGGGAGACCCGTGATCGAGTTAAATATAAAATTAATTTTTAGGAAAAAAAAAAACCGACTTCACGATTATACATACATGTACAAACTTGAATTAAAAAGTAGAAAATAATATGTTAATCACTTCAAAACAAAGAATTATTTATTATCTTTCAACGACAATCAACGAAATTGTCGACACTTATACGAGTATACCTATTCACAATTTATTATCAGTTATTTTTCATTCATAATTGACGGAATAATTAATAAAACGAGTTGAAAAGCTTCGAACTGACTGACTTTTATTTTTATAATACTTCACACAGATTGCAATTAATTTTAAATACCTACATTTCACATAGCCATAGGATGAATGACATAATAGACTTTATTGGCGATAGATAGCGTTACTAGGCAGTTTACTTTTTGTTAATTTCAATACAAAAATAACAATAATCGCGTAAAAAAGATGCAAAAAGAAAAAAAAAAACAGAAGAATTGAGAGCATCCTCCTTTTTTATGAAGCTGGTTAAAAATAAAATTATCAACAATTTCGATTACAATCTAACATCTGAAAGCAAATGGCGATTATTTCACATTGGTTTACGACTTTAAGATAATTAGACTATTACGCGCACGAACAGTGAAAGTGAGAAAATAATATGAAACTAGTGATATATAAACTGCAAAGGAAATAGAAAATAATACGCTGAACACATTCATATAACTAAACTACCTGCTTATAATATATAAATACGTATGTTTAAAACACACACAAGGCCCTAAGGTAGGCAAAATGCCCGTGTTTTAGGTAGCAGTTGACTGATATACTTTTTTTTAAATAAATATACATATGATACACATAGATAAATAAATATATATTACACCCAGAATCGGGCGGGAATCGAACCCACAACCATGGAGAGGGTCACTGCCAACTGCGCCAGCGGGCTAGTCAAAATCTTCCAATCATGTGAACATTTCATAATAGGAATTAAAATATTATATCGCGTTATGGATATACAGACGTCTTCTGTATACAGAATTTCATTGCCGTCGTTTTAATAGTTTAAAAGTACCTATGGGAGGAACAAGCACTCATCCATCCATATATCCATCTTCCCTTACAATATTTTTACATATTATCTGTGTCTTTAATCGTAGCGTAATTGGGTTGGGTTAAATATAATATGATGAGTTTCTGTCTGTTTGCCAATACGCGCCATGCTTGGCAGGCGAGTAGGCGAGCGCAGTGTGTTGTGGCAAGATATGGTGATGCTGCTGCCCATCACCATCCTGATTGGTCTACAATTGTTCGCACCACTATGA
Organism: Euphydryas editha; assembly: GCA_036937285.1. NCBI lineage: Eukaryota > Metazoa > Arthropoda > Insecta > Lepidoptera > Nymphalidae > Euphydryas > Euphydryas editha. Next base: position 19,924,827 of record JAUPFZ010000014.1, read on the forward strand.
CACTTACGCCGAGTTGCACGAAACAAATTTTAAATTTAAGTGTTTATTAAACTAATTTAATCACAAGAATCGTGATTATCTGTTGCACGAAACCTACATCTGATTAAGTTAACAAAAAAATTTAGTTTAATTAAAGACCTATCTAACGGATGATTAATTCCAACAGCTTTAAATTAATCATAAGATCAACTAATTTTAAGATTAATTGCAACTTAACTAACGGAATGTTAGCGACGATTTCGTGCAACTCGCCGTTAGAAAGAGATCGGGACTTTGTTTTTCTTTGCCGGTCACCGCATGATAATACAAACTACAGTAATAATAACACATACAAAATAAATTCTGGAAAAGTTCGTTTTCTCTATTTACACTCGAGCAGAACCTGTGGGCTAATTGAGTCTCAGCTAGTATTGAAATTCGATACCAAAGCGATTTCTCGCGATGGCGCAAGTTACGTAATAGACCACCGATTGCACAGGTACTAGTATACTATAGGTATTGGAATAATACGCTTATCTGTTTACAAGCCGTGATAAACCGATGCCAAAGATAGTGATTTATTGATACGATTTTTTGTGTATGATATTAACGGTGTCTGTATTTTCCTGTAAAGGCGTAGAAATCTAACGCTTCCAGAAAGTTTTTAATTCGTCTCTCTCATGTAAACTATTCATTGCACTGTTACTCGTTTCGATGTACTAGCTGTTGCCCACGACTTTGTTTACGTGGAAATTATCGCGCAGGTACCGTACATTATCCCGGATAAAAGTAAGCTTTGTGTTATTCCAGACTATCTGTATCATATTTTACCCAGTTCCGTTCAGCCGTTCTAGCATGATTGAGTGACAAATCCATCTATTCAAACTAGAACATTTATAATAATAACTAGACACAGAGGAATTTTAGGAGAATATAAAAGCTATTGACGGATCAACACAATGACATGTTGAAACATGTTTATCCACGTATTTTTAGCTCGATCTTAACAACTTTGTATTGTTAAAACTTAAATATGTCGGTCATGGTTCGTACCACCCCCTTTGTGTTTGTCCGATTCACTCTTAGCCGGTTTTTAGCTTAAAATTAATGAATACATTTTACTGTACATAATATATTGTTTTCAGCTACAAATATATCTTGGTCAATGATTTAAAACACGTTCTTAACAATTCATACGTTCCTGTAACGATTTGTAAACGAGATTTGATCACGTGAACATTTAAACAGACTCCGAATAATGAAATAATTATTTCAACTGGAGTTCATTTCGGATTCGTCAATTACAACATAACTTGTATGACTCATCAACAGGCGAATTATACAAAATACTTGTCATTACAATTTATCGTCCGATTCTGTTGTATCAGTTAAATTAATATTTTTATTATCAAATTGTCTTTTTATCCGTCATATCTCAGTACCGAAAATTTTCGACCAATGTGTGTTACCAGTGATTACACACGGATCTGAGACGTGGTCTCTGACTATGGGCCTTTTAAACGAGCTCCAAGTCGCACAGCGTGCAATGGAGAGAGCTATGATTAGTATCGAGAGATAGAATGAGAAATGATGAGACACGAAGACGAACAAAGGTTGCCGACATAGCCCAACGGATTTGCAAGTTGAAGTTGCAGTGGGCAGGGCACATAGCTCGTAGAACTGACGGCCGATGCAGCAGAAAGAATTTCCATTCGAGAGCACGTACTGGCAAGAGCAGCGTCGAACGGCCGTCCACAAGTCGGAGACGACTTGAGGAGAGTCGCCAGAAGCCGATGGATTAAGGTTGCTTCGAACGGTTGCACTGGAGGTCGGTGGGGGAGGCCTACGTTCAGCAGCGGACATCCAATGGCTGATAATATGATGATGATGATGATGATGAGTAACAATTTTTTTAATGTTATTTGGATAGGCAAACTGGCAGACCGTTAAGTTGTTGGCGTCGCCCATGAACATAAACCAGTTTACCTGGAACTAGCCCAGGCAACTCATTTTTGTGTTGCCTATCCAGAGACATAAGGTGTTAGTCTCGGTGCCAGTTATTACACTGCCTGTCTTGCCCTTCTCTCGGAAACACAGCAAAGCTGTTTCACGGGAGAAACAAGCAAAACGGTGGTACCCATGCAGCCGGGAGCGCGGCACAGCGAATCCCTCCCACCGGTAATTAAAAGTAATACATTTAGACAACTGACAATGTGTCGGCGCACGATTACATATGTATGTCGTGATCTGAGCGTTTTAATTGGAAACCAAAAGTTTGTTTTAAAATTAAAAACGGTCTATATCCATATTTAATTAATCTACATTCCATATAACATCTAGCATTAAGTAATGAATTCTTATCGCGTATTTTCGTCATATATAGTCATTTAGCATGGTAAAATCGGCGTGAACCGAGCTGACGGTCACGCTCGGCCGCCGATGTGAACAAAAACATAACGAGGTGACTCATCGAGATAGAAGAGCAGCTCTCGAAAAGGTTTATATTTTATCGAATTTTATATACATTGTAATACACACTTACTGTTGAACAAAGTTAAAGTTCAGCGAATTACATTTACTTTTCAACAACGTGAATTATATTTTACGGTTTTGGTTTTGTTTTCGATTTTTCTAGAAACTCTAGTAATTATCGTCTAGAACTGGACAAGAAAATCTTGTTGTACATATATCCGTCAAGTGAATGTTTTGTATTAACCAGACTATAAGCATTGCTCTCTAGTAGAAAACGCAAACTCGATCTCGCCAGATTTCGTCCATGTTTTGTGAGATCGAATTTCCTACGTTTTTTGACGCAAAATTACGAGATTACAGATACCCTAACCTTACCCTACCCTTTCCAGTGTTTTTGGAGACACTATTTTTAAAATAAGTAATTAATACAAAATTTTATATTATTACTGCAGAAGACACATTAAAAATTCAAGTAAAATAGTTTTATTGACAATAAAAGTATAATAATTGATGATATAGTGTTGTTTTAATGACAAAATACAAAATAAATTATGCTAGTGTAAATATACAATAATTTTATATTATAATTATTATATATAAAATAATATTATATATTATTAATAATAATATATTTTATTTCTAATCTAAATGTCGATAAAGAGCGAGGAAATCGAAACCTCGCGAGACTGGATTTACGATTCTAATTAAGTAATCTACAGACGATTATCACACAATACACGTTTTTTTTTTGTATTTAACGAGCTGTGTCCCGCGATTTCTTTCGTGATTACACATTTTGATTTTTATCTCATTTTTAACGGGAACCGGAATGAATTTCAAGATAAAGTACCGTGTCCTAGCTCGTAGTATGAACAAATCATACCAAAAAAGTACCGTGTCCTAGCTCGTAGTATGAACAAATCATACCAAATTTCATTAAAATCCAATCATAAGTTTCGGCGAGATACATAATTGTGGTGTGTAATATATATCTAATTATTTATGTATGTATTATCTATTTATAATATATTTATTACAAACAAATATGTATATCAGTCGGCTGTTACCAAAAACACAAGCATTAAGTTGCCCACTTTAGAAACAGACGACCGTGTGTGTATGTTAAACATATTTATTTATTTAGACGAGTTTATATCAACCGGCATGATTCTTTCACCTAGGCAACATTCTGATTCGTTTTAGGACCTACGTCATGTTCAAGTAAGCATAACATTGTTTTAAAATAATACTGAGTCGACACTTTTTAAATGAAATAAAACAATAAAACTTACATTCGAAAGTCTGTTAACGTAACGCTCGTGTTTCGTAACTATTAATTGCAACTGAAATCTAGTTTCATCGGAGATCGGGATAGCTTAAGAACATTTAGAGCAATTGTAAATAGGGCAGCTGATAGAAGAAAGGCGGCAAATTTTGTCCCCCTTTTTTATAATCGATAAACTGTAAATACTGTTGAAACCTGTGCACACACTGTGCCATTTCTTCTTTTCTTTCTATTCTCTCTTAGATAAAATATATCTCATACGGGCGATGTCTGACAGAAAGTAATAAAATAAATGAAACGATTAATTTCACCGTACTACATCTGAAGTCTCAACTGTCACACAGTTGAGTTGTTCCAGTTTTAATTATTCTTTGTTCTCATTGATGCGACCCTTCATTTATCTTATACGTCTCTATTGTTTTGGGGGCGTCCATAAATTACGTGAGGTGTTTTTTTAAAATTTCTGTCGCTCCCTCCCCCCTGGTGAGATGTCGTGAGATTTTATTCAACCCCCTCCCCCATCCCCCAATCTCACGTGAGTTTTTTAAAATGTGGGTTTCTTAAATATGTAAACACGTTAGATTGTTATTGTAAAAAGAAAAAAAAATTGCAGTTTGAAAACAAAGGACGGGCTGCACTGTATCGTAAATTCAGATTAAATTGAGCTATTTGGTATAAAACAAATATGGTGGTTTGACAGTTAGTAGTAATGTATAACGTCGAAGTATGAATGAAATTATTTTCTTTCGAACGAATTAGTGAATGATCTTAATCGTATTACGATTACGCTTAAAATTAAATTTTAAGCATGTAAAATCTGGATAATGGACCAAAATAGTATATATCTTTTTGTTTAATCTAAAAAAAAAAAATTGCGTGATATTTGCCGAGACCCCCCCTCTCTCCAACGTAAGATTAGATGAGATTTGACTCGACCCCCTCTCCCCTTTAAACATCTCACGTGATTTGAGCCCCCTTTCAAAAAAACAATAATAAAAAAAAATTAAAAAAAAGGTTTCTTACTATTTTATACCCTTCTTTTCGCAAGAATTCACTAAAGTGTTGACTGGGCAATATTACTGTGCTAGAGTGGAGGAATGTTTACCCGACTGCGACAGAAGAAGGGTTATGTTTTTCGAGTGTATGTATGTATGTCCATTTCTTTGGCACGCCCTACAACCCAAACGGCTAGACGGTTTTTGACATATGAGGTGTCGTTGGATTTATCAAAATTGTAGTAGTGACATAGGCTATATAAATTTTCAAAATGGCGCCCGCAAACGGCGGAATGAGGGGGGGGGGGGGAGTTGAATTTTTTTTTTCTGCAGCAATATGGGTATCAAATGAAAGCTAGTAAATTATTTTATTCTTTTTAGTTTATAATAAGAGTATTTTACGCAGTCGGGTTTTTTGATTTTTTTAATTAAGCATACTTGTTTCTGTATGAGTCTTTGTTACCGAGCTGTTGTAAGAATTTGATACGGATAGTCTGAAGCCTAGGGAAAGATATATCCTTTCGCTTACACGTGTACTATACGTGTAAGCGAAAGGATAGTATAACGTATCTATTCATACATTATATAAAGCTGTTAATTTGTTTAAGCACGGCAAAATCTGACCCTTTTAAAAATACTTTTTCTTCATGAAAGCGTCTTTATTTGTAAGGAAAAACAAAGACTATATAATATCATGCTATGAGCAATAACTATAAACGTAGAAGGTGTAACAATGCTCGTCATATCTTGTGCATATCGTAAAATTGATATTTATTCGTATACAAAATACCTTGAAATAATATCCTTCAATTTTTCAAATAGAAACGGAAATCGGGCATATCTTCGTTCCACACTTAATGACATTTCAACACAACAATATTTGTATTTATTTAGTTCCAATTCACAGTTATCTGTAAAACATCAATCGTTCTCCGATAAGATATTAATTCGTAATTTGATGAAGATTTATTGTGAAAATTTTATAATTTACAAGATTACGATTATATATTATGTATAAAAATAATTCACATTAAGACGCAAGTGAATCGTGTCTTTCCGAACGTTGTTTTATTTAATAGACGTCTTCCGATGCGTTGTAAAATACATTATAATTTAAAACAAAGAGTATTGTGCCAGAACATAAACGGAATTAATTTTATTTCTAAAGCTGGTATGACGTAGTGGATTGACGTGCGAGTCGTAATCGACGGATAGGGTTTCAAATCCGAAATAGGACCAAAAAATATCTTTGTGAAAGGAAACGCCCTGAACAAATTTATCTGAATGTATCGCATCAAAAGTGGAACAGCGTGGTGGAGCTCCACTTTTACTGTTTTTTTTTTGGCGCGTTAGGGAAAAATGATGACGGTAAATTTTTATGATGCGCGTGCTAACTGTGACCATAAATGTCTGTCTGTCCCGATGTTTGGCATAAAATCTTGCAAATTAAATTTGACCCACTTCCCGGTTACCGATTGAGCTGAAATTCTGCATAGATGTGTAAATCACGTGACAGTGCAATATTATGATGACATGGTGCTGATCTGATGGAGGAGCTAGAAGGTGGCCATAGGAACTTCGCAATGAAATGACACAACCTTATCGAATTTTGGCTCGTTTGAATAGTCTTGACGAGTAATTTGTCTTTCAATAGTAACCAGGATCAAGTTTCATCTAAATTCGTTCAGTAATTTTTGTGTGAAAGAGTAACAAAGATACAGACAAACTTTCGGATTTATAATATTAAATTAATAATAGGATTACTTTGTTGTTTGTTGTACACTTTTCTTCCTGTTTGACCTTAAAATTATTTGGGAGAGAATGGCACTAGGCATTAAGTCCGTCATTTCTTCGAACTGTTTTTTACATTGTTGGTTAATAAAGTTTTTAAATAAATATTAAATAAAATAATGATGCAATATAGTTTTTACGTTTCTAAAAATAATCATGACCGGTTTATCATTCGCAACTATTTGTAAAAACAGTTTTCGATTATAATTGTTTGTTTGTGTCTAAAAAGTCTACTAAACGAACTGGATTGAATCAGCCTTTAAATGTCACGCTGCTGAGCATAGGCATCTTCTTCATATAGATGTGTTGGAGCTTAATCACCACGCCGTTCCAATGCGGGTCGGCGTATGATTTCCCTAGTAAAGATCAGTATCATGTGTCCATGATAACAACCGGGGCCGACGGCTTTACGTGCTTTCCGAGACACAACGGGGAGACCCGCAAGGACATGCATCCAGACCAAAATAAACTCGTATCACTAAACCAAAACGGTTGAATATTACTGTATTCTACATACAATAAATTTATTTCATTGAATACATTAATTTTGGATGTAAACTTATTTTTTTTTAAATAAATTACAATAAATTATGGAAAATTTTCCTGCAGACATTGTAAATAACACTTAAGTAGTCATTGGATCGTCACGATTAGCAAATTATTGATATAGTTGGTATAATTTACACTCATAAAAATAAATATTTCATAAAAATAATCCTCCTTTTTACCCGACTGCGACAGAAGGAGGGTTATGTTTTTCGAGTGTATGTATGTATGTATGTATGTATGTATGTATGTCCATTTCTTTGGCACGTCCTACAGCCCAAACGGCTGGACGGTTTTTGACATATGAGGTGTCGTTGGATTTGTCTAAATTGTAGTAGTGACATAGGCTATATAAATTTTCAAAATGGCGCCCGCAAATGGCGGAATGAGGGGGGGGGGAGTTGAATTTTTTTTCGTACTGTAGCAATATGGGTATCAAATGAAAGCTAGTAAATTGTTTTATTCTTTTAGTTTATAATAAGAGTATTTTACGCAGTCGGGTTTTTTGATTTTTTTAATTAAGCATACTTGTTGTATTAGTTTCTTGATAGTAATCGATTTAGTAATCCCTTTGTCATACTATTACACGTTATCCAGAAGTAATTTAGACTATAAAACATCAAATAAAGTGAAAGAATTCGATATGAAACCACTAGGGATCTGAATCAGCCTGTAAACGGCCCACAGCTGGGAAAAGGCTTCTTCTCCATATATGTAGAAGGGTTGGAGCATAATCCCCCATGTAGCTCCACTGCGGGTTGGCTAATCTCTATCATGAGTAACGATCGCTATCATGTGTTATGATAACAAACGGGACCGATGACTTTACGTACTCTCCGAGGCACGGGGGGGAGACCCACAAGGACATACACCCAGACCGGAAATAAATATTTATACAAATATCTACCCGAGCGGGAATTGAACCCGCGACCGGCGGCGATGAGGCGACTACTCGCACCACTACAAACAGAACGGTCGTCACTAGGTATAGCTACTGTGTCCGCGAGCGCTCTATAACCAAAGGCGGCCCGCGTAGGCGAGCCAACCGTCGGGGCGTCACGGTGGCATGCGCCAGCGATCCCGTGGCGTCCTTGTACGACGACGAGGGCACCGCTGTGTTTTAGTGGGTATTCTGACTTCGCAGTCAGTGAGTCCAACATACCCGTCACCTTCGGGCGGCGGGATACGTAAACGTATTTCCTAGCGTCAAAAAAAAAAAAAAAAAAGGTATAGCTACTGTGTAATACATACCGATTTAGGAATAACGTAAACGCAATGATAGTTTTGGCAACAGTTACACGAGACTACGCGGCGGACGGTTGCCCTTGAACGGCTGTCTGTTTCCCTTTACCTTTGAGTCAGTTTTATTAAGAATAACAGACATTCCACCAATAAATATAACGTTTACAGTATTAGAGCTTGATAAACTATTAATAAAATAAATATAGTAAGAAAATATTATGTTAAGTGATTTACAACTATAGTTGTTTATTATTAAAATAATTTACCAATACTTGATTCAACAGGAACAGTTTCATTAGACAAAAATTTCTTTCATTAAATTTAAAATGAAAAAAGAACTGGAACAGCCTGTAAAACTCTATTCGTTCCACAGATGGGCATTGAAGAGGAAAGATTTCTCCGATAAATTGCTCCACGGCAGGTTAGGGGGTAGTTGAGTTAGACTATGTTGTTAATAATAATAATTATATAATTTTGACGACGCGTTGGCGCAGTGTTCAGAGCAACTGACTGATGTGCTAGCGGTCGCGGGTTCGATCCCCGCACATGACAAATATTTGTATAGGCCATACAGATGTTAGTCGTGGTCTGGGCGTTTGTGCTTGTGTATTGTGTGTGTTTCCGGACACCCGATACAGGATTCACATCCTACTGGGGGCCGTTGAGTGTGAGACGTTTATTATTTTATTATTATTAATTCCAGCAAGTAATTATGTGTTTACATTCTAAACCGTATCTATTTGATCATGACTTTAAAACAAGAATTATTACAACTGTATATATCACAATTACAAATATTAATGCAATGTCAACACACTTTTAAGTAATAAAGATAAATGATACAAATTGTACATAAGGAAAATTTTAAATCTGCGTGGAATAGCTTATTCCACTAACCTACTTATTTATATTATTATATTTAAATAAATTAAGCCCAGTTCCCATATTCAGACCGATTGGTTTTTCATCTGAACCATTCAATTTGAAATGAATTGGGATTCAAAATATTCCCTATAAAAAAAACCAATTTGTTTGCTATTGTCTTGAGACTCAGTACCTACGTATGGTATTACAGAATTAGTATATTTAAATCTGACAAACATATAATTACAGTTCACGACCTATACATTTATACTTTTTTTTATATACAGAAAAACGGTACAGAAATTCAGAACAGTTCATTTTTGACGACTATTTGACACTTGAAAATATTTATAACAACAATATTGTTACAATATGCAGCAATCCCAAAACAAAACCTCTCAGCAAATGCATTAATAGTTTTTTATTGGGAATATTTAATTAAAACTGAATGGTTTGTAAGCAAAATAAATAATTTTTTGAATACAGGAACCTGGTTTTAAAAATGTAACTTTATAAAGAAATAAATATTCTAATAAATTTTCATTAACATGATTATACAACTATTGAATGATTAAAATATGATACAATAAATTACATTAAAAACTAGCTGTATTTTGCAGTTTTACACAGATAACTTTTATACCATAGGAATGTCAGGATAAAAATTAGCACATTGCTTATTTTGGATGTAAAGCTATCTATATAGTAAATATCATTGCATATGGTTAAGTGGTTTTTCTGTGAAAGAGTAATAAACATCGATCCGCACATCAAATTGTCGTTTTTAAAATTAGTAACTATTTAAGACAAAATTAAAAATATGTTTTTTAAATACTGTGTTTTCTCATTGAAGGATTTTGATGCTTCTTGGAACTATTATAAGATTATTGGTTTATTGATTGGTTGATTGATTTAGATTAAATTTATTAATAAAATTATAAATAAATTAATAAAAGAAGTTAAGATCATTCAAATATATATACATATATATTACCATTAAATTTAATTTTTTCATTATTACATATTACATACAACTCCCAATTCAAAAAAAAATTACAGGGCTTTGACTTGGGTGGGTATAAAACACGGAATGGTGGAACGGAAGCTAGTATTAAATAAAACAGCAGTTGTAACTTACCTGTTCTCAAGCAAGATTGCCTGGTTGGGCTGCGTGATCACCCCTGAGAAGCTGAGAGCTTGACTAATACTCTGGCCGATCGCATCTTGAGACGATATCACTAGATTTTCCACTGATTTTCTCCTAAACATTTATAATTTTTACTTTAATCACAGTCATTAGTCAAAATTAAGTTTATTAAGTATTAAAGTGGCCTAAGATTATGTGACGATCATGAAGACAGATCTTTAACAAACATAGAATACATTAAAGGATTTAGTTACAGAAAAAACTAGTACTTTTATGTCTGAAATAACATGTTATAAAAATAACCTTGTTTATATATTGAAGCATTTAATGTATTCGCACTATTTGTTACCAATATTAAGAATATAATACTGAAAAATGTTAAGTTCTCTATTATTACCAAAACACAATATATTTGACTTTTGAAGATAATATATTAGATAAAGACATACTAATTCAAATTTATGCCCTAACACATGCAGTGTGTACAAAAAAAAAAAGAGTTTAAATTAAATTATAATTGTCTTAATATGCTGTTGTTGCCATAATACATGAAGGTTTAATTGAAAAGGGGTTCATAAAGAAAAATCATTATAAAATATAAAGAGTTAAATATAAAAACAAACCTAATGATTTTATTTTTCTAATAAGATTTTTTTTTTAATTTATTAAACTAAGTCATCATCAGATGTAAATATCTGGCTTCTGTAAACACATAGTATTTTTTATACAAATATTATGAAGTAAACGGAAATAGCTTGAATTAATTTGAACAAAAAATATGCATTTATTAATTGATTATATATTATTATCTTTGACTTTTGTGTTATCGTACGGGGCAAGTATCGATGACCTACAAAAGGGCTAAACTAGTACGTCACAAACAAACAAAGGTGATGAACGGTAGTAACTAATAAATAAACTTGATGTCTGGATTAATGTTAAATAAAGACTCGCGATGTTGAACAACAATTAAATATACTAACATGGAAATAGCGACGTTTCGGCTCTCCAATTCCGAAGTAGTCATAGTAAGTGCAATGGTTTTAGTTCACTTTCCTTTCTTCCACTCGTAAGCACTCATTAAGAGATGCGTTTTTTGCTTTCATCATCCAAATTGAAGGCTTTTTTTCACGAAAACACAATAGATCAATCATAAAACATTGATTCGCGGTGCCTCACTGACAGTTTCATAAGCAATGTTGTCAGTTGTCTGTGCTAAGAGGATAAATGACTCGAGTGTAGCCATGGAAGATATTTTTGATACTTTAATAGATTTGACTTCTTATTTATTTATATTATTATAGTGTTCTACGTATTGTGACCACGGCCGTGTATAGGGACCTCGACCGTGATTGTGACCATTTAATCTTTTTTAGGTTAAAGATTTTTAGAAAGGACAATGGCAGATCCCCTAACAAATTTTTGTTGGCATAAATTTCTAGCGTCTACTAATGAAAAATATGTGAAAATATAGTACTTAAATTCCTGATCACTTTTGCCTAAAGAAGCACCACCGAAAGAAGTAATGAATTGAAGATATTCCAGGTTGAACATTTAGAGGTTATGTTTCGACAACTTGTAGGTAACTAATCAAAAACAGTCAAATACATGTTAAATATAGTCCGAAACTATATTTTAAATAACTAGATAGATTGATTTCAAAACATTGTAGTAGGTATATCTAGACTTTTGACGCAGTCACAGAAAAATTAAAAAAAAATTATTAGACGCTTTTTTTTAACCCTCAGGCCTAAAATATTTCATATTCCGGGATTTTCTTCGTTATCTGTCCTTAGGTATTTCCTACTTAGGTACATCGGCGTTAACTGTAGATGATATAAAATTGACGATTGACAAAGACGTTCATCTTCTTAAATCATGAGCGCTGTAACACAACAGATCTAATAAACCCTGCTCTTAGAATTTCTAGACCTAAAGGTGGTCTGTCTAGATCAGGGATGGGCAATCTACGGCCCGCGGGCCGGATCCGGCCCGTTAGAGGTTTTAATCCGGCCCGCGGAGCGTTTTTTAGAAAAATTTTAACATCAAAAATTCAAGTTGTATTATATTTTTTGGAATTAAAATATTTTATCTACACTTAAAACACAAAAATCTCGTACTTTTTATAACAATACTGCTAAGGCGACAATTTTTTTATGTGAAAAAGTATAAAAATAAAAAGAAAATTATATAAGTTTCTATAAAACAATGTTTTAAAACCTTTAGTCCAGTAGCCTTGCCCTGAATGTTATTAATTGACCGGCCCGCGGCATTATTTTTTCTAATTTTCTGGCCCGCGTCAAGAATTTTTTTAATTTACCAGCCCGCGATCAAAAAAGTTTGCCCACCCCTGGTCTAGATTCAGTCAGTCAGCATCTGTTTAGATTTTTCTGTAATGATATACCAATATAACATATATAACCATAGATAGTTAATTACGAGGACCATCCACTTATCGTGCCCTTTGCAACATGGGATCATCTTTTTATCAGATAATCAGATGAGCAGCCCGCAAGGTCTTAACCAAATAAGAAACAGTTTACAATTGCACACAAAATGGTTGTTCCCTGCAAAAAATTAAAGTGCGGCCTCTATGTTAAAAAGCAGACTCTAGAAACCACTCATCTACAGATACGTGGCATAAAGACAGTGGATCTCATATATAGTCAGTTAGAGTATCTGCTCATTTTTTCTAATAGAAAAAAGGCATGTTTATAAAATAAAACATTATTTTCTTATTACGAATTATTATTGTATTCATGAAATAATTGAGCTTAGTAAATAAATAAATAACGCGTTATTCTTTGTAATAAAACAAGATTTCGGATTGATACAATATAAATCGTGTACCGTGATGCAATATAATACGTGTAGCGTGTAATATTTATTTAAAGGCAAAAAGTTCATGTATGTTAATGAGAGAAGATTTATTACCATGTGGCAACATTCAACGGAACCATTGTTGGTACAGTACGCGCGCGAGTTCATGTCCATCCTGAGGAATGCGGTAGTTCTGTGACCTATCATAATGTCGATATCGATAATCTCATTTGGTCAACCATAATATCTATTCCATATTTATTGCAACTTTAAGTAAGTAAATATTTATTTATTTATTTATTTTTATTTAATACTTTATTACACACGTTATTAAATAATAGCATTGAAGAAAAAAAATTTACAGTAAATGTGCAATGGCGGCCTTATCATGCTTATGTATTATAAAAGTTTTTTTCTATTTGAAATTGTTGAAGGCGAAGTACTCATGGTTTCGTAAAAAAAAATAATACAATAGCGGTCAATAGTTTTTAGTATCGACAAGCACGCGTCACCGTCAACGGACAACACTCGATTTCGGACGAATTCGGCGAGGCGGGGCGCGCTGCTCCCGCCCTTCACCTCAGGCCCCGATGGACATGAACTCGCGCGCGTACTGTACTTCATACTCCAATGAAATGTCAAATCATTTTTACAATAATCAAATGTTTTTTCATTAAAAATGATATTTTTCCTAGACTTACACAGATCTTAAAAATATATTGAAAAAACGTAAGAAATTATTTTATTTACATTAGTCATTAAGACATTCATAGACGCTTGGGAACATTCAACGGAACTATCGTTAGGTACTTCATTTCCTATGAAATGTCAAATCATTTTTACAATAATCAAATGTTTTTTCATTAAAAATGATATTTTTCCTAGACTTACACAGATCTTAAAAATATATTGAAAAAACGTAAGAAATTATTTTATTTACATTAGTCATTAAGACATTTATAGACGCGTGGGAATTCTATCAACAACTTTTTCGCCATTGTCCTTTATACATTAAAAAAATATGATATGATGCTAAAAATCACAATGATAGCAATACTTTTTTATTTTCACGCACTAGCATATTGAGTGCCTGTAAATATTTAGAAAATATAAATATATTTAGTTTAAAGATTCTTCAATAATCTTCGAATTTATTAACAAAAAAAAAAAAAAATTATTACAAAAAATAAATAAAGAGAAATAGGGAAAATATTATGCGATGAGCATTTATAAAATAAATGTCAATAGGTTTGAATGCCTGAAGACTCTGAAGTTTTACGTATAATAAGAGTTGACCTAAAGGTTGTAGATACCAGGTCATAAAATCCCAAAAAAAAAAAAAAGTTTTACGTCAATAACGTCAATCATATGTCAACAATGTCAACGTGAGAAGACAACACGTGAATTTATTTTGAAAAATTTGTTTAAGATATAGTTATGGCTGATGACGCTGTATTCGACAAGAAAAAATCTCATCGAGCTAAACATGCTGGTCGTAAAGCCGAAAAGAAAAAAAAGAAGACCCAAGTGGATCAGTCTAACCTATCTGCGAGGCAAAGAAACCCTAAAGCCTTTGCTATTCAATCAGCAGTACGAGCTGAAAGACAGTTTAGACGCAGAGAAGATGTAATTGCCAAGAAGCAACACATTCCAAAGGTAGATAAGACTCCATTAGAACCGCCACCGATCGTTGTGGCAGTGGTCGGCCCTCCGAGAGTTGGTAAAACAACTCTCATAAACAACCTTATAAAAAGTTTTATCAGAACAAATGTCAGTAATACAAAAGGCCCTATTACAATCGTTACTTCAAAGAAAAGACGTCTAACTTTGATTGAATGCAACAATGATATTAACTCTATGATTGATATCGCTAAATGCGCTGATCTCGTTTTACTCCTGTGTGACGCCAGTTTCGGTTTCGAGATGGAAATCTTCGAGTTCTTGAACATATGTCAAGTGCATGGGATGCCTAAAATAATGGGTGTTTTAACTCATCTCGATATGATAAAGAATGCCAAGAAACTCAAAATGACTAAGAAAACGTTAAAGCACCGTTTCTGGACCGAGGTTTATCCCGGGGCGAAGTTGTTTTACCTGTCCGGTATAATTCACGGGGAATATTTAAGAAATGAGATAAAGAATTTATCTAGATTCATATCTGTGATGAAGTTCAGACCTTTAAGCTGGAGAATGACTCATGCATATGTGTTGGCCGATAGACTGGAAGATATTACGAGTCAAGAGAGCATAAGAAAGGATCCTAAGATAAACAGAGATGTGGTGCTCTATGGTTATGTCAGGGGAGTGCCACTAATGAAGGACTCAGTTGTGCATATAGCAGGTAAATATAATTAGTATATATTTTCTAACATTTGTCTTTGATTTTATTGATATTTTATTGACTACAGTAAAGCATGTATGTGTGTGTATGTAAGTAGTGTGCTAACAGTTACGAGTTTCATCCCTGCACATCATGAATGTTTCTTATGGCAATGCAGATGTTTGCCATAGTTTGGACGTTTGTGGATACCCCTAACTCAGGATTCTGATCTTAATGAGGACTGTTGAGTATGACATATTTTATAATTTATTTGATTGAATCGTATAAAATATACTGTTTTATAATTTTGCCACCATACCTTGACATACCAATAGAAGGTAGTAGATTTTGTAGAAAACACTGAATGAATTTGTTTATAACTTTATAATTAACATAATTATGCAAATGGCATTATTATGCAATTGTAGCGTAATTATGCAATTGTAGTAAATTGACATATAGCGATTAATAAACTTTTCATAGTATTAATTTCTTATATGTTTTTTAATGTTTTCTGTAGCTGATGTCAAATTATTTGTTCAATTTATTCTTTGCAACTTCAAAATATTATTTTTATTTAATCATTTTAATGTAAATATTTTTTATATTATCTTTCTAGGAGTTGGTGACATGAGGATAAGTGAGTTATCATATTTGCCTGATCCATGCCCATTGCCAAGCAGTGAAAAAAAGAGACACTTGATAGAGAGAGAGAGGCAAATATATGCACCTTTCTCTGGTGTTGGAGGCATTGTATATGATAAGGATGCGGTCTACATCGAACTTAAAGGGTCTCATTCTCATAAACAAGATGATGAAGAGGCAGATGAAAAACAGGCTTTATTAAAAAACGTTGTAGAAACTAAGGAAACAGTTGATGAGCAAATGCAAGAAACAGGGTTAAAATTATTCAGTGGAGGTGATCTGATATATCCAGATATGTTGAAAGATGATGAATACTTACAGCAGGGTAAAAGTCAAGACGGTGACTCGAGTTCTGATGAACAGGAGTCAGATGATGAAAGTGATTCTGAAAATGATAGTGGTATCGATCAAAGTGAAAAGGATACTAAGTCAAAAAGTTCAAAACTTCCATGGGATAACGGTTCTGGCTCTGAAGACGAAGGTGATGATGACAATGACAATGATATCATAGATAATAATAAAAAAGAAAATGAAAATGATTTGAATTCTGATGACACAGACTCTGAAAACGATGAAGTTAATCAGGAAGATTTCAGTATAAAGTGGAAAGAAAAATTAACCGAAAATGCAACGACTGCATACTTTGAGCGACAAAAGACTTCTAAAAACATTATGAAGTTAGTTTATGGTGATTTTGAAATAGGAAATAAAACAAATAATCAGGATGAAGAAGAAGAATCAGAAGATAGTGATGACACAAAGAGTGCAGGCTTATTAAAAATCGTGACAAGTTCTCAAAAGAAGAAACATAAAGAAAAAGAACAATTAGATCTAGACGAATGTTCATTTTTCTATTCTTTAAATAAACCCAATTTAAGAGACTGGACGAAAGATGAGAACAAGCTAATTTTAATAAACAGTTTTGTAACTGGTAAAAGATCTGCAGATGAAGACGCCGAGGAACTTTTGAAATTAGACGACGCTAGTGACGGTGACGACGAAATTTATGGAGATTTTGAAGACTTAGAAACAGGTGAAAAACATGTTAATGACGAAAAAACAGATACACAATCAAAAGTGGAAGTTGGATCAAAACGCAAAGCAGACCCAGCTAAAGCAGAAATATTAAATAAAAAACTTAAACTAAAAGCTAAGTTTGATGCTGAATATGACAATCCAGATGATCACAGAATAAAAGGCGATCATTCATATTATGAGAGCCTTAAGGCTGAAGCTCTCAAACAATCGGAGTTAAATAAATCAGTTTTTGAGAACTTAGATAATGGTTTGAGGATTGAAGTTGAAGGCTTTAGACCTGGTCTGTACGTCAGAATGTTATTCAAAAATATGCCCTCAGAGCTTGTGACGAACTTCGATTCCAGCTATCCACTTCTCATAGGTGCATTGAACATGGCTGAACAAAATATCGGATTTGTATCTTGCAAAGTAAAAAAGCATAGATGGTATAAGAAGATCTTAAAAACCAATGATCCACTGATTATATCTCTTGGGTGGCGAAGGTTCCAAACGCTACCAATATATTCCAAAATTGAAGATGATTTAAAATGTAGGTATTTGAAATACACGCCGGAACACGTCACATGTAATATGCACTTTTATGGTCCGATAACACCACAAAATACAGGATTTCTAGCTTTGCAAACAGTTAGTAATGCCACGAACGAAATACAGCAATTAGGTTTCAGAATAGCAGCAACGGGTAGTGTCAATGAAATTAACAAATCTACGCAGATTATGAAAAAGTTGAAATTGGTCGGTACCCCCCTAAAAATTTATAAGAAAACAGCTTTCATTAAAGACATGTTTACGACTACTCTTGAAGTTGCAAAATTCGAAGGAGCAAGAGTGAAAACTGTCTCAGGAATCAGAGGACAGATCAAAAAAGCTTTAAGTAAACCCGAAGGTGCATTTCGTGCTACGTTTGAAGACAAAATACTAATGAGCGATGTAGTTTTTTGTAGGACTTGGTTTAAAGTAGACGTAACTAAATTTTACGCTCCTGTAGTTAACCTTTTACTGCCAATTGGAAATAAGAATGCATGGCAGGGAATGAAAACGAAAGGTCAATTGAAAAGAGAACGCAATATAAAATACGACGCAAATAACGATTCAATGTACACTGATATTGTTAGGGAACCCAAAGTATTCAAGCCCTTAGTAATACCTAAAGAATTACAAAAGGCCCTACCTTATAAGATAAAACCTAAAGCCAAAACGATGACATTGTCGAAAAAGAACAAAAAGGAGCAGTTTTCAGGTCGGATAGCGGTTATTAAGAATCCACACGAACAAAACGTATCTAATGTTATGAAAATGCTGAAAACTAACTTCGAAAAGAAGAAGGAAGTCCAAAAACAGTTAACTTCGGAGAAAATGAAAAAGTATAAGAAGCAGCAAGAAGCCGAAGAGTGGCGTAAAATAAAGCGACAGAAAGAGGTTAAAAAGAAAATATGTAGGCAGTTAAGTAAAATGTCCAATAAGAAGCAAAAACAAATGTAGAATGATAATGTTGTAACTATTTAAATAAATCTACTGTTTTCAATAACGTATTTTATTTTTATTTTTTATTTCATCCAACAAATTTAACCTGGCATTTTTACTTAAAACTAAGAAATAATTTACCAAAATATAATAAACTAGCTTTTATTATAGCTTCGCCCGCGAAGGTCTAGATTTTAAAGTCCTGTTGTTTGCCTAAGTATAAACCATTACATTTTAAAAGATTCATTTTAAAACAATATTAATAATTTGCAAAGTTTATATATAATAATAATAATAATAATAATATCTTTATTTCCTCAAACTTAGTACTACATTACAATGATAATGCGGCAACAATATTAAAAGTAGGTAGTGAGATTAGCATCTGTAGCCGAACTAGGCGTAGCCTGTTTTTCGGCTATCAGCACCGTTCCCTTCGCGTATTAATTTATTATACAATAATAGGTGAAAAGCAATGTAATCTTATACAATAAACTAAATATACATTCATATTAGCCTTTAGCAAGTAAGATGGTAAGTACATTATAACTTAACTTTGAAATACTTCATGAATTATTTAAATTTGTATGTGTGTGTGTGTGTGTGTAAGTGCGCGTGTGCTTGTGTGTGTGTGTATGTGTGTGTGTGTGTGTGTTTACTGTGGTATGATTAATAGTTTTTCTGTGTCCTCGTAGTTTAATTTCTCTAAGTACTGGCTTGTTTTTATTTTGCATTGTTTTTTTGTCAATGGGTATATATTTAATATTTTGTTAAGCTTGTTATAAAGGTAAGGACCTAGAAAACTCAAGAATCTTTTACCGAATTGCGTTTTAAATGTGGATAAATTAACACATACACGATGCTTACAACGTCTTTGCAATAGCAGTGGGTTGAATGGCTGTTTGATATGTTCATGCAGAATAACTTTTAGTATAAACAGTTGTCTTACTGTCAAAACCCCGCTCAACTGGAACAGTGTAACAGTAGGAAAATGTATCGGCTTAAACATGATGACCTTCAGAATAGCTCTCTGGGCGACCTCTAGTGCCCTCATCGTGGTTTTGCAGATTCCCCCCCATGACGAAATGCAGTAGGTAAGAAGCGACTGACACAAAGCTTGATATGTTTGTTTTAGCAATGAAGGGTCTGCGACATGACGTAAGTTTTTGAAGACATAAATTAATTTTCGTACTCTATTACAAAGGATTTTGACGTGTTCTTTAAAGTTAAGGTTGCTATCTAAAGTAACTCCAAGATATTTTAGGGAGTTGACTCGTTCGATAGATGGACATGGGCAACTATTTCCCAAAAGGCATTGATGCGAAGTAATTTGTAGGTCGCAAGAAATGTTTCCTATCTGTCCAATGCTGAAACAAATATATTTAGTTTTATCAACATTTAATGTAAGTGCATTTCTCTCAAGCCATTCCTTGGTCATATCAAAACCTTTTTGTGCGATAGTAAAGACCTCTTCCCAATTATCACCTTCGAACACCAAAGCGGTGTCATCTGCGAAAGAGATAATTTCGCCTTTAGCTAATTTGAGATTAGTAAGCTCGTTTATGTAAACGAGGAATAATGTGGGTCCCAGAATACTACCTTGAGGCACGCCATGTGTTATTGGAAGGTGCGTACTTTTATATTGACCCACTCGTACGCACTGACTTCGCCCAGAGAGATAGCCATTGAAAAGCTCCAGCTGGGTGCCTCTCACACCCAGTGCCTCCAATTTGTTTAGTAAGAGGGAGACAGAAATCGTATCAAATGCCTTGGCCAGGTCGAGAAAAATTGTAATACATTTTTTTCTTTTATCTAGCTTAGAACTAATATATTCTACAAGTTTATTGACTGCTTGTTCTGTACATTTTTCGTGTCTAAAGCCATATTGGTTCACTGATAAAATTTTATTTTTTTCAAGAAATTTTACTAGACGGATGTTGATAATTTTTGCAAGAATTTTGGATATTGCGGGTAGAATGGATATCGGCCTATAGTTATTTATACGACCTCTGTCCCCACTCTTATAAACTGGAATCACTTCCGATCGTTTTAAGGAATCGGGGAAGACTCCAGCTTTTAAACAATCGTTGAAAATCTTTTGCAAAGGATGTACTAGAATATTTTTATGCTGTTTTAAAAATTTACTGCTTATATTATCACATCCTGGAGCACTGTCTGTTTTTAGGCCCAAAATAATATGTTCAACTTCGTATATGTCTGTCTCCATTAAGACGAAGGAGTTTGGGACATTACTTCGTGTGTTATAAAGTGGTGATAGATTCCTCGGTTTTTTATTTTGTATATTGAATTTATCAGCCAGTGTGCTACCCACTCTTATGAAGTAACTGTTTACCTCGTGTAGTGATTGGTGTGGTGAAGATGCGAGATTTAGTAGCTCCCTAGGATGTTTTGTAGTTTTTGTAGTGTGTGTGATGTTTTTGATGACTTTCCATAATTTTTTATTGTCTTTCTGTGCTTCTAAGATTTGGGTTTTTTCGTAATTTCTTTTTAATTTACGCAATAAATTGTTACAAAAGTTTCTGTATCTTTTATAGGTTATTTTCAAAATTTCATTGTCCGGTTCAGTGTTAGTTTTTTTGTGTAGACGGTCCCTATTTCGTATGCATCGTAGTAGTCCAGGTGTTATCCACGGCTTAATGATTTTTTGTCGTCTAGAGAGTTTTATAATTTTTGTATTAATTTCTATAACATTTTGTATGCATTGTGTTAGGTAATTTAAACTAGTATTAGGGTCGTTTGTTTGGAAAATGGGGTCGAAATTTATTTGTAAAATGTCACGTGAAAGTCTTTTATTGTCAATTATAGCCTTTGATTCAGTTTCATATAGTCGTGGTTTTTTAAAATTTAAGCAAAATAAAACGGGGAAGTGATCAGTAAGTGTTGCATTTAGGACTACGGTACTGGAGGAAACTTTGGTTTTAATAAGGACATGATCAATACATGTTTGGTGAGCACTGCGTGTAACTAACGTGTGAGCTGGCAGAAGGCCATGCGAAGTCGCCAAGGTTAGATATCGTTCACCTTCAAGCTTAATTTTATCTGAATTAATCGCTATATTCATATCACCTATAACAATGATGTGCTCAAAAGAAGACACTAATTGTAATGATTTATCCAACGACATGAGAAAAGGTTCCAATTTGGTGTACGACGGAGATCTGTATAAGGCAAGTATGGCAACATGTTTTCCTATAGTGGCTAGTAGGCAATTACTTTCATGAAACTCTGGTTCAACTATAGTTAAATTAATGCTATCTTTATAGTAGATGATTACTCCGTCATTTTGTAGGGGGTTTATTATTGTTGCTGAGTGAGAGTAGCCAGGTAGGTTCGGGATTACTGTTGGATTTTTGAGCCAGCACTCTGTTAATATGAGTATATCACATTTTAGTTTAAGTCGTTGGAGTAAAACTTCTAAGCCGTTTATATTACAGTTGATGCTACGTATATTTTGTGTCAATATAAGTAGATTCGACGATGATGAAGTAATAATATTTTGACATTGTTCGAGGTCAGCGATTTGTGAATGAGATACAGATAACTCGTCAATATTTTTATATAAATTAGTTATGTTATCGAATGTTAGGAATAAACATAACTATATTCAAAATTTGTGGACAATGTAATGACTACAATGATTATGGAAAGAGATTGTATGTAAGCAGTAATATAGTAGTGTATATGTGTAAGTTTCTGATGTGGAGTGTATGAAAATTTAGTTTGAGTGATTGAGTAGTGTACTTCAAGTCTGAATGAGTAGCAGATTGTATAAATGTCTGAGTTAAGTTGATTAATGGATATTGAGAAATAATTTGAATATTTTGAGCGACGTTGTGTTATATACAAGAACAAATAAACTAAATACTTTAACTTAAAATTAACATGCAGTTTTACAGTTAATGCAATAATGAGACAATGTTTATATTTTAGGATTATTAGTCACTGTGGTTTAATATTATTACGTAATTTTTCCAAATCAGATTCACTATTTATCCGAATATGTGAGGACTCTTCATTTCTTTTTAGATAAACTATACCATTCGCTGTCCAGCAGAAGCTATACCCGTGACTATTTCGGAATTGACGCGCTAGATAATATAGTCTCTGGGTTTTTCGAGTGAGAGTCTCAGTTACGTATATCGGTTTTTGATTGTAGTTTGAATTGAGATGGGTTGTGTTCAGTTTGCCGCCTTTTTGCTTAAGTTTGTTGAATTTTTTTACTGAATTTAGGACCTTTTCCTTCATGAGAACCGTGGTGAAATCGACTACGACTGGATCGGAAGAATCTTTTGATTTTAACCTGTATATATCCTTAATATTACTGTGGTTGATATCAACGTTTAATATTACTCCTAATTTTGAAATTTCGCTAACAAGATTATTCTTAGTTTCTCCCTTTTGTTTTGGAATATTTCTAATCTCAATCCCCACCCCTCTAGTTTTCCGTTCTAATGCTTCCAATTTATTTTCTAAGTCCTTAATAATTATCTTATCAGACTGTCTTTCCTTCTCTAGGTACGATATTTTCAATAAAAATTCATCATATTTATTTGACATATGTTCAATACTTGCTTGCAACTCTTGAAAACGTTTATCCTGTTCACTAGAGAAAGTGGAGAACATATCTTTTATTAATTCTAATGTATCGGAATTTTCCCCATCATGTTTCCGCTTTTTTCTTTCCGTAATGCTAGCCACTAGGGTGTGGAGATCAGGTTCGGACTCACAGTGTTGTAGGGATAAAGCATTTTTTTTCTTAATTGACGCATTTATTAATTCCTTACGACTGTCATCTGAGGACATTTGGAGAGCGGGAGAAACTGGTGGAGTTCGTTTAAGTGGCATTGTTATTGGATAGCAAATAAATGCAGTAATGTAATTTTGAGTAAATTGTGTGAGAGTACTATCACAATACAATTTTATATATAATAATTTAAAATTAATTTACACCTCAGTAACGGAGATTTTCTTGAGAAATGTAAAAATAATAATGTAGATGGTATTATTCCTCCTCTCTCAGCAACAAAACGCTCCTCGCTGTCACTCGTACCGCACCAGCCGATGTGATATTGTTGCACAACACCTATGAAACAGCGAGTACTAGGAGCGCATGAAGGATGTGCAATGATTGGGGCGTTGCGATAGTTATAACGCGTGAGATAAGGATAGTATTATACCTCTAAGTTTCGCTGCAATTGGGCGGACTTTTGATGTTTGTGCGTTGCACCGATGCAGTTGAACGCGTTAACTCCTTGGAATTATGCACTCCTAATTTCTCACTATTATTTAATTTTTAAATTTTTAAATTTTGACAATATTTAAGATAAAACTGCGTAGATCTTATGGCACGTCTGCTCGTGTTCGAGGTCCGGAGGGAAGGGGATGGGAATGAAAAATATTATACGTTTGAAAAGTATTCTCATTATCAGTTAAGTTTTTTGTTTATTTATTAATTACGTTTTTAAAATTTAAAGCACATTCTTGGATATTTTAAAATGATAAGATCATTAATTTATTGACCAAAATTAACACATTATTATTACAACAAATCAAATATGATTGAAATCTTTTAGCTAAGCCAACGTAAGTATAGGTTTTAAATTTTATAACATTTTTAAACTTAAAACTTTAGATATAAATGTAAACTTAAAATTTAGTTAATGGGCTTCTGAAGGTATTTATAAGAGTAGAAATAGCTTGTACGAACTGTACAGTATGAAGCAATGGAATCAGGAGACTAGATTTCTGGATTATGTAAAACAATATTCTAAAACTTTTAAAGCTGTTTGTATGGCTGTTAAATCAAACTATATTAAAGGCTAGCTGCTGCCCGCGACGTCGTCTGCGTGAACGCTATACAGCAAAAAATATAACGACGATTATACCTTTTAAAATAACATTCATTAACCCGTTTCTTCTTTACATTTCATATCTACAGAAAGTGCAGTAACATAGGGAGACTGTCTTTTGTAAAATTGACCGTCAAAAAGTGCTTATTTTTAGCGTGCTTAGAATAAATGACTTTATGGTGATTCTGCTGAATTAAGTCATAAGTTGTAACTGAAGTAGATGGAGAAAATAATGAATAAGGAATACCGAATAGGGTAAAAATACATACTTATAGGACTTCTCGATAAACAACATTAGTGGTTTTGCTCTCCGCAGCCAAAATGTAAACAGAGTCAGGACTGGTGACGCGGGAGCAAGCGACGTACAGCTGCCCGTGTGAGAAGCAGCTCGTCCTGAGGTCGACACCAGCTACCCTCAGTGTCTGCCCCTGCGACTTATTTATGGTTATCGCGAAGCAAACACTCACGGGGAACTGTACGCGCGCTTGAAGTGAAACGGGAAGTTATGAGGTATGAGGGGAATGCGCGTGATATAAATACTGCCTTGCCGACGCCACAACCCGTAAGAATTCCCGCCTCAATGGTGTATCTGTGGAGCGAGATGACTTTAAGGCGGGTCCCGTTACACAACTTCGGAGGAAATAGGTTCCGAAGAAGCATAAGCATTTCTTATCTTTATGATATATATGGCATGCTTAATTTTCCTCTTTCTTCGTTATTTAGCTCAAATTGCTTACAGCAATAGCGTGCCGTTTTCGAGTTTAAATTTTGTTATACATTTATGCAGTTCTTTTTGAGTTCTGTTTGTTATTACATACAGACAAACTTGATGAATTTTATTAGACATAGATGAAGGAGCTTAAAACTTATATAAACACATTTTTTTAAATTGTCTTGCTCATCTCTGAAACGAATTAATGATACAATTTTTATTAAAATGCACAACTCCATCTATGACTTTTAAAAACAACTATTAACCTCGCCAACATGATCAAATTTAAATTATTTATATCCAAAAAGGGTTTACACATGTAATTCGACTTGATGTTTTTGAAATCTCTTAGCCCTGATTAAACAAAATGATTTGAAATGATTAAAAATGATTAAAAATGAGAAATATAATAATAGAATGTCTTGATACTACTTATATTTTTTTCTTATATTACATTCATTCTTACATTCATTATGTTTATCAGCCTAAGTTACTTACATTTCGTAATTTTTATAATGTGAAGATAGCTTATAGCATGGTTATTAACATAATAACAACATTCAAATATGCGTCGTTAGATTACACGTTGTTACAGAATGCGTTGAAGAAATAAAGGTTCACTGCTCGTTCCCCGTAGCTGATAGTGTGATAATATGTAGCCTATGTTTTTTCCCGACTTCTTAATAATATTCGTGCCAAATTTGAGGCAGTACTTTTTGAGTTTATCGCGGACATACATACAGACAAACAGACAAACAGACAAAAATTCTAAAAACTATATTTTTGGCATCGGTATCGTCCGGTATCATCGGTATATCTACGTGATTGTAGATCACACCCCAAGTATACTTTAAAAAAAATATTCAATGTAGTGGGTACAGTTTTGACTTTCCTACCATTTTATTATAATATGTATAGATAAAATTATTAATTCTGATAATAAAATTAAGTGTACATGGAATATAATTAATAGTATCTGCAGTGCCGGATTAGCCTATAAGCTATTTAAGCAATTGCTTAGGGCATCCCGTCTTGGGGGGCACCAGAGACGACATGACAGAGACGAAATCATGTTGTGTCGACCCCACCTAGCATGGGATAGGGGTGTGCGATAAATATCGATAATTCGTAACTACTCGATAATTTTTCATTCGATAATTATCGATAACTATCGATAAGTTTTGATTCGATAATTATCGATAATTTTTTGCGATCCGATAATTATCGATAATTTTGTGCCATCCGATAATTATCGATAATATTGTGGTATTAGATAATTATCGAAAATTGTTTTTGGATCCGATAAGTATCGATAATTATGGTACGGCGGAGGACCTTTTTTTTTTTTTTTTTTTTTTAGGTATTCGGATAGGGCACGGAGGAAAATGTCCATGCTGAAGGCCGAATGACCTTTATTTTTTTTTTTTTTTCTTTTTTTTTTTTTTTTTTCGTCGTCCGAAAATTGAACCGATAATTATCAATAACTATCGTCAACTATCGATAATTTTTATCCGGCAAAACAACAACACATACATATTCTACCTACGATATTATGTATTCACATTTTTTTTTCAATTAATTCTTTGTAGTTCACTTAAGGATAGGGGGGCCCACAGGGGAAAATTGCTTAGGGCATCAAGTTACTTTAATCAGGCACTGGCGGTGAGTAAGGTATCCAGAGCTCCCGAGGATTCGTTGTGTTGGTAGCGGAAGGCCGGCGATGCACACGATACAGTCACCGGCAGGTGTAGGCGCGGAGTGTGGGCGCAGCGGTCAGTGAGACCCAGTGAAACGGTTTGTCGCTGGCTGCCCGCGGGTCAGTAGAGTTCCCGAACCCAGGGATCACTTAATCTACGCCCTGGGAGGATGAACTGCCAACCCGCGAAAAATCCCTGCTGTAGCAGTCGTGCCGGAGAAGGAGACCGGAGTGGACCCGGCTGTTGCAGTGGGGGGGGGGGGGGGGGGGACTGGGGGCCCTCTCGTTCGCTGCGCCGACAATTCGCACTACCTATGCTAGCCCGTGGCTGGTCTGCATTACAAATTTGCCTCTTTAGCTATCAACACAACAAATCTTCATAATAAAACCTATAACCCTCCCCCACCAAATGAAAAACAAAAAGAAAAGTGAGGTATACACAGCGGCTCCCCTCTCCACACAAGTGGACTTCTGCAATATCAGGGGGCTCCATGCTAACCTTAGCGCAGTCCATCAACATCTGGAGACTGCGCAGCCGACCTTACTATTTCTAACGGAGACGCAGATATCTATCTTGCCCGGCCGACACTTCATACCTACACTATCCCGGCTACAAACTCGAGCATAAATTCCTGAGACGTGCCGGTGTATGTATGTTCGTTCGGGAGGATATCTGCTGTCGCCGTCTCCTTCATTTAGAGGACAGGGACCTGTCGATATTGTGGGTGCGCGTGGACTACGGTGGCCACACCCGTGTTTACGCATACCTATACAGGTCTCATAGCGGTGACAGGGAAACAAAGCGGCTCTTCGAGCACCTGCAATTGACGATGGACAAAGTTCTTGAGCTATACCCCTCTACGGAGTAGGTGATTTTAGGAGACTTTAATGCCTACCACACTGAATGGCTTAGTTCTCGGTCCACTGACTACGCGGGGAGGTGTGCTCACGAATTTGCTCTGGCCTATGGTTACTCACAACTGGTACATTCTCCAAGAAGAATACCAGATATTGAGGACCATACGAGCTCTATACTGGACCTTCTGCTGACTCAACGTCCGGATGGATATTCCATCTCAGTGGATGCACCACTCGGCTCGTCCGACCACTGCCTCATCCGGACTCTTGCACCATGCACGCGCGCCGATCCACCTCGGCCAACTAGTTTGCGGCGCATATGGCAGTACAAGTCAGCAGATTGGGATGGATTGCGAGAATACTATGCATCGTACCCGTGGAGGCAGCTTTGCTTCACATCAGAAGATCCCGACACCTGCGCAGATGCTGTCTCTGAGACGATACTGGCGGGTATGGAATATTTCATTCCAAACTCGCTAGTTGCTGCCGGGACAAGGAAACGACCGTGGTTTAATCGGCCTTGTAAGGAAGCGAAACGCATTAAGCAAGCCACGTTCAGGGCTTGGACCACGGCTCGGAGTAACAGCGATCCAAACGTATCTGACGTGAAACGCAAACTAAATGCTGTCTCAAGATCCTGTAAAAGAGCAATTGCCAGAGCTAAATTCGAGTTCATCGGGAGAATTGGCGAAAGGCTTGCCAACTACCCTTCCGGGAGTCGAGCCTTCTGGTCACTCGCCAAAGCTGCCGAGGGAAACTTTTGTCTGTCGTCCTTACCACCACTGCAAAATGCCGACGGCAACCTGGCCCATAGCGCCAAGGAGAAAGCCGATCTTCTAGGTACACTCTTTGCCTCAAACTCGACTTTGAATGTCGATGAGAGCGCCGTACCGCCAACCATCCCGCGGTGTGGACACTCCATGCCGGAAATAAACTTCTCACAAAGAGATGTCCGGCGGGAGCTGCTTTCTCTCGATGTTCATAAGTCGAGTGGGCCTGACGGCATTCCAGCGATAGTGCTGAAACAGTGTGCTCCAGAGTTGTGCCCTGTATTAACGCGACTTTTCGCACTTTCCTACCACACTAGGCAAGTACCGTCTTCATGGAAGACCGCCCATGTGCACCCGGTAGCCAAAAAGGGCGATAGATCAGATCCATCGAATTACAGGCCTATCGCTATTACCTCCCTTCTCTCCAAAGTTATGGAGCGTGTTATTAACACCAAACTCCTCAGGTACCTAGAGGAACACGATTTGATCAGCGACCGGCAATACGGCTTTCGCCACGGTCGCTCGACTGGTGACCTTCTAGTGTATCTGACACACCGATGGGCTTCAGCCATCGAGAGTCAAGGTGAGGCATTAGCAGTTAGCCTAGATATGGCGAAGGCGTTCGATCGGGTCTGGCACCGAGGTCTTCTCTCGAAGTTGCCATCGTACAGACTACCCGAGGGTTTGTGCAAATGGGTTGCCAGTTTTTTGTCTGGTCGATGCATACGCGCCGTTGTAGATGGCTGCTGCTCCGCAAAACTAGACTTAAATGCTGGCGTCCCGCAAGGTTCTGTGCTGTCTCCAACGCTGTTTCTCCTGCATATCAATGACTTACTGTCTATTGATGGCATTCATTGCTATGCGGACGATAGCACTGGAGACGCTTTCTACACAGGCCGTGCAAACATCCCTCGTTCCGCTGTGGTAGAAAGTCGCGAACAACTTGTGTCTCAAATCGAGAGTAGTCTTTCCAAAGTCTCCGATTGGGGTCGAGACAATTTAGTCCAATTCAACCCCTCCAAGACACAAGTTTGTGCGTTCACCGCTAAGAAAACCCCATTCACTGTGGCCCCTCAATTCCAGGACACAACCCTTACCATCTCTAACAGTATTGGTATCCTTGGTATCGACATATCCAGCGACGTCCAGTTCCGATGTCACCTGGAAGACAAGGTCAAGATGGCATCCAAAAAACTCGGTGTGCTTAACAGAGCGAAGCGGTACTTCACGCCGGGGCAAAGACTGCTTCTATACAAATCACAAGTCCGCCCCCATATGGAGTACTGCTCTCATCTCTGGGCGGGAGCACCGGCATACCAGCTTGGCCCTCTTGACTCGGTTCAAAGGAGAGCTGTGAGAATTGTCGACGATCCAATACTGACGAGCGATATCGAGCCCTTAAGTCTAAGAAGAGATCTTGCATCCCTATGCGTGCTCTATCGCTTGTATAATGGGTTGTGTTCCGAAGAATTGTTCGAAATGATGCCAACGGCTACTTTTTATCATCGCACCGCTCGCCATCGACAGGGAATTCATGCTCACACATTGCAGCCCAAATGGTCCCGTACAGTTCGGTATCAGAGGAACTTTCTCCCACGGACCATTCGGCTGTGGAATGAACTCCCTGCCGAGGTTTTCCCACAGGACTACAGTATGGGGTCCTTCAAGAGGGGAGTAAATAGGTTTTGAAGGGTCGGCAACGCGCATGTGATGCCCCTGGTGTTGCAGGCGTCCATAGGCTACGGTAACCGCTTACCATCAGGCAGGCCGTATGCTTGATTGCCACCGTCGTGGTATAAAAAAAAAAAAAAAAAAAAAACACGGAACGAAGTCTTCTGGATCTGTGCTAAAAATGGGCGTTCCACAAGGATCGATTCTAGGTCCTTTTCTTTTTTTAATATACATAAATGATCTGCCATTTTATGTTAAGGATATTTGTGACCAGGGTTCGAAAATATCCGATATTTATTATAAATATCAAAATATCGGATATTTATGATATATATCCGATATATATCAAAATTTTTGATATATATCCAATTTCTATGAAAGCTATATTATTAATTTATTGTTATTATTATTTATGTATACTATTTGCATACGTGTTACATAAACATAATTAATTATTTAAAAAAACTAAAATGCTTTTAATGTTTTATTTATTTAGGTACTTAAAATCTGACAAATGAAACCAAAACATAAAATCTTTTTCTAGATCAGGCAAAATCAACTAAAAAACATAAAATCTAATATATTAAAAAATCAACTTAAAAACATAAAGCCTTTTTATAAATTCTAATCCGGCAAATACTTTCTTTTTTTTCGCATGGGAATCCATTTACGGATGATATCCAGGACGCCCGGGTGGCAGTCCTAGACAGGGTTGCCATACGTCCCGTATATACGGGATTGTCACCGTATTTAAGTATCACGTCCCGTATTGTTACTTGTCCCGTTTTTGTCCCATTTATCAATATTTTAATATACACGTAGGTACTAAAGGCTAGGTACTAAATATGACTGTATTTGCGATTCCCGCCCACAACGCAAATGTTGAGATAATATTTTCTCTAATGACAGCCCAATGGACGGATGAAAGAAATAGATTATTGACTGTAACTGACATGCGCCCAATTTAACGAATATGTCAAAACACAAAAGACATAATCAATAAAGTAAAATCTACGTCAAAATATGACTGGGCGAAGAAACAGGAACCTCTTCCTGGTGGTTCTTCTCAACAGTAATTGAACTGGTTTTCGATTAATTTATTATGATTGGAGTGAATTGTTTTTGTTGTCGTTTTCCATTGATTTTCTATTATAATAAACCGTTACTACCCTTATTTTCAGTTTTTATTTATTTTCCATTAATAAGTCCCGTATCGGTTCTCAACAATAATGGCAACCCTAGTCCTAGACCTATGTCGGACTCGGCACTTTGGGAGTGCAATACCGTACTAAGCCCCTGCGGGAGCCTTCAGCCGCTTTAATTGGAGGGTCCCGGATCTGCAGGCAACAGGATCCCTCCAGCGACAGGCTTGCCTCGGCGAAAAGGCCAGACTTCTCCTGTATGGGGACTGTCCGGCTCACCTCTGAACAGTCCCAACGACGCCGTGTTTAGCAGGACCGGGTTCCCATCCCGGCCCGACACGGGCACAGGGGCGTTACTGGAGGCGCATTAAATAGCGCCTCCTACGCACCCCCATTCGTCGCCCGCGGATGGAGGCCACGTCAGCGGCCTCCTCTCACCCGCTCGTCGGCCTCCTTTTGGGACATTACTGTCTCGCAGAAGGAGACCATCGCCATCCAGGACTCGTCGTCGCCGAGCATTGCGGTGATGATGCTCGGAAGCGACAAGTCCCCTTCGAGGACTGACGTCAGACCCCGACGCAGCGCCGCCCATCTCGGGCACACCTCGAGGGTGTGCTGGGCAGAGTCCACCGCCGCGCCACAATCGTGGCATTCAGTCGTCGGCTCCCTTTGGGCCATCCGACACAGGTAGTCACCAAAGCAACCGTGCCCGGTGAGAACCTGCGTCAGACGGAAGGTGAGGGGCTTGCGTTTTCGGCGCAGCCACCGCTCAAGGACCGGGCGTAACGCAGCTGTAACGTGTGTGCCATACGGCTGCACCGCCAGGTCCTCCCTCCACCTCCGCATTAGCGCTTCCTGTCCTATCCGACGCACCCGTAGGATCCCGTCCAACCTAGGGTTCTCACCAAGAGCCCTCCTACCCGAGACGTATAAGTAGGTCTCGGCAAGAACCTCCGCCACGAGCTCCCACGGGGTGTCACCGGCTAGAGCAGTAGCTGCAGCCCATGATACCGTACGGTACCCCCGAATCACCCTCACCGCGATTATTCGCTGCGCAGCGCCACCTTATTTTTCGAGGTGAGGCGATCCGCCCAAATCGGGGCACCGTAAGTTGCCATAAATATAATTTTGATTTTGATTTCGATTTTGATTTTGGTCTTGATTTTAATTTTGGTTTTGGTTTTAATTTTGAATTTTAATTTTGATTGAATTGTAATTTAAACTTAGTAGGTATATTGATTGGATTTAGATTTTAATTGTGATTTTAATTAAATTTTAGTAATTCTTTTATAATTTTAGTTTTTGACAGAATTTTAGTATTGATTTTGAATTCTTAATTTTAATTTGTATCAATGAATTACTGTCTTATCAATGACTACCTGTCTATTGATGGCATTCATTGCTATGCGGACGAAAGCACTGGAGACGCTTTCTACACAGACCGTGCAAACATCCCTCGTTCCGCTGTGGTAGAAAGTCGCGAACAACTTGTGCCTCAAATCGAGAGTAGTCTTTCCAAAGTCTCCGATTGGTGTCGAGACAATTTAGTCCAATTTAACCCCTCTAAGACACAAGTTTGTGCGTTCACCGCTAAGAAAACCCCATTCACTGTGGCCCCTCAATTCCAGAACACAACCTTTACCATCTCTAACAGTATTGGTATCCTTGGTATCGACATATCCAGCGATGTCCAGTTCCGATGTCACCTGGAAGACAAGGTCAAGATGGCATCCAAAAAACTCGGTGTGCCTAACAGAGCGAAGCGGTACTTCACGCCGGGGCAAAGACTGCTTCTATATAAATCGTAAGTCCGCCCGCATATGGAGTACTGCTCTCATCTCTGGGCGGGAGCACCGGCATACCAGCTTGGTCCTCTTGACTCGGTTCAAAGGAGAGCTGTGAGAATTGTTGACGATCCAATACTGACGAGCGATATCGAGCCCTTAAGTCTAAGAAGAGATCTTGCATCCCTATGCGTGCTCTATCGTTTGTATAATGGGTTGTGTTTCGAAGAATTGTTCGAAATGATGCCAACGGCCACTTTTTATCATCGCACCGCTCGCCATCGACAGGGAATTCATGCTCACACATTGCAGCCCAAATGATCCCGTACAGTTCGATATCAGAGGAACTTCCTCCCACGGACCATTCGCTGTGGATGAACTCCCTGCCGAGGTTTCCCACAGGACTACAGTATGGGGTCCCTCAAGAGGGGAGTAAATAGATTTTTGAAGGGTCGGCAACGCGAATATGATGCCCCTGGTGTTGCAGGCGTCCATAGGCTACGGTAACCGCTAACCGCTTACCATCAGGCGGGCCGTATGCTTGATTACCACCGTCGAGGTATTAAAAAAAAAATTAATTTTTAATGAATTTTGGTATTAATTTTGAGTATGATTATTTTTAATTTTTAGGTGATTGAATTTTGTCGTTGATTTAATTTCGATTTAAATTTCAGTTCAGTTATTATTAACGGTTATAAAAAAACTTTGTAACTAACACTATATGGGATAGTCTTGAATTAAAGGTTATTGTTATAAAACAATAAACATTACAAATAATAACTCTAGAATATAATCAAAAAAGTCTTAGTTATCAAATCAGTTATCAGTCATTCGTAATACACTGTTAATTTTCAATATAAAATAATAAAATAATTCCGTATTAGGGAGTTTGTTTTAACTCTACGCCAACGCCTTCTACATTTAGGAAGTAGAAAATTAGAAATACAGTAACAAACGCCAAAAATTACCTAATAATATAAAATTTTTAAACCAATTTTGTATTGATATATATCATAAAAAATCATTTGATATATATCGGATATATATCACGATATATATCATGATATATATCCATTGATATATATCCTCGAACCCTGTTTGTGACATAGTGCTATTTGCAGATGACACATCCGCTTATATTTAAAATTGATAGGAAAAAAGTAAATTATGATGACGTAAACAATCCTTTGTCTCGAATTCAGGATTGGTTTAAAACAAACAAACTCGTTTTGAACGCCAAAAAATCCAAGTGCGTTGTATTTTCGTTGCTTAATGTTAAACATCCAAATTATAATTTAGAAATAAATAACGAGAGGCTTATTGTCAATGATACTACAGTATTCTTAGGGATAAATTTGGACTCAGAACTTCAGTGGAATTCCCATTTGTCATCCTTGAATGGTAGACTCAGTTCCGCAGCATTCGCAGTTAGAAAAATGCGACAACTGACCGACGTTGCTACTGCGCGTTTAATATATTTTAGCTTTTTCCATAGTATTATGTCTTACGGTCTGTTACTGTGGGGTAATGCTACAGATATTGAGACTGTATTTATTTTGCAAAAAAAGGGCTATTCGGGCAAATATTTGAAAATGTGCAAATCGCGCGGCGGTTCTTAAAGAACGAATGCGTACTATATATTTTTACTTTTGTGAATTATTTATCATGTAAAAAAGTATCTCAAATATGGATCGATAACTAAAAATCTTATTTATCAATTGAGTTTAGAGATATTACAAATCAAAGTGCCAAAATCTAATTCCCGTTTGTGTCCAATTCTCCATTTTCAATCAAAAATTATCCTAAAATTGTTAAATTCTTCTTGAAGATTATACTTTTGGTTAGATATTCATAAACTTAAGTTGTTAATGAACACATAAAACCTTGCTATAACACGTAAAGAACATAACTTATTAAAAATAAGATCAGTTACAAAATGTCCATCGACAACTTGATAATTACCATTTGGGAATATTCCGTAATGATTTTTCTTGTAAAAACTGGAATATTGCAACTCAATAGTACATAACCGCGTGAGTACCAGTCAGAGCTCGGACACCGAGCGAAGGCTAGAGTCAAATATCAGTCTTTTTGGCGCCAACTGTGATTATCTCGTCCTCAAAGTGTTTTTGTCAAAATATTACCTAATACCCATTTATTGTTTTTAAGGCAAGTGATCAATTACATATTTTTGATAACATGTTTTATGTAGTCCTTATAGTGACTCCTTTTGGATTTTGAGAATAGAATTAGAATGTTTCTAACAAAAGACTGATTTTTTTAAGAAAATAGTTGAATTACTACTTACCATTTGTTTCATTACCGATATTTGCCGTTCGCATAAGCGAATGGTAATAAGTTTTTTTTTAGAAATGGTAATTATGTTAAAATTTCGTCATAATTTGTAACAACATTTTTGGTTTATTTTGAAGTCTTGGTCTATTTTATTATAGAACTAGCGCCCTACTACTTTGGGCGACGTGCCGAGGAAGTACTTTTCTTTCACTTAACTTGTGGTTTTTAGCCACGTTTCGTACGGTTTGTGAGAAATTCGGATGGCTTAACTCCCTCTCTACTCCCTATTCCTATCTTCTCTATTTAATATAGCTATTACGCGAAGAATTAGGACATTGAAGTGGTAGTGGTCAGGTCATATTCGCCGAAGAACTGATGGTCGATGGACGGAGGACGGAAGATGGTCTAATAAAGTTTATCTTTCGGACTACACTGCCTTTCTTGCAACAAGAGTTAAGGTAGGTTTTCCCGCCATGGTTCCCTGAATGAAACCATTACAAGGGCTCGTGCCACCATCGACGTTCCTGCTCTTATTGAGCCTACTGGAATTAGTCGCGATAATGGCAAGAGGCCTGATGGTTTAACACTGATCCACTGGGAAAGGAAACGGGCGCTTTTATGAGACACAAGCTGCGTCGATATATTAGCTCCGTCTCACGTCAGGGCGACGGCTTTAAGAGTGGGCGCCGCTGCGGAGATAGCTGAAATGACTAAATGCCACAAATATTTGTAACTTATCCCATGTTATGTTTTTGTGCCGTTTACAGTCGAAACACACGGACCTTGGAGTAGCCGTGCAAAAAAAAAATTAAAAGAATTAACTCATTTGTGCATTTTTTGTCTTGCACGGTTTTTGTCACTTGTAAGTTTTTGCGTCAAATTTTCACGAGTATTGTGAACTAATGGCGTATCCCAACTTCCTTGGGGATATCGTCATTAGGACACATTAACCTCCAGTTTTCTACTGCGTCTGTAATTTGGACTGAACCTAATTTTAAAATTTCGCAACATAGGCCTTTGATACTATGCAAAGAAGCAAAAAAGCAGAAAGAGCGACACAAGTAATTTTTCTCACGCCGATGCCACCACCTCTCATTTGTAAAGTAGCTTTTATTTTTTAATTATCATCTCTAATTTTTTTTAAATTACCATTTGAAAACTATTACTAGATGAGATAGAGATCTACAGAGATGATCGATTGGAGTAACACGAGGATTTTTTCTCGACCGATTATATAATCGGTATTGGTATGTAAAAGGCATTCCAGTGACAAAAGCACATTAGATTCAGATATAATTTTTTTTTTATTGGAATCTATTGGACATTTTCAACAGGGTCGCCCGCTCCTGCCACCGAACGGGGGGATCATCTCCCCCGCATTCTCCACGCCTTCTCGGCGCCATGCCCTACTGCCCACACAACCCACCGCGTTTTTGCGCTCCGCCCACCACTGAATGCCCAGCTACCCTAAATGGCGAGCCTCTGAGTTGGGCTCGCACATCAGTTGGTCCAAAAACATAGTGGCTTGTGCGCCTTCGCGCCCAACACGGCACGTTCACGCCCCTGAGTGAAGGAGGAGAGTGAGTCATCCCCCTCCTGCGCTTTCGCCCCCGCCGATCCTCAGTCGTTAACCGCAGCTAGCAACAATTTGGCGAAGGTTGTTGCTGACTAGGTTGCGCAACACCCTCACCGCGCTTTCGCGCCCCGCCCACTACTGGACCCCAGCTACCCCAGATGGCGAAATCCCTGAGCTGGGCTCGCACATCCGCTGGTCCAGGAACCCAGTGGCTTGTGCACCTTCGCGCCCAACACTGCACTTTCACACCCCCGAGTGAAAGGAGAGAGTGAGTCATCCCCCTATTTACGTATCTTATATCAAATCTACAAAGGAAATAATATTATATTTGTTATCTAATCATACTAATATTATAAATGTGAAAGTAAGTTTGTTTGTTACGCTTTCACGCTAAAACTACTTAACCGATCCTATTGAAACATTGTACACATATTCTTGGAGGTATTAGAAATAACATAGGATACTTTTTTTTGGTCGCTATAACTGACATCCACGTGGGCGAAGCGGTAGAAGGTAGTATTACTATATAATTACTTCTATTTAAAAAGCTGACGCATGTGTCCCACTTTTATTACTATAATTTTATGATAATTATGGACTGGGCATAATAAACCTTACACATAAGCATCATTATTCTGCAAGTCTAGATTTGCTAGGTGGTAAAATGCTGTGAAATTTGACAATAACATAAAACTCAATTTACTCTCTCGCTCTCTCTCTCTTTTTGCTCGCGGACACATCTACCATGTTCGCAGTGGGTAATATATATATGGTGGTAATACATATTAATGAACATTAGAATAACTGTAGTGGCAATTAATAATTAATATGTTAAATTATTTGACGGCCGGCTGGTCGAGTGGTCAGGCAACTGGCACTTTACGCAGCGGGTTCGAATCCCGCCAGGTGCAGATAATTTGTATGACGAATATAGATGTCTGCACCGGGTCATGGATGTGTATTTATGTATATATGTATTTATATGAATCTATTAAATTTATTTCCGTTCCTAGTACCCGTAACACAAGTTCTTACGAACTTAGCACGGGGCTAGGTTAACGTGGTGTAATTGTTGATTGATATTTATTTATTTATTTATTTATTATTTATTATACATTTGTTAAATAAAACAAAAATTGTCGGAACAGTAAATAATTTATTAATCAATATACTTTATAAAAATATTTTTATTTTTATATACTTTTTTACAACCATTCACCGAACAAGATATAAGAGTGCTTCATAAGTAATACAATATATCCATGGGATATGTGGATGTTATGACACTTTATAAAAACATTAAATGATTTATCACCATACATCCTAGAATTAAAGTTAATTACTTTTGTTTTTTATAACAATATCGGCACAATGTATGTGTCGAGTTCATGAATCGACGGCATTTTGTAATTGGTGATAAAAAAATATATTTTAATGTATAAATAAATATTATGATTAGTCACATTGGTAATATTTTAACACATTATCAATCAATATTGACTATAATAGTCAGAGATACGAAAGTGGATTTTGATTCAATTACGAAACTTTTAATTTTATTTACAAAAATGATTATAAGTTTTAAATCTATATTAAAAACAATATTTTTAGTTTCACGCAGGTGCAGGTGCAAGTTAATGAGGTTCATAAAAACATATATTATTATTATAAGTATCAAGTACCAGACTGATTTAGTGTTAATTATAACTATAATTTATTATTACCACCATACCGAGATATTTATATACCTCTCACTTTTAACAAAGTTTTACTTTTATCATACTTCATAATAAAAGTCTTTATATTATCAGTTAAAAACGGTGACACCGTTTTTAACAAATTAATATATATATATATATATATATATATAGGGTGCTTCATTTTAATAAATATTCAACTTATAGATTAGTCTCACTGGACTTTTTTGAAGGAAATTAAATATTGTTTAAAGAATAGAGTAGCAAAATACGAAAAAAGAATCTTACTGTGCGAACGGAAGAAGAAATGAATAAAAATGGTTTTTCAATAGTTTTTTTATATGGAAAACTTAAGTGTATGATTAGCAACGGCTTAAAATCAAAATTAAGGGCTTTGTTATAGCTCAAAATTTTTGTTTTTTCATCGATTAGAAGATTTTCAAATGCTACTTTGAGAAAAAAGATGTTGCTCTAAAATGAATCACCATAATGGAGACGATTCATGTTATAATTAGTAATGGCTGTAATAATGAGATATATTTAAAATATAAATTTAATACGTAATTAACTTTAATACTAAGATAGGTTAGGTTTTAGGGTAGTACACTTTTAGCCTACGCGATATCAATGAGATCATATGAAGATCTACGAAGCGGTACTTTTAGTTTTTTCAATATTAAGCCAGTCTCGAGGTTCTTTTAGTACTTTCATCAGTTTTTCTTCGGGTGAGTTTGGCTCAGGCTCGTGCATGTACTCCCATTTCTGTGAAAGAGAACGATTTAATATTACTAAAACATTTAT
The DNA here is from genome assembly GCA_036937285.1 of Euphydryas editha. Classification (NCBI taxonomy): domain Eukaryota; kingdom Metazoa; phylum Arthropoda; class Insecta; order Lepidoptera; family Nymphalidae; genus Euphydryas; species Euphydryas editha. Next base: position 19,964,307 of record JAUPFZ010000014.1, read on the forward strand.
TATTATGGTGTAAATTTCTGATAATTTTTTTAACGAGTGTTTGTTTGTATATTTAGTGGTATGCTCTGGTTTGAACAGATTTTAAAATCTTAGTAATTTTTGAAGTTATACTTCTTTTGGCGGGTTAGGGAAAAATGATGACCGACACCTTGAGGTTAGCTAGTAGACATTGGCAACACTGCGCTGCGCCGAGCCATTGCGCTGACTCACTTCACTGCGCTGGATGTGTCAATTCCTATACGAATCTAATTTAATTCATTTTTATAAATTGTAGATTTATATTTACTTAAAATATAATTAATTAGTTTATTGATAAAATAAAAAAATAAAAATTTGGGATAAAATGATTGTAAGATCTTAAAATTAATTTTCATAACCGCCATTTGTCGCTAGTTGCTAACAAGAAGCTTGTAAGTGAAAATTACAGATGGCACGCACTACCCACTAACTCGGCGCATCGTTTTATTATAATGTTAGATGTACCCACACTTTCTAAAATATTAGATGTACCAACTCTGTTAGATGTACCCACATTTTGTAAAATCACTATGGCGGGTAGAACTATAAAAGCATGCACTTAGCGATGCACGCGGACTTCTTTGGGAGCCAGCACTCAGAGCAGACGTATTTTGACTACCCGGTATACGTGAGCCATTTTATTTTTCTTTTTGCAGTGTTTAGTTTTATTATTCTTTTGTGTTGATTTTATTTAACTTCTATTTAATTAATTATTTTGGTTCAAATTGTCAATAAACAGATTTCTTGTTGTTTTTATACTTTTTTTTTATTATTAACCACTTCTGATGCTAAAAATAAGTATAACTTCTTACGTGCGTACATAATAATAATAAATAGGGTTTTCTACTATATTAATTGAAAAAGTACTTCAAAATGTTGATTTTCCTAATAAAAAGCCACAAAATATATATTTCGGTAAAATAAACACTATTTCTTGCCATAAAATTAAATTAAATTTTAAACCTTTTTTATTCCCGCGAAAACGCCGTCAGCCATTTCGGTGAATTTACTCCTTAAGAGGAAAAGGTACCTGAGAGAGACTTTTGAAAAATAGGTATTTGAATAAAACTTTCCTGTTTCGCTCCCCCAGGCCTATCCACAAACAGTAAGAAAAGGACAACTGCAGATCAGACCGTTTTAGGTAGATCATTACTGGCCAAAACAGCATTTCGTAGTCGACTATTACCTTTCCAAAACATACCAATTTTTTTTTAATTTTCTTTTTATGTAATTAAAAAAAAACCTTCAGCTTCAGCAGTTTTTGAAAATGTATACAAAAATTAGGCAATATTTCTAGTTTTTGAAGACTCCTACACCCTGTGATAATAAGAAGCTGAAAAAAAATACTGACAGCGTTCAGCGGCAAGGACATCAGTATGGACTCGTATCTGGCTTCCGGAGTGTGTAGACCGAACTTGGTCCCGCGGTCGTAGATCAGGTTGAACTCCACGTAGCGACCCCTCCTCAGCAGCTGCCACTGCCGCTCGCGGTAGCCGTACCCGTCGTCCTTGTGCTTCTTTACTGGAAATTCATTTATTATTGTTTTACCCGATAGATGGCACAATCGTCATCTTTCTCAATCCCTATATACAGATATCCGGTCTTATACACAGGTCTTGCAACAACAGTAGTACGTCGGCTTAATGGATGCGCTGTTCTTTTCAATTTACGACCGCCAGAGACATGACGATAGATGAGTGTCATGTGCAACGAAGTCAAATCATGTTTTGAACAATGTCAAATCCAAACATAACAGTTAAACAACAAAACAAAATTAACAAAAAAATAAATAAAAACAAATACATGCCTTATGACTGATAATGAGAAATAAGAGTGAGTTGCTTACAGTCCCTTATCACTCAACCGGCTTTCTCATCCATCGATAAGAACGACGTAAAGCGGCGTTGACGCGAAAGAAAAAAGTTATATCACGATCGTATTAATCTCTTAGGTACTACTGAAATTGGGCTTCGTTGCAAGACCTGTATATAAGACTGTGCTCTATAGTAAAAGTGACAACTGAATATCTTGAGGACCGTTCTGGTGTAGTGGTGCGAGTAGTGGTATCAAACGGCGTACCGGCGGTCGCGGGTTCGATTGCCGCTCGAAATAGACATTTGTATTAGTACAAATACTGGTTTCTAGTCTGGGTGTATGTCATTTGTGAGTCTCCCCACTGCGTCTGGAGAGTACGTTAAGCCGTTAGTCCCGGTTGTTATCATGAACACCTGATAACGATCTTTACTCATGGTAGGGAAATTATCCGCCAACCCGCAGTGAAACGGCGTGGTGGACTAAGCTCCAGTTCTTCTTCTATATGGAGAAGAGGTCTTCACTCAGCAGCTGGTTGTTTACAGGCTGATACAGTACAGAATATGGTAGTTACCGAGAGGTATGTAGCTCGGTATGACCGCTTCAGCGCAGGAGGTGACGAATTCGAAGGCGCTCTGCTGGTCCGGGGAGTCGATATCGTCGAAGAATATCCCGCCGACCCCGCGCCGCTCGCCACGGTGGGTGATCGTGAAGTAGTCGTCGCACCACTTCTTGAATCTAGTTAACATGTACTATAGAGATATTTTATTTTCCTAGTGAATTGTGTTTGTATAATAATTAACTAGGGAGTTGGTGGCAATTTAGGTGTATGATTTCATCGTCGTTGATACCAAGACGTAATGTAGTCTGGACCTATGCTAACTAGAAAAAATAAGAGTCGAGCTCAGGTAGCTCGGATTTTTTTATAAATAATTTCGAAATTGTAAAAAAAATACTCAAAAATTATATGAACGTTTCTGTCATCAATTATATCTTATTAAATACATTTTATAGGTAGTGAAATTCAAGCTGGCAGAAGTGGGAGTTTTTATAAAAATAATTATGAAACTGTAAAAAAAAAAATTTGCTATATCATTCCATTGCCTATTCAAGAATTCCTTATATGTTTTGTAAAGTATTTGTAAATATAAGAAAAAGGTGAGAGACATCTACAACTCGGATTTTAGATTTAATATAAAAAAATGGTTGTCTGTAAAGTCGGTTTACAGACGATAATTTTTACGTGATAACGTCATAAGAAAACATAGATGTAGAATTGTATACTTTTATGAATCGAATTGAATTATTATCACATATATATATGATAGTGTGATATTCAAGATTTTCCAATCTGAGTTATTTTGTTAAGGATAGGAAGATGATAGGAAAAGTAGGAAATCAAGGGGCGTGTTTCAAGTGGTACTCTCTACCAAACAATTGACAAATCACAAAACAGTAGGGGTTCGTAAATACTCGATAATTTTCCATTCGATAATTATCGATAAGTGTTATTCGATAATTTTGATCCGATAATTATCGATAATTTTTCATTGAATAAATATCGATAACTATCGACCGATAATTATCGATAACTTTCGTCAACTATCGATAATTTTTATCCGATAATTATCGATAACTGTCGCCAACTATCGATAACTTTTCCTTCGATAATTATCGATAACTGTTCATACGATAATTATCATCGATAATCATCGATAGTAAAATTATCGATATTTTTTATCGATAAATATCCCTACTTCTACCAAACAATTGACAAATCACAATGTTTTGTAGGGGTGTGCGATAATTATCGATAATTCGTAAATACTCGATAATTTTCCATTCGATAATTATCGATAAGTGTTATTCGATAATTTTGATCCGATAATTATCGATAATTTTTCATTCGATAAATATCGATAACTATCGACCGATAATTATCGATAACTTTTCCTTCGATAATTATCGATAACTGTTCATACGATAATTATCTATAACTATCGATAAAACGATTCGATAATCATCGATAGTAAAATTATCGATATTTTTTATCGATGACCATCCCTACTTCTACCAAACAATTGACAAATCACAAAACAGTCGGGGTGTGCGATAATTATCGATAATTCGTAACTAATCGATAATTTTCCATTCGATAATTATCGATAAATATCGATGTGTTATTCGATAATTTTGATCCGATAATTATCGATATTTTTTTAATTCGATAATTATCGATAAATATCGACCGATAATTATCGATAACTTTCGTCAACTATCGACAATTTTTATCCGATAATTATCCATAACTGTCGCCAACTATCGATAACTTATCCTCCGATAATTATCGATAACTATTCATTCCATAATTATCGATAACTATCGATAAAACGATTCGATTATTATCGATAGTAAAATTATCGATATTTTTTTCCGGTGAACATCCCTACAAAACAGTTCGCGTGTAGATTGCGTGGCGCCACTGTCTCTTTTACTCGAACGCGGTCCGATGGAGTGTAAGACAGAACGCTTAGGCTAATCGTGCCTCTCTATCGCTTGTTCTGCGCTCTCGCTCACTAATTGTGACAATGATGACGTCATCTTCTTCGAACGGGCACCCCTTCATCAATTTACTAGACGTTATCACGTCAAAAACGATGATGAACGATGATGACGATACGATGAAGTAATTTTTTTTATATACCTATATCATAATAATCAGAAAAAAATTAATTACTTTAAAACACAACAGGAAAAACTTCTGCCACTAGCATTAATATTTTTTTATTTTTTAAAATTAAATATAATTTTCTAAGACTATCGATAGAAGCTATAATATCGTTTAAGACACTTATTTTTATTAACATGTTTTACAAGCTCCTATTTGATATTGCAGCAATTAATTAGTGGCAAAAATTGTTTAAAATGATTATTTTACTTAGTACTCTAATATTATCAACCTCTTCTAGACGATGAATTCATATAAAAATTACTGCCATCAGCTCCCTAGCTAATAATATTTTGTGTCACAAGGGACGAAAGTATGTACTACTTTCTGTCCCGCAAGTGAAATTGCCAATTGGCAGACATATATAGGCCGTAAGTTCGGGTTTTGTCCATGTGAAGCGGGGGGGGGGGGGAAGTGACACTTTTTTACTGAAGTAAAACTTCTTTAGGTGCGACTAAGGTGTAACTGAATGCTATGGACAACGACAATGCAACGGCGATGACGCAAACGTGTGTAAAGGTTACACACACTTTTTTTTCTTTCAGTAATTATGATTCGATTCCCGCTCGGGGACACATATTTAATAAAATGTATTATTTTATTTATTTTCTTCTTTATTGCACACCACAAATATATAACAGAGCATAGTTACAAATTTGTTACTTGAGATTGTTAGTACAAAAGGCGGTCTTATGGCTAATTAGCTACTTTTTCCAGACAAACCAAATGGATCAGGCGAGTTCAACAAAGAAACGGATAGATTGTGCAGTTATATTAGAAACTTACATACTAATCTCTATATACCAATGCTTATACAAGATAAGTACATAATATGTAGATGAAAATAAAATGTATGTAATTTATCTATTATTTTGACAATTCTTTGACCAATGAAGATTAAAGATGAGACAGCTCACCTCTCGTAGTAAGTGGGGTCGTGTGAATCGCAGGCGTGCTTTAGTGTGAGGTGGAAGTGGCGCGCGTCCTCCTCGTTCAGGTAGTAGGGGGTGAGGTCCGTGCCACCACCGAACCACCAGTGCACCTCTGGCGGCGTAGTGATCACATTAGTTTTAAATAAATATCGTTGCTGTAAAATCAAACCGGCATAATATGTGCAAAAATTGAGTTTTTTTTTGAGTTCTTTGTGTCGAAAACTTTCTTTTTTTCTTTCTTTGAGAACTTTAAATATTTTTATCAAAATATTTAAAGTTCTCTGGTGAAAAATATGCATTTAGCAAATTTTTGACTAAGATCTATTTAAGACTAAGATTTTACGAGATTAACGACCATTATAAGGTATTTATGATAACAAACGGGAACTATAGCTATATGCTAGTGCTCTTCTAGACTAGAACCTATTATTTCCATCACACAATTATCTACTCCTTGAAGGAATCGACCTCGCGACCGCCAGCTATAAGTTCTACTTTCATCATTACACCAAAACAGTCGACTATTGCCACAAAGAATGATTTTTTTTAAAAATAAAAACACAAGAAAAATCTTGATTATGTATATGTATATAATGTCTTACCATTTTTATCCTTAACTTCGAAGTACCGGTAGTTGAAGTGTATGGTGGGCACCATGGGGTTCCGCGGGTGTATGACGGCGCTAACTCCCGCCGCGAAGAACGGCAACTCTTTGTTTTCAAAGTTTTTACCTCTGGAGTACAAAATAAAACCCTATTTTAACTATCAGTTGGGGTGGTTCAGTAGAACAAGCGTATAAAATGATACGAAAAAAGGGGATGTGTACAATGTATATGGTTAATCCTTCTGAATTCTCGACGCGTTCTATACATGGTGAAGTGTACCCATGACGATGGTGCACATCATCACTTCACATCAAGCCCAATATTCCGTTTGTCCGCAATCCTCATCCAGCCTCCGTCGGTGATCTTGTGCAGATCGTCGGTCCAGCGGGCCGAAGGACGCCCCATACACGATTTTGCTACTGATCTCCACTCCAGAACACTCAGAATTATCTCAGAATGATCAACGATAAACATATCCCGTTTTACGTCTCAATTAGTGGTAGTGACTGTGACAGTTTAAAAAGTATGAAGATCTAGATCCTAGTAAAGAAAACATCTTCAGAAGTTCTGGTATTTTGATACCTGAACTTCTGAAGATGTTTTCTTTAAGATGATGACTTTAAGAGTTATCTTTGAAGTGTTTAATGTAAAAATTGTAAAATGATTAGCAGTAATGGTATAAATAGAAAAACTTTTATCAAGCAACCTACAGGAATAGGAAACTTGCTTTACAAAAAGTAACTACGGTGTGGAAGTACCGTGTACAATCATATTTTACTCAACATCGATTTTTTTTGGTTCTAAAGAGGGCGTCAAAAAATATTTATAAAAAAACTTGCTTTTTTCAAACCGCCTGGCATCCAACGGACGTTGTTCTATAATTTATTCATTTGCTTTTAAAACGTCCAGTTGAATCTTGTACACATGGTACACAAATAAGGTGTTCTTATTGTCCCGGTTACAAAATGCCACCCATTATATATTAGAAAGGGAGCATCACTATCAAGTTTCAGCCTCTGTTCGAAAATGTGTAGAATCGGGAGTGACTTTACCTGCTCTTCATCTGCTGCACGGCGGGTGGCGGCAACTTCCCCGACACCACAGATATGTTGACACCCGCCTTCTCGAACACCCGTCCATCTTGCAGCACGCAGGTGATGCCACCGCCGCCTTCCTTACGTGTCCAGCGGTCCACTTTAAATTTCGCTTCCTGAGCAATTTCAATAATTCTTTTATAATAGAATAGATGACCCACGTGGTTTTGTCTGCGTTTATATTTACTGCTGTGTTCCAAAGAGTCATATCATGATGTTTCATAGCATATTATTGTTGGATGTACCTTTAACAGGTACAGAGCAACTGGTTATTACGCTACCGGTCGTAGGTTCGATTCCCACACATTGTTATATAGTATAATAAATGTTTCTATAGGCCATAAAGATGTTTGTCGTTGTCTGAGCGTTTGTTTGTTTTGTCTATTTCCAGATCGAATACTGGGGGCCTGACATTCTACTGGCGGCCAGAGATCCTATTGGGGGCCCGACTTTCTACTGCGGAGCTAACATCCTACTGGGGACCTGGCATCCTACTGGGGGCGACATTCTACTGGGGGCCTGACATCCTATTGGGGGCTTGAATTGCTACTGGGGACCTGACATCCTACTGGGGACCCGACATCCTACCCAAAGCGGTTGATAAAATATTTTTATCAAATCGGTAGATTTTTAGATCAGCGCATTTAAATAAAATCAACCTTTATATTATTATGTATTTTGTTAAGATAAGCACCATTTTACAACGTGTTGTTAGCTAAGTAATACGGAAATGTTAATATTGACATTCAATCAATGATTTTCTCGAGGCGTCTGATTCTAAAATCATAACGATGTCGTCACCAGGAAAACTCTCTTTATAAAACAGGCGAATAAGTTTGCTATTATAATTGCGTCGCAATTGTAAATCAATGATTAATTATTGAAATCGTAGTTTATTTATTTCGGGCTACCAAAAAAGATACAAAATCAATATTTTAAATAGCATTATTACCCCTTTTTAATTTTTTTTATATTTGTTATTTTTTTAATGATTATAACATCTGTAATGTTACAATAGGAGTAGTTGTAGTTTATGTTAGTTCATGTGAATGAGGTTATCTCAATAATGTGATTTTAAAATATCTATTGGATTCATCAATAGTGTTTATTTGGAAATATTTATAGGCTATAATACTTCACGATATGACGCATAGAGTGCAGCAGTAAATATAAACATCAATTCGTCTATTATTTTCATATGGCAACCAATATTGTTACAAATTTTAATGTTACTAGTATTTATAGGCGTACCGGTGATGGTAAAAATATGTCGTTGTCAAAGTCATAATCGTCTGCTGTTTTTTCATCTTCCCACGCCTACAAAAAAAATTCTCTGATAAACTCTTTATTACAATTTATTTATTTACTTTTTATTATATTAAATGTAATTATTAAAATAGTTCACAACGTTTAACAATTTGCCGGTTAGGGGGCATCTATTAGTTATGGGGTATAGGGTAATTTCTTCCTTCATTAAAAATCTTAAATACTAGTCTTAGCTTGTCTTAAATAAAAAAATATATAAAAAAACCTCTTTTTATTTTTCTTTTTCTTTAATAAAACCAAAATAATCGAGCACATATTAAGTAATTTACGTTAAAAATACGCATTAAAAAAAATCTCACGTGAGATAAGGAGGGTCGTAAAATCGTCAAAGTTGTTACACGTAATTAATGGAAATGGATGCCCTCCTATCTACCACACAACATTGTAATGTTACAAGTTCATTGGTTACATATTATAACATGTTTTATTTGTTTATTTATTGTTATCAATTTATCAAAGTTTGACGACAGGTGTGCGCAGTGGTCACAACATCGGCTGTTACACTGACGGTCGCGGGGTTGATACCCGTTCATTACGCATGTTTGTTTAGGCTTTACAGATATTTTTCCTATTCCGGCCGTTTGTGATTGTGTAGTGTGTGTCCGGACACCCGGAAATTATTGAGAGGGTAAAGCATGTCCAAATTGTATATTTCATCATTATTTTTTTTACTGGCAAACTCAAAACACATGTTAAATACTATAACTATACTCTAAGATACTCATGTATAAAATATGTCAGATTTTACATCTAAGTTTTATATTGAATGTAGTGAACTGAATCAGCCTGTAAAGGTCCCATTACTGGGCAAATGGCTCATCTTCATATTGGAGAAGGGTTAGAGCCTAATCCACCACGCTTTTTCACTGCGGGTTGACGGATATTTTTCTCTACCATGACTAACGATCATCATCATCAACAAACGGGACCGATAGCTTTACGTGCTCTCCGAGGCATAGTCGGGAGACCCACATGAACGCAGACCAGAAAAAAATATTTGCCGCGAGCGAGAATCGAACCCACGACCGCCGGTGTTGAGGTGACAATTCGCACCACTAAACCAGAACGGTTATATTAACTACGTAATTATAACTGTTATTTTTGTAATAATAACCGCATCAATAAATCTCTTTCTTGTGCTCTCCATCATAGTTTAGGACTTTTGAAAGCCAAAAAAACAAAAACAAATGAATGAATGAGCGATTATTTTGTTTTATACTTATAATAAGAATATTATAACAATTCAAACCTCATCTTCCTCTTTTTCCAATGCCCGACAGAATTCAGCCTGTATCCTCATGATGAGCAGTTCCATCTGTGTCTTCATGTCATCCTGGTTTTTTTGCAGCTGGCTCAATGGTGTAATAGGTTCTGCCATGTAGTTCTTAAGCTGTATTATCTCTTTCATCTCCGCCTTGCTTTTTTTGAATTCATTGTATGCTACATAACCTGCCCCCAATATTGTAGCACAGTAGAATCTATAATTTAAAAAATAAATCTTTTTATTGTATAGTCAACTCATTAACCATATAACCATATTCATAAGCTCATAGTTCATTTTTCTTGAACTGAACTGAATCAGCCTGTAAACAACCCACAGCTGGGCAATGGCCTCTTATCAATATAGAAGAAGGATAGCAGCTTAATCCACCATGCTGCTCTACTGAGGGTTGGCGGATAATTTCCCTGTCATGAGTAAGAGTCACTATCAGGTTTCTACGATTACAACCGGATTGTCTTTCTTGTTGCTGTTTTTCTCGATATAAATAACGTATCTTCTAAATTAATACCTAATACCACATTATTAAATTATGATCAATTAGGTTATTTTGTTCTATTTATTTGATAATGACAATTGCTCTTGTGTAGTGGTGCGAGTAGTCAACTTGGTGTTAGTGGTCACAGGTTCAATTTGTATTTTTACAAATATTTGTTTCTGGTGTGGGTGTATGACCTAGTGAGTTTTCCTACCATGCCAAGGAGAGCATATCAATATTGTGTGTGTGTGTGTGTCCTTATTATAGTATCTTTACAGATATACTGCCAAGAAATAAATTAACAATATGAATATCTATGAATAGCAATACATATGTATGACAACTGTTCTGGTATAGTGGTGCGATTCCTGCTCGGATTCTGACTGTATATCTCCACACAGTACATTGGAGAGCATGTGAAGCCGTCAGTTCCATTTGTTATCATACACACATGTTACTCATGGACTCCTTAATGGAGAAGAAGCCTTTGCCTAGCAATTCAGTCCAGTTCCTGAGCGGAATTAGTTACTTCTTATTAAACTCTTTGATACCTGTCATACAACTAAAATATTTTTATTACACTGTGTTTCAGTGTCTTCACTATACTAAAATGTTATTCGAGTGATACACATTGTATTATATTCTTACAGGCTGTACATATCCTTGTGCTGGCCAAAGGTCGTCTTATTAAGATGATATGGAGTTCTGTCACTCATAAATATTTACAAATAAAAATAAGATTAAAGATGGTGAAGATAATAAAATGGTTAAATTAGAATCAGAAAAAAAAAATTATCATTGTTATTGCAAAATAATTAAGGAAATTTAATTTTAAATTGTGTGCTATGTACTAGTTGTAATATGTTGACTAAAAATGTTACCTAACAAGTTAAAAATAATATTGTGGTCGTGATAGTTTACTTATTAGGAAGTTTCGAAATTATGTCGCCGGTTTATCAATCGTGATAAACAATACTTGTAAAATGATAAGCTTAAACTATACTAAAAAAGTGAAACGTGAATATGTTACGCTATGACTTAAGTGAAAATTGACGGCTAAAATCAAATTTCCAATACTCGTTTTACGAATGTTTACATCACCGGAATAGTAATACGAGTATTGCAAAAGGACTATGTACTTTAAAAAAAAAACCTTACCTTAGCGGCCGATCTCTCATCTTCTTATAGCTTCCCACGTAACTTAATGTTTTAAAGTTTCTTATTGCCACTTTGAACGACATTTTCGCTTATTTTATGGTAAAATTCCAATGAAAATGTTCAACTTGCGAGTTTTATTTTGACAAGTCAACAAGGCATTGCTGTCGCTGTGCGCCACTGCCAGTTTGACGTTTCTTTGACACATGTGATAAATGCTCTTTTGTTTTCGTAATGAGCGCCACCTGACGGCCGCAGTCGGAGGCGCCTATCAGCTGTGAAAATTTTCTCCGCAGACGTGCCTAGGAACCTGTATGCGCTATATGCGTTCATCTCTTTCCGTAGCACGTGCGGTGGGATCGATCGGCCTCGTCGCGCTCTTTCCGGCCAGTCCGCGGCGACCCGTGCGAGTCGTGACAGTGTGTGTGGCGCGTGTCAGCAGCTTCGAGTGCGCGTGTGTCGCCGCTCCCCGGTATCGATCCGGCGGCAGACCGCATTGCCGTACATTCCGGAGGCGGTGCCTCGCCTAGTTTTCGTCGATTGTCGGCGTGGCGGACGCGTGTCGGCGTCGGCGGCGGCCCGGACGGCCCTGCGCAGTAGCGCGCGAGCAGCGCGGGAGCGACCGACCTTCCTTCTGCCAAAACCGGCTCGCTGTCCGCGGCGGACGGCTGTGATGTAGCCGGGGCCGGCGTGCGAGCGGCCTTCGGACAAAGGATCCGCGCGATACGTGATTCACGATGAAGAAGTTCACTTTCAAGGGGGTGCTGGACGGGTTCCGCAGCTCAATGCAGTCGGCGCCGCGCGGGACCGAGCAGGAGATCCAGGAAACTCTGCGTCCAGATCACTTTCAGATTAAAAAGGTAAGTAGGTGATCGCGCGCTGCGGCCCGAGTCTCCGCAGGCAGTGAGGCGTAGTGGGCAGGCCTGCGGTCCGCAGCCGAGAATGGTGGTGGGGACCGGCTCGGGTGGTGGCGTATTTTTGAAGCGCTCATCGTATCGTAGATCGCAGCGCAACGTTCGCCTTCGACTCGCGTGCTCCGTGTTGTGTAAACTACGGTCCGTTGACACGACATCCCCGCAAACCAAAACATTCATCGTGTTTACTATCGCCTCGCCAATATTTTTATCGTCGCATTGAGATACTATCGAGTAGGACGATTCGTTTCGCTAGTGAGTAGTGATAAAATGTAGTTCCGTTCTATCGAGGTGACGTCAGCGTGCCCTTGGCCATGTCATCTGTTAGCGCAGTAAACATAATCACCTTAACTCGCCCATCGGTAGTAGTTGTAAGCGAGTACGCTCGATCACCTAATTCTCTAATGTTTCATGTGAATCGAAAGCTGTGTCCGTCTATACGATGTATTACCGAGGCCTTGTAGGTAGTAGAATTGCGTTAATATTGAGCCGATAAAAGATAAGATAAAAGCTGCACTCGATACACATACATTTTTCTCTGAATCAGACTTTTTTCTAATATGCAATGGTTTGAAAACTGTGCAACAGCGTTTTGAGATCGACTCACGATGTTTTTAACCTAAAAAAGCTTTTAATCGAGTAAACTTGGGTAAATATATAAGTGACAACAATTAACTTTTTGACTTTGACTTTGAAGTCATTATAATGAGTATTTTTCTTTTGATACTGAGCAACTAGTTCGCGCGAGTGTAATCTGAGTAATTAGGTTGTCTCTAAAATCCATTAGATGAAGTAGGTCAAGGTTTCCGTTGAAAAATTGCTTCACGAAGGGTCGACTGAGGCGTTTGCAATTATTGTCATGAATTTTTACACATCAGAAATTTATTCTGAGTAAAAAAATATATTAAATAAAAATTAACTCAAGTATATAAGACCTTTTTAATAGCGAAGTTTTTTTATTAGCTAATCTGTAGAAATTACATTGTTTAGGTACCTTATTTTATCTTATTCCCTTTATAGAGAAAATGGTTCATTCAGAGTACGATCGTTTGATCTTAACAAGCAAAGGTCTCAAGAACTTGTCCCAATATTTACCCTCATAATTAGATATAGAAACCAATTTAGGGGATTGAAGGAAAAATAGTCTTCAAAGCACAGGCGGTAAAAGCTTACAATTTTTATTATATTAAATTCTATACAGACTAATAATGAAAATAAATAAAAATCTTTGATCATTAAAGCAAAGACAATAATTTAAAAAGCCCGATTTTTTATTTTTATGAAATATTTTTTAAAAGTACCTTTCAATTTAGGGCATTTTGTTGTACACAGAGGATACGTGAAATTCATACGTCGTTATTTGTAATTACTGTTTACATTAATAAATTGAAAATACTATCTAAAGTAATAAAGTAAATCAAAACATAAAATATTAAAAATGACTTTTCCGATTTTGTATCTTTGTTATCGTATTTAAAACTGTTTTTATATATTTTATAGTTTTGACTAACAATAGGATGTATGGTGTAAAACTGTTGCATTTTCCGTTAAGGAAAAAATTTAAAAAAAGTTTAAATTTAATTTTAAACTTATTAGCTTAGAAATAATAATACATAATAATATATTAACACGAGCATCAAAATTACAGTGACCTTATCACTAGCCGCTTACATTGGGAACAATTCTAGCGATAATACAAATATCTTTAAGAAATAAACCGTTACATTTTTTTTTTCGTTCCTTTTGGAACAGGCTAAGACTAAAGGCTATGCTGCCTATATAAACCGTTAAATATTTAGGTATATTAAATGTAAACAAATTTTGTTTGTTGTGTGACAAATTCATTTATAATAGTACCTATTTGATGTATTGTGTATCTATGGGATTTTTCGTACACGATGACCAATTTTTTTTTTATTTTTATATATTATGTCTAAAAGAGAGATTTTTAGGAAAAACGAATTACAGGACAAATTCATTCATTTTAATTTTCAGTATTTGATGTTTTGTGTATCGGTGGGATTTTTTTTGTACACGGTGACCAATTAATAAATAAAAAAATGTATATATAGATATCCATGGGAGATTGAGAGAAAATAATTTCACGGGTCTTTGTGAGAGCAATAAAAGCGAAAAAAATAATAATTTTGGAGTTTTTATATGTTTGCCTGTATGTTTTGTATTCTGGCATTACGTAAAATGGCTGCATGAAAATGGATGCGGTTTTCACAGTTGTCATTATGGAGGTCTTAAAATCTTTCGTAAGTTTCATCTTGTTGCACCGTCTAGAAATGGAGCTATTACTCAGGAGTTATTCATCAGTGCTTATTAATAAATAAATATGTTTAACATACACACACGGTCGTCTGTTCCTAAAGTGAGCAACTTAATGCCTGTCTTTTAGATAATGGCCAACTGATACACATATATTTTTTTAAATAAATATACGTATAAATAATACATATAGAAATAAATACATATTACACCCAGACTCGGGCGGGAGTCGAACCCACAACCCTGGAGCAGAAAGTTGGGTCACTGCCATCTTCGCCAACGGGTCAGTCATTGTCTTTATTATGAATATAGAAACTTTACTTATAAATATACGTAATTCCAATCTGATCACGTACGAAGTCGCGGTTAAAACCAAGTTGTTAATGCAGCTCTGTCCGCCCCAATTAGTAATTTGAAATTTGCGTGTCCAGCCGCCCACTCCCATTCGAGTCAGATTAACAATAGGTTTGAAAATAAGTTAGAATATTTTTATGTAAAACTGGACGAGCGATTCCATCCTAATTCAGCTTCATCACATATCATATTATTTGATAGTTACAGCGTGCAGTTTTAATGCCTATAGCCTCCTTCAACAGACTGAATCAGGATTACTAATGCAAAATTAATTAAATAGGGGCCAGTAGACCCTTATAAGTGCTTAAAGTAAAAAATAAAAAAAATCCTCTGCGCCAACCCTTCTCCTATATGGAGGAGAGGCATTTGCCCAGCTGTGGGACGTTCAAAGGCTGATTCAGTTTACTTCAGTTCACATAGTATATAACCGAAATAAGAAAACGTAAAATCCTATTTAGTCGGTCCCATCATAAAACTTCGTACGTGACAGTAAACCATTCTCTCTTAATCTCGGGTAATCTTTAACTATTACTTTTTTCGATATACCGATATATAGTTTTATTTGCGACCCGGTTTCAAGAACGGTTCTTAATTCAGCTTACCTATATCTTTTATTCATACAATCTCTTTGATTATGAGTATATATTAACAATATTTTTCATTGCTTTTTTTTAACTTTTCGATTATGTATTGTTTGTTGATTGTTTCAAAATTTCCATACTGTTTTCCGAACTTATAAGTGAGATGGAAGATGGGGAGGGAAGGGTAGCATTGCGCTGGTCTGATGATATAATCAAAATCAAAAACAACTTTATTCAAATAAGCCCCACGAGCACCATCGAATCGTCATTTTACAAATTAAAACTTTATAGTGATTATTGTTTTGTAAAAGTAAAGCTACCACCGATTCGGAATGTAGATTCTGCAGAGAATAATCGGCAAGAAACTCCGCAGTTACTCTTTTGAAAATTATATATAAACTGTGTTTTACTACAAAATTAGTAATAATTATCTTACATGAAATAGAGCGCCACTAAGTTCACACATCTTTATCGACTAAGTAATCCTGCACCGAATAATACACTTTATCTATTAATTTTTTTGAAATAAAATATTTAAATTTATGTTGAGACAATTCGAAAATTGTTTATGGGGTTTTATTATACATGCGAATACCATAACCCAGAAAGGAGACGTTTACTTTGAGTTACAATTTTGCCATCAAAACCCGTAAAACACATATATATTACCGGATTGTTTTCAAGGAATAACAGAAGAGGGATATAGTGTAACTGTCGTTTCAAATAACTTTTTAATTAAACCTGTAACTTATAAATTGTTAGGATATTATAAGTACATTTTGTATTATTTTAATTCGACACACATTGATGTCGATGTGTAACAGTTGGCAGTGAATTAAAAATGTAAGGTTAACGTCCCTTGCCAATGTCTTTGGTCATAGGCGAGCGAGAGAAAACAAGTATTCATCATAATAATAATATGAAATAATGCAAAACCCGGTGTTACTTGAGACTACACTTATTGTGAGGTTATTCATTCCGGAACCTATTACCGTCGGCTGAGGTTTCAACCAGCTACAGAACTATTTTTTTATATATACTCGTATATATATTTAATGTCATATAATAAGGATTTATCTAATAATAAAAGGGATACCTATAGAAGTATTAAATAACAGCGTTCCTGTTATGTATACTATATATACAACTGTTCTGCGTTTTTTAAAATTTTTTTCATCGTATATTATGTTTTAATGGATCCTATTTGAGTTTCGCGGGGTGCAAGTATATTACTTTTTTTTTAAATATTTCTCTGGAGACTAGCAGGAAAAGATACTTTTTCAAACACGAGGAATACCTACTACTTTGATTGCCCGATAGATATCTGGACTCTCCTATAATATCAATATGATCAGCATAGTCTGATGATTATATGAATTTTAGAAACTTTTTGAATGCACGTCAATAATAAAATTAAAATGGAAGCAGGCAATACATTGTCGAAATTCATTAAATTGTGTTGAGAAGCTATTTTTATAAAACGGCCTTACAAGAGCGGTTAACCAGTCGGCAGGCATTGATTCCGTACATTCAACAGTTCAAGAGGTACACAAATAATAATCGATGGATATAATATTTATTTCTAAATACATAATTCATCTTAATCTGCTATAATAAGATTTTAAAAAAAATGTTGAAAAATAACCAACCTTGTTTTTTTCTCAATGAAATTATTAATAACATGGTAAATGAAATAAAGTCTTATTCAGTAATAATGCATATTAATACATGTTAATAACGCAGGGACATTTATTTTAATTCTGAAACTATACCAGTGAAAGAGAGGCTAGTTATAGAATTATTAATCAATTATCTTTTGAAATATTTACGTATTTGCTGCAACCTTTATTATAATTATATAACATAAAAAGAGTAAATGTTGAGTTTGTTGCTGGTTGTTTTTTAACATTAACTACATTTCGAGTCCGTTTGCACCATCACAGTAATGTAATACGATATACGTGGTGCGATATTGTACAATGATGATACAAAAGAGCTTTTAAAGCTTACTTTAATTAATAAATTGTGAATGATTGATTACTAGATCATCATTATTTACTGCATGACGTGTGTTTGAAGACATTGGCAATAATAAATGTGTGTGTGTATATATCTACTGGCGACAACGTGAAGTAAAAATTTGATATTAAAAACGTTTAAGTTACGACAAAAGCTATTTCCTGTTATGGTTCAAGCACCATAAAGTCGGAAACATAACCGATTCCAATGGTCTTGTTACGACCACAGTAGAGTCATGTCATTACTTTATTAGAAAATGAACCGGTCTATAGTGAAAACTCTCTTTATATTATATATTAATGTAAATATATGTGTCTTTATATTTCATGATTATTAGAGATTATTGCTGAGACCTGCGGCTTCGCCCGCGTGGATTTCGGTTATCGCGACAAAAAAAAGTATCCTATGTTACTTCTAATACCTCCAAGACTATGTGTACAAAGTTTCATGATGATCGATTAAGTAATTTTCGCGTGAAAGCGTAACAAACAAACTTACTTTTGCATTTATAATATTAGGGATGTTTTGTTTGATTCCTGGTTATTCTACTTTTATCTGGATTTGTCAGGTGAATGGCGAAATCTTTACCTTTCGCTTGCTCGTGTGTGAAATCACTTTTCTTTTAACATGTTTTGAAGTATAAACTTAAGTCGAGGAAGTCTTTGAAGTAGGATTAGCTTCTTTAGAGCCTCTTTCACCGTTTGCTGATAAAGGTATCTGACGTATAACGGCTGCCAACAGATAAAAGCTTACGATTTATTTTTCTTTTTTACACTTAAACTCCATTTTATCTGTCAGATATTTATATTCGCAACCTGTGAATGCAAAAGTTGTAGTTTATTACCTCCTGCTGATAATGTCTATCAGTTACTTACATGCGAGATAAACGTCATGTTGGAGAAATTCGATTTCGTTGTCAGAATTCTTAGAATTTTAATGTAGGTAGGTATTTTAATGTAGGTTAAGTTTTTTTAGGTCTACTAGAGGAAGTTTTTATTATCTCCTATAGTATATTTTATCGTGGTCTTAACATTTTTAGCGATTGCGATACGAAGAACTATTTTATCTCTTCGAACTAAGTAAAATTTAATGGCTTAACTCAGGATGAGACATATCTTAAACACTTTTATTAAAGTCACTTTGTTGAATTAAAATGTTTCCACATTTCTCGTTCTCACATCCACATTTGTATTCATCTTCATTATACTATATCAAAATAATTAATTTTAAGAGTACTATGAAAATGCGTTCTGTCATTTTTGTTACAGCTTTGCAGTTCAAAACTAAATATAAATAATAAAAACGGGTACTTGATGTACTCTACCGTAACAGCGGAGTCCCTTAAATGTTTCTTTTTATTATAAATCTAAAATATAAATTATTTTATAATTGCCGTTATAATGAACAAAATAGTAACATTCCTGAGGGTTATTAAGGATGTCCCTCGCACTTCTGGATGATATCATGCCACATTAAAGTATCCTTATAGCGTTTTATCCAGCCGATATTAAACGTTTAAACGATAATATATAGGCGAGTTATGTGTTGCCCTCAATTATGTGCATATATTGCATGTCTGAGTGTAATTTTCATATCTTCATTAATAACCAGCTGATATGCGATCCCACCCGACTTCTGCGCGGTACACTACGATATTAACTTGACAAGCGTTTTTTTATTTTACTTTATACTTAAAGCTTGATGTTGTGAAATTGTACCGAATTTCATGTAAACTATATTGTCGTTAGATCATTTAAAAACATTTGCTTAAGTCGGAACAAATGATTCATATTGACAGCTATCATCCAGTCCCTGATTTTACGTGCTTCTATATTAATCATACTTATATAATAATATTATAAATGCGAAAGTAAGTTTGTTTGTTACGCTTTCACGCAAAAACTACTTTACTGATCATCATGAAACTTTGTACACATATTTTTGGAGGTATTACAAGTAAGATAGGATACTTTTTTTTGTGGTCACGATAACCGAAATCCACGTGGGCAAAGCTGCGGGCAGAAGCTAGTAACGAATAAAATGAAAAATGACCTCACTAATTACTAAAAATATTATGTTTTATAACACGTTTCTTTTTCCAGTTAGGACGCATGTTATAAAAAAAATGTTTTCATACAAATATTCCATAGTTTTCGAACTTTTCGAGTAGTATTTTGAAGTAAAAAAATACGTATACACTAGACATTTAGTAATTTTTTTTCATTTAAAATATTTTTTGTATTTATAATTTGTAAAATAATAATGAACTTATGCAGCGTTCGATTTGTGTTATAATCACTTAATTATTTACAACAGTACATCAACATTACATATAATTATATAAATGAAAATAAAGAGCTTAATAAGTGTATATGTGATTCAAGAAACAGTTAAAGATGTACACAACATTGACAAATTTTTTATCTCATTAACGGCGAGTTGCACGAAACCGTCGCTAACTTTCCGTTAGTTAAGTTGCAATTAATCTTAAAATTAGTTGATCTCATGATTAATTTAAAGCTGTTGGAATTAATCATCCGTTAGATAGGTCTTTAATTAAACTAAATTTTTTTGTTAACTTAATCAGATGTAGCTTTTGTGCAACAGATAATCACGATTCTTGTGATTAAATTAGTTTAATAAACACTTAAATTTAAAATTTGTTTCGTGCAACTCGGCGTAAGAGTATTTATATACAATAGGTAGATAAAAAAAGTCTTTAAAAAATTACAAAAAACAAACATTGAGTTACAATTTTATACATATAATTAATTTTAAAATATTTTTAGTCTGTTTTTATTATACAATGGAAGCGATATTCTTTAACGAGCTGATAAGCGTTATCAAAATTTATGTAAAACTATTAATATAATAATTCATTTATCGGTACACCAGATATTATTAGAGTAAGTTTTAATTAATTTTAAATGTAGGTTTTTTATGTTATAATGTATTTTCTAAATCATCTTGCAACCATGGCTGATAGAAGTTTTTACTTTATGAACATTTTGCTGAACCCAGGTGCTTTCAACTGGCTTTCGACTATAACATTTGGAAGTTTCGAGAGAATGACGCCATATTTTAATAATTTGGAATTGAGTTTTAGTTTTTGTTTTCGTTTTAAAACTCAAATTGTAAAGTTATGATTTGAGTTCTAGAATCAAATAATAATTTACCTTGTATATGTTTATGGTAGGTATATGTATAACTTTTTTAGATAAATTAATAACTACGCGTTAAGAAAACAACTTTATATTTATTTAATGGCATCTGTTAAACCTTTTGTAGGGTTATGTCATGTACAAGAATACCTTGTCCTAGAAAAAAAAAATCGTCTTACGTAGTATACGTGACACTTGGATACAACTTCATTATAACATTCCTTCTCGTATTAATACAATGTTTGATATTATTTTTGTAAAAACCTGGCTGAGACTGAGTTGCGCTACTTGATCGCCAGTATTTTTAGGTCACTTGCACCTTTCTTGTAGGTGTGCTTTAACTATCAACGCTGCGCTTCTCAGTGCAGTCATTCCATCACTACAATGATAATTGTTTTTCCAAACTCTTTACCTAATATTTCAATTAATTAACTGATTTTTATTTTTATTGCATAATACTAATATACTGTACAAAATCCGGCGAGAGGATTTTCTACCAGCCAGTTTCTGGACGATGTTTGCAGGTGTGCAAATGAGGAAAAAACAAGAATATACTAATTTTTAAAAGGAATAAAAATAAGAATCAAACTTTATGGTAATACCAGACAATACTTACAAACATAACATACATGGATATCTATATACATAAATTCCTACATACATAGAAACCTTAATAAATACTTAATGTTACTTGACAATATATAAAATGCGAGACCAATCGAAAATTAATCAGAATCGTATAAGTAATTCATGGAACGCCGGAGCTAATTTCGCACGGGGCTAATATAATCTAGGGTACCTCAAAGGGACTTTAATAATGCAATCACAGTTGCTTATTGCGTTCTGTAACAGACTGTAACGTCGCACAGATGCTTACAAGTCTCCTGTGACGTTACCGGAGATCGGCCTTGTTCCAAATGTTAGATAAATTAAAAATTTACTTCTTCGATTCCTACTATAAATTTACACTCCTATACATATATTATAATTATCTTGTTCAAATTTTCAGTCGTTAATAAAATTCTTTTTTATTCATCCACTCAAGTTCAAATGCATTTTTTTTTTTAATTTGTAGTGGACAACATTTGATGTTAATACAGTTTTTTTTCAAATATTACATAGTTCATTAATTTTTTTTAATATTCGTTTAAAATTCGTAATAAGGCGTAATTTTTTATTATTTATAAAGTTTCTCAATTAGCATTAGGTCATTGGATTTTAAGATTTAACGCCTTCAAACAAAATTATTGATTATATGTTACTTTTAACATATTTTTGTAATGTTAGTCTTGATGATTTATACAGTAGTCCTTGTACGCCTAGGTAGTAGGTACTTATGTTCTTACGTCTTAAGAATTTACATTACAATAAATCAATTATCAAGTTGATAGTTTTTTTAAACTTAGGTTACTTATAATCTTTACCTATCTCTTTGCTGAGTCCCCTCACAGTTATAACTTTAATAAAACTATAACAGGACCAATACTGTACATCGAGATATATTTTTTTCGAGAGCACTTTTTAATCGATACTGAAGCCAAAGAAGTAATTTTTTGAATTTTGTTTGTCTGTCAATCTTGGCTTCAAATCGTGCTGATGAACTACTGAATGTTAATAAATGTTTAAAATAAATTATTAAAAGTTATTGAGAATCAAAATTCTAAGCTATAGTATATGAACTCTTGTTTTACTTATCTGCAAGATTCATAACATAACAGTCATGACTCATGACCCTGATATAATAAATTATATTGATTATAAACCGATTAATTGACATAATAACATCAAGAAATAAATTATATTATACATATTATAAAATTAATAAACAGTTTTAGCGCGTAATTGAGTGAAACGGCGCGTTCGTGACATTAGCCTGGTTTAATTGACCGCCATCAATCCGATGACACAATTGGTGATTCATCGCCATTTTGAATACATTTGCCGCGTTCAATGTGTATGTAATCTGTGCATTTTTAATTATTATTTTTTATTTCAATTATCTTTATACTTTTCTCTTAAACGCAGTTGAAAAATAATGTATTATTCATTTAAACTAAATTGATATTAATTTAATTTTTTGCAAAGTATATAATTATATTAATTACAAACACGCATTATTTACCAATGTCGAAGAGACGTTGTCGAGTACCTATATACATTTTTTTAAATTTATAAATTTATTTATTTTAATAATAAATGCTAACATACGTCTGTGCCCGTCTCGTAGAACGATATGTTACGGCACAGCGTGTCCAAGCGTTCCGCTGAGCTTGAAACAATGCGCGGTGAACCATTAACACTGGCCATTTATTATCACTAACGGTCGATTCTTATTGTTAGCGATGCTGCGGAATATTATATTACAGTTTCTATGACTAATATGTTGATGCTGTTTGAATATTATCTCATTTCTTATTATTTTATATGTAGAGTTTATGACTACCTTTGTATTATAAATGTGAACTATGATAACAATTATTAATCAATATTAATATTGGATATTTCTAACAAAAACATTTTATACTTACAATTTCTTTATATAAATGTAACTATATGATTCATATGAATTATGGTAATATATTTGTAAGTTATAGCAAAATTTGTAGCGAGGTTAATCACAGGATATTAAAAGTAAATTAACGACATATGTCAGGTCATGCGTGGGTGCGTTCACTCATAGCGACGATGTTACTGTTCTCGAAAATTCGATATTCTCTTGTGAAATATTACTACAATAGTTAGTATTCATAAAAATTGTAACCGATATTAATTTAATAATGTAAACAACGCAGTTTTGATAAATGCATTATTAAAGTCCTGCAACAAGCGGTTATCGTCGGCGATAGTTAATTCCCAGTAACGTAGTATCTAACTAAACGAAACTAAACGCTGATACTTTTCTGTATCATTGATATTTATGGTTACAGCTGCAATACCATAAGTCACAGCTAGATGTTTCATAATCCTTTTTATTAATCTTACACAAAATACTTATGTGAATTAGACCAATAATTCGTAAACAAAAAACTCGTCAAGATTATACAGGTAATCAAGGTAATGTCGGAATACAAAGTGGTTTCGGATCTTCATCTATCTACGGTTTAAGCTTAATAAGAATCGGTTCAGTAGTATTTGCGTGAAAGAGTATGAAACATCCATCCAATCCGCATTTATAATATTAGTGAGGTAATATGATATAATGAGGTCATATAACTTTAATATTTCAAATGATAATAGTTTCGCTAGTGTTACGAAGAACGTAAAAATTACGAGCACACACTCGTAGTTTTTCACTTTAAATGTTCTCAATATACATGTACCTAAATATATATTTAATATGTTTATATTTCAAAATGTGATCTATTAATATAAAATGATGATAAAGTGATGCATTATTTATGCGTAAAATATATTATTATTCACTCAGTCTGAGTGTCGCCGTGATCTTGACGCCTACGTGCATAAGTGTCGGGAACTCAGAATGACCAACAGGATACGCGAACATGGTAAATGATGTCTATAACCGAATTGTCAAATCGAAATCTTATTATTTATTTATTTATTAAATAAATCGAAATCTTGTCACAACTGATACGGCAAAAGATTTGTGTTTTTGATCTTTCAGCATGACGTCAATCAGTATAAATCAGTATAATGATAAAAATGACATCAACTCATCACAAGTATTGCAAAAGAGAGTTACACAAAAATTATATTTTAAATAATAATAATTTATGTTAAGACATTATTAATAACTTTAGAAAATACAAATTTGTAATTTACATTTGAGATCGCAAATTATTAGGGTATTTATAAATAAATTTGAACAAATTACAAATCAATACAATTATTGACAATTAAAAATTACAAAACTTCGATTGAATAAAATAATGAGAATTATACATTTTTATATTAAGATATAACTAAAATTCTGAGACACGTGTCCTACCTTAATAGGGAAAGAAACGTTTGCCCAGCAGTGGGACGAAGCCGTAGTAAATTAGAATACAAAGGGCCTGTTTCACAAGTTGCTGATAAAGTTTATCTCTCACATAAGTCACTGATAGACATTATAGGCAGGAGGTAAATCGAGCCCACAGGACCTCTTACATTTCAATTAATAAATTACAACTTTTACATTCACTCTTTGCGAATATAAACATCTGACAGATAAAGTGAAGTTTGATTGTGGAAAATAGAAATATATCATAAACTTTTATCTGTTGGATACCGTTATACGTCAGATAGTTTTATTAGCAACTGGTGAACAGACCCTGAATGTCTACCAATTTATTTTACTCTATAACAGTATACATATAAATATTAATATACTAGCGGCCCGCCCCGGCTTTGCACGGGTATTTAACTAAAATTTTAAAAATTATAAATTTATATTTTTTATCACCCACACCTGCGTCGATACTGGAAAATATTTTATAATAGACGGATTGAGTTGTCAAATCAACTTCAAAGCAAAAGCAACCCCCTTTTAACCCCGTTAGGAGATGAATTTTGATAAAATACGAAACACGTCTTCAATCAATTCTGTTAAAGAATATTTTATGCAAAATTTGAAGTAGATTGGACCAAGGAACTACGTTGTCCCATACAAACTTTGCCCCCCTGTTTTGCCCCCTTAGGGGTAGAATTTCGTAAAATCCGTTCTTAGCTGACCACTCCTCGGCAAAAAGAATATTCCTACCAAATTTCAAGTCTCTAGATCTTATAGTTCCAGAGATATCGTGATGAGTGACCTTTCGCTTTTATATATTAAGATTAAGATTATAAAACTGACTCGTTAACAGATTTATTATATGTATAGATAGTACGGATGCTACATTTGAACTGATTTTTTTATTAATTATATTTTCATTGATGAATATCACTTTTTAATAAGTATTATTCCCGACGAAGACAAAATATCCAAAAACACAAAAATCATAAAAATCGGTCTACTCGTTCGCGTTCTCGAGTTATAAACGGTGTAACTAACACGACTTTCTTTCTTTATAATTATGTATAGATTACATTACATATATAGATTACAACTTAAATAGCTATAACCATCCAACTTTGTATAATCAATAAATACATAACGACCAAGACCATAGTACACTAAGATACTAAATGCAAAAAAAAAAAATCGTTAAATACGGGCCAGTCTCATTCTTTTGGCCGAAGTTTTGGTCAGATCGATTCAAAAAATTATATGACATATTCTGCGCCATCTATCGTATAATGGTAGAATATCGTTTTTATATTTAGTCAAACATAATTTAACATAATAGTATATTAATTGAAAATGATGTTTATCTAAAATATTAAAACGATTTCTATTCCTATTCGACATATTTAGTAAACTTTTAAGTTTAACAAAATAATAACTCAAAAATAAGTTTTGTGAGTTTTTAAGATTCGTTAGACCAGATGGTGTCTATGTCGCGTAGGCGTATTTCTATTTTCTTAAATATTTATTTTTAAATTTAATTTAAAAATAAATATTTAATTAAATATTTAATTTATTAATTTCTATTTACAATGAAACAAAAACTAAATTATACTGTGAGTTATGTATAATTTTTATGTATTAAAGTTATTTACATTGGTTTTGTACTTTTTACGTGATACGTGCACAGACAAAAAATTATAAGAGATGGCGCTGATTAAAAATCATTGCGCTATTAAAATTTATTCTTGATGATATATAGAGTATTAATAAAACGGAGGTTTTAACAGATTTATTATTAGTATAGATTTGGTAGCGCTTGGCAAAGGCATCTAAGTTTATAAGTCCATGCATGCAATGTAAAATCTTGTGTACAGTGTATCTTATATATTATAGTGTGTCTTAGATAGCAAATAAACCATTTGAATTTAAATATAATAAAATAATAATTTGTTCAGAGATAGTTAATGTGAATCAAACTGTACTAATTTATACAAAGTTGGTAACTTTGATAAATGGATCCAGTTTCGGCGCCTGTAAATTATTTTAATTTGTTTAATGAAATTAAATAGTCTAATACGACGGTAGGGTGCGTCCTTATGTACCGCTTATAATGGACTGACATAAGTATCTTAAAATTATTTATAAATCTACACTTAATGACCGTTTCGTTGTAGCGGTGATGGAAGCTCCGTTAATGTTGATGGTCGCTGGTTTGATGCGATATTTGTTTTTGTGTAAATATTTCGTCTGGATGTTAGTACTTTGAAGTTTCCCCACCGTGTCTTGGAGAGCACGTAGAGCGGTCCTGTTTGTTATCATATAGATGTGATGGTAATCGTTACTCGTTAAGTAAATTATCTGTCAACCCGCAGTGATAGAAGGAAGCCTGTGTCCAATAGTGGGACATATCCAGGCTGATTCGGTTCCGTTCAATTTTAGTGTATAAGGGGCTGTCCATAAATTACGTGAGGTGTATAGGGGGGAGGGGGTCGTCGAGCGAAATCTCACAGAATCTCACGTGGGGGGAGGGTGCTCTCTTCAAATATAATGTATTTTTTTCTCATTAAAAATGTGATATCTTTTTTTTTAAGAATGCGTATAGGATGTGGAAACGCGTTTACAAAAATCTCACGCGAGATTAGGGTAGGGGGAGGGGGTCGAGTAAAATCTCACGAAATCTCACGAAGGCGGGAGGGGGGTCAAAAAAACGCCAAAATTGTCTCGCGTCATTTATAGACGGCCCCTAAGCCTTTACATGCATAACATACCTAATGTTTATATATTTATAACATATTTTAAATTTAAACCTTCTGATTTTATATTCATGTTGATAATATTAATATTATCAAAATAATTTTTATCACTTCCTCATTTTATTAAATGTTATAAATTAATTTGAAAAATACCAATGTGATTGTATTAATTAATTATTAAGATAAGTATTGATATAACATGTAAGTATTCGGTTTATTCATTGTCCTGCAGACGAGGACATCGTATTTATGGTAAACAACGGTTCAACTGAAGTCTGTATAGATTATGCAACTATACATAAATATAATAAAGCTATACTTACGGAAGCGCAGAGTTGGTTGGCATCAGTAGTTTTTTTTCTGTATGTATATTATTATATATAACATGATCTTTGTCCTCGTGGGTCTCCCCAGCGTGCCTAGGACAGCACGTAAAGCCTTTGGTCCCGGTTGTTATCATCGACACTTCTAGTAATCGTTACTCACGGTAGGGAAATTATCCGTCAACCCGCAGTGGATCGGTGTCGTGGATTAAACTCCAAACCTTCTCCTATATGCAAAAGAGACCTTCCTGAGGAGATCCACAGTTCCCACAGTTTCAGATATTGACACGTCAAAACGTTCAAACAAAGAAATAAACAATATAATTAATATTTAGTTTATAGTACAGCTATCGCGCTGAGTAGTGCTGTATGACCGGTAGAGATGCGGTCTTATCGGAGAGATTAGAAGCGCGCCAAGGACGTGGTCTCCAATATTACAGATAGGTGATAATCATCACATAAAATTTGCTTATGCAATTTTTTTATATCCCTTAGCTTTTATTATGAATTGAGTTAATTTTTGTAATTAGATTTTTATATAAAAATATACGAATAAAGTAATATATTTAGGCATATCGAACTGAATATCATAACTGAATTGAATCAGCCTGTAAAGGTCCCACAGCTGGGAAAAAACCTCTTCCGGCTCAGACGACTTTACGTGCTATCCAATGTATGGTAGAGAGACTCACAAGGACATACAAACACAAGCTTGGCGTTGCGACGACTACTCGCATCACTACACCAGAACAATTTGAGGAAAAAAATTCTCAAACAGTAAATCATTTTCAATCATAGAAAAGAATAAAAATAAACAATTTTGTTTGATGGTTCTGTCTTGTTTATTATAATTAATAAACGTTTGATTCTATAAACATTCTTTTAATTAATATATATATATATATATATATATATATATATATATATATATATATATATATATCAACAGCTACATCGATTTATTTCTATAGAAAATGTAAACATATTTATTTCGAAATTTTACAATATTATATATTATCATAACGTAAGACTTAAAAAACAATTATTTACAAATAGTTTTGGTATAAATCATGTATTAAATTAATTAAATTAACATTTTAAGATAGGTATAAAACAATTCTCCAAAATGATTTCGTATTTGAAATTAACATAAAGAAGAAATTAATTTTCTTCGTCATTACATCAGTTGCGCATACATACGAGAATGTGTGACATAATTGCTCGTAATAAACCTTCAGGCGTATTCATACTTTTATTACTATGATTAATGGCGTACTCTACTTCGCTGTGCGTGCCTTGATGTATAGAAACTGCAGTTATTCCCTGTGTTTGGCAGAAAAAGAAAATGCTAGGAAGCACTTTTTAAGCAAAATTACGACCACTAAACGGTAACCGCTGTCAACTGCTAAATAGCAATTTTCCTCTAGGACGCTAAGGTAATTTTAACCGGGAAACCTACCCTAACTTAAATATGTGTTCGAAGCTTATGAGGCATGTCATCATGTCACAAAAACATCAAATTTCACATTTCTGCATATTGGTTTTAATAAATTAATTGCACAAAACAACTTTAAACTGATTTCAAAACAAAGAAAATAAATAAGCAAAATGGCGGATTGTGTCAACCAAGGAATCCATATCATAACTGTAACGCTCACTTAATAACATTGTATATTCAAATATGCACCTTGAAATAACAAGCATAAGGTTGACATTTGTTTCCAGTATGTAAAGTGAAAAAATCGTTCGTTTCGTTGACTACTGGTATTTTGTCTCTTTCTTACGAGTTGCTTTGAATCCATGGCAGAAAGAGATGCAATCCCTGTCTTAGGAACGTTTTTTGAGTGCACGTGCGCATTCCAGTTTGTATATAAACTCCTTGGTGTCAGCGCTATAGAAGTTAGCAAACGTGTCCTGGCCGACAATTGTATACTTCGTTTCTCAGCGCTAGCAAGGGCTTCAAAGCGTTTTTTTCTGCCAAACACACCCATTGTTAAGAACCAGTGCAATAACATACTGCGATCTATTTCTGAATCACGCAAGCGTTGTGTTCTAAATAATTGTATAAAAGGGTAACCCTATTATTTTAGTTCCCATCCAGTGACGCTGTAAAGTCTCATAAGGCTAACAGAAAATGTCAATTCGAAAAAAAAAAGTTGTAACAAAGTTCATTGCATAATAGACGACGTGTGGCAATAGTTACAGCTAGTGTTGCGTTACCGGTCGCGGGTTCGATCCCCGTTCACGACTAATTTTTGTATGTGTGTATACGTCCGAAAACGTGTCTTCGTTTGGGTGTATATGATTGAATTATTTGTGTTTCCAGACCGGTGTGAAGCGCCTATTCTGGAATCATAAAATTAATATCAACTTTGTAAATTTTCAGTTCACGTAGCTTAGCGTCACCGAAGATATAAGCGAAGCCTTTTAAGGCAATATTATGAATTCTGTCAACACATTAGTCTCGTTACTTGTCAAGTTTAACTCAATAAATGTATTAGACATTTAACTAATGCGATTCTGACTAAGCTTTTAACGAATATCGGGACGAAATATTTAAATATATTTACATAAACAGAACACATTATATAATGCTTATATATGCATACATGCTTGTAATCTATACTAATATTATAAAGAGAAAGTTTGTGAGTTTGGATGTTTGGGGTAATCTCCGGTACTACTGATCCGATTTTGAAAAATCGTCACACTATGATCGCCTTATTTTCGGACCATAAATGGTACTATATATGTAATGAAACGACGCAACCGAATCTAGAGTCTCTATTCGAGTCCGAGTCTATCGAGTTTCGGTTCGATTGATTCATCTAGACGAGTACTTTGTTTTTAGATGGTTACCAGGGTCCGAGAACAGATGGCGCACACTACCCATTAACTCGGCGCATCGTTTTATTATAAGTATAACTTTTTACGTGGGTACATAAGTACATACACACACACACATACACACATTTTTTTTCCAAAATTTTAATTTAATAAGTGATTCGCACCATTATTACAAAACTAATGACTTATGATTTATCGAAATGGATCAATTCGTTTACGATTTAAAGGTAACATAATTGAACGTCAAAAACATAACCCCTCATAGCGAGATCTCAATTCGACTGTATTCTCTTTTTAATAAACCTATCTGATAGATCATAGGATAATCTTTATACCTTTTGAACTGTTGCATATTGGGCAAAGGCCTCTTCTACATATTGGAGAAGGGTTGGGGCTTAAAACACTACGCTGGCCACTTCGGGTTTGTGAATAATTTCCCTACCACTTCACTCTTCGAGGCACGGTGGGGATATCTATATGGACTTATATCCAGACGAGAAACAAATAAATGTATCACAAATATCTGCCCAACTGCTAAGTCGCAAAAAAAAGAAAACAATTTAATATATAATAAAACCTTTTTTTTTTGACACAATAAAAAGGACTGAAGCTTAAGTTGTAATGGACAAAGTGTCAGCAGTAAACCTAGAATCGTAATTGCCAACCTCGTTTAACTTAGCCGTAACTATTTACAAGTTTCACTACAATGCTAGAAGACTACAAGACATTAAATCGGAAAGCAACATTTAATGTAAGATAAAACAAGAGTGTAACTCATTAAAAGTTTTTATTTACCAAAGCATATTATTCGGTAGATTATGTAGAGATTAATCTTAATGATGAAGATACGTGGGCTTAGTAAGGCTGGGTTTCATACAGGATGTATAGCTGAGTTTATAATGCCTCTGATAATGTTTTGGTGGTTTTTATAAGAGTTTGAGTATTTTTACCGGTTCCTAAAAGAATCTACATTACGAATCCGGTGGTACACGATGCTCTATTGCGAGATTGTTATCATGTAACGATCGGGTACAACGTAGGGATGTTTATGTAAAATAATATCGATATTTTTTCGATACAATAATTTCGATATAATATATCGGATTATTGTATCGATACTTTGCGGTATATCGTGCAAATATATCGATATTTTCGATATGTCGGAATGTAATTTCTTTATATTTAACTATTCTTATACGGATGAAATGTATCGATTGTAACATACACATTACACACCCTCTTAAAAAATGGTTATCGCCTTTACATATCGATATTTATCGAATGAAATATATCGATATACCGATATATATCGGATGAAATAAATCGATAGTACATATCGATACTAGATGATTCGATACTATCGAATTGAAGCGATATATCGCATGCGTATATGGATATTTTATGAAATTTATATCGTGCACTCCTAGTACGATTGCGTTACATGTTCTCCGTGACACAGTGAGACAACCCTCAAAGAGGAGACACATATATTTATATAAACACAAATATCCATTCCGATTAGGACTCGAACTTGCCACCGTTGGCGTTAATTGAATTTTCGCACCATTACACCAGGATTGTCGTCCCATTGGAACGATATTATCTAAGCTATTTAAAAAAAAATCAAAATAGAGGAAGAGTTCTGCCTGTGGAAAAATCACAGATGTTTCAGTTCCGTTCATTTCAATTAGTTAAATAAGATGCTAATTTTTTATTTTTGTATTTCATTCACATAAAACGAATATCAAAAAATACACAACATTTTATAGGTATTCCTAATCCTTTTTAATATTTGTTTTATATTTTAAAAATGTTTAGTTCGTCTTTCAAAGCGGTCCGAATGACATTCAGTGAATAGTTAAGTTTATTTATTTATTTATTATTAAGGTTTACTAGCAGTTGTTACATTTATGATACATTACAATATTAATTTTATTATAGACTACATTCCTAAATGTACAACTATATTAAAGCAAACACGACATGCAAAGTTATCCCGTTACTGTAAAAATAGAAGGAAACTTGATCAAACAGTAACAAAAACTTAGAAGAAAATAAAGCATAAAATTTAAAGATGATTTGATGATTTGATTTTTAGTGCCAAACAGTAACATTATATTGTGAGAGAAACAATATCAAGATTAGTGCGCAGAAATTTGATAAAGCCAGTATTTGACCAAGCCAAAATCGTTAAATTACTTTGGTATATTTGGGTATATTTCTCTCTACATTTAAAATATGATGAGCATCCTAAATAATGCGATAAGGGATGTCGTAGAAAACTTTTTGTACATAATTATGATAAATCGCCTGTATTAATAATATATTCAAATATAAACTAATATTGTAAGTTGAAATATTTTGACATTATAAATAAGTTAAAGCTTAGTTTTGTGAAATTCTGATAAGTTTATATTGCATATTATTAAAAAAAAAAAACACGAATGCCAGTAGACTTCCTCTGTGTAAGGTGACTTGAATGTGTGCACGCGCGCGCTTTTGTGTGTATGTGTGTGTGCGTGCGTGTGTGCGTGTGCTTGGTTATGTTATGCCTTGGTTTATATTATGCGTTTTGTCTAGGAATAGATTTTGTGTATTGATAGGTGCAAATCCAACTCTAAGGACCATCCATATAAATACTCGTAGGACCATGTTTTCGTGAGTAAAAAAAAAAGAAAACTAATCATTTAATTATTAATTTACAAATTAATACCAAAATAAATGCGTAATAAATGCGTCAGTCATGGTGTTAAGTGTGTGTAAGTCCGTTCGCGCCGATGCGCTGCTGCGTCCATCTTCCTCGGCCGCCAATTTTGTACACTACATTCTTAACAGTTATCGTCCTATGTATATAACGTATATTAATATATGTATATGTAATATATGTATGTCAAGATGATATTGATAAAATTAAATCTAACTTAGTTATAATAGCTTTTAAAAGCATTTTTTAATTCGTCATCGTACAATAGTGAAATTATGTTAATATGAAGCTACCCCCGTATTCGGAATGTAGATTATACCTAAAAAGACTAGCAAAAAACTCAACAGTGACTCTTAAAAACATTCAATACATCACTATATAAACTCAGTTAAATGTCCCACACCAAAGCCAGTTCTACCAAACCCAAACATCTTTGTCATTTATATTATCAATTATCATCATCATATCAACCATTGAGGTCCACTATTGAACGTAGGCCTCCCCCATCGACATACTGAGCGACCGGTTCGAAGCAGCCTCCATCCACCGGTTTCCGGCGACTTTCCTCAAGTCGTCTGTCCATCTCGTCGATGGTACGTGGTCTCCACCCGAGAACCTTTCTGCTCTATCGGCCGTCAGTTATACGGGTTATGTGCCCTATCCACTGCCACTTCAACTTGCAAATCCCTTAGGCTTTGTCGGCAACCTTCGTTCGTCTGCGGATATCATCATTTCTGATTACATCTTGCAGAGAAATACCGTGTAAGTAACGCGCATAAGGAGGCCAGGTCTAAGTTTCTTATGTGGGTTTAGTATGGTAGGCCTAAAAGTGGGACTCTGTATAACGATATGGTAGCTAGTCATAAAATCTTTAAAGGTAGACTGAAATGGTGTCTCAAAAAATCATCAAGAACAAATGAGGGGATGCTCTTGCGACTTATCATAACCCTCTACTTCTTATATAATCTTATAAAATAATTAAAAGTTTATTTATTGAGTTTCTTAAAGGGTTTTTTTTTATATTCACAAAATTGTTACATTGGTTGCTAAATTAACCATATAAATATTCATTCATTCATTCATTTGAGTTAATATCTATCAATAGTTCCAAAATTGCATGGATAATTTCACTAATGTCACGTGAATAGAGAAGACACGAAGACGACATTTCTATGGTTCTTACAAATATAAAATGTATTCTAAATATCTTCGGTTCTAAAAGAACCCTTTCCTTTACCACGTCTTAAAACTTCGTCAAAGTCAAAGTGTGAATAGAGTAAGGGCAATTAGCTAAACAATTACTAAAATCATTAGCGAAGACAGTGGGCGTTCGTAATTAGCAGGGCGCGGACAAAATAACCCGACTCCGGTCGAAAGTACGCTGTAATGTTTAATTTACTTGTCAAGACATTTCAAATTTGTAGCATTATAAAGAACAGATTCTAAGAAGTATTTATTGTGTAAAATAAAACTTTTTGAGTTCGTATTTTAATGTTTTTTATTACTTCTGTTTTTATTTTTAAGACTCTTAAATAATTAAATGATTTATCGTGGAGTATTAAACAAGTTTAATACTTTAAACGTAATTTTTATGTAATGTTGTTTTATTTCTAATTATTATTATTACTATCTAATAATCGGTAAGATTTATAGTTTATACATAATTATGGCGTCATATTACTTTTATACGTATTTAAGATTATTTTTTTTCTATCTTCTTTTTTTTTAAACTTTAATATGTGTTTACATATTAATTAAGCTGATAAGTTATTTAACCTAACTTCTTAAAGCGCACATGTATCTACATACATGTTTAAGTATTAATTAAAACACTTGATACTTGACCTATTTACAGATAGGTTAATTGTTTTGGAACCAGGGGCGTAGCTACCGCCGTATCAGCCGTATCAATGATACGGGGCCCCCGGTCTACAGGGGCCCCCACGCCACGCCATAGGAATACATGTAGCCCGACGGAGTAAATATTAACGACCTTTTTTTTTCTTTCGTCGTCGTACGCAAAGATATTTGGGGCCTCTTTACAGATTTCGATACACGGTCCATCTAAGTCACGCTACGTCACTGCTTTGAACTTAATTTTTTTTTGTCATTTAAAATTGTAGTTCGATTAACTGTTGTATAGAGAAAACCATATGAAATAATGCAGCCGTATAAAAACCATGACCATACCATATAAAAAGTTCTAATGACTAAAAACCAAAAAAAAGTTAGTTGAAAGCCAATAATACAACACTAATAATAACTTTTATAATTTTCTTCAGTAAAAAAGTTATTAGTTAAGATTTTGAATATAAATATCGTACATTATACTTATTATAAATAAAGTCTAGATAAAGAGCCTCAGAGGACGATAACCTCACGCCTGAGGAGCGTTTCATTCGCTCATAAAAGTCTTCGCGTTTTATGAAAAAATTATGCAAAAAAAATAAATAGATAATATTTAACGATTATTTTATGTTAATAAAGTTTATACATTTTTTTTTATCTGTAGAGTTTTAAATCATGATTTTGAATTTATTTTTCGAACACTTTTGTTCGATGTTTAGTTTACTGTTACGGATTTTGTTGCTAAAGTTGCTTTTTTTGTTTTTAATTAAAAGGATGAGTTATTAACATTAAAAAGATGAGTTATTAACGACCGTTCTGGTGTAGTGGTGCGAGTAGTCGCCTTAACACCGGCGGTCGGGGGTCCGATTCCCGCTTGGAGCTGATATTTGTATAAATATTTGTTTCCGCTCTGGGTGTATGTCCTTGTGGGTCTCCCCACCGTGACTCGGAGAGCATGTAAAGGTCCGGTTGTTATTATAGATATCCGATAACAATCGTTACTCATCAGTTCAGTGCAGAGTTAATAACTGTTATTTAAATGTACACTCTTCTACTGACGTTAGTATTGTCAGTGTAGGTACTATTTTATTTGAAAGCGCTAGTTTGAAAAACTGCGTGATTTAAAAATGAAATTAAATAACTGCGATGTGAATTTTATATCTATATATTGATAAATGTATCTAATTTAGACGATTTTTATGAAGCTTTGTGATTTATTTGCATACGCTCGCGAGGGTAGTTAGACTAAAAATCATGAACTAGCGGGTGTCGGTTATGTGTGGTCGAATTACAACATAACAGCAGTGAAATTTCACTGATTCATATTTAGAGAATTTGGTAACAATTTACATAGGAAAAAAGTACATTTATGTATGCTTATTTGCTATTTGTAAACGTTAATATAAAACATTATTTTTAAATACTGAAATAGTAGAGCTGGAAATGTCAATTGAGCCACTGCATGTATTAAGTATTCTTGTTATACGCTGTAAAGTGGACAACATAGTAAATCTTACATCTTAATAAAATTGGTAGTGACCATGACAGTTTAAACAAGTATGCTTAATTAAAAAAATCAAAAAACCCGACTGCGTAAAATACTCTTATTATATTTCATCGCTTCATTCTTCAGATATTATTTACTATGTAGTTCCCTTTTTCAATGCTAGCAACTACGCACACCTTTAGATTTTTTTTTTTTTTTTTTTTTTTAATTGAGGGTATTACGACCTGACAAGTATTTGCTTGCTTCGTACGATATTCATTCCTTTTTCGTGCGCCGCAACATACGAACGTCTAAAAATAAGTGCAAGTGTCGTCATGCCGAAAAGAAATTCGAAGGAGAAAATTGATTACTATCGTAACAAGATTAGGAAGTTGGAGAATAAACATCGCCGCATTAAACCAATAATATCATCTTCGGAATCTGAAGACGATACAAGTAAGTACTTTAGAGTGTTACATTACGAACTATTCATCTACGATAAAATACTGTGAAGAAATTATACACCTTTTCTGACTGATTCTTTAATTAAATTAATTATATATACAATAATTATTACACAATTATATATTATACTTAATACAGTATATAATGAGAGAACTAGTGCTCGCTTCAAGTCCAGCCCCGAATGAATTCCTCGTCCCTGCTTTTTGCTTATGAACAAATTGTACCCACTTAACATACCCCCACTATAATCGATTCCGATTGGTTTAGATGAAATTAATTTAGTTGCCAGATTCTTACAATTTTTAAAACTAAAATTAAAAGTAATAATTTTTAATGAAATAATACAATCTTTTTATCGTAAATTACAATTAAATTAATAAAAATCACAACATTCGGCCATCCGAATATGTGCAACCTCCTGGTGCACATAAAAAATCACAACATTCGAATTATTATATTATACTTATTATTTGTACAAACTTTACCTTATATACTAGTATTATATTATAGGAATTTACATGAATTTATTTATTAGTCTTAATTTATTATTTACAGTTTTATTTTTGAGTTTGTTGTTGCAGCTCTGACAGAGGTGTGTCGTCTTCGCTATCACTACTAGAATCATTGGCATTATCATCAGATTCCTCAGAAAAATTTGACGTTCCTAAATTAATCCAGGGTCGTATTCTATCCGCTGCAACAACAGTCTCAACTCTCCTTTTCTTATTACTAAATCCTGGAACATTAATAATCTTATATCTATCATTTCCTAAGGATTCTACTACTTTATACGGCCCGATGAATTTAGATAATAGTTTTTTACTGTTGCCATAATTATAAAAATTCGTTCTCGTTATTTTAACTAAGTCACCTTTCTTATAGACTGCAGCAGGGGTCCTGTCGTCATCGTAGCGGCGTTTCTGTTTTGCCTGACTCTCTCTGATATTACGATCTGCTTCCTCTCGTATGCCTTGTAAGTCAACTGAAGGTTGATCTTCACCGATATCGAGCTTATTTAATAGGCTATCTCTTAACCTAACCCCAAACATAACCTCTGATGCAGTCTTTTTTGTTGTGGAATTTATCGTGTTA
The DNA here is from genome assembly GCA_036937285.1 of Euphydryas editha. NCBI lineage: Eukaryota > Metazoa > Arthropoda > Insecta > Lepidoptera > Nymphalidae > Euphydryas > Euphydryas editha. Next base: position 20,002,504 of record JAUPFZ010000014.1, read on the forward strand.
TTTATTGCCCATTGAACATGTCCCAGTTGCATGTCCCAGTTACGTTCGTCAGTGTTGACGTTCAATTTACTTATTGCTTGTAAAATCGTTTGGTTAAACCGTTCTGCTTGACCGTTCGAACGGGGGCATGCAACCGCATTAAGTGTATGCTTTATGCCATGGACGTCGCAAAACTTTTGGAATGCTGTCGAGGTAAAAGAAGTACCTCTGTCAGAAATGATCCGCGAAGGTAATCCGAAATCAAAGAATAAATTTTCTAAAACTTTTATAGTATGCTTAGTTTTCGTACTTTTTACAGCCCTTACAAATAAATATTTTGTAAAACCATCAACTATAGTCAAAATGTATACATTCCCTTTCTTACTTTTGGTGAAAGGACCAAGGTGGTCTATATGTATGGTGTGAAAGGGAATATCTACCTTTTTAATGGGGTAAAGGAAACCAGTTTTCCTTTTAGTGACATTATCTTTGTTATATGCACATTGCAGACACGATTCAACGTATTTTTTTACGAACCGCCGTAATTTTGGGAACCAGAAGTTGCCTTGAATTCTCTCAATAGTTTTTGTTATACCTAAATGACCTAAGTTATCATGATTTGATTGACAGATTTGAAAGCGCGCTCCTCGAGGTACAACTAAACACAGCTTCTCTCCTACTCTCCTATATAACTTGTTGTCTTTAATCACGAAATGCTTTTTAATATCTTTAATCTCCTCATTATTATTGGGTCTTAATATTTTTACTATACGCGATATGTCTGGGTCAGCCATTTGTAGCGACAGAAGCCAATGCTCCTTTTCTATGTTATAGACTGTAATATTAGAGTCTTCAGACAGCTCAGAAAGGTTTGAATTTCGACTCAATGCGTCAACATGAGCCATCCGAGTACCTGATCTATATTCGATTTCGAAAGTAAACTCGCTTATTTGAAGCCACCAACGCGCTATACGTGGGACCAAGTCTCGCTTAACGAGGGTTGTCCTGAGTGCATGGCAATCAGTCACGACTTTGAAGTTAATACCTAGGAGATAGACGCGAAACTTCCGCAACGAGCACACAATCGCTAGGGTTTCTAACTCGTAAGAGTGAAGATGCCGCTCTTCGGGTGTAGTTTGTCGACTAAAGTAAGCCACAGGTTTTAGAGCTCGAGGACTCGACTGCCACTGTAACAAAATTCCACCAATACCTAGAGAACTAGCATCTGTATGTAGCTCAGTTTTGAGTTGAGGATTATACAACGATAAAATAGGGCGTTCTACGAGTTTATTTTTCAATAAGTTAAACGCGTGGTTTGCCTCATCGCTCCAGTGAAAAGGAACTTCTTTTTTCAGCAAATTAGTAAGGGGTCTAGCGATTTCTCCGAAACCTCGAACAAATTTGCGAAAGTAACTCGCAAGACCTAAAAACTGTCTAGTTTCGTGCACAGACTTCGGAATCGGAAAGCGCTTTACAGCAGCAATTTTTGTCTCATCTGGTCTAATTTCATTAGAAGATATTTCGTAACCGAGATAATTTATTTTATTATCAAAAAACCTACACTTAGAGAGTTTTAATGTGAGACCATTTAGACGTAAAAGTTTAAGAATCTCTTCCAATCTAGCAAAGCCCTCTTCCAAAGTCTTCGACGGTATTAAGATATCGTCTAAATATGCAAAAGCAGATTCAAATCTTTTTGAACCAAGCACTTTATTGATCAATTTTTGAAACACAGCCGGTGCATTCGCAAGCCCAAACGGCATTCTTTTAAATTCGTAATGCCCATCGGGCGTGACGAAGGCAGTAATTCGACGACTTTCTTCAGACATAGGTATCTGATAGTATCCTGAAGCTAAGTCCAATGTGGTAAAGAACATGTTCCCACTCAGATTGGTAAGCTGATCCTCTATAAGTGGTAACGGAAAACAATCCCTTCGAGTTTTCCTATTCAACGCCCTGTAATCGACACATAACCGCTGTTCACCCGTCTTTTTCTTAACCATTAGGATCGGACTCGAATAGTCAGAGGAAGACTCTTGGATTATATCGTTCTCTAATAATTCGTCTACAATGGAGCGAACTTGTTCTCTTTCGGAATAGGACAATCTGTAAGGTCTATATACGACAGGCTGCTTATCAACTAAATCTATTTCCATGGAAACGTCTTTAGCACACCCTATTTCACTCAGACTAAGAGCAAAGCAGTCCCGATAGGCCTGCAATAGAGAAAAATGCCTCCCAATTGTTTTATCACTAATACTATCGCCAACTTTAATATCAGACCTTTGCAAGGGTTCTAGTGTCGACACGTCCTTAACTATCCTGTTAACATGACATATTTCTCTCTCGACAAAAGTTTTTGCCCTAGCTAATAGATAATTTGCTTCAAAGGTTAGCATTTCGGCTGCGAGATTAGTCAGTACTAAATGTCCCTTGCCTTCCTTGAAGCGATATAGCCCCTGATGCAAATGGTACTCATTTCCAGGCTCGGCACAGCTGTATCCTTCGACATACAAGTCTCCAGTGAACAATGGATTGTCTACCGAAACTTCGACTAAGCCTATATTTGTTATGTTTGTCGACGACGTTATAATCAACTTAAAATGAACGTCGTCGACAGAATAATCACCACTCGAGGTTTTATAAAAAAGTAACTTTCTATCATCTTTCATAACAGCGATGAGAGGGAGTTCAGTAAAATCTTGCCCTACCAAAAGAGGAGTCTGCATAAATTCGTCGTTGACGACGAGAATTTCCACGACAGCCTCTACCTCATCCAATTTCAAAGAAATCGCACTTTTATAGATGGGAGTAACTGAAGAATTTCCAAAACCCTTAATTGCCGGCAAATCTTTCGAATGCCTCTGCAATTGCAGCGTCTCTGCGTCAGATGCACGCATTAAGCTGCACTCGCTACCAAAATCAATATATGCTAAAAATATGTGACCATTGACCTCGGCTTTCTTAAAGAATTTATCGTTACTGTTATTAAGTGTAGAAATGGTCAGTGTCTTTCGTGCGTCTAACGTAGTTTTAGATTCCGAGCTTTGTACAGCCGATGTTCCGACCCTACAAGTTGCTTCAAGATGACCTACGCGCTGACATTTTTGACATTTGATCAAGGGCATCGGGCACTTAAGGTAAGTATGACCCTTACCCTTACAATTAAAACAGATAGGATTGCTATTAGTATTACTGCCATCATTTGAAGCGTTATTAAATCGAGTGTTACTAACATTGTCATTACGTTTCTTAATAGGAAAATTATCGTAAGAACGTTGAGAGTTGAGAAAATTCAAAAGATCTTCCGGCTCCTCACAATTTAAGGCTTGTGCGCCATTTCTAACAGACTTATCATTAATACCGTGAATAACACAGTCTACGGCCTTTCTACCACTAATTTCACATCTGTTTAATAGGGTTAGCTTATCATAGAAATACTCCCGTAAATTCTCATTGTGCCTAGAGGTGCGAGACAGCATCTCTTCGAGAAGCCGACCGTAATTTTGCTCGCTAGGAAACGCCCGTTTAAGCTTAACCTGCCATTCATCCCAGGTGTAGTTAACTGATGGTAAAGCCTCGTACCATTTTTTTGCCAAACCAACAAACTTTTGTAAAGCAAAATGTACGGTCTGCCTCCCGTCCCATCCATAGATTGTGGCACATTCGTTAACCTTCCTAATCCAACTCTCGACATTTTGCGCCTTACTGGAAGGATCGAACTCCGGTACGACGTTATTAAAGTTGTTACTACTAAGTAAGTTCGATTTCTGCGTATCAGTTTGTTTAACAGAAGATAAAAGTCTCATCACATCGTCAACACTAAAGCTAGGCGTGGGTGTCGTAACGATAGTCTCCGCAGGCAACGGTTGAGTCAAAATATCTGACCTGGTACTGGTGTTCGACGCGCGTTCGATGTCTTCCACTGTCCATGTCGATGGTGAATTAACTCTGCGTACTTTGGCAGTGGATCGCGATGCTGGTAACGGGTTCTTACGACGCTGTCCTTTGTTGTTCATATTGTCCCCTTGGCTCATTGTAACCTCAAAAAAATATAATAGTACTAGAATAAGTGTCATTTGTGACTAATATAAAATTTTTACTGTGAATTTTACGAAAAATAATCTTGAGAAATAATAAACTGAAGAAGAGTTCAATTCCGTAGATTGAATAAAAACTAACATCAGATTCCAATTTGGCAAAAGAGATCTTTTACTGGGTCAGCTAGTTACTAATAAAAATGCTAAAACTAAAGTTACTAAAGTAAATAAACAGAGAGAAAAAGAAAACAATCTAGGCAAACCGAAGGCGCATTTAGCCCACGTGAACTGGAGGCGCATTTAACCTCATAATCAATAGGCGCATCTAGCCTAGGTAAACCGAAGGCGCATCTAGCCCAGGTAAACCGAAGGCGCATCTAGCCCACGTAAACTGGAGGCGCATTTAACCTCATAATCTATAGGCGCATCTAGCCTAGGTAAACCGAAGGCGCATCTAGCCCAGGTAAACCGGAGGCGCATCTAGCCTCATAACATGGAGGCGCATCTAGCCTCATAAAAATATAGGCGCATCTAGCCTAGGTAAACCGAAGGCGCATCTAGCCCAGGTAAACCGGAGGCGCATCTAGCCTCATAACATGGAGGCGCATCTAGCCTCATAAAAATATAGGCGCATCTAGCCTATGTAAACCAAGGCGCATCTAGCCAAGGAAAAATAAAAATATAGGCGCATCTAGCCTATGTAATAAATAATAACGTATACATACTATCTACGTATAATTTAATCATATATTATATGTACATGTATTATTTTATTGCATAAGTATAGCCTCGTAGTATGTACATTAATTAATGTATATATATTAAATAATTGATTGTTAAACCTTACTGAATATGTCATAAATATTATATAGGTATATATTGATAGGGATTATCTGTATATATATATATATATATATATATATGAATATCCTTACTTTTAAATATATATAATAGAATTATATAAAACAGTACATCAAACCTTCAAAATCTAATAAGCACGTACTAATTACGCAGGGTCAGAAGTATATTCTTGGATTATTACAATTATGTTACAAACTAAATCACAATACACAAAATCATACATCACGTTATCGCAACACTGTCAAAGAGTAGCCTTGACCAAGTAGAAGGTAACGTGGTGTAATTTGAATTAGCAACAATAACTTCTTTTAGTCGAATGAAAATTACCGGACCCTACGCTGCTTTATAATAGTAAAAAAAAAAATGACACGGAATATTAAATTCTATATCTATTGATGTAGGTACCCTCTCTTTTTTTTTTTTTTTTTTTTTTTTTTGTGAAAAAGCGTTACTCGTTCCCAAGGCTGTTACAGACCAATATCAAAGTGTAGCCTTGACCAAATGATCTTACAACAGCCCAGCACGAGAATATTCGCATAAAACTGCCAAAGAGTCGCTTTGGCCAAGTTTTATCAAACATTTCACATTGTCACAACATAAAAATACAAAACTGTAATCGGCACGGTTCTGTATAGCATAGCGTCATTGTCAGAGAGTAGCCCTGACCAAATGATCCATGCAACACTACACAGAATATCATTATCAAGAGTAGCTTGACCGAATGATATTCCGATAAAAACCGCCGAGTAATTTGTTACCCTTTTTTTTTTTTTTTTTTTTTTTTTTTTTACTATTACCTACAATAATGAAAATTGTTATATTGTTAAATACATAATAAAATATGTTATATATCAATGAAAAGATTAAGACTAATAAATAATTATTTAACGTACCTTTGTGAGCAGTAGATGTTTGCCACTTCTGATATGTGAAGAAATTATACACCTTTTCTGACTGATTCTTTAATTAAATTAATTATATATACAATAATTATTACACAATTATATATTATACTTAATACAGTATATAATGAGAGAACTAGTGCTCGCTTCAAGTCCAGCCCCGAATGAATTCCTCGTCCCTGCTTTTTGCTTATGAACAAATTGTACCCACTTAACATACCCCCACTATAATCGATTCCGATTGGTTTAGATGAAATTAATTTAGTTGCCAGATTCTTACAATTTTTAAAACTAAAATTAAAAGTAATAATTTTTAATGAAATAATACAATCTTTTTATCGTAAATTACAATTAAATTAATAAAAATCACAACAATACCATATAAAAAATCAAAGATTCTTATAATATCTTACGAAATCGAAGTGTTGAAAAATAATTAAATATTTTTCGTTCATGCCGGGAGGATGTCCGAGATGGCATCACAAAGGTAATACAATAATAACAGATTGCGAATTCATGAAGTTGAATGATATTTATTATTTAAATATTACTGAATTTATACCGGGAGGATGTCCGAGATGGCATCACGAAGGTTAAAATCGAAAGTTATTTTCTGTATAACGACAAAAAAAAAAAAAAAAAAAAAAACCGGGAGGATATCCGCGATGATATCACAAAGGTTATTTATTGGTAAAAATTTGTTTAGAATTATATACTATTATTTATTTTATACTTGCCAATTTACCAGGAGGCTATTCGAGATAATAGCACGATGGATAATTCGATTAATATCATTTACTTAACTAAAAAGTATAATATATTTACCCTAAATCATTTTTAGTAATTTTATAAGTACCCTCGATAACAAAAAAAAAAAATTGTTATCAGGTCGAGCGGATTTAAACATGGAAACGGCGTCCATTGATCCGGATCCAGATATTCCAGTAATTGATCCACCGACAAATTCTTTGCCGGAGATTACAAGCAACATGACTGATCCAGCTGCGCTTCAACCAAAAGAACCAGTAACGACTGATGCGCTCGCCCCTCAACCGGAGCCTGTTGAATTAGAACCCGATATTTTAGCAGCACTGGGTGAAGCTAATGATGAGATGCCAGAATACGGTGAAAAAATTCACGAAAGTCTCGCCAAAATATGGTTACCGATCCTTAAGAAAGGGTTAGTAAAGGAATCAAGAGAAAGTTTTCTTAAAAATTATTTGATTCCCGAGAATTGTGTCTTGCTCCAGGCCCCTACATTAAACCCAGAAATTCAGGCTGCGATTCCCGAATCCGGTAAATTCCGGGATAAGAAAATGGCTTATTCACAGCAACAATTAGGGGCCGGTATTACTGCTGTCAATAGGGGCTTAAACTTGCTAGTCAGCAACGAAAACAAGATGGAGGCCATTAAGTTTATAAGTGATGGATGTCGCATACTATCTGACCTCCATCATCAACAAACGGAGACAAGGAAAAAGTTTATTACACCTTGTTTAGATAAAACTTTTTTGCAAGTTGTCGATCAGTCTCAAAGAGATAATACTTTGTTCGGAAATAATTTGTCCGACAAAATAAAAGCTTCAAAGGTTATCACAATGCAGGGTCAACAAATCAAGAAAACATCTTCTACACCAAAACCTTCCAGTTCACATGTACATGCAGTACACACAAGCCGTAATAGTCTCCAGGGAAACTGGCAGACACTTCCTCGCTCTCAGGCGAACAGGGGGGGGCGAGGAGGTTACAAGAGGAGCAGTCAAAGACAAACCCCCTCTTCGCAGCAAAAGATGGCCAGCTTGAGCAAATATCGTGCAGCGAAACGACAATAAATCAGGTACATGCCGTAAGAATCACTTTCTTTTACGACTGTTGGTGTAAAATTACTAAAAATACAACCGTTCTTAAATGGGTTAAAGAAGGCGTTGATATACCATTTTCTAATACAGTTTATCAAAATTCTGTGCCTATGCAATTTTGGTCGGGACAGGATAGAGTTGATATGTCCTCGGCAATAGATAATCTCGTAGGCTTAGGGGCTATTAATGTTTGTGATCCCGTAAAGGGCGAATATATATCAAATATATTTTTAGCACATAAGTCAAACGGTGGTAAAAGATTTATACTTAATCTTAAGAACCTTAATAAATTTATTGCAAAATGCCATTTTAAAATGGAAGACTATAGGACAGCGTCAAAACTCATTCCCGAAAATGGTTTCATGGCTACCATAGATCTTAAGGAAGCTTACCTTTTAGTTCCAATTAAGCCGGAATTTCGCAAATTTTTACGTTTTCATTTTAAAAATAATAATGGCAATAATGTAACGTATGAGTTCAAAGCTATGCCCTATGGTCTTTCTATAGCACCAAGAGTGTTTACCAAATTAATGAAGGAAGTTATTGCATCCCTTAGACGCCGAGGTTTTAAATCGGTAATTTACCTCGATGACATTTTATGTATAGGTAAAAATTACACAGATTGCCTTAACAATATAAACGAGACAATAAAATTATTGTCTTGCCTAGGGTTTGTAATAAATTTGGAAAAAAGTTCATTGACTCCAAGACAAGAATGTAAATTCCTTGGGTTTATATATAATACATGCGACCTAACCTTATCTTTGCCTGTTGATAAACGTAATAATATTGCACACATAGTTAATAAGTTTTCAAAATTACCTGTCTGTACAATCCGAGAATTTTCTCATCTAATTGGTGTATTAGTAGCAGCTTGCCCTGGTATTAAATACGGGTGGCTTTATACGAAAATTTTAGAACGTCAAAAATATTTATTTTTAAAACAACATAATAGTAATTATGATTCCAAAGTTAAGTTACCATGTTATATTCTCAGTGAACTCAATTGGTGGTCACAACATATTTATAATAAGTCGAATTTTATGAAAACTCCAAATTTCACATTAGAAATTTTTTCAGATGCCTCAAGGACAGGTTGGGGTGGTTTTTGCAACGGTAAACGAGTTCATGGTTCATGGAAAGAATGTGAAAAAATATATCACATAAATTATTTGGAGTTGCTGGCTACCTTTTTAACTTTAAAAGTATTTGCAAAAACCTATTCTAATTGTGCAATATTGTTACGGATTGATAACAACACTGCTGTTAGTAATATAAATAGAATGGGCGGTATACAATTCCCCCACCTTAACAAACTAACAAAGCAATTATGGCAATGGTGCGAGAATCGAAACATATGGTTGTTCGCGTCGTACATTAATACTAAAGATAACGTTGACGCTGACAAAGAGTCAAGAAGAATAAACCTTGATATCGAATGGAGTTTATCGAACGAAATGTATCAAAATATCGTTAGAGCATTAGGCGAACCAGATATTGACTTGTTCGCTTCTCGCACCAATACCAAATGCAAAACGTACGTGTCGTGGCATCCCGACCCTGATGCATCATGTGTCGACGCATTTACCATAAATTGGCATAATATAAATTTTTACGCATTTCCTCCATTTACTCTTATTTTGAGATGCTTACAAAAAATTGTAAACGATGAAGCGTGTGGAATACTAGTTTTTCCATGGTGGCCTTCCCAACCATGGTTCCCTCTCGCTAGAGAGCTAATATCATCAGACATTATGTATTTTAAAGCTGATACGAATCTAACGCATTCTCATTCCAGTCAACTGTCGCGCCCACTACACTCACATCTTACGCTGGCTGCAGCGAGGCTCTCCGTCAAGCCTTCCTACGGAGAAAGATCCCATCGGAAGCTATCGAACTAATGTTGGCATCGCTTTCCGGTAACACTAAAAAGCAATATAACGTAACATATAAACTATGGTGGCAATTTTGTCTAGATAGAAATATTTCCAATTTTGAAAGTACAGTAGCGACAGTTATATCATTTTTAACAAATGAGTTTAACAAAGGAGCCTCATATGGTACTTTAAACTCACACAGGTCTGCCTTGTCTTTAATGTTAGGAAATAATATCGGGTCGGATGAATGCATAAAAAGACTCCTTAAGGGAGCATTCAAATTGAAACCTAGTAAACCTAAATACAACTATTCTTGGGACCCACAGTTAGTTTTGAACCATATCTCAAGCTGGTTTCCTAATAGAAACATAAATTTGGAACAGTTGACTAAAAAATTAGTAATTTTATTAGCGCTGTGTACAGCCCAGCGAGTTCAAACGTTATCCCTTATAAATCTTAATAATATTTATTTCTCAGACAGTGGAGCTAAAATTTTCATAACAGACCTGATAAAAACTTCGGCTCCAGGTAGAGATCAACCCCTTCTTATACTTCCATACTTTAAAGAAAATATAAGTATTTGTCCAGCTACTGCACTATCTGATTATATCTATGTCACAAAACATTTGAGAAATAAGGAAGACAATAGATTAATACTAACTTTTAAAAAACCTAATAAACCTGCCACAACTCAAACAATCAGTCGTTGGATCAAAAATGTGTTATCGGAAAGTGGTGTCAACATTTCAATATTTAGTGCACATAGCACAAGACACGCTTCAACATCTACTGCTTGTGCTAGTGGTGTATGCGTTGATAACATACGTAAAACTGCTGGTTGGACAAAACATTCCGAAACCTTTGCAAGGTTCTATAAACTTAATGTAATCAATGAAAACGTTTTTGCAGAATCAATTTTGCAGGAATAGTATGTGATTATATTTTTGTTAATCTACAAAATAAAACTAACAATATTGATATTTACGTTTTATTTTAAACTTGCACTCAAAATGGTTCTTACAAAACTTTTGTCTCTTAACATCTACATAGTAAATAATATCTGAAGAATGAAGCGATGAAATATAATATATGATCAAACGAACTTCAGAGTGAAGTTCGATCATTATTATATGAATCGCTTCATTCGAAGATATTAACACCCACCCCACCCTAACCCAAAGTTTTGTAAGATTACAGGCTCTGAAAATAATGAATATCGTACGAAGCAAGCAAATACTTGTCAGGTCGTAATACCCTCAATTAAAAAAAAAAAAAAAAAAAAAAATCTAAAGGTGTGCGTAGTTGCTAGCATTGAAAAAGGGAACTACATAGTAAATAATATCTTCGAATGAAGCGATTCATATAATAATGATCGAACTTCACTCTGAAGTTCGTTTGATCATATATTATAAACTAAAAAGAATAAAACAATTTACTCGCTTTCATTTGATACCCATATTGTTACAGTAAGAAAAAAAAATTCAACTCCCCCCCCCTCATTCCGCCATTTGCGGGCGCCATTTTGAAAATTTATATAGCCTATGTCACTACTACAATTTAGACAAATCCAACGACACCTCATATGTCAAAAACTGTCCAGCCGTTTGGGCTGTAGGGCGTGCCAAAGAAATGGACATACATACATACATACATACATACATACATACATACATACATACATACATACATACATACATACATACATACATACATACATACACTCGAAAAACATAACCCTCCTTCTGTCGCAGTCGGGTAAAAATAGATATTAAGATATTCCATTATAAATGCGCAATTTTGTTAGGATGTTTGTTACTCTTTCACGCAAAAACTACTGAACGGATTTACATGAAACTCTACAGTAATATAGCTTATACATCATAATAACACATAGGCTATAGTTTATAAAGATTTTGTGGAAATTGGCCATAATGTAATATAGTTTAAAATTATCACGCGAAAACGCGTAAGTGACGCCTATACCACGGCGCTTACGACCTTCTTTTCGCGAGAATTCACTAATGTGTTGACTGGAAAAAATTTATTACTGTGCGTGTGAAAGAACGACTGAACTGACTGAAAGACTTTTATAAGAATTTGATATGAATAGTCCGAAGCCTGTGGGAAGGACATAGGCTAATTTTTGTCAATACAACCACTTGGGTGAAGTCGCGGGCGGAAGCTAGTTATGTTATATATAGCCTTCCCTGTTGCCGCAGTTAATATTTTAAAGCGGTCAGGTCGTGGAAACGTCTGTACGAGTTCGCGTGAACGGACTCATTGGCCTATTTCTGATGTTATGTTAATTAACTGATAATGTCTAGATGTGCCACCGGCTTCGGTCTATCTAGACTCAGTGTTTATGCATTTCTTTGAGCACGGAATGCGGACATTGCGGTGGAATGTTCTCGAAAAGAGGCGGTGTTGTGGCTTATTTAACTTTGAATCATGGCTGAATTACGGACTAGTAGCTGTCTCCCGCGACTTTGTTCTCGTGTGAATTTTTATGTTATCCCATATATTATGCTATCAAAAATCATATTTTTCAGTAAATTTATCGAACATAGATTTTTCCGAAGTAAAAAGTAGCTTCGTGTTATTCCTGACTATAATCTATCTCTGTGCCGTGTATCATCTAGATCCGTTTAGCATTTCTGGCGTGCTTGACAAATATCCATACTAACTTTTGCATTTATAATATAGTCCAAAGAAGTAAGATTAAAAACAGTTTTTTTTTTAATAATAAGTACTTCTAAAAAAAAAATATAAGACCTAGGTCTAGATATATATAATGTGAGTTTGAAAACGAAATAATGACGGGCGGGATTCTGAAAAAGGCGATTATGGGAAATGTAATAATCTTAAATGTGTCATATTTTGGTTGGTCGATGGACCTTGAAATTACTTCATTAATAGGCTGTAGTTCTGAAAAGTACCTTGGAAAAGACGAAGTTGACTAAATGATGGCACTTGAAAATAGGCGTTGCTATTCCTTTCCAAAGGATCTTTGAAAAGGGCGGAGTTTCGGTTGCTATGAAGGTAAAAAGGGGCGGCGCTAAGCAAACTTTATGAATTGGGGAGGTATTCAACCTTGCCTTTAGGTTGTGTTTCGGATGTGAAACTAAGAAATTAACTCAGTTACTCTTTTGAATAAACAGAGTTCCATACTCAACGGAGTTTCCTTAGAATTTTCTTTCTTTAGTCTCTCACTCAGACCAAAAGAAACATCTAGATTATTTATTTATTTATTTATTTATGCTTTATTGTACACCACAACATACAAATGTAATATAGTAATACAGATTACTTACAATAATTACAGATTACCTAGTTTCTAAACATAAATCAGTGGAATTTTCATCAATTATGTTAGTAAATGTATGTTCACTATGTAACGTTATACGTACATATTTTATATTTCTACACTAAAATGCATTTAAACTTAATATTTACAATACTTAAAACTAATTAAAATTACTATAAAATTAAATCTTTTATTAAAATCTGCGTTTGAATATAAAACACAATTTTATTATAACTAATTTAAAAAATAATTAAATAATATTTATATTGAAAACTGGCTATTTACAATAATAAAAATATATACAGTCTTTAAATTGCAACATGAATTCATCAAGCGGCATTTTATACTCACGCGATGTAACATTTTAGCGTTCCAAAGTAAATCCTTTGTTCGATTGAATTAAAACTGTACTACCTACCCGGCGCCGGTCATTTCAACATCGACCTTACTTCGAGTTATTTGAGTGGACGCACGTCACGGGAATATATTTTTACGGTCTCTAATACGGGATTTCTTTAAAAAGACCGTAACCGTAAAAATAATAATTCCTGTGTCGTCTCTAAGCGTTCCTCAAACAAATAATTACAATTAGAGAGTGTTCATCGGCCCCTAAACTGGGTAAGTGGTAATTTTTAATGTCGCAAATATTTATGTAGTCTAGTGCCAGTAATTCAGTGTGAAACCTAATGTTTTTGTTCAAACGTAGTTATTAATAGTAATGTGAATCACCCTAGAATTGATTTTATATAGCTATTTTCATTAAAATATTGCTTCATCTTACAATTCTACCCTCATTTTTTTTATTAAATTTTAATAACTGTAAATTCTATTATAAATTAATATATTTCTTTTTATTATAATCTCCGCTTCTAATTTTGCTGATTCCACGGCACTGCTACTGCAGTTTAGGTGCTTTCCTTTATAGTGCAGTGCCCGTGGATGTTCGCAATAGTACTGGACCGCTTCTAATGTTATTGATGGCGCGTTCCAGGGTACGACGCTAAGGTTCGAAGCTCAGGTACGACGCTCAGGTTCGACGCTCAGTTTCGACGCTCGGGTTACCGAAATAACCGGTAACCTCTCACAGCCCTAACATCACAACGACGACAAGGGTGCTCTCCGCCGGGTTTGGTTACCCTCTCCTGCCGCCACCGGGCGCCTGCGGTTTCCAGAGCGCGACTCCCGGGATCACCTATATATACGCAGGAGAGTACCCGAACTGGGATAAAAATTTAACTTGTGTGAATTAAGTGCCGAACACCGACTGAGAACAATTATTTTCTTTTAATAAATTTATTAATATAATTATTGATTATTTTTTAAATAAATTTATTTGTGTAACGTTTTTTTTTAATTTTAAATTTTGATTTTTTTTTATTCTTACGTGAGAACTTTTAATTTTTCTTGAATAAATTCATTTATTAATCGTTTATTTTTTTTTAATTTTAATTTTTTATCCTAACGTGACAACTATAAAAGTGAAATTCAGTCAAAAGTTAGGGAATACTCACTAATACATATCCAAATATTCTCTTATATTCACATATTCATACATTGAATAGTCACTAATTGTGCGCAGGGTTGGAAAAAAACAGTTTTCTCTAAAAAGAACAAAACATCATGTTTAAAACAAAATATTAAAAAAAACATGTTTTAAACAAAAAAATATTTTGTTTTTTATGCAGCTGTTTAAAACACGTTTTAAACATGTTTAAAACATTGTTTTAAATTAATTAATAAGAATGTATGTATATCTTATTAGTAAAACAGCCATATTACTTCTACTCTAATATACTGGTTAATTCTGGGACAATCGATGATATTTAAACGACATGATCTCCTGGTCATACTGAACAACTGTACGAAAGAAACATACCCTAGTAAATGAAGTTTCTTTTTCGATCTCCAATTTGATCTACAAAGTTCTATACCTACTGTACCATTTTCACCACCACCTCCAGATTTTATAGGATATGCAGGATTAGCGATTTGTTTTTCATTACTCGATCATCTATTTCTCGGATAAGTTACCGACTTCGGGACTGATGACAATGTAATAATTTAAATAGTTAGCCCTGATATCCTTACCAGAATCTTCAGGATTAGCGATTTTTTATTCATTACTCGATCACCAATTTCTCGTATAAGTTACTGACTAATATGAAAACCAGCTATTTCAACCGAGAAAACAGCAGTAGCCCAAATAACTTATTTCGCGGATAAGTTATGACCTTGAATAAAATAAATAATAAATAGTAAAAAAAAAACTAAAAAAACGCTTTTATAGAAAATTCAACTAAAAAATAAAAAATAAATATTACAACCTCGTTAAGTCGAACCTCGATAAGTTGAAAACCTCCAAATCGCGAAAAAATGTTTTGTTCCCTTCCCTTTAAACACCAAAACCTCCATTACTCGATATCTCAACCTTCTATTAGTCGAAATAATCAGTGAGTCCCACCAAGCCATTTTGGTACATATTTTCCCTCCATAACTCGAAAAATTAAATTTTACCTCTGTATCTCAAACATAGCAATGTTTTATTTTACAACCTTTACAACTCGATTATTTGAGACATATTACCTCTATTGTTCGAATAAAAATAAGTTACTGACTTACCGACCGGCGAGAATTCACCGACAGTGTAAGTACACCATTGTTTCTTAGAAAACAATTTAGGGCTGATTTCACTATTTGTATTGAAAACCAAGTTTAATAAAACTACGTTTTGCTTAATCGAGTTCATAGTTCGATTCTAATCTCGGTTTACGTTAAACGGATTTCAAGCTCTCTGAAGAGCAATTCTGAAGAACAAGAATTTTCTGCTCTTTATACCTTAGACCAGTGATTCTCAACCACTGTGCCGCGGCACTTTTGTGTGCCGCCAAATTTCAAAAGTGTGCCGCCAAATTTTTCAAATATACATATAATAATGTTAATATTATTAAATTATATGATTTAAAAAGAAAAATATTCCCTTAATAAACGTTTAGTTATTCTTGTAGTATATATTAGTTTATTTCGTATATTTAAAATTTTTGTCATAAACTATTTATGCGGTGTGTTGTAGTAAGTAAATAATTTTTATCTTTTTCTTTGTGTGCCGCCAAATTTTGAAATCGTTAAATATGTGCCGCAACAAAAAAAAGGTTTAGAATCACTGCCTTAGACAATGCTATAGATAGAGAACAACCGAATTATATAAAGCAAAAATACTGGTTTTTTTAATGGTATTTTATTTTATTTTAAGTATGTTTTGAAATAATGTTGATTTATAATAAATAAAAATATGTATGTCACCTCTGCAACTTGAATGTTTTATTTATTTTACCTCTCTAACTCAAAATTTATAAGAGTTAATCTCAACCTCCTTATGTCGAATCAAAATCCGCCTAAGTCGAAATTTCCTATAAGTCGAAAACTCTAGAACTCGAATTTTTTGGCGTCTCCCTTGATGTTCGACTTATAGAGGTTCTACTGTAGTTAAAAAAAAAAACTAAAAAAACATACTTTTATAAAAAAATCAAGCTAATAAAAAATAAATTTTAATTAATTATAGTGTACATAGGAAAACACATTTTACCACTTTGGAAGTGTCTCTCGCGCAATCTATTCAGCTTAGAAAAAAATGATAGAAACCTCAATATCATTTTTGAAGACCTATCCATAGATACCCAACACATATGGGTTTGTAATGTATATCTTATATATATTTTTAGTTTTATCATTCTCTTATTTTAGAAGTTACAGAGGGGGGGGGGACGACTCATTTTACCACTTTGGAAGTGTCTCTCGCGCAAACTATTCAGTTTATAAAAAAATGATAGAAACCTCAATATCATTTTTGAAGACCTATCCATAGATACCCAACACAAATGGGTTTGTAATGTACATCATATATATTTTTTTAGTTTTATCATTCTCTTATTTTAGAAGTTACAGAGGGGGGGGGGGACGACTCATTTTACCACTTTGGAAGTGTCTCTCGCGCAAACTATTCAGTTTATAAAAAAATGATAGAAACCTCAATATCATTTTTGAAGACCTATCCATAGATACCCAACACAAATGGGTTTGTAATGTACATCATATATATTTTTTTAGTTTTATCATTCTCTTATTTTAGAAGTTACAGAGGGGGGGGGGGCGACGACTCATTTTACCACTTTGGAAGTGTCTCTCGCGCAAACTATTCAGTTTATAAAAAAATGATAGAAACCTCAATATCATTTTTGAAGACTTATCCATAGATACCCAACACATATGGGTTTGATGAAAAAAACATTTTGAGTTTCAGTTCTAAGTATGGGGAACCCCCAAATGTATTGTTTTTTTTGTGTAAAAAATCTTAATGCGGTTCACAGAATAAACCTACTTACCAAGTTTCAACAGTATAGTTCTTATAGTTTCGGAAAAAAGTAGCTGTGACTTACGGACAGACCGACAGACAGACAGATATGACGAATCCATAAGGGTTCCGCTTTTGTCAATTGGGTACCGAACCCTAAAAAAGCTTTTTAAGATATTATCAAAATGATAATCCTTCTACTTATAGGTATTATACCTGTCAATAAAATATTTATATCTATTCACACCATGCATAATTGTTTATCATACAACCTTAGTAAGCTATATACAATATCCTAGTCAAAAACAATTTCTAACGTAATTCCAACAAGAAACGTCTAACAAACAATCACCTGACACCTCTACTTGCTAACCCACACGCACACGCACGTCGCACACACTCAAATCTCATCCGTCCATATACACGAGCCAACCCTTATTTCTGTGTTTTGAGAATTTAAGGCCAGTAATAGAAAAATGAGAGTTGGCAGCTTTATAGATAACATCTACCAAAACATTTGGATGCATTCTATTAGTCTCTACACGTAAAAAAAGATATAAAACATTAGTGTTTCTTATGAGTGTTTAAAACACGTTTAAAACAAATTGTTTCAAAACATGTTTTAAACACCTATACGTTTTTCTAAGTGTTTTAAACACTGTTTAAAACACTTGTTTTAAACAATTGTTTAAAACAATGCCAACCCTGATTGTGCGTGGTACGATTCTCACATTGATAAAAAGTCACTTAAAATTAGTGAAATTCCACTGACATGTTTAGAGAGTATGCAACACATTTTTCCTTTATTATTTACTAAGTAGGGGAGCGAGGGGCTAGTTGTAACAATTTTTCGTTGGGACCTTATGGAAGCTTACTTGTTAGGTATTTAGGAAATGCAGCAGTACTATTTGAATGAGCAACTATTCAACTAATGATTTCAAATAAAATTTTGATCAAACCTGTGACAAGTTCTTGTAAAAATGGCTTAGAAAAAAAAGTGACGAGTGTTACAACTTACCCCGTGATTGGGGCTAGTTGTAACAGTAGGAATTTAAAATCAGTTTTCTATTTTTCAAAGGTTTATTTAACATATTTATCATTAGAAACTGTAGACATGCTAAAACAGATTTCGACTTTTAAGTTTTATTCTTAATGTAATAAAAAAATATTCAAAAATTTACAAAAACTTGTTATTTCTTTTTTTAGACTATATAGGAACTATAGATTTACAGCCATTTATAGTCTTAACTACTTAAGTAAACAGATTTTTGGTTCATTTAGCGTATTTAGCATTAAAAACTTTAGGCACATAGTTTTATTCTTAATCTAGTAGAAAAATATTCACCCATTTATAACAACAATATCTCAACTTCTTAAGTAATCAATCAGCCTTTTGATTAAAGTATTATAGAGATTTGTTACTCCTTTTTTTAAATATATCTAAATAGCGACACATGACCTAAATTAAAGTATTTTGCAGCTTTTCGTAGACTGGTTTAATTTTACAAGACTTCAACAGAAGCCAATTCGTACACATCTTGGCTTTGGGAAGTACTGTCAGTTTTTTTTTAAAGTGTCTCATTCTGAAATGGATGAAACCAATTAAGTTCAACAAAAAAGTATTCAAAACATGAAAAGAAGAAATTTAAGTATGTCCCACCTGATTTCATTGAAATAATAAATCAATATGGGGCAAGTTGTAAGTTGTTACAACTTGCCCCACGAAAGTGTTACAACATACCCCACTGGAAGGTTTTTTGGAATAACTGCTATAAAAAAATATATGTCTTATTTAGTGTAAAATTACAGTTAATATAATCGAAGTAAACAAATGCTTAATGTATTTGAATAAATCAACAAGTGCTAAACAATTTGAAATCAACAATAATCAATTTTGTATAAATAAATAAAAATCCATTACGTGGTCTTATCGGAGCGGCTGCGTAACACTGCCTTCTGCGTCATCCAGCGGGATACCGATCACGCTCATATGATAGAATGGGTATTAAATAGTAAGTTAGGTTGAAAATCAAATGAATATTCTTCTATTATCTAAGTAAAAAATGCTTGTTACTACTTACCCTTGTTACAACTAGCCCCCCGCTCCCCTACTATAAAGAAATATAAAAATTTGAAGCACAAATTGATGAATATATATCTAGAAGTTTTAATCACGAGTTTTAGAATAGCTGTTTAAAATTTTTTTAATGTATCCACTTGGAAGTCTCGTCTTTCTGGCGATCTTATCAATGTAAATATTAGTCTTGTATTATGTTTAAAACGTTACTACTGAATTTAACAACTGTACGTCTACCATGAGTTTCCAGAAACGATACACGATAGATAGCGAGTGTAGTAGACAATTTCAACAATTTGTATGGAAAGTTGAGCAGCGCCTCTACCGGATACTATCATTACTATTGCGTTTCTACGTTTACTACTGTAGTTAGGTATGTCATGCGCGCTTGTAACAAAAACTCATGGTAGACGTACTGATTAGACAGACACAGACATGCTGCACATACACAGATCACAGTGGACGTTATGTGTAACGGTCAGGTATTCGATTCAAGACGAGACCACATATTGGAGTACGATAAGTATACGCACTGTTATAAAATATATTATATATACTTTAAACAAATACAATATTACATTACGGATTTGAAAACTGAAGTGGCAGTAGGCGGCACATAGCTTGTAGAACTGACGGCCGATGGAGCAGAAAGGTTCGCGAGTGGAGACCACGTACTTTACGTAAGTTCGCCAGATGGATAGGAGACTTGAGGAAAGTCGCCGGAGGCCGTTGGATGGAGGCTGCTTTGAATCGGTCGCTCTGGAGGTCGATGGGGGAGGCCTACGTTCAACATTGGACATCCAACTGCTGATATGATGATAATGATGATGATGATGATGATGAATGCCTACCTATATTATAAATGTGAAGTGTAAGTTTATTTGTTACGCTTTCACGCGAAAACTACTTAACCGATCATCATGAAGCTTTGTACACGTATTCTTGGAGGTATTAGAAGTAACATAGGATCCTTTTTTTTTGGTCACGACAACCGACATTCACGCGGGTGAAGCCGCGGGCAGGAGATAGTATGTATATATAGATAGCTATTTGTCTGTTAGTTATATTACTTTTAGTTAATGAAATATGGATGATAATTATTTGGTTACTCGTCTCCCTTATATTTGTTTATGTTCTAATTAAAGACATAAAAATGAGGGCTTGTTTCACCGGTTGTTGATAAAGTTTATCACGCGTATAAGTTACTGATACGCTTTATTGGCTGGAGTATAACAAACCCTTAGGATCTGTTTCTCCTGAACTAATAAACTATAACTTTTGACTTCACAGGTTGTGATTGTGAAAAAGAAAATATATCACAAATTTATCTGTTGGATACCGTTATGTGTCAGATAGTTTTATCAGCTACTAGTTATTAGTTAATTATTGAATATTCCTGATTCGTTCGAAAATGTATAAATAAAAATATGGCTGATACTCTTCGGTTTAATTTCTAACAGTTAAATTATTAATTCGTTACCACCGGACCGTGATAATTTGCGGTTTACCTTAATTACCCGGAATGTCCGGTTAATATTAAATAGTCGGTTCCTAGTACGCTGTGATCGGTTTTTTAAAATACTTAATGGCTTAATGTATATTCATACACTTTTGTTGAATTTTTTTTTTATCATTATATTACATGAATACCTAATATCATATTATAAAGAAGACAAGCTTTTTGTTTGACTGTTTTTATGGACGTATAGAACTTTGGAATGGAATAAAACAAAGATTAATTTTATAAATTGACATGAAATTTACTTTATTCGAAAGTATATCTTCTGGAATTATAATTGAAATATGACTTGTGGCATATGACCGCCACGGTTGGTGTGGTCTTTAGGTCAAATTTTCGATGACTTTTTCAAACATTTGTGGCCGTATATTGGCAATAACGTCGCGAATGTTGTCCTCCAAGTAGTCAATCGTTTCGGGATTATCGGCGTAGACGTCGTTGATTTTCATCCCCTCGCACAAAAAAATCGTATTGTAATTTTCGGCATAAAAAGCTAGTGTCCTACCTGGTATAGACTTCAATGATACGAGTAAATTCCAATCCATTCGTTAGATACTGATGCGCGGCCAAGATAGAGACAAAAAAATAAATGTTTTTCCGGACCCCGAAACGGGATTCCTATCCATCCTAATGGCCGTTGAGACTTTTATTTATTTATCAGTATTAGTATAGGAAGATGATAAAAGAAAATTAAAATCGGTTTAATACAAAATAGTCTTTGATATGTCCACTGTAAATAAATGTAATAAGATAGAAGTCCGCCATTAAGCACGTGATATTTTTAAGCAACTCTTTAACCCCGCTAACGGTGATACGCGGTGAGGTTCTACCTCTAGTAGACTAACCCTACTTAACGCAAATTCACGTGTATTTTTTTGGTATATTAACTTTTAAAAAATCAGAATATTATCTTTAATACTAAACCTACCACACCGGTCATTTGACCGCTTTTGAGACTTTAATTAAAATTTTTAAATACTAAGTGTAAACTTTTTTTTCTTTTGTAGGTTTTTAGGTTCAGGAAAAATGTAAACCTAGACTTCTAAAAAGCGGTAATTTGACCGTTTTGGTAGATTTAGTGTTAAATCACGGTATAACTTAATTTAATTCTAGAAATGTAAGCACCGGGATAAAAATGTCAAGACAGATATTGATTTGAGTCCAGAAATTTTGTAGGCTGGCATTAAAAAATATAATGGGAAGGCTTAGTGCTTAGAAATCGCGCGTTCCGCGAAAAAATAAATACACTTATTTAGCTAACACCTAGGTTTAGGGACCTAAATTTGCACTACCCAAGTCTGATAAGAAATCTACTTTCATTAAAGGTTGTCTGGTAGAGATTGCTGATAGCAATAAGACCGCGTTTGCACACTTAAATTGTGAATATCTTGTACTCTCATTATGTAATATCCACTGTAAATTTAGTGACTGCAGTAAAGTATTTATCTATCTATCTATCTATCTACACTTGATATCTCACTACCCTCACTCAGGTGATATTTCGTGATGTTTTCCGAACTCCTTTCTCTCTTTCGAATCTCACGTGATTAATGGACGATCCCATATTTGATTGTTATTTACTGCATTTGACAAAGTACATTGCATTAGTTGTTCGGCAAATACAAACGAATGTATGTATGTATATAATACTGAGTAATATGTATATGATACGAGTATACGCCCGCGGGTTCGCCCGCGTGGATGTCGGTTATCGCGAGAAAAAAGTATACTATGTTACTTCTAATACCTCCAAGAATATGTGCACAAAGTTTCATGATGATCGGTTAAGTAGTTTTCGCGTGAAAGAGTAACAAACAAACTTAAATTTCATATTTATAATATTAGGGATTTTCGATATTTAGGCTCTGAAATAGCAAAGCTTTTCCAGAGAAGGTTCGGAAGACCGCGTCATGGCTTATCTCAGAACCACCAATTACTTTGAGGCTTAAATTTTAGACAGGTTGATTCAAGAAGGTTTTGATACATAATTCCCGTACTATCTTTCCCGGGTTATTTTTGTTTTCGTAGGTGTTTTTTTTTTCTTACTGATAAAGGGCGAAAGTGTTTTTTTTCTCCTGATAATAACCTTGTTAGCTAAAAAGTTAGATAAAAAGTATTTTTCATAGTTTTGAAATTATAATTGAATTAGTTTAGTATTATAGGTCCATTACTTAGGGTAATTTTTTTTAAATGACATCAATTTGCCTCAAGTAAATTACATTTCAAATTTATTAAAACGTTCAACGAGTGATTACAATGTTGCCATTTTATAAACGTTGCTAGTGAAGTGTAAAATTTACGTGTTATTAAAGTCTTTATGCCGAGCGTAATTCGCTCGGAGACCTTGATTTTGATTTTAATTTTCAATTTACGACGAAAAGAGGTTCATTACGGAGAGAGAAAATCTTTGCCTTGACAAGTTTATTATTTAAAAAAAAATACTGTCAGATTAAGTTATAATAAATCATTCACGGCTAAATGGTTTAGAACTTTTGCCTTTTTGTTTACGAAAAATAGTAGACGAAAAATTAATGATATTTTTATTAATAAAAGTCTATACACAATATTGACTAGAGTTTTACATATTAAATTGCTTAATAAAATTATAGAATAAAATTGTCTATGAACTGGTTATTTATTTAACATTAAAATTCGTTTGAAAAAACAAAAGCAAATAAAATATTTGTCTCCATAATATTTCTTTAGTATATATATTTAACAAACTCTCTGCTTACCCGTATTTTTATAAATATTGCTCAACAAAAAGGTAATATTTCAGACTAAAAAATTATCATACCACTAAAAATAACTATTGATGTGTCTTCTATTTCACAGAAATATTCATAAATATGGAAATTGGAAAGTTGAATAAAAAATTAATAATTTAGCGTCTAAAAAATAGCTATTCCACTAATGAAAATGCAGCAATATAATATAATTTCCTTTGAACCAGTTTATTAAGTCGAAACTTGGGCGGCACTTTTAAAGCGCTTCGTACTCGTACAAACTGTATAAAGTTTTTCATTCAATATTTTTATCAGACCTGCTTTTTTTTCTTTTCTGTAACATTTTTTATTACTTTTATTGGTATAATCAGTCTTGTGTAAGTTTGAAATAAAATATAATATGATATATTTCATATTTCGTGTTGAGCAATGACAATATTCGAAACTTAAGATCTGTGGAAACAGAGGAATAGAAACCTTTTTTACCCGACTGCGCCAGAAGGAAGGTTATGTTTTTCGAGAGTATGTATGTATGTATAATTATTTGTGTCGGTCTGCAGCCTGAACGGATTGATGGATTTTAGCTTGAGAGGTGTCATTAAATTCGTATTTACAGTGAAAGTGACACTGGGTATATCAAAATAAAAAAATAATAATTTCATTTTTAATGTAATCTATAATATAAAAATAAGTCGGGTTTTCCTTCCTGACGCTATAATTCCAGAACGCACGAACCGATTTCCACGGTTTTGCATTCGTTGGAAAGGTCTCGGGCTCCGTAATATTTATAGCAAACAAAATTCTGGAAAAATTTCAACAGAAAAGTAGGAAAACAGGGAAAATCATTTTTCACATACAGCGCCATATCTGATACATAGCATGTACTACTTCATCTTTTAATGCCAAAAGGAAATGTTATAAAAAACGAAGCCATCTGGTGGCGAAACGGAGTTCGCCGGGTTTGCTAGTCTATAATATAAAAATAAGTCGGGTTTTCCTTCCTGACGCTATAATTCCAGAACGCACGAACCGATTTCCACGGTTTTGCATTCGTTGGAAAGGTCTCGGGCTCCGTGAGCTTTATAGCAAACTAAATTCAGGAAAATTTTCAACAGAAAAGCAGAAAAACAGGGAAAATCATAATAATATAATCTTATCTATAATATAAAAATATATCATTTTTCACATACAGCGCCATCTCTGATACATAGCATGTACTACAAACCAATATGGTTTTGCATGGCGGCAGTACGTGGTGTGAGTATCCCTCACGAAAATAAGTTGGTGGCGAAACGGAGTTCGCCGGGTTTGCTAGTATGTTATATGTATCAAATATTAATTTTAACATTTTAAAATAAACTTTAACTAGTTTTAGCGATACTGACCTGGAAAAAGATGCCGGATGTTTGGTATTCAGTTGGAATATTCGTGAAACTTTTTTTCATATTTGAAACGTACTAACGAGACCATCTTTGGACGGGCTTATAAAATTCTACCTTCTTCTGGTAATTTATTATTCATTTCAAGGTAGCAATTTTCACAAGTAGGTGAATTACTATTTCAACCTGAATAGTTCCATACCTTATACCTCTAAGGCAAAACTGTATTTTTATCATCATACCTTACATAAATACCTAGATAATAATTAAGAAATTAAAGGATAGGACGGGAACCCACCCATCGCGCGAAAGATGATGTATGAAAGAGACATCGAATGCAGAATGTTAGTGCGAGAGGAATAACTATATGCGTGAAATAGTATGAATGAGTAGACCTAATATGTTAATACTAACATCATGTTTGGAGTAATAGAATTAAAATAATAAAAAAATAAATAAATATGCCTTATATTATACCTGAATTAGTTTTTTATGCTACGCATAAATTTGACTTATTGTAATTTTGTAATCAAATTACTCTTTATCCTTAGAAGTATAACCGCCGGATCTAGGTTATGAAGTACTATAATTATTTACAGCAAACTATTTATTACCGAGAAAATACGGTTATATTTTTTTGAATAATTACTAAAGCGTACCAAAAAATAGAAATTTTTGTAATATTTGGGACGGTCTATCGAATGGGAATAAATTGAACACAAGGCATATGTTCTGTTGTAAATATTAATACTAATTGTCAACCGTCTACGAAAATGCTATTTCCTTCTGTAATTGAAATCAATTGAATTTTTTATCAAAAATTTTACTTATGAATAATTTTCTAGTTCGGTGACCTTTTTCACTTTGAATGACAACTTGACCTATTTTTATGGTCAAAGAATGAACCGGGAAACAATCTGAGCCGGCCGGTGACCGATTCCCCTGACCGGGTGAAGGCCGGGTCACGATTGCAAACCCGGTTGCTTTGATGAGCTGTTATTACCACCTCAAATGGAGCAATTGATGGCTTTAATGACACGAATAACGTTCCGTACAATGTATAAGTCGGAATATCAACTACAATTTTGTGTTATGAGGTCGAATCTTCTGACACTGTACTATAGTTATCGAATTATTAACTCCATGGGGTAACGTTATTATTTAAATAAGTTTCCTTGAACTCTGTACGTTAATCCTTATGTTTTCCTGCTTAAAACGCGTTGATCCCGTTCTCTTCCACTGCTTATTACAGCAGTGGAAGAGAACGGAATCACAACACACATGTTTCTTGAGTTTTTCAAATCTATTGACCAGGTGAATGTCAAGATTATTGTTCACAGATTGTGAATAGAAATATCTGACAGGTGAAGTAGAGTTTGATGTTGAAATTAAAAAAAAAATTCAGAAACTTATCTGTCAGAAACCGGTATATATCATATCTACCATCTGGAAAGTTATCAGAAACCACTGAAATATACCTTAAGTTTGTCAATTTGATAATCTTTCATTTAAATTGTGTGGTGATGACTGATGGGGTTATCCTGTTGTAGTTAAGAAACCTTTGAATTAGTAGATTGCAAAATCTGTCAAAGTCTACTCATATAATATATTGATACTGATAAACAATTGTGATGAATGGCAACAGCATATTTAAGGCTCGGTGATCTCATAAACTCTCACGTCCATCTCAACTTTTTCTACCCTGTCAGCAATTAGAGCCCACAAAGTTCCTTAATGTTCTGGTAGAATCTGCTTGCTGTATCAGCCTGTAAACCACCCACTGCTGAACGAAGGCCTCTTCTCCATATAGAAGAAGGGTTGGAGCTTAATCCACCACGCTGATCCACTGCGGATTGGCGGATAATTTCCCTACCATGGGTAACGGTTGTTATCAGGTATCTATGATAATAACCGGGACCAACTGCTTTACGTGCTCTCTGAGGTACAGTGGGGAGACCCACAAGGACATACACCCAGACTGGAAACAAATATTCGTACAAATACAAATATCTGTCTCGAGCGGGAATCGAACTCGCGACAGCCGGCGAGCGGCTTTGAGGCAACTACTCGCACCACTACACCAGACAGGTCGTCAGAATCCGCTTACGATTATTTAAGTCTTCAAAATTCTATTGAGCTTATAATCTCGATCGCATCGATCAATCTCCGTCGTGTCTTCTCCATTCCACGTGACATTGGTTAAATCATATGCTACTTTGGCACTATAGAAAGATCGGAACGAATGAATGTATGAATGATTATTTAAGTCATAAAATCAATAATGGAAAAAACTAGTATCGTGTTTGTGTTTAAATCAAGGAATTTATGTCGTAACTGGAACGCTCATTTAATAAAATTGTATATTCAAATATGCACCTTGAAATAGTTGACATAAGTTTGACATTTCTTTCCAACATGTAAAGTAAAAAAATCGTTCTGAGCATTTCGTTGACTACTGGTATTTTGTCTCTTTCTTACGAGTTGCCATGAATCCATGCTAGAAAGAGATGCATTCCCTCTGTTAGGAACGGTTTTTTAAGTGCGCATTCCAGTTTGTATAAATTCCTTGGTCTAAATAAACTCATCTATAGTAAATACACTGTTTGTGTTTGTATTGGTCCAAATCAAAGTTGGCCAATCAGAGAATGTAAACAAGGCGGTTGCCAAAACTACAAAATTTTCAATCGCTACTACGGTGTAGCATGATTTAGGTTTTGGCCTACTTACTAGTACTATGTTGTTAAATAATTTCAACTACTTTGGACTCGTCTTTTATTTCTCACAACCCCGTCCACGTGGGATGTTGTGATGATGTGTAGTCGAAAAATATAAATGGTAAGATCATGGGGCGCCCAGCGGAATTGTGGTCTAATGAACAAAACATTCATATGGAGTTAAAATTAACAAAATCCCAATTTCTGTATTTTGTTAAATACCCAAAATACTTATTTTAATTTAAAAGTAATTTGTAAGAGTAAATTGTAAAC
The DNA here is from genome assembly GCA_036937285.1 of Euphydryas editha. NCBI lineage: Eukaryota > Metazoa > Arthropoda > Insecta > Lepidoptera > Nymphalidae > Euphydryas > Euphydryas editha. The sequence continues at coordinate 20,030,362 of JAUPFZ010000014.1, forward strand.
TGAGATAGGTTTCTTGGGTTTTTAAGATATTGAAAAATGCTAGTGATTTGGTCATTTTATTTTTGTAGATTGCTATCCCAATTTCTGTATTTTGTTAAATACCCAAAATACTTATTTTAATTTAAAAGTAATTTATAAGAGTAAATTGTAAACTGAGATAGGTTTCTTGGGTTTTTAAGATATTAAAAAATGCTAGTGATTTGGTCATTTTATTTTTGTAGATTGCTATTCTCTCTCTCCCTCTCTCTATTCACTCACTCTCATAGCCTAACCTAACCTCTTCATATGAAACTGATGTACGTTACATAATCAATCAAAATAGGTTGAAAAAAAAAACTTAAAAAGGAATTAAGTAATTTTAGGTATTTCTCGTCCATCCATCTCAATGACTTACGTCACTAATAGTACAAATAAAGATAACTCATCTTTTGTCATAAAGAACTTCTTGCTACAGAATTTCTCGATAACTTAAATGAGTAATCAAGAATAGGTTTTACGCAATCAGATAATATGTGTTTGTCAATAGTTTGAGTTTGCAATTCAGCTCATGTTTTGCGGTGAAAGTAATGGGCGTGGTGAAATGTATGTTCTCGAAGAAACAAGACTTTGCACGTGTTATTTACTCGCATAATCAATGAACTAGAAGGACGATAGTTATTTCGTATTATATTATTTATAAATTAAATTAAATATTTTAAATAAATATTAACCAACAATCACACCACGTTAACCTAGCCCCGTGCTAAGTTCGTAAGAACTTGTGTTACAGGTACTAGGAACGGAAATAAATTTAAGAAATTTATATAAATACATATATACATAAATACACATCCATGACCCGGTGCAGACATTTATATTCGTCATACAAATTATCTGCACCTGGCGGGATTTGAACCCGCGACCGCTGCGTAAAGTGTCCAGTTGCCTGACCACTCGACCAGACGTCTGTCGTCATAAGATCTAAATTTCCTCATAGATGCTGATAATTTGACTTTGTCTGGTATGTCCGGATTTTTTAATAATTTGTAATGTGTATTTTCGCGAATGTTAAACTGTTTTCAACGATGGGTTCGCGCAGTGGTCCCAGCTGCTAGTTGCTGTGCTAATGGTCGCTGTTCGTCTTACTAATGTATGTCATGGTCTGCGAGTTTGAGTTGGAGTGTGTTTTTGTCACAGGATTCTCATCTTACTGGGGGCTGTTGAGTAAAAAATAATTTATTGTTTGTAATTATTTATTAAAAAATTACAACGTTTTAGTAAATATAACTGGCTGAAGGAATTAAGGGATAGACGAGTAATCTAAAGATAGACAATGTTGGCATCTGCAAAGATCGCAGTGGTATCTCACGCCAATTCCTTGTAAGAGTGTGGAACTATTCTGGACTAACAAGCGGTGTTCGAGCTGTCGTCCTACTGTCTTAGCTATGGTATGTTCTTTTCAACCGTTAAGAGCGTTAGTCCACATAACGACATGATCACTGGTATTATAAACTATGAGATTATAATCGTTGAGTAATGTACCTATATATATTCTTAAAATCTGAATCTACATTTCGAATCGGTGATAGCTTCCCATTCTCTATAATTAATTAATTTATTTATTTATATCACATACTTTGTAAAATCGCGATTCAAATCTGCTTTTAAAGTCTAATTGTATAAATAAGTTTTTTCTTATTTTAACTTACAAATATTTTCTTATTTCCCAAGAAAATACTTAAACTGTTTTACGAAATAAGAAATTTTTATTTTTCAAAATTTTTTTACATTTGTACAACTCAACAAAACCATTTTTTTTTAAATATTTCGTTGATCGAAACATAAGAACGAAAATTAATCAATATTTTACAATCTAATGTTTGAAATAAGCATTTACGAGCGCTGTTTGAAAATCGTGTTTGTAATCATTGACGTAAATTTTCTAAACTGTGAGAGATTAACAATTGTGTATCTCTTTGCGTTATCCTCGAGAACCTGAAGCACAGTATAAGGATATTAATCCTTCCTCTGTGCCTGAAGTGTCGCTCTAGTGCTACCTCAGCTAAGATGTTATTCGAGATTAAATAAACACAGAAATGTTAGCGTTATCGCCGCCATCTTGTGGAATTGTTACTGGGTTGAGATGGTGGTATAATTATATTGAATAGCAAATATTATATTGAATTAATTCATTAGAAATTGTTTGTTAAATGTGGTAACTTGTATTTGCAAGCATTAATAATAATTTGAAGATGTTATTATGTTACATAATATGTTAATCAAAATAAATTTACTGTTAACATAATATATTCAAATCTTAGGGAAGTATTTGATATTATTATTTTATAAATAAATCATTTTAATTTTAATATGCATTTAAATAATTATTTAATTATTGTATTATAATATAATAGCTGTGTTGTATTTGAATGTATGTGGTATTATGATTTTCCAGCTAGACAGATAAAATTCATTCATTACAATCTGTTGTACCATCTGTAATATCCCTTATATTGTTGATATGAAATTACGGATAAAGATATGGATATATGAATAATATTATATTGGTTACAGTTACCGTCATTTATTTTTTATTATGATTATCCGTCAGTTTCGTATTGTTTTGGTTACGGATATTTGAGTTTAAGTTTGTCAAAGTAAAATATAAATAGGTAATGATTTGACTTTTTCGATTATCAATCATCATTACAAATAATGATGTAAGTAATTAGTACCCGGATGACCGAGCTTTGCTCGGTTAAATTATATTTAGATACATTACATATTGATGAAACATAAATAATATTTTCGATCTTACCGACATAAAAGTAAAATAATAGGAACTGGTTATTAAAATAAAAAATAAAAAGAGCTCTTAATTCAAAAAAAAAAAAAAATGAAAAAAAGATTGGTCTGTAGAATTCCTGGATTCGAACTCAGGTTTTCTGGTTTCGAATCCGCCCGATTCCTATCCGAGCTAATAGAAGCTTGTCAATGACAGCGAAATTTACCTTCGTATTCTAATGGTATTTTTTAATTACGTAAAAAAAGGGATAAAACAACATTTTCTGAAAATATATCCTAGCTAGATCGATTTATCGCCCCCGAAACCCCCTGCATACTACATTTCATGAGAATCGTTGGTGCCGTTTCCGAGATTCCGATTATATATATATATATATATACAAGAATTGCTCGTTTAAAGATATAAGATAATAATAGATACTTATTATTAAGAGTATGGTTAATAGATTCGTAATATTTAAATATGACCTTTTATATAAGTTCTCTAAATGTAAAATTGTAATGTAATCAAACAAAAACTAACAAGTGACAGTTAACTAGTAGGAATAATGAATAATACAAGGGATGCGCGCGACTAGTGTGTCGGTTCGATTAAACAAAAATAAAAACATGTCATATTAGATCCCACCCTTATCCGAAATTATTCGAAACTTTTATATCTTATTCATTTACGGATACGTTTTTATTTCGGATATCTGATAATTTTGGCTACGGTTACGGATCTCCATATTATCCTTAATTTGTTGTGTAGTTTTTCGTGAAAGAGTAACAGTCATCCATCCATTTTATTTGCATACAGGCAAATTTAAAGATTTCCTGATTTGATTTTGATGAAACTTAGATAAATAAGCTTCATACCTGCTCATAACTGTGCCAAAAAAACGATAAAACTCAATTCAAAGCAGTAGTAGCATTTAACAGGTAAAACCGCAAGGACGACTAGTCTTTCAATATAATACTCAAATAAAATCAGTATGAAAAAACTGAAACGTACATTATTCTCGAATAGCGATAGAGATTTATAATTCATATTACATTTAAGAATATTTTCTTTGAAAATGTCTGAAGAAAAAAGGGGAAAAATAAATAAAACGATTTCCTTAAAGCTTAGAGAGTGTCTGATTTAATACGGAAAGCCGCGTCTTAGATGGAGAAACATTGAAACAATATGTAAAACAGCTGGTCTTAAGCCAGCTTTCCATTAAGGCGGAGGCGTTAAAAGGTCATCGACCAATCGTACTCAAATATAAGCGAGAGAGAGAGAGGCGAAATTTTCTCTTAAGGTTTTTTTCGCTTTGACGTTTAGTTGTTGTGGCGACATACTTGATATAAGTTTTGTTTTTGAGAAATATGTTTATTTATGGTTTTTACGTCAGTCGTTTTGAAGACAATAAAATAGTATTGTTTTTTTAATATTTGTATCCATTGTAGCCATTTGTAGCTAACTGCAAACTGATCTGTTTATAGAAAATTATTCTTAAGGTTTAAGGGTTTCGTATTTAGAGAGTGCAAACATGTATTACTCTGACTCCGCTTTCCGTCCGTCTGTAAATTTATAAGGGAAACGCTTACAACGTTTATAAAATATGTATTACTAAGAATGCTATAATTAAAAATACTCAGAATATAATTCAAAAAACATAGTTTAATTTTTTTTTAGTTTGAACTTAAAATATGTGTAGATGCTGTTTAATATTGTCCAGTCATACTGTTCTCTTATATTTACGCGAATTTTACTCATTTAATTAAAAGTCTAAATCGGATTTTATCGCGTTTATTTGTTTAAAAACTTTACAGTTAAACTTACAGGAACGGTTAAAAGTGATAATTTAAAATTGTATAAAAAGCGGGGTACGTAACAATTAATTCATTATTCGGACACCCAACACCTCAGTTGCCCGAGATCATGGACGCTGTAAATGGTCCGAAACGTCGGGAAATAATTTAATTTAATAAAAAAGTCGTTAAACTGTAGTTTTTAATTATTAAATTGTCCAGTCATATCATTTTTCTTGTGTTCGATTGTAAAATTTTGGTACTTTACATAGTGTAATAAAAATTTTCGATTACCTTTTAAAATATTCAATATCTTTTTTTAACTTTTAACTTGTTGCGTAATATAGCACGATACAATCTGTGGAAGCTCTACCTTAAATACTGCTGCATTTCAAGAGCTTTCCTATAGACGCGATTCTCATTCTAATACTTCTATTAACCTGGCTCGGCTTGCGTTAAACGATAATGTCATTCGAAATGTAGATTGGATCGTCCATGTTACTTATCTCGAATTTTCGTTTTATTCGAAGCTTTTACTTGAGCTTTCTTGACCTTAATTATATTGAGGTGGTAAATTGTTTCTTTCTTTTATAAAAAAAGGAAAATCTCTTCAATGGTATAGATAGAAAAGCCTCATAATTTACAAAAATTCATTCTGTTTTAATATCAAGAGATGTGAGTGATTTATAGGATTCTCTTTACTCCCGGTATCTATGGGAGATTAGTAACTATAAATGACAGTCACAGATAAGTAACAAAACTCAACAAACACATGTCAAAAATATTTAAAGTGGCAGTTTAGTCTTTACTATGTTTCTAATTAACAAAATGAAAACAATATCTAATCAGCATCGTTGCTAAAAAACGCAAAGATAAACTTTTTTTTATGTTGATCTTATTCGAAATATTTCACACTTGTATTTTGGAAATTATTTGTCTTTAAAAATACTTGAAATTATTGCCTTTTTTTGACGTCGAATCGATTACTAAACGTAACTTGACGGATATTTCATTAAAAGTAAGTAAAGTAAAGGAAGATTTTCTAGAAAATGTAATACCATTTTCATATTATTTAATAAATAATATCGTGGACGTGGCTTTAGAAAATACCTGGTTTCTAGATAATATATTTTTCTAAGGCTTATATTCAGTGTAAATGAAAACGCAAGCTCTCCATTGCATTGCGGCGTATTGATCCTATGCGCCAAGCCTCCTGCGGCCGTTACCTTCGGGTACGGTGAAATATTATCGAATCCATACTAATATTATTTACAATAATTATTACAAGACGAAGTATATATATATATATATATAATATAAATTAACAGTTAACTTAAATTTGAGAAGAACAGATTAGATATTTATAGACATTTTTAAACATTTTATTTTTCTCCAAAAAAATTTTAATACTTATGTTTCTGTAACATATTATAATTTTAATTATTCCCTATAAAATAAAATGTAACACTATAATTTATTTTTAAATACAATCACGTATTATTAATTTTTTATTCCGGTTTCTAATAATCTTAATACTATTATAAATGCTAAAGTTTGTATGGACCTTTGCTACTTACGGCGAGTTGCACGAAACCGTCGCTAATTTTCCGTTAGTTAAGTTGCAATTAATCTTAAAATTAGTTGATCTCATGATTAATTTAAAGCTGTTGGAATTAATCATCCGTTAGATAGGTCTTAAATTAAACGAAATTTATTTGTTAACTTAATCAGATGTACGTTTTGTGCAACAGATAATCACGATTCTTGTGATTAAATTAGTTTAATAAACACTTAAATTTTAAATTTGTTTCGTGCAACTCGGCGTTAATCACGCAAGAACAGCTAAACGGATCTGAATTAATGGTATGAAGATAGTTGGAGATTCAGAATAATACATAGGCTACTTTATATCCCGAAGTTCACGAACAATAGAAAGTTACGCAGATAAAACCGCGAAACGCAGCTATTGTTACAAAAAATATTCGGCTCAAAAATTTCAAAATGTATTTATTATAATTTTATTTTTATATCGAAACGTATCCTTATCAATACACATATTATTAATTACTTTCGACGATAATAATATTTAAATTAAAAAGTTCACGTGTCACATTATCGGCGTAGTATTAACTTTTTAATGAGGGTAACATCGTTAAAATATCTGATAAAACGCCGCTAATTGTTAATTATATCCACATTGATTTAATAACATATTTTAATAAAATTAACGATAATAAAGTTTTAGTTTTTTAATATCACATTGTACTTATTACTCGTATTTGTAACTAAAATAGAAAACGGCCTTCATTGTTTGTGGGGAGCAGTTACGGACGAACGTCCTGTGAGTAATTTTCTATATATAATCATAGAGTAATTATTTTATATAAAATAATATTTGTCTATCATAGGTACTTAAAATTATTCCTCTTGTTGATTTTGAATTAGTTTTACGTATGATTAATAGTGTACTTGTTTGTTGTAAAACGAAATTAAATAAATAAAATTTTATCATAATTTAAAAATGGGATCACGTCACTTCGTTCATATAAAAACTAAACTCTTGGAACTTGGAACTATATAAACAATTGTATATTTACAAATATTATTAAGTTTAACAATTTGTTATTTTGAATGTAATTATCTCAGGAATTATTGATAAAATCTAAAAAAAAAGTTTTTGCGTCGCAATTTTTTTATTATCGGAGAAGGTTGTAGGGCTGTAGGCTATGAAACATCACGTTCCCCGCTAGCGGAGTGGTCGACAATTTGTCGAATCGTGTCATTATTTTCTGAGATAAGCCTTTAAAATGGACAGTCTTTCAGTTTTAATATATCCAAATAAGTATAGATGTTAATTTCTTTAACTACAATACTTTTTTTATAATAATAACCATCGTTTTGAGAATAGTTCGACACGACATTCTTTTCGGTTTTACCTGTATCCGTTTCCGCTATCACACAGATCAGTTTGTATCTTAAGTTACAACTAAGATAGACACTAATTATTTGTAAATTGATTAGTTGTTTTATGAGTATACTCATACACTGATAATATAATAAAGAGTAAGTTTTGAGTTTCTTGTCGGTTTTTCTCAATAGAATGCATATTCCGAATCCGGTGGTTATGACACTATTAACTATTAGATATTTTTGTAAAATGACGATTCAAAGGTGCTTGTAAAGCTTCCTTGAATACATTAAATTTTTTTTTAAATTTAGATTTTTTTCATTATCAATTTCTTTATATTAACATGTGTATGTACGCGGATGACATACATATATTAAAATTGGTAAAGGTACAGATAAATTCGTCAAACGGCTCCACTGTTAATTGACGGATGCGTATGCAAAAAATCTCTCCCACGAAGCGATTATCTCACAATTTTTTCATCGCTTAGCAAGATACGATAATTCACCGGAGTTAGCTCGAATTTTAATCCGAGAACATTCAGGACATGTTGTAATTACAAAGCGATTTCAGCGTACAGAACTTAACATTAGGAAGATTAAGAATATCAGATTTCAAAAGCGTTTTAAATTAAAGACCAACGAAAACATGTTGTATTGAAATCTAAGTCACTTCATTAATACACCAGGTTTATTTATTTAAAAGGTCGATACTTACGTTACCGTTATGTATGAGGTAAATATCGGTTCGATTTTCCTGCACATTATTTCTTGAGTGATGGCGGGAGAACATGGATGAGCGATAAGGCTCTTTTCTGTTCAAATGTAAAGTGGAGCGATTTCTTTATTATATTAATATAACTTAAAAAAGGACTGCTCTGATATAGTGTTAAAGTTCTATTACAGCAGACGGTCGCAGGTTTGGTTACCACTCCGAACAGATATTCTGTCTGGTTATTGTGGGTCTTCCTACCGTGCCTCGGAGAATACGTTGCTTTCAGATGTTATCGCAAATACCTGATAACGATTGTTACTCAAGGTATGGTGTTTATTATCCAACCCGCAGTGGGGCAGTATGGTGAACTAAGCTAGTGATGCTTCCCAATATGAGAAAGAGGTTTTTGCACAGCTGTGGAATATTTATAGGCTGTTTCTCTTCAGTTCTTTCAATAATAAAAACCATATTGTCGTACAATTTATCGAGAGTTACAAAAAATACATTATCAATCTGGATTCAATTTTTAACATTATTATATTTGAATTATTTGTTGTTACAGCGGCTGTAGTAAAAACACCGTTAAATTTTTGTGTCTCCCTATTACACTTTAGAAACTATTTTCTGTGACTGTCAAAATATTGAAATAGATAATGTATATATCAACACACCTCATAACTAAATGTTTTATGAAATGTATATGTGCCATGTAAATATGTATAATAGTCAAAAAAACGCGATTTTTAAAATTCTTAAAGAAAACAAAGATAAAAGGTTCGCTTTACATATCGCAGAGTACAGTGAAAAGGCAGCATGTATGCAACGCGCCGAAGCGGAGTCGAGTGAGAGCATGAGTTGGGTGTAAGTCAAACGGAACTCTGAATCAATTCACCTCCGGGACTTTGAAAGTGATTTTTGTGTGAATAGGAAAGATTTATGACTTTTCTGTTATCGCTTTTTAATGTTTGCGTAACTTTTTCCTTTTGTATGTGTTCATTTTGATAGTTTTTCATATTCGGGCTGATTTAGAAACGATTGAGATGTAATACTTAAAGACCAATATTAAATATCTCTATATTTAAATCGGTCGTCCACGAGATGGACAGACGACTTGAGGAAAGTCGCCGGAAGTCGTTGGATGGGGGCTGCTTTGAATCGGTCGCTCTGGAGTTCGATGGGGGAGATTTAGGTACGTTCAACAGTGGACATCCAATGGCTTATATGATGATGATGATAATGATGAATATTTAATATAAAAATAAATCAGTATGCATTTTAAACGTAAGCTTTTATATGAATTTAATCATTATACGCCCAACACACTATAATTTTTTTAACAAAATGCCACATACATGTCATTGGAAAGCATATTCCTCTCATGACATCCTAAAAGGCTAGTGAGCGTTCTTCGAGTAAAACGCCATTAATGTTTCGATTAAATCTCGAAGAGTTGCGGTTAAAAAAATAAATGATGAAATCTATTTCTTTTCTAAACTATAAAAGTAACGTGAATAACGCTAATGTAAACTAAGGTTTTATCGCTAAAGACACAAGAAATACCTGCCCCGAGCGAACCCGCGGCAGCCGGCGTTAGGGCAACTACATACTTGCGCCACATGAGTAAATAAACCCATGTGCTAGCGCCACTACATCAGAAGAGTTGTGTGGTGACCTGTTATAATAAATTATATTGTATTTAGTCTAAATGTGTAGTATAGGTAAATTTACAATGAGATAGTAGATATATATAACATATGAATATATAATATAAATACATACTAAGTCTCGAAAGTTAGTTCAAATATCTACCCTTTCTTTCCTATTCCTAATGTTACTAAACTTCCTATCAAATCAAAACAAAATTAAAAGTTTCTGTATAGAATAAAGTACCTAGTTGGCTTCAAAAGCAATTTTAAGTCGTCATTTTACAAAGTGTATATTATTTTTGACGTGATAACGTCTAGTAAATTGATGATAGGGTGCCCGTTCGAAGAAGATGACGTCATGATTGTCACAATTAGTGAGTGAGAGCGCGGAACAAGCGGTAGAGAGGTACAATCGGCTCGGCCTAAGCGTTCGGCTCACGCTCGGCGGTCGGCCTAACTTACGACGCGTTCGAGTAGAAATGACAGCGGCAAATGGCGGGAAACTGTTTTGTCAATATTGAAGTAATGTCAAATAGTAAAAAGTTGATAATATAATGTAATAATATAAGTTAATAATATATAAGTAAATAAATGTAAGTTAATAATATAAAAGTTAATAATAAAAGTTAATAAAATCATAAAATGGTTACCATAGTTTATTACAACAACAATTGCAGCAAAAAAGGTAATTAATTCTTGCATTTTAAGAATCCGATTAGCGATATAATCTCAGATATTTGTTCTTTGATTATAAAATAAGTAGCATCGGTGGGCGAGTGCAGTAATATTAGGTTATATTACAATTTTGACTAAAAAGTTATTAGGACTCGTATAATTACGATTCGTATAAAAAGTAAACTGTTTTTATTTAGTATATTTTTACAATTTTCATAAGTGGTTAATGATAATCTAATTTGTTTTTCTAACTTTAAGTTATTAAAGCTTACTTAAACTTAGCTTCTTTATTAAACTTGATTATTTCTTGTATTACATATCAAAGTATTTAACTTTATTTCGATTTTATATTAAATACAATTAATTACCTGTAGCTTATATATATATTATACAAAATAATGATAAATCAGTGAATAATTCAATTCCATTCATGTTTTCTTATGATGTTATCACGTAAAAATTATCGTCCGTAAACCGACTTTACAGACAACCAATTTTTTAATTAATTAATTATAGTTAACGTGAAGCTACCACAGATTCGGAATATAGATTTTGCTGAGAAGAATTAGCAAGAAACTCAACATTTAGTCTTTTAAAAACCGTCACTACATTATGAAATTAACAATAATTGTGAGGCCATTAATTTAAAAAATAAAAGTACTTTTGTAGCCTATTTGAATAAAGAAAATTTGATTTTGATTATTTTTTAATCATTAATTTATTAAGGTTTAAATAAAATACAATAGACTCTACGTTTTAAATTGTACTATTGTGCTATATTTATAAAACTGTTAAGTCATCGCGTGTAGAACAAAACGTACGATGAATAACCGACCCCACAGAGCCGAGCACTAAGCCTCCCCCGCGTAAATTGATAAAGGTTTATTAGCATTCGATGCGGCGTGAATATGATTTATCGTTAGTTTCGTCACGGGGCTACTCGTATTTCGCATTTTCAATTTTCCTTTCGAAGGCATGAGATAATTATTATTTTATTACCAGTTGACCAACATTCAAACGCGCGACCTGTCAAACGCGTAAAGTGTGAATAGTCGTTGAGTTTTCAATTTTCTTAATTTTCTTAAATTTTTATTGCTCAATTTTCTTAATGTTTAATTCCGTAATAACCTTTTACAAAATATTAGAAATCTTTTAAAGGAAATATGAACGAAATCGGTAAAGCCGTTCTCAAGTCATATAATAGTAGTATACATAATTATAATATAAGTGTTAAATAAAATAATCTAAAAATACCTTAAAAATTTATATAATAAAAAATAAAATTGTGTGTGTCAGCTCCGACGCACGACTAGAGTTTACTCCTTAAGTACGATTGTCTAAACATACGCAAAAAGAGTTTATCCAACTTTCCATCCAACAAGAGTTTATCTAACAAAGGGTAAATTAACAAATTAATGAAAATAATATACATATATAAATATATATTTATTCATTTTATATACATTTATTATAACTAATCGGATTTTATATTATAAACAATGTAAATATTTGCCTGACATGAACATTGCTCATATAAAAAGCTCTAAAGAAATGATAAAACAAATTAAATGTTTAAAAAATGTATACATTTCAAGAATAATCAAAAATAAAAATGTATGAAAGTCGACCTATGCATGTCCACCTTAATACACTCACAACCAAATCAGAAAGTTGCGCACCATAGGTGCGCACCAAAAAAGTAACGAGGTCATTCATCAGTAGATTTTACCTCTCATATTTTTCTCATACCGGGCGCCTTATATATGAAAATCGATTCTTAAGGAGTAAACTCCAAAAAGTAATTTTGTAATTTCAACTCAATTTACAATTACCTTTTTTTTCTATATAATATGTACCTATAATTTTTTTATATTTTGTTGAACGCTTCAAACAATATCAGAAACTTAATTTTTATTATCTTTCTCTAAAATATTAGTAAAATTACAAAGTATCTTGTTAAAAGCTTGCACAATATTATAATGCTATTGTCAGCAACCCTTTAATAAACCGCGAAATATTCCAGTGGTTGCTCTTCCGGTGGCCGTAAGCGTAAAGCGGCTTACTTTCCTGAGTATCGTGCCCACGGTTTAATGAAACTAAGCTGCTTAGATAGTAAATAATATACATTTATGTATTAATCACGGGAGAATGTGATGCCTTTTTAACTAACAGCGATGATAAAATATAGGCTTGTCTCTTTTACATACATATATGTATATATGTGTACACTTTGTAATATGTATGTTAAACTGAAAGCCTTATAATCCTTATATTCTATCAAAATTAAACTTATTAAAAGACTTGAAATTCAAATTAATTTTTGTTTTAAAGATATATGAAATAAACCACATGATTTTGTCATTTTAATTCACATTTTTGTGGATTAATCCAATCTTTCGCTGAGCATTTGAATTTTTATTTATACAAAAAAAAAAAAAAAATTAAGCGTTATTAACGCTCGGACGCTGCAGCGGCATTCGCGTAATTGTATAAAATTCGTAAATTACATAGACTTTATTATATTACGAGTACTATTTTCGATGTGATATAATTTTAATATGCTTGAAAAAACTAACTATTAGTTTTATGATATATAAATATATGATGTGTGGCGTGGACGTGTGAGGCTAGATGGGGATGAGGAAGAAATAATGAAGTAAAGAATGCACTCATTCATTCATTCATTCGTTTTAATGGCTTCAATGATACCAAAATAGTACGGATGATTTCGCCAGTGTGGAGAATATACAAAGGAGATTGATAGGTTCGGTCGAGATTACAAACTCAATAGAATTTTGTAGACCGTAGAACTAGTAGGTATTTTATGGTTAAGCCTTAATCTAAATAAACATATATATAGATAATATATATGTTTATTTAGATTATTTTATTATTATTTTATGAATATATCATGTACAATTGTTATGCTAAGACGATTACAACTTTTTTTTTTATTAACACAGGGTAAGGAATGCATTATTGTGGCGGCAAAACGTACAATTGCCATTTTGGCATTGTGTTGCCAGTATAATTATAAAATATAAAAATATTTACTTTAAAACTAAATATATCCATTTTATTTTAAACTTGTTGTTCATTTTTTTTAAATGTAATCAATAATATTCTTTCTTTTTTTATTTTAAACATATTTTTTTAAAGCTATAACTCCCTCAGAAGTTATCAAATATTTTTTAAGAATGACAAGTTGAGACGTTTTTATTAACATTTCTCTCGTAAAACGTAATAACGCTATGGATTGAGGCTTTTATGGCTTTTTTTACGTCAAAATTCGGACGTCTCCGCCAGATGGCGCCCCGTGTTCTCGTAATAAAATACTCGAACGTGACCGGAATGAAGTTGTTAAGAAATATTTTCTTGTGGCGTTCAAGATTTACTTTTACTTAAAGCAGCATTAGTATAATCGAATAAACAAAAATACTTTTACCTTTAAAAACACGCATTTTAAATTTATCGTTCTTTCTTAGAGTTCTTTCTAAAATTTGTATGATATTATTTATTTATTTACATTTAATTGGAACGCATTGCTACTTACACTAACTAAATTATTATTAATACATTATGAACTACAATATAAACGTAAAACGTAGTGAAGAAATATAAAACTATCAACAATATTTTACTTTTATAAAATTAATAAATACGATTAAGTGAGAGTTTGAGTATATTTGGAAACACGTTTATTTAACATAAATCGATTTTATATGGCGGCGAAAAATAAGAAGATAAAAAGAAGGCATTCTTCCATTTGAATTTGTTTTTTTTTTATGATGAAGGGTAGTTTCAGGTAGTTACAGGGTAGTTTGCATTTGTAACAATTTTAAAAGAATTCCATACCTAAGGATTTAATAATTGTGTTTTATGCCTTTGTAGTTAATGAATTCGCTTTATATTATGAAAAACATATTTGACTATGTTTAGGTTCTCATATGATTTGGTCTTGCGCTAGCGGTCGCGGGTTTGATCTTCGCTCATGACACATGTTTATGTAGGCAAATGTTTGTTGTATTCTGGACGTTTGTGCTTGGGTCGTGAGTACTCCGGACTGATAAAGAATTTCTTCCTACTGGAGCCTTTGCGCGTGGAGTGCCTGTGAAATTTAGCTTCTAATGGTTAAAAAAGTTTTTCAGGTGGTTTTGATCTTGACTGTCAAAGATCATGATCAGTTCACTGACCGCGCTTGAATGTGTTTATATGTCTATTTTTTTCTCAAGCTGTTTAATCCCACACTTAATACAATCTTGGTATTGTATTTGTGTCTTCATAATGATACTCTATTAGTAAACTGATGTCGAATTGTAAATAATAAAAAAAAATATTAAAATAATAAACTGTTTGTCCAACAAAACAATAATTTAATTACATTTTTACAACACAAAACAATTTAAATTTCTATAAAACTCTCGTTAAATTTCTAACAGTAACTCATTACTGAACAAATTATCAACTTTTCAAAGTTTAATGATTTGGATATTGAACGAATCATAAAACTCATTATATTTTATATCAAAGAAAGTGTAAAGGTAATATTTAAGCAGCTGTTCTACACTAATGGTGCCTTGTAGTTTTACTTGCCTAATTTCCAATCTCGCGGGAATTTCGGAACAAAAAGTATACTTTGTCCAATTCTGGATCTCTAATTATATACATACATACTAAGTATCATGATTCATCACAATTGGTTCATCAGTTTTTACGTGAAAGAGTCACAAATCATCAGTAACAACCCATCAATCAACCAAAGAAAAATTCTTTAAAAGCTTTCGTATTTATTATATTATAAAGTTGACTATGATTGTGTGAGAAATTTTTAGCAAATTATATCACTTGATTAGAACCCACTAGTTATTTTTTATTGTAAAAGATTTTTTTAAAATACCATACAACTACAGTCTGAGGTCAAGGTTTAATAAAAATAATCTAATGTTCGTGGGTCAGGCAGAATGACGGTAAATATGAAAATTATTGTTTTCTTTTTAAAACAATTTTTGGGAAGAAGCGTGTGAATGTGGCGCAAAATAATTAATATATTTTTAATGTCGTTGACTAAAAATCTTTTAAAGAAATTACGAAGGTTAAGCCCATGTTTAGGCTTAAACACGCAGTTTTAAAATATACTTAATTTATAAAATAAAAATAGGTACTTACCGCGATATAGATTTTTGATAAGTTTGTCGATTTTTCGGACCTGTTTTTCGGACATGGTCCGTGATCATGATGGTCTCGTCGTCAAAAAAACTACCTATATCGTTGTATGTTTTTATCTTAACAAAATTGAGTAAGTACCCGTTTTTATCTTAAAAAAATTAAGTAAATATTATTTCATTATCAGGATAATAATAAGTCTTCAGAGAAGTGAAATCATAAAATGAAAATTCTCTGATTATTTTTTTTGTTTTTTCGTCTGCTGTTGATGGTTGCCAATTGCGGGATGTGGGTTTCTTGAAATTGAGGGTTGAATGAGGGATCTCTAACGCTCCATTTTCTATTGATATAAATCAGTGATTCTATGTGACTTCTGTGATTAAGATCTTTTCACCTGGAAATTCTGCTTATTTTCCGATAGCTATTAATTCTTTGAATCACCTCAACAGTTATCACTACACTTTCGAGACGAAATAGGGATATTTTTGTATACATGCGTTTTCGTTGGCAGGTAAAACTTCAACCGGTTTTCAAATTGGACAAGTAGGTACATAAACAATCTGCCCGTAAAACTTCAAGTATAAATTTTGTTACGATCGTTTTTCCACTTGTCCGTTGGCATTCGTTTTTTCGCATGTCCGTGGCGACTTGTTTTGTCACTTGTCCGTTAAATTTTCACTTCTACGACGTGTCCCAGCACACATTTCGTTTTTTTTTTCGCAGGTTTACTGCAAATTATGATTTGGTTAGGTTAGATACATTTTAATGAATGCATTTTTTATTTAAACATATTTTATTTTATCAAACAAAAAAAAATGAATTCAATTCGGAACCGCATATAAATATGCGCATAAATTCGCATTATATGCATTTAATACAGCCGTTACCCTCTCTTCTGCTTCCGCTGCCGCCTCTCACCACGCCATATATTGTTTACCCCCTCCATGCGGCCGTAACAGTCCGGGAGCCAGTAACAGATTTGCATGACTAAGTTCCTCTCAAGCAATAATTAGTGGAATGCATCAGCAGTACATTAACAATCACCGTACAAATTATCATCAAACGATCAAAAAAAAAGATAGAAAAATATTAAATTACTATTACTAATTAATTCCAAAGTTTTCATCAATAAAGGCGCATAAAATTTATATTTTAATTTTTTAAGAACCGCAGCTGATGTTCACGAGGATTTATGATGCTATTCCCTGATGCGTCTCACCAATTGTCGTTCGAGAGGAAATAACCAATCAAATTTTTACCTGGATTCCTGACCATAACCCTTTTTCGTTACAGAAAAAATCCTGAGACCCCCCCCCCCCGTCTATATAGAAGTTTCACTTCAAAAATAAAGTTAAAAAAAAACGTGAAATAGGAGATTAGTGTTATTCTGTGTCACATACGAATTATTATAAGGAAATTGTGAAGTTAAACTATGCGATTTGCAATAACTTGACATTAAAAAAAATATATATATATTTGCCAGGGGGACGAAAGTAGACACATGCGCTCAAAATAATTTATCATTTGGCCGGGAAGTAATGTGGCACTTTCATCTCTAAAATTACAATTGAAAATCGAACTTTCAATCCAGGCGTTATAAAAGTTAATATTTTTTGAGTTAAGTTTCAATGTCTAAATAATTCCAGATAAAAATAAATCAGAAATGAAAAAACTAAGAGACGCGTTGAACACACCTAAATTTCTTTAAAGTGAAATTATTCAACTACGTAATCTAGGTATATAACCAGTAATTCAAAATGCTTATATTGATTCAGAAGATTTTAATATTATTACTAACGGAGTAAATGTCTTAAATTAAAGTCAAATATTGAGTAAAAGGGCCCCCAAATGATTTGACGGAGTGAAGCGGTTGTTTGCAAAGGATCCCTCGGTTTTGTGTGCCAGGGCTTATTTGATTTCTACCCTTTTTAATACCCATCTTTGATAATATTATAAAGCACGAGAATTAGATTCCTTTACCATTTTATCTACTACTAGTACATTAACCAAAAAATCATTTAAGTTCGATTTTTGCGAATTTTTTCATTTCACTAATACAGCTACAAAATAATTGTAAATACTACATTTTAACCTATCACCATCGACACTGCTAAAAGTGGAGCTATAATCAAAACGTAAATATATATGAGTATAACAGATAATAAATAAACGCCCCACACTCAACGGCCTGCAATAGTATGAGAATCCTGTAGGGAGTCCGGAAACACAACCACAGACTACAACAAAAATCTGTCAATACAGATCCGTTTTTACTTTACTGTTTCCTATGCCCAATAGTTATCTGGAAGAGGTCGCTCTTACTAACTATAAGACCGGCTTTTGCACATCTTTCTTCATTTGTTTTAACTATTGTTCTCTTCATAGTAGTGTGCAATATAGAGTATTATTATTATTAGTAGCGCTGGGACAACTGCGACAACATTTACGTCAGTAAGCTTTCGAAAAAAAAAAAGGACGGTAACATATTACACTAGAACATGTCCTTTTGTCCTCACCTGTCAAACTTTAAGTACGCTGAAGTACGCATGGAGTGTTGCACATTCATTTACCGTTGACTTCTTTCATATATTTTATATTTATAATTCTAAATATGTAATAATTACCTATTTACCGTACGGTGACTGCCAGAGAAGAAAAGTCCCGACCTCTTTCTTGCCGAGGTGTCGTAAAAGTCGACTGAGGCGATAGTGGTACGAATAACTGTACACCAACCAACATGAGGATGGGCAGCGTCACCATATCCTGCCACAACACACTGCGCTCATCAATCCGCCTGCCGATAGATATGATGGTGGAGGCCTTCGTTCAGCAGTGGATATCCAACAAGAGCAAAGACGTACTCTCTTAATTCGCAACGATTTTCCAAATAAAGAAAAAGAAAAATGTTAACCTAACGTAGTTATTAAAAAAAATGACGATTGATTGATTCAATATCTACTCTGACGAAGATAGATGGTTCAAGGGTATTAACTTCTGGCTCCACTTTTTACAAATATTTACTCCATAATATCTATATATATTACTTTATAACGTTTTCCTGCTTATGTTCAGGGCGTTCAGTTTGTGCGTAATTTGGGATCAAAGATATAATTGAAAGGACATCACATTTGTTCGATGGTGTCTCCATATGTTTCTATCTTTATTATTGTTGGTTAGAGAGCTGGCTTAAAGCTGACAACACATATTTTACGACACCTGGAATTTCGTCTAGTGATACTGCTATACCCAGTGAACAAGCAATGGGTACTAGCTAAGCCCGGCCGCGGTAGGTTTGGGTTAGCCAGGGTTAGCCAGGTTGAAAATTAAGCAAATTTTTAAAGTATTTTACGGCGTCTGCCGTTTTAATATGTTATAATATACCTCTCGAAAAATTGAAAAATAACTATGGCTGCTGATTTTAAGGGTTGCAACATCACGGCAGACACTTTTCAAAATTCGAAAAAAAAAAAATTTTTAAAGTATTTTACGGCGTCTGCCATTTTAATATATTATTTATTGAACTATTTTAAGCTTATATTCTAAATGGCTGCACTTTTGTCCGGTTGTAACTATCCGATTTACAGCGAAACCTTACCTGCAGTCCGTGCATACGTATATCCATAGTTGGAATTTTCACATTAGTAGAACTTATATAACATTGAAATTACACTAGTAAATGTAAAACATCTTATAAATATACAAATAAACGATCACATCTACTACTCTAAATGTGCATAATAAGGAAAAAATGTACATTGTAATGCCGTAGCAAATGGGGAAGTTTGCTTGGCCCGATCCTTTACCTGGTCTTCACTGCAGATTTACCGACTACTGATGGCGTCTTAATAGGTACTTTTGCTGATGACACTGCGGCCCTGAGTACACATGATGAACCAGCACAAGCAAGTAACATGCTGCAGCGCTCTCTAAACAGCATCACGGTATGGCTAGCTACCTGGCGGCTTGAAATCAGAACAGTCCAAGAGGAGATCAAGCACTCAATGAAATCCTACAGGAATAGCCTAGAAAACCATCCAAACATACTGACTGTGTACTTAATGAATAACATTACAATGTTCAAAAGACTCAAAAGAAAGTCCCCTAGAGATTTATAGGGATTGTTAAAAATAAAAGGCGTGTGTCGCTGGACAGACTGCCCTTCAAGACAATATATAGAGACTCATAACCCTATGCTAAATGTTCACGAAACAGATTGCATTGCTGACATATTATATAAAATAAAAAAAAATAATGCCGCAGCAAATATGAAATTAAATTTGAAATTGAGCATTTTTCCAAATGCTGGAAATATAATGCGTAATTAAAACTTGTTTATACAATCACAAAAAGCTTGCATCAAAGCTCTGAAGTTTTTATTAAAATTTTCTTTCATATCTACAGCCTTGTTAATTAATTAATTAATTAATTTATTTATTATTAAATTTTTATTTGTTAATACAAATAGCTGAAACCTCTCATCATCAAAATCGATGGTTTTTTTAGCATTGTACATACCGACACTTTTTTAAAGTTTCTTCACAAAATAAAAGCATTTTCTCTTCTTGTTCCGAGGCACAAATAACACACTTTAAATTATAAGCCATTTTGACGAAGTAATGGAAAAGAAATTTATAATCAATAAATCAAATGAAAACTTCTATTCACAGTATTATGTCTCAATACTTTCAACATACAACTCGCATTCTGTATGCATTGGAGATGCGCGTAATACAGGTGCGACGCGTTGTTCACAATATTTAAGATCGCAACTTTAACTATGAATGCATAATTGCACTGTTTGACTTAAATTTGGTATTTACTATAAGGTTATTTGAAATATATTTTGTCTAAAATAGTAATTAAACGTAATATAAAAATCATATGTACTTACTTAATGAATATATATTATCGAAAAACTTTATTTATATACATATATTAAAACTATATTTATACAGGTAGGTACATCAAAACTAAAAAAATAAATTATTATTTTTATTTTATTTTACACCTACATTACATTGTTTTACAACAATGTAATTACAACGGCTTACTAATAACGCATCCTTTTTTGCTGAACATATCATGATAGTCCAGTATATAATAGGTTTTACCACAGATATTGGAAATATAATATTTCTATGGGTCTTACACACTACCCTTCACATTTTTATATCGCGTTTCTGGCTTTTGTTCGCGGTCGTCGACAAAGTAATTCGTTGTTACATATTATATATCCTGATGAGTTTGAATGCCTCTGTGATAGTCGTCGATATGTCGTAGACATCCGTCATCTTAAAGTGTTCGGTCAATGTAATCTGTTTAATATAAAAGTATGGAAGTAGGATAAACTACTACTCTTACTGTATTACATGTTTTCTAAGCACGGACTGCAGGTAAGGTTTCGCTGTAAACCGGATAGTTACCACAAATTTATTTCATATTTGCTACGGCATTACAATGTACATTTTTTCCTTATTATGCATATTTAGAGTAGTAGATGTGATCGTTTATTTGTATATTTATAAGATGTTTTACATTTACTAGTGTAATTTCAATGTTATATAAGTTCTACTAATGTGAAAATTCCAACTATGGATATACGTATGCACGGACTGCAGGTAAGGTTTCGCTGTAAATCGGATAGTTACAACCGGACAAAAGTGCAGCCATTTAGAATATAAGCTTAAAATAGTTCAATAAATAATATATTAAAATGGCAGACGCCGTAAAATACTTTAAAAAAATTTTTTTTTTCGAATTTTGAAAAGTGTCTGCCGTGATGTTGCAACCCTTAAAATCAGCAGCCATAGTTATTTTTCAATTTTTCGAGAGGTATATTATAACATATTAAAACGGCAGACGCCGTAAAATACTTTAAAAATTTGCTTAATTTTCAACCTGGCTAACCCGAGGGACCCCAAACCTACCGCGGCCGGACTTAGCTAGTACCCATTACTTGTTCACTGGGTATAGCAGTATCACTAGACGAAATTCCAGGTGTCGTAAAATATGTGTTGTCAGCTTTAAGCCAGCTCTCTAACTATGTATTTTATTACATGTTTATATATTTAATTATAGTATATAACATATTATTTAATGTCTTAAACGGTCTATTTGCTACAGTCACGAGGATACTGCTATGTACGGAAAGACAAACGTACGAAAGGATCCTTTATTATTCTTGGGTAACCATATAAATACTTATCAAATTTTGAAATGTACCGCATATGTATGACCATTCCTAATTAAATAAAACCTTGTAAAAATAATCACAGCTCATTAGCGCAGTTCGTGGTGAACCCGCATAAAAGTTGAGCTAAGCTATCTTATGTACTGTATCAGCCCGTAAACAACCTACTGCTGAGCGAAGGCCTCTTCTCCATATAGGAGAAGGGTTGGAGTACAATCCGCCATGCTGCTCCACTGCGGGTTAGCAGATAATTTTCTCAATCATGATTAACGATCGAAGCATGGTGAGGAAACCCACAAGGACATACATCCAGACCGGAAACAGATATTTGTACAAATACAAATACCAGCCCCGAGCGGAAATCGAACCCACGACCGCCGGCATTGAGGCGACTACTACATACCACTACACCAGAACGATCGCCAGTAACGGCAATCAGTCACGTATTCCTAACATTATATAAAAATTAAATCCAACATGACGAGCGACACAAATATATTTTTACCCGACTGCGACAGAAGGAGGGTTATGTTTTTCGAGTGTATGTATGTATGTATGTATGTATGTATGTATGTATGTATGTATGTATGTATGTATGTATGTATGTATGTATGTCCATTTCTTTGGCACGCCCTACAGCCCAAACGGCTAGACGGTTTTTGACATATGAGGTGTCGTTGGATTTGTCTAAATTGTAGTAGTGACATAGGCTATATAAATTTTCAAAATGGCGCCCGCAAATGGCGGAATGAGGGGGGGGAGTTGAATTTTTTTTTATTACTGTAGCAATATGGGTATCAAATGAAAGCTAGTAAATTGTTTTATTCTTTTTAGTTTATAATAAGAATATTTTACGCAGTCGGGTTTTTTGATTTTTTTAATTAAGCATACTTGTTAAGATATGTCTTAAACGAATTTGGAATAAAATACGAGTAACCTGTCATAAATCTCGTCTCTTCCCGAAGGCAGGTACGTTTATATCTAACGATGTTACGGTATCGTCTTAATGAGGTCTTTTATACTTGACGAATAAAATGAAATAAAATTGAGACGTCAAGCAAATAAAGTAAAACTGGAAAATTGGTTTTCAATAAGTTATTTTTAAGATATTATTTACGACAATTAATAAATCCAAAACTATAATTATGTTATGTATGTGTTATTGTAATATTTACGGAATATGATTTTCCAGACTGATATAGTATGTATATTATCTTAGACTGGCCCGTCGTCCCCCTTTCCGCTCCAGCAGGGGTTCAACTCTTACTCTAAACCTGGGTGTAATATTTGTATAATATTACGTATATGTATATTTACTAGAAAAATATATTTGCCTATATTAGTCGGTTATTACCAAAAACACTGGCACTAAGTTGCCTGCCTTACTAACAGCTGATCATGTGTGGGTCAACAGCAGTCTCGTCTGTTGGTTTCAAATGGACAATTACTTTGAATATTAGGTAAAATCAAATATTTTTCATTACAAAATGGATTTCAAATATTTGCTAATAATACAGAAAGTGTCATAAAACGCTGCAAGTTCCACCCTTCTTAGGTATCTTTAAAAATATTTTTATACGCAATTGCTTATAAAATGTACCACATGCTTTAAAGCTACCTGCCTTATCTGGCTTGCTTATAATGTAGTACATAATGTCAGTCTATCGTGTGATTTATGAGCTTCGAGTGATGAAAGATAATTAAAGCTAGGGTTGCCAACATTCGAGTGCTGTTTTTATTTACGCATTATTGTTGATAATAATGTAATACTATGCCAAATTTATTTTTCTGTGTGTATTATTATTACAACGCTAACTAACTAACGGCAAGTTGCACGAAACCGTCCCTAATTTTCCGTTAGTTAAGTTGAAATTAATCTTAAAATTAGTTGATCTCATGATTAATTTAAAGCTGTTGGAATTATTCATCCGTTAGATAGGTCTTTAATTAAATTAATTTTTTTTTGTTAACTTAATCAGATGTAGGTTTCGTGCAACAGATAATCACGATTCTTGTGATTAAATTAGTTTAATAAACACTTAAATTTTAAAATTTGTTTCGTGCAACTCGGCGTAAATAACGCAATTCACATATAATACTCCTTTTGTTACGTGTTGATTTAATCGTTTTTCTGTTTCAAATGACGGTTACATAGCGTACGTATGTTTCATAAAAATTAAAAAAATATATTATCAACTTTCGTCATTCATCATCACCATCACCATAATCATATCAGCCATTGGATGTCCTCCCCCATCAATCTCGTAAGCGACCGCCTGTATCTATAATATTGATCGTTTTGGGGGTTTCCGAATACTCGCCATGCTTAGCAAGCGGGTTGTCGACTGCAGTGTGTTGTGGCAGGAAATGTGAAATGAATGTGACGCTGTTATCCAACAACATCTTGTTTTGTGCACCGTTGTTCGCACGATTATGGCCTTAGTCGCCTTTTACGACACTTTGTCAAGAAAGGGATTATTCTTCTCTGCTAGTCACCGAACGACTACTTTTAAGCAATTAAACCAAAAGAAGAAGAAAAAGAAGAAAACGTTGTTTTCGCCACTCACACATTTTGACATCTTAATCTCATATTACATTTAAAAATATTTAGGATAAAATTATTATAAATTGAACTGAGAAGAGTCTGCAAACGTACCATTTGAGGGCGAAGGCCTCATCTCATAACGAAGAAGAGCTATCGTTACCGAAGTGAAATCCACCACGCTGCCCTACTGTGGTTTGTCGGATGATTTCCCTACCATGAGCAACGATCGCTATCAGAACTTATAATATCTTTGATAACAACCGGGAGAGAAATCTTCACGTGCTCTTCCAGACACAGTAAGGAGATCCACAAAGAAAAGCACCCCGACCAGAAACAAATATTAGTATAAATACAAATGTCTGATCCGAGCGGGAATCGAACTTACAATTGACATTTCCTTTAATTACGTTAATAGAGACTAATGACACGCGAGGCGTGTCTAAGTACAATCTTGTACGGTCGACAACCCTAACTCTAACGTAGTGATCGACGTGCGTGTAAAATTGAAAATATCACATGTACCGTGTTATGATTATGGAGATTAAGGGAGGCTGCTTTATAAAGATGAAGACAATTTTGTTCATAGCGCTCTCGTTTCGCACTTAAGTAATGTGGGTGGAATTCTTTCGAGCTATATTTAAAGAACGATGGCTTTTATAGATGCTGTCAGCATATTATTTGTCGTGAAAAATACGTTCCGTGTTTATTATTTACAAAATGTGGTAATATTATTTATAAGAATATTCCTTAGCCTTAAAATTCTCTATTTTTACCTCGTCATGTCTAGAGTGGGGAACACAATAACGCTATAGGGTCAGTGGTGACTGGTGATTACAAGGAATGTAATAAAGTGGTAGTGCTATTATTATGTTTAGTTAAAATCAAAATTAACTTTATTCAAGCAGGCTATAAAAGCACTTTCAAAAAATAATTTTAAAATGTTTATGAATGGATAAATATAGTATGTTAATGTGAAGCTACCATCGAAATAGATTCCGCTAAAAAGAGGTAAGAAACTCAACAGTTACTCTTTCAAAAATTGTTAATACATCATTTAATAATTGTAAAATTATAATCTTTGTTTGCTTAACTATTCCCACACCGTTCTTGTGTTATAACATAAGTATCCATTACCGCGACATGCCTAGTGCCTACACGGTGTCCTAGACAATGTTACACACTTACGACTAATATACTAAATTCTATCTTAAAATTGTCGTATTTTAGTAAAATTTTTATCCAACACCATCACGTCAGCCGTTGGATGTCCACGGCTGAACATATACCTCCCCCATTATCTTGCGGGGTTTGCCAATACTCGCCACGCGTAGCAAGCGATTATCAATACATAAATGTTTTACTCATATGTAATAAACATATATTCATATGTACATTTATTAATAAAAAAAATTATATCAGTCAGCTATTACCTAAAATACATGCATTAAATTGCCTACCTTAGGAACAGACGCCCGTGTGTGTATGTTTACCATATTTGTTTATTTATTTATATTTAAATTGTAATAAGTCATAAATCAGACCGAGCTTCCGCACAGACTGAAGTCAAACAGCAAAGTGGCCTAAAGATTTTTTGATCGAAATATGTGTAATTTTTTACCCTAGCGGCCTTTACAACCTCATCGGTGGGGAAGATGAGTACTAAGTCCCAGCTGTAAAAATTGGAAGCCCTCTCTAGGGCTCAGAATGGACGCTCGTCCTAAGTGTGTCTCTTAGCGAGATCGCACCTCGGCTTAGAACATCTTCGGTGTGGAGGGAGGCGTTTTGCGGAGCGCGGGGTTTAAAGTAGCTCTCATCTTTCTTTAATAGTATAGACTGGCCACACTGGCCACCACCTGTTTTTTTTTTTATACTTCTAACAATACATTAAAGATTTAAAAAAATCATTCATATACGAATATTTTAGACAACAATTGTGAAACTACAATTCTTATCAGTATTATGATATAATTCCTAATATAAAAACGGGTTCGAAAATAAGGTTGCACTTAGCAAAGGGTTCGTAGCCAGTGTGCGCGGCTACTTAGCGTTATAGTGTTACGCGTTCCGCAATCCCTTACATATCGTAAAGGGATAGTGATGGAGAGCCCGACTGTAGGGACGGATAAGAGACTAACCTACTTTACTTCCGAAAATGGGTTAGTCCCGTTTGCATTTTGACTCATAAATATCGGAACTATAGGAGATTTCTCGAATATTACATATTTTAGGAACAAAGAATATACTTATTTTTATTATATAATATGTATATAAGTTGAACTATCTCCGGATCTACTTCCTATCTGAAGAGTCATAGCATTTATTTCCTTCATTTTTCTTAGACATTAGTATTATACTTTATTGCAACAAAACATATAAAAGAAGACCAAGATAACACAAGAATTATGCTAAAGTGCAAAGGCGGCCTTATCACTGAGCGTAAGGAATCAAAACAAGGTTTAAAACAATATTTTAAGCAATATACATATATACTTATAAATAATATTAATACAAATTTTCTGCCCTTTAGTCTTGTAATTATTTTAGAATTATCTAAAAACAACATCAACTTGTACATTACAATTGTAATTAAATCGTAACGAAGACGTTTTGTAAACACACTTATCACCACGCCACGGGGCACAGCTGGTTTATTATTTATTTTTCGAAGATTTTAAGTTTATTTTTAACACTCATTAACTATTATGATTTAAAAATACTTTTATGAAGATTTTTTTCTTAAAGTTATACTCATATTACTGCGTAGTTTATCTCGTATTAACGACGACAGCTCGGAGGAAATTAGCCGCGAATAAACATCGCCATAATGAATTGTTTTATTTTTTAACCATTGCAGCCATTTCGCGCTAGTTGACTACTACACTGTACCACTTTATAAGAGATTCAAATACATGTTATAATCCGCTGTTACCCATATGTCCCGACCTCGTGAAAATTTCGGGATAAGAGCAGCTTATGTTTTAATTCTCAATTTTGCAATTATTATTTGAGTTACTAAAAGCATACTTACTTTTTTATATAAGACTAGCGGCCCGCCCCGGCTTCGCACGGGTATTTAACTAAAATTTTAAAAATTATAAATTTATATTTTTTATCACCTACACCTGCGTCGATACTGGAAAATATTTTATAATAGACGGATTAAGTTGTCAAATCAACTTCGAAGCAAAAGCAACCCCCTTTTAACCCCGTTAGGGGATGAATTTTAGTAAAATACGTAACACGTCTTCAATCAATTCTGTTAAAGAATATTTTATGCAAAATTTGAAGTAGATTGGACCAAGAAACTACGTTGTCCCATACAAACTTTGCCCCTCTTTTTTGCCCTGTTAGGGGTAGAATTTCGTAAAATCCGTTCTTAGCTGACCTCTCCTTTGCAAAAGGAATATTCCTACCAAATTTCAAGTCTCTAGGTCTTATAGTTCCAGAGATATCATGATGAGTGACCTTTCGCTTTTATATATTAAGATTAAGATTATAAAACGGACTCGTTAACAGATTTATTATATCTATATGTATAGATAGTACGGATGAAACATTTGAACTAATTTTTTTATTAATTATTTTTTCATTGGTGAATATCATATTTTAATAAGTATCTATTATTCCCGACGAAGACAAATCCTAAAACACAAAAATCATAAAAATCGTTCCACTCGTTCTCAAGTTATAAACGGTGTAACTAACACGACTTTCTTTATATATATAGATTACAACTTAAATAGCTATAACCATCCAACTTTGTACAATCAACAAACAAATAACGACCAAATATTTTAACAACAAACAAACAATCAAGACCGTAGTACCCTAAGGTATTTAATTAAATGCAAAAAAGAAAAACGGTTTTTTAAATACGGGCGAGTGTCATTCTTTTGTACGAAGTTTTGGTCAGCGCGATTCAGAAAATTATATATTCTGCGCCATCTATCGTATAATGGTAGAATATCGTTTTTATATTTAGTGACATTTAACATAATTAATATTTAACATAATAGTATATTAATTGAAAATGATGTTTATCTAAAATATTAAGTTTAACAAAATAATAACTCAAAAATAAGTTTTGTGAGTTTTTAACTTTTTAAGATTCGTTAGACCAGATGGATGCGCGACGATGTAGGCGTATTACTATTTTCTTAAATATTTATTTTTAAATTTAATTACAATGCAACAAAAACTAAATTATACTGTGAGTTATGTATAATTTTTGTGTATTAAAGTTATTTACATTGGTTTTCTACTTTTTACGTGATACGTGCACACAAAAAAAATGATAAGAGATGGCGCTGATTGAAATAAAAGCGCGCTATTAAAATTTATTCTTGATGATATATAGTGTATTAATGAAACGGAGGTTTCAACATATTTATTATTTGTATAGATTTATGTTGCTTATTTTGTGTAATAAATATTTACTTTTTATATGAATAATATTCTGAAATAATATAATATTTCTGAAATAAATTATTCTTAAATAAATTAATATTATAATAAAAAGCACGAAATTAATCTTAAGCATCCTCTAAATAAATTAATCAAATATAATTTCCAGAAAACCGTTATAAAAACTTTCGATAAGCTTTCGAATCTTGACATTTTGAGGCACAGATTTACCATTAATTTGGAATTACAAAAAATATGATATCGATGTGTCAAAAATACAGTTATTAATATATTTTATATCTTTGTATATTTACAACTTTATGTAAAAATTCCCAATACTTCCCAATAGAAGTGAAATTTTTGTTGGCCAATTAAAATGAACGATAATTCTAATTACGTGGTTAGTTGTAATTTATTTAAACAACTCGTGAGTGAATGTGTGAACCGTAGTAAAGGCAGTCTATTCCATAAATGTAGTTCACTTATTAATGCACAGATGGGAAGTCAGACAAAAGGAGAAAAAATACGGTTATCATTTTTTTTATAGCTCCGGCATTCGAAACAATGCAAAGTAAAGTTATGAAAACAGAAACAAAGAATCTGCGAAGAATAGTGCTCGGCGATGTCCTCACTGCGAGCGTTTTCGGTTTATTGTTTTAAAAAATAGTCGCGACTCTATTATTTTTGTGTACAAACGTTTTTTTTTTATTGTACTTTATTTTCTTTGCGTTGATACGTGTGCTTTTTTGTGCACACATAATGTTTTGTTGTTAGTTTCTTTGTTGTAAATGTACGTAAAATAAAATAAAATGTTAAAAATTATAAAATAATGTACGTAATGTTGTATTGTTTTTTATTCTTGTAGTTTTCGCTAAAAGTAATGATGCTGGTTTAATTTAATATAATTTTTGTTAAATACTAAAGAAATTATTGTATAGTTTTAGCTTAGGATGAGAACGCGATAAGTCGCCCATATAAAAGTGTCCATAACCGACGGTGACCATTTACCGTCGGGTGAACTTCAGGTAGGCGTCATTTAGAAAAAACTATCATTTTTAACTATCATTTTTTTTAAAGTAACCAAGGACTCAATATATTTATTGATAAAAATTTAAATCCTGTTTGATATTATTAAATATTTTTCATATATACGATTTTAGCTTTATTGTAGAAAAAACATGTGTTAAAAATGAAATTAAATACAAAATACTGTCAAGTAGGTTGATAAAGTCCTGGATTAAATCGTAAAATCAAGTGATAACTAAAATGACACTGATATATATAGATAATGACATTGTATTCATAATTGTCCTAGCTATGGTTTAGCTCTCAGCCAACGCGTCACCGATAGTCTGAGGGGTGTCTTTGTTTCATTTCGAACAAGTTTTAAAGTATCAATTCTCTAACATGTGGAAATTAAGGTCAGAGCCACTTACAGGCGTCACGTTGTGACCCGCGGCGGGGTTGAATCCAATTTTTCTTAGCTTTTTAATTTACTATAAGAGTATTTCCGTTATTTTAGCGCTGTCTAGAGTATTGGATTGAGAGATGATAATAGAAGTCTTAAAATACTTTTTTTTTAAATTACTTTACAAAAATTTTAAGTATGCCATACTTTCTCCCTTCTCACAGAAGATCGGCAAGATATCACAGCTGCGTTTCGTATGATGAGTGAAAGACCTGAAATCCAATACTCCTCCCATCTTTCATCCTTAAATCCTTCTTACTCTCTTTGATCCTCTTAGGCAGTAATACATTTATGGTTCTTCTGTTGCTCCAAGAGTTTATAAACTCAGTCAGTGGCGATCATGTAAATGTAGGTGACTCGGCAGCCTGTTTACTAGGCATATTAATAAAATATTATTAATACATCACTTTAACTAATTGTAAGTGAATTTCTTAAATATATTTAAAAAATATAAAATAAAGAGAAGAAGAAATGTAATTAATATTTACTTTTAAAACATAAATTTTATACTGGAAGAGATCGTATAATAAGTATAGCATTATAACCTCTTTAAAAAAAACTTCATATTTATAACCAATATATATCGATTCCCGCTATCAATAGCACCATATCTAAACAAGTTTTATTTATTTGAGAAATCGTTATTATTCGCCGATACGAGTGGCAGGCGCTTACAATAATGTTCCCTTCACAACTGATATATATCGCCGTTAATATTCGATTTAGTTAAATCGTGAAAACCATCTGTTTACGTTTTATGCTTCTTACTGTTATTTTGTATTTAACTGAGACAGATTTTTTTAATAATAACAACCCAATAATACAAATTACATATACATATACGAGTATGTGACATTTTCGTAACAAATTACATATACGAGTATGTGACATTTTCGTAAAAATATATTTCCTATTTTTAGACTTTCAAATTAGGCCAATGATGGATTCTTGTTCGTATCAAATATTTGTATATATACAAATTTCTTTTTTGGTCTAGGTGTTTGTCCTTATGGATCTCCCCACCGCGTCTTGGAGAGCACGGTTCTTTTTATCTAGTTTCACTTATTATTTCTCCATTTCGTCTATCTTGATTATAAAATATTGTTCAGTAGTTCGTTTTTGTAGATATGTAAGTAAGTTGTATAATTCCTCCTGTAACACTATAACTTTATAAATGAGGTAGCTATCCATTGGATGACACGCAAAAACAAGCGAATCTTTTATTTATTCATAAAGGTTAGGATAATGTACATGAAAGATTTACGCAACGGAATTTAGGAAACGGTTTTAGAACGAAACGAAACTGTCTGTTACGCGGAAAACGCAGAAGACAGAAGTCTTCTTGCTGCACAGACATTTTATTAAAATGATTTTACGTCGTGTCGAGAAAATAATAACGATAATAAAAAAAAAAATTAAATCCCGTATTTTTAATCGAACTTGCGTTAATTTGACTATTTGTTTTTATATCTCGTGAATTTACATATTTTTTTGGGTTTTGCTTCGCTTCTTTGAATTATAGAGTAATTATTAAACAGTCTGTAGAATTTTTCTATAAAAAAGTTGTACTATATCATTAAAAAAACATCTAAATAAACTTACTAAGGAAACTACAAAAAATGACGAAATCAAGGCACCGAATCGCACTCTTATAAATATTTCTAATTTCAATTCTTAATCTCTAAACCCGTTCAGTTACGTCAAACAACTGAAAAGCGTAAGCACAAGTCAATGGCGGAAGATGCTGTTTCCTAGAGGTGTCCTACTTTCAATGTAGCCATGTAGCCTCGTAGCGATGTAGCTTCGTAGCGACGTAGCCTCGTAGCCGGGAAATCGCTCTTCCGTTGCCGAGACTGACAGGTAGGAAGCCTGACAAAGGAATGTAGGCGACAGAAACTGTATTGTCTATTAAAAGCTCACGTGTTTCCTGGATGTTTATAATAACACTAAACCCGCGCGATTTTACCTGCGTTTAAGATAACTGCAACGGTTCTATTAACGTACGTAATTGACGCGTGACGACGCGTGTAATTTGAACGCGATAACAAAAGTCTTTAACGACTTGGTTTTTAAAAAAATACGATGTCCATTAAAAATAACGAGCGAATATTATCAATTGTGTACATACTTAATTTCGGTCCGGGTGTTTATCCTTGTGTCGTTGTGGGTCCCCAACGTATCTCGGAGAACGCGTAAAGATGTCGATTCCGGTTTTTATTGCACATACCTGATAATGATTTTTACTTTTAGAAGAGATATCATTAAATTAAAGTCTCACTTTTATCCTCTTTACAGGATCATATAACACAACTCAGTTCAGTTTATAGTTTTTTTTTTTTTTGTGAAAATCTTATCGATTTCAAGTGATGTCATTGTAATGGTATTTTTATTTTTATTTGCGTGAAAGATGATAATATGATATGAGAATAAATTTGTTGAAATTTAAAGTAAAATTAAAAACAATTAGAAATTAAATAGCATGAAAACGTAATAATGAAAATTGACTGCGAATTTTTTATCAGGCGTTATTAGAAGAAAAAAAAAAATTGTTTATATTTAACTGTAAACTTGCATTTAAACAACTAAAATCTAGCGAATTGATTTTAAATATTTTTTATTTCATTTCAGGTAAGATGAGACTAATGACACCAGCGTTGAGAACAGGTAAACAAACATTTAAATATTTTGTATTCTCATACATGACATCCTTCTTAGACAATCCTTCTTAGACAATCCTTCTTAGACAATCCTTCTTAGAACTCGAATGAACTCTCGTTCATTCGAGTTCTAAGAAGGATTTATGAAGTTAAATATTTCGATGGAAATTAAAATAACTATATTCACTCTATTGACTAGAAGCTTAGTAAATATTTTTTGTTTTTTTTATTTCTTCTACGCGAGACTCTCAGTGGAGTCGCGTAACCTGAAAAATTACACTTAACTGAGTTGAAACTAATTTTATCAGATTTTGTTTTAATTTTAGCTAATGTAGATTTTAGGATTACTTAGAAATTTGAAAAACATATTCGTGCGGGCTTGTCTGCTCTATAATATGTTTTTTTTTAATAGTCTACATTAGATATAAAAGCTAGATCGAGTCGCTTAATATATTGAAAAAAAAAAACATTATAATGTTGTTTTTGCTATTTGTGGACAATTATCTACCATGGAATTTATATACAAACTGGAATGCGCACGTGCAATCAAAGAACCTTCCTAAGAGACGGAATGCTCTTTCTACAATGGATTTAAGGCAACTCTTAAGAAAGAGACAAAATACCGAAATGATCGGAACGATTTTTTTACATTACATGTTGGAAACAAATGTCAACCTTATGGTAGTTATTTCAAGGTGCATATTTTAATATAGGTACAATTGTATTAAATGCGCGTTCCAGTTATGATATAAATTCCTTGGTATCTGCGTACTATACGTTTATCTGCGGAAATATACATATATCTATATATTCAAATCATATTAGAATTACCAATTAATTTATATATTATATATTTGAGAAACTTTAAATACGATAAATTGATTATTATTACATAATAAATAATGATTTATTAGGTATATTTTGACATTTTATTATATCTAAACACAAAACACAAAACAGTAATTTATCACATATGTCAGATAACAATAATCGGTCGCGGGTAAGTGTCAACGTTGAACATAGAAAATATATTTATATAAATTTTACTTTTAATTCGTTTCGATGTTATTTATTATTAGAGTGTTATGAATACTTATGTTGGAATTGAAGTTTAAGTAGATTTGAAACGAAACAATTTTACTTTATTTAAAGATAGACAAACGTCGTGGATATTTAAAAAAAAAATATAATTTAGATATTTTTTTTTATTTTTTTTTTAATAATTTGATAGGCTTGCGTTTGACCACTATTTCACCTGATGATAAGTGAGAATGCGGTCTAGGATGGAGCACGCTTACCTAGAAATAGCCTATTCACTCGCGACTTGAAGATGCCCAGATTGTAGCTTTCGGGGAACACAGACGCTGGTAGAGAGTTCCATTCTTTGGCCGTACGCATCAAGAATGTACTAGCGAAACGCTTAATGCGTATAGGGGGGATGTCAACCGTATAGGGGTGACGTAACGCAAAGCGTCTGGTTGTACGAAGATGAAAGGGGCAGGGGGGAATCAGGTCGTGGAGTTCTTGTGCACACTCACCGAAGTGTATCCGATAAAAAATCGACAGACAGGCCACCTTGCGTCGATGATCCAAGCTTTGTAACTTAGCAGCGACCAGTGAATCATCGCCGATAAGCCTTTTGGCTCGCCTCTCGATTGACTCGAGAAGCTCCAGCTGGTACTTGGCTGAGCCATCCCAGAGATGAGAACAGTACTCCATGCACGAGCGAACTTGAGCTTGGTATAGCTTTAAAAGCTGTTCCGGAGTGAAGTACTGTCTAACCTTCGAGAGGACACCGAGTTTTTTGGCAGCTGTTTGGGCCTTTTCTTCTATATATGAGCCAAAATTGAGGGTGGATGTTAAAGTAATGCCAAGAAGCTCCAGATGGTCGGCTATGGGCACGGATACACCCCGGAAAAAGGGAGTCAGGTGGAAAGGACTCCGCTTTGCTGAGAAGAGACACGCCTGGGTCTTAGAGGCGTTGAACTTGACCAGATTAGCGTCACCCCAGTCAGAGACACCTTTAAGGGATAAGTTCAGACGCTGGATCATGGCTTCCCTCAGCGACTGGATCTCAGACCCACTCGCTCGTGCGTTGGACACGTAACGCTCAACAACGGTGCTGTCATCCGCATACCCAAAGATCCCAGGTTTGAGCAGGTCATTGATATGCAGCAAGAATAGCGTTGCCGAGAGTACAGACCCCTGAGGGACCCCGGCATTGATGGTCAATTGATCAGATTCGCAACCGTCTATGACTACGCGGATCGATCGATCCCTCAGGAAGTCAGATAACCAAACACAAAGCGAGGTGGGTAGGCCGAATGAAGGAAGTTTGCTAGTAAGGCCGTCATGCCAGACCCTGTCAAATGCCTTCGAAATATCGAGCGAGACCGCAATGGCTTCCCCGTGTCTATCGATAGCTTCACTCCATATGTGAGTGGCATACGCTAGAAGATCACCCGTGGACCGATTGCGCCGAAAACCGAATTGACGGTCGCTAAGAAGGTCATGCTCCTCTAGGTATGCCAGGAGCCGGTTGTTCAGTATACGTTCCATATTCTTGCAGAGTATGGAGGTTACGGAAATGGGTCTATAGTTGACTGGGTCTGCTCGACTGCCCTTTTTGGGCACAGGCTGCACGTTAGCTAGTTTCCAGGCTTTCGGCACATGCCCTGTCGCTAGAGAGAGACGAAACAGGCGTGTCAGAACTGGAGACAACTATTTTTCACAATATTTTCCACAATTATTTCAATCGACACTTCTTTTTCTCTTAACATAAAAAAATATCAATAATAATTAATGTATTTCACATAAAAACTTTCATTCATTTATTGACTCTTTTTAATGACTTTCAATGGTGTCTAAAGAGCACACATGATTTCACCAATGCGACGTTGAATGGTAAACATCTCCATGTATCATTATTAATATAATACTTTTTAATGAAGACATAATTAATGAGTGAAAGAACTGAGTGATGACAGCACGACCGAGATATAGTATATCTTATGATTGGAGATTACTTTAAATATGGATACAATATCTATGCGGTTTCTGATAAAATAAATATAATATTTATGAGTTTTATCGAAACCGAACCGAATTTTACGAGCAGATATAATAAAATAAATAAACACATATTACACATAACGGATCCCATTGGGATGATAATTATATGTCGAGGGTTCAAAGATACCCAACACAACGGCCCACCTCGACAATTATCTATATAGTATAAGCATAGAGAGCAGAAAGGTTCTCAAGTGGAGGCCGCGTACCGGCAAGCGCAGCGTCGGACGACCGTCCGCGAGATGGACAGACGATCTTAGGAGAGTCGCCGGAAGCCTTTGGATGGAAGGTCGATAGGGGAGGCATACGTTCAGCAGTGGACATCCAATAGCTAATAATATGATGATGACGATGATATACAAATATTTGTTGTGAGCGGTTGTGATAGAGCCCGCGATCGTTAATGCAAAAGCCAGTTAGTGTGACCACTACGCCGACCTATCAAATAAATGGGTTATTTTGAACAATCTTGAACATTGAGAAACTTTGCAAACATCTATACACTTTATCGTTTGTTATTAACTTATCTTATTATTATCAACAGACTAAACTACGAGTATATGATATTAATCTAAAGCGATCATTTAATACGTTACGTGACAAGGGTTCGATCAAGATCTAACTTTGTACAAATATACAAGTAATACAATAAAACTTAAGTTTGTTTGAATGTTCGTACGTGTTAATCTCGGAAGTTATATAATTATTTTAAAGACAACATACCCTTTAATAATAACGAACGCTTCACACTTAACAACTATACTTTACATGGCACCCCTTTACTTATAAGCTTTTATTTTCCCAGATTCTGAACATTTATATACTTTATAGGTATGTAATAAATGTTTTGGACATTGGCTTGGAATAAATAAAAGTTTCACACTTAACTGCCCCCAGTAGGATGAGAATCCTGTGTTGGGTGCCTTTAAACAGACACAAGACGTACACAAACACGCAGACAACGACAAAGTTTTGTGTCACCTATAGAAATATTAGTTATTGAATGTATCTCAAGCTGTGCGGTGACCGACAGAGAAGAATAGTCCCGAATTCTTTCTTGCTGAGGTGTCGGTAAAGGCAACTAAGGTGATAGTGGTGCGAAGAACTGTACACCAAGCAGGATGGTGCCACAACACTGCGCTAGCCAACCCACCTGTTAAGAATCGAATTTGACAACCGAAAGAGATGATAGGGGCCTACGTTCAACAGTGGACTTTTAATAGTAGAATGTATGTCATTGTATTTATTATGAGCGGGTAAGAAAATTATTATTTTTGTCTTCTTATCATGCAACAAAAGTCACATAATCAAAAAAAGTCACATAATCAACAGCGTCCAGTAGTATCAAATCCTGTGTCGGGTGTCTGGAAATACACACATTACACAAACAAACCTCGAAAACATTAATATGCGAGCGCTAGCATAATAGCCCATCGCTAAAATATGTAACAGACGAGGTCGGATTTCAAATTCACGCTTATCGTTATATCTCTGACTTATACGAAATATGTTTTATGTAAATTCGTCTTAAAATTGATAAAAGCTTTGCTCTCTGACAGGAATTATATTTACATAATACTTACATGTTACAACACATCATATAAAATTTGCTTACTTTAAGTACGCATTTTATCTTTTTAGTATTAGTAGAAGTGTATGTATCTTATGGGTTTAAGTACGTGAATTGATAACAAAGATCGCGGGATTAAGTCCGTGCTGGCACCGGTGAGTTTTTAACGATTTTTTTTTTAAGTACATCAATTATTATATTTGAACATTGTCCTCTAAAAAATAAAGTATTATAAAATACAATTATCGGTTGAAAACGTCAAGTAATTATGACTATAATAATCTAGTGAAATTACCACAATTAATATCTAAAAGTAAGTACAATTTAATTGAATGTTCTGTCCGTCCACAACGTGAAAACAATTAAAAGATATTTCGTAATTAGAAATGATAACTATGTGACATGTATCCTATTTAAATATAAATAATTTTTTGTCCTTGAAACATTACAGTATATTTATAAAGCTAATGTTTTCGTTTATTTGTTACTAAACACAAATCTAAGGACTTTAAAAATTATTTTCGCCTTAGAAGGCTTAGTTTAATTTGAGTAATATTAAATTACGACATCTAAGAGCGAAGTGGAACAAACCATCATAAGTAAATAAAAAAATAAAAAAATACATAAATTTATGTTTAACATACACACACGGTCGACTGTTTCTAAGATGGGCAATTAATACCAGTGTTTTATACATTTTTTTATATAGCTGACTGATATACATATATTTTTTTGTAATAAATGTACATAAATAATATATATTTGTTTATTTAAGTAATAAATAAATATATTACACGTAGACTCGGCGTGGGAATCGAACCGACAACCCTGGAGCAGAAAGCAGGGTCTGCCAACTGCGCCAACATATTAGTTCAATTTCTCTTTATTTTGATTGTGTATTCGTAAAAATCTTGAAATTTTATGAAAGTTTCAAGTGTATTACGATTCTAAGATCAGCGGCAATATTAACAACTAACACCAATCGAAACAACAACCGACATCGTTCGACATTTATATATATTATAATTCAGTTAGTATTTTATTATTATTTATATTTAGTCACCCTGTCTGAAAATCTTAATTTTGTTTAGCACAAAAAACCTAATTGTAACTGTCATGGTCACTTATGATATTATTAAGAACTAAAATGGGACTGCCCATGTTTATGTGTCATGTTGGTCATTCTGAGTTCCTGATACTTCGGCAGTTGTAAGCGCCATTGTCACGGTACAGCACGAATTTGTACTGAATAATAATACAATAATATTTTTTATATTATTTTTCATATACAATCACAAGATGAACATGAAGGAATCTAATTAGAACCGCGCTAATTAGCTGACAATACGCGCAACGAACGAGCGCCGCGCCGCGCCGTCCCGACCGAGTGTGTGTAAAACTTTTTAATAAAAGAACATATAATTAACACAAACATTACGTTTTCATATTTTTCAAAAGTATTCAAGTTAAAAATAATAAAAGCAGCATTTACCGTCCTTTGAGACTTCGTTAGCAACGTAAAATGCAAAGTGAAATTGTATTGTTAGTTTTTTTAAACAAGGAGGTTGACCCGTTCTCAGCGCGTTTCATACACATCTTCCTCAAAAAATATGTTCTTAATTCAAAAAATGATAACAGTTTGCCGAAGTGGTCATTGCTGTCCTAGCGGTCAAGGGTTCAATCTCGTCTCATGACTAATGTTGTTATTAGCCGTGCACACGTTTGTCGTGTATTTTTGTGTTGTGTTGTGTGTGTTTCCGGACACTCGACACAGGATTGCACTCTAGTGAAGTGTAACAGCACTGACTGTTAAGGATGCCTGTCCATTGAACAGGAGCGAGGCGGCGGAGCAGAAAAACAGAGAAATATTAACCAATAGGATTGCAAAATATCGCCCCTCCGCTTCAGTGGACAAGGGCTCTGCAATCCTATTGGTTAATATTTCTCCGTTTCTCCGCTCCGCCGCTTCGCTCCGCTTCAATAAACAGGCACCCTAAATGTCGCTGGTTCAATCTCTGCTTCTAATAAATTATCGTATGTACAGATAATTTTCGCGGTCTGAACGCTTGTTCTAATTTTCTGTGTGTTTTACGGAGACAGGACTTCATGTTATTGGGAGCCAGTGAGCGTGAAACTTTTATATATTATCTACCACAGTACAAAACAGACAAACGAACTCTTAAACTCCATGATATTACTCTTAAACTACATGATATGAAGTTAATTGTGACTACCTGCCTACCTAAGAAATCTACAATGCAACGATCTCCGCCACCGACAAGTTCCCAGCAACTAAAATTCTCATCCAATCCCGATTTACCAGAATCTCTTCGTAGCAATGAAAATTCCTTTGTTAATTTACGAAAGCGTAAACAGAATTACGGCGATAATCAAGATGCTATGATAGAAATTGTTGAAAAAAAAATCGATGAAAAATTAAATTCTTGGAAAAGTGAGTTGGATAAGTTTATAGCTATAACAATAAAAAACTCAATGCAAACTATCATAGAACAAGAGATGGAGAAAATCTCATTATCTTTTAATAACATATTTAAACACGTCAATGAAAGGTTAGACACTATCGAGCAATCTTTGTCTTTTGCCACGGATCGTCAAGATTCCTTTGATGCTCGCTTAACTGAAGCCGAAATCAAATTAAAAGATAACACAGGTGTAAGTAGCCAAATAGGCGAACTTCAATATAAGATAGATTCCATGGAGCAGCAGGCCCGACTGTATAACGTGGAAATTGCTAACTTGCCTGAACGTCGGGATGAAAACCTCATTGCTATCCTAGAAAAAATTGGAAGTGTTATCAAGCATCCCATTGAGACTTCAAGTATTGTATCAATTCATAGAGTTCCTCATTTTGATATGAAAAACTCTCGACCGAAGAATATTATAGTGAGATTTACCACCAAAATCCTTCGCAACAATTTCATCACCGCTGCAAGGTTAGCTAAAGAATTAAAGTCAGATCAGCTTTCTATATCCGGGACTGTGCAAAACATATTCATAAACGAACACCTAACCGTCAAAAACAAGCAATTGTTTCGGATGTGTCGTGAAGCAGCTAAGCATAAATACAAGTATGTGTGGATTAAAAATGGAACGATACTGGTACGTCAGACAGATTCTTCAGCAATTTTTGCAGTCCGAAATGAGCATGACGTCAAGAAAATTAAATAAGTTATATATAAGTAAATTAAAGATTAATTTAATTAAGAAGTATTCTTGTAATTATGTTATAGTGACGATTCTTATGAATTACAAATTAATCCTATGTATGAGCATTAATACCCATATATTATATTTATTTTATAAAATTAATAAAAAAATTATCGATTTGTATTTTATTTATGGTGTGTTCTATATATTTATAATAAATTATAATTCTAATTGGGCTATTCTAATTGTATATTATCAATCAATCATTTCAACGCAGCAGTTCTGGAGTAAA
This sequence comes from Euphydryas editha, assembly GCA_036937285.1. Classification (NCBI taxonomy): domain Eukaryota; kingdom Metazoa; phylum Arthropoda; class Insecta; order Lepidoptera; family Nymphalidae; genus Euphydryas; species Euphydryas editha. Next base: position 20,071,394 of record JAUPFZ010000014.1, read on the forward strand.
ACAATAACAACATTCAAATGTATTTACAACTTGATTGCATGTCTAACAACTACGACTATTATACGTATAATTAAAAATGGCTAACATTCATAACATTTCTATTTATTACCAGAACTGCCGGGGACTTAGAACCAAATTACACACACTGTTCATGAACATACTAGCATATTCATACGATATCATTATACTAACCGAAACTTGGTTGCATACAGACATCTCGGATAGCGAGTACATTGACAATAGATACCTAATATTTCGAGCGGACCGTAATCGAGAAGCGAGCGGCCGGCGCGATGGAGGTGGCGTACCGATTGCGGTGCGGCGGGTACTCTGCGCGGGTTGCGCAGTCGCACCGATCGCTCCCATCCCTCCCATCGTAGATCAGGTTTTTATTGAATTACAACTAGCTAAAATGCATTATTGTATCGGGGCTGTTTACATTCCACCAAATCAAAACCATCAGGTTTATAATGACTATTTTAATGCTTTGCAGAATAAAATATTGGAAGAGGGTAGTAAGGTGGAGAATATTTTTATTGTTGGGGATTTTAATTTGCCTAATTTGAATTGGATAAACAGAGAGCCGTATAAGCAGCATATGAACTGTAATAACTTAAATCAAATAGATAGGTGCATAAATAACTTTATAACGATTACAAATTGCTATCAAATAAATACTTTGAAGAATCGTAATAATACAACACTGGATTTATTTTTCACCAACGTGCTAGACTGTGTCTTGTTGCCAGTGCCTCACTCATTGGTATCTCCTGACGAACACCATCCACCCTTCTGGGTTTCGGTTCCGTTTACGAGCAACGCCAACTACATGCAACGTAGGTCATGTTATAAATATTGTTTTAAGAAGGCTAATTATGATAAAATTAAACAGGAATTGTCAATGATAAATTGGAGTGAACTTTTTAAAAATAAAGAAATTGAAGAGGCTGTTTCATGTTTCTACGACAAATTATACATAATAATAAAGAAAAACACACCCTTGAAAAATATTAAAACTAATTGTTACCCAGTTTGGTTCACCTCTAAATTGATACAGTTATTTAAGAAAAAAAATCAAGCGTGGATTAAGATGAAAAAATTTAATAATGAATCAAACTATAATATTTTTTCCATTTATAGGAAGGAATTTAAGATTGCATCTGAAAATTGCTACAATAAATATATGGCTTCATTAGAAACTAGTATAAAGAATAATATAAAATATTTTTGGAGTTATATAGCTCATCGGAAACGATCCATAGATATTCCTAGTAATTTACATTATAAAACATCAAAAGCAGGTAACCTCGATGATGCATGTAATCTGTTTAGTAAATTCTTTCTTTCAGTCTATCAGCCTTCTTTTGTATCCGATAATCTAGATATTAGCGACCTTAACTTAACAGAAAGTACGTCTAATTTTATAATCAACTGTTTAAATTTATCTAAAATAGAAATCCGCAAATCATTACAATCTCTTGATATCTCTAAGGGTGCTGGCGTTGACAATATACCTTCTATTTTCTTTAGGGAGACTGCAACGGTAATCGATCAGCCTCTCCATTATCTTTATAATAAATGTATTTCTGATGGAATTTTCCCAAAAATATGGAAAAGCGCTAGGATTGTTCCTGTACATAAAGGTGGATCAAAAAGTGATATAGAGAATTATAGGCCTATATCTATTTTACCGGTTCTCTCTAAGGTTTTTGAAAGACTAGTACACAATGCTATTTATCCTTTTTTGCATAATATTATCCTACAGCAGCAGCATGGTTTCGTAAAAAGACGTTCGACTATAACAAATCTGTTAAACTATATTACTGATTTATTTGACGGACTTGATGCAAACACTCAAATCGATAGTGTCTACACAGATTTCCGCAAGGCGTTTGATCGAGTAGACCATCGTAAATTGCTAGAAAAAATTGCTTACAATGGTATAAGAGGAAATCTTTGGAGGTGGTTTAAATCTTACATTTCTAATAGAACACAGAAGGTAGTAGTTGGGGGTTGCGAGTCATCTACATCAAATGTAAGTTCAGGCGTCCCACAGGGATCTATCTTGGGTCCGTTATTGTTTGTCATCTTCATAAACGACATTAACAAATGTTTCCATAATAGTAAATTTCTTCTTTATGCTGATGATTTAAAAATATACCGAAAAATTAATAACTACCAAGACCACATTTTGCTTCAAGAAGATCTGGATAGATTCACCACCTATTGCTATGAAAATAAATTAGAACTTAGCCTCAACAAATGCAAAAGCATAAGCTTCACTAAAAGAAAAACGGTAAGCAATTTCACGTATTCACTTTGTGACACTGATGTCGATAAAGTACAAAATATTAGAGACCTGGGTATAACATTAGACAATAAGCTACACTTTGACACTCACATATGTAACATTATTAGTAAAGCCTTTCAAATGTACAGTTTTGTCATGCGGTCCTCTACTGAATTTAGAGATCCATCCACTCTTATATATCTATTTAAATCCTTAATAAGGCCACAACTTGAATACGCCGTTGCTATATGGAATCCATTATATATTAAATATGAGAAAAGCTTGGAAAAGGTACAGAAAAAGTTCTTGTATCACACAAATTACAAATGTTATCGTAAACGAATGCCTTATGAGTCGCTTTTAAGGAACTACAAACTGCTTGACCTGAAATCTAGACGACTACAACTAGAAGCTATGTTGCTTTACGATCTTTGTAACAATAAGTATGATTGCATTAACATTATAAACAAAATTAGATATTCTGTGCCTTCCCGCGCTCATGTGCGACCATCCCGCCGCTATCAATTTTTTGCAATAACACGATCTCGTACTAATGCAGGTGTCCGTTCCCCATTAAATAGAATGTTTAATACGTATAATAGGAAACTTAATAGATTGGACATCTTCGCTGACTGTAATTATGCTTATAAGAGGCAAGTTATTGATATATTAAATGGAAAACTGTAAATCACAAGTATAGTATTAATTTAAACACAAACAAATGTTCATACACATACATCCACATACACACATACATCCACATACACACACACATTGCGATTGCACGCTTCCTCTTCAACCTTTAAACACGCATACACAACTTACAAGTAATAGGCATATATATTAAACAATATATATATAAAAGTATATTTAAAAATCCTATCTTAATATATTTTTCTAATCACGGTATAATAATATATGTATATACATACATAATGGGTAGACCAATAAATACTTAAGCTCATACAATTTAATTATAGAAAAAAAAAATGAATTGTAACACAGGTTCACCATTTGTAATTTTCTGATATCTAATGTGACCATCAGTGTTGAGTTTACAATAACTAAAAGTGTACTATTTAATTTATATGTAATGCCCATTGTAAACTTGTTTGTGGTTCCAATAAATAAATAAAAAAAAAAATAAAAAAAAAAATATTGTTAATATATGTATATAACTTTTGTATCATTGTTTATTCAAGTGACGTTAAGACGTTAGCTCGTAGTATCATGATGACCATATCATTATGTTATTACGATAATACAAGCAAAATATATCATTCAAATTAGATGACCTATTGAATAATGTGTTAGAGGAATTATGTTGTGAAAAACGACTTACGAAACTATTTCAGTATCCAATCAATTTAATCTAAATTATCCTTGATTATTCCACTTAAAGTTCTTAAATAGGTACAATATAATAGTTTCTTCGACCTTACTATTCGACCGTTTCCGTTATATTAATTAGAAATTTCAAAGACTTTAAATTAAAGAAAACTCGTATAAAAATGAAATAATATGTTTATTTAACCAAATTAAACTTATTTTATAATTTAAAGAGTCTACTAGTATGTTTCTAAAAAATATTGGAGACCTTTTTGTTACGGCGACCCTGCCAGGATCCGAACCAGGAATACTCTGATACGCGTTCAGATAAACGACAAACAGACTTAATAAACTTTATATATGGTGACGTTTGTTTGATTTATAGCTTTGTTCTTACTGTGTTTTAATATCAAATACGATGCATAAGTTAGCAAAACTTTAATTTTGTAATGTCAGGGCTTACATCTTATTTCTTTAAACGAGCAATTCTTGTATATATATAATATAAAATTCACTATTATTAATAAGTTTATAATAGCTCCGATCTGAAACGGGCGGATTCGAAATCAGAAGACCCGCATTCGAATCCAGGTGTCTACCAGACCAGAGACCAGTTTTTTTTCCTTTTTTTTTTTAGTTTGTTCTTTTGTGACAAAAACTGTTATTGAGAGCTCTTTTTATTTTTTATTTAAATAACCAGTTCCTATTATTTTACTTTTATGTCGGTAAGATCGAAAATATTATTTATGTTTCATCAGTATGTAAGTAATGTATCTAAATATAATTTAACCGAGCAAAGCTCGGTCATCCAGGTACTGTTTTTTAAATGATTTATTTTGTTATTAAACTTATATGTCCTAAAATAAATTGACAACACATGTTGAACGCATTAAAAATGTAACACAATGTCAAGCGTGACCAGTTTCGCGGAAGTAACTAAAATATTAGATATAAAGTTTTAATAAAAATATATTATTTTTAGATTAATTGAGATTAATTAATAGATTGAATAAAATTATAATATACAAATAATAAAAGAAAGATCTAAACAAAAACTTAATTGGAAGCATATCCGTAATTCGTTTTTAAAATTACAAAACAGAAAACCGCAACGAATTTAATTGCGAACGATATTTACCTTGTTAACACACTCGTTCATTAATATTCATTCAAAACCTACAGCTAGGTGATACTGTAAACAAGGTACGTTAAAAATTTACGAAGTCGAAATAAATGAAAATACGGATAAACAGAAGTGTCTAGACCCTCGTCCTCTCCTCCTCCAATTATGGAAATGTAATTAAAAACGCCTTTTTATTTGCGTTAGCTGTTATTTTACATATCGAGTGTCGCTTTTTATCATCAACTTGCTGTACACGTCACTGGGTTCGTAATTACACATTTTAATTTTCTTACCCTCTCCCAAAGAAAAAGTACTCAGTCTCCCAGATCGTAGCATCGACTGAAATCGTATCAAGTTTCATTCAAATTCATTCAGTAGTAGACAAACAAGATACAGACAGACAGATATAAAAAATACAGTTTCAACTTCAGATTCGATTAAAGAGTGCCTACCAAAAAAAAAAAATTTAATTTTTTTAAATATATTTTTAATCTATCTGTAGATTGGTAGAATTGGTTCTGTTATAGTTGTGTTCTACGTTTATATTTAACTTTTTTGTATTTGATTTTTTGGGAGTTAACGAGTACTCCACCAAATTATATGTATGTGGAGTAAAAAGGAAAATTCCATACAACTTCCACTAAAATATATATGTATATTCTTTATTGTACACCACACATAAAATAAAATAGTACAAAAATGATTAAATATATTTAGATAATGTTCTTCTCTCTATATTTAATGTATGTATTTTGTTTTTTTATTAAATTACGTATATGTCTTGTTATGTGCTCCTATTTATTATAATAATTCAATCTTCTTATATTTTGTACAATTCCTAATCGCTGTTACTATATTGTGTTCTGTGTCCAAATATTGTCGCAAATCGCTTTGTACATCTTAATATTTCGGTTATATTATCTATATTTTTATTTAGTGTTTGATTATTATTATTAATATAAATAATATAACACACAGTTCATGGTTTGCATGAAGTGTCCTCTGAGTTCACATATTGTGATTGACGACTACCGAACCTCATACTGCGCATAGCCGGTCTTCACTTAATTGGTTTTTATTAGATTCGTGTACCGGTTCTTGTTAACTTATACAATACTAGATTGTGCAGACAGACTTGTGAGCACCCTCGACTTACAAGCTGTACGCGAACTACTCGATTTAATTAATTAAAATGTTATTTAATGACTCGTGTAGTGTAAAATGCTGAATGTAATAATTATAATATGGTGTTGCAGGCGTCCATAGGCTACGGTAACCACTTACCATCAGGCGGGCCGTATGCTTGATTGCCACCGTCGTGGTATAAAAAAAAAAGTACAATGGTGCAACTTAATGGAACTAATGTACTCGTACGATTTGATACGATAGCATATTTGGGAAAGCACGAGGGGTGTTAGGTGTTCGAGGGAATTAAATTATATTACGTGTGCATTTGTTTCTACTGATTGGAATTATTTTCTTGTACGAAAAAGGGACCGATGATTATTCTTTTAGATTGAATAATTGCGTATGGTATAAATAAATCACCCTATTATGGTGAGTGTTCCTGGCTTGTGACCCGACTGTCCAACCCGTCGAATAATGAGTTCAGTTCATGGATGTATCATAAATTGGTGATGATCAAAATATCTTAACGGAAGATGTTAATTTAAAAACATATCTAAAAAACTAGAAATAGCTTAAACATTATATACTAATTTATCAAATTTTCCTATATTGGCATGTAGAATATGTCCAATAATGCATATAAATTGCACGAGCTATCACATCGGCTTACCATCGCTCTAGACATGAACTACTTCGACGTTTAGCTACGGAGTTAATTCTAGAAGCTTCGCTAGCTTCGGACATAATGGCAGAAGTCTGAGTAATATGTTAATATTTGTTAGGTTAGCTTCAATCTACTATATTTTGTATAAGTAAATTTCTGTTAAATAAATCTCGTGCTTGCTGGTAAAGAAAACATGAGGAAACGTTGATGGCTTGGGGAGATATTTACATCCGCCAATGAGCAATATAACAGCGTGGCGGGTATTACTTATTATATATATTGTAGACTATACATACGTTTTAATATAACACAAAATTCATTCTGTGTTAACAAATATCGTTTTAGGTTTTGATCTGTGGTTGTTGTGTTTTCTCTCTCCATTCTGCCTCGATATAAGCGACATCTATGTTATTCCATCCTTCAAACATTTCTTTATTTGATAACTATTGTTTTATTACATATATACTATGAACATAACATAATTAAACGTTTAAAAAATAAAAACCGACAAACTTTTTTTTTGGTTTTGTTGATTTTCCTCAAAAAGCGCTTTACTGATTCCGATATAAATTTTATGGGACTATCTTTAAAGTATGACCGACTGATTAAAAAAAAATCATAAAAAAAAATTACGGGCATAATCGCGTAACAAACATGCAAAAAAACAGTCGAATTCAGAACCTCCTCCTTATTTGAAGTCGGTTAAAAATTGTATAAATGATGACAAAAACGGAAATGCCTTTCTTTCAAAAGTGTCACATCTTGATATACGTAAACGTTCTGAAACAATGGTAAATATGTAACGTAGAATGTTTTACATAAGCGTAAATTCTTACATTAAATTTAGTCGTAAGTACGTTCCGACATATTTTTTTCAGAGAAATGTTAAAGGATAAATAAAGAGTGAACATGTCCGTCGCTGAGATTTTGAGACACTGAGTTAGCGTGACATTTGAGTACATTTCCTTAATACAAAAATATATGGCATGTGGATAGATGCAAGAAGAAAATTAGTACGCTGAACGAAGGTGGAAATGAATAAATGCGCGAAGAATGTTAATAGAGACCTAGAGTAATAATTAATGATTGTAAAAACAGTCTCCCTGAGAATATCGGAGGTCGACGTTTAAACAAAAAATACAAAAATATATATTCTATATTGATTTCATGCAGGACATAATTATGTATGACTATAAGAGTAACAGGTGAGTTTCTTGCCAATTCTTCTCAGCAGTATCTACATTTTGAATCGGTGGTAGCTTCACATTAACTATAATATTAATAGGTATATTAAAAAATATTATTATATAGGTACTTTGTACAATGACGTTTTAAATTGCGTTTATAGAGTACTTGAAGAAATAAATTTTTGTTTTTGATTTTGGAAAATATTCTTAACACTAATAGTTTAATTTTAGTGTATTTAGACTTTGTTGTTTAGTTTTAAGTAATTAAATGGGTTATCAACCTGCTTTCATTGCTAAAGATTAAAAAAAGAAATGACTAAATTTCAAAAAATAATATTTCGTAGCTTCGCAACTGATCATGCCAATGGAAATCGATTCCTTAAATCGAAGTCATCATCATGATCGACTGTACCCTTATCTCGATTAAACTCTGGCGTGAGATCATTTCGTCGCCGACAAACTTTACTGAAACGAGATAACTTTCAAGGAGGCCTTGTTAAACGATTTAGCTCCTTCGATTGATATCATGTAATTAACTTATATTTTTTATACATGTCTCTTCGCTATTGTCGCCCCTTTCGTTAATACTAGTTTCATCAAAATCGCTTCACTCTATCAAAAGTGATTTTAATTTGAATTTTGTATTTTGAATGACGGCATTAGAGAAGAGAGTTAGTTGGTGCATTTAAATATGCTTCAAAAATGGTAATAATATTGTGTAAAATAATGTGTTCAAGTACAACAGTTTGAAGTGCAACACTATCATAATAGATGGCGCTGATGGAGCTTTTTAGATCTTGGTTAGTTTTGTACCTTCAATCACTTACACTACTACATTCTAAAGTAAAATATATATGCAGGTTACACCGCGGACATAGCTAGTATACACATATAACTATATATGTTGACTCATTACGAATTCAAAAATAATAAAATAATATACATATACAATATATATAATATGTATAATGCTGTAAATATTTATTAACATAAACTACACTAGGCTCTTGCGTCTAGTCCATAGCTCTACGCGAAGATACCACGAATTATAAAATGATAAACGTAGATTCTATTCCGTATTCAAGTAAATTTCGCCCACGTCGTTGTATTCGGTATATATGTATGTATATTCTTTCCCTTTGTAAATCATATGTAATAAGTAGCTGCTGGCTCTAAGTTACGGCCTTATAAGAAATTTCATTACCTGACTGTAGAGTTATATTATCTTACGACGTTCATACAATATGACTGGTATATTTTGATACCTAATAGTCAAAGAGGGATAATCGTCACGCTAAAAATATTAGCGGGGGAAAAAGATCATTTACATTTTTCTATTAGTTTTTAACTATGTGTCTACAAATTTTCATTATTAATTTAATAAAAATTATCCTTGTAATACCATATTAGTAAATATTTCAAATTCATTAATAGAATGTCGTATGTTTTAATGACACATTCGCTAGATACAACCTTATTATTTTAACGACAAGTATTCGTTCTTTTTTTCAGGCAAAGAGTATATATTCATCATACTGTGATTTTTTTTGTTTGACAAATATAAAATAATATAAATTATCACCTTGTTTTTTCTTAAAGATTTCGTAAATTATACCATATTATTATCAATTATGTGTTACAAGACCATCACGACAAAAGTTCGGGGATAATTCTATGAATGTATTGCTTGTGCAAAATATATTTCTAGCCCAACACATAAAAAGGTTAAGCAAAACAAAAAATAAAAAACAGAAAACTCAAATAGCGTAACTCTCACTTTTAAATTAAATTTTCAGCGACACACCATAAAAAAGTACTATATAAAAAACCTTAATTCAAAGTCTAATCTTTATACCGCCTAAACGACAAAGTTCGTCATAAGGTCTTGAAACTTTTATGAAATGACGCAGAAAAACTGGTTTTAACTAGTTTAAAGAAAAACGATGTCGCTTATTAGCTTTTATTTAATTTTATTTAGCGATTTACATAAATCATATTTCGTCATAATAAATATACAACAACAACAACAATTATTTGAAATGGCTGCCCTGTAAAGTTTTAAATTTGTAAGATCCGTCACTATTCTACGACTATGACGATTTCTTAACCGAGTAAATATGATCGTAATCGTAATGACGTATTTAGCAGTTCAATATTTTGAAAATTCCCTCTTTAAGAGGAAAGGGTACCAGGTCATGACAGTTAAAGGTTTTATGTTACAAAAATATTTGATCTAGTGTCATTATCCAAGGAGGAAACAGTCGACTACGTTAGAAGAAAGAGATGGTATCATTTCATCTTAAGAGGTGAAATAGGATAATAAATAATAATTAATGGAATATCTGTTATTTTTTAAGTCAATAAAATGAAAAGAAAACAGAAACGTTCTAATTTTAGACTTTGTTTTGATAAAAATAAGTTTGAACGAATTTAAGTCTTATTTCTGAGAAGTTAAAATAAAATAAGGGACGCTTTTATAAGAAACGCTTAGTGTATAATTTTGATTAACCATTTTAATTAAATTCTTTGGTTAATGGCTTAGTAAAGCTTTTTAAGATAGCAAAAGAATAAATATTTTTTTAAAGTATCTGTTGATTGTTAATGATGTTAGTATTCACTTTAATCCAAATGTATGCTGAAATATGCAATGATATCGAAAACAGGTCAAACATTTGCATATGCAAAGACTCTTTCATGCATATATGCGAGTGCATGATAATGAGTGTTTTACAATATTCATAATATTATATGTAAAAATTTAAATAGCCGCGTTCAGACCAACCGAGCACGGCTCGCGAGCCACGCTCGGACTTCCGGCTCGCGAGCCGTGGCACCCGAGGCAAATTTGAAAGGTTGCGAGCGGGGCTCGCGAGCCAAGGTGAGCTAGTTTGAACATTTAGTTTCACTTCAGCATACGATTATAAATCACGTGTTTACAGCTGCTAAATGATGTGGGTCTTTTGAAACCCACAACATTTTGAAACTTCCGTAATGTTGTATTAAGCGAATAGAGTATTACTTATCCATTTTTAATTCACTGGCTCGCGATCGTCGTTATATTCGTCCACACCGCGCGAGCAGCTCAGACTGAGGCGCCTTTGAGCATCTAAAAACCGACCGCCAAAAACCGACAAATTATGGCTAGCTGTCGAACGCCGCTCGGCCGAGGCAACGTGTGCGCGAGGCAGCCCGAGGCAAGGCCCGCGTCCACACCGGCCGAGGCATTGGCTCGCGAGGCGGCTGTGCTCGGTCGGTCTGGACGCGGCTAATGAACCGCGCGTCGAATTAAAATTAAGTGTAAATGTTATTTGAAGTCGTTGTTCCCTTGATTGCAAATTTTCGAATTGTTTTATTATTTTATTGGAATCTAAAGAAGTGTTGATAATGCCATCGAAAATTATTTAATATTTTATTTACACAAGGCTATTCTTAGCATTAGAAGTTCTTTTTTTTAATCTTTATTTAATTTAGGGATTTTAGTACACTAGAGTGACTATGTCAATCCCATCGTGCTTATCTATATAATTATACACTAATAATATATAAAAATCAATTTCTACTTCAAAAGAATACAGTATATTAGCTGCTTCAGATGTCGGACTGGCCAATATACTATTAAATACCCCGACATCCAAGGGCGATAGATTCAGAGAAGACAATAAAGCAGTTCTTTTTTCGACAAATCGAACACATTCCACCAACACATGTTTAACATCCTCCTTAATGCCACATAACTCATAATTGGGTGAATTTGACTTGCCCATGAGGAAGGCGAACTGGTTTAGTGGAATATGTCCAGATCTTAAACGGTGCGCTGCAATAATTTGGCCAGGACATAATTTTGCACCTACAAACCAAGGTATATGAGGAGGCTCACATTGAATACTTTTGTACCAGATTCCTTTACTTTTTGACCGCTCATTAAAGTGCTCTTTCCATAGTGAATGCCATATCTTTCTATATTTACACAAAATTTCTGAAGCGCTAGGCAATAAGTTTTGATTTTGTATATTTAACTGTGTAGCTTCCTTGGCTAACTTATCAGCCTCCTCATTACCTGACACACCTACATGAGATGGTATCCACTGCATAATTACATGTTTCTGGCACCGCTTAAAAACCTCAATTTTGCTTAAAATTAAATATGATATGGCTAGACCATTTTTACCATGATATACACATTTGGACAAGTTTTGTAATGCGCTCTTACTATCCGTGCAAATTACAATCTTACTTACATTTAATGTTGAAATATATTTTAGCGCTTCATAAATGGCGAATAATTCAGCTGTCATAACTGAAACATAATTATTCATTTTATAGATCCCGTGACTTTTGTTAAGTGGATCATAATAAGCGGCGCCAACTCCAAAGAAGTTCATAGCAGTAGAAGTTCAACTCATTTTCTAGTAAATATACGTGTCACTCTCACGATCCCAGTGGGTCCTGTATCGGGAGTCCGTGGAGCTATTACGTAACTTGCGCGATCGCGAGGAATCGCTGGGGTGTCGAATTTCAATACTAATTGAGGCTCAGATAGTATTTAAATTCGACACCACAGCGATTTCTTGCTATCGCGCAAGTTACGTAATAATCCAATAAGACACATACACACAACACAAACATAAATGCCCAGACTACGTCATATATCTATATGGCCTATATAGCATTTGTCATGATGGGGATCGATTTTCTACGATCGCCAGCGAAACAGCTAATTTTGCTCTCACCGCTGCGCCCTTTATCAAATGCTAACTCCTGAATTACCGACTGTATACAAACAATCAAACCATCCATCTATGTATATATAAAAAAATACAATACCTAATGCACAGCTATTTCTAAAGTTCTTTTTACTATATCCGAACTGTCCTTATCGGAAGATAAAAATAGTAGAAATGTGGTCCGGCGTCCAGCTTTTCGACTTTTAAAGAAACTCGGTGATTTGTGGGTGAAGTCGGACAGGGCGGCGAGTGATCCATTTCGCTCGGATTTAAGGAAGTACTTTTAGATGTTATCTGGCGATTTTAGAGAATACTTTTTATCGTATATCTCTTTGTTTTTTAATGTTATTCTGTTTTTATTAGGATAATAAATATTCGTAGTTTCTGCTCGTGTCGAAGTACGCTAAATATAGGTTTACTTGTTTTATATTTTGAATGTAAAAAAATTATAGAATTACGTAAATATACGCATAAAGTAAAAAATCGTCGAGATTTCGTGAGTGATTATTTATTACTGCGTATATTTTGATTTGTCTTCAAACGGGATTTTGAATTAAAGTTTTGAGAGTTTGTTTGTACGTTAAGAGGTTGAGAGGCTGCCATTGAAAAGGAAGAATCCTTCGACCAGACGGGAGTTGCGTCTGGTGGGCTACTGCGCCACTTAACGTTTGTTGTCGGGTTCTTGTATATATATTCAATCGCTTTGAAAACTTTGATAGCGCGATGTAGTATACGTCAGTTTCTTCTAGTTCGTATATGTCGAGATAGATGTCGCTACATACGCACTAATCTTGATAGACGCAAATTCCAATCGAATTTATTAAGAGGTAGGCTATTGCGTGTTTAGTTAGAAACGTTATACCTATGTTAAAACATCGTGCCATGGCCCTTATGATCAAAACCATGATCGGAAATGTCAACCATTATTAAAAGTATAGAAAAATAAAAAAACTCAGTGACCGAAACCGTGTGTGCCATCGAGTGCAACATTTCCGCATACGTAATTGTATCAAGGACCGCGGTTTTATACTTAATTAATATTAATATTCGCCAATCATAAATTAATTCGAATTGTTCAATTAAATATCAGGTAATTACCGACGGTTTCCGATGAGAATTAAACCGCAGTCCGATACTAAATGCGTCCGTTTATCACTGTTACCTCTGGGAGTACGTTGAAGTGAGGTATGAGGGGGGGGGATTTGTGTACTTCAGGGCCGGATTCAAAGATGTGGAGGTTAAGGGGAGGTTATTGTATTAATTTTGACGACGTATTGTCCCATGGATTTTTTTCCTCTTTGACCGTTAAGCGTTTTCTTTATATTATGACATTCATTTTATAAGAATTAGTTAGGTATAGTTTTAATTGTTTTATTTAACATTTTTTAATAGAAGTATTTCTGGTTTTTAAACTTATTTTACTACTGAAAATGTGACCGAAATACCAGTACATTTATTAAATAGTTCGTGTTCTGCAACCATTTAATTGTCATAAAATATTTTATAATTGTTTTTATAGTATTTCGTGAATGTTCCATATTTTTATAATTATTTTGAAGAAAGTTAAGCCTTGAATTTAAAATTCTCTCTTAATCTCAATACTCGTGACGTTGAGGCCCTTTTATTCAAGGGGTTAAGGCCCCTGTTACCGACCTGAATCCGTCCCTACCTGGAGGGGGATGATATTCGGTGATTCACAATGAATTATTACGATAGCTCGCGGCGTTTTTCTCCGACCCGGCATTAATTATCGTTACTCATTTGTCCAATAAATGATCAGGATGGTCGATGCTATATTAGGATTTTGATGAGGTGTAATTATTATTTGATGTTAACATATTGTCTATTAACTTTTGTTTGAGAATAATATCGATTTATTTGCGTTGATACATATTACGAAGTTGAACAACCCCTCACTTAAATCTACCGCTTAATTCTAATTTTTTTAATGTGTTTGAATTGCTTGAATGTGTTTTGTTACTAGAGATCCTGAGATTATCGTCAAGATTCCCAAGTCACGATTGACTTTTATTAGTATTTGGTGTTGGGAAGGTTAAATTATATTTAACATTGTTTCCCGGGGACGAAATTACAAGGAGGCGGCGCGGCTGGCCGAGGTCGGACTCGACCTCGTGATCAGCCGCATAGAGAGTTTAGGGCTTCGTGTCAGGATTGACAAGACCGAAGCCCTGCTCTTCCGCGGGACCGGCCGCAAGGGACCTCCACCGGGGGCTACCCTTCAGATCGGAGAGGGGAGAGTCAGGATGAGCCCCCAAATGAAATATCTCGGGCTCATCCTGGACGGAGGGTGGACCTTCGGCCCACATTTCGCGATGGTGGGACCGAAGGTTGTAAAGGCGGCGAGTGCGCTGGGCAGACTCCTCCCGAACCTCGGAGGACCCAGCGCCGCCTGCAGGCAGCTGTACTCCGGAGTCTGCCGGAGTATGGCGACGTACGGTGCCCCGGTTTGGGCGGATCGCCTCACCGCGAAAAATAAGGCGGCGCTTCGTGCTGCGCAGCGAACAATCGCGGTGAGGGTGATTCGGGGGTACCGTACGGTATCGTGGGCTGCAGCTACTGCTCTAGCCGGCGACCCCCCGTGGGAGCTCGTGGCGGAGGTTCTTGCCGAGACCTACTCATACGTCTCGGGTAGGAGGGCTCTTGGTGAGAACCCTACGTTGGACGGGATCCTGCGGGTGCGTTGGATAGGGCAGGAAGCGCTTATGCGGAGGTGGGGGGAGGACCTGGTGGGGCAGCCGTACGGCACACGCGTAACGGCTGCCATTCGCCCGGTCCTTGAGCGGTGGATGCGTCGAAAACGCAAGCCCCTCACCTTCCGTCTGACACAGGTTCTCACCGGGCACGGTTGCTTTGGTGACTACCTGTGCCGGACGGCCCAGAGGGAGCCGACGACTGAATGTCACGATTGTGGCGCGGCGGTGGACTCCGCCCAGCACACCCTCGAGGTGTGCCCGAGATGGGCGGCGCTGCGTCAAAGTCTGACGTCGGTCCTCGGAGGGGACTTGTCGCTCCCGAGCATTATCATCGCGATGCTCGGCGACGACGAGTCCTGGAAGGCGATGGTCTCCTTCTGTGAGACAGTAATGTCCCAGAAGGAGGCCGACGAGCGGGTGAGAGAGGAGGCCGCCGACGTGGCCTCCATCCGCGGGCGACGAATGGGGGTGCGTAGGAGGCGCTACTTAATGCGCCTCCAGTAACGCCCCTGTGCCCGTGTCGGGCCGGGATGGGAACCCGGTCCTGCTAGATACGGCGTCGTCGGGACTGTTCAGAGGTGAGCCGGACAGTCCCCATGGAGGAGAAGTCTGGCCTTTTCGCCGAGGCCAGCCTGTCGCTGGAGGGATCCTGTTGCCTGCAGATCCGGGACCCTCCAATTAAAGCGGCTGAAGGCTCCCGCAGGGGTTTAGTACGGTATTGCACTCCCAAAGTGCCGAGTCCGACATAGGTCTAGGACTGCCGACCCGGGCATCCTGGATATCATCCGTAAATGGATTCCCCTGCGACAAAAAAAAAAAAAAAAAAAAATTTAACATTGTCGCTATATTTTGTGGCAATTATGGTATGGTTTCTTTTTAATATCAGAGGCAAATATTGTTTATAAATTATTGCATTTATTTTAAACATAATTTAGTATTTAATATCAGTATACTTGTATGCATGTATGATCACTTTTATGAGTGACTTTCTTATTTTAATTACGGTCGTTACTAAGGTCGGCAATTTTATGCTTGTTTTAGGTAACAGCGAAATTATATGCTTTATATTATTGTATATAAAATTTTGGAATAAAATGATATACATTACACATCAACTCACGGCGGGAATTGAACTCCTAACCCCGGAGAGGAAAGTTTAT
Organism: Euphydryas editha; assembly: GCA_036937285.1. NCBI lineage: Eukaryota > Metazoa > Arthropoda > Insecta > Lepidoptera > Nymphalidae > Euphydryas > Euphydryas editha. The sequence goes on from JAUPFZ010000014.1 coordinate 20,087,713, forward strand.
GTGTAATTACTAAGTCATAAAAACTATATTTTAATTAAGACTACCGTAGTGTTTACGTGAAAAAGTCGAGTTTATGTATAATATTTTCATGTGTGTGTATAATTATATACATTTATAACATTTATGTGTATGTGTGTGTGTTTCGTTTTCTTTTGTTAGTTACGAAGCGACATGCATTTCGTACAATATTTTAAGCTAGAGCCATTTTGTATAATGTGTAGTTTTGTTACGGAAAGCTTTCACGTAGATTGAGTCATTTGTAATTGTGTATTTTCGGAGCTTTCTGAAACTTATTTTAAAGTTGAATTTATATTATGTATTAGATTTTATTTATTAAAATTGAAACAAAAAAAAAAAAGATTTCTTCCAGCACACCCGAAAAAGAACTATATTTTAAATTATATTATAATTAACATAAAAGAAAATATATAAACAGGACTACTTTATTAGTAATTACTATTACAATAATATTATATTAAACAGATATATACTTAAATATAAATATACATATAATTATACATATAACGGTACTATATAAAATATCACAACGACCTAACATGACCTTTTAACTTCTTTCAAAAATATATATATGCAATACGAACCTTCTCGTGTGTACAAATTTGTCCTGGGCGGCAATCGAATTCGTGACCGCTAGTACAATGATCAGTTGCTGTGACCACTGCACCGATACGTCATGTTTATTCGTACGTTAATATTCTTTTACAAAACATAAATAAATATTTTGAATTTTTTTTTTGGATAATTTATTTTTATAAGTTCTAGTAGCTATATAATTACATTATATTTTGACCTTCATCCCTTCTCCTAAGGGAATCATGCTGAATTTAGGGACCCTTAACTTAGTAAACGTAGTATGAACTGAAATCGTGCTCAATTTCGTTTAAATTCATTCGATAATTTCAGCGTTATGCGCAGCCAAGTCACAGAAAAAAAAAATACATTTTTGGCTTCGGTATTGATTATAGAACGTCCACCTAAAATATTTCCAAAATATCTTTTTCGATGTGCAGAATTAAACCTGTTACAATACTATTTATTATAAGTATATAGATATTTAGAAACGGAAATTTATTAATATATAAAAGATGACTTCCTAATCGCCTGAGAGGCTGCGAGCTAACTGGAGAATTAAGTGCTCACTGTATAATAACAAGTATTAATATATGCACGTTTTGTTGAAAGGGGTGGCTTAGAGAGGCGCTCCTGAAGCTTTTATATAACTCTGTAGTTACACCATTAAAGGTTGTTTTAAGCTTTTGCCAACTCACTAAAACTAAAATTACATTATATTCTCTTGTAATATTTACGCGAATGTTACTCGTTTAATTAAAAGTCTCGACCGGATTTTATCGTGTTTATTTACCTACCTTTTTTAGAATATATTTATCTGAGTTTAGCTTTAGCTGATATATTTATCTGATATATAACGGTATCCAACATATGAAAGTATACGAGATATATTAAACCCTATCAGTATCTTATGTGCGAGATAAACTATATCAACAACTGATTAAACGGGATTTAAATATAATTCCTCTCTAATAAAGTTTACGGACTATATCGTCAAGTCTGTACCATACATAATACCATATATAATACCAACAGTAACTATAGATACAAAGTGTTTCGAATAACTATAGTTAACTTACAAACTAGTGACTTAACTCTTGACTTCAGCCATGTATATTCTGATTTATTGTGATTAAAGAAAAAAATGTTAAAAAAGTGTTAACGTACTGTAGAATACTAAACTGCAAAAGAATATTTCAATAAAACAAAAAAAAAAAAAAACATATTTCAAATTCGATAGAATAATCCTTCTATTAAATGGACCACAATGCGTCACTGCGGTTTGGTAGTGTTCTTATGTCGTTTCAAAGTTCTTTCTAGACGCGCGAAATGTAAATAATAAATTTAGAAATATATTCATTTAGTTACTCGAATATTAGTATAATTCGTATAAAAATTCTGATTCTGTGTGACAAATGGAGCAGCTATATTGTCATTAACGGAGGCAATGAGGCGTAACGTGCTTACTCTTAGAAAGATAAATACTGATGTTTTAAGCAATTCTTGGTTGATGTTTGCGACAATTTTATTTACGTTTTCGCAAATGCGTCAATTGAATACCTCCTGGTAGTCAAATTTTATAAGATGTTACAACACATCACATAAAATTTGACTACGTTAAGTTCACATTTTATTTTTTAGTATTAATAGAAAGTGTGTGTGTAAAGACGACCGTTCTGGTGTGACGACCGTTCTCGTGTAGTGGTGCGAGCAGTTGACTCAACGCGGTTGCGGGTTCGATCCCCGCTCGGGGCAGATATTTTTATTTGTGCAAATATTTGTTTTCGGTCTGGGTGTATGTCCTTGTGGGTTTCCCCACCGTGCCTCCGAAAGCCGTTGTGTGTTAATGCCGTTGGTCCCGGTTGTTATCATAGATACATAGTAATGATAGTTACTCATGGTAGGGGTATTATCCGCCAATCCGCTGTGGAGCATCGTGGTGGATTAAGCTCCAACCCTTCTTCTATATGGAGAAGAGGCCTTCGCTCAGTAGTGGTTTTTTACAGGCTGATACAGTACCTACAGTACAGTAAATATTGAACTGTGTAATTACTGTGTGAATTGTATGTAGTTATATGTTGTTGGATTTAGATTATTACTATGCGGAGTAGATCGTTGACACATCCCACTAAGTACATCTAGTTTAGATCACGAGCATCTTGTTAATCTAAAAACAAAAAGCCAACTAGTTTTTGTTTTACCAAAGTCCTTGTAGAAAATTATCAAAGTGCTCTAATTAATTTACGGGGTTATCTTTAAAATATAATCTAATGATCAGTTTACTGGTAATGTATGTTGTATTTTTATTATGTTAAAAACTTATCCTTTAATCAGAGACTAAAACTTCTAAAGATGCTTTTAACAAAGAACAGACTGAGGCATCGAAACTTTTCTTTTAAAAGTTAAAAGCAAAGAAGTTTGTCGTTATCGAGAGCATGCAAACGCTTCTTCGTTTCAAACAAACAGTTATGATAAATTTGAACGGCAATTTGATGCTTCTGGAAACTCTTGGCGAACTTTTGACAAATCGTCAGTAGTTTGCAATGAGTCTGCATCTCGTGAAATCCACGAACTTAACAAATTACCGTTTTGAAAATACGTAAGAAGTGAAACTTTTCTCAACGTCTTGTGCTCAAATTGGAAATACTACTTTATACTCGTACAACTTTTACACATTAATTATAGACAGATATAAAATGTACAAATATCGCAATATGGCAGACTCGTTACTGAACGATAAAAATACTTTATTAGATATTAATTTTATAGATTAATCGTGACTTTGTTGCCATAAGATTCTTTCTAAACGTTACGACAAAATAAATAATGATAAAGCTTCCTGGTTCCTGTTCCTGTTCCTTAAGATCCTGGTTAAAATATGAATAGGACAATTTAATAAAATAAATTTTTAATAATTATAAAATTTGAAGAATTGTTGCTGTACTTAGATATTTTACTAAAAAAAACCATTTAATTTTTTTTTTCTATTACTGGTTTATGGTTTGTAATAGATTTTTTAAAACAATTTGTTTTTTTTTTTAGGTTTATTTGTTGTAAACTAGCTTATACTGATTAGTTTCTTAATAGACAATTACTTCATCAATGTTGTTGTACCTCTTTAACTATTACATATGTCTGATACATATTTTTAAAGTGTATATATGTACATATATGTGATGTTGTATAGCTTAATGAAAAAAAAAACTTTCCGAAAATTATTATATAAATTTAGCAAATAAATTTTAGAAGCATTTAATAAAATTGTTCAATAAATGTTCGCTAATTTTCATTCGAGACTAATTCCTTTAAATTGGCACCTACAAACATTGAACATAACCAGATGTTCGCTGTCACGTTCCCTCAACTCGCGTCGAGATACGACCAAGTTGTCTAAAGTTACAACATTTATATTGATGATATCTTTATTCTCATACTCGGAGATATTTCTCCATTATATGTTAAATATAGAATATTAAATTTCTGCTGAATATAGAAATTTCGGTTGGGTTCATTGGAGTGAAATGAATTGACTTGGTCTCGTTTATAGTAAAATTATTTTCCTTTTTGAAATCTATATATTAATACGTGAAGCAAAAACTTTGTACTCCTTTCAAATGGAGAAGAAGTGCAGAATGCTAATATTTTTTATAATAATGCTCAATAACTTAATTTAAAAAAACGCTACATACACTACGTACAATGTACATATATACACAAATTTTGTTTATTGTCGGTCTGTTGTCAACACGGTCTTAAATACAGGTCTTGCAACAAATTTTTTATCGTACACGGTTTTAAATACAGGTCTTCCAACGAATTTTTTATCGAAATCCAATCACAGATCAGGTTCAATGACTGCTGCATATGCTCACCATGTTATGTGCAATCATATTTTTATGATGTTGACAATGCTGTTAATATTAGGTCGAAATTAGACCACTGGGCAACCAAGTAGTTTAAAATTAAGCCGAAATATTTAAACGAAAGCGGATCCGAATCTTGTCTAGGTTCATCGCCTGATATCTCATCGCTGTATATCCCGAGAGAAATTCTGAGTCAAATATATCCTAACTTGTAGTTGTGCAGCGCGGCCAGTTAAGTTTTAACCATACCCCTTAACAGTAGAATGATCAAAACTTAATTAACCGGGACGTCTTTGTCTAGCTGTGAGACATGCCAGGCTATTCAATTATAGTACAATTTTTAAGCTTTCAGTTTTACCCTCGAAATACGTTAGGTATACTAATATATATTAGTATGATTTCCGTATATAATATATTTCATTAATTTTCTTCACGCTTCCGTTGTACAGAATAGAACAAAACTGAGTTCACTCTGTAACTATTTATGAATAAACATCGTTTACGATCTACTTTTAATAAATTCCAATTTTAATGAATAATTAAATGAAATTTTTTATAAGATACAAAACAAAATGTCATCATTTTTTTTTATTTCAGAAGTTAAATAATAATAAAAATATTATTTTAATTGAATAAGATTAGGTCTATGAACTGTAATTTTACACTATATTTATGAGTATAAAACTATATAGACTTTCAGGCGAGCGATGAGAGGAAACTAAACAGTAACTTGTTTTGACAAAAAATACAACGTTCTCATATTACAAACACGACTAAATAACCTCTATGAAAATTAATGTATATCAAAGCCCACGCATCTTTATTATCTAAATAGCTCTCTATATAATAATGTATTGTATGTATATTACATAAAATATGTGTTGTTAATATTTAGTATTTACGCGCAAAAAACTTTTTCTATCGCAAAAAAACAATTAGTAGCTCTACATTTAATAAAAAATGATAAAGTCAATTGCCTAACATCTTATTTACTCTAAAATTTTCTTGTAAATATCTTGGTTTTGTATGTTAAAAAAATATTTCACAACATGCCGTACTCTACTGTATCAGCCTGTAAGAACAGTATAGCTACAACATGCATTAAGAAAGACTTTTTTAATAAAATAAAATAGATAGTTAAGAAGTACCGAAACGACAATTTACAACAGAGACATTTTTAGCAAGAGAAAAATTCATGCATCGTAATTAAAAAATATGTTTAATACATACATAATAAACGCCTTACATTCGACGACTTCTAGTAGGATGATAATCCTGTGTCGGGAGTCCGGAAAAATTAACAATATTAACAATACAGACACACCAGATCCAGCCCCCGATAAATATATGTATGGCTTATACAGACGTCTGTTTCAAGCAAGGACCACTGCGACAATTCGGCGTCATATATATACTGAACTGAACTAAATCAGCCTGTTAACAACCCACTGCTGGGCGAAGGCCTCTTCTCCATATAGGAGAAGGTTTGAAGCTTAAATTATTATGCTGCTTCACTGCGTGTTCTCGGATAATTGGTAGTTAACCATGAGTAACGATCGTCGTTAGCTTTTTTGGGATAACGTAAAAATGTACGTGCTCTCCAAGGCACAGTGGTGAGACCCACAAGGACATACATCCAGACCAGAAACATATATTTGTACAAATACAAATATCTGCCCCGAGCGGTAATCGAACCCATATAATATAAAATGTAATAGAAATGTAATATTTATCATTGGCAATCAGGATGTAATCCACACTTTGATTGTATTTTTTGTCTACCTGTGCCGTATTGCCGTAGTTAATTAAAATCGAACGGTTTCACGTTTCAGCGATGTGACGAGAAAGTTTCAGGGCAGAGATCGTGATCAGTATCTTAGTCATCCGACACCACGGGGGGCTAAAGCGATTCCATTGTTATTCAGAGAACAGCGACGCTATCCCGAGACCGATTTAATAATGCCGGAAGCATCGATCTATCAAATACACTAGCGATTTCTGCGGTTTCTGCTTTAACGTGTATTTGCACATATCGCTTTGGTGTTATTTTATTCGTAAACTAGCGACCCGTCACGGCTTCGCATGGATAGTATGTAATATTCACAGCGACAGTGAGGAACGCAGTTCAGGATGGTCGCATCAAACGAGTCCCGTTATATTGTGAGATCCGCGCTTGAATCTATTTTCGCACGCGTTAGTTTTTATTTTGCGATAAAACCTAAGATATTCATTTAAATTATGTGGTGTAAAGGATTATGATAATGTGCATTAAATGGTTAATTAATGGTAACTAATGTACCTGAGACGGATAACGGATCTAAACAGCTTTTCAATTACCGCATTTTACTTGACTATTTTTTTACAAGTTATAATGGGTACAATAAGCTATCTTTAAAATATATAACACCAGTATACATTGTTTTGTTATATCTCAAAGGCTAACCCTTTTCAGCCCTTTGCAGCGTTTTCGATGAAAGCTCCCGGGCGTTCAGAATTTTCGAGTTTATCACGAATAGACAGACAGACAGACAGACAGACAGACAGACAGACAGACAGACCGACAGACAGACAAAAGCGACGGGGGATTTTGTTTTACTATATAATATACAGTGACATAATTGTTTGTCATTTGAAGACCATAAAGCGAGTTTTAATTTAGCCACTTACTTCTTATTGCTTGTGATTCCAGTGTCATCTGTTGACATCCTGATGTCATCATGTGATGTTGCGGAAACCTATGGAGTATTTTATTTTTATGTACTCTTAAAATTTACTAAAAATAAGTAAACTAGTGGTCGCCCAGTGGTCGAAATTCGACCTAATCTATAATTGATAGCATTGTCAACATCATAAAAATAATATGATTGCGCTTAACATGGTGAGCAAATGCAGCAGTTATTAGACCTATCTTGTATCTTGTAAGGCACGGGCTTGTTTCCGCAACTCGACGTCACTGTGCGCCTATTTTGCGTGTGGGAGTGGGCAGCTAGTCTTGCCACCCTAACTCCTGTAAGAAATTTAAATTATTAGACCTAATGTGTGATAATAAATTTCGATAAAAAAATTGTTGCACGACCTGTATTTAAGACCGTATGTCATTGTATGTATGTGTGTGTGCCGTAGTGTGTGTAGTGTTTTTTTTAATTTTAATGTATTTTTTGAGCATTATTATAAAAGATATTATCATTCTGCACTTCTTCTCCATATAAACTAACTGTGCCAAATTTCATACGTCTCCGTCCGCATAATTTTCGTAAAAAGGGGTAAAAAGTTTTTGCTTCACGTATTAATTTATATATAGATAAGTAAACTAATAAGTCCCATCACTTCATAATTTTCAAAAGGTATGTATCCGTCCTTATGTATGAATTAGCTTCAAGTAGTAGATATTCAATAACACCTGAGCCGGACGACGTTATTTTGCATGTTAAATAATCTCTTGGAAAGTGACCAAGTTCTTTATGAAAATTTTCATCTAGATTGTCCATATTTCGCGAAGGCTTTTCCACATTATTTATCTTTTCAGTTTTTAAGTACCACTTTCGCTAAAACAAATGGCTGAATTTAAAAACCGTTTAATATCGCCCGGAGCATTTTATACCACTTTGGCTACTATGTTCCTGCTGTTTTGTTTCAGTTGCCGTTCCGATAATATTTACATTACCATAGTAATTTTAATGGATATTTTCTTATAATCTTTTCCTTTTTAATTTATTTATTTACGACAATAGATGTTTCTTACTCTTTTAACATGAATCAGTGGAATTTCACTAATTGTAAGTGATGATTAACTCGTCATTTATTCTAGTTTGAAGATATAATTACGAAATTGAAACTAGTCGTTAGTACGTAATTACTCCTTAAAATAACAAATTACACCTCAATTTGTTGCATATTACAACAAAACTTTATTATATGAAGTACAATAGAACAACAAATTAACAACATTTTAATGTTTACAAGAGCTAGTACAAGATGCGACCTTATTACTAAAGTAGCAATCTCAGGCAACCTTAGGTAAAACCCACGACTACTAATTCAACAGTCACTAATTATGAGAACTGCGTAAATCTGTATTTTTATAATTAGTTTTTAGTTTTAGTTGACTACCGTTCTCGTGTGTAAAACTCCCAAGAAAGTCGACGTGTAGGATCGATTTTCACCTCGGAGCGGACATTTATGTACAGATATATATTTCTGGTCTTGTCCTTGTTGCTCTCTCCATCATACACATAGATAAAGAATTTTCTCTTTTTTTGAAATCGGTTAATCATCATCAAAAATTCGAAATTCAATCATAAGATCATAATAATATATGTATACATCCTAACAACTGGAGTACGTCAATAAGTTAAATAAATAATGTATTTCATTGTTCCAATTTTCTGATAACAACGCCCTCATTGTCATTCACTCAATCGAGATTCGAACGAATTTGAACGGTAACAATCCTCATCACGAGTACCTACAAATTCGATTAGATTGAACGAAATGAAACGTTTTCATGAAAAATAATCTCTTCTGATATAATTTACTAGCTGTGTCCCGCGGTTTTACCTGCGATATCTTGGCAGTAACAGCGAATTTTCAAACATAGTTCTGTAGTCTAGTAGTTCTGTAGAATAGAGTCTGTGAATGGGATAAACAGATCATTCATGTCTGACACTCATGCCTAATAAAATTAAATGTGTGTGTGTGGGGCATTCATTCAGTGAGGGATATGTTTCCGATGTATGTGTATGTATGAGCACTCTTTTATTATACAAGTTGTGTTTAAATGCAATGTTTTATTTGGAATAAGCTAACTGTTTTATAATATCTTCAACATTAATTCTAGATTGTGTACTCTCTAAACATGAATTGTGAAATTTTAATTGAGTGGACTCTGATATTCACATATTCGTACATTGAATAGTCACAAATTCTGCGTGGTACGATTCTCACATTCATAAAAAGTGAATAGTCACTTAAAATTAAATAAATTCCACTGATTCATGTTTAGAGAGTATTAAAACAAAACGTACACCACATTAATTAAAACCCCTAAGAATAGAACTTTGAAAATCATAACCTTTTGCGTGTCAAGCATAACCAGACAAGAAGATTGTAATGAGTAACGAAAGAGTCACGAGCATTATACTATGATAATCAGAATCGGTGGTTTTACGTACTCTCCAAAGCACGGTGGAGAGGTTCGCTGAACAAACATACTGAACATACAAATATACTCTCCGAGCGAGTATCGAAAACGCGATATTGTTTCTTAATTCTACTACACCAGAACTGTCATCACGGGAGATCTGTTGAATGTTCGACTAATCTTATGTGGGTTTAATGCTGTTGAAATTATCACATTGATATTACTGTACTGTACTGTACTGTACTGTATCAGCCTGTCATAAACCCACTGCTGAGCGAAGGCCTCTTCTCCATATAGAAGAATAATTGGAGCTTAATCCACCACGCTGCTCCACTGCGGGTTGGCGGATATTTCCTTATCATGAGTAACGGTCGCTATCTAATGTCTATGATAACAACCGGGACCGACGGCTTTATGTGCTCTCCGAGGCACGGTGGGGAAACCCACAAGGACATACGCTCAGACCGAGAGGAGGGGAGGGTACTTAGCGAATACTTGTATGATTACAGAGAGCGGGAAAGAGTCAAAAATTATTATTATTATTATTATATATTCTTTATTGTACACCACACACAAAACAAAATAGTACAAAAAGAAAATGTATGAGAGTGTCAAAATGCACAAAAAGGCGGCCTTATCGCTCAATAGCGATTTCTTCCAGGCAACCTTAGGGTAGGAATTTGAGAAGAAGAAATAGGTAGGTGGTGTATAATAAACATACAATAAAAATATACAGTAAACCCTATATACATATATAATTATATACACATACACACATACATATACATACACATATATACATGTATATATATACATATTCATATATACACACATCACATATATATATATATACATACATATACATAAATACATACATAAATAATAAAATACATACAATAAGTACTAATAAATAAATATATAAATACAATTATGTCATATTTAGAGATAGATAATAATCTTTTACAAGTTTTTTAAATGTTATAATACTCTGAGCCTTACGAATATGTAGGGGTAGAGCATTCCACAAAAGAATAGCCTGAACAACAAATGAGCGATGATAATATTTGGTCTTATGTACAGGCATTCTGAGAGTCAGGTTTTCGGACGAACGTAGCACTTTACTGTGATCTCCAATGAATTCAAACTTGTCCTTCAAATATGGAGGACTGGTTGGATTAAATAATACACAGTACAGAAGGGAAAGGATGTGTAGATTCCGGCGAAGACGGATAGGTAACCATTTGAGCTTAGAGCGAAATTCAGAAATGTGGTCGAATTTGCGTAACCCAAACACGAACCGGATGGCAAGGTTTTGAAGCCGCTCAAGTTTATTAAGTTGATCTTCGGTTAGGTTAGTATAGCTTGCGTCAGCATAATCAAGGACGGACAGAAGGAGAGATTGTGCCAGCATAGTTTTAGTCGGAATAGGTAGAAAAGATTGCAAACGCCTCAATGAGCTTATAGCCGCATATGTCTTTTTACTCAGTTCTTTTAGATGATTAGTCCATGCCAAGTTTGGGTCTAAGTATATGCCTAGATTCTTTACAGAGGTACAGTAAGGTATTATAGAAGTACTATACGCGACAGAAGGAAGATTTTTCCAGTCAATTCTCGATATCATATTGGTGCTACCTATGACAATGGCTTGCGACTTACTAGGATTAATTTTGAGTCCATAGGATTTACTCCATTGATATATTGTTGCTAAGTCATTGTTAGTGTTTATCACGGCAGAAGAAAGATTATAGATTTATAAAATATAAAAGTCACGTACTATTAGTTCTTTCCATTAAAACTTCATAACGCGTATTCCAACGTACTTTACCTATTGAATAAAGAAAAGGATAGCAAGCGCGAGCATCGTCGCGTGTATAGCTAATCCTTAAATAAATATAGTATCAAATGTTTTTGAAAAAAAAACCTGTTTATCGTCTTCTTTAAATATTTAATATATGTGTGTAGGTTAGGTATAAATTTGAAGTTGAAAACTATAGTGTTTGCGTTGCGTTGCGTGTGCTGTTCGTCTTAAGTATCCATTTGAATAATTCATTCTCAATTTCATTTCATTGCCGACAAACTTTAGACTCAGCATTCGTAAATACTTAAATTTGAAATTCACAGCCACATTTTACAGCTGTCTCGTCGTTTCATTGCTCAGTTTTTGTATAAAGTTGAATTCATTATTAGTTTGTTTTTTATAATTATTCGTAGTTAGTTATAGTACTGTGTTAAATTAATCGTTACAAATGCCGTTTAAACATTACAATTGTAACGCAAAAATTACTTCATGTGATAACTTTTTAAAGTCTCTTTGTCTGTTATTAAAACTGTTAGTTTCAAATATGAAAAAAAAAAAATTAAAAACACATTTTTTTATGAAGAAACAATTATAATGTCACACTGTTTCTGTAATTTATGATAGCAGTAGATTCGTTTACGTAAGGGACAGTTTTTTGGTTAACAATATCACTGAAGGTAGCTCATTAGTACGATTTGGTATCTTCAAATTAAAAAAAAAACGTTATACATAATTTCAGCCTAATTGCGAAACTACAATTAACGAAAAAACTACAGACTCTAATTAGGAACCCTGGGGTTTGTATATTTCTAGTTCATACTGTGCTTTTAACTGGATCGAGTAGTAATTAAATAATAAAACAAGTACATTATTAGTATTTTTGGATTAGTATCGCCCCACATCACACGTCGCTCACAAGCTCGTCAGCTAAACAAGCCGAAACATGTTGATACTCAAGTTGATAAACTGGAAATTAGTATAATGTCATTAACTAGCGTATTGTCTTTGATTAAGGTTTGATCGAATTTCAAGCAACAGGGTTATTAAAGTTACGCTTAGCGGATTTTGTGCGATAACTATTGTTACTAAAATACTCGACTAAGTTAGTAGTTTAGTGCGAGTTTAAAATTAATGTAACATTAAGCAAACATATATCTTTATTTTTTATTATTTTGGTTTTAGAAACTTAAAAAAAGTTTCAATCTAAAAAGTATTTATTGCAGAATAATACAGAATAAAAATGAAAATATAACAACTTTTCGCGCGAATATCTATGCAGTTCTTTGTTATTTATTTAGATATCTATACAGATATATTTCTTTGCTGCATCGTTAACATTTACAACACTGCCTTTGTGGAACTCATTTATTATTTTCTGTATTTTCATGTCGGTTCCGAATATATTTTAAAGCTTTGTCTGTTCATCATTTTCTTGAATAATATAGTCTGATTTTCTGAGATGGTGGTTCAAAATACTATCTAAAAGCGCGTTTTATTTTATTTTTCGATTGAAAAGAAACGAGTTTATTTCCATGTTTTAATACTTTATCTCATTTGCCTTATTTTTTATAATTTTTTTGAATTGAATTTTAATCAATTGTATTATTATAAATATAAAATCAAAAAAATAATGATAAAGAAGTTTATTCGATTCATAATTTGATCAACGAAACGCTTTGTACGCCAAATAAATAAATATTAAAATTTCATTTCATTAATAAAACAGTGCAGTGATGCATTACGTAAAATATGAATTATTATTAACACATGTAGCTGCGTAAATTCATTTAATATTTCATTTACATTTTTTTAAAAGCATATTTCGCAATATTGACAGAAAGATACGAATTGAAATTAAATTGAATGAATTACGTGAAATGAATTCAATTTCATGAACTTCAATCGTTTTAAATATCACGTTTATTAATCAAAGTTAAATATTTGCTTTCAATGTTCGCTGGACTTTGTTTTTAATGTATACCGCGGTGAGTTTAATAATGGCTTCAAATGTATTTAATGATCATTGGGTATAAAAGGGTACCTATACAAAATTAAAATCAAACTGTCCCTTACACATGTAATCCTGTTTTATCTGTATGTATATATTAACATCCACGGGCTCTTAATTCCCCGTGCCCTTTTTGTTATACATCATATAATTTATGTATGCTTATCCGCGTGCGCTTTACATCAGGCTTCAGATCAGCAGTCCTAAGACTGACTAGAAAAGCAAAGACGTAGTACTACACTGATGGTTTATTATATATATATATATATATATATATATATATATATATATATATATATATATATATATATATATATATATATATATATATATACAGCCCGGTCGAGCCGTCGAAATATATAATTCTTTCAGTTTGTTTGCTTTCTTCCCTTGTTCTATATCTCATATCTAAGTACACACACTGTGCTAATTACATCCTTACTAGCAGCCCCTGCTGCGCCCGGGGTATGTATTTGTATTTAAACCTTCCTCGAATTTAAAAATTTGTGCAGTATTTTTTGAACTTATCGCAAACAGACAGACAGACGAGGCGGAGGACTTTGTTTTATAATATGTAGTGATTATAATAAAAATTCATGCTAATATACATATTACATAAACACTACACTTTACACACTACAAGTTATTACAACTTCTTTTTCTTCAACATGTTGATCACAGCCCTCGCGACCGATATGTAGGGATTGTGGATGGGCATCATGAGGCTGTATTCCAGAATGTTTTTTATCGAGGCATCTATCGTTCGGCCGATGAACACGCCAATTACGTCGTCACCGATATTGGCGTACTAGACACAAGTGTTTGTGTGCCTAGTGACCGCCACTACCACATGTAGCACGCTGTCTTGTTTTTGAAGCCTCCCGGTCTTTATCTGAACAATGATGACCTCGCTGTCTGTCCGTGTCGGTCTGTCCTTGCGCTTCGTGGGTGGTCATGACGCGGGATCGGACCGGATTCGCATCTTTGGTCCAAGAGGAGTTTTTATCTTGCGTTATAGACCTACAGCCATTGTTATTTGCGCGATAGTAAACCTATATCCGCTCAAAAAGTCGATGATGGGGTTGGACGAATAGATGTTTTTGTTAAAATTTTATTTAGTTTTACACCACGGAGTATCTGTTCTGTGTCTTTTTTCATAATCTTTAAATTATTAAGGATTTTAAGCATTTTTGAATAATTACTCAAAGTTAATGAGAAGCTACCATTGGTTTCGAATCCGGATTCTGCTGGGACTGCGGGGGTTTTGGAATAATCTCCAACCCTTGTTCTATATTGAAAAGAGGCATTTGACAAGCATTGGGACGTTTACACTTTTACAAACTAATTCGGTTCAGTTCATAATTAAATGGTTCTAATAAAAAAATAGAACTGGTGATAATTTCTCATTTTGTGAATTTCTATGAGTGTACTTATTTCACACTTTCCAACCCATTGAATAACGTCTTTGAAATCTATCCGCAATTTGAACTTTCCCGTTCAAAATCGGCGCCTCGTAACTTTGTCGAACTTAATACTTATCTCGTTTAAGTGTCTATCGTGATCCATTTCAAATTAATGCTTGGTTGGGCTCGTGATGTATTCATCTACTTTGTTAGTTAATTTCGAATTAGGAAAATAATATTTAAATGATGAATAAATTTTAGTTTGAAAATAATCTTTTAAAACCGATGAAAGCAAAATGACGTTAACAATTAAGGGCTTACAATTTATAAATTAGTAGGTAGTGAGGTTAATTGCTCCTAAACATGAATAAGTGAGTGTTCACTAATTTCAAGTGAATATTAACTTTTTATGTTTATCGTGTTTTTATTCACTTTAATGTGAGAATCATACGATGCAGAATTAGTGACTATTCAATGTATGAAAATGTGAATATCCGAGTACACTGATTTGATAATTTGTATGTGTATTAGTGTAATTAACTCATATGCAGAAAATACAGCTTCTCTAATGTAATTAATGAAAATTTCACTGATTCATGTTTAAAGAGTACCCAAAGATCACGAACGGAAACTTAATACTGATACTCCGTTTACTAAATATTTTTTTCAAATTTCCGTTTTACTTATTTAATGTTAATACTAGTTAAATTGGTTAAATTTCGTTTATGCTCCGGTTTTTTCCGACTTAATGTGTCATTTTTAAACCATAAGCCACGGAATTCACTTGAATAAATATTATTTACATAAAAGAATTTTTTCATATTCGATAGGCGTTTGAAATAAAATAAATAATCCCTGAGATTATCGCGTTCGAATGAGTGAATCTCGCAGTATAAATTTCTAAATGTATTGTAAATAATTTTGAAATAAGTCGTTTCCGATCATAAAGTCTTCATCTTGACGCGTTGCCAGCGAATATACTCCACCTGTTGTCGGATCGTTCGCTCGAGTGAAGGTTTTTTTATTAAATTTATTTGTGACAAAACATCAAGGTATCGAGTTGTAAGTAATATCCTTGAAAGATTTAATTTGTTTCAATTTATAAATGAACGAAAAAGCGTAAACGATAGCGGAGTTTTAAAAATCTTTTTTAATGTTTCTTTTTTTATACAAATCTTTGAAATTTATATTTTGTAGTTTTAATTTTTTGTACTTTTGTCAGTTTTGACTGAGTAACATCGATTATTTGACGAATGTCACGTATAATGGAGAAGCAAGGAATTTATATCATAACTGGAACGCTCACCTAATAAAATTGTATATTCAAATATACACCTTGCAATAACTGTCATAAGGTTGACATTTGTTTCCAATATGTAAAGTGAAAAATCTTTCCGAACATTTCGTTGACTACTGGTATTTTGTCTCTTTCTTACGAGTTGCCTGGTGGTATGGATTCACCATGATAGAAAGAGATGCAATCCCTCTCTTAGAAACGTTTTTTGAGTGCACGTGCGTATTCCAGTTTGTATATAAATTCCTTGCCCTTACCAACGATAAAATACTTATATAAGTTTATTTGTAACTGATATATTATGTCGAACCATTAACAGAGTCGTTCCTACGAGTAAATTCTCCACTACATATGGCTTGCTTAGTTTATTATTATTATAGTTAGATTGTATGTGTGTTTACGTGCGTGCATTCATGCGTGTTTGCATTCATGCGTCTCACTATTTGAAAGGTATATTATTCCGATCGGATGGAGGCTATAAAATGTCAAGCTACGACTCGTGTTACGAGTCGTAGCTTGACATTTTATCAACCGCTCAAACCGCAATCCTATTAGCAATCCAGTTATAGTAAATAAAACTAGATATAAATTTCTTTAATGAAAATTCACCCTTTTAATTGCTTCATTATAAATTATCGTCAAAGCATTTTCGCACAAAACCAGACGGTTGACTGAATTAATTCATTCATAAAGCGACATGTGATACTACTAAAGTACGTACTTTAGTAGTATCACATTAGTAGTATTACATTAAATTTTAGGTTTATATTTTCTTCGACCATCGAAAATTGAGTTATATTATTTATTAGATTGTACGTTATGTATGTAAATTATTATGTTCCTATGTTTCAGAATATCAGTTATACTTTATATGCTATCAACCAAATTAAAACAGTCTCACAGTTTCGCATAGGTCTCCCTATAGGAGAAGGGTTAGCGCTTCCTCCACGCTGCAACTCTGCGTTTTGTTGGACAATTTCCCTACCGAAAGTAATAATCGTTATCAGACGTTTATGATAAATATCGGGAGCCGATTCCCGTACTCCTCGAGACACGGTGTGGTATCCACAATACAAGCACCCACCAGGAAAAAACACTCACTAGCAACATTGTAAAATTATCACGCTTGATATTCGTACGAAAATCAAGCGTGTGCTAGTTCTGCTTTATGTATGTCGATCATGTTAAACTCATTTAAGTTTCGTATATCACTTTATTATTAACACCCGAAGATTATTAAATTTACAGTAATACAAGAGAACACTAACTTCTTGTATTTAGTTTCAGCAAAGTTTCACACTTGCGAGACGAAGCTTTGTCTGGAATGTTTCACTTGACAATATAATCTGTAGGTGTCTTTTTGAAGGAAACATTGTAGCGTGAAGATAACTCGAGTTACATCTGCAACTGCAACTCGACAAGTTGTTTTCAAGCTACGTTCATTTGATCATCTGTCTCTATTAAAGCTGCTCTTAAGAAACTTTAAATATCTGGCTTAGTACTTATATAAGAGTACACTTATATATATGGAAGTTGTGGATTAGTACTGAATTTAACTGAATTAACCTGTAAATAATATTATTAATATATTCTTTATTTCTCTTTAAAACATTTTTACAATTTTAGTTTACAATGGAAGTTGGCAGGGGTGAAGTTATCTCTAAAAGAGATCTCTACCAGTCTACCCATACAATACATCCCACTGCTGGGCAAAGGCCTTTCTCAATATGGGAAAAGGAGAGCTTAATCTATCACGCTGCTCCACTGCCTGTCGGTGGATAATAATTTACCTACCTGTCTATGATAACAACGCTTCGCACCGCACCGCCAGTCACGGTATAGTGTCGCCCTGCGTCACGCTGCAAAGCCGTGGTCATGTGGCCGACACCACTCCAGTTAAAACATTTTTCAATATATGAAATGTTTGTGTATACAAATGTAAATTATTATACACGACAAAGCTTTGGCTTAGTGGTGCGGTGGTTTCAAACGGAGTAATCACAGACCCTATTTCAATGCCTTTTATATCGCGCCTTATAGACTTCGCTAAAGACGAATCTTTGAGATGATTTTCTCTGTGGCGAGAATCTTGCGGTTTCTTTTAAAGAAACTAATCGGTCTTTTATAAAAAGTTTAATTTCATAGTTAGTTCTTTATGGTTTATGATATATCTTTTTTTACTTATAAATAAAAACATACCGTAATTATTTGACTAAATAATCTATACAGTTTTATTTGTGTTTTTGATTACTACTCTGTATGTTTCAAGGCGTTATTCATCAAATCGCAGTACAAGTAAAACTGTACGACAGTTTCTGAAATTTACTCGTACAGTTAAAATATACTCAGCATATAATATTAACACAAATTCTAATTTCCCGTATAAATTATCTAAAATACTTTTATTAAATATTATACACTCAAATATTACCTTGTAGTGTACACGTGAATCAAGTTATTTTAAAGCAAAGTTGATAATCTCAAATAGATATTTTATTTCAATTACCTTGAATTACGTAATAAGCCATGCCTAATAACTTGGAGTTACATAATATGTTACAAATTGAACAGTTTTTATGTGAGAAAAAAAAACATTAAAAGTCAACAATAACGAAATTTTTGTCGAGAATGAAATTACATCTGTTTCATAGCGCACAGTTAACAATAATTTTTATTAATAATTATCCGTATTGAAGAAAAAGCTTTTACTAACATAATACGAAAATAAATTAGTCTATCCGTCAGTCTTTCTGTCTGCCGCTGAACAAGATGAAAACTGACATAAATAAAGCCTAAGTAAATCATATGAATATATAGATGAAACCACGTGACAAGTATTTCGCAATAAATACAACCTTATATTAAAACGTCACTTCCCACGATATCAAACTGTTGAAAATAAATTACGTAGTTGTGAGCGTCGGCAATATCACTAACGTTCTCGAATCACGCGAGGACCTGTGAAGTGTTTTCGGAATTTTTCCGCTTCGATGTAAAAGGAATATAAAATATTAACGTCTGGATACAGTCACTTATCAGAGATGCTGCTTTGACTCGCGGTGCGTGATATGATATTTTCTATTAACATTTTTATGAAAAGATTCGTATCTCCATTGTGTTGTGTGAGTTATTTATCGTAACGACTCGAGGTATTTCGTTTATTAATATTTAAGTTTATGCGCAAGTTAGACGTACCGCAATGTTTCGTTTGCGTTGATGTTGAATAATTGAATTAGTTGATGTAATATATAAACCAATAAAACAAATGTTAACTGATCTTCATTAACTTGTCCGGCCTGTTGGCGCAGTTCGCAGTGACTGCTTTCGATTCCTGAATTGTGGATTTGATTACCGCCCGAGTCTGGGTGTAATATGAAATATATATTTATATATGTATTATTTATATGGATAATATATTTAAAAATATATTCATATCTGCCGTGTGTGTTGAAAAAAAAAACTCATATTTTTTATTGTCTGTATTTTATTTATTTCACAATTATTTAAAATATAGCAACTGTCTAATATTTGCCACAGCTTGACATTAAGCGTTTGTTACATTTTGACGCCCTTTTGATGACAACGTCAGAGGTACTGAAGGGGTCACGTTATAATAATCAATTGATACTCTTGTTTAATAATAAAGTATTTAAAAAAAAAACGTAAATAGTTCGTATTAATAAATGCTAATAAAATTCTAAGTAGAAGCGATTGTTAGTAAACAATTGTTACAGGCTTGGCAGAGGACAATATAACAAATAATTATACTGGATGACGGTGTACATATACTATATCTGGACAAATGACTAAATTTATAATTATTAAATAATGTACTGAGATTTTTTAAAACAGTAACTGTTGAGTTTCATCTCGGTTCTTCCCCGCCGAATCTACATTTCGAATCCGGTGGTAGTTTCAAATTACTATTTAGATTATCGGAATAAAGTAAATTTGATCGGTCGGTTCTTTAATAGATACATTATAGATCCTGAGAATAACGCGTTCAAACAAAACTTGATACATTTTTATGTATACATCACACTTAAACTCGGTACCAGTTTTACTTCTACGATATATTTTTTCTCGTTCGGCGTCTACCTCGAGTTTCGCATTGCGGTTTTTCCGCCAACAGTCGTGCGAACATCTCACGACTTATCTGAGGAAGAGTAATTTTCTTCGCTGTAATCGCTCGGAAAATTGTGATAATTCATACTGATTCAGCGTTTCTGAGATGTCTCAACTTTCCGTTGACAAAAAATCGACTGAGCGATATTTCTTTATATTTTTTGGCGTTTTTTACTAGGGAAACCCATGATACTTAGGTTAAAAATATTACATATATATGACGATCACAAATATCTGTGGGCCTGTTTTACCACTGTTGAAGCCTATCAGTAACTTTTGTACCTGATAAACTTATTATTATCAGCGACCGGTGAAGCAGGCCTTAATTTTTTTTCTTGATGATTACGTACACGTCACTAGTGTACCAACTTAATTAAAGCTCAACGAAAAGGTAGAGCAGACTTTGAATGCTATAAATGATATAAAAAGTGAAAAATTGTCTTTTAACATGTCGTTTATCTACAACAGTTTTAAAGATTCATTATTACAAATTTAGAAATCCTTCACGTATAAAGTAAAACACATTAAAGAAAAATGCATGTTTTTGAGGAAATTTCGAGATACATATGTACATGTACATCTGTAAACCTGAAGCTTCTTAATGAAAGGCTAGTCGTAACTGACTGGATAAATCCAGTCAGTTGCTCTGACAACTGCGCTAACTCGTAGATAGATCTAACAATAATTAATATATAAAAACACTGTTATTTCAATATTGCTTGCTGTTTGCTAGCCTGGCGGCCGCAATATGCTACTCACTACTTAAGACTAGAGCGTATACAAAATCGTTTTATGTGGCACTTATCATACGCAGAGGGTATCGCCAAAAGACTGGTATCTTATGATAGTAGAATCGAATATTTTAACATGATGACTCTGGAAAACAGAAGAAATCTACTGAACTTGATGTTTGATGTTTTGATGTCGTGTTTACTTTAATATGGTTGTACATTTAGGAATGTAGTCTATAATAAAATTAATATTTTAACGTATCATAAATGTAACAACTGCTAGTAAACCTTAATAAATAAATAAATTGCTTATTTACAACTTAAATAGACTGCAGTAAATTATTTACAGAACGTAATAGTTTATATTCAGCTGTGTGTATCACTATCACCGAACTGTTTCAGGGTAAAAGAACAAATATAGTCTAGGTAAACGTAATATACTCAATCGCCGCCCGAGGACATATTGTACCGGCAATGCGAGATCTGTACGTATATTATATCTGTATCTCTTTCCTCACAGGAATAATTTCGTTTTATTTATCCGAAACTTTTATAAGCCACAATAAGGTCCTTTTCTTACAGCAAACTCTTTTATTGAAACGGGTAATAAAATTTCGTACGTTTTTGAGTTGAAAAATATTTTAATTTAAGTTGATTTTTTTATAAAATACTAGAAATCCACTGCGCAATACTGTCAATAAAAATATATTACTATAAAAAATTGCACCACCAAACTCGCTACAAATTCTGAAGGATTTTTTGCAAATAGTATTAAACGAGGATTTTTTGTAAATAGTATTAAAAGTGGACGTTTTTAATGTCCGTATCACGTTTCGTAGGTTTTACTGGCTCTTGTTATTTGACATGTTTACTATATTGGTGTCGCGAATATCGATCGCTTACCGCTTCGGCTAGGTTACGTTATATTTTGAATTGAAACTAGATTATAACAAAAAAATATAACGCTAGATGTAGAAAGAAATAGTAAAAGTACCGCAGTCTCTTGTAAAGTCCACCAAAAACATTCCATTTTATCATCCATTATATAAGATACTATGAAAATAAACAAATATTATTATTTCTTTCAAGTTGTGCCAACCCTAACATCAATCCAACCTCAACATCAAATCTGGTGCCCACGTTGTTGTGCCCAGTTTGTTGCTTATAACATATTACTCTGTACAATATTATTTTTAGTTATTTATGTCTCTCCAACAAAAGATACTCACGTTAATCGCCTCTCTCTATCCATTAATTGAGGTTCTGAGACAAACCATCCTCATTTGTCTGTCCGTCGTGTGAACAGAAAGACAGTAACAAAATGATACATATTATATACGGATATATGAGCTACGGACTTCTGTACGTTGTAGGTATATAGATCTCTATCAACCTCTTTGGGTCTGTATAAACCACTTTGGGAAATACTGACTTAAGATGTACAATGCCTTCCGACAGCTGTCGTTTTCACTTGCCATTCAAGTGCGTCTTGTGCTTGTATTTATAACCGTGTGCTCTTAGGTAAGTAAGTTTTTGTATTACTGCTATCCAAACCCAAATACAGAAATATAAAATGTTTAGTTAAATTTCAGAGTGGCATAAATTGACGTTACCATAAATTTTAACAATCCCAATATTATTTTTATTTCAGTAAAATATCAAAGTTCTTTTCGCAAGGTGCTGTATCTCCGTAATCAATATGGAATCGTACTAAAGATGCTTAACTAAAAAATAAAAATATATTTAACTAAACATTTTATCTCTTTCTTCGTTTATTATATAAAATATTATGTCATTCTTAATTTTACTAAATAAATCTCCTTTCATGATTTTATATTTGTTGAGGTTTGTCATTACTTCAAAAGATATAACGGACATACAAAACAAAACACCATTACGTTACAGAAATATCATTTTAAAAGAATATTAGATCGTATTTACTGTTTTTGCAAGAAATATATTTTTCTCAAATAAAAATCTTAGAAATAAATCTTTTATAAGAATATTTCGTACACGTCAACGTTTTCTTTTGTTGTCATTTTTCGACGAAATTGTACTCGTCGTGAGATCGTACACTCGTCTGATGTGGAGTTAGTCGTAACATACCTGCCGATTTATCGCTGACGCGACGATAATTCTTTATAAAGAGCTTTTGAGCTTTGACACGATATCAAAGAAACGATTATGTTTTATTTTTTTGATGTATGTCTATTGAGTTTTATTTGTTATAAGAATAAAAGCATATATAAACGTTATTTAATTCTATTATTAGGAGTTAGTTTGCTTAAGGAACCTAGGGCCTTTTTTATCGGTTGCTGATAAAAAATCCTAAAATCTAAAGGTTTTAGATAGTTAAACGTATAATAGGTTCTGATATGTTTCTTTAATTTATCACCAAACTACCTATTATTAACCGACTTCAAAAAGGAGGAGGTTCTCAATTCAACTGTATTTTTTGTGTTTTACCTCATAGCTTTATACTGGTTGTAGTGATTTTAATGATTTTGCTTATATTCGAAATATGGTGCTTTGTCCTATTTAAATTTAAGCGAAATTTAATTAATATTTTTTGAGTTATCCCTAATAATGCGTATTTAATTAACTTCAACTACGTTGATGATGTTCTTATTTTATTACTTCTTGATGTAAAATGAACAAAAAAAAAAAAAACACCGGGTTGCACTCCGGGAGTGCTGGCAGAAGTGAAAACTTGAATATTAACGGTGTGCATTTTTGATATTTTTGAATGGTTAGGGATTAATTTTGCACGAATTGCTTTATCAGTGTAAAAAATACTATAATTTATGTGGTAAAATACAATATTCATTAATTGCGCTATCGTACACAAACATGACAATTTATATCAATATCAAATACCTAAATTAATAAACGATCTTCCATCTTCACTAAAAAATGAAATCACAAAAAAAATATATAAAATATAAATTAAAGCAATATTTCCTATCATTAATAAAAAATAACCTTTAAATAATATCGTTCAATGAAAATCACTCCGTGTGTATCCACAAGTTGCTGCGAGTGCATTAACGTTGTGTATTTGTTGAGAACTATTTGTTGGGGCTTGGAGGGTACTTGTTTAAAAATGTTGACTGTGTTGTTACTGTTTCCTTGTTAATTGTTATGTGCTACTAACTTTTTATTTTATATATATATATTAAGCATACGATGTCGAATGCCGGTGTGCGGATAAATCAACGATGATTTTTGTCACACCGTTAAATGCTAATGTATTTTTGGTTAAGTTTTGTTTGTAAATAAATAAAATAAAATAATAAAATAAATATTACATAAAAAATTTAACACTTCAGAGAAAGTTTATCTCTCAGAAAATTCTATCCACAATTTCAACGACACTTTCATCATTCATATATACGAAGTTGTTGGGCGAGGAATTGATTTTGTTTGAGCTGTAAATTTTCTAAATTTTAAGAAGCCCTGCATCGCACAACATTCTCTTGATCTTCATTACTTCAATTTCTTTCTTTTCCTGAGAAAAAAACAAAGAAATCATAAAATATAATAATAACAATATGAATCATATATGTATTACAATATTTAAAATATGAAATTTAATTTTTTGCATTTGCAAATCATCCAATTTCTTTTTGAACAATTCTTCTACATTTTTGTCATTTTCCTTCAAACCTTTTGTACGTTGGTAATATTTCCTTTGATTCTCACGATGTCTTTTTCTTTTTTCTTCTTCTTTTTCTTCCTTCAAATATTTTTTTCTTCAAATCTTTTTTACGCTGACGCCATGCCCTTTGGCATTCTCAGTTTTGTTCCTTTATTTTTTCTTTTCTTTCTCTGAATAACGAAGATTATTTATTATTATCTTATTTCATTTATTTTCATTCGAAATTATTTGTTTGGTAAACCTACACCGCACATGTACTTATTGTGATGTTATGAAAATATAGGTTAATGCTATAAATTATAAACATATTACAAATATTACATCTACAATGTGTAAGTACATACATATTATATATCGATACTAATAATTTCGTCAAGCGTTGCGGGAGACTCGATCGAAACCTAACCTGAATAATAAAATTATATTAATTAAAAAATTTAACTTACACCCATTGACATATTTTTTCTATGTTGACACCGGATGACATCTTGACTTTTGCAGTTTTAATTGACACGAAGTTTCGCGCAAGCGTCCTGCGCCGCCTATCTGCGTTACGAATTTTCGATCAGTGGCGTGTCCTTATTTTTTTGTTTTGGCGGGAAAAAATGTGCCTGACCACACACCCCGTCGTCCAGGGAGACAACAGGGTAGTGTGGGGCCCTCACAGGGGCGTGTCCTGACGCGAGTTTAACATTTTTTACCCATCACAAAAAATGCACAACGCCGCTAAAGAAGTTTTCACTTCAAAAATAAACTATTTAGAATGGTTCGGAAGAGCAGTGTAGTATTTCATGGTGATCCCTTTCTAGTTTGGTGATATTCTGATGAAGATCTTTGGAGACATGCAACGGAACTGACAGCAAATTTGCCACGGTTGCTGCAATCACTTTTATTTATTTATTTATCACTTCTTTATTGCACAATATATTAAAGAATTGTACAAAAGGCGGGCTTAATGCTAAAAGCATCCTCTCCTCTCCCAGCCAACTTTAGGATGTAGAAGAGCGGACGTTTGTAGGTGTGCAAAATTTGAGAGTGATAAAATTCACTTTAAAAAATGTAGTATATGCATTGTTTACACAATCACAATATAACATCACGTCAGTTGAAGTAGATTATTGTTTTATTAAAAAATTTCAATTATCTGTCAGATCTTTCAATTCGTAACCTGTATAAACAAACTTTGAAATTTTGAAACAGACCCTAAGATTTTGTCTCTTGCTGTTATACTCTTATCAACTCTCTTATAGCCTATCAGTAACTTATATGCGAGATGTATTTTATCAGCAACCGATGAAACATGCCCTTAATTTATTGTTTTTGATTCAATTGTGAAAACTTTAATTCATTCACGGGCTTGAATTATTAAATGATATTTTATTGTGCAGGTCTTGATATGTCATCTGTAAGAATCATTTGATCATAATATTATTTAAATTGAAAAGTCGTCATCAGTATATAGAGTTTATATGGAGAAGAAGTGCAGAATCCTAACATTTTTTTATAATAATGCTCAAAAAACACGTTAAATTAATTTAAAAAAAAAAACACCACACACTCTACAACACACACACATACGTACAATGTACATATATACACAAATTTTGTTTATTGTCAAAGTCTGTTGTCAACACGGTCTTAAATACAGGTCTTGCAACGAATTTTTTATCGAAATTTTTTATCACATGTTATGCGCAATCATATTTTTATGATGTTGACAATGCTGTCAATTATAGATTAGGTCGAATTTCGACCACTGGGCTATGTGCTATACATATTGTGTAACATACAAAACAGACACAAAAATAACATTGAGTTGTCAGTTTTATCATAATTTTTTTTTCAACAACGTTGTTGACAATCACAAAATTACTATAGTATTTATACGAGTTATGCTATTCATCGTAAAAAGTTCTTGCTAATGTAACAAACCTAAATCATCTTTGTTGGTAATCCAAAACAGTGTTTTTTTATATCGATAATATATAACATAATTATGTATATTTGTTGTTGAAAAATTTTTTTATAAATTTACTCTATACATTAGTGCAAATTTTACCAAATGATTCCACTTCCACTTCCACTTTCCACATTTGCACTAATATTTGAAGACATAAAAAAGAACGAACAGGACATATATTTAACATTTGTGATAGAAACATTCTCGCCAAAAAGATAATATTTATTCCCTTCACACTCTTATTATTTCGTATATTACAAGTAAATTACGTATCAAATAAAATCGTCACATCTTTTTCTTTATACGGTTAGAATGGGGGAAATCACGTTTTTTATTATCTGTGAAACATGTAACGTGTTCAGCGGAAATTCTTAGGAAAGTAAATTGTTTTAGAGCCTGTGCGCACTGCGGTGCGGCGAATTTACGGTGCGGTTTTTTAAAAGTATCATATGCATTGCGAATGCGGTCCCATTAGGGAAATGGGTTGTGGCTTTATGTTAACTAGCCGAGTCAGCAAAAATCCTTAGATATTTTATATTCGGGTAGCTGATACTGCCTTGCATAATTATTGAATTGAAACTTATCTTGTCTCAACGAGATATGATCGTAGCTAACTGAATCATATAGCGCACCTATCATTGCTACTATCATAGCGAATCGTCCGCTAACTAAATGAACGTTTGATCGAAAATACTATGACATGTACTATATATGTGGAAGAAAATCAAATAGCTACAAATATAACTATATATAAATATAGTATATATATATGTCTATATATGTATAGTATAACTATGTATACATAAATATAGTAGAATTTCCTTAAGATGTAATATTGTAAGGCGAATTCAATATTAAATAATCTTTCATGTATCGGAATAAAATCGTACGACATTCTACCGCTGTGCGCGTCGACTCTCAAAGGTGGGGCGCAGTTAATGCGATCAGGGCGATGGAGGAAATTGTTACCGCATTGATTTCTGGTGTGACGTCTTGATTGTTACTGATATTATGTCATTAGTTCACATCTGGATGTCGCTTCTCGGTAAATTTGACTTGGTTTTATATTTGATGCTAAGTGCTTGTGATGGATATGAATAAATTGGTAGTTTTTTGTAACGTGTTGTACCTATCTAGGATTCGTCAACTGAACTAAATTGAATCAGCCTGTAAGTTTCCCACTGTCGGGCAAAGGCCTCTTCTCCATGTAGGAGAAGGGTTGGAGCTTAAACCACCACGCTGCTCCACTGCGCGTTGGCGGATAATTTTCCTACCATGAGTCTATCTTTACCAGGTGTCTATGAGTTATCATAGACACTTGGTAAAGATTAGATGAGGTTGTTAAACCGGGATCGACAGCTTTCCGTGCTCTCCGAGATACGGTGGGAAGACCCACAAGGACATACACCCAGACCGGAATCAAATATTTGCACGAATAAAAATATCTGCCCCGTGTGGAAATCGAACCCGCGACCGCCGGCGTTTTGGCGACAGCTTGCAACACTATACCAGAACGATTGTCAGATTCGCTGAGTTTGATGTATATTTGTTATGATTTCGGACATACACTGGCTGTATGAATTAACTGACCATGCACATTTATAAGTTCACACACACATATAACTACGCCATATGTGTTGAACGATCTGTTATACTTGTAAGAAAATTTTTAAAATTAATCAGTGATTTCAAATAAGCGTTGTCAGAAAAAAAAAAAAAAAAAAAAACAGAAAGTCAATTTAACTTCAGCAGAACTAACTACGAACTTTCCTTTTTTGCAGGTAAACATTAATTATCGGTAAAGGCTGAACTATCGACGTTGGAACCATTGAGCTATGGAACATTGGAACTGTGTAACTATACAACATTAATTGCAACTTTGGAACGTGTTGCGTGGCGTTTGACGGTCCCTCGTTTGACTATTATTACGTTAGCAAGACGAGTTAATGCTTTTGACAGTTTCAAAATTAATTTTTAACTCACTTTTAATTAAACGAAATGGTTTGATACATAAAAGGACTCGTTTTGAAGATTTAATTAAATGAAAAACTTTGCTGTAACAATTTACGTGAATCGATTTCGATTTAGAAAATAATTTATTTGGAAACGAGATCGAGAATGTTTTAATTTTACGTTTTAAAATCTGTCATAGATTAGATTAGATCTAGTTTTCTAGGAAAGGTGTCAAAGATAATAATGACTAAAAATTTATCTCAAATTGTGACATAAGCTCCTAAGAGAAGAAAATTTTAACTAAGATAATTTTCTTATTTAAACGAGCATTACATAACTAAATGATATTTATTAAATTATCGTGATACAAATTTCCATTAAAATCTATATATATTTCTATGTGCGTAATAATGAATGTATATATGTGATATTTTTGTTTGTAATTCTTTTTTTTTTGCCTTAATATTACCTGGAAGAAATCGCGGAGTTAGAGATAAGTCCGCCTTTTGCAACTGATCAACTTGGTTATTATTTTTGTTTCTTTATGTTGTTACTTTTTGTACTGGTATGCAAAAAGGTATAATAAATAAATGTATAAGTGTATAAAATAACTTAAAAAGTCAGTTATTAGACAATTCTATTATGTCTATAGGAAAGTTATAACATAAACTCACCTAGTTAAACTTACAGGAAGTTCGTGTTCTCAATCTAACTATTGTTTACGTTAAAATTATCAACAATTCAATTTATCAGATCATAAAAGGTCATATTTTAAACAAGCTTCAACGAGGCTTCGTTAAGTTTTAAGGTAAGTTTAGACTGTTATAATTATAGTCGCGCGTTCTGTGGTATTAACGGGTCAAAGTTTATTTACAGTTGATTGAAAATCTAAACATAAATAGTTTTCACAAGAATTAAGTTTCCTTAACTAAAATCTGAATCATTATTGTACAAATTATTTTTAGAACCTACTATGTTTCGTATGTAATTATAGTCCCGCGCCTCTTTACCATTTAAATTAATTTTTGGTAGTTCGTAAATGTTAGGACATACTTAAAAAAATTCATCAAAAAATGTCGACAATATTATTTAAAACATTTACGTTGTTTTTAAAAAAAATCTAAATTTTTTTTTTTGCAAAAAGACAGTTTCACGGCTTAAAAATGCTTAGATAGCGACTTTAGTCTGTTATTCTAGTCTAGTATATAAAAGTTTGTTTTATGTATTTTATATTAAATAAATATACGCCCCTTTTCAATGACGCCGTCGTCGTATTCACCGGTTCAATGACAGTAATTATTGTGGGCACTAATGGCTCCTCCGAATACCTAAACACTATATTCAACGCTGATTACATCGTATGACGATCTCTCGTTATCACTTTTACAATATAATTTTATTTAAAACTGTTAATGCACTGTTGGAAGTTCCGCTCAGTGGACGAAAACGAATATACTAAACTGAACTGTATTAAGACAGTGTGTAAACATCCCACTGCTGGGTACAGGTATTCTTTTCGTATAGGAGATGGGTTGGATGTTAATCCGCTAAGCCACTCCACTGGGTTGGGAGTTGTGGGAAGGTAGATGGAAAAAGTATAAAAAGTTAACCAGTTGCTTCTAAATTCAAAATATCACAAGATGCTCTTGTATAATGAAAACTTAAGTCTTAAGACGCTGGCACGTGCCGCATATTGGTAAAGTTTTTTATTTTATGTATTTTTTAGTTCGCCAATCTTTGTGAATATGTGACGTAGATTGAATTTCTTTTAAAATATTCGACGATATCGGAAAGTTATTAGTATGTGTTGTATGTACTTTAATATTGGGAGAACAGATGTTAGTGTTGCCATCACCCGTATTAATTTTTTATAGATTTTTTTTATATTAACCAAATTTTAAAAATGTTTTTATTTTTTATTACCCGACTGCGACAGAAGGAGGGTTATGTTTTTCGAGTGTATGTATGTATGTATGTATGTATGTATATATGTATGTATGTATGTATGTATGTATGTATGTATGTCCATTTCTTTGGCACGCCCTACAGCCCAAACGGCTGGACGGTTTTTGACAAATGAGGTGTCGTTGTATTTGTCTAAATTGTAGTAGTGACATAGGCTATATAAATTTACAAAATGGCGCCCGCAAATAACGGAATGAGGGAGGGGAGTTGAATTTTTTTTCTTACTGTAGCAATATGGGTATCAAATGAAAGCTAGTAAATTGTTTTATTCTTTTTAGTTTATAATAAGAGTATTTTACGCAGTCGGGTTTTTTTATACTAATACACAATTACTTGTTATTATTTTTCGTTAGCATTTATTATACAATTAACCATTCGATTTTGGCCTGTTATTTTTTAGAAAAAAAAAGAAATATTTAAATCAAAGTGATTTCAAATTTCATTAGTTATAAATTATTTTTTTAATAAATAACGAATTCGTTTAGGTCGACCTCGAACCCTGATCGTCGTTATCAGTGTAACCTTTACACTGTAAAACCAGAACGGTCGGCTACGCCTGTTAATATATATATATATATATATATATATATATATATATATATATATATATATATATACAATATTATTATAAATAATAAGAGTAAAGAAAGTTGGTAAAGTTTGTGTCTCTTCAAGTTACACAAAACAATTTTCCTTTGAAGCGAACCGTGTTCTATCGACGAGCGACGAATAAAAACAAAACACGAGTTCGGAAACTTCGTTAAATATTTTAACCTCTCTAACAAAGAGCCGTTCGAACTCGAAGCCTTTCCTTATTTGATTGTTTTTAAATCTACCGAAATCTTTGATTGGTTCATTGGAAGAGAATTATAAAAGAAACAAGACATTATTTGTATTTCAATGAGATGTATAGTACCCTATTTTAGGGTCGTACTGTATAGATAAAAGAGTAACTATTTTTCGCCGGTTCTTCTCAGCAGAATCTACATTCCGAATCGATGTTAGCTTCAAATAACTGTAATTAAATAATCAATAACTACTCTGTAGAACAACTCATTCAAAAGTGCTTCTGAAGGGTACTTGAATAACGAAATTTTTCATTTTGATATGTTGTATATTATTTAATAGTGACAGTATTTTTAAAACTGTCTCAAATATTTTATGTTCTTATTGATTGATTACAAATGAAACAGATAAACATATATGTATTTCGTCTCTATAATTTTTTTCTTTATTCTTCCTCTAAAGAAATAATAAAAGATAAAATTCTATGCGATTAAAAAAAAATAGGTTAAAGAAAAATATTTTTTTTTTATAAAATAAAAATATTTTATAGATGTTTATATATACGTATACAATATATGTCTTAGAGTCCGATTTAATAAATACCGAAAAAAAATTCTTCTTTCATTTGTAACTCATTTATTTTATGGAAATTTTAAGTGCCTACCGTTTTCTATGTTCCCACAGATGATTTATCCTGAAAGAGCTATGTGAACGACTGATAGACAGACATCAATAGTCTTAATTATATATATAATAGGATACTGGTAGTAAAAACTTAACGCGATTATTCATTGAACCGATAGCGGAGTAAAATATTGTTAGTTTTGTATAGTAAAGAGATTTGCTCTTTAGATATTCTAGTGAAGGGAGCGTATGGAGAGTTCCGTGCATCTCATGCATATTCATATGTCGTGAATTCGTTTTTTTTTTAGGCGCACATACTCGTAGGTAAGTGTTGAGTGTGGAAATATTGGCTTCGGTTTCGCTTCGGAACATTTTAGAGGTTTAGGAGAATTTCGATGTAGTAGTGGAAAAGAGTTTTTGACGTTTTTCGTCGTGAATATCATGATAAAGTACGGAAATCTGGATGCGAGTTCAATTCGCGCTTGTTTAACTAAAAACGTGCTGGCAAAGGCAAAAATCGTACACAGGTAGGCTTTTTAGTAAAATTACCTCGGCCAGAAGACTTTTAGCTTATGTTCGGAGTTCAAGGGAAATTTCGAAGAAATTCGCAATGAATATCCATCAAACCACAATGGAGCGGAGTAGTAAATTTAATTTTCCCTGACAAGAATAGAGATAGGGATAGCTACAACTTTATTCACATTGATATAATAATACCAACATACTTGTATATTGAGTTATAATAGATAAAGCGTTTTCCTAACCTTCCTAGGTTACACAAATATTTCTTCTAAGTGTATGTTGTGATTTTTTTTTAATGCTGGGAAATGTATTTACGCATCCCACCGCGGAGAGGCGGCGGGTATGTGGGACAAGTGCATGTTGTGACCTGGCCGTTTGTGTTGTGTGTTGTGTGTTTTCCAGACAGTGGATTTCATCATTTGAGGGTCGTTGTATGTAAGACGTTTGTTAAAAAAATTACCACAAAGGTCGTCCGATGTGAAAAGTATCTAAAGCCAACGTAAGTAAAGCCATAGTGCATGATTACTTGATTAGTAATAAATATTATTGATATTATTGTTAGAAACTCGTATAATTATAATAAATGCACGCCTCATATCCAAAGACCCATCCAATAACAAGTCTTAATATATTTTGCAATAAACTGAACTCAGAAACAGCCTGCCAAGTGTGGCGAGAATTGGCAAAAAGGGATTTTTGGTTAGGCCTAAGTTCAGCAGTGGACACCCGACGGCTGATGTAGTGTGGTAAACTTAATAAAAGAACTGTTTATTAGGGAGTCATATTTTAATTTTATGGTGCTGATTGCGCAAAGATTACAGTAGTTCAGTGTTATAAAAGATGACGGTGAAACATAAACATTGCGTACAGTAGATAAAAGGTAATGCGTTCCGTAGCCTTAACAACAAGAGATCCTTGTCTGGAGACACACCCGGTACAAACAGAAACGCTCATACCAAAACGCACAGTGTATGATATGCATTTTTATACTTTTGATTTTAAAAATTGTACCTATAATAAGAAACTAAATTGTTTAAAGCGTTGACTTCCTATACAATCAAATAAAATAAGACAAATTTTTTTAAACCGTTATTATTAATAGTCAGTTACTGTAACCACTACGTTAATGCGTCAAATTGTATTGATATAAAGTTATTAACAATATTAATATATAAAAAAATAATATAATTATATATTAACAATAATAAAAGTTTGTAAGTTTGCTGGTTTGATTAGATTCTAAATCCGATTTCTAAAATTCAATTTGCAATAGCAATCCTAGTTATTATAGAAGGTTATTGGCTAAAATACAGCATGCTGTGACTCAAATTGCTGAGGCGGTAACCATAAATTTATTTGCTAGTATATACCGCATGAGTTTATCGTCTTATCAAACGAAAAATCAATCATAAAACAGTCGGTAATAAAACAAAAAATTATTGAAACTAACTAAACGTGTTCCTAAGTGCAATCTCCTTGACTCATAAAGCAAGTGGATTTTTATTAAAATCTAAAGATAAGAGCGCCACTGAAAGTATTTTCCATTAAAAAGGAATAAGGATCGAAGAGACTCGAACGAGCTTGCTTCCGCGTCGTCACGCGCTACGCTCGATCGCACATCTTCAGATATTTTAATACAGTAACGAATACTGAAGTAACATTTTTAATGATTTATTTTTACAAATAAGAATGGAAAAAATAAATAATAAATAAAATGACAAAGATCTGTCGTTGTGCGTTTATCACGGAATAACAACTGGATAGATTTCAATTAAGTCTTCTAGTTTTATTTCTTATACTTGCCCATGTCTAAAAAATATACGTATTACCGATACCCTTTTTTAATATAAAGTTATAAATGTTTTACATTTTTACGTCCGAACTTTTTGATATCTTTTCTTTTTCAACGCAGACGACTTTGCGGGTATCAGCTAGTTTATTATAAATTATGTTTTTACTGTACGAACAATAAGTATTATTATACGAGTATTAACATATTTTTACAACAACTAACAAGATGGTGATGGGCATCAGCGTCACCATAACCTGCCACAACACACTGCGCTTAAAAACCCGTGGTCATTCCGTCCTGAGGTCGTTGGGGGAGGCTTACGATCAGTAGGTAGTGTACATTTATTGGCTAATATGATGATATTTTTACAGACTGTTTTAGTCTCAAATAATAGTTTTATTTCTGAAAAATTTAATCAAATTTTATTAGATATTACTACAACGAAATCGCGATATTATAATTTAAATTTATATTGTTTTAATTATTATTGTATATTATTTTAATTATAAACTTTAAAAACAAATCGTTACTTATAGTAATAAATAATACATCGTTAAAGAGTTATAAAGAGGTTTCACGAGGTATTTGAAACATAATATGAATATAACACTTATTACATTGTTGTTCTATGAGTTCGTTAAAGACCCTCTCGTAATAAGAGGGCTCGTTAGGACACGGATGGGGTTGGGGGGGGGGGGTGTAGAGAAGGGAACATCCTTTGTTTGTAATCATCACGGGACCCGTACTGTACCCGGCAGCGTATTTTAATTGCTACCTTGGAATTAATATGAATATGCCTGTGAAATGCACCTGTTTATATAATAAATTGTTATCGTTGACTCAGTTGTGTGAAATGTGATTATGCTTTATATACATATGCTAAAACATACATAACACAGCTTCATTCTAGCGATTTACATGGTATAGTAACGCCACCTACTGTCAGCTTTGCACGATAGCTTAATTTTTTTTAATGTCGATAACACAGTTTCGGTCGAGGCGGGTCACATGCCTGTTCTAATATTGCTTAAAGAATTACCACGTCTGGTGATTTATCATTTCGCTGTTCAGGGTTTTGTTCAATCTTCATAATACTATGTAATATCGAAAGGGTGAAGAACTTTAATTGTTAAGTTCGTTTGATTTTCAATTTGTTTTATTCACATACAAGACATTTCGTATGTTTTATTTACTAATATTACCCTTACTGACCCTTACTTGAAGATAAAAGTAAATGGCCGACTATATAGTAGTAACAGAGAACACGCAAAACTCCATTGTGTATTGAAAGATAATTTCTCTATCATGAGTAACGGTTGCTATCAGATGTCCATGAAAACAACCGGGAACGACGGATTTACGTGCTCACCGAGGCACAGTGGGCAGACCTGTAAGGACATACACCCAGACCAAAAACAAATATAAAAATGCAAATCGGCTCCGAGCGAAACTTGAACCCGTGACTGCTGGCGTTAAGACACGTACCACTACACTAGAACGGTAGTCAAAGTCTAGTTAACAATAATTATTATAATAATCTGTGAGAGCGTTTTTTGCTATTATTAGTCGATCGCGTGCGACCGAAGATTAATCGCCGCTAAGTACAGTAAACCTGAACGTATCGACTGTTCAACAAACTGTTATTTCAAGTAAATTGTTTACAAAGCTCCGTCATTGTTTGCTGTTAACTACGGAATTTGCTGAAAATAATTCGATTGTGTAACAATGATTTTAATATATTTTTAATGAAAAATGAATGAATGATGGAAATATATGTAGTTTATGTCCCACGTAACACGCGATATAATCCATGCCAAACTGACACAGTTAAAGGCCATTTAATAAAGTAATAAAATAACTATTTGCAAAAGATCAACTCGCCCTTGTCCACGCAATTAACTTCATCAATATACACACGTAATGAATCGTTCGATAGTTGTCGTGTTGTCGTCCATTACGACGAGTGCTAGCGAGTGCTGACGAGAGCTCTCGTGAAGCGTAGTTTCATTTCATTTTGATAACGGTTGAGTTGCGCTTTTATAAGAGCTTACACTGCAGTGTAATTTGCGGTATGTTTTCTTTATTCGGAATGAGAAAATTCAAAGACACAGTACGCGGTCTTAAAGTTTTTGTAAGTTGCTTTCTACGTAAGCGTTACGCGTCGTAACGCTACGCAACGCTACGCAACGTTACGCAACGCGGCGCTATGCGGATGTATAAAATAGTCACAATAGCACATAAACAAAACACACTAACGTACGAACATAGTTTACTTGTCAAATGTGTGCTAACATCACTAACTCTTAATTAATTATTTATACGAATCCCCTATGGACGCAATGACTGTTAATAAATATATAATATTATTATTTATATTATATAAATGTTAGTATTTAATAAAACATTTTGCAACGGTCAAAAATCAGTTAACGTCTAACTTTATTTTTATATTTTATCCGTAGTACTAGTATATAGTATTTACTTAAAGGCATTAAGTGTGTCGTACTCGTACTTGATAAGCTTTTATGATTGTTAAGATAATAAAGATGGTGTTGTTAAGCTAGAAAAATTTACTTACGGCGAGTTGCACGAAACCGTCGCTAACTTTCCGTTAGTTAAGTTGCAATTAATCTTAAAATTAGTTGATCTTATGATTAATTTAAAGCTGTTGGAATTAATCATCCGTTAGATAGGTCTTTAATTAAACTAAATTTTTTTGTTAACTTAATCAGATGTAGGTTTCGTGCAACAGATAATCACGATTCTTGTGATTAAATTAGTTTAATAAACACTTAATTTTAAAATTTGTTTCGTGCAACTCGGCGTTAGACAAGTTCGATCGTTCTTGTGTAGTGGTGCGTGTAGTCGCCTTAAAGCCAGTAGCGGGTTCGATTTCCGCTCGGGGCAGATATTTGTATTTGTACAGATATTTGTTTCTGGTCTGGGTGTGTGTCCTTGAGGGTCTCCCCACCGTGCCTCGGAGAGCACGTAAGACCCTCGGTCCCGGTTGTTATCATACACATCTGACCATTACTCGTGGTAAGAGAATTATCCGCCAACCTGCAGTGGAGCAGCGTGGTGGATTAAGCTCCAACCCTTCTATATATAGAAGAGGCCTTTGCCCATCTTTGTTAAGCTTAAGGTATATTTAAGGCTTAAGATACTTAAATAGGCTATTAGTGTGATTTAAATCCTAAAGGATAGTACCTAATATTCACTGGAATCAGATCTTCAGAATTAACTGGAACCAGAACAGAAAACAGAACAGTCAATTCGAGGTCAATACAGCTTTACCTAGTTAGGCAGGTAAGCAGCGCCGAATGAACAAAGGCACTAGTGTCGAGAGCGGATTCCCGCCAATCAATCGACGGCCATGTTGAGTTCGTTCAAAAATGTCGAAACTTCCGGAACTCTATGAATATTTTACTGTCTGAAATTTGTTGCTGATCGAGTCTTTTATTCGATTACGTAATTAAATTTGAACCTGTTGTGTTTCATTGATGAAACAGTTATTTTCATCTTTTTTTTTCTATTCTAACTTGGCTTAGTAAAATAAACATTGTCGTTGATTATGTGGTGAGTACTGACAAAGCTCACCCCTCCCACAAACATTTTATTATATGATTTTCCATTGTACGAGAAACTTTCTGATGTAGCGGTGCAAGAAATTGCTTTAACACCCTATTCGATTCCCGCTCGAGGCAGATATTTGCATTTACATAAATATTTATTTCTGTCTGGATGTATGTCCTTATGAATTATGTGGATCTGCCCAACGTGCCTCGAAGGGCACGTATGGCCATCGGTGCCTGTTGTTATCATAGACGATCGTTACACGTGCAAATTGAGTTTTAACCCTTCGGATACGGATAGCCTGTTGGCTAGATTTTTCGGCTTAGTTTTGTTCAGTTACATTGTACAAAATTCAATACATTTGAAACTCCAAAATTTTTTTAAAGTTATAAAAAATAATTATTATTTTCAACATTTATTATTTAAATTTTTCAAAATTAAATACGAATTTATATCTAAAATACCTGAGATATTTCTCAGAGCTCTCGTGTTACGTAATTTCATAGGGGAGTTTAATTCCTACGCTAATATTTGAGGAATTAATCCTTGCTTATTATAGAACCGTCTGCTTAACTCTCGTGAGTCTAATATAATATTTTATAACCTTTGACCTTTAAATTTTCTCAATTATTGGAATTTTTAGTTCAAAAAGGTTTTTCAGGTATCAAGGACTGACCTGAAATGAAGCAGTTGAGAACTCTATGAGCAATAGGAGTGAGTTGAAACTGACACCTTGTTCTACTAGGGGTTGGTGGATAATTTCTCTATATCTGAAACCATCACTCAGAATTGGGTTGGGCCGACGGTCTTACGTGCTTTACGTGCTTTTCAAAGCGGGGTATTGAGACCCATTAGAACACACACACCTAGACGAGAATGAAAATATCTGCTCCGAACGGGAATCAAACACACAACCATCGGCGTTAGAGCAAATTCTCGCTCCACTACACATGAACGGTTGTTATTAATTATAATGTCATTATTTATCTCAAATTAAAAATGTTTCAAGTTATCTAACGTCGCGCCCGGAATAAAACAGTAATGGCTGTAAATACAAAATGTTCCAGGATAAATATTTAATCCGTGGTCTCAAAGGCAAGAACAAACACAATTTAAAAGATATCATGCAAAGCTACGGGATTTAGCGGATCTTTTGCAAATTTCTAAAAAGTCGTCTGTACAAGAAAATTAATTTATTTTTCATCCTCACAACTCGAAGATCTTACGTCTGATGACTATTTAATGGATGACTTTACAGATACGTGTCCCACTGGATATCATTATAAGATTTAGTACATTAGAAATAAGTTTTTATAATAACTCGCTTATATCGAAGATGTTGTTATTATTTAAATAAAAGACACCTGTTAAGATTGTCCCAAGTAAGCCCTAGGGCCATTTTCGTGTTAATAAATGAAATATATATAGTCAAAGTCAAAGTCAAAATATTTTATTCAGCATAAAATTATTACAATTATTTACTGAACGTAATGAGTCTCCCACCAGTTCGGAAAGAAGAAGCCTCTGACCTGAGAAGAACTGGCGAAAGAAACTCAGCGGGACTAATACTTATTTTTTTTTTTTACGTAATGGTGTTTTATTCCAATATATATACTCGTAAATTTTTACTCTCTCACTCCACTACTTACTACTCCTAAAACGACGACACATACACTCTTTGCTCAGTGAAATGAAAAAGGCGCTGGATTTTAAAAAAGTCATATACCTATATATACAGACATTCTCTGTTCTGGTGTATCTTTCTTTTTTTCATCTTGTATGGTATATGATGGATGTTTGACAGTATTTTGATTTTCGAGGTTATTTCTTTCTTTTCATCCTCTATCCCTCTTTATGTTTATTTTCATATCCATATTGGTTGATGTGCCGTGTGGTTGTGTTATGTGGTATTGGTTATGTGCCGTGTGGTTGCCGGCTTAGAATAGCGCCACTCCGAGTCGACCCGTGGAGATCGTAAGAGGCGATCGAAGGGATAAATATACCAGGAGATGGGCAGCAGCGTCTTCCTGAGGACTATTAAACCTACTGCGGTCACCAACACGCACTTGCCAAGCGTGGTGACTATGGCAGAAACCCCCATAATAATGAACATCACAAATAAACCACGGCCCCCAGTCCCCGGCAGCTCCGTTATTCCTGGCTCTGGCAGCGGTCACGGTAACGGCGGAGCAGGGGGTGCTAAGAATCTCCGGCAGAGATCGCGCTGCCACAAACGACGACTCTTGCACCTGGCAACATACAATACCAGGACACTGAGGACCGACGACAAGATCCGTGAGCTGGAAGACGAGATAGACAAGTTAAACTGGAGTGTCGTGGGATTATCCGAAGTCCGAAGACAGGGGGAGGACACGATAATCCTAAACTCCGGTAACTTGTTCTATCACCGGGAGGGCGAACATCTGTCCCAAGGTGGTGTCGGGTTCCTCGTCCACAGGTCCCTCGTCAACAACGTGACGGAAGTCGGGAGCGTGTCAGCAAGGGTAGCGTACCTTATACTCAGAATATCCAAGCGATATTCGCTGAAGGTCATACAGGTTTACGCACCGACCTCGGCACACCCCGACGATGAGGTTGAAGTTATGTATGTGGACGTAAGTAGGGCCATGCGTAACTCCAAGACTCATTTCACGGTGGTGATGGGGGACTTCAACGCAAGACTGGGTGCGCGAGACGGCGACGAGCTGAAGGTGGGGCCCTTTGGTATCGGGCAACGGAACCACCGTGGCCACTTGCTGGCTAACTTCTTGGAGAAGGAGGACTTCTATATGATGAACTCCTTCTTCAAGAAGAAGCCACAGCGCAGGTGGACTTGGATCAGTCCCAATGGTTCCGTAAAAAGTGAGATAGACTTCATTTTGGCAGACAAACCGCACATATTCAATGATGTCTCTGTGATCAGCAGGGTTAAAACCGGAAGCGATCACCGGATGGTCAGAGGCACATTGAATATCAATGTCAAGCTGGAACGGTCACGCCTGATGAAGTCTACGCTCCGACCCACACCTGCCCAGATCCAGGACTCCGAGGCCTTTCAGCTGGAACTCCGCAATCGTTTCGCGTGCCTAGAAACATGCAGTTCAGTGGACGAGTATAACACCAGTATGGTAGACACTGTCCACGAGGTTGGGTCTAAGTATTTCAAGGCCCCCTCCAGTGGTAAACCTCAAGTTCTCTCAGAACATACTCTCGGTCTTATGAGGGAGAGGCGGGAACTATGTGTGCAGTCTCCAACCTCAATGTCGAAGTACCGACTGCTCAACAAACAGATCTCTCAGAGTAGGCGACGCGATTTGCGTGTTTATAACACCAATCGTGTAAAAAACACGATCGAGCGGAACAAAGGCTCGAAAGTGTTCGCAAGAGATCTGGAGGTTGGGCAAAGTCAGTTGACGAGGTTGAAGACCGACTCTGGCACCATAGTTACGTCTAAGCCCGAAGTTCTGAGAGAAATTGAGAGGTACTACGGACAGTTGTATACCTCCTCAAGAGCTCCCGTTCCCAAGGCGGTGAACGACAAGCGAGCCAAATTAACCCGGCACTATACCGAAGATATCCCGGACGTCAGTCTGTACGAAATTAGGGGGGCACTCAAACAGCTTAAGAACAACAAAGCTCCGGGGGATGACGGAATCACAACCGAGCTGCTGAAAGCGGGCGGCAAACCCGTCCTAGTAGCGCTCCAGCAATTGTTTGATTCCGTCATCAACACTGGAAGTACCCCGGAGGCGTGGAGCAGAAGCGTGGTGGTACTGTTCTTCAAGAAGGGGGATAAAACCCAGCTGAAGAACTACAGGCCCATCGCGCTTCTGAGCCACGTTTATAAGCTGTTTTCGAGGGTCCTTACTAATCGTTTAACGCGCAGACTAGACGACTTCCAGCCTCCCGAACAAGCCGGTTTCCGAAAAGGCTATAGTACCATAGACCATATACATACGCTTCGGCAGGTTATACAAAAGACCGAGGAGTATAACCTGCCGCTTTGCGTAGCGTATGTGGACTATGAGAAGGCCTTCGATTCTATCGAGACCTGGGCGGTGCTCGAGTCTCTTCAGCGGTGCCAGATCGACTATCGGTACATCGAGGCGTTGAAGTGTGTATACAATGCCGCCACCATGAAAGTCCGAGTACACGACAGCAGTACGAACCCCATCCATGTGCAGCGCGGCGTACGGCAGGGGGATGTCATCTCCCCAAAACTCTTTACCGCTGCACTGGAAGACGTGTTCAAGCTGATGGAGTGGAAAGGGCGTGGTATTAACATCAACGGCGAACACCTCTCACACCTCCGATTTGCCGATGACATAGTGATCCTGGCGGAGTCGCTGGAGGAACTCGGCATTATGCTCAGCGACCTCAATAGTGCCTCACAACGGGTGGGTCTTAAGATGAACATGGACAAGACGAAAATCATGTCTAACGTCCATGTCACACCCGTACCAGTGGTTGTCGACGGCACTGCTCTCGAAGTTGTAGACGAGTACGTTTACCTGGGACAAACGATCCGAATGGGTAAGTCCAACTTCGAGAGGGAGGTCACTCGAAGAATCCAACTCGGCTGGGCAGCGTTCGGGAGACTACGACACGTCTTGACGTCTGATATACCTCAGTGCCTGAAGTCGAAAGTTTTCGAGCAATGTGTGTTGCCAGTGATGACCTATGGTGCCGAGACGTGGTCTTTTACTGTGGGCCTAATCCACAAGCTCAGAGTCGCTCAGAGGGCAATGGAGAGAGCTATGCTCGGTATTTCTCTACGTGACAAAGTCAGAAATGATGAAATCCGTAGAAGAACGAAGGTAACCGACATAGCGCTCAAAGTTTGCAAATTGAAGTGGCAATGGGCTGGCCACATCGTTCGCAGGACTGACAACCGATGGGGAAAGAAGGTCCTTGAATGGCGACCACGTTTAGGTAAAAGGAGCACAGGCCGCCCTCCTACCAGGTGGACTGACGACCTGAAGAAGACAGCGGGAAACCGTTGGATTCAGAGGGCCCAGGACCGGGTGGAGTGGCGTCGATTAGGGGAGGCCCATGTCCAGCAGTGGACTACCAAGGGCTGAAAAGAAGAAGAAGAAGAAGATTGGTTGATGTACTGTAACATTTTCAACGATATTTGAAATCGTCATCTCATACCGATATTCACGTTAGACAATAAAATTCACTTACAGAGGTCTATTTATACGAATAACTGTTATCGGAAATTTGAATATCAATTACGTCATCTCGATTCAGGTAGAGGGTCAGAATAATATGAGTTATTTCAAAATCATTGACTTGTTTTTATTTGAAACTGTAATAATTGGAACTATTTTCGTATTTATTATATAATTGGAAAGATAGATTATTCAGAAGTAGCATAGGCTATAAAACAACACGCTATGACTCTAGAGTATCAAATTTAATCGCTGGTGAAATCGCATAACAATACTCTGTGTATTTAATAAAATAAAATTCATGGCGCAGTTTTGTATAGAGGAATGCTATTTTTTTTTGTACATATCTATGAAAATTGTTTTAGAAAGAACATCAAAGAACTCATCAGAGATCAGAAATCTCCGTAAAAAATATATCTCCTTAATCAGGAGAATAATGTTCGCAATGGCTGACTTGGAGTAACGTCATATTATTTTATCACTTTTTAAACTTGATTACATTACATTATGTCATATAATTTTATACATTATTATTTTGTGTTATATATTATTATATTATATCAATTGTATTACTTTTTATTGTACACCGACACACTATATTTTCTTGCATATACCAAGGTTGATTGGTAGAAAATGCATTAGCGAAAGCCAACCTTTTGTAAACACTTGTATTAGTGTATTTATAGTACAATAAATAATTTAAATAAATAAATACATAATAATAATTCAAGTATTAAATATGAAGCAGAACATACATTGAAAGCTATTTTTCCTTCTTTTAAACGACAACCAGAACAAATTTATACTGTCCGAAATCAGTTTGTACAAACAAATTGATGCAAAAGATGGAGCGTTGTTTTCGCAGATAACTTGAAAATAT
This sequence comes from Euphydryas editha, assembly GCA_036937285.1. NCBI lineage: Eukaryota > Metazoa > Arthropoda > Insecta > Lepidoptera > Nymphalidae > Euphydryas > Euphydryas editha. Next base: position 20,131,553 of record JAUPFZ010000014.1, read on the forward strand.
CCTTCGAGAAAATTTACGACCTGATCTCGATCTAGCGAGAGATAATGGCAACTACGAGGCAATCGTGTAATCGAGACTCCTGCATTCCAGTTGATTGAATGTTAAGACAAAGTTTCCCTGGATCGTATTAGTGGTACATCGACTGTTGATAGTTTCATGGTCTAAGAGTGAACTATGTTGAGTAGATAGATTGTAACCCTGTTACTTTCTTTAGTTATTATTATTCGCATATTTCCTGATTCCGTAGGAATTTTAGGGTGCCACCAAATCGTTGGATGTCCACTGCTGAACATAGGTTTCCCCCATCATTTCTGGGGGAGTCAGCTAATACTTGCCACGCTTAGCAGACGGGTTGGTGTACAGTTGTTCGAACCACTATTGCCTTAGTCTCCTCTTACACCTCGGCAAGAAAGATGTCGGGACTATTCTTCTCTGCCGGTCACCGCCTTAACTAATTTCAAAGTAAATAAATTTGTCGTGCACACCAACCAGGATGGTGATAGGCTGCTGCCTATATTTTATAACAGCGTCTATATAGCAACGTCACCATATCCTGCTATAATACATTGTGCTCGCCAACCCGCCAGCCAAGCTTGGCGAGTATTGGCAATCACACCCCGTGATAAGGGAGGCCTACGTCCAGTAGTGGAAATAACGGTGGTGTGGTGGTGCTGCTGGTAGGCTATTTTTTAATGAATTTTAACGATATCTCCAGTAGTTTTTGCGTGAAAGAGTAACAAACCTCCATCTATCCTACCACACAAACTAACATAAAGTAAGGATTGGCAGGGTTAATCAGTAGTAAAATTGGACCGACAATTCTCTGCGAATTGTTCGTGCCAAATTTCAATCTTTTGTGATATAAATATTGGCAAGAGTTTGAGACTAAATTCGATGTATTTTTCAGTCCTTTCGTATTTTTTTTAATTTTAATAATAAAGTAACGTTCGATTCACGAACGTATCTCAATAAATAGCACTCTACGGCCCACAAGGGACTCACCAATTCGTTCGTTTTCAGCCTAACAACTGAGCCCTTCTAATGAGCTGAGCTTTTATCCGACCCAGATGTACTGCTATGATATTTTATAATTCGTTATCTTACCTTTTCATCCGATGAAAATAAATTAACTATGTCTTTATCCCTATTTGTTGTTTAAATTGAGTTAAAGGTAGCGAAAAGCGAAGTGAAAGCGTCCGCAAAAGAAACTTGAGGCTACCATATTTTAAAACGGAACTATATCAATAGGACTCCGCTATCCCTCCGTCTGAATATTAAATACAAAACCACGTTTATTTTCAGTGTTTTTGTTGAAGTTTTTTAAAATTGTAAGATGGAACGGAATCCTTTGTTGCAAGCGTGATTCTTACATAGCCGTTTTTTTTTTTTGCAAATTATATTATATTTCATGATTGAAAAATCGATAAAGATCTGAGAATTGTATGTTGCTTATATCTATACAAATAATAAATCTGTTAAAACCTCCGTTTTATTAATACATTATATATCATCAAGAATAAATTTCAATAGCGCGTTTTTTTTTTGTATCAGCGCCATCTCTTATCGTGTTGTTCTCTGTTCACGTATCACGTAAAAAGTACAAAACCAATGTAAATAACTTTAATACATAAAAATTAAACATAACTCACAGTATAATTTAGTTTTTGTTTCATTGTAATTAAATTTAAAAATAAATATTTAAGAAAATAGAAATAGGTACCTACGCCGTCAACGCCATCTGGTCTAAGGAATCTTAAAAACTCACAAAACTTATTTTTGAGTTATTATTTTGTTAAACTTAAAAGTTTACTAAATATGTCGGATAGGAATAGAAATCGTTTCAGTATTTTAGATAAACATCATTTTCAATTAATATAGGTACTATTATGTTAAATCTCATTAAATATAAAAACGATATTCTACCATTATACGATAGATAATGGCGCATGTAGGTGATAAAAAATATAAATTTATAATTTTTAAAATTTTAGTTAAATACCCGTGCGAAGCCGGGGCGGACCGCTAGTTTCTCATATATCGTGTGTTATATGTAGCTTAGAAGTCGTTCCTTATAGTATGTCCAGCTTTGGTTTGTTTACTGGTTAAATTAATATAATTGTACATATTTTGATTAATAATATATAATAGAAAATTTACTAAGAAAACACCCTTCTTCTATATGGAGAAGTGGCTTCGCTCGGCAGTGAGTTGTTCAAAGGCTGATACAGTACAGTACAGTAAGAAAACAAGTGGAGAAAGGGTCTTAACTGTTGAAGAGGGTACATTTATTTATAACATGTGTTTTGCATATTATTATCGTTTTATGATATTCAGTGCCTTTTTCTAACTCTATAATATTAAATTTATTTAATATACATATTCTATATTGAATGTTACAATGTAATTTGTTTATTTTGGTAATGTCTGGCGCCGTTTCAGTTTGAATGGATGGCATGACGAAAGAAAAGCACTGTTTCCTAACAGCAGATGCAGCATGTGCTGAGTAACGGCTTTTTAGGGACTAGTATTATAAATTTACTTTCAGTTATATCAGTCACTAAACCAATAATAAAAATAAAAATAATTTTTTCTATGCAATGTCATTGTAGATACTTATTATATAATATAATTTATCACGTTAAGCCGCGGCTGGTCGCGACCATGGTCCATGTAACTGAATCGAAATACCGGCAATTAATGAACAACAGATATACGTAATTATTATTACATTCTAATTTATATATAAAATAACATTTTAATACACGAAGTAAGCTTTAAAACATTAATGGTTATTATATATTTTAATATAAAATTTTATCTATTTCAATAAACTAAACGCGTAACAATTTTAATAACCCATTTTAGTCGAGTTTTAGCACTCTTGATAATATTGTAGTTCTCTCAGATAATAAACCGATGTTAATATCAAAGGGTTCTCCTGAAACGACTGACGTAAAATTTAATGCTTCCTCAAACAACCTGCTCTGCAAAACTATTGAGTGTTGTATTTATTTTTAATACTAGCTGTTGTCCGCGGTTAAGGACGGAAACCACAGGTACCTTATAATTTTCCGGAATAAAAAGTCGCCTTGTTCTAAATAGTAAGTAAAATAAGTAAAAATTGTAGTAAGATTTAATTCGTAAAATACTTGAATTATTTGATAAATAAATTGGTTAGACCTATTTTCATTCGTGTTACATTAATTTGTATAATGTAATAAAATTTTCGTTCATTACAGTTTTAACAGCGTTGAGTTAATGATATTATTGCGTACAAATAATCAAATTATTCAGTTTCTTTATCCTAATATTTTTTTACGTAGAAAATGCAAAAGTTTTAATGAGTGATTGTTGCTCTTTCATGTGAAATCTACTGAACCTAGTAAACGAGACTTGTATATATCTGGAGTAATTAGAATAGACTCGTTTTTATCCCGAAATTCCATTTAAAATCTTTCAAAATAAATTTTGGCTTTAAGATATAATCTTTTCCAATATTATAAATACTAATAGTTCAATCAAATCAAAATATCCATTCTAGTTAACTCCTACGAAAAATATAAAGAGATAAAAGATAGAGAAACCCTGATGTAGATTTTATAGCAGCGGTAAAAAGATTGCGGAGTGCCCAATAAAACTAGGTGTAAAATGGAGAACAACAAACGAGAAGCTTCGAATAATGTCGAGTGCTCGGGATAGTTGAGTGGTCATTTTGTTCATATGATCTCTGAGTGCTCTCGTGGGGTCAATGTACTATCATTTGACTATACTCTGTCGCAGTGGTATATTTTCTGTCAATAATAGAGATTTACTCAGTTTGTTTCATTTATGACACAGTAGAGTGCATTTATTTTAGTACTCTTAGTTTGATATTAATTTCCTTCAGTATACACTCTCTCTTTCTCTGACCTGAATCTTCGACTGATCTGTTTACTTCAAGGTTGGGGCTTCGATTTAAACCTTCGACATATATGTGTTACATATATATTTATTTAAAAAAATGTAAATGTCTATATCAGTCGTCTGTTACCTAAAAAAATTAATATTATACAATATATAATAAATACGTAAATAGGATATTTAGGTACAAATATACATTACACATAAATACAAACATAAAATATATATATTGGTAGAATCAGAAGTGGAAATCACTTTAAAAAAAAACAATCATTGTTAAATACAATTGAATGATTTTGATTATTTTAACAATTTACACAATTAACCTTAAAACTAAGAAATCGAGTATCAATTACACACCAACGAATCTAAATAATAGGAACTAACGTAACGATTACTTTATTTAAAACAATTATAACAAAACTAAAGTGGCTTACGTGACCTACACGCTTAACACCGAAATAATGGGAACGTCCGTTTAGCACGAAGGACGACGGGCGAAAAAGGCTTATTGACAGTTGCGCGTCGTATTTATAGGCTTCGTTTGTGAAGATGTTCTTTTCCGCTTACAATATACAAAAATAAATTATTTGTGTAAGTTGATATAAAAAAACTATATTATATAGAATTTTTAAGACTTCCTAAAACTTTATAAATAAACGTAGAAAGGTTAAAGCAACAGCCGTACTTGGTTAAACTAGGGGAATACATTGATTGAAAATAATTCGCCAGCGCTTTATCCCACAGGTGTGATCGCAACGTTATGAATCTATCGGCTTCGGCGAGGTTGCTTTATTAGTCAATTTCAAAAAGGTATAAATTATTGAGTAAGTAAGCTGAGGGAAGATTGGAGTTATAATTTTATTAATGTACCCATACCACGTGATCCGTTCTATAGGGTATGGGGGACTCGAAGAATACGACGCTTGGTCACTTGGGGTGTTAGGTTTTCATTACGCTGTCAATATCCATTAGAGAAATCTCGCGATTTATATTCAAATATAGCCCTCAGCGTTTACCGCATTTTAAACTAACAGGCGACAAAACTACGCTACATTACCCCTACTACTACTGACTACACTATATTAAGTTTCTGTTTTCAAAAAATAATTTAAAAACATTTCTGAATTACTATGTGAAAATTTAAGGGGTAGTCTTAGCAAATATTTCGGAAGGTCACCGATGGGGGGGGGGGGGTGGAAAAATTGTAAAAAAAGGTCACGTAGTATAGGTACTTTCCCTAGCATACAGCTAATTTGAATTAATATAAGGGTGTTACGGTAGTCAGTGTGGTGTAATAAAATAGACTGCGACTCAGTGTGCAGAGCTGGCTCTCTTCCAGCCATATCACGCGTCTAGTGTGCTTTACGATTGTGAGGTAGCGTGCTCTACATAACTATACCGCTATGCATATAATAAAACCGCAGTAAAGTTTTGTTCGTGCATAAAATACTAACCATTCCTGGTAACTAACTTTACCTGTTTCCAATTCAAATCTATACTAATATTATAAAGCTGAAGAGTTTGTTTGTTTGTTTGAACGCGGTAATCTCAGGAACTACTGGTTCGAATTGAAAAATTCTTTTTGTGTTGGATAGCCATTTACCGAGGAAGGCTATAAGGCTATATAACATCACGCCACAACCAATAGGGACTAAGCAATAATAAGAAATGTCACAAAAACGGAAAAAAATAATCTTTTTTGAGAGCTTCCGTTGCGTCCTTTATTATTTCTCTTCTCGAGACATTTTTTAACTATAGTTCCACTTTTAAAGTAAATATATCATCACTCTTTTACTGAGAATTTTCGAAAAATAAAAAAAAGTTCAATAATACGTTGAACGACCCAGGAATTAAACCTGAGACTCCTTGCTCGGCAGTAACGCTTGCGACCACTCGATCAACGAGGCGGGTACCTACTTTATTTAAAAATATTTAAGTATGTTTTTCCCACAAATTAACGCGGGTGAAACCGCGAGGTATAGCTAGTTAAATATATACTTTATCCCAGTTGGCTTATCCAATCGTCATTTACAAATTGTTTTAGTTTTAAATTACTCCAACGTCGGTTTGAAATAATGTAGTAATGTCTCTATTCATAAAATTGCAATACGAAGTTCAATAGTTACTCTTTCAAAACCTGTTTTCTAAAATATAATACTAATGGATATGAGTTTATGCAAGAAAACCTACAAATAGTCGTATGGATCTTTATTATATTATAGAAATAATAATTTAGTGTAATAATATAATTCAATAGCCTTAGGGCCTGTTTTACCGATGTCTGATAAGCTTTAAGACAGATATCCGCAAAAACAATATCCAACAGATAAATAAATTTTATTTTTCTTTTTTTTTTGTTTCACCATCACACTCTACTTTGTCTCTTAAACATTGTATTCGTAACCTGTGAAACCAAAAGTCGTTATATAAGTTGAAACAAAGATATACCTTCCGCTGATAAAGTCTTTGATAGCTTATCTGTAACCAATGTGCGAAATAAACTTTGACAGGATCCAGTGACATTCGAGGCTTTAAATTTCGATAGTGGAAGCTGTCAAACTGTCAAATTAGTTAATTCTTATCAGATTAGTTGATACTTGAAACTTATTGAACTAATTTTAAGCCCCATTAAAGCGTAAAATGATGAAGCGTAAAATGATGTTTTAATGGATACTAGTGGTCGACTGATACTCTGTCTGTGCGATTTCACTTTCCCGAAACTTCGTGTTATATATTTCACTCACAATTTACCAAGGAGTTTATTCATGAAAGCGTAACAAACAAACATACTTTCGCATTTATATTTTTCAGTATTGATTACGAATTTAAAAAGAATTCTTTCATTTTAAACGAACAAAGTAACTTTACATTATTATTATATTAAAGATATGCAATTCATAGAAGTCACTGCTCAAAACTGGCCCAACTTGGCGCCCCGCCAGGATATTAGCACGCGCCTTTCTTGCTGTTTGTCGCTAAAACTTATTCCCCTTTAAAACGTTTTTAACTGCTGAATCCTCCCGCCATCTTGAACTCTCGACTCACTGTAACTTTGTCAAAAGATTTAGTTTCAATTCTGATTTATTTCCATGTTTTATGAATTATGATATTACCAAGTGCAGATTCTGAAAATATATTTAATTTTACAATTTATTGTTACTAATTTGAAAGTGTTTTGATACTGATAGGTATATATCTCCGAAATGTCTAGATTATGACTTAATAAATACATAAGTACTAAAAGAAACTTCATCTTTTTAATAAATAATTATTTGTATACTCGTACACATATACGTAATAAATTTGTAACAGTAGCATGTAACGATCTAATAATTGACCATATAGTAAAAAGCATATTATCCTTTTAAATTAACGATTGATAATCACTTTTTGTTATAGTATGCATTAAATTGGATCATTCATCATCATCATCATATCAGCCATTGGCTAGCCATCGAAGTATAATAAAAAAATAAAAATTCAAAATGCATTTCATTCTTTATTTTCTGAAGTATTCTCTAGAGAATATATTTTAAAATATCTGGAGAGAGGTAACTTGCTCGTTAGATAAAATAACTCTTGTTGTGCTTTTTAAGGCTTTATTCACGTTTAAATAGCTTACTCCGTTCTCGGTAGACTTAATATTCTTAAGGCTGACGTAGAAAATGTTAAGTTTTTCAAAACCAAATTTTTCTAGAAATTTCTTTTCATTTATATTAGAATATGAAATAGTCATTATTTAAAATTAATGTACTTATTAATTCAGTAGTTGATGACTTAGAACGTATAGGTATGGAACGTGTGCTAATAAAAGGAACCCGGCAATTGCCAGACCTGTTCTAACATGTCTATCGGATAATTTCCTCAAGTTTCTGATAGTGAAGTCTAGTCTCTACTAATTTAAAAATATTTGTTTTTTTGTTTGTTTGAAACTACTAGACCAATTTTAAAATTAGTTTTACAATAATTATGAAAATCCCAACAGAAGCTATATAATCGAATTTGGGTGAAACCACGGGGGTTTTCTACTATAGAACGTAGAAGAGGGCTTTCCTATTCACGTTAAAATTTTCCTTTAAATCTCACAATGTGTGGTCAGCCTCAAAATCATGAGACCAAACGAAAGTTAATTTCCATACAATTTCCATTACAAAGAAATTCATCCATAACATACTTTAGCTAGATATTTCGAGAGTTCTTGTTATCTGACGTCGATTAATATCTAATTGCGTCACCGCGATGTCTGGAGCTCATTTGTTTGATGATAACAAGGGTCTGCCTGTCTGATGGATTGCTCTCGGAGTTGGTAGCAATATTCTCAGCATTCGTTTGAATATATTACATTTGAAATATGGCCAAGAACAAGTCGATAAGTGCCTATCATGTTTGACGTACTCAAGGTCTATGTACAATTCATTTTTAGTAAATGAAGTACTTAGTAAATGACGTAGACGTAGAAGACGTAGTAAATGAGTAAGCGGTTCACTTATAGTTAAATTGACACCGTTACTCATTAAACTTAGAGCAGTAGAGAGGCCACAAATGCGTTGCTAGCTAAAATAAATGAAAGGAATAAGAGAGAGTCAGAGGGGATGCTTAGAATGAAAATGTGGAAGTTGGTTTTCAGGTTTTTTTACTACAAAGTAGCTACTTCTCATTGAATTTACGTCATTCATAATTTATAGAATGTAGTTGTAGTTTTATAGAATGTAGAGTATTAATTACGATAAACTATTTAGAGAGATTTAGGCGTAAAAGCGAAAGACAAACTCGAATATTCGAAATATTCAGAATCCTATGTGTATAATTATGTTGTAGAAGTTGGCTTTTGCCCGCCAAAATTTTAATATATGGAGTTGTTCTCACCCGTTCCAATTTCTCATTTCCCTTCCTCATAATAGACTAAACAAAGAGACGTCGCTATTTCGTAAATGTGGACGTATTGTCACAGAGTCCCGCGATGCGGTCGCTTCTGCTTCGCTTGTTAGCACAGGTGCTCAACTTCCAATTTTATTTTGTCTATTTATATACGAGTTCTTTTTATTAAATGAATTTGTAACCCAAATAAAAAGTTGAATGGTTTAATTTAGTAACTTTCAGAAACTTAAAGTGTTCTCTGTCATTTTTATTATTTTTCTTTTATTACTTTACGTCTCTATCTAAAAATTATTAGTCAAAGGAGTCTGAATAATTTTAATCCATATTTTATACGTTTTAGTTAAATTTTCTTCAAATTGATCGTAATTTATTTATTTGTGATTTATTATTTCAATCGGTAGAGGTTATTTCAGTAAAATATAAATGTTTTCATCGGATGGTTCTACGACGTAGTAAGAGCTACAAGATCGTAACTTTCGTAGTTAATGCTACGGCGTAGCTTTTCTTCAATATATTTAAATGAGTAAAATTCTCGTAAATATAAGAGAACAGTTCTCTTTAATTTGTTATTATTTTTATTTTGGTCTAAATTTTATTAATTGCGTTAAAGATTAATCTGTATTACTAGCATAAAAATTTGTTGTTATTTATTTTAATTTCTTAAAAATAAAAATAAACATACATAATCAATACACAAGCTTTATACACAATACTAATAATCGCTATGTTTTTATTCCTTTAATACAATTGTCTTTCAAATCAATCGAAGACAACTAAAATGTAAAAATACTGTCTTGTTTTATTTTAGGCTTTACTAAATAACATTTTTGTGTATAAAATCGAAGAACAAATTACTGGCTTAAATAATACAAATAATAAATATAGCATAATATGTTTACTATAATAAATACACGGATAAAGAAAAATAAATAGGGTCTGTATACTGTTATGGCGCAATTTCATTTATTATTTTAAATGCTGTTTAATGTAATAATTTGTGCACGGTCGGTTTTTGTATAAATAATGGAATTAATCTTAATTAATATGCTATTAAAATAAATCTTTTAAAATGTACACATTTTTTTTCGTATTTATAAATGTTTCTTAGTAAAATAATTTAAAGTTCGTAGCCCCCTAATGGCTACGAACGGCTACGAACATGTCTTTCTGAGAGCTCTTTGTTTCGATTTCTATCTCTCATTCTTTTTCCATATTTCTCTCTCTAATCTGACGTATTCCAATATTTTGTACATTAAAAAACTAGTAAATCAAATATATTTTAAAAGTTTTTTTTTAATTCAACGCAAATATTTTTTTAATTCTTTTTTTTTTTTTAATTTAAAGTAAACAAGCCGTCAATAAGTATCTTGGCGGATTAAAGTCCAACCCATATGCAGAAGAAGTTACGTTACGTTACGTTACGTATACGTTTACCAAACGTCTCAATAATATGATATCAGCAAAATTTTGAAATAGATTTGCAAATTTTACGTTGTTAAAAAATGCGAAGTACGCGTGCTTTAAGTACATGTACGTTAATTACACTGATATTATAGCTATTTGCCCTTCGACATTGTCATTACAGTCTGTAGGGCTTTCGAATAACGGCAATTACACGCGTGAGGCCGTGTGTTGTAGGTAGTTGTTTATCAGTGACTATGATCGATTTAATTGGTAATTGTACCTTTACAACCCTCGCAGAACATAGAATTACTACTGATGGAAACTTGAGCAGTTAATATATTGCCGACGGTTCTGGTGTAATGGTGCGAGTATTCACCTCAACGTTGATGGTTGCGGATTCGATTCCTGCTCGGGGCCGATATTTTTATTTTTACAAATATTTATTGAATAATATGTTCGTAGCATTTAGCTCGATTCTATTTGATTACAAATGATTACGACTCTCATAGGTTTACGTGACGTTTGTAGCTCTTTATATTTGTACTGTATCTATATAGTCTCGTGAACAAGACATTCGTAGATAATGTCGAAATATCGACCTCTACCAAAAAAAAAAAAAAAAAACATGGTAAATATCCCGTTTCAAATAATTTTAGTTTGTGGCTCTTGCTCTACATCTGTGACTATTTGGTGTAACTCGTATTTATTATATCTTATAATCTTTCTTTGTAAATATACGAAATATAACAAGTATGCTTAATTAAAAAAAAACAAAAACCCGACTGCGTAAAATACTCTTATTATAAACTAAAAAGAATAAAACAATTTACTAGCTTTCATTTGATACCCATATTGCTACAGAAAGAAAAAAAATTCAACTCCCCCCCCCCCCCCCCTCATACCGCCATTTGCGGGCGCCATTTTGAAAATTTATATAGCCTATGTCACTACTACAATATAGACAAATCCAACGACACCTCATATGTCAAAAACCGTCCAGCCGTTTGGGCTGTAGGGCGTGCCAAAGAAATGGACATACATACATACATACATACACTCGAAAAACATAACCCTCCTTCTGTCGCAGCCGGGTAAAAAGAGCACAAAATTGTATCATTACTTCCTGAAATTAGCTTAAATCTTAAAATAATGTGAACCTAACTGCTCGATTTAAACATTTTTTTTTTTAATTCAAAGCCTGTTTATCGAGAACATGAAGGGAGTTAGGTCGGTCGTCTATTCCATAATAGAGTCATATAACGTATAGTATTGTACGAGCAAGCGCGTACATTTAGGTACTTAGGTTGCATTTTTGTTGTGACCTAATTACATCACTTTAATATTTTACTTATAATATATAATTCAGTTCGTTGTCGGTCATCAAGAGTATCGCACGTAACTCAGAGTTCGCTATCGGTCATCAAGAGTACCGCGCGTAACTCACCATTCGCATTCCACCATTAAATTCATTATAGTCTAAGTTCTTTCATAATTATATATTTTAAAGTTTTATTTAATATTTTATTTATACACATTCGTACGGACACACCGTACATATTGGTCCTTCGAGTCTACCAAAAGGCGGGATCCTTGTTCGTACACGTGTTCTCGGTTCCGTCTACCGCTCTACCTATAGAGACATAGTGCATTTGAAGTGACTTTCGTGTACAACGCTACTGTTTTATCAAGAGGAATAGTGGCTAGTATTCGACACCTTACTGTGACATTAAGTTCTGCAGTGAGGATCGCCTGAGAATTAAGGATTCGGGCAAGCAGATTCCAAGTAAGATCTGTCCATTTATTTTAATTTTTATATAACTCAACGATGTCTTCGGTCGCTGATATTCTGGCTAACCAGCAGCAGCTGGCTTCGTCTATTGAGACCGTATACACCAATTTTAAGAAAGATGGTGCTAGCAGGAAGACTGCGGAATACATAAAGAAAAGGCTGGACATACTTGACAGCTTTTGGTTCGAGTATGAGGCTAACTTTACGAGACTATCGGCTAAGGAGTTAGATATTCACACTCGTGATGTTATTACTAAGGATCGGGAGAGGGTGAACGAGAGGTATGGTAACATTAAGAGTTACATCCAGAGTTGTGAGTTGGCAGCTGGGGAAAGACCGCAATCTCCCCTAGTTAAACCTCCCACGTTCGTACCGAAACCTCATGACCCTAAGCAAGGATTGAATCAAGACAATCCACAACCGAGCGGCAGTAGGGCTGCTCTACAATATTCAAGTCCGGATAGTAAGACCGTGGACTTGCTGAGAAAACAACACAGCAACTTTAAGGCCTTTCACCGGACAGTAGAAGGTATACATTTAGACTTGGTAAGTGAAAGATGGGAATTGGAAGATCTTCTCTGCACTGTCCAGTCCCGTTGGGCTGCTATCGACTCGTTACACTGGGAGCTGGACAGCGAGCTGGACGGATCCAACGAAGAGTATGAGCGTGCTTTCTCGGCCTATGAGTGTAAGTACCAGGCCATCAAGAAGGCCATTAATAAGAAAATGTGGTCAGTAGCACACATGGAAAAGTCCACGCCTCAGTTGGAGATTCCTACATTCAGCGGAAACTACAACAACTGGGTCTCATTCAAGGATTTGTTCAATGAGACTATTCATAAGAATAATTGTATCTCAAATGCCCAGAAGATGCAGTACCTCAAGTCTAAGGTAAGGGGTGAAGCTGAGAGACTTATTCAACACTTAAATATTAGCTCAGATAATTATAGCGTCTGCTGGGATATATTAAACCAGAGGTATAACAATAATAGGCTTATTTTTCAATCACATATGAACACACTTATGAACCTCCCAGTAATGCAACAACAATCAGTCGCTCTAATTAAACAAATGCATGACACAACTCAAGAATGTTTTAATGCAATAAAAAATCTGGGGGTTGACATAAGTTCCTGGGATCCTATAATTGTATATTTATTAACACAGAAATTAGATACCACATCCTATACAGATTATATGGAATTTGTCAAAAACCCGCGCGAATTGCCATCTCTCAAAGAATTTTTACAATATTTAGAGGCAAAATTTATATCATTAGAATCGTCGCATAGGAAACAAGACACCCCGAAGCAAAAAAATCCCGTCAGTAATAAAAATCAGTATCTTAGTACGCATCATAACAAATCTAACTATTATAAAACGGCATTAACCAGTAGTAAAATAATTTCCCCAGTTCTCAAGAAGAAAAGTAATTTGATCTCAAAATTAAAGTGTCCATTGTGTAGTAATGAGCATGGAATTTATTATTGCCAAAGATTTTTAGAAATGCCACCTAGCAACAGGCTGAAAACTATAACTAAATTAAATTTATGCACAAGTTGTTTATCAAGTCATCAAGGGAAGCAATGCCAATCAAATAAAGCTTGTCGCGAATGTAATAAGGCTCATAATCACCTTTTACATGAGGCATTTGCGCAATCGCATTGTTCGCACCCAGCGGAAGTCGGTCACGGCGGGGAGGGCACGAGCGCGCGCGGGGGCAACTTTGCTAATGTTAGTGAAAATGCTACCGCAGGGAAACAAGTCCAATGTAACTCGCACGTGTCAATTCAGGAGGACCCCTATGAGGTCTTACTTCCCACCGCGATGATAAAGGTGCAAGCCGTAGATGGTTCTTTTTGTATCCTTCGGGCCCTGCTGGACCAGGGCTCACAAACCAGTATTATAACCGAGCATGCAGCCCAGGTATTAAAGATTCCGAGGAAAAAGTGTAAAGGGGTTATTTCGGGTGTCGGCGACAATGAAAGCAACAGTAAGGGCATAGTCAGACTAAAATGTTCCTCTATAATAAGTGATTTTTCATTTGAAACCGATGCATTAATTATGACACAACTCATTAAAAACCTACCTAGTTACACATTCGCAAAACCGGACTGGTCATATCTCGATCACATTAAATTGGCGGACCCGGAGTTCTATAAAAGTCGCCCGGTAGATATTTTATTAGGCGCAGATATATATTCCATCGTTATCATGGATGGAATATGTAGAGTAAACTCGACCTTGCCGACCGCTCAACAGACGCAGCTTGGATGGATTTTGAGTGGCAACACGAAAACCTTTCAATGCAACGTAGTTTTACATAACATCGGAGAAATACAAAAATTTTGGTTACCATTGAAACCCGATAACAAGGAAAAATTAAGCAGTTCTAAATCAAAAGAAATAGCTCCATTTTATAACTCAGAACAAAAACTCATATTAAATAAAGTTATTATGAATAATTATGTGCAATTCATTAAGCAATATTTATCGCTCGGACATATGACACCCGCGGCCGTTGACCGTAATGCATTCCTTAAATGTTATTTACCTCATCATTGTGTCACCCGAAACGATTCTACGATAAATAAGTTACGTGTTATATTAAATACGAGTACATCAAGTAAAACGTCATCGGGCTCAAGTTTAAATGACGTTATGTTTCGGGGACCGAATCTTCAGCAAAATTTACAGAGTCTCATTTTTAAGTGGAGACAATATAAATATGCATTTACGGCCGACATAGAAAAAATGATTAAGAAAATATGGATCAGTAGTAAATATCAGAATTTGAAAATAAATATTGTACTAAGCGGAAGCGAAATTATTAAGCATACCATTGAAAATCAAAACTCACTAACTAAAGCTGTAAGAGTATTAGGGTGGATATTAAGATTCACTACAACTAAAAAGCAAGGTTATAATATAAGCATACAAGAATTAAATCAAGCTAACAATTTAATAATAAAAAATTGTCAAATTGAAAGCTTTTCTCAAGGAATTCATCGTCTAAAGCAAGGAAGTGTTAGTACGCAAAGCAAAATATTTAGTTTTAACCCTATAATAGATCATAAGGACATCTTACAAGTTGGCGGCAGGCTCAAGCATGCGAACATCGATCCCAAGATGAAGCATCCTGCCATCATCCCCTGTAACACGAGATTAGCGGAACTCATCATTGACCAAGCGCATGAGCTTACTTACTATGGGGGTGCGCGATTAACAAATGCATTTATTCGGCGAAAATACTGGCTCGTCGGCGACAATAATGATACAAAAAACCGGATTCGTTTGTGCGTTAAGTGCAGGAGACAGAATCCTGTACTTCATCAACAGATAATGGGAGACTTACCCTCAGCGCGCATAAACCCTTCGCGGCCATTCTTTCAGTGTGGTGTTGATTACATGGGACACGTAAACGTCAAATCCAGTAAGGGCCGTGGTATTAAGACCACCAAGGGATACGTAGCAGTATTTGTGTGTATGGCAACCAAGGCTGTACACTTGGAACTCGTCTCAGACTTATCAAAGTCTGCTTTCCTTGCGGAGTTGCGCAGTATGGTAGCTAGAAGAGGCGTTCCAGGCCACATATATAGTGACCAAGGAAAGAATTTCATTGGGGCCAATAACGTATTAAAACAGCAGCTGATAGAGATTAAGGAAAATCAAGAATTTAAGACAGAGATAGTCGATATAAGTATAGAATGTCACCATAATTGCCCACCTTGGCCATTCTCCAGTGGACTGTGGGAGGCTGCGGTTAGATTCTTGAAACAATCAGAGGGATGTTTAAACTCGAGCCCGCTCTGTCCCTTAACAGAAGACCCCGATGACTTGAATTTTTTAAATCCATTCCATTATTTGAGTAGTGGTCCTGTTCTAACTTTGTACGACGCAGAGGCTGATCTGAGAACTAGGTGGAATCTCACTCAAAAAATATTCAATGACATATGGAACAGGTGGCGCGAGGAATATTTAACATTACTAACCGAGCGAAGTAAATGGAGGGAACCAAAATTGAATATAAAATTAGCCGATATTGTCATTATTAAGGATGACAATCTCCCGCCGGGGAAATGGGCCTTAGGTCGCGTAGTAGAGCTACACCCTGGAAGTGACGGCTATGTAAGAGTCGTGACACTTAAAACTAAAAATGGTTTCATGAAACGACCGGTTGTCAAGCTATGCAGGCTACCCGTAAATGAAGAACAAAGTCAAAAAACCTGTAAGGAGGTAAATAAGGAACAAAATTCAATTAAATCCATTAGAAAAAATAAAACCTTTAGCTTTGCCTCTGTCGCAATATCTTTGTTATTATTTTTTATAACTATTCCAGTAAGCCATTGTTCTTATAACATTACTCATTTGCCGGCTAATAATAGTCTTTATTTTGATCGCATTAAAGACATACAAATAATTAGAGACGACTGGCGGTTAGTAGTATATTACGATACTCGACCGTATTCAGAAGGCAATAAGGCCATTGAGAAATATATGAAATACTTAGATAACATATGTGTAAAAATTCAATCGCGATCACATTGCGACGGAGTCCTGTTGCAGTTACGGCATGAGGTGAGCGAACTGCAATACTATAATAGCCTGTTAATGACTCACAATGTAAACAATAATATACGTCACAAACGCGGACTGATCAATGGGGTCGGATATATAGCAAACAGCTTATTCGGGGTCTTAGATGATCGTTTCGCTCAAAAATACGAGAGAGACATAGATCTTATTAGAAAAAATCAGAACCACTTAGCTGCGCTCTGGAAGAACCAGACTTCGGTCGTCGAAGCAGAGTTCAATCTGTTGAAACGCACTGAAGTAGTGATTGATGAAAACCATAAGTTGATTCACAAGAAACTTAACGCCATAGAAGAAGCAATTAATCAAGTGAAAACTGAAGTTCAAAATGTGTCTCTCATGAATGAATTTTTGACTACATCTATGATCGCGAACAATTTAATATTTAGTTTGAAAAACGTGCAGCAAACGCTTCTAGATGCTGTAACTAATAT
The DNA here is from genome assembly GCA_036937285.1 of Euphydryas editha. NCBI lineage: Eukaryota > Metazoa > Arthropoda > Insecta > Lepidoptera > Nymphalidae > Euphydryas > Euphydryas editha. The sequence goes on from JAUPFZ010000014.1 coordinate 20,148,554, forward strand.
TTACAGTGGAAAATTTAACTTTCATCTTCTCACGCCCGACCAACTGAGGTACGAACTGGGAGTTATCTCCGAGCAGCTTCCTAAGGACTTGTCGCTTCCGATTAAGACGTCCGACAGTCTATCAGAAATATATAATTTATTGCATGTCCGCACAAGAGTAACATCCAGATTCATAATTTTTGAAATAATGATTCCACTTATTGATGATAACTTGTATGAGATATTAAAAATTATCCCTATACCGCACCGTACAGATACCAGCAATGAGTTGGTTGTGGTACCGGTGGCCGAATACGTGGCCGTCAATCTGAAGCATGACTCATTCATACCACTTACCGAATGGGATTTAAGATCATGTTTAGAACGAAACCCGCAGTTAAGTTTATGTCACCTTAGGAAGTCAATTTACATTATTAAAGACGACCATAGTTTTTGTGAAACGATGCCACGGGAAAGGAGATGTAAAACAATCATTACGGCTTGCAAGAACCGATGGGTAGAATTAAATAACTACAATAAGTACTTTTTCTTTTGTTGTGAACCTTTGCTTATTAAACTAGTATGTAATGATCGCATCTTACCTCTACAATTGACTAACTCTGGGTTTTTTTGCATCGATGAAGGCTGCACTATAAAATCATCAGATTTCGTTGTCTTCTCACATCGACAGAAAGAGAGTAGACTCGATGTATCATATAATGTTCTATCGCCTGAGATTTCACAGATCAATAACATAATAAACATCTCCTTACCGAGTGTCTCTGTAAATTATACCTCTAACTTCACTCGTAACCATACCGCTCAGCTCCAAGATATTCAGAGAAATATCGAATTTATGAAAAATACCGAACCCTTCGCTGAAATGTCCAATCACGACATCCACCACTACGCAGCGATATACATATTGTTCGCGCTAGTGGGGCTCGGCGGAGCAGTGTGGCTGTGCAGGCGCTTCAGGTGCAGCAGCAGGCGGGAGAGCGGGGCCCCGGCCCCCTTTCCAGTGCCGGAGCGGGGTCCAGAAGCGGGCCCGGCGACTCCGGCGACCCCGGCACTCCAGTGCAGTGTACAACAAGTTCAGTGTAGTGAAGTGAAAGGTGTTTGTGATAAAAGTGCGTGTGTGTTAGTGAAAAAGACACCTAGATTTAACGTTCCTGATGGATATTTGAACACTTCTACTGTGTAATTTAGATTTTAAGAAAAATGTGCAATCATCTTGTTAATCATTACTAATCAAGAGGTGCATGTTAGTTTAAGTAAGATTGTTATATCACCTTGTAATCATCGCAGCATCTCATCTCTTCTACTAACCCTCATCTTTCCCGCCCGGGAATATGTACGAGCAAGCGCGTACATTTAGGTACTTAGGTTGCATTTTTGTTGTGACCTAATTACATCACTTTAATATTTTACTTATAATATATAATTCAGTTCGTTGTCGGTCATCAAGAGTATCGCACGTAACTCAGAGTTCGCTATCGGTCATCAAGAGTACCGCGCGTAACTCACCATTCGCATTCCACCATTAAATTCATTATAGTCTAAGTTCTTTCATAATTATATATTTTAAAGTTTTATTTAATATTTTATTTATACACATTCGTACGGACACACCGTACAAGTATATATCATGTCATATTTGCTAGTACATTAACTATATTATCCAGCGTGTCCAGTCGTGTGTAGATAATGCAGAGTTTTGGCACACGGGCGAACGATAAGGGTCCATCCGGTGGACTTCCGCTGAAAGTTAGACCGCTTTTAAAATTGTAACATGCTAACGTGGCTTTTGTCGAGCGTTTCAACTCGTTCATACTGTAAAACTTTTGAAACTAATATCGAGTTTTAAACAACGATAAATTTGTTAACTATTAGAATTTTGTAATTTTAGTTGATTATACATAAAATGGAATTTATTATATGTTTTTTTAATGTTGGTGTAGTGTTGCGAAGAGTCGCCTCAACGCTGGCGGTCGCGAGTTTGATTCCTACTTGGGGATTCCCACTTGGATTCCCAATTTATATCACAGAATTGACAAGTTCCCTTCTAACGTTTTTCGTTACTGACGAGCATAACTTTTAAGCAGTGTTAGGGTACCTGTCCATTGACGCGGTGCGAAATTGTGGAGCGGAGAAACAGAGAAATAGTAACCAATAGGATTGCATAAAATCACATCACCGCTCCAATGGTCAAGGGCTATTGGTTAATATTTCTCCGCTTTTCCACTACGCAGCCTCGCACTGCGTCAATGGGTCGGCCCCTTAGTCCGAATTTAAACTTGCGACTGTTTTTATTATGTGTAGAATACTTCTATACATCTTCCAAAGCAGACATTTTTTACCGACTCAAACTCTGAAACTCAACCAATAATGAAATTCATATACGTTCCAAACCCTGTTGATTTTAAATTTTTAAGTAACTTAGCAACAATTATAAGTTAAATCTAATATATGTCAGAACTTAGTAATAATAAGTCATATTATTCAGTTATAGTACGACTGTAATGGATTCAGCTTGTCCCGGTGTCGGTTCGAATCCCTGGCGAGCTGCCAGCGCATATTGGTCCAATTTCCAAGTTGGCACGCCTCGCCCGTAAATACGGAAGCATCGCTTGACATCCTCTGTTCAAATAACCGCTTGTAATTTTTTTGTTGTATCTAATTCGGATCGAAAAAGTGTTCACTTTTTCACTACTACCATATATTACAATACTAATACTAATGGTTAAGTTGATTTTTAGAGTTCCGTACTCAAAGGCTGTAAGGAGAAGACCATAACTAAGACTCCGATGTTTGTTCATCTGTCTGTAACAGTGCTATATAACTGGAACCGTTGTCATCTTTAAGGATACCCTAAAAAGACAATACTCGAATCAAGACAAACTTTTGTACGGATTATACGGATATTTTTTTGACGGCCGGCTGGTCGAGTGGTCAGGCAACTGGACACTCTACGCAGCGGTCGCGGGTTCGAACCCCGCCAAGTGCAGATAATCTGTATGACGAATATAGATGTCTGCACTTGGTCATGGATGTGTATTTATGTATATATGTATTTATATCTTAAATTTCTTTCCGTTCCTAGTACCTGTAACACAAGTTCTTACGAACTTACCACGGGGCTAGGTTAACGTGGTGTGATTGTTGGTTAATATTTATTTAATATTTATTTATTTATTTTTACGAGTCTTAGTCGAATCTGTAACTATTAGTACAATATACAAATGGAGAAACCACTGCGCTAACACATAGTATATTACATTAATATTAATAATAACTAGTTCTATCCAGTTCATGTGTATTCGTATCTATAATAAAATCCAGTAAACAGTATTACAGATTTGCCTTCTTAAGAGAAACTTTATTAAGAGTGGAAAAAAAAGGTATATGATATTTTTAAGATTATTATGCGACGACCGGTAGAGAAGAATAGTCCTATTCTCTTTCTTGCTGTCATAAGATGCGACTAAGGTCATAGTGGTGCGAACAACTGTACACCAACCAGGATGGTGATGGACTCAAGTTGTAAATTTCGTCCGGTAAGTCCCGTTTAAATGAAAATTTTAATTCAATTCCGAAGTGGTAAGTCCACATCAGCAAAACATATTCTGAATTTGTGTTTTTTTAAGAAAAAAAAAACCTTTCTAGTGTGGTGCGAGTAGTGGCCTTAAAGCCGGTGGTCGCGGGTTCGATTCCCGCACGGGGCATATATTAGTTAGTCTTTGTTTGTCTCCCCAACGTGCTTCGGAGAGCACGTAAAGTACGTAACGTAACTGAGACGTTTACAGGCTGGTTCATTTCAAGGCAAAAAAAATGCCTCATACCCAGCATCCAACATGTAGGTACTCGTATCAGCCATTTTTTTTTTTTTTTTTTTGACGCTGTGAAATGCGTTTACGCATCCCGCCACCCGGAGGCGACGGGTATGTGGGACTCGCTGACCGCGAAGTCAGACTACCCACTAAAACACAGCGGTGCCCTCGTCGTCGTACAGGGACGCCACGGGATCGCTGGCGCATGCCACCGTGAATACTCGTATCAGCCATGAATATATTTTCATAAAGTCATTCAGGTACCTTAAAGTTACAGTTTCATATATATAATAACTTGTGAGAAAGCTACCTACAACCATTGTTTTATCTTTAATATAATATTGTACAGAGTAATATGTTATTATACGAGTCCGTGTTTGTTCATCATAATAAGCAACAAACTGGAGCCCACGGGACGGCAGCGGCGCTTTAACCTTCAAAATGTTCCTTTCTTGATGTTAGGGTTGACACGATTTGAATAAATAATAAATATTTGTTTAATTTGTAGAATTCTTTAAGAAATGGTTTACTAAAATATTTTTTAAAACACTTGAAAAATATATGTTTAGCAGATTTTATAAGAGACTGGGGCTACTTTTTCAGTTTTTATAATACTACATCTCGCTTTCAGTTTTCATTTAGAAGATCTTTCTTTCTTTTTACACGTATCAAGCCAATTTAATACACGTCTGAAATAACATGAGCCAGTAAAATCTACGAAACGTGCCGTTGAAATTCAGCTTGGCCTTCGTTCAGTATTTTGTGTCGCGCAGTAAACTTGTAGTTTTATTTTTCATCTGGCAACCCTGGTCGAATTTAACGGCTTCACTAAGAGTAGGTAGTTTTATTATTTAGACACGGGACCGGTAAATTTCCGACATTCTGAGACCTTTTGAAAACATTGTTAATTTTAAACGCCTTTTGAACGAGCGCACCTGCTTTGGAGTAGGTTTATGTCTCTTAAATCTTGACCGCTAAGTTTTATAATCCAAAGTACTTGAAAATTCTAAGTTATTAAAGTTTAATAAGACCTACAGATGTATGAACGTCATTTCTACCCACTTTATTCACAATTTTTATACGCCTTTAATGTTGATACTAATTTAGACTGCTTAAGTTTTTCGTTTAAGTATTTACTTAGTGGTACAACATGATAATGAGGATTAGAAAAAAAGGTTTTATAACATCATTCCAACAGTTGCGCTGACCTGAACTGAAAGAGCCTGTAAAAATTCTACTGCTAGGCCTAGGTCTCTTTACTCCATATATAAGAAGGGAAGAAACGATCGTTTAAAGTTTCGATTACAACCGGACCGAAACCAGCGAGAACCATCAGGACAAACACCGAGACTAGAAACGAATATCTATATATTAACATGTTAAGTATAAACTTTTTACCCCTTTTTACGAAAATTACGCGGACGGAGTAGTATGAAATTTGGCACAGTTAAAGTTTATATGGAGAAGAAGTGCAGAATGCTCAAAAAATACATTAAATTAATTTAAAAAACACTACACACACTATGGCACACACACATATGTACAATGTACATATATACACAAATTTTGTTTATTGTCAAAGTCTGTTGTCAACACAGTCTTAAATACAGGTCTTGCAACGAATTTTTATCGAAATATATTATCACAGATCAGATCCAATGACTGCTGCATATGCTTACTATGTTATGCGTAATCATATTTTTATGATGTTGACAATGCTGTCAATTATAGATTAGGTCTAATTTCGATTACTGGGCGACCACTAGTAATCATAAACGTACTAAATTGAAAAACACTACCTACAATAAATTTACTTAAACTATATAAAGCATACTAGCTAATACTTACTACTATTATAGACGCGATAGTTTGGACGGGTATTTGTTACCAAATCAGGACAGAACGGATGCTCTACTTGTAGTCTGGAATAGCACAAGGCTACTTTTATCCTGAAAAAAATGTTTGGTTCCCTTGGGATATATTTATTTTTGTTTTTCACAAAGCTTGGAATCGACATTATTTTCATGCTTAGTAATAGTTAAGGGGTTAGAGAATGACATAGGCTTTTTTATCCTGAAAAAATGCAGGATTGTTTCGGGATAGCATATCGTAACTAAATCGTTAACAATACTCACACATCGACCATCACCACCACCACATCAAACGTGGGCGACCACTAGTTTGTATAAACTCAAATATCTGCTACGAACGAGAATCTAACCCTCGACCGTCGGTGTTAATTGTAACTTTCACCATAACGTCAGCATGGTTATAATTTCACGCAATTTTCTTATTTTAAATTAAGTAAATATGTTTGCATTAAGACTAACAGTTTCTTTATGAAGTTCGAGTCGGTTTCTTTTAAAAGTTCGCGATGTATATCAGATATATAAGGTATATACAGGTATAGGTCAAGTTTTCAGACAATACTTCGTGCAGAGCTCTGAAGAGGCGTTCAAGAGGTCGAGGAGGGTCTGAGAGGTCGCTGTTCAGATTAAAGTATTCTGAGCACGACTCCCGTGTAATCATTTGAAATATTTGCATGTTTCGTATTTACCGGAGATGAGAACATAAGCATCTGATATTTCATTGTTTACTTTCGAGAATCTGAGAGATATAACATAACGCCGCGGTTTCGCTTTTGATAAATTACATATATTAATTACCTTTTGTAATGTTTCCTTTCTTTAAAATTAAATTAATTATTATGTCTATGTTTGCAATTTAAAAATACTTGCAGATTTTTCTCTGCTTCAAATTGACTATAATATACTAGCTGGGCCTCACGGTTTCATACGCATCACATTTGACCCTAGTCTCTAAACATGAATCAGTGAAATATTCATTAATTACGTTAGTGATGCTGTATTCACTACATGTCTGTGAATGTCAACAAGTTAGTGAATACTCACTAATACACATACACATATTCAATGATCGAATCAGTGTATTCTGATATTCACATATTCATACATTGAATAGTCACTAATTCTAGTACGATTCTCCCATTGATAGAAACTGAGTAGTCACTTAAAATTAGTGAAATTCCACCGATTCATGTTTAAAGACTAGCCTGTATGTATTATTTTGGAGTAATTTAGATACCAAATGGTTTCTACGTGAAAGGGACATCTGCCCTCACAATTTTTCGCTTTTACAATATTAGTAGGACAACAGGATGAAAACGACCGCTATAAAGTCCATGCTTTAAATCTGGAAATCCAAAACGACTGGTTAAATATAGGTGAGTTCTGTATCCCCTTGGCTCTGAAATGGCGCACCTTGTCTTACGACTGGTCTCCTTCCTTAATCAAATTCTATCTAAATGCCTTCCAAATGACTTTACCTAATCAAAGTAACTTAGTACGATGGGGAAAAGCCTCTGAAAAAAGTTGTTTTGTATGTGGTGAGGTGATATGTACGGCGAAGCACTTATTGGTAGGATGCAGGGAGCTACTAGAAAGAGGTCATTACTCACGCCGTCATGACAGAGTACTTGAAATCATACGTGAGGCAGTAAGCCTTTCGGTAGCTAGAGCGCAAAAAGGATTGACCGCGAACATTAGACAAATAAACTTCGTAAAAGAGGGTTCAAGGGCAACGGCCAAGAACAAACCCTACTCAATCCTAGGAGCTGCACATGATTGGATTATTTTAATGGATACGTATGAGAAACACTATAAAATACCAGGTGATGTGGGTGTCTCGTCTTCCAGGCCAGACATATTCCTTTTCTCAAGAAGTACTATACGCATAGTACTTGTGGAGATTACCGTGCCGTGGGAAACCAATATACCTAAAGACCACGCAATGAAACAGAATAAATACTACGACCTAAGAAGCGAATTAACGAGGAACGGTTATGTAGTAAACCTATATGCTGTAGAAGTGGGAGCGAGAGGTATACCAGCTAAGTCTCTATACAATTTACTAAAGGACCTTGGATTATCTAGGACTGCGGTAAGTTCGTTATTAGAACGTACATAAGTGCAGTGAACGTGCATGCTAAAGCTGCGGCCGAAGGTTCATACCGGATTTGGCTGGCCAGGGAGAGAGGTACGGGTGAATAAGGGGAGTGTTGTCAGACGTAAAGGGGCCCCTTAACCCTGCACCCGGCTCACAAGCTCCAAGGCTCACGCGTGCTTCTCTTCCTCGGCCACACAATGGACCCGGCACCCGCACGGAGAAACCATTGAATGCTAAGAAGTTTATCTCTTTATAAAATTCCTTAAATGGGCGTTTGAAGTTTACTTAAATAGAATAAAGTTCGTTTTGCTTTGTAAAACTCGTCGTAAATTATTGTTTATAAAAAAATGGCAGCAAGCATCAGAATTTATAGTTGTATAGAATTTAATTGATATTGAAACTATTCGTTCAAAAACAAATACGAATGTTAAATCACTGAATATTAATTGAAAACTCGATAGTTATATAGACCAGTCGGCGCAGGAAGTCGACCGCAAACGATCACGCTCGCCTGATCCCGTGTGACGTATCAACAGTTTGTGATTGGATGATATTGACGACTGATTGTTTAGTCCAAACAAATGTATGCAAACAAATTTATAATGAAATCTGTGTAAATTCAATTTTGTTTGACTTATAATTGGACTTAATACAAATAAATATGTTTAACATACACACACGGTCGTCTGTCCCTAAGGTGCCGTGTTTTAGGTAACAGTCGACTGATATCCTTTTTTTTTTAAACTAAAATATATATTAATAATAAATATATAAATAAATATATGTTACACTCGGAGCGGAAATTGAACTCGCAATCCTGGAGCAGAAAATAGGGTCACTGCCAAATTAAAATAAATGTATGGATGAATTTGTTTATTCTAGTTAAACTTATTAGTGTAACATTATCACAAACACTGTGTTTCATACTTATAGTTACATCTGTAACCTTATAGGTACCCATGTGTATGACATGTTTTAAGTTTCATCTCCCTTTCAAGGAAACCGTACTTAATTACTGGATATAAAGTACTCAGGGTCTTAGCTCGTAGTAAGCACTAAAATCATGCCAAGTTTCTTTTAAATACATTTAGTAGTTTCAGCGTGACAGACAGACAAGAGAAAAATAAAAAAGTTTTAGTATCGATTATAGATATGCACAAAATTGGGTTGTCAAAAGAAATGGCTAACTAGCCATAAGACCGCCCTTTGTACTTCATATTTTGTAATTGTATAAATCTCTTGTTTGTTTATTTATTGTGTAGAAAAAAAGTGTAAATAAATAAAATTCGACCTGTTTTACTAAAGGTATACATTTTAGTAAAATAACTATACCTATCTATTTAAGTATTCTCTAAACATGAACTCTATTCACTATTTATGAATGTGAGAATTGTACCACGCAGAATTAGTGACTATTCAATGTATAAATATGTGAATATAAGAGTCCGCTGAACTGAAACTGTGTAAGTGTATTAGTAAGTATTCACTAACTTGCTTCACTAACGTAATTAATGAAAATTTCACTGATTCAAGTTTAGAGAATAGACAACCTAAAAAAAGTTTTATTTTAAAAATAATTTTTAAACTGAAATTTGTAAAGTAAACCTATTTAAGTATCCCAGTACGTATTCCAAAGCAATGTTTAGAGAACGAATTGCCGTGAAAACTTAATATACAAATTTACGTCCAGCGCCTCGGACCGGGGAACTATTCCTAAAGGAATCCGAGCGATGAAAGTTAGTTGGCTAGTGGTAAGATCAACATTACCGATGCACAGTTCCCGCTGGACTTAACAAAGCTTAGATTAACAAATACTTAGTATTTTATTTGCCTATTAAAGTTTCAAATTTCTTTATAATTGTCCGATTTTAGTTTTATTTTTATTCGTTAACATGCAAACCGTATTACAGATGTTTTTTTATATACTCGTATTATACATCTACGAGTTACGCCTAAGAGTATTCTCTAAACATAAATCAGTGGAATTTCACTAATTTTAAGTGAATACTTACTTTTTATCAATGTGAAAATCGTACCACGCATTAGTGAGTGACTATTCAATGTATGAATATTTTAATATCCATAGTCCACTGATTTGATCATTGTATGTGTATTAGGGAGTAGTCACTAATTTGTTATTGAAATTCACTGATATTTAGTGATTACAGCTTCACTACCGTGATTAATTAAAACTCCACTAATTTATCGATGGAAAGTATTATTTGTTTATTTATTAAACTTTAAAGCGCCCTAACCTTGAGTAATCAACTGTTGAGACTTATTTTATTTAATCTTTCATCTCTATTTAAAAATTAAATGTATAACTTTATTCATACTAAAAAGCAAAAGGAAACCTTATCGTAACTAGTTTCAGAAACATTACTATAAAATAGCTTTGAAATATAATATAAAATGAATTACTCATCAAAACGCTTAAAACAACTTTCAGTTCAAGCCTCAGCAAAACAATATTTAAAAAAAACAAAGTGACTCTACGCTTTAATTTCCTAAATCTTTTAAATACATTACATGTAAGCAAGTTACGGCGGAACAAAGCTATAGGGGATGGTATTGTGCGAGGTAAATTGTGTGTGAAGACGTGGCCAGCCTTCCGCTTGGTCGACATCCATTACAGCCTAAGTTGCACAAGCTACTCCCTGGAATGAGGGCGTAACGTTGTTAACTTAGAGCCGTGTGTTAGATGTACTCTATTTACGAAAGAGATCTACCATGAATTCATTCATTAGTATTATTGGCTTTTATTTGTGTCAAAATAATACGGACGATTTAATCAATGTCACGTAGGAGGAAAAAAGATCTACTATTTTAGGTGAAATATAATTAGAAACGCGCTAAGTGTTATTGACAAATCTACAAAAACTTTTACTAAGATATAGAACAAATGCTTCAAAATAAAACAGTAAAATATTTGAAATTATTGTTTCGTTATTTAGAAATGACATCAGCTTTAAACAGTTAATATTAATTTATTAATTATATGATAAGGTTAAAGTCACATGAGATAACTATTTATGCTATAAAGTGACCATTTACATAAGTTACATATGTATAACTTATTACAAAATAATTTTGAAACGGTGCGAAAATTTGTACTAATATTAGTCAAGAATTTACATATTATATAGTTAAAAGCACTACATTTCAGAAAGCTCTCCTAGAGTAGGTGACGATATAATAATTGAGACAACGGTGTGGTCCGGAGGCTGCAGGCGACTAACTGTGTTTGTTGCCTAAATTAGTTTACACGCTACGTCCAACCTGAAGAACTCATTAAGTGTAAAGGTCACATGTCACTGGGATATTAAGGTATTTTATAAATAGTTATTAATGTGTATTATTTGTCATTGCGTCCATTCTATATATATATTCTTAGGTTATCAGGGAAGTGGACATTAGGGGCCAATTAAGGTGGTATTTTGATTCATGTGTATATTTATGTACTAGCTGTGGCTCTCGGTTTCACTCAAAAATTTGGTAATAATCTAATAATAGCTTTCGTCTAAGAGAAGAATTAAAAACAAAATGTCATATTTAAAAACTTTAAAAATTTCAGTTTTCTTATACAAACTTTAAATTCCAATTTAATTCATCAAAGCATGTAATTCCAAAAAGGTTGAAGTTGAAGCCATTTCATTGTTATCAACAGCATAAACACCGATCTTTATACTTCTATATCTAGAAATAATGTATAGAACATTAAACTTTAACCCTCATTCTATCACTTTGCGGAGAGATTTTCCTCAAATCCTTTATTCGCTGACGTTTCCTACGCCTTATACTACCTTCATGCCAAATTTCAACCTAATAGATCAAATAGTGTTTGAGATTTCATAATTAGTCAGTGAATGAGTGAGTGACCTTTCGTTGTTATGTAAATACATTAAACAGATATTGATTATCCTTAAGCTGCTATTGCAAACAAATCTATCGCTATCACAAGTTTCCAGAGAATGGACAGAAAATAGAAAGACACTTTAAAAATGGTTGTCTGTAAAGTCGGTTTACGGACGATAATTTTTCGTGATAATGTCATATAATAAGAAAACATTGACAAAAAATTTGCATACTTCTATGAATTGAATTGAATTATTATCACCGAATTATCATTCTAGGTCCGCGGTGTTATGTGTGCATCAAGCATGTGTAGTTGCAATAGTTAAATACGTGTGTGTGATAAGAAATACATTTACATAATTTTTAACATTAAAACGTATCATTATATTGTAGTGATAATATTAAATTAAACAGATTACTTATTTTTCTAAATTAAAAAAATAAATAAAGCAAAATGGATACTTCTTGTTCAGGCAACAATTGCTGCGTCGCGTCGCTGTCACACAAATTAATTTGTATTTATATATTTTTAGTACACTTTCTGACAGCTGCAGCTTTATCGTGTCCTATGCCCAAAAAATGTCAGAAAGTCGCTCTTTTAGCGATAAGATTGTACTTTGGTTTCTTTCGTTTCTTTCTACATTGTACATCTTTTATTGTATGTAATGTGGATGTTTGTAATTTTGTGCACTATAATTTTTTTAATTACGTATAATTAACGAATATACGTACACATACGCACTCGCTAAAATAAATAAATAAACGTCTCACATTGAGTGTGAGACGGCCCCCAGTAGGATGTGAATCCTGTGTCGCGGGTCCGGAAACACATGCAATACACAAGCACAAATGCTCAGACAGCGACAAACATCTGTATGGCCTATAAAAATATTTGTCATGTGCGGGATCGAAGCCCCGACCGCTAGCGCATCAGCCAGTTCCTGTGACCACTGCGCCAACACATCGTCAAACTGAGTTGAAAACTGAGTTAAAACTGAACTATCTGTTAAATTATTCTTTTTATTTTATTTTCTAAGAAGAAACGATATACGAAATAATAAAACTTTATAAGTGAAAAATTTAATCGCGGCTATATTTAAATTTAAAATTGAATTTATTTTTAAATTGAAACACCGCGGAGCTTAAATCTGAATCTACTGCTGTCGCTCCTTAAAAGTAATGTCATTAAAGCTATTCCCCAAAAACTTTATACGATTTGTTTTTTCATCTTTTATTAATACGAGTATTTGTATTATGAACTAGACATTCCTCACGGTTTCACCCGCCGTGACTTTTATAGCCACAGTTTCAGTAGTAGTGATATTTCATAAGTGTAATAACCACTAAATATAGATTACGGTTGACTATGTAACCGACTTCAAAAAAGGGAGAGGTTGTCAATTCTACTGTTTTTTGTTTACTTAGTCGATAAAGATGTGTGCACTTAGTGGCGCTGTATTTCATGCAAGATATTACTAATTTTATACTAAAACACAGTTTATATATTATTTTCAAAAGAGTAACTGCGGAGTTTCTTGCCGATTCTTCTCCGCAGAATCTACATTCCGAATCGGTGGTAGCTTTACTGTTACAAAATAATAATCACTTGAAAGTGTTAATTTGTAAAATTTTGATTTTGATTTTACCTGTGCTACCAAAAGTAAAAAGTTATGAAACTTTTTACTGGGTGTACCGGTTTTGATGATTATTTTTATATTTGAAAAGTACTTGTCATGTGGTCATATTTAACAAATAGTTTTTGAGTTATCACTAATAATGCGTATTCAATCGACTTCGATGACGTTGATGATGATCTCATTATTTTTGAAGTCGGGTAAAAACAGATTTTCATTAGATAACTTCGCTACGATATTAGAAACACGAAGTCAAGGGAAATAAATTAGTTACAACCGTTTAAACCGTTATTTTCGCATTCCGCGTACGATTCAATTTGTTACGAGGTAGCCGTGAAACATCAAAACGTTGGAGTTTATAATTAATTACAAAAGAGGCACATCCGGTCGCGGTGAGGACCTTGTTTACATAATGAGAGATCATCCACCCTCGAGTCCTCCGCCCTCAGACCTAGGTTCGGACGAGACTGTGCATATTTTATTTGAGTTCTTTTATTTTCGCCCCTAATATTTGTTCGTTGGCAATGTTTGAGAGTGACTTCGTGATTTGTGTTTAATTGGTGTTTACTATCTCTTAAGCGTACGAGCAGTGCCTGAGGTCAGTATAGTAGGGTGTGTGGTGCCTGAGGTCAGTATAATAAGGTGCATGTGTTTTCGGAATGATAATAATGTTTTTTTTCTCATTTAATTATTTAAGTGGTCACGTTTGCGTGGAGATTTTATTTTTTATTTTTGCTTGCGATGACCGGCAGAGAAGAATAGTACCGACCCCTTTATTAACGAGGTGTCGTAAAAGGCGATTAAGGTCATAATGGTGCGAACTACTGTACTAGGATGACTTCCAGGACCTACCTACTATACTAACTAGGATGGTAACGGGTAGCAGCGTCACTATGTCTTGCCACAACGCACTGTGATCGCTAACCCGCTTGCCAAGCGTGGTGAGAATTGGCAAATCTCCCTATAGAAGATGGGGGAGACCTAAGTTCAACAGTGGACATACCACGTCTGATGTGATGGTGGTGACGGTCAATATTTGCGTACTGTTAAATTTTGTAGTTACGATATGCTATCCCGTAACAATCCTGCATTTTTCCCGGTTAAAATAGCCTATGTCATCCAGTAACCCCTTAACTATTACTAAGCATGAATATAATGTCGATCACAAGCTTTGTGAAAAGCAAAACAAGTCTATCCCAAGAGAACCCCCATTTCCGGGATAAAAGTTGCCTCGTGCTATTCCTGACTACAAGTAGAGCATCCGTTGTGTCCTGATTCTCAACGATTCTCTGATTAACAAACACCCGTCCAAACCATCGCGTCTATAAAAGTAGTAAGTATTAGCTAGTATGATTTATATACAGTAGCGCTCAAAAGTATTTTGACAACATATTTTTTTTAATTATTTCTTTAAAATTAAAGCCTTTCGAAAAATGTATTGAGTATAAAAGTACAGCAGTGTAGTGGCTACTATTTAAGCGTATCAAGTTACATCTTGTTTCAACATGCACCGCGCGGCCGAACGAACTTGACTTACCGTGAGCTCAAAAGTATTTTGACACGCATGTGATTTGACGAACTCTCGCAGATCACTTGTTTCTTAGTTTTCATTCCTACGTATATTTACTTATTGTGGTTACTTCAATATGCCTAAATGTAAGGAATAATCTAGTGGCTTTAAAAAAGACGTTATAAATGCGTTAAAACAAGGATTAAAACAAACAGAAGTTGCTCGTTTGTTTAAAGTATCTCGACAGCTTGTTAGCTTCTGGAATAATGTCTATAATAAACGAAAAACTGTCGAAAGTAAGCCTCGAACGGGTCGTCCAAGAAAAACTTCTCTTTACGTCGATCATATTATAAAAAAGTTATCAGCAAGTGACATCCGGATGTCCGCTGTAATAATAAAAAATGATTTTAAAAAAATATAATGTAGACATTCATGTTTCTACTGTCAAACGACGCTTAAATGGCTTAGGGCTACATGGCCGAAGGTCGGCTAAAAAACCTTTAATATCTAAGAAAAATCGGAAGTCCCGTCTTGAGTTCGCGAAACAGTATATATCGTGGTCAAGTGTAAGTTGGTCTAAAGTTTTGTGGAGTGACGAAACTAAATTTAAATTAATGTCATCTGATGGTATCAAGTACATTCGGCGTCCAGTTAACAAAAAATACGATTATCGGTATCAAATACCCACAGCTAAACATGGAGGTTGTAGTGTGATGGTTTGGGGAAGTTTTTCACGGTCTGGAGTTGGATCGTTAGTTCGAATAGAAGGAAAAATGGGTCGGTTCATGTATGCTAATATATTAAGATCTCAGATGCTACCATATGCTAAACATCCCATGCCAACTAAGTGGTATTTTCAACAAGACAATGATCCCAAACACAGATCAAAATATATTAGTGACTTATTAAAACGTGAAAAAGTTAAAGTTCTCAAGTGGCCAAGTCAAAGTCCCGACTTAAATCCTATAGAGCATCTCTGGGAAGAATTAAAACATAGAATAAAAACCCAAAATTATTTAAATAAAGACGCTTTGTTTGAAGCTTTGAGAAATGAGTGGGATACAATTCCAATAAATCGATTACAAAAATTAATTGACTCGATGCCGTCGCGATGTGAGGCTGTTATAAAGGCCAAAGGATATGCTACTAAATACTAATATGGTTATAGCTATAAATTATATTTATGTGTTAAATTTTTTTTTTTTAAATAGTGTCAAAATACTTTTGAGCCACCATTTTCCTAATATTTTAAAAATTAAACTTTCTTTTGTTTCAAACAAGAACCAATTCGACACTATTCTGTAGACTATTCAAAAGTGTTTCAATAAATAAATAAATGATTACTGTGTTTTATATTTATTTTTAATTAAACCATTGAATATGTTTGTCAAAATACTTTTGAGCGCTACTGTAGTTTTGAGTAAATTTATTGTAGTGTTTTTCAATTTTGTACGTTTATGATTACTAGTGGTCGCCCAGTGGTCGAAATTCCACCTAATCTATAAGTAACAGTATTGTCAACATCATAAAAATATGATTGCGCATAACATGGTAAGTAGGTATATGCAGCAGTCATTGGATCTGATCTCTGATAATATATTTCGATAAAAAATCGTTGCAAGACCTTTATTTAAGACAGCGTTCACAACAAACTTTGACAATAAACAAAATTTGTGTAGGTATATATGTCATTGTACATATGTGTGTATGCCGTAGTGTGTGTCGTGGTTTTTTTTCCAATGAATTTAATGTATCTTTTAAGCATTATTATAAAAAAATAATATCATTCTGCACTTCTTCTCCATATAAACTTTAACTGTGTCAAATTTCATACTTCTCCGTCCGCGTAATTTTCATAAAAAGGGATTGAAAGTTTTTGCTTCACGTATTAATATATAGATAACGTTAAATTCTTTATACACTTTATAATCCTCTTTTAGAATGTCGTGTCCTAGCTCTACTTGCGATAAGACAGCCGAGTTCATTTGTTACAAGTATTTTTCTTGTCATAGTGGTGTGCAGTAAAGTGTTATTATATAATAGACTAGCGGCCCGCCCCGGCTTCGCACGGGTATTTAACTAAAATTTTAAAAATTAAAAATTTATATTTTTTATGGTATAATGGTAGAATATCGTTTTTATATTTAGTGAAATTTAACATAATAGTACCTATATTAATTGAAAATGATGTTTATCTAAAATATTAAAACGATTTCTATTCCTATCCGACATATTTAGTAAACTTTTAAGTTTAACAAAATAATAACTCAAAAATAAGTTTTGTGAGTTTTTAAGATTCCTTAGACCAGATGGCGTTGGCGGCGTAGGTACCTATTTCTATTTTCTTAAATATTTATTTTTAAATATAATTACAATGAAACAAAAACTAAATTATACTGTGAGTTATGTTTAATTTTTATGTAGTAAGGTTATTTACATTGGTTTTGTACTTTTTACGTGATACGTGAACACAGAAAAAAACGATAAGAGATGTCGCTGATACGAAAAAAAAACGCGCTATTAAAATTTATTCTTGATGATATATAGTGTATTAATAAAACGGAGGTTTTAACAGATTTATTATTTGTATAGATTATTTAAGTAAATCTGGTTAACAATGGTTCGAAACAAGAGCTCAGGTGTACGGTTAACGTGTGTCTCAGAGCTCTCGCCCTTCCCGGATATAAAGAAAATCCTAGTGAATAATGACTCTTGTATACGTGCGTTTGCATGACGTATACCTCCTCAGTACTTATTATTACTCGGTATTACAATGGGGTTTTCCATTTGTGTGTGCGCACACAAACTACAGTTACTATACTTATTAACTATAGTTTACTTTTACTTTTTTCTTTTTACATTTTCTAAGATTAATAGAATTTTCAAGTTAGTCTGCACCATAGTTACAACAATTTCGTTATAAGGTTTACTCTATAAACATGAATCAGTAGAATTTTCATTAATTACGTTAGTGAATCTGTATTCACTACATATTAGTGAATTTGAATAACAAGTGAGTGAATACTCACTAATACTAGACTAGACCTTGTTATTATTTTTATTCTTTATTAAGGCAACATGAATGACGATGGTTTGGCACAATGGTTACAGCGAGTGGTTGCTGTGTTAGCGATAATGTGTTCTATTCCTACATATTATATATCCGTGACAAATATTTTTGTAGTCATTTGTGTTTTATATTTCCGGATCCCAGGGACGGGATGTCATCCTACTCCGTTAAGTGTGAGGAGTTTATGTAATTAATTATTTTTTAAATGGGTGAGTTGTTTTATAATTACAAAAGCTTCAACATTTTGTACAGGTGTTAATTTTTCATAGCACCGTCAGATAAGTAAAATAAAATGGAAACAGAACGAACAAATAATTTTATTGTTGTATTTCACGTCAGACAGGGGATTGTTTGGAAGTTAGATGAAACCATTATTCGTGTTATCGTCGCGAATTTCATTCATATTCAAATTCAAAATGGCTCTTATCAGAACTTCGTATTTCATTTTAAAGCTTATTTGATATACATACATATTTTATATTAAATCTTTGTTTTGTTTTCAATTATTGTTAATCTAGATGACATACGAATTTGAAAACAACACGAAAATGAAAAAGAAAAACCCAATGGAAAAGTAACATTGAATCATTTTTTTTATATATTAGTAAATAAAAGTTACAATGATTTATTACTAAACTCTAATAAGTTACTTGATACTAAATGATTTATTATTTTAAATCGGCTGTCCCTACGTACAGTATCGAAACTGAAATTTTGCGATTTTTTTTTATTGCACTAAGAAACTCCTTTTTATATATGTTTTCATACAAAAAAAGAGAATAAGCTAAAAAATACATATTAAACCAAAATTTTCATGAGTATAATATCGATACTTAACAAATAAGTGACAATTTTGTACACAAAAATAACTTAAAAGTGCTCTCCTGTAAAGTACCTTTTTTCAGTTTCGATAGTATACGTAGGGACAGTCGAAATGTTTATAGGGTTCTGGGTGGTTATATTAGAGCCTTTATTGTTTTTCAAATCGTCTCCCATACACAGAATGCAATTTTCGTACCATGACCATTTGACAAGCAATGCAAATTGCTTCAATAGCAATAGTTATTGTCATTTGCAGTCGTGTAGCAACTCTTCTATTAATTTGTATATATTTGATTCCATTTTAATATTGTAGTGATGTTATTATGTATGTAACACGCGTAACATTTATATTTATTTACTTCAATTGTAATTTTTTTTCAAATATCAATAAACATAAAAATTAATACAAAAATTTTAACATCACTATGATTTTTTATTCTGTGTAACAGCGTTTTTTTAAGCTGTAGAAAATTACTAGCAAATTTTCACAACTATCACGTGTAGTTCTCTTTTATTCGTACATAAATGGTATTTTTTTTTAACCTGGCAATAACAAAATCGTTTTAATACGCCAGTCGCCACCGGCTAGAGTATTAAACGACTCGTTTTATAGCTTCACCGCGGCATTTTTATTTTTCGCCCGCGTTGCTCACACAAGTTGTAATGGAATTGTCGAGAGCAGTCGTCGAGCGGCCGTTTCTGAAAAGCACGAGTTACAGTACAAGTTTGAAGCACAGCCACTTTTCATGTCACCCAGTTTTTTATTATGTCAATTACTAATTGTATTTATGCTTTTTAAAGAGATTTTTATGATATTATTTCGACAAATAGTAAACTGATTAAATAAAATTGAATCGTATCATATTTAACAAGTCAAATGGAAACCTAATGACCATTAATAGTGTTTTAAATATTAACGAAGTTTAAACTGTTAAAAGCGATTGTACGGGATTAAACAGAAATTAAAATACATTGAGGCAATTATCAAGGGATCGGGGATGACGGGCGGACTAATTGGAGTCCCGCGGGATTGTACCGTCGACGAGCCGAGGTTCTGGAAAGGAACGAGATTTATATCGTAATTTGTAAATGTCTGACGGATTATCTTTGTACGAAGATTAATATTAAAGTAAGATGTTACGTTGGATATTTTAATACAAGTAGACTTTTTAAATGAGTAATATTATTATATACATATAATAAAATGGTAGGAAAGTCAAAACTGTACATAATTTTTTTTTAAGAATACTTGGGGTGTGATCTACAATCGACACCGAAGCCAAATATATAGTTTTTAGAATTTTGTCTGTTTATCTGTATGTATGTCCGGGATAAACTCAAAAGTACTGCATGGATTTACTTCAAATTTGGCAAGAATTTTATTAAGAAGTCGGGTCAACATATAGGCTAAATATTATCACGCTATCACCTACGGGGAACGAGTTGTGAGTGTGTGAACCTTTGTTTCTTCAACGCATTCTGTAACAACGTGTAATCTAATAGCGTTTACGCAGACGACGTTGCGGGCAGCAGCTAGTATATAATAAATAAATTTAATCTTTTTAATAAAAATATACAAATATGTTTAACATACACACACGGTCGTCTGTTACTGACGTAGGCAACGTAATAACTCTGCTTATGGTAACAGCTGGCTTATATACAATGTAAATATAATACATAATACATGTTCAAATGGTACACCTAAACTCAAAACGGGAATCAAACCCACAAACCCGAAACAAGGTCACTGCCAACAGGTCAGGCAATTAATACATTATAATTATAAATAATGTAAGTTGTCTTTAAATAGCATCTCGTGCTCGACACCTGCATATGTAGAGCTACATACTGGGACATACTTATCCACCAACCTGCGGTAGAGCAGCGTGACTAACTAAACTCCAAACTAACTTTATAGGAGAAGAAAACCCTAGCATTGGGATTTTTACAGACTGTCACGGTTCTAGTAAGCTTCGAGTATTTAGATCTATATTTATTAAATCAGTCGAATATTTTTTGTCGTTTTACTCAATAAATATTGGATGTATTGTTATTATATTTTAGTATTTATTCTATACTACAGAATACAGAGTACAAGATTTGCCTTAATTTTATAAATTAGTCTAAGTCCAGTTTAAACGAAGTCTAACTTGAAGCGTTGAGTATGTTCCGAGCCGCCCTCCGGCGTTCAGTTTGACCCAGATTGCACAGGTACCTACTACGCAAACGGACAAAGAACTATCTCACGTTCAGCTTAACCTATTATTGTTTATAGTTAAATTAAAATATAAATTAATAAATACTTAAAAATTTAAGTAATTCTGTTCAAATTTATATCTTTATAAAAATCTATAATTTTTATTCGATATAAGTTTTTTTATAATTTTAATATTTTATTGCAAGCTAATACACGACTTTTTTTTACAAAGATACAGGTTGGCTTTTTTTAATTAAAGATTAAATTAAATTAAATTCCTTACTAATTATTACTCAAGCCTTTGGTGGTGACATGATGAGTGTTTCATTTATTGTTCAGATAATCGAAATTGTCATTCAATTGAGTCACTGTCATTCAAATCAGTTAAAACAAATAAAATCATTACACGATAATTTAAATGTGTGCGTAAAGTTAATGCATTAACAAAATAAATATACGTACATCTACATACATACTAATACCAAACAATGAAATAAATACTACGTCAAAAGTAATTATTTTCTTAACAATCTATAACTGAAGTCTGTGAAGCGAACAATACCTAGAGCTCCAGTTGTAAGTAGTCGTTCTAGGAATACTCACCTTCACAGGTACAAACAATCAAAGCAAAGTTTCCTCGCAAATGAAAACAAATCAACTGATAAATGATCACAAAGATGTTGAAACGAGATAGCGTTTGAGCATCCAGCACAAAGGGGTTCCGGTTCGAGACTCGCCGGAAGCGCTGAACACCACTTGATACTGTTATGCCTCGTTTAGACACGTCGAATACAGACGAATGACTATAAGCAAACACACGGGATTCATAGAACGTATATATGTTTTTTTAAATAGTAAATAGGTATAAATATAACCCTGTAGCGGTAAGCAGGGTCATAGGGTTGCTAACTAACTGCGCCTACGGACCAGTCATATATCAAAATATGTATGTGTTTTCCTAACAAATAAAATATTTTATTCTGTTCTCAACTACAAAGTTTCTAGCTGGCTCCTTTCAATAAAATTTACAATCCGAACTGATAGTATCTTTCCAGTAACTATCAATATTGTAAAAATACTATACAAAAATATAAAACCTTGTATACTGCATTTACTTCCAAGTAGAAAGAATATGTCTGTTTTATTTAGATGCCTATTTCTATTGAGAATATAACGAATGAACTTGTTTATGTATATAAACTGAGCGTTGTTTGTCACGTCCGAATTATTCGAGTTATTTGTCGACCCTTTCGTCCGATCTGAACGCTGCATTACAATCGACGTTTCCCCTCAGCTGCGGCGCTCTCTTGTTTAGATTTCCTTTGACAGTTTGCTCTGCGAGCTCGTTGTTTTTATAAAGATTTTTAACTCTGTGTCGCTCTCAAGTGCTTCGTTTGTTAAATATTTTCACCTTTGACACGCTCGTTCAAGATTCACCGTTGTGAAGTGATTAAACTTGACAATATACGGAGAATAGTATATTAATGGTACAATAATTAAGAATTATTTTTAGATTTTATTCATAAACATTTTTTAGATATCAATAAATAATTATTTATAAAGATCTATTCTATCGTTTCGAAGAACAAAAAATTTGTTATAGTTAGTACTAGCAGCCCGCCCCGGCTTCGCACGGGTATTTAACTAAAATTTCAAAAAAATATAAATTTATATTCTTTATCACCTACACCAGCGTCGATACTGGAAAATATTTCATAATAGACGGATTGAGTTATCAAACATAATATTTTAGCCCTCGACTTCGTCCGCGTAGAAGTCGAAAATGGTTATAATAGGCTTTTATTTGTTTTTTTTTACGTTATTAATTTTGTTATAACATATAAATTATTATGTTAAAATATTTAAATACTTATAAAATATAACAAACTTTATTATAGAATAGGGATTTAAAGTTTAAATAAACATTAAAATAAAAATAAAAATTGTTATATTTTATGTTCAAGAAGATCAAAGGCAGAGCTTTGATCTGGAGAAAGTTATACACAGGGGCTATTATCATTTTACAACGAAATACTACACCTTCCGTAGTATTTCTTTATAAACAACATATTTTTCGTCGTTCGAGGTGCTAGAATTACCAGGCTATTCTGGAATATGCCACATACAAATGACTGTGAGAGAAGCAGCTTTTGCTTAAGTATACTCCCGCTACAGTAAGAGTTTGACCTTAAGCTTTGTTTATGGTAAATACATATTCATACACACTCATACATTATATTATTATATGGTTCCCGGAAATCACCATTTTCTATTTTAAGCAACAGGTCTGAGAACTGTCCGGCAGTAACATCTCTCCTTAGATGGACTCTCATATTTATTGCAAGGCTCAGTTTCGTCACTGCAGGCCACAAATACTCCTGTACTGTAGTGTATTGTATCAGCCTGTAAATAACCCATTGCTGGTCTTTTATATATTGAAAGAATCCATTAAAAATTTCCAAAAACGTGGTGAAAGTTAATGTCAGACGAAGGTCGGACGATCAACTAGTTGGAAGTAATCACTCGTCCGAGCGTACTTCTCGGATTCAACAAGTAGATTGATGCTACAATTTGTTCTTTTACTGAGAGAAACTGGAGTTTGTAAATTTGGACTGATCTGTGCTAATTTTATACCGGTTTAGGATTTATTTTAATTATAGACTATTGATGTTAAATAATTAAAAAAATGTCAACGAAATTTCGTGTGAGATAAAACCGATTCTTGTTTTTCCTGCACTATATTCAGAGCAGCTTTCGTAACACGCTCTGTGGATGACAGAGATGAAATCTTAATGCCAGCGGACTATTGTACCTTGTGTATTGTGACTTGTGTTACCTTTGTGGTTTTAACCTACCGCAAAAACTGAGGTTCGCTATTTGTCTGATTTTATTATATAATTAATTATAATATACCTTATCATAATTTATATGATTAAGCTATTTATGACAAGTTTAATTAATTAATTTTCTTTTAAGTTTCGTTAGAAGTTGTTAGAAATCTTCTGCCTAAAGTTGCCTGGAAGCTTTAAGAGACATTAGAATTTTACCATTTTACCATCATTAAATTACGATTTTGTTACAATAATATATAAGTGTAATTCATAACTTTAATTTTTATATACTTTTTTTTAAATAAATATACATATAAATAATACTTCTATAAATAAACATATATTACACCAAGACTCGGGGCGGGAATCGAACCCACAACCCTTGGAGCAGAAAACAGGGTCACTGCAAACTGCGCCAACGGGTCAGTCAATTTATCTTAGTGTTTTATTTGTATCATTAATTAATAAAATACAATTTAATGTTATCATTGCATAAGAGTGCCTCGTAAGCCAGTGCATCTTAAGAATAACAATGTTTCTTTTTTCCTTCCAGGTAAGAGCTAGGAGTACAAAAGGCATCGAATTACTTCAAGTGTAAGTATAATTAAAAAATCGACCAAGTTGAATTCCATAAAAGGTCATCACTGTAACGCTTTGTAATTAATACGATTGAGCGGAAAAACATTAAAATAACACGCTTCTCCTGGTCTATATACAGGCATAGTAATATAACTGACCTGGACTATGTCAGCCGTTAAACGTCCCAATGCTGGGAAAAGGCCTTTTCTCCATGTAGGAGAAGGTTTTGAGCTTAATCAAATACGCTGTTCCGAGACCAGACTGAGCGGGAATCAAACCCTCGACCGCCGGCATTAAGGCTTGCGCCACTACACCAGAGCGGTAGAAGAACAAATTATAGCAATATATGTATATTATGTCATCATTTTATATGTCTATCTTTTATTGTTTCGTGACGTTATGTGTTAGTATTACTAATAGGATTTCGTTGGTAACCTTAGTGAACTCTAAAAGCTATATAGTCATGGCTTATGTCGCTGATCAGTGCCACCGATATTCCATTTACGAGTTAATGGGCTATTATTTTGATGTATTATCCACATCCTTTTGTACTGTGTCGAAACGATAACGCAGTGACAGCGACTAACTGTAGCGTTAATGGTCGCGGATTCGAAATTCGCTCTAATCAAATGTTCGTTTCGACCATACCTACGAGGTATGTAGTGGTACAATTATATTTGCTTTATTTATAACGGAATCGACGGTGCGGCGACCGGCAGAAAAGAATAGCCCCGACCTCCTTCTTGCCGAGGTGTCTTAGAAGGCGACTAAGGTCATAATGGTGCGAACAATTATGCAACATATATAAATTTATATTTGTTCGGGTGCTTACTGCGTTTTTTAATTTTGTTGAGTTCCCTATATTTCGGGAATGTTTAAATCGCCATGATCACGGGGAGACTGTCACCCGAACAAATATAAATTTAAATATGAATAGTGACCGCGTTAGTTTAAAACAATAAATTATGCAACAAACAAGATGGCGGTGGGCAGCAGCGTCACCATACTACCAAAATTCATGCCGCGCGCCAACTCGCCTGCCAAGTGTAGCGAGTATTGCCAAACCCCCCACGAAAGAATAGAAATATAGAGTCCAGGCGATCGCTCTGGAGATCGGTGAGGGAGGCGTTCAGCAGTGGATGTCTAATGGCTGATATGATGATGATGAACCGACGCAGGGCATCACTTTACGGCTGTTAAATGTGAGACGTTTTTTCATTATTTATTTACATAATTACAACTACTAGATCTTATGTATTCTGTGTTCCGTACCAAACAACAAAAACAAGTTCATCTTGTTCGAATCTAAAAACATGATTTATTTCTTATTTTCGTACATTCACTAAAATATATATTGTTATATATGTTGTAGTGAACATAACATAAATTTGACAATTTCGATTACATATTGTTCTTTTTTCTTTAATTATTAATGGGTTGCTTAGCGATATATTACTGTAGCCGATAGCACCGTGTTAGGCGCCGAATCGCGCCCCCTGGTGCGAACGCATAGCGAGTCCCGAGAGAACTGTTGCCGCACGTGCATACAAAACGCACTATCTCCCGTTTAAACTTGATCAAGGATTAATATTATACATCTTACGCAGGACATCCAAATCGGTGTGTTCCTATGGTGGTGTTCGATACATGAATTGGAACTATTAGTGCTATCTGTCCAGGCCGAGCCAGCTCACACGTGTGCATAGGAGATCGGTAAATCGCTAGTGACCCTAGTTTAATATCGAACATTCTGTATTGTAAACAAACCCTGAATGTGACAAATACTATGTTTGCGTGAAATAACATCTGGGATGGACATAGCCTGTAAACCCACTAAATAACAAAGACCTCATGTCCTATACAGGAAAAGGGTAGGAGCTTAATCCGATAAGGTGTTTATGATAACAACCGGGATGGACATTACGCGCTTTCCGAGTCACGTTCGGGAGACCCACAAGGGTTAACGCTCCGAACAAAAAAAGATATTTGAAACAACCCTAATATTTTTAATATTCGATCGAAAATCCTCAGTGATATCGACGTTTCGTATGAAATTTCGTCGGAAATTCATTCATCGTCGCTGCGTTCGTATCGGATGCGTTACTATTTGTAAATTTCCCGGCTGACGACACAATAGGTGGACGGTTTTTAACATTTCCTCGACAACCGTTCGCTGGGAAATACTTTTTAAAGGTTCATTTATTGTAAAGTTTAACAGCACATTTGACGATTCAATAACACAAAAAACGTATTCAAAACAAAATAAAAAATTTATTTATTCAAAAACGCTTCAAAAGCATTAATAAATAACTATAGTTATTGTAAAGCTAACGTTGGTTCGGATTGTAGATTCTGCTGAGAAGAATCGGCAAGAACCACACAAATGTAAAAATAAAATCAATAAATCACTTCCACGTCGCATTTTAATACCTTTTTACTGTATAAACATGAATAAGTGAAATTTTCATTAATCACGTTAGTGAATCTGTATTTTTTTTTTTTTTTTTTTTTTATTTATTTATAACATTAGGAATAGCATGTCTTACATTACATTTACTTGCAAAAGCCTAGGCTTGTCCGCAAGTAGCAGTCTCACACATTTTATATAAAACACATACATATTGAATAATATATAACTACATATTAGTGAATTTCAATAACAAGTTAGTGAATACCCACTAATACACATACACATATTCATTGATCAAATCAGTAGACTCTGATATTCACATATTCATACATGAAATAGTAGATAAAAAGTGAATAGTCACTTAAAATTGTTAGTGAAATTCAACTGATTAATGTTCAGAGAGTACCAAAACTTATTATATATAAAAGGCATTCTAAATTACAAATAAATTCTACTATTAATATAGATTAATGTATTATTATTAGATTGTTTAAATGACACAGATGTGGTTATAGTAGCGCTGGCTCTCATGCAGGACATATTATTGAGTTGATAATGATTGAGTCATATATTCCCTTTTTTGAAAAGAGTAACTGTTATACTGGGGCCACATTAACGGGAAACGTCAATGCCTATCATTGAGATAAATATTGCGTTAATTTTAATGCTATAAAGTGAGTGGCTACAGTTAAACGTTCAACGTGAATGCCCATTCTTGGCGATAAAATTGGCGCTAATACTATACCGCCACTTGAACTATCACCTAACGCCAAACGGCAATGTGAATGCCGTTGTCAAATTATCGCGATGAGCCGTGGCTACACTTATGTTCATCGCGATGTTAAATGGCATTTCCCGTTAGTGTGGCCCCAGTATTACTGCAGAATCTATATGCCGAATCTGTGGTAGCTTCATGTTAACTATAATTAATTAAATAAAGTATTATACACTTTGTAAAATGACGAATCGAAAATGCTCTTGAAGAGTACTTGTGTAAAGAGAATTTTGATTTTCCTACTAAAAGTATTTAGTATATTAGTATTTTATAGAAGCTATATGGGCGACTTTGTTCGCCTACACTAATTTTTAATTTAATATCCTCTCCCAGGGGAACCGTTCTGAATATCGTAATAAAAGTAGCAGTGACCCAGCTCGTAGCGAGGACTCAAATCATGACGAGCTTAATTCAAATCTATTCAGTACTCTTGGCACGCATCAAGACACAGACAGACAGACAAAAAAATAACACAGTTTTGGCTTCAGTATCGATTATATTAGAGTCCCATACAAAACAAAATAATCAAAATATCTTTAATTTACAGAACTGAATTAAGTAATTGAATAAAATATTTGATTTATATCTAGATAATATTAGATTCTAAATCAATAAAATAATACCTTCTATTTTGTTTTAGACTAAGTAAGATTTAAATAATCTAGTCAAGAATTAAAGTTGTTACAACCAATTTCTTAATTATGTAATTATTAAAATAAAATTCCAAATATATCTCAAGGCACACAGCGACTGAGAGGCAGAAGATAAACAGACCGAGATGAGCGTGAGATCATACACGTGCTACTGTGTATTTTGCTAAATAAACGAATGGAATTAATGTGGGTTTAGACTTCACTATAGTTCTGTACTGTAGTTTACTGTACTCCTGGAAGTATCTTACAACTGGATGTATCCTCCTCCTATAAAAAGAAAAGGATAATGGATTATATTTCTCAGAATGTATTTCGATATTACGATTCCTTGATTTGTTTTTCTTACAAAAAACAACTCAGCAGTAACCGGATTTAAATTTTTTGGTGACGATTCACGTGTTTTATCTATTGGACCATCTCGTCTCTGTTATTTAAAGTAGGTTAACTATTTTATAAGTAAGTTTTAGATATTCGATATATTTATATTGTGTATACTGATATTTTTAACAATTATTATCGCTGTTTCGATCTCTTTGTTTAGATTTTTGAAGTGAAACTTCTATATATACGGGGGGTCTTGGAATTTTTTCTGTCACAAAAAAGCGTTATGGTCCAGGAGCCAGGTAAAAATTTGGTTAGTTATTTCCTCTCGAAGGATAATTGGTGAGACGCATCAGGGAATAGCATCATAAAGCCTCGTGAAAGTCAGCTGCGGTTCTTAAGAAATTAAAATATAAATTTTATGCGCCTTTATTGATAAAAACTTTGGAATTGATTAGTACTAGTAATTTAATTATTTTTTTATCGTTTGATGAAAATTTGTAAGCTGATTGTTAATGTATTTGCTGATGCATTCCACTAATTATCGCTTGAGAGGAACTTGGTCATGCAAATTTGTTACTGGCACCCGGATTATTACGGCCGAGTGGAGGGCGTAGACGATATATCACGTGGTGATATGCGGCGGAGACAGTGCGGCCGTATTATAATGCGCAGCGGCGCGGAGTTTTAATTTCGGATTGAATTCAGTTTTTATGTTTGATAAAATAAAATATGTTTAAATAAAAAAATGCATTCATTAAAATATATCTAACAAAACCAAATCATAATTACCAGTATACCTACGGAAAAAAAAAGAAATGTGTGCTTGGGACACATAGTAGAAGTGAAACTTTACCGGACAAGTGGCAAAACGGATGCAACGGACAAGTGGAAAAACGAATGGCAACGGACAAGTGGAAAAACAAATCGCAACAAAATTTATACTTGAAGTTGTCCGTTAAAGTTTCACTACTATGTATCCCAGTACACATATCGATTTTATTTTTCACTAAACAATATTACCTAAAACATTTTCTTAAAATCGTAATCGTTAATCCTGTGAATATCACGATTAAAGAGATCTTTAGGTTTAAATGAATCAAATGCAGTCACATATAGATTTAAAATTAATTAAATCAGTTTAAAAAAAAATCGAAACGTGATCCACCTGCTTTTTTATGTTGTCTAAAATCTTAACCATTCTAGCAACTTTCGAAAAAACATGGGTAAAACTAAAAAGAGATCTTGTTATGAAACAAGTAAGCTCCCGGAACGCTTTCATAAATTATAATTAATAACAAATAGCAATTTCACAAGTAACAACTATCGAGGCACGCAGCTGTCGGCTCCGTTTGTCTTCATCTCAGATGTAATCGTGTTTTAATTAGTTTGATGTTTTAGGTGAACTCCATTTCGAATTATTGTGCTTGGAATCGTCACTTTACGAAGAGAAATTTACTACATTATGAACAAATTTCGCTTGTATTTCATAATACATTTTCATTCTTTGACCGTATTTATAATCTCTAATATCTATCTAACCATTCGTCATAGTCGTAGAATAGTGACGGATCTTACAAATTTAAAACTTTACAGGGCAGACACTTCAAACAACTATGTTTTTGTTGTTGTATGTTTTGTTGGTGTTTCGTCATAGTCGTAGAATAGCGACGGATCCCACAAATTCAAAACCACACAGGGCAGCCGTTTCAAATATACAACAACAACAACATAACTGTTTGAAACGTCTGCCCTGCAAAGTTTCAAATCTGCAAGATCCGTCACTATTCTACGACTATGACGCATTGATGTCTGTATATAAGGATATATAGAGAAACGAATTATAAGTCTTTATAAGAACAATAGAAACCAAAACCATATTATATAGAATTTTTATCTATTTGTTTGTTCTGTCGTCACGCAAAATACGCGTCATGAAGTTGAATAAGTTTTCACAGTTGTCATCCAGTAGATTTTAATTAAAAACTGGTGTAATTTTTATCTTGATACACCATCTACAAGTGGGGTTATTACTTTATATATACGACTAGAGAAGAGTCACCGGAAAACTTTGGATGGAGGCTGCTTCGAACTTCCGGCTCTGTAGGTCGATAGGGGAGGCCTACGTTTAGCTGTGGACATCAAATGGCTGATATGATGATGATGAAACAATTCTAGTGAAATCGTAACGAAATCATTTTGTATACATTATTTCAATTTAATTACCGTTATCTTTACTATGAATATATCCAAATCCACTATTAAAGAAAATGTCTGTCTGTCCGTATAAACATCGTGCTACGACACATATAAGCCAAACATTAACCATTGAAGACTACGCAGGAAAAATCAGACTGGTCGGTTTATTACTTAAATAAAAAGACTATGCACCGTATTCAACTTCAATCGGTCCTTACATTATGGTTGTTTTTAAGTGATAAGACCACCTTTGTACAATTTATACGAGTATGTTTTTTATTTATTTATTCCATTTGATTTAAAATTAGAATGAAGAATGTTAAAGAAATATATCGTTCGATAGAAAAATCTGAATAGACTTATGCAACATTTCGATAGTAAATTTGTATGAATAATTCACAGGCTGAGGTTGTGTCTATTTCGATCATAATATATTCTGTTCCTGGGATATATACGATACTCGTCTGCGCTTTGAATACGAATAGCGAACGGCTTGTTTCATAAATTTGATATGAAAAAAACCAACAACTATTTTTCATCTTAAAAAAACGGAATTCGAGAGTTTCAAACTAAAATTGGCGCGCGGTGAATTCATTTTATTTTACGCCGATTTTATGGTCCGGTCGGTCGTTTAATGTGATCATACATGGGTATTATATTTGGTTTTTGATTGAAACGGCTCAATTATTTTAACTTATTCTATACTACACGTTTCTCGCGGTTTCAACTGTGTCGACGTTTATAGTAGCTCCGTCCTTATGAGTCTTAGTGCACTGTCTTATATATTAAGCAATCTCAATAAACAATTATTGAACTAAATTAAATTGAAACAGCCTCTAAGCATTCCACTGCTTGTCTAAGCCTCTTTTTCTTTTCTTCTTTCTATATAGGATAATTCCTTAGAGCTTAACCCGCCTCATGTTGACTGATTGTTTCGTAGTTTTTGATAAGACAGATCATAGGTTACAAAATTACAAAAGTAGTCACAAACAAACATTTTAACGCTAAAATAGTTTTTAAATCATACAATGAGTAGGTATATAAATAAACTACAATTAACTATATAAATATATAAAATAAATAAATATGTTTAATACATACACGGTCTGTTCCTAAGGTAGGAACTTAATGCCTGTGTTTTAGGTAACAGGTGGCTGATATGCATTTTTTAAAATAAATATACTTATAAATAATACATATATAAATAAACATATATTACACCCAGACTCGGGGCGGGAATCGAACCCACATCCCTTGGAGCAGAAAACAGGGTCACTGCAAACTGCGCCAACGGGTCAGTAATAAAATAATTTAATAAGTAAATATTAATTTTAAATGAAACTACAATAAAATCATATTAATCACGTGTTTTCTCATTCGACAGTCAATATTTACGAATAAATGCCTCCCTATTCTTTGAACCCAATATATCGTTCGATTTATATTTGATACGCTCCACCGGCCGTGTAATACAGATCTTAGGGTCCTGATTAGCATTCCGTGCAGCTTTGTTCTTGTGTGTACTGGTTCGTCCAAGATGGTGTAAAGTTAGCCGAAGAATGTTATTACTATTATGGGTCATCCATAAATTACGTGAGGCATTTAGGGGGGTAGAGGGTTTTGCGAAATCTCACAGAATCTTACGTGGGGGAGGGGGGGGGGGGGTGTTGTCTCGGCAAATATCACGTAATTTTTTTCAGTCATAAAAACTCTTAAATAGTTGTCATGTCCTATTGATAAAATTTTATTTAGAAATATGTATAGGCTGGAGGTGGAAACGTCTTGTATCATCTTGTCTCATCTCTCATGTAATTAATGGACGCCCCGTTATACGTTTTTAATATTTACTACATTATATACAATGTCAATTATTCTAAAATGATTTTAAAGCATCGAGAAAGTAAATATTTGGTTCTATTTGATTTGACAATAATAGTTGAGTAGTTTGTATTTTAAAATTATTCTTTTTTTTTTGTATTTTCAATCTACCCTCGTCTGATACATATTTGATTATTATTATTTAAAATATTAAGAATAAATATATAGTG
This sequence comes from Euphydryas editha, assembly GCA_036937285.1. Classification (NCBI taxonomy): domain Eukaryota; kingdom Metazoa; phylum Arthropoda; class Insecta; order Lepidoptera; family Nymphalidae; genus Euphydryas; species Euphydryas editha. The sequence goes on from JAUPFZ010000014.1 coordinate 20,181,236, forward strand.
ATTAGAAATTATTATATTTGCTTTTTAATTCGTTGAATTAAACTTAAAGAAAGAAGATTGAAGATGAAATAGAGAAGTAGAAAGAAGGAGTTACAAGGTGAGCCCGGCGTGTGATCTTATTGGTAGTGTGGTTGTTAATCTATCATAAGACACACGCGGCTCTCCCTGTCTCACTCGCAACCGACCGAACAGAAGAATGGCAGAAGATTCGTCTATAAATCGTTCATTCACTCATGTATTTGTTTAAAATTTACAAACTATTTTTTAATCACCATTATGACTAAATTTAGTAAGCTCCTGTAAGTTTGAAGAAAAATCAAATTTTAAATTTCCATCGAATGTATCTGATGATGAAGCCAATTTTTATGAACGAAGGATAACAAATGGTAAGAGTGTAAGCACTTTCTTTTCTTTTAATAATTAATATAATGACTAAGAGAGACAGAAGGAAAAATTTAAAACATACGTGTTAAGTTTTAGCGTTCCACATGATATATGTATTATGTATTTAGCTGACCCGCGCGGTTTTATCCACGTTGATTCTAAAGGCTTATTATACGACTCATAGCGTAATGATTTAGCTTAAGTTTGACTAGATATATGTATAGACTATAAATATACAAAGTTACATCAAAATCCATTAAGTGTTTTTTGTGATTAGCACCTTCGTACAAAGTTAACAGATATAAAATAAAAAATAAAACTTGTTTTGAAACAGATCGTTAGTGTACAGAATTAACTTCGCTACCATTTTATTATATGTATATATACATTTGAATCATAAATTTATATGAATAATTAAATCGTTATAAATCTGAAACTACATTAATATTAATATATATGAATGCGTTACGAAAAGTTTTCAACAATCATTAAAGCGCCGCCCTTTGTCGTTTCCTCTCGGAACGACCTTTTACTTCTCAATCATCACGTCGAACTACGAATGGAAAGGAATCTGTATGCGGAGTTTGTCCTCCGTTGAAGAGGGTCCGGAGGGCGCAGGAAATGACAGGCCACAGTGTCCGCTCGTAAAATATGATCTTTTACACAACCGCAATCTCTTATATACGTATTTAATATCATTTATTCGATGTGAGATTTACATAAATGGTACGATGTCGATTTAATATTTGCTGGTTTTTATGTTTGATTATTAAAAATGTTTTTATAACTGAACTAAAACAGCCTGTAAATATACAAATGTTAGGTAAAGGTATATTCTACATGTAAGGGTTGGAGCTTAATACGTCATGCTGGGGGTTGACGGATAATTTCTACACTAGGATTAATTTCCTACTAGGTGTAACTATCGTTTACGCCTATTTATAGATAGCTACCGGGTTCGATGGCTTTATGTACACTGAGACCAGGAACGAATTTGACGTTTATTTGTCACCAAATATTAACTATAGAATTTCGTACAGACTCTCAGTAGAATATGTAAACCAAATCGATGATAGCTTCTTATTATATATTGCATTTATTATTCCAACGAGTTCCATTGCAATGCTTAACAATTAATTGTTGTTAGAATTGAGATAAAAAAATCGACTCAAAGTAGTCGGTCTTATTATTCGGGTAAACAAATTAGTAAAAATAAAAAGTCAAAATAGAAGAATCACTTTAGGATCTAGTGCCTTTATATAAATCGTTTTAGTTGATATGAAGTTCTTCTTTGTTGTTATTAAATTAAAGTATATAAACTGTCAAGTACCTACATACATATTTAGGTATGAACAGTGTAAGTAATAAATTAAGCTTTATAATTTGAATATTAATTACAAATTAGTTGGGAATAGTTAATATCTATGAAAACCGATAGTTAATTAATAATTTACTATCGAATATGAAACGTAGATATGCTTTAGACACAAAATTAGTATCATAATTATGGAATATGGAAGAGATTGATTTTCTAGAGAAAAGATAACCTTTGTACATCTTTCTATGTTAGTTAGAATTTTTGATTTTGTTTTTGTGAATGTTATATGTGGTTATGTGTGTGTTTATGTGTATAATAGTGTGTATATAACATAAAATACATATAGTACCTAGTATGCGAGATTAGAGATTTATTCGCGACAATATGAATAATGAGAACTGAAACCGCAATGAAAGCCTAATGCTTTCATTGCGGTTTCACCTGTGTTGAGTTTTAGTATCCTACGGATTGTTTGTTATACGTAGCGTCATGTTTTAAAGCATATAAACTTTCTCACTACAAAATAAAAGCTAAAAAATATATTTATTTATGTTTGAATAATAATGGACATTTATTTAACAAAAAATTAAAAGATTGATCACCTAAATTGTCAGAATTATCAAAAAAAATATTTAAATTTCAATACGGACATAGATGTACATGTTTTGATGAAGTCTTTTCGTAATTTTTTGGTGTACATAACTTAAAAATAAATTAAATTTTTATACCAATAAATAGTTTTATATAAATAAACTGTATTTCATCAGCAATATCGAAAGGATTCCTGCAACCTAATAACGGAAAGGCTCTTATTTCCGGGCCAAAGTTGAAATTTTAGTTCGATGCAGTTGCACGGAGTAAAGTGATTTAGATTATTGGACGTATAAACTTATTGACTGCAATTCAGTACAAACAATTTATTTTTCTTTTTCATTTTTAGGTAAAGGAAACAGTTTTCAACATTTTTCGTTTTGTACTATTTTTGTTTTAATGTAATATTTTGTTATTGCTTCAAGGGGCTCTTCTTAGAAAAAAAAATAAATAATAATACTACGAGTATTATAAATGTAAAAGTTTGTATGCATGTTTGTTATTTAAGTACTAAATGTAACACAGAGAGAGGTCTCAAATAAACTACATATTATTTTTATACTGGGGGATATATTTCCACACATGAAGTAGCGAGCAATAGCCAAGAAAGATTGAGGTTTAAAGAATTTAGGTATTATCCATTCTTAGTATCTAAGTTACCAGTACTTTGTTACCAGTCGTACTAATTTCAGTTTAGCAATTTGCGTTAATCGCATTGCAACGCATCGCAACATGGACGGTGATGGGTAGCAGCGTCAACATTTGCTGCCACAACACAGTGCGCTCGCCAATCCGCCTGCCAAGCATGGCGAGTATTTGCAAACCTCCCTTCCCCCCCAAATGTCCAGCAATATAGAGTCCAGGCGGTCGCTCTGGAGGTCGATGGGAGAGTCCTACGTTCAGCAGTGGACATCCAACGGCTGATACGACTCTACGATACATATTATAAAGGTCCATGGTTATAAAAACCCATGTCAGCCGTACATGACGCATGTCAATATTGTCAACAATTGTATGTCTCTACTTTTTGCTTTTATCATTCATGGCGAATGTTTAAATGAAAGTAACATGGTGATGTATTTTATGCGTACGAAGTCGGAGGTATATAGAAGAAAATATAAGTATCACATGTATTACAGACAGTCCTTGACTTACGTCGTTTCGATTTACGTCGTTTCCAGTTACGTCGAACAATGTTTTGACACTATTCCTCAAGCATACACAGTTTTACATGTAAACATATGAAAAAATATGTCTCAACTTACGTCGTTTCGATTTACGTCGCGTATTTCGAGAACCTAACATGTCGTAAGTACGAGGACTGCCTGTACTACAGAAAAACATTTTTGTATGTGTATGTCAAGGTTAACATTTATTTTTGATGTGAAACATCTATAGCCGCACGTAAAACCGATTTCTGGCGTGGCGACGCATGCCGTGGCGACACGCCACGCTATACGATGGTATATATATACAGTCTATATGCAGTAGTGTGTGCGGTGTGGCGACGCGTCTGATTAAACGAATTAAGTAGTCACGATTTGAAATAAATTCGTAATTTTTTGTATTTAATGAAAATAAATGTTTATTCAATAAATAGTCATCGTTATCTGGAAAAAAATCGTAATATTTTATTTTATCATTATGACATATTTAGTTCCTATCACAATATGTTCTTTTCTGCATAGTACTTTTACAAAATAATAAATAAATAAATAAAATAAATAAATATTAACCAACAATCACACCACGTTAACCTAGCCCCGTGCTAAGTTCGTAAGAACTTGTGTTACAAGGTACTAGGAACGGAAATAAATTCAAGATATAAATACATACATACATAAATACACATCCATGACCCGGTGCAGACATCTATATTCGTCATACAGATTATCTGCACCTGGCGGGATTCGAACCCGCGACCGCTGCGTAAAGTGTCCAGTTGTCTGACCACTCGACCAGCCGGCCGTCTGTCGATGTTTCACATCTGCCAGGCGTCCCGTGACGGCTCACATGTTTTTTTTATAAAATAAAAATCACTCAATAAACTTAATATGATTTTTCAATGTCAATAATAAGGTAAATGTATTTAACTTTCATTCATTTTGTGACGTGGTCTGAATATTCAGCGAATATTTACTTAATGCGAGTCTGTTCAAGTGTTAAATTAGGGTTTCGTAGTAATACATAATAATTTTTTTTTTTAATTAAAAGTCTATACCGGATTTTATCGCGTTTATTCAATTTTATTGGTTTATTATTATTTGGTGGTTTAGTATTATTATTCGGACACCCACCACCTCAGTCCCCCGAGATCATGGACGCTGTAAAGGGTCCGAAACGTCGGGAAATAATTTAAAATATTGTTAACTATAAAGTTTTGAATAAACGCGATAAAATCCGGTATAGACTTTTCATCAAATGAGTAAAATTCGCGTAAATATAAGAGAACAGTACATAATAATTTTAAACGAAAATTTGAATATAATAAAAATATAAATCGTTGTAAATATATAATAATGTTATTTTTAAATCAATTTAATTTATTAATAAGTTAGACACAACTCTAAGGGAAAATACCCATACAACGTGACCAATTTCTGACAATTTTTTGCTAAGACCATCCTCCTCGAATTTTCACGTTGTAATTAATAAATATTGTTTTAAGTCATTTTTCGTAAACAAAAAGTTAAAAAAAGAGTACTTACGCGCATTTTCAGCAGAAATAATCGCACATAATTTCGTAAACTGGAAATTAGTAAATTCATTCGCAAAATTTTCCAATTGTTGATTTTGAATATTTAATTACTTTATTCCACAAGCGGATTAGGAAAACAGGAGTACTCGTAGGTTCAATCGAACGACTGTGACGCGCCGGAATAGATTCCGAAGGGCGTTCTGTAAATTAAGGTTATGTTCATTAACATCTTATAAATCTTAATTAATAATGTTTAATTACGAACTCGACGTGGGCGAATACTGTTACATTTTATTATAATAAGTATACATACAGACATAAGTATTAATATTTAAAGTGAAGTGATTTGTTTGTACGTAATAAAGTCGGAACTCGAAATTGAAAACCTATCAATATTTTCATAATTACCCTTACTTTTACAAATTTATTTTGTTGATTGTTTAAAATAATAAATATTTGTTTTTCTATTTTCTATATTTTAAAATTAATTATAGTAAATATTAGTATCTTGTATTTATATATACTATTAATGTTTTTATTTGTCGAGAAAAATTAAGAATTTTTTTCACTACTAATTAACATTGTTTTTAATTTATATTTTAAAATTCATATTAAATCATACAATGGATAAAAATATCATAATGAATGTAACTAAAAAAATACATTTTTTTTTTTTTTTTTTTTGAAATAAAAATCAAAGTGGCCATTAACATTTTGCAGATAAAAAAAAGTATAGGTAGTAGTGTAGTTAGTGTTAGTGTAGTTTGTTTAGTATACGAGTATACTAACCAAATCAAAAAAAAAAAAACAAAAAAAAAAAACATTTTAATCAATCAATGAATGCATGAAATATGTCAAATTATAATATAAAATACTAACAGTGATTTTTTGCTAATAACATAGTGTCGGACAATAGAAACATTTTATGTGTACGTGTTTTAAAACGTGCGCATTGTGTATATTTTAATAAGCGTCAAATACGTAAATTTTCGTTATATCGAGAACAGCGTTACACAGCGCAGCGCTGCGGTCTAGTCTCGCCGAGTGTGCTCAGTGAATACTGAATAATAATATTACTCGTGTAAGCAATTAAATGAGTTTTGGAAATGGTAACACGAATTTACATTTCATCGAAACGTTATAATTATAGTTTCAAAATGTTATGGAAATTTGTCTTTAAATTACCGTATAATAGTTGCGGTTCGACATAGGCCACCTCTAAAGTTTTCCACATTGATCTGTCTCTCGCTGATCTCATCCACACTGGACCAGCCACTTTTTTCAGGTCATTTTCCCAACGTTTTGTTTGTCACCCTTTGCTTCTTTTTTCCACACCTGGGATACCACTCTGTTATTATTTTTGACCATTTCTCATTGGTCTCTCTTAACATATGTCCTGTCCATCTCCGTTTATCCATTCAATTGTTACTATTGCAGATAAATAATTGTGGAAAATCGTATTATTTCTAAACATTGTAGAACAGTAATAAAGGCTTATTTCATTTTATATTAATTGCGGTTGATCCTAGCTGTGGATAATTGTTTACAGTATAAATTTTTGAACGCCAGAAATATGGAGTTTTCGTCAGTATATTTTTGTTCGAATTCAAATAACTGAAAAACTTGCGTAAGGTTAAATAAGTGTCAGATTGCACTCGACAAAGGAACCATCGAGGGTAATGAGTTCAATTTATATACTGTTAAAAAGTATTTTTGTCTTAGGGCCTGTTTCACCTCCTGCTGATATATATCTTACCAGTAATTTATCTGCGAGATAAACTAGAACTTTTGGTTTCATAGTTTGCGAGTAGAAATATCTAATAGATAAAATGGAGGTTGATGGTAAAACAGAAAAAAACATATCGGAAACTTATGTGTTGGATACCGTTATATAAGCTTTATTAGCAACCAGTGAAATAGGCCGTAAGTACCTACTCGTATATGTTCTTGTATTATGTTATCTTATCTGTCTGGAATTTTGTCAACAACGAGTGAAATTGACCCTTAGCATTTAATTCCTATTGATTCAGACTTTTTCTTATGGACTGTAAGTTTATATTTTAAACAATTTAACCTTTATCAATGTGCTTTCTAATTTTTTTCCTTTGCCAAGTTTTAAAAGTTTTTTGTCATAAAATAGACTATATAGCATCACATTCTAATATATACTATATTGAAGGAAGGAAGAATTGATTATAAACGTTCACTAATATTAAACGTATTTCAAAATTTAAAGCAGGTGAAAACGCGTGTAATCAAGTCAATGTATAGAGAGAGGTGTTTCATTCTCCACACGTGAAGAGGCTATTAAATTTATAGCAAATGTTATAATGGCGTTTGTAGCACGGATTATGATTTTAAATTATTTTTTACATTGAAATATTTTGACATAACCAGTTACAGACAACCAATTTTTTTAATACTTGATATTTCATTTTAAAAAAAAAGCTTTGAATGGAATCGTTTTAATCTTTAAAAAAGAGAACTAACCGAAGCGTCCATTAGTGACGAGCTGAGTCAGTTATCGCAAGTTTCAATTGCTATCCGATGGGGAAATGCTTTTAGCAGTCGCTGAAATCTCGAAATGTGAAAAAGTGGCCAAGTGTTATTTTGACTATATAGGAGGGAAGGAGGACTCTATAGGAACAAAAGATACGAATGATTCCACTGTAATATTAAACTATTCATATTTATTAAGTTTAACATCAAACAAAAAAATATTTAAAAAAAATCCCCTTTTTATTAAGCCCCTATAATTTTTACATTTTATATTATTTTTATTAGGTATTTCTCTTTACAGCAGTCATAATTACAAATATATACAATTATAATTATAAACATGTGAAAGGTGGGGCGAACAACGGAGTCTTACTCAGAAATAGGGTTAGGGTAAATATGATAATTTAGCTTTGGGTATAGAACTCTTAAAATGGTGATCGCTACCAAGAAACCACTTTCTACTTCGGTAATCGTTTAAAAAGAAGGTAAAAAAATTGGTTGTCTGTAAAGTCGGTTTACGGACGATAATTTTACGTGATAACGTCGTAAGAAAACATTTAATTAAAATTGTTTTCAAAAATTAACATTCAAATATTTTATTACTTAAATTATATAGATTAATACCAAGTAACAATTTATTTACAACTTATGTTTTTCATACACAAGCCGAACGCTTAGGGCGATCGTGCTTCTCTATCGCTTGTTGTACGCTCTCGCTTGCGAAACGTGACAATGAGTCATGCTTATTCGTGCGGTGCAGCGGGCATTCATCGATTTACAGGACGTTATCACGTCAAAAATTTAAACAATAAATCAAATATATTAGTTTCTTCATTCAGAAAATATTTATCGTTCTCTCACTTTCCTAAACAATAATTCGCCGAGCTTGCACTAACTTAGACCGGAGCTGACAGCCCTTTAATTAGAAACTAACCGTGTACGGCTTTTGTTTACCAAACTCGAACTTCTGAAACAGCATCCATCATAGTTTAGTTGACTTAAAATTATTTGCATTTCCGTTTTATGTTTGTATTTGTTATTGTAAAATAAATAGAACTAACTATTGAAGTTATTTAAATTAAGGATTATGACAGAGGTATACATATTGCAGAGGAAATTTTTATTATCTTTTTTTATGGAGTAATGGGCGTCGGTTCTGTGGCGTAGATCACGCCGAATGTATGTGTCGGCGGAAAGCCGAGTGGGAATGAACGTAAATCTAGAAGCCAGAATAACACAGACACACACACACACGCACACACGCACGCACACGCACACACGTATACGCACACGGCCACATATACGCACACGAACACACACACACATACACACACACGCATACACACATTTAAAAAAAATCGTTAATGTAATTGCGGCTACAGCAAGTGGCCGATAACATGACGTCTCTAAAAACAGGTTACCCGATAAGTATTTCGGTTTCAGAGAATAATGCGTTCAAATAAAATCTTTCCAAAAGAATTCAACATTATTATATATTTTTTTGTAACACTACCCTCACCTTGGAAGTATTTTTCGTATTATTATTCATTAATAAATCGCGTCTTTGCGTGTCGTACTCGTGCACGTGACGTCAAATCCCACATTATTGTATATATTTGTGAGGACTTCACTTCCACCCCTATCTCAGTTTCGCTCCAAACAATATTGTAATAAACTTATACATATGCTACTGCTAATTTATAAAATGATTTACTACATTTTATATATTTTTCCTTCGTACATTTTGTACAATTAAATTATTTTAAAAATTCCTGTGTATTTTTTACTTAAGTTACTTTTGTCGTTGATGGTTTTTTTGTAAATCAAACGTGATTTCAGACTGTTGCCGCTGGTTTCCCGCTGGTAATTCTTACTTTGTAAAATGGCTCTACTGCCGCTATCTTCCTACACTAAATAAAACGAAAAATATTATATACAAAATAGTAAAACAGTAATTTCATTTATTTTTGTACACTTTTCATAATTCGTTATCTGTTTATCCGCCTACCCACAATGGTGGCAGATGAGGCTCCAATACTGTATCAGCCTGTAAACCACCCACTACTGAGCGAAGGCCTCTTCTCCATGTAAAAGAAGGGTTGAAGCTTAATTCACCACGCTGCTCCACTGCGGGTTGGTGGATAATTTTCTTATAAATGGGTAACGATCGTTATTAGGTGTCTAAGATAACCAGGATCGACGGCTTTACGTGTTCTCCGAGGCACGGTTGGGAGACAAGGACATACACCCAGACCGGAAACAAATATTTGTACAAATACAAATATCTGTCCCGAGCGCGAATCGAACCCGCGAACGCCCCGACGTTGCGGCGTTGAGGCAACTACTCGCACCACTACACCAGAACGGTCGTTAAGCTCCAATACTTCGCTTTATAGAAGGCTTTTGCCTTAAAGCGAGGCAGGTACATTTACAACCCGCTACAGTTTAGGTCAGTTCATGTAAAAAATAACTTATTAAAAAATACTCAAGTAACATAAAATACACAACAATATTGTATTTCCAAAAGGAAAGCTAATTTTAATATGAAAACATCGCTTTGTTAATTAAATACGTCGAAATTAATACATCAATCGTCGTCAATGTTTCAATTTCATCCCCTTCCTTGTAAGTTTGAGTGATGTCGTTACATTAATTAATTAAATCACCTTTCATCTTCACCTCCCCTCCCGCTTTTAAACTGGGAAATGAATATGCACAAAGATGTTTTAATTCATTGTATTGTGTTTTATTCAGGAGCTACCTGTCCGATTCGAAAGAGTTTTGTTTTACACAGCCTGATTGTTACGAAAGATTATTAAGATTTGTACCATCACGTTTAAACTCCTAGAAAAGCTGCTGCTTCAGCATTTAAACGTTAAGGAAGTTAAAATAACGAGATTCGTCGATTTTAAAGATAAAAAACACAAAGTAGTTTACATATAACACAGATAAAAATAACAAAGTTGAAGTCTATGTTCTACAAAAATTAAATTCAAAACTAGAAATAAATATTCATCTTACAACTTCCATCGAGAACGCGTCACGGTGATACCAACAAGCGTATTTTATTGAAATATTCTGCCGATATGTACTTTAAAATGATATTGCATTCAACTGCAATTTCCCGATATCCGAAACGTCACATTCGTTTGACACGGATCCGAATTCATAACGACGCCATTTTGAACGTAACAGCTGTCACTGTCAGAATTGAACGATTTAAATATTTGATGTTAGGTTTTCCGCTTTATTAAATTCTCTGTTTCAAATTCTATAATTATGAGACATCACTTGTCTTTTCATATTCTCAATTGATGGTTACACTCCTAAGAGTCACACGGTGATGAACAATGATTGAATATCAAAATGAATCGCAATAAATATGTATTTAAAATAAAGAATACGACGCATATTCAAATAGTTACATTTAATAAACACAGATCAAAATAATTCTTTGTGAAAATATATTTTAATTACTTTCGAATTCTTTTTATTTTTAAAACAAAAAGAAATAGAATAGAGTATTTTGTTTGAATTTAGATGTCAATAGAACAATGTAGTCCAATTCAGGAGCAGACCTCCTTGTGTGAATCTCTCGGTATTTCTAAAATTCTTAGCATTACGCGGCATTTCGGCTGGCAACACCGCTTTTGTGGGATTATAACTGGACGAATATCTTTTGTGACGGTGTGCAATGGGTGACTCTTTGTTCTAGTATTTTACGTCATTTAAATGGAGCTGCACTATTTTATATTAAGAAATATACCAGATGTGTTTCAAATGTTTCAATATTCATAAAAAAATTAAAAATTAATTAACTATAGATTTACTTTAATTTGTTATATCAAATAAAGTAAGCAAGAAAGTAATGAACATTTCTGTTGACTGATAAAACAGAACAAGTAATTTAAAATCTAAAATTAGATAATTCTCTTAATAATATATCTCTGTCAAAACAAAACAGTTGAAAATAAACAAACTTTGTCATTAAATATTCGTTGAATCAACACAGAATCCGGTCTTGTGAAGATTAACGAGCGATCATTCGGTAGTGATCTGAAATTACTCAAACACATCACAACGAAGCAAATATAATTGGATTAATAAGTAGCTATCTTGTTTTATATTTTAGAGTTAATATTATTTTACTGAATATAAATATATCTCTTAATTAAAAATATTTATTTCGTTGTACTAACTGTTCTAGCTTTTGCATTATCTTTAAGTGAAGACTATTGATGTCCAAAAATTCATTGTCTTATTAAATGTAATACGATAATGTTTTTACCGAATCACAAATACTTATAATAATCTATTTCTATTCTCTTTACGATAATGTACTTCCCGAATCAAAAATATATATAAATATCTATTTCTGTTCTTCTTAGATAGAAGAGAAGATTGTAAATAATTAAAATTTTATGTAATTTATCAGTACTGCTCTTGGAACACATTTAACGCTTTTAAGTTAGTGCAATTAATCTATTATACTTATACTTTCCATGAATTATAATATAATAAATATACAATAAAATATTATTACTTTTTCTTACTAAACATCATTTCCTTCATTAAGTGTGGGTGAATAATTTTCAGTTGAATGTCTGAAATAGATTACCATATGATACTGAATACTATATGTATGTCAAAGTTGATTATGTATTCTCAAGGAATTTATATAAAAACTGTAATGTGCACGTGCACTCAAAAAACGTTCCTTAGAGAGGGATTGCATCTCTTTCTACCATGGGTTCAAGGCAACTCGTAAGAAAGAGACAAAATACCAGTAGTCAACGAAATGCTTGGAACGATTTTTTCACTTAACATGTTGGAAACAAATGTCAACCTTATGGCAGTTATTTCAAGGTAATTATTATCTATATATATATAAGAGATTTCCACGTATACATTGACTCATCACGATATCTCTGAAACTATAAGGCGCAGAGACTAGAAATTTGGTAGGAATATTCTTTTTACCGAGTAGAGGTCAGCTAAGAACGGATTTTACGAAATTCTACCTCTAAGGGGGCGAAAAAGGGGGGCAAAGTTTGTATGGGACAACATGATTCCTTGGTCCAATCTACTTCAAATTTCGCATAAATATTCTTTAACAGAATTGGTTGAAGACGTGTTTCGTATTTTATCGAAATTCATCCTCTAACGATGTTAAAAGGGGGGAGAAAATTATTTTGATATAAATACTCCATAGTGATTTTGATTTAAATTAAAATTTATTTTGACACATGTTTGACAACCAATCCGTCTGTTATAAAATATTTTCCAGTATTGACGCAGGTGTAGGTGATAAAAAATATAAATTTATATTTTTTGAAATTTTAGTTAAATACCCGTGCGAAGCCGGGGCGGGCCGCTAGTTGAATATAAAATTTTATTAAGTGAGCGTTCCAGTTTTGATATAAATTCCTTGTGTGTATTCTATTGAAATAAATAAAAATTTAACTAGGAATGAATGTATGAATGAACTAATAAATTTTTAGGTAAAAGTACATGAACTGTAGACAGTTCGACATCAAGACGACCCCGCGTCATAAAACTCAACACTGGCAGCAAATGTTACCATTATATTAAAGTATTCAATTGGAACGGTGGAAATTTTTATAAGGTTTTGTAGCATTACGTTCCTTACAAATCTCCTGCGGTCGATATTTATGATTATTAGATCTTTGAGTTGTGAAAAAATTAAGAAAAAAAAACTTACACAATAAATATATTTAAAAAAATGCATCTCGTTAGCTTTATTGGAGGAAGCAGTAACATGTGAAATTTATTTTTATTTTTATTAGCTATTAAATCAAAAAGAAAAATGTTCAAAAACCTAATTTTAATATAAAATAGTTTGTTATCATTCAAATATCTAAACTCTAAAATATAATATCTTCATATAAATAACACTTCGTACGCTAACCTCGAGTATTGCATCCTAAGTATTCTACCAATAATGACATAACGTGTTATTGTATCGGAAGACCTGACGACAATATCAGCTTAGTATAAAACATGCAAAAAAATATTGTTAATTGAAGTAACATCTAAATCCATTTCCATTGTTCAGCTTGTGGTGGACATTAATCCAATGACTGTGTTGATCCGGTCCGCTGAGCTGATACAATTGCTTTCAGAGCACAATGTAGCATCCACCGTCCTCAGTCCGATATCCCATACACATGTCTAGCTTCGAATCAACATTGTGATTCATTTTTACTACACGAGAATGGCCTTCGGGTGTAATGGGATTTTTTATGAAGCTCAGGCGATGTTCAATCATTTTGATTACAATTTTATGTTTTTCACATAATTTAAAACTGTTTAGTTTGATCATGCTTTCAGTGTAGATTTAATGGAAAAATAAAAAATACGTCTGCACTTCTTGATGGTTCGATTTATAGAATGAAATAATGAATATTGAATGATTTAAGTGAATGTTATGAAAGTTATTGAATGGAATGAGTAATGACCACACGATTGAACTTTTGTTATAATCCAATATGCCCCACTTTTATAATTACCAATCATTCGAAAAAATAAATTTGCGTTAAATATCTATTTTATTGAGGCAGGTTATTAATTACGGAGTTTTTGTTAATGCGTGTTTAGCTTCATATTGTGTTCGATAATGACTATATATAACTGAAGCATTAAGATATAGCATAAGAATGTTTGATACATCTTTATCTACCTATTTAATAAGACAACTAGTATCAACTAATGAATAAAGTACAGAGACCTTGCCCTTAATTGTAAAAGAAGCCCTTGAATAGCCGTGCGATATTGATCTACTTTATAAACCTAGGATAAACTTCAAATACAGCCTGAATTGGAAGAATTAAAAGCTTTCCAACTTTATAAGAGTTTAAAAAAATGTAGCTAAGCATTGAAAGATTACAATTTAAAAAGAAAATGTTTTGATATACATCGTCCTATAGACAAAATAAGTCAAAATAAATCTAGAAAACTGAATATTGAACATAAAAATCATAAAATACAATCAATGTCAACGGACACGAAAAGGGTCTCTGGGACCTCACAACCTACAGTGACACCTATTAGACATTAATCTCTAAAGATAAGAGCTGAAAAATCGTATGGAAGCTAGAATACTTTTATTATTTTTCACAAGAAATCTGACAGTAAAAGCCGGGTAAATGCTTATAGAAAGTTCTAGAAAGGATGAACAAAATATGAAGTCGGAAACTCTACTATGATCATTTGTATATTGTTATGCACTAATATTTTTATTAACAAAAGAAATAATCAAATGCGATTTACCGACAAATAAGACTATTCTCTAAACATGAATCAGTGGAATTTAACTAATTTTAAATGACTTAATAAGTGACTTTTCACTGTATGAATATGTGAATATCAGACTCCACTGATTCGATCATTGAATTTGTGTATTTGTATTAGTGAGTATGCACTAAGTTATTATTGAAATTCACTGATATTTGATGAATACAACTTCACTATCATAATTAATAAAATTTCACAGATTCATCTTAAGAGAATTTGGTTCGAATTTGATATCGAATCGATAGAAGAATATACATATTACAGGTGGAAAGCCGTTTGTTTGATATTTTTCAGTTTAATTAACTTATTTGTAAATTATATATTCGAGATAATTTGTAATCTTTCATATATTGGCATTCATTATCAGGCAGTGTAACGAAATTATATATTGATACAGAACTAAGGCGTGTATTACAGAGATAACCCTCAAGTGAATACACAGGTCAATATTGAACTCGCAAACAGGTACCGTCATCACGGCTCGGCTCCTCCGCCCGCCCACGAGGTGTAGTGGGATAACGAAACTTGTAATCCCTATTCGACTAATATTTGTAAACTTTAAAATAGTTACTGTTTGGTTTAATCGTTGTTACATTTTTTAGGTATAAATAAAGTATTTAATTTGTTTTTAAAACAATTTAAAGTTTTAATTTAGAAAATTGGTTAAGTTTTCAGTTTTCTAAAAATAAATCGTAAAGGTCTCGCTTATCTCGGTCTAAGCTTTCTAAGAAAGGGTTTAACAATAAATTACAAGTCCTCAGATCCTAATTTCGATATGCGAGTTGATTTATTTGTTACTCTCGAAACATAAATCAGTAGGTACGTTAGTGAAACTGAGTTCACTGCATATCAGTAAATTTCAATAACAAGTAAGTGAATACTCATTAATATATATGTATATGCATATTCAATGATCAAATCAGTGGACTTTGATATTCATATATTTATACATTTAATACCTACCTACCTAGTACCTGTTTTCGTATTGTATAAAATTCTCAAAATCTTAGTTACTTTGTTTTGGCAGTCGAATTTATTTATTGAATTTAGCTCATTTTACAAATTCTCTTTCCAAATCTCTTATCATGGAATTGGATGGATGGATTTAATTTAAGAAATGAACATAGGAATTAATGTTGATCAATTGTGTAGGTACTCTCTAAACATAAATCCGTGGAATTTCGCTAATTTTAAGTGACTATTCACTTTTTATGAATGTGAGAATCGTACCACGCAGAATTAGTGACTATTCAATGTATGATTAATTGAATATGTGAATATGAGAGTCCACTGATTTTATAATTGTATATGTGTATGTGTATTAGACTATCGTGGTGTAGTGGTGCGAGTAGTCGTCTCATAGCTGGCGGTCGCGGGTGCGATTTCCACTCGAGGCTGATATTTGTATTTGTACAAATATTTGTTTCCAGTCTGGGTGTATTTTTGTGCGTTTCCCCACTGTGCCCCGGAAAGCACGTAAAGCTGTCGGTCCCAGTTGTTGTCATAAATACCATAGCGATTTGATTGACTGACATGTAATAAATACAGCTTCACTAACGTATTTAATGACAATTCCACTCATTCATATTTAGAGAGTATTAAATACAAAAAATACAAAAAAAATGCGCCTGATATATCTATCTAACCATGGTACCATAGAGGTCGTATTTTGGTATTTGCCAGATTAATTACAGATTCCACCTTACTCCTTGTCTCACGTGAGCGGCAATCGCGTCCTCGCTACGCAAAGCCACGTAATACAATGTATCAATTAGTTGTAATCCCTATAAGCTACACTACGTTGTCGTGGTCATTCTAGTCACGTATTGCTCGCAATAATTCGTATCGCTTCGCAACGCGTCGCATCGCACTTAAGACATCGCTTATAAGTTATACTGTGGTATTTTTACTTATAACTCTTAAAGTACTGTATCAGCCTGTAAATAACCCACTGCTGAGAGAAGTCCTCTTCTCCATTAACAAGAATGGTTGGAGCTTAATCCACTATATTGCTCCACTGCGGGTTGGCGGATAATATCCCTACCATGAGTAACGATCATTACCAGGTGTCCATGATAACAACCGGGATCGACGGCTATACGTGCTCTCCGAGGCACGGTGGGGGAAAATCCTCAAGGACATACACACAGACCGGAAACAAATATTTGCATAAATACAAATATCTGTCCCGAGCGGGAATCGGACCAGCTACCGCGGGCTTTGAGGCGACTACTCGCACCACTGTATCTTACAAGCATCTATAATATTGTCTGTATAACATAAATAGAAGATTCTAAATGAAAATTTTCAATCCAGTGAGTAGATATTTGAAAAATTCAAAACTTCGTAATACCAAAAGAATTCAAGTGTCCATTAAACGGGATTTTTAATTGATTGAATTCGGATAAGATGTCTTTGAATCTTCTCTTCATGTTCCTATTCACGGCTTTCGGAGACCCTTCAGCTTCAGAGCTCGCATAAAAGGCTTTAAAGCACCCTTCAGTTATCATCGAATCTCGAATCATAGGTTTTTATAAAGATCGCAAACAGCTACAAAAAGTATTGCACTTTTAGATGATCAAAGAATTTGAAGTTATTAAAAAATTTCGGAACATAATTATTTTTTTTTATCATATAATTAGCAAAATAAACTACCTTATTAAGATAAAGAAAAGATTAAAATAGAATATCGAAATACGGAAAAAAGATAAAAAGAAAGATTTGATGATCAAATATCAAAACTTGATATAATAGAATACTAAATATTTTTGAGCACGATTCATAAAATAAAATTATCAAACAGTGATTTTAATCTTGTAAACTCGATTACATATTTGCTTACAGGCCATGATTAGTCGTGTACTCGATATAGATTCCAATCGCGTGGACTGCAGTAACTTCGTCGTAATAACTGGAAGAGTTAAAGCAAAAAAAAAATCTAGATAGATTTATGATACTGGGTATATAGCTTTCACCCTGGTACAGAATAAATAATGCTTTTCGTCGCAGATTATACGAAATTTCAAGAGAAATATTTGATTTATCATGAGTTCAAATTGAAAAAAGTTCAACTGAACTGAATTAGTCTATAAACATCCCACTGCTGGGCGAAGATCTCCGCTCCATATGAAGAAGGGTTAGAATTTAATCCATCACGCTATTCCACTGGGGGTTGATGGATATTTCTACTACGAGAAACGATCACTATCAGGGATCGTCCATTAATCATGTGAGGCTCAAAAGGGGGAGAGGTACGGAAAAAATTTACGAAATATCACAAAGAGGGGTGGGGAAGTGTGATGAGTTATCACGTGTATTTATTTCTCATAAATATATGTTTTTCATGTTATTTTTTAACACCTTCTTTATTATTTTTATCCCTTATGCCAATCAAAAACAATCTGCAACCTAAATCTATCTGATCATTTTTATCACGGTGCTTAATTTTCCAAAAGGTTCTAGCAGACTTACTATAAGGAAATCGCACCGACGTTTTTGACATAGTTTAACCTTTTAAATATTACTTCTTCACCCAAAGTACTTGTTCATGTGATTTTAGATCTCTGCTTCCACTCATAAGGGAGATATGAGAATAACAGGTTTTTTTTTCTCAGAAAATATGACAGATATTTAAATGAATCCAACGCGAAAAAATTTATATCAATGAGCTCTATATTCAGTATTTTTTTATTAATATTCAGAAGTGTAAAAAACAATATTTATTATTTGAGGGTGATTTTTATATGACCTACAGGAGATGCAACGTATTATAAATACAAAAGTTTGCATTTGGAGGAACATAATTTTAAAAAAAAATCGAACTCGCCCGCGATTGTTGTACCTTTGGTACAACAATTCATTATTTGTAACAATAGCTACAAATAATGAATACAAATTCGTCTCATGTTAAATTTTAAAATCATTTTCGAAATACAAGAGACGCGGTAATCGTCGAATATAAGAATCGATTTTATTCCGAATCCATTCAATTAGTAACGGTACATTTTATTTTTCTGTTTCGATGCCAGATTTACGAATATCTCTTTTAACTAGTCATCGTCATCGACATATCAGCCTTTGGATGTCCACTGCTGAACCGTGAACGTAGGCCTCTCCCATCTACCTCCAAAGCGACCGGTTCAAAGCAGCCTCCATCCAACGGCTTCTGGCAACTCACTTCAAGTCGTCTGTCCATCTCGCGAACGGCCGTCCGTTTAACTAGTATTAGGAACGAAAATCGGCTAAGTGCGAATCGAACTAGTACGAAAGTATTCCCTACAATCAATCATAAAACGATTAACACTACATATTTTTTTAAAATTGAGTTCGAAAGGAATAGGTCGGATTTTTATCCTATTTATTTATATTTTTTTATTTGATTTTATCTAGGACCCTTATGTATTCTTTGACGAAGCCTGTAATAGAGCAATAGACAATATTTTGTATCTGTTGAGTTTCTTGCCGGTTCTTAGCTGAATTTACAATCCGAATCCAATCTTAGTTTACATTACTATTGTTGATTTAATTAAATAATATTTAATTATTTTGTAAAATGACGTTTCAAAAGAATTTTGTGAAGGCTACACTAATACTTGAATAAAGTCAATTATTGATTTAATTTCGCAAAATCATGTTATATCGTTACATAAATTTAAACACATATTATTATTCTTATTCATATATCTGCACTGTATATTCTCTACTATAAAAAAAATCCGTCTATTAAATTTAATTAATTCTAAATTTAATCCATCTGCAAAAAATTAGAAGTTTTAGGAATATTTAAGATGTATTGTATTTTATATACTTTTAATACCATATGTGTTCATGATATGTGACGTTATTATTTAGACATTTATACTGCAGCACTATCTGTGTTAATGGCTGCGTCAAAATGCGCATTAATTATGACACTTTTAGTCGCTATATTAGTGTAATTGGAATAAGTTATCAAACGAATTTCACGGCATTAATAATCGAGCGTGTAAATTAATGCATTAAAATATTTTCACCATCTGCGTTACATTTAATCTAATACGATAGCACACGGATGAAGCTGGGGTATAAGAATAAGTTGTTATTACCATTACCTTTAGTAAAGTAAATAAAAACTTGTACCTATACAAATAAAACAAAACAAATAAAACAAAAGTAACGAATGAAAAAAATAATTGAGTTTGCAAGAATCCATTTCACAACGGTCCCTATTGAATTACACAGAATAAAAGATAGAAAAATGTTACTAAACTTCGAAGAGTTCAAACGCGCTCCCCAATTAATTAAACGTCCACTATATATCACGTGATATATACAATCTGATGTACATATATATAAACGATTCGTCTGTTAGTTCACGCAACAGCTGAGGCGGTAATTGGCCCGCTGCTATGGAGACGCGGGTTGGAGCGACCGGTGGCAATCAAGAAGGATATAAATTAAATGGAGATATTTCAAGAGTTTTGCTTAAAATTTTATCAAATATATGATAATAATATTAGTTAATAAAATTAATAATAAATAAATGAAATAATAAAATACTAGCTAACCCGTGCGAAAATTTCGTACAATATTGTAGTTAATAAATGTTAATATAATGTGAAAATAAGTAAATTATGAGTTCTTGATGTTCTAAAAAGCTACTTTTAGAAATAATATGTATATCGTTCTTAGCAATTCAAAACGTTAACGATATTTATTAATTTGTGTGGTAGATCAAATACATAAAACGTAAATTAAGTCACATCTGTCATATTAGATACAAAAATGGTGCCTTATTTACTTGTAGTTTAGATATAGTTGATTATACAGTCAATAGATGGCGCTCGTATTATTATTAATTATAAAATAATTTTCTGTTAATGAAAAAAAATGTATTTCGTCAAAAACAGGGCTAACATAATGTAATACATAATGTATCTATGTAAATAATACAAATTCGTAAGGCATAAGCTTTAAAATGGTATATGAATTATTAATTTTAGTTCAGTATTTAAAAAGATCTAGGCTCTCCAGGAAAAAAATACCTTTTATAAATAATAAATACTATAAATAATATATAATAATATGTATAATTATAATCATGATAATGATGAATAAAAGTTATGAAATTAAATTAATACTGCCTTTTTGTTTTATTCCTTAATTTATTTTCCAAGACTTTATTCCAGTGGTCAGCGGTCAGTTCTAATGTATGTAATTCTACTAATCCTAATACTATAAATGCAAAAACTTTGAATATAGATGGATGTTGTTTATCCTTCACACAAAAAATACTAAATACATTGCTTTGAAACTTGGTATTTGAATAGTTGAAAATTCAGATCAAGACGTAGGCCCACATCTTAATATTTCTATGCGTAGGCCTCTTTATCACGAAAATTCCACAAGTTTAAGTTACGCGTGTAAAGCAGAACAATAATATTTTGTTTCAAAAATTGTTATATATATAATATAATTAAATATATGTATTTACATCTTTTGTATAAAAATTATTATTAATTTTATAATATTTATATATATATATATATATATATATATATATATATATATATATATATATATATATATATATATATATATTTTATTAAATTATATATTTCATAAGATTATAAGATAAATAACATTACACAAATAGGACAATAAAAATTAGTGGTATCTTAACTATAGGTGATAACATCTATAAGCACAATAGAAGCAAGAAGAATTTAGATCATTTATATAATAATTCTTTAAAAATATTTATGTGCAATTCTGCTAACAGTAAAATAAAAAATAAAAAAGTATTATTTAAATTATCAAAATTTTAAAATTTGTGCCAAATATTATCAATTACAATTGTTTATACTCGTAATATGCATGATTTCTTTCTTTAATTTAAACAAAATCAAATACAAAGCAAAATTTATTATTATTTACCAAGAATAATGAATATTAAATATCTAATTTTTTTATCTAATGTAAGTTTGTAATATCGTTGCATCAGTTATTTTTCGGATATTTCGAATTCATCATTAGTAAATAAATTATGATAAGCGTTTAGTGCTCATAAAATAACAATTTAAATATTTATGTCATTATAATAGTACTAGACGTCGCTCTGTCTCGCTATTTCAGCTGCTTTGCCTTTTTAAATATTTTTTACACCATATACTCACCTTCCTCAATAAACAGAAAACATAAAAACAAAAACTTAAACTTTATTATAGTAGATAAATAGCTGCTTAAAATGTTTCGATATTTTATCTAAATTTTTCTCAGCATACAATTATCGTTACGTTAACATTACATGAAGTAATTCAAATCGTTCCCCCCAGAGACCTACCTAGTTACCCTGAGAGTAATTGTCTTCAATTAGTCTTGAGACTGAGCTGCTGAGACAGAGAGTCAATTAGATGAGACGGTAAAAACTCGACTTGTTACAAAATGATGAGAATATTCATGGATCATTACAACTTGAATTTTACTTGTACTCTACTATATCAACCTGTAAACAACCCTCCGCTGAGCGAAGGTCTCTTCTTCATATAGAAGAAGGGTTGGAGCTTAATTTACTAGGCTGCTCCACTGCGGGTTGGCGGATAATATCCTTACCATGAATAACGATCCGATACCAGGTGTCTGTGATAACAACCGGGACCGACGGCTTTATGTGCTTTCCGAGGCACGGTGAGGAAACCCACAAGGAGATACATCCAGACCGGAAACAAATATTTGTATAAATATCTGTCCCGAACGGGAATCGAAGCCGCGACCACCGACATTGAGGCGACTATTCGCACCACTACATCAGAACGGTCGTCAATAATTTTTACTTGCTATGATTGATTGATTTTTACCATTATGAATTTTACTTTCAAGTTTTCAATTTATACAATTTACATCTTAACGTTAGCCTAATCCACCAAGTTGCACCACTGCGGGTTCGCGGATTTTTTTTTATAATTACTTGTTTTTATTTGTATTTACGACTTTGAATTTACTTTTACAGTATACAGTTGGATGCATTATTCACTTCCGCGATGCATCTGCGAGATCTCCAGAGAACAAAGATAATGTAGAGAACGCTAGCAATGTTACAACTCCCTCGCTCCCCATTGCAATGATGCAAATAATTACAAGTAACGAGAAAACGAATAACATTAAAACTGTTTCAATTTCTGACTGTTTTAATATCGATTTGTTTCATTTCTTATCCATTTATCCCTACTAATATAAAAATGCGAAAGTAATTATGTCTGTCTGTCTGTTACGCTTTACCGCCTAAACCACTGAACCGATTTTGATGAAATTTGGTATTAAGATAGAACTGAACTTGGGAAAGGACAAAGGATACTTTTTATCGCGAGAATAAGGGTAGAAGGGGTTGAAATAGGGGACAAAAATTTGTATGGAAGTTCCTTATTGTCAAACATAAAATCATGTAAGATTGTTCAATTGTTTAAGACAAAGACAAAAAAGCGTGCACGGGTAAAGGGGAGGGGGCCGTATCGGGCGGTAGGCGGGGCGCGGAGCGGCGACGGTGGCTTACCATGTCGCGCGATATAACAGAATTCCACGCGGGCGAAGTCGCGGGCGGAAAGCTAGTATTATATACATGGGTATTGGCTGTAAAATACATCAATGACTGTAAAGAAGAATTAGTTCATTGTTATCACGTTAAAGGACTACCATTAATTTTCTGTTATCCTACTTATAACTTTGACCATTTGTCTATTTTCAACGTTTTTGTCTACAGTATAGTTTCTATTAGCGAATACATATTTATGAAAATGAAGAAAAGCCGATTTATCATTTTTGAATACTCCCTAGTTGTCAAAATTTAAATTACACTTAAACTGGTAAAAATTTCGTATGCGGGACACCTCTAGTTTAAAATAACGGCTGCACAATAGAAATCGAGACGGACTAAATACGTTGCATACTGCACCCTTTCGTTGCCCGTTAAACACAAAAAAAACGCTAAATTGACTCACTACTAGATACAATAAACTTTGTAAAAAATTTATATGTTATAAATAGTTTGTTGTTTGGGGAAGAAGATTCGCTACATAATACGGGTTGCAAACGGAATAAACTGCCTTCCACTAGTATATCTACACCTGTTGTCGGTTTTTAAATAATATTTCTATATAATAATAATAATCTATAAACATCAAAATGTTATCAATATTACTATCACCTAAAACTTTCAACAAAGTCATTCCCAATTTATCGTGAAACTCTAAAATAGACAATTTATAACGAAGAAATATTTTTGAAAGTTTATAAAACGAGATCTGTCAACCGCTAAGTAAAAAGTTCGAAGACAGACGCGTCTCCTCGGGACGAGAATTAAGGAATGTCAAGATACACTCGAAATGGACCGCCATTGTAATAAATTCTCGAAACTTTCTTTGTTAGAAATGAACGTAGAATTTGATAATTTAAACAAGTTAAAGTACTTTAAGTGGTAGTTGATACTTAAATTTGATTCATTCATTTGTTCATTTAGATTGTTGGGCTTTAATAATGACAAAATAGCTAGGGTGAATTCGCCAATATCATAGTTATTATATTTTACATAAGAGTATACATTTATTATCTATATTTAATTATATTAAAAGTGTAACAGCCCCAACTCTGTGCATTGAAGATATTTTAGAATTTATTTGGATGACACTGTATGAGCCACACTGAACCTAATACTGTATTTTTCAATTCCTACTATTAGTTCACACTCTCCCTATACACTGCTCCCCCATTATTGGCGACTTCAGTATTCGCGTAAAAATTTTTACCGACCATAGTTATAGTTATCCGCGAGCAAAAAGTTGCCTATTCGCGAAGACAGTTGCCGCGGTACGGGAAATGCCCGTATTATACCCGAGCTACCAATTACAAGGGTTCGACTAATGACTGAACGTCTAATCAGTACTTTACTCAGTAGCTAAAAAGTAAAAACCTTTCTATGACTTTCGCTATGGTAGATCGGTTAAGTGATGAGATAAACAAAATTGACGATAACTGAGAACGCATTTCTGACTTCAGAAGAGATATGGATCGTTCGCTTGCGCCATATAAAATTCTGCAAAAAAGTAAAAATAAAACCGACTAAGTGCGAGTCGGCCTCGCGCGCGAAGGGTTCCGTACCATTATCTATAAAAATAGCAAAAAAATCGTCTGTTGTATGGGAGCCCCCTTAAATATTTGTTTTATTTTAATTTAATTATTGATTTTAAAAGTATAAATATAACTGAATATTCTGTGAATATCTCAAGCGTCTATCTGTTGTCGTTATCAATATCGAGCAAAAACGAGCAAAAAATCATGTTTGTTGAATAGAAAAATTTTTTTATTCAACTGTCTAACTATCACAGTTCAAATGAGATACAGTCAGGTGACAGACGGACGGACGGACAACGAAGACTTAGTAATAGGGTCCCGTTTTACCCTTTGGGTACAGAACCATAAAAATAAGCCAAACAACCCAAGATATCACACTTTTTTCCACAGAAATAGTAATAATAGCCCCTTTTTTCAGATAAAACAAACTGGCTTTTAAACATTACTAAAATATCTATATTGAATATCACTAATATTGTAATTGATTGATCTCAAAATAAAATTTCATATTTTAAATATATATTTTTTAAATCAATGACTGAATGTAATGTACAACCCTTATTTGTATAAAACTAGGACCTCTATACTCAGAATTAATAAATATTATAATATGAATATTAATTCAGAATTCGCGACCTTCTTTGGGACGCATACCTCGCGACTACCGAGGGAGCAGTGTATATTATTTTGATTATGAATTAGTATTCACTAACTTATTATTGAAATTCACTGATAATTAGTGAATATAGCTTCACGAATGAAAATTTCACTGATTCATGTTTAGAATCCAGTGCGGCTTCTTTGAGTGAGAGGATGAAAGACAAAATGTTTTATCAACAATATTAAATTAGGAATACGCGTACAGCTAGTATATTTATAAGCTATAATATAAACTGATTACCTAACTACTATGTTTTTTTCCATGATTTAAAACAATATAAAATATTAATGATATAGAAATTAGATTTATATATTCTGAAATGAAATGAAAATATTCGTTTCGTCATAAGGTGATTTATCACAATTTAGGAATGTAAAAAAAACAGTTAAAATAAATACGTCATGGTAGCAAAAATAAAATACAATATAAGCTTGAGTAATGTACCCAATACTATCAGCTACCGTAATTTAATTACTACTAGATAACCTCTAGAAGTTATTACAAGCTAATCTCTAGTGTCTCGGTAGACTGTAAGACTTGTAAACATTCCACTGTTTGACATTGATATCTTCTCTTATAAAGAATATGATTTAATGTAACTAAATTTAAATAAACAGAACAGTAATATACAGGTAAATTAAAATGTTATAAAATTCATAGTTAGAATATACTTGATTCAAAGGCTTTTAAAAGCTTACTAACTACTTACCGGTGGGAGGGATGCGCTGTGCCGCGCTCCCGGCTGCATGGGTACCACCATCTTGCTTATTTCTTCCGTGAAACAGCTTTGCTGTGTTTCGGAAAGAAGGGCAAGACAGGCAGTGTAATTACTGGCACCGAGACTGAACATCATATGTCTCAGGATAGGCAACACATAAATGAGTTGCCAGGTAAACTAGTTTATGTTCATGGGCGACGTCGACCACTTACCATCAGGTGGCACGTCTGCCAGTTTGCCTATTCAACTAACATATAAAAAAAAAAAAAAAAAACTAATTCTGAAGATTACTGAGTAATTAAGAACAGCACCGACTCGGAATGGATATTCTGATAAGAATAACCGGCAAAAATATTGAAATTAACTTATTTTCATTGTTAATATTTTAGAAGAAATTAACATACATTAATTACTACTATCTACGTCGCGGGTTCGATTTCCGTTCGTGTATGTAGAAATATTTGTATCTGGTCTGGGTTCATATCCATGTGCGTCTCCCCACCGTGACTCGGAACGCACGTAAATACGTCGGTCCTGGTTGTTATCATAGATACTTGTTAGCGATCGTTACCTATGGTTAGGGAAGTTATCCGCCAACCCACAGTGGAACAGCGTATTGGATTAAGCTTTAAATTATCTCCTATTTGGAGAAGAGGACTTTGTCCAGTAGTGGGACATTTACCGTCTTACTTATAAAAATCACGTTAAGTAATATTTAGCCACCGTTTAGTTAATCCACTCATACGGTCTTACTCATAAACGTTTCTTAATATTTAATCCATTGCTTAACAACTGATCAGCAAAAACCTCACTCATAAACACTATTTAGCGTTAAGAAGTCGTTAAGTAATGCGTAAATCGCTGTCAAAATTAAACCCTGCCGAGACATAGTTTAACCCTCGTTGAGCGGCAAGATGGCGGATTTCACATAAATCAGCTGTTCTATGACGACGTCTGATCTACTTACTTGCGTTTTTTTGTTAGTAAGAAGAGATTTAGAATGAAATTTTCTCTATATAAAAATTAATATATACTAAATTAGCGTTATCTGTCTGTTTAATACAGATATTTAGAGGTACCTAATTTTAATTATAATCACATATTTTAAATTAGGTTATATCTGAAGTAAATTTATTAATTTAATATTTAATAAGCTTTGTTGAATTTCGTAATTGAGGATCCGACTACCCATCAAAATAAAAATGATTAGAAATTAGAATATTGATCCAAGTTCCTGTCAATAGAGGTCACTAGTAGTGACTCACTACAATATCGAGTTCCGAGAGTTTTCTCTATAATGTTAATAGATGTCGCTTGAATATTATTTTTAACAATTTCGTTCATTCAATTTCTCTATCTAATCGATTATTTTGGCTATAATCTGTGCCAACCATCTATGTATCGTTCTTTGTTCGTTTCTTAACTAAGTAACAGCTAGTCAATGTTTATAAGTAAACAAAAGTTAATCCTTGATTTATAGCTTATGAGTGGATTAACTAAACGGTGGCTAAATATTACTTAACGTGATTTTTATAAGTAAGACGGTTAAGCTATAAATCAAGAATAGTAGTCGGATCCTCAATTACAAAATTCAACAAAGCTTATTAAAATTAAATTAATAAATTTACTTCAGATATAACCTAATTTAAATTATGTTATTATAATTAAAATTAGGTACCTCTAAATATCTGTATTAAACAGACAGATAACGCTAATTTAGTATATATTAATTTTTATATAGAGGAAATTTCATTCTAAATCTCTTCTTACTAACAAACAAACGCAAGTAAGTAGATCAGACGTCGTCATAGAACAGCTGATTTATGTGAAATCCGCCATCTTGCCGCTCAACGAGGGTTAAACTATGTCTCGGCAGGGTTTAATTTTGACAGCGATTTACGCATTACTTAACGACTTCTTGACGCTAAATAGTGTTTATGAGTGAGGTTTTTGCTGATCAGTTGTTAAGCAATGGATTAAATATTAAGAAACGTTTATGAGTAAGACCGTTACAGGCTGGTTCAGTTCAGTTATTTTAAATTACTACTTTAATTTTAAATTTTCTATCAATATAAACTATAAATATAAAAAATTACATTGCATTGCATATCAACAATAATTTCTAAATTAGTATTGATTTGATTACAAATATACTATTTTTGTGGTTTTGAAGGAGAGACTGATGTTTGTCATAAAGCTAACTTTGTTACAATAATACTTTTTATGTACATACCTACTCGTAGCTAGACATCCAGACAAGCATAATTTATCTTCTAATTCAATAACTAAATTCAAACAGGATTGGGGGGCGCAGCTAGTCGGTCATATTATTAAAACTTTGATTATAAAACAATATCAAGTCACTAATAACACTACAATATTTTTACACTTTTCAACTTTTTTATTTTATTTAATTTTAATTAAAATCAAATAATTAATAATAATAATAAATAATAAAAAATTGGAAAAGTGTAAAAATATTGTAGTGTTATTAGTAAACATGAATTTCCATCAAGAACCATCAGTCCAATCAATCAGTAATATCAAGTCATTCTCTGTAACACGAGTTCGTGGTGAGATCGCTTGCTGTGCTGTAATTAAGAAAATGCAAATAGAACTCAACTCATCCAGTTGAGTTGAGCTATTAGCGCCATTATTAATTCCACTTAGAACAATTACTCGTCCAGTTTTATAGAACGGACGAACTTTATAATTTCTCCTTGATGTTATAACACTAGCTGTTTCCCGCGACGCTTTACAACTTCGATAACGGTCAAGTTCCGAGTAATTTCAATTAAACTTACATAGTTATATTTTTAGAAGTGAAGGATGCCTATTTGTAAATTGTAGATAAATATATAAACTTTTTTTGACTAACATGTTGACGCATTTGGCAGTGACCCTGCTATCTGCTCCAGGGTCGTGAGTTCGATTCCCGCTCCGAGTGTGGGTGTAATATTTATATATTTATTTATGCATCTATTATACACATATATGAATATTTATTCAAAAACATATGTATATCAGTCGTCTCTTACCTAAAACACAGGCATTAATTTACCTTAGGAATAGACGACCGTGTGTGTATGTAAAAAAAAACTTTTAAAAAATGAGTGTTTATGTTTGTACGATCTTATCTCCTGCATTAGCGGTACAATTTTAAAAATTGTTTTTGTTGTAAGAAACTTGTTTATTGTGGAAGATTACAACACATAAATGATAACAACACGACTTATATAAACGGAACAGTAATCCTAAACGCGAGTCAAACCGCGTAGGTTACACGTGTAGTCATTAGTCACTAGTGTTTACATATTCTTTATTATGTTGCTAAAAAATATAATCTTCGTTTATAAATATTAAATAGACTCGGTCGTATTTTTTTTTTTAAATTAAGTATAAAAACATCCACAGGTTCTAGTTGCCTTTTTTATAACATGATGTACTCCTTATCCTAAGGCCATTTACGAGTATGTTCTTTCGATTATAGATCGGTAGTCCTAAGGCTTGCCCAGTGAAGACTGTGACGTGGTCCGATGCTAACAGTATTTTTCTCTTTCTTTCATCATATTTTTTTTCTGTAGATTTTTCTACTTTTTTTCGAGTGTAGCCCAGACCAAGCCATAAATAAGGATATAAGTACAGATTGTTTATTTTTTTTTATACATCAAATATCTCATTTAATTAAAAGTCTAGATCGGATTTTATCGCGTTTATTTGTTTTAAAACTTTACAGTTTAACGATTTTTTTTAATTTAATTAAATTATTTCCCGACGTTTCGGACCCTTTACAGCGTCCATAATCACGGAGGACTGAGGTGGTGGGTGTCCGAATAATCACCCAATTAAATTAGTAAAATTCGCGTAAATATAAGAGAACAGTACATCAATTATCTATTACACAAAAAAAAAAAATCGTATTAATTTAATATATATTTTACATCAAAATCTAATTTTTATTGAAAATATTTAGAAAATTCACAAAGTAATTCAAGGACAACAACTTTTACCAAAAATTCAAACAAAGGAATAATCCAGTTCTATCGGTGTCTGATATATACAAATGGCTTAACTCGAAGATTCCATGATACCCCCGAGGATACCCATTTCTCACCCGTCGTAGCCCTGACTAGGTTACAAGGATTTGTGGCCTCCCTCCCTTCTATCGAATAACCTTTTGTTGGAACGTCACATTGTTCGCGCCTTTACAAATTGTGTTTTCACAGAAATGCGGGAAACATTAGGTTCCTCCTCGTTTTCACTCGTTCTGTGATATTCAAATAGAAGATATTCTTTTGTAAGCAGATATTTGCATAATTTCTTTATAATAATCATATAAATCTTTTTTTAAATTCTCAAACGTTTTGCACGGGGAATTTGCTATTATGGATTCGGAAATGTTGAACGCTTAGATTCGTAAATGGTTCTTGATAAAAAAATATCTATTCTCGTGTTTTTTTTATGTCATGCTTTGTAAACATGTTTTTTATATAATTAGGTTATAAATGTCAACGATTACACGCAATTTAAAATTCCATCATGATATTACATTAATATACATTGGTTCTTAAGTTTGGTTCTCCTTGTTTAATATTTACTCACAACCTCTCGTCCCTCTTATAACTAAAGCTCTACAATGTTTATACGGGTATATATATGTACGTATGTCAGTCGGCTGTTACCTAAATCATAGGTATTAAGTTGCCTACCTTACTAACAGACGACCGTGTGTGTTTGTTGAAACATAATTATATATGTAATAAAACATTTTGGCCCAATTTCGCCGTTTGTTAGTCGTCTATAATGGTATCCAACGGATGTAAGATCGTACGACTTTTCTGTCTTACCATCAAACTTTATCTATCAGATATTTTTACTGGCAACCTGGAAACCAAAAGTTGTAATGTATAAGTTTAGGTGCAACAGCCCTAAGGGCCATTTTACCTTTCTGCTGATAGTCTTTGATAATCTATGGGTAACTTATGTGTGAGATAAACTTTATTAGCAACTGGTGATTTTTTTTAAATGATATTAAAAAAGTGTTGAGTTATTTTCATCCCTAATTAAATTTACACTTCGAGAAATCCATTTCCGGATGTTGTTCCATAAATTTCTTAAGTACTTCTTGCTTCTTTTGCTCTTCACTGGTGGGCAGACCTCTTTCCTTTTGCCTTTGATCGTACATCATTTTCTCAACTAAGCCTCGCGTCTCTCCATCTAAGTCCGATAGTTTTGATGGTTCTGGTTTGCTGTGTGGCTTCGGCAATCAAGAATCTAGCCACCCCCTCTCTTCCCGTGGGTGTCGTAAGAGGCGACTAAGGGATACCACAGTTCCACCACCATCTTGGAACTGTTGAAGCCGATAGATGGCGGGATAACCATCCTAATGCTGGCTTTTCAAATACACAGGCCGAGGATGGGCAGCAGCGTCTTCGGTGCGATAGAGCCGGCCCTGCGGTCACCAACCCGCATGCCCAGCGTGGTGACTATGGGCAATCACCCCCAATGAGTGCGCGCAGAAAGATACGGCCCTCAGTTCCCGGCGGCCCCACTATTCCCGGCCACGGCAGCGGCTGCGGTAACGGTGGGGCAGAGGGTGCCAAGAATCTCCGGGGTACGGGAGGCTGCTTTGTGACGAACCTGGCAACGTATAATGGTCGCAGTCTACGGCTGGACCATCACCTCACCGAACTCGAAGTAGAACTAAGCCATATAAAATGGAGTATTCTGGGGTTGTCTGAGGTCCGAAGACAGGGTGAGGACACGATGATCCTGGACTCCGGACACTTATTCTACTTCCGTGAAGGTGATGGTCCTTCCCAAGGTGGCGTCGGTTTTCTGGTCCACAAGACTCTCAGTAACAACGTTGTAGAGGTCAGCAGTGTGTCGACCCGGGTAGCGTACCTTGTACTTAAACTCACTGACAGGTACTCCCTGAAAGTGATACAGGTATATGCGCCGACCTCGACACACTCTGACGATGAGGTCGAAGCCTTGTATGAGGATATATCGAAAGCTCTGCATGGCACGACCTCGGCTTTCTACAACGTTGTTATGGGAGACTTTAACGCTAAAGTGGGAGTACAAGACCGCGACGAATCGGTAATGGACCACACGGATTGGGGCGCAGAAATCGCAGGGGGCAGATGCTTGTCGACTTCCTCGAATCGGAGGGGCTCTTCTTGATGAACTCGTTCTTTCAGAAGAAGCCCCAAAGGCGGTGGACATGGCAGAGCCCGGATACTGTGACGAGGAACGAGATAGATTTCATCATAGCGGACAAAAGGCATATATTCAGAGATGTCTCAGTGGTTAATAGGTTCAACACCGGTAGTGACCACCGGCTCCTGCGGGGCTCTCTGAATATAAGTCTACGCAAAGAGCGAGTCCGCTTGATGAAATCTATTATCCGACCCACGCTGCCCCAAATACTATGTGGTTCCGAGCAGTTCCAACTGGAACTCCAAAACCGACTCGATTCGCTGGAAACCACTGGCGACGTGGATCAGATGACCGACAACGTGGTGAAGACGGTGTATTCACTGGGTCGGAGACATTTTACGCCGACGAGACCAGTTAAGCAGTCCAAAATTTCTCCCGAAACCTTGGATCTGATGAGGCGGAGGCGCGAGATGCCCGCGGCTCAAGCAGCTTCGCCAGAGCAGAAGGCTCTTTCCAAGCGGGTGAGGAAACTCATACGCAGAGACCTCCGCTGCTCAAATACAAGAGACATTACGACTCTAATTGAGCAGAATAGGGGGTCAAAGGTTTTCCGAAAACCATTGGGAAGAAGTCTTCTTGCGAAGCTAAAAACAGCTGATGGCAGAACCGTTTGCTCCCGCCCTCAGATCCGAGAAGAGGTTGAGAAATTTTATGGGCAGCTGTACTCGTCGAGCGTACAGAAGTCTGAGACCCGGGGCGCCGAAGATCCACGTGCACCACTGCTGCGCCATTATTCGGAAGACGTCCCGGATTTCGAAGTCGGCGAGATTAGTGCGGCGCTCGGGCAGCTCAAAAACGGGAGGGCCCCGGGGGATGACGGCGTTACGACTGAGCTTCTTAAGGCCGCAGGGCGACCTGTCCTGGAGGCCTTAGCTAGACTCTTTAATGCCGTCATCCAACGAGGTACCACACCGGAGGCGTGGTCCAGGAGTGTGGTGGTACTGTTCTACAAAAGAGGCGATAAGTCTCTTTTGAAGAACTACAGACCTATCTCACTTCTGAGCCACGTCTATAAGCTCTTCTCGAGGGTCGTTACGAATCGTCTCGCCACAAGGCTCGACGACTTCCAACCACCAGAGCAGGCTGGGTTTCGAAAAGGCTACAGCACCGTAGACCACATACATACTGTTCGGCAGATTATACAAAAGACCGAAGAGTATAATCAGCCGCTGTGTATGGCTTTTGTGGACTACGAGAAGGCCTTCGACTCCATCGAGACCTGGGCTGTTCTGGACTCTCTGCAGAGATGTCATATCGACTGGCGATATATCGAGGTGTTGAGGTGTATGTACGACGCGGCGAAGATGACCGTTCATATCCAGGACCAGCAGACAAGACCGATTTTCCTTCGGCGCGGGGTAAGACAGGGCGATGTCATATCACCGAAACTGTTTACCACTGCGCTGGAGGACGTCTTTAAAACCCTGGACTGGGGGGGACGAGGCATCAACGTCAACGGCGACTGCATCTCTCACCTTCGTTTCGCTGACGATATCGTCATCTTTGCGGAGACGTTGGAGGAGCTAGGCCAAATGTTGAGCAGCCTAAATGAGTCTTCCCGACGAGTCGGTCTTGGTATGAATCTTGATAAAACGAAAGTTATGTTTAACAAGCATGTCATACCGAGACCGGTATCGGTTGATGGTATCCTCCTCGAAGTTGTTCAGGATTATATCTACCTAGGCCATACCATCCAACTGGGCCGAAACAACTTCGAGAAGGAAGCCGAGAGGAGGATTCAGTTGGGCTGGGCGGCATTTGGCGGGCTTCGTCGGGTCTTCACTTCGAAGATTCCGCAAAGCTTGAAGACGAAAGTCTTCGAGCAATGCGTCCTACCTGTGTTGACATACGGTGCTGAAACGTGGACACTGACGAAGGGACTGGTCCACCGATTTAAAGTCGCTCAACGTGCCATGGAACGGGCTATGCTCGGCGTTTCTCTCAAAGATAGGATCAGAAATGAGACTATCCGCGAGAGAACCAAAGTGACCGACGTAGCCCAGAGGATTAGCACGCTGAAGTGGCAGTGGGCTGGTCACCTGTGTCGTAGGACCGATGGCCGTTGGAGCAGACGTGTCCTGGAGTGGAGACCACGTATTGGCAAACGCAATGTGGGACGCCCTCCGACCCGCTGGACCGACGATCTTCGCAGGATTGCCGGTGTTGGCTGGATGAGGATTGCGGAAAGCCGGGATGTCTGGCGCGAGCTTGGGGAGGCCTACGTCCAGCAGTGGACTGCTATAGGCTGATGAGATGAGAGATGAGATTAAAAAAGGGAAAGGGAGGGAGAAAGAGAGAGGGAGAGAGGAGATTACTTGATAGTTTAGCAACGTACACATACATACACATTAATATATACAAATTGAGACAAGTAGACAGACGAACGAATTACAATTTTTATCACCCGTCTTGTCGCCCATCGTCGAGAGAAAAAACGATTTAATTAAAATATTCCCGAGCACAAGATCATGAAGTTAAACAATCAAAGACTTAAGAGGTCTGAAAACAATCGACTGCAAAGTACTTTCAACATTTGAATACACTTAAGAACGTTTAATATCGCCTACTTACCAAGTGATCAATGTCTTTTAAGGCCTATCTGACAAATGAACTGTGAACGAGAGAATATTACAACATCGTTATACCGTTTTATTATATTATGCGAGAGTATAAGAATTTGTTTTGTAAGCAAATCGTTTGGAAATATATAGAGGTCACGTAATCAATCGAATGTTGGAACAATTTTTTATCATTTGGAATTGTTAAAGCCTTGCTTGTTTTCTCTATGTACACATATAATTAGTGGATATTAATACAAGTTATCTACCAACGATAAGATGTAAATAACTAGATTTATTTACGTCATAGTCATAGTCAAAGTCAAAATATTTTATTCAACATAAAATTATTACAATTTCTTACTGAACGTCATGAGTCTACTACCAGTTTGGAAAGAAGAAGCCTCTGACCTGAGATGAACTGGCGGAAAAAAACTCAGCGGCACTAATTTTTTTTTTTTTATCGTTATGGTTTTTTTTTCCAAAGTAAATTGAAATTAACAATATTTCTATAAGTTTAAATAGCCCGGCGGCGATCACATCATTCCCAAGGCGTACTGTCTTTGTACATAGTTATGTGGATCTGAATTTATTAATATTAACTTACAGTTTAAAAAATTAAATTAATAAATTATTCTCATGTCTAGTTTTCACTGATTGTGAGACCAACGAAATAGGAACTTAGCAGTGTAGGTGTAAAAATAATTTTAAATGTTATTTAACGAATTTTCAATACTATTGAATATTATATTTTCTTAATACTTAATCAGATTAAATTTACATAGGTACACTCGGCGTTAAAAAAATTGCACCTCTAGAAAATCTACTTCAAACAACTTAAGACCATATTTGGCATCAATGATGTAAATAAGGTTTAAAGTTGTTTGAAGTAGATTTTTTGAAAAGTGCGATTTTTTTAACGGCGAGTGTATTTCATCCTTATATCTTATCTAAAACGTAGGCTTTTACTATAAACTAGTTAGTGCCTGCGGCGCTTATCGCACATAGTTTTTATTTCAGTATGTAGTTGTGTAAGTGATTGAAGGTACTAACAATGCTCACTAATCGCGATTCAGAAAGCGCCGTCAGCGCCATCTATTTATATATTTTACTTCAAACTGTTTAAAAATGTATACTTATAAACTGTTGCAAAAATAGTCACAATCTGAAATTTTGAAGTTTTCTCTTTCATCGTTCGTTGACTGAGTGTTGAATATAGGTAAAATGCATTATAAATTATTATTATTTAAATGCTATAAATCATTATTTTACACAATGTTATTATAACTTTTCGAATCACATTTAAATGTTTTACCTTACCTACTCCTCTACTATCTACACTTCTACTTTCTAACGCCGTCTTTCAAAATACAATATTCCTAATAACTTTTGATAAAGAGAAGCGATTTCGATGAAGTGAAGACTAAATGCTGTTTTTCTAATCTAGACTTCGTAGGTACTTTAGATATGATTCGTGTTAAAATAAACACAGACACACATACATTTCTAAAAGTAAATAGTTAGTGATGTTAGACCCCTAAAGAAATTTTCGTCAAACAATTATGTAAAAAAAAAAAAATGACACGTGAAATTTACAATTTTATTATAAATATGTCTAGATTTTTAATGAAGGTTTTAAACTTAGAAAATAGCAAAATTAAAGTTTAAACCAACTTTAAAATTAGGTAATAATTACCCCCAATGGAGTATTTTAAGTTCATTGTACTAAATGTTCATCTCGTTTGTTACAGGTAACGAGACGAACGAGCTCCGCCTCACTGAGTTCGAGTCGGCTCCATTGCGTTCGAGGTATTGCCACTTAGTGAGGAATGTGTTCACATTGAGAGTTCGAGTGAATATTCCGTGAAATAGTTGATGAAAATGTCGAGAAATTTACCAAGAACCGGATGGACTACACACTAGAATTGGCACGCGGTTTCACCTGTGATTTCTATGTCCCTGGTAGTTCTATAAATCGTGATGTTATGTTACGTAACTTATTATCTAAATCAATAAACAGACAATCAATTGTATATATACTTTTAGTTTCGGAGCGTTTTTAAAACTAATTTATTATACAAAACTAAATTAAAATTAAAATAAATCAAATAAAATACACGTAACCGATTTGGAGGTCTTTTAATGTTATTCCTCTGTTCTACATTCTCGCCCAGAGGATGCCAGGTGGGCCGACCAGAGGCTGAGTTTGCGTTTCTTATTCTATAACATCTTAATCTAGAGCGGATGGACGAGGTGTAACTATAACTATATTTTGATTTGTTTATTAGTTCCTCTGATAAACAAACAACAGAATTTTGATTAGCGAAAAGGAGATGGGGACTTTTGGGCCAAAATGTAATAAGAAGAGATATGGTTAAAAAAATTGGTTATATTTTTTTATCTTACAATATAAAAAATCAACTTAATTCTGAATCTGGAAGCGGAGAAAAATGAAAAAGATTGTTTTCATCAAATTAATCGGGTATCGATTCAACTAAAATCGATTACAGAATTAAAAAAGAAAGGAGTTTCTACTAGTTAATTTACTCAAAGTATTTAGATGCACAATATTGAAGTTGTAAACGATAAAGTTCATTTAAATAAAGTTACATTAATAGCGAAAATATTATTTAATATTAAAAAATAATATCGATTTCGTATCGATTTAAAATAAATCATATCTTTTGTGACAGCTAACAACTGACTGACATTGATACTAGCCGTTTATTTTTTACCTACATTTCATAGATGACATTTAAATATAAATAATAATAGAAGAAGAATTAAGTATGAAATACATTTAAAGGTTTTTTTATATTCTGAACGATATTTATTAGTGTTTCAAGTTACTGATATTTGTAATGAGTTTTTAAACATTCTTCACTAAATATAAGAAACATTAGTGCTTTAAGAAGTTAGTGATCGAGTTTTTTAATAGACAATGTAACATAGGTTATGTTTTACAAAACGTTTAATAACTCGGCTCTCAGATAGCCAAAATATAGAAAATTTTCAGCGAGTGATCTATAAGCCTGAATGCATTAATTGATACCATTTTCATTTCATTACATTTTGGCCCAAGAATGTATGGAATCGTATCCATCTCCTTTACACATAATAAAATCCTATTTAAATTGGTCTATCATTCCTCAAATTACATCTTATGCAATAGATGCATTAATATTGTTTACCGCAACGGGTACTTGAACTCAGTATACGTATTACTTAAAGACAGAAAACCCGGGTGTGAATGCTGAGGGTAGCAGACTTGGTCCCTATTGTTCTAAGTTATTTACCTTTGAATCAGCCCGGGGCAAAGGCCTCTTTTCCATGTAGGAGAAGAGTTGTAGCTGAATCCACCATGCTGCTCCACTGCGGGTTGGCGGATAATTTACAAATCATGAGTAACGATCGTTACTAGGTGTCTGTGATAACAACCGGGACCGACGGCTTTACGTGCTCTCCGGAAACAGTGGGGGCATAACCCACAAGGACACACTCAGACCGGAAACAAATATTTGCACAAATACAAATATCTCGAGTGGGAATCGAACCCGCGACCGCCAGCGATGAGGCGATTACTCGTACCATTACACAAAAACGTCGTCATTTCGTCGTATTTACCTATTAACTATTAAAAAATAATAACCGACAACCGTTCTGGTGTAGTGGTGCGAATAGTACCCTCAAGGCGGTGGTCGCGGGTTCGATTCCCGCTTGGGATAGGGGTTTATATTTGTGCAAATATTTGTTTCTGGTCTGGGTTCTTGTGGGTTTCCCTACCGTGCTTTGGAGAATATTTAATATCGATCGTTACTTTGGGTAGAAGAAAAAATATTCACCAACCCATAGTGAAACAGCGTAGTTGATTAAGCTCCAAACGTTCTCCAATATATATAAGAGGCCTTTGCCAAGCAGTGGGACGTTCATATGTTGATTCAATTCAGTTCATTGACAAATAAACAACTCAATCACTTTAGTTTACTTTCTAACAAACTTTGATTACGGAAAACTTTAGCCAAAATATCTCCGTATAACTGCCTAACTAATCCCCTTAATCCCTTATGCTAATAAGGTAATTAGGGATCAAAACTGGCTATTCAAAATATATTTACCAAAATATTAATCGTAGCTATTGTTTTGTCTTTATACATAACTAGCTGTACCACTTGTGCCCATGAAGATGAAATTAATAATAAGTACTGTTAGAAATATTTTTAGTACTAGAGGCCGCCCGCGACTTCATCTGCGTGGAAACCCTATTTGAGCGACTTCTTCCCCCACCTCACGCGTCGCTCGTCGGACCGCCCGCCCCGCCCCCGCTCCCGCTACCGCCTCCGGTGCCGCCTTGCCGCTAGATCGCGCATTCAGTTTTCAGAAGAGATAAATGTATCTATTTTCAATTAGGAATCAATCCCGCGGGAACTCCGGGATAAAAAGTAGCCTATGTGTTATTCTGGGTCTTCAGCTACCTATATACTAAATTTCATCGTAATTGGTTCAGTAGTATTTGTGTGAAAGAGTAACAAACATACATACATACTCACAAACTTTCGCATTTATAATATTATTAGTAGGATATTACTGGTCACATCAAATACCACTCACAACACACTCGCCATCTGTCAATATAGTTCTATATACTTTGTCTATACTCTATTTTTGGTATAATCTGTGCGACGTGTAAGCATTACTCTCATTCCCATGTTGTTCGTAATAAACTTTTCGTTGTGTTTTAACCAGACTACGTCGTTTTATTAGATACTCAGTGTCCTAGCTCGTAGTATGAACTCAAACCAGTTTTATTCAAATCCACGCAGGGATATAACAAGACGAAATAATTTATAATATAAGCAATAAAAGTATTTATACCGACAATTAACGTCAAATCTAAAAGTTTTTTTTAAAGATAAAAGTCATTTTGTCACAAATTTTTACATTCACCCACCATATATAATTTTTTTATAAATATTTTATTAATAAGTATAATTTTTTTTATCTTCATTAATATGAAACATTGGTTGTAGATTTATGAATGAGAAACAACTTTGAATATAGTTATGAGTATTCACGGAAACGCGAGTGACAGCTATCAGCTTCACCATGTCGCTTTTTGGCTGTCGGTGTGCGCGCGCATTGTAAAAATTTTACTTTCATAATATTGTCCAAACGCGCCAAAAGTAGTATAACTTCAAAAGAGATTTTTCAAAATCGTAACACTACGGAAGACATCAGCGAACATACAACTGAAATACAGACAAGTAAGGACCTCGGAAACCTCCTTCTTAAAATTTCTTTAAAATTCTGGGGGTAATCATAATCATAATCATAATCATAATCATAATCATTTATTCATTAATTTTGGGTGTATAAGATCTCAATTTCTACAATGTGCTTCCAAAATTTGCCACGCAGGGCGTATGAATGTTAATTAAATATTAAGTTAACATTAGGATATCAAAAACAAACAAAATGAAATAGGAACAAATAAACTGAATGTCAATATACAAAACAAATGTCAACAGATCAAATAAATGTACAATTCATTTCATAAACAAAATTCATTCATTTTACAATTAAATTTCCATCATTCAAAAAATCACGAATGTTGTAGTACGCTTTTTGTATTAATATATTTTTTAATTTATTTTTAAAGACTATTATATTATTCAATTTAATTTCGTTTGGGATTTTATTATAAATTTTAGGGGCCATGCAGATTAAGCTTTTAGACAATAGACTACTTTTTGAGATAGGCAGACACAATCTATCGTTATTACGTCGATTACGTTGGGAAATATCTGACATTTTTTGAAAAAGGTAAGAATTCTTATACACGAACAAAGCGACCTCAAATATGTATAGCGACGGAAGTGTCAGGATCTTGTACTTGACAAAGTAGGGCTTACAACTATCTGTAGGCTGCAGATTAAACATTGAACGTATGCAACGCTTCTGAGCTCTAAAAACCATTATGCACTCTGTCGTCTGTCTAATATATTTCTTTACTAGTTTCTGCCCGCGACTTCGCCGGCATGGATGTCGGTTATCGCGACCAAAAAAAAGTATTCTATGTTACTTCTAATACCTTCAAGAATATGTATACAAAGTTTAATGATGATCGGTTAAGTAGTCACGTGAAAGCGTAACAAATAAACTTACTTTCGCATTTATAATATTAGTATGATATATGTATTATTTTTATATGTAAATTCATTAAAAAAAAAATCGTATATCAGTCGGCTGTTACCTAAAACGCGAGCATTAAACTGCCTACCTTAGGAACAGACGACCGTGTGTGTGTGTGTGTGTTGGAGATAAAATTAAAAAAATAAACATAATTATTTGTCATTCGTTTTTCTTACCTACTCTATTTATTTTATATTTTAATATCATCGGAACTGAAAGGAGTTCATTAATATGTATTCGGGGCAAGAAGACGGGCACCAGAGTTTAATGGTGCGTCACTAATGTGCTGAGATTAATGGAGAAATCATTTTATTATGCACTGCGTAATTGTAGTAATAGTGAACATTGTCGTTACTTACCATTATATAATTGAACACCGTTCTGGTGTAGTTGTGCGTGTAGTTGCGGATTACTGGCGGTCGCGGGCTCGATTCCTACTAAGGGATAATTTATTTTTATTTATTTGTGTTTATACAAAAATACTTGATTTCGGTCGAGGTAAAAACACATTGTGCTTATAAAAAATAGTTGTACAAACTTGCTTAAGCAAATATTTGTACAAATACAAATATCTGCCGCGAACGGGAATCGCACAAACGACCGTTTGAATTAAGGTGACTACACCCACCCCTACACCGGAATAGTTGTCACACATCAGCAGGACATATTCAGGAGGTACATAAACATAATCTGTACAGCGTCGCATCAGAAAGAAAAATGGCCAGAGGCTATACGCCTGCTATACGTCAAAGGCATAATGGACAAACTCGGACGATATTAAGAAAATACTCCATCAAGATCGCGTTTACCACGATCACAAGCCCATAAATGTTTACACACGCCTAAGATGTTATTACTTTCCAAACACTGGGTGTATATAAGTTATAAATAATATCAACTACATTTGTGGAATTTCTTCTATTGGTCAAATCAAGCGCAGTTGTTGGCTTATTGTCGAAAAACACGACACGCTTCGTTCAATGACATTTTAATTAAAACAACCTGTTCGCGTACAGCTAGCAAGCCACGTTTGCTCATATGTCTATTTAACAATTTAATAGTATTTTAGTTAACAAGAATCGGCTCTTTATTAAATGGTCTTTCGAGCCAGTAGAAAATATAGCGGTAGTCAAAGATACGCAGCGAACAAATCGATGGCTGATCCCTTTTTAACTTCGGGGACAAACTCGATGGTTTTTCACAAATTCACCTCAATTGAATAATTTTCACGACCCAAAGGTTATCGACCTGCCGGGTCTATAACTTCAAATTCGGTAGCGATAGTAGTACTATCTACAACGTAGAATCCGATAATAACGCCTTGGCAATGTCCTGTAAGCAATACAGTAAGCTCGTGACCACAAAGGATACAATTTTATCGGAAAATTCACAATATTACAGCGAGACTCCTGATATATAAATATTTACTTGAGAATTATAATGATAAAATCGTTTATACTCGTATCAAATTGAAAAGTACAATTTTTTTTTCTTAATTGTTATTCATCTCCAAAAAAACTGAAACGTTTTGATCTAAATACCTGAAATATCGTATTACACATCCTAAAAAAATGTCACAAGCGGGAATCGAATCCATTAATATTTAATCAGGTAACACTAACTCCGTATCAAATAATTTAATACATTCAACAATTAACTTTTAAACACTTTTTTAACTTTAAGAGACAAATGTCACAACGAATTTAACGTCAACGAACAAAAGTGTTGAACACGTGAAATATAACCCGTGACGTTTTAGTAGGGTCCCTAATTTAATAAATTATATATGTATGCGAGGATAATAAATGTCTGCTCGGTAACCTTTTATTTTTAGACGGTTAGCGTGAAAAATCATCTGAGATTGGCGAGAATAAAGTAAAATTGGCGAGAATAAAGTAAAAACGAGAGATGCTGCAGCGGTTTATAAAGAAAAAATGTATTTTTTTTTGAATGATTTATTTTTATATTTATTAAAAAATATTATTAATATTTGTTTCAACTATCGAGAATAATTATTTATTATCCGATACATATTAATTTTGTGATTCTGTAATGTAGACAATGGGCAGAAATTTGTTTATTTCGGTTTAAATTTCAACTATTAACGCGTTCATGTTTTGCAAAAGCCAGAATACATTTTTTTTTTACCGGAAAGCGAGAAAATATTTTCAGTAAAATGCTATAGCTGAATAGTTTATTTTTTGTGAATTGGAGTCAATGAAAAGGGCTCATATTATAATGAATTGGAATCAGTTCCTGTGTTATCATGTTACTTTGCTCTTGTGTTTACTTCCCATTGCAAGAATTAATTTTGTTTCAAAGATCATTTTTCTGAATGCAAACATGAATAAAATATTGAAAAAAATACTTACAATTAATATGTAAATATATCATATATTTACTGTACTATCCTACAACATATGTATGTAGGTCTCGTTAGTGATCTTCCACCAATTGTCTTGTCTGCCATATTAAAAGCTCAAATTGTTAATGTTAACGTTAAAATATAAAAAAAATGTAATTTATTCTTTTAAAGTAAAGTAAAATAAACGTCTCACACTCAACGGCCACCAGTAAGATGTGAATCCTGTGTCGGGGGTCCGGAAACACACAATACACAAGCACAAACGCCTAGACCACGACAAATATCTGTATGGCCTATACATATATTTGTCATGTGCGGGGATCGAACCCGCGACCGCTAGCTCATCAGCCAGTTACTGTGACCACTGCGCCAACGCGTCGTCGTCGTTTTTCTATACAACATGCTTTTAAATTACTAAAAAATAATTACAATAATAATAATTTCCATTAATAGCTTACAAACAGAGAGTTTTGCTTGTAAAACTATTGAACGAAACGATCTTAACTTTTTCACTTACGAAACAAAGAACTACACATTTTCTCGTAATCAGAAACACAAACAAACAAAAATCATAAAACAGAACCGTTTCACAATTAACTTGTAAACGAAAGCAATTAGGTACCCCACCTCAAACCGCTCACTCTTTTGGCCCTTCAAACTGTTTCTAACTCACCCTTTGGACCTTTCCTCAACTCAGAATCGAGACCTGAATAAACTTTTAAATGGATTTTTCTTGGAATTGTTTTTAATAGCACTCGTAGCCGCAACTGAGATTAGATCTAAATATTTGTATCCATTTCAAAAGTTCAGTTGAAATTTAAATAAGACTATTTTGTTGATAACCTTAACGTAAAAAGATTTATTTTTTCGGAACGGTCATTGAGATTGCTCTGAAGATTGAAACTTTCATGTCTTGTTGTAAAAGAGAAAAAAATATTGGTATTTTGCTTCTAGATGAAAAAAACGAAAAAAATATATAGACAATCGACTGGCCCGTTGGAGCAGTTGGAAGTGACCGTGT
Organism: Euphydryas editha; assembly: GCA_036937285.1. Lineage (NCBI taxonomy): Eukaryota > Metazoa > Arthropoda > Insecta > Lepidoptera > Nymphalidae > Euphydryas > Euphydryas editha. The sequence continues at coordinate 20,225,875 of JAUPFZ010000014.1, forward strand.
TTTATGTTCCAGGTTTTGAGTTCCCGCCCCGAGCTTGGGTGTAATGATGATGATTAATTATATATGTATTTATTTATATGTACATAATATATTTATTCAAATAAAAATATGTATCAGTCGGCTGTTACTTAAAGTACATACATTAAGTTGCCTACCCTAGGAACAGACTACTACTATTATATTTTATTATTAATTGAACTTACATTTTACCTATCAAGGCCAAGCATAAGCCTCTCCTGTTTTTACGGAGAGCGATTAGAATTCCAAAGTTTGATGACGAATTAGCGCAGTGGTCACATCTGATTGTTGAACCCACGTCCCTGGAAAAGAAAGTAGAGTCACTGCCACCGGCGCCAACGGGCCAGTCATAAGCCATACAGATGTTTGTCGATGTCTGGACGTCAGTGTATATGTTATGTATGTTATTATAATCAGAGATATGCAAGTGACGTCGTATTTACTTGGGTTGAATTTTTAGACAAAATCGTTTGTAATACGGTTCTATATTTAACCGACTAGCTAGCTATCAATTGGCTATCGCTGTCTCGACTACGACTGTTCTGGGGTAGTGATGTCAGTAGTTGCCTCAACGCCGCGCGCCGACGGTCGCGAGTTTGATTCCCGTTCGGGATAGATATTTGTATTTGTTCAAATATTTGTTTCCGGTCTGGGTTTATGTCCTTGTGGGTCTCCCCACCATGACTCGGAGAGCACGTAAAACCGTCGATCCCGGTTGTTATCATACTTTACATATTATTTATATTATCATACATTGCTTACAGGCTGATACAGTACAGCACAGTGTTGACTACACACACAAAAACATTTATCTATTTTATCTATTTAATTGTTTTAAAAAATTCAATCTTGTTAAATACCAACAAAGACAAGTTTTTCGTTTACTGCCTTGTGTTTATACATTTTAAATTTCGTCGATCTCGTCGCGAGTTTTACGACGAAAAATGTTTCTACACTTATTTCAGTACTCGGTTTCTTGCGAGGGAATGATGGCACTTTTTAAGAAAAACGTGTTTTATCATCGAAACGAAATTTCGGTGCTTTACACGACTGTACTTAATTGTGTATTTCCTTCTTCCCGCGGCTTCGTCTGCTTAGGACATTTAAGAAGGAAAAAAACTTGTCGTAAATGCTATCTATACATGAGAATAGTTTTAAAAGATTATCGGAAATATTCAAACTTATTAAGAGATAACATTTTATTGAAACATTTTTAAATAATTAGTTTTTTTTTAAAGAATTAGTAAAGGTAAGAATAAATTCTCCATATACATATTATTAAGAGTGTACGGTCCATAATAATATGGTTTCTAAAAATCTATTGCAGCTTCAGCCACGTTCATCTTCACCGCAAATTATATTCGTTGATTTTTATGATTATTTGTAGTAAACATTGAGTCTTAGCGTAATGTTATTAAACTGTAATTATTTTATTTTATGCAATTAACACAAGACGAATTTCTCAAATTATTAGGTTCAAATTAGCAAATTATATTTGTTTCCGGTCTGGGTGCATGTCCTTTTCCACCGTACCTCATCTCTGAGGTACGGTGGAAAAGGACGTAAAGCCTTCGTCGGTCTTAGTTGCTTTCACTTGCTCATCTGATAGGATAGCGGTCATTATTTAGGGAAATTATTCGCCAACCCATAGTGAAGCAGCGTGGTGGATTAATCTCCAACCCATCTCCTATAATAGGAGAAGAATAACTAATACTGGACGATTTGACCCTAAATGCAATGCTAAAAAAATTTAAAAGTGTAATTGGATTAGTAAAGGCGTGGTCGTAAATCAGACGCAGATGTTTCATTAATCTAGGTATGAAATCCCACTGGAAATCTATCTAGACAGATCGGACGTACATCTGGAATAACCTAATTGATGTTTGTTTTGTCGTTACAGAGTGTTCAAAATATGGTGTGAACGTTTCTGTCTCTTTTTTACCCGACTGCGACAGAAGGAGGGTTATGTTTTTCGAGTGTATGTATGTATGTCCATTTCTTTGGCACGCCCTACAGCCCAAACGGCTGGACTGTTTTTGACATATGAGGTGTTGTTGGATTTGTCTAAATTGTAGTAGTGACATAGGCTATATAAATTTTCAAAATGGCGCCCGCAAATGGCGGAATGAGGGGGGGGGGGGGAGTTGAATTTTTTTTTCTTACTGTAGCATAACGGGTATCAATTAATTTGATGATTTTTATTTTGATGAAGCTAGTAAATTGTTTTATTTTTTTTTTAGTTTATAATAAGAGTATTTTACGCAGTCGGGTTTTTTGATTTTTTGTTGAATATCAGCTAAATTCATAAATGAAAACAATCATCACAGCGTTTTACTTCGTTTAATGTAAAATTTTGTTTATCAAATTAATATTTTATTCAATATTTACAATATTATATGCTATAGGCTGTAAAAGTCTAAAACGGTCTAAAAGGGACCCTTATTCTCTATACATATTTATCTATTAATTAATTGTTCACTATCGGCACATACATACACATTTGTAATTTTGTAAGACTAGATGTACCCGTAACTTCGTTCGGTGTTACACGTTTTGACTTTAATCCCCTTTAACAAGGGAACCGTACTCTCTAAACATGAATCAGTGAAATTTCACTAATTTTAAATGACTATTCACTTTTTATCAATGTGATAATCGTACCACGCAGAATTAGTAGTCACTTTTCAATGTATGAATATGTGAACATCAGAGTACACTGATTTAATCATTGAATATATGTATGTGTACTAGCGAGTATTCACTAATTCGTTATTGATTTGATTTGATTGTTTTGACGGCCGGCGCAGATAATTTGTATGACGAATATAGATGTCTGCACCGGGTCATGGATGTGTATTTATGTATATATGTATTTATATCTTAAATTTATTTCCGTTCCTAGTACCTGTAACACAAGTTCTTACGAACTTAGCACGGGGCTAGGTTAACGTGGTGTGATTGTTTAATTAACTTAAAATAGTGTAAAATATACTAAATAAAAGCAACTAAATTTTTATACGATCGTAATTATATGAGTCCTAATAAGTTTTTAATCAAAATTGTAATATAACCTTATATTACCTACTGCACTCGCCGACCCATGTTACTTTTTTAATAATCAAATAACAAATATATGAAATTATATCGCTAATCAAATTCTTAAAATGCAAGAATTAATTACCTTTTTTGCTGCAATTGTTGTCACTATTATAACTTTAAAAATAATAAATTGACGTTACTTCGTATTGATATAACAGTTTATTATATATTGACAAAACAGTTTCCCGCCATTTGCCGCTGTCATTTCTACTCGGACGCGTCGTAAGTTAGGCCGACCGCCGATCGTGAGCCGAACGCTTAGGCCGAGCCGATCCTACCTCTCTACCGCTTGTTCCGCGCTCTCGCTCACTAATTGTGACAATGATGACGTCATCTTCTTCGAACGGGCACCCTATCATCAATTTACTAGACGTTATCACGTCAATAAATCAAAAAACCCGACTGCATAAAATACTCTTATTATAAACTAAAAAGAATAAAACAATTTACTAGCTTTCATTTGATACCCATATTGCTACAGTAAGAATAAAAATTCAACTCCCCCCCCCCTCTTTATTCTGCCATTTGCGGGCGCCATTTTGAAAATTTATACAGCCTATGTCACTACTACAATTTAGACAAATCCAACGACACCTCATATGTCAAAAACCGTCCAGCCGTTTGGGCTGTAGGGCGTGCCAAAGAAATGGACATACATACATACATACATACATACATTCATACATACATACATACATACACTCGAAAAACATAACCCTCCTTCTGTCGCAGTCTGGTAATTAATTATTAAGCGAGAAGATCGTATAAAATGATTCTGTAGTACGTTTCGTAAATACTTAATTCGTTCCATCATAACGTAAATACAAATTGAACTCATTTTTAAGATGAACTTGTATAAATAATTACTCAAATTATTATATTTTAAAGCCTAGAACAGCCTGTAAACGTCCCACTGCTGGACAAAGTCCTCTTATAGTAGTTGGAATTGCTCCACTGCGAGTTGACAGATAATTTACCTAAAAATTAGTGAATATTCACAACACAACCGTTCTGGCGTAGTGGTGCGTGTAGTCGCCTCAACTCTCGTGTGTTCGATTCCCGTTCGGGGCAGATATTTGTTCTTGTGCAAATATTTGTTTCCAGTATGGGTGTATGTCCTTCTGGGTCTCCCAACCGTGCCTCGGAGAGCACATAAAGCCGTGCGTCTGTCCCGGTTGTTATCATAGATACCTGATAACGATCGTTACTCATGGTGGAACAGCATGGTGAATTAAGCTCCAACCCTTCATCTATATGGAGAAGAGGCCTTCGCTCAGCAGTGGGTTGTTTACAAGCTGATACAGTACAGCAAAGTATTTTATACTATTAGTAAAATGAATTTTATTTATGTGTTTGCAACACAAAAACTAAACCTTACTAAGACTTAAACTACTGACTACTAATACTTAAAGACTACTACTAATGGCTTAAAGACTAAACCAGTTATCTGAAGTACTCATTTTTGACGGCCGGCTGGTCGAGTGGTCAGGCAACTGGACACTTTACGCAGCGGTCGCGGGTTCGAATCCCGCCAGGTGCAGATAATCTGTATGACGAATATAGATGTCTGCACCGGGTCATGGATGTGTATTTATGTATATATGTACTTATATCTTAAATTTATTTCCGTTCCTAGTACCTGTAACACAAGTTCTTACGAACTTAGCACGGAGCTAGGTTAACATGGTGTGATTGACTCATTCATAAGGTTTAAGATAGACACATTTTTCGTGTACATAAGAACCAACAGATTTTATATTTTCGACTATATAAAAAGAGATTACTTAAAAGTTCATAATATTCAAATGTTTTCCGATGTTTCCGCGATATTATTCCGTTGTTCAAGCATGTTAACATAATTGTTGTTTCGAAACTGTCTCAACTTTGCGCATCTTGTCGCCCTGGTCGTCGCGGAGTTCGTGTCTCTGCTCCCTTATTGTACTTTTTAAGCCTTAGATTGATTACTGTTTGTACAAAAAAAAGCTTGGTAACACGTCAATATTTTATGTATTTTTCATTAGGAATATCTTTAAGATAGGACATAATGTCTTGTATTATAAGTATGTTAGTAAACTTAAGACCTGTTTCACTGGTTGCTGATAAATATATCTGACGTAACGGTATCCAAGGGCTCTTTTTTGCTCGTAATAATAATTTTGCCAATACTCGATACGCTTAGCATACGTGTTGCCGAGCGCAGTGTGTTATGCCAGGGCATAGTGACGCTGCTGCCCATCACCATCCTGGTCGGTACATGGTTGTTCGCACCGCTATGGCCTTATTCACCTTTTACGACACCTCGGCAAGAAAGAGGTCGGTCGGGACTATTTTTCTCTGCCGGTCACCGCACGGCCAAAGAAGAGGAGGCCTACGTTCAACAGTGGACATCAAACGACTGATATGATGATAATGATGAACGGTATTCAACAGATACAAGCTTATGATATATTTTTCATTTTTACCTATTTGATGATTGATTTGATTTATATATCTGTCAGATATTACTATTCATAACCTGTGAGACCTAAAAGTTGTAGTTTATTAGTTGATGTGAAACAGGTCTCAAGGGCCTCTTCGACTTCCTGCTGATAAAGCCTATAAATAACTTATCTGTGAGATAAACTTTATCAAAAACCCCTGAATCATGCCCTTAGCGTATTAAACTGATAAACCATCGATTATTTATATAATAGAAATATTATTATTATTAATTACTTAAAGTAATATATTTAGTATTAGATCGTTTAAATTGAGTTTAATTTCTTTTAACATTTTTGTAACTATTTCATTTCTATTAGTCATAGGTATTGTAATTTTTATAGCCTATAATCTTCCTTAGTAAATAGGCTTTCTAACAAAAAAAATCTAAATTTGACTGCTACCTCTTGATCTCAAAGCTGAAATAAACACCCTTGTCAACTTTTTTTATATTATTTTGTGTAACTACAATACCATTTTCAGAGTAATTCTTATTCATAATTATGAATTTCAAAAACAATGACATTGGTTTTTCATTATTTTAATTCCGAAATCTGAATACTTTAAACGAACACGGCCTCGGTTCCGGCCAGTTGTTAATAATTTGGAAGCCTTTTAAAGTAAACGATTATTAAACAAAGCGAATAGTTTCGTTCCGTTTAGAACTCGTAAAAATTAATTTGTATCTTAAATAATATTTTCGGTAGAATTTCACCGAAATGTAAATATATTTATGATTCCTTTTGAAGTAAAGTTTGGTCAAAATACGCGCTACTAACATTTTCCTTTGATGAAGTATTTCGTGGTATTATAAGTTTTCATAAGACCTTTGTGACGTGTAACAAAATATAACGGAATAAATCGTCTCTCTAGTTTATAGCGTCAGAAATTTTAGTTCATTTATAATTTGTGGCAAAATTATACTCACGTAAAGGCGATGTCACGGAGAGTATCTTTAAAACGGCTTTAGATCATCTATTGTCAGTGCACTTTCTCTGAGTAAATAAAAATAAACGTAGCACACTTGTTACGAAACGCTCTACGCTACGATTCGCTAACCGGAGTTTGCTACGAAAATTTCCCACGATATGATTCGCTAACCGGAGTTTGTTATGAAACATTCCCACCTGGATACTGCGTCGTGTGAAAACGACCCAACACGAAAAATGCCACACAACGCGATGTCCCAACTGAATGATGATTTTTTAGTTTTAAGTCACTCTTGTCTCTCACATCGAACAATTGTCACGCTCATTAGTTATAATTTTTAAATAATAAATTTAATTTCAAATTAAACTTTGGATTTTTTTTCAACCTTCCACCAAGAATGAAAACATATGTTGGAGGTCCAGAAAAGTACAGACAACAATGACAACATACTTTTGGTTTCGGAGCGTTTTGAAAACAATTTGTACTAACTGAACAAAATTAATACATAAAACTTATTTTAAAACAAAGTCGGTTTACGGACGATAATTTTACGTGATAAACTCATAAGAAAACATTGTAAATAAATTGCATACTTTTATGAATTGAATTGTATTATTATCACTGAGTTATCATTATTTTGTATAATACAAAGAATGAGTTAATTCAATTAATTAATTTTTTTTTTCGATAAATTAACATTTATTTGCACTCGTTAATTCAAATATTTTACTACTTCAACTATACAGGTTAATTACAAATAAAAATGTGCTATTAACAATTAATTTACAACTTATATAGATTAGTGATATTTAAGATCCTCCAATCTGCGTTATTGTTTTTCATTCACAACTCGATCGCTTAGGCTGATCGTCCCTCTCTATATCGCTTGTTCCGCGTTCTCGCTCGCAAAACGTGACAATAGTTCGTGCGGTGCAGCCGGCATTCATCGATTTACAAGACGTTATCACGTCAAAAATAGTAAAGACGTGTAACTGATTTAAAGGTTTTAATATCTTTCAACTAAACTAACTTAAAATTAAAATATTAAAGACGTTTAACCGATTTGGAGGCTAATATGTTTTCTTGTACAATCTCGCCCAGCGGATGTCGGTTGGGTCGACCAGATGCTGAGTTTGCGTCTCTTGCTTATTCTGTGAATCTTAATCTAGAGAGGATGGACGAGTGCTAATTTTATAATTAGTTATCTACGTCCACGTCAAACTACCACGACACACATCTTAATATCCTATATAATAATTTGTCATAAACGGTAATCGAACTCGATTGCTAACGGTACAGCTATTACCACTGAACCAACTCTTCATCATGTTATTTACAAGTACTGATAAACGGTAGCTAAGTTACATGAATAAAACAGGTAAAACCGTGAGAAATAGCTATAGTAAGGTGATAGAAACTGAACAATTAAAGAAGAATGTGAGAAAGGCAGTCGTAGGCATATAAGAGTTCATACCTTTATTATTAACTAGCTGACTTCCGCAACTTCGTCTACGTTGCTTATTACAGATGTGTACAAAATAAAAATCTACATTGTTACGATTTCATTAAATTTTCATAAATTAATCACTTCTAGGACGGTGTTGTTGAAACCTCGACCATATTCTAAGTTAGACGAAGCAAATAAACAGACAAAAAATCCTAAAAAAATTGCCCTCATAACTGTATCAGCCTGTAAACAACCCACTGCTGGGCGAAGGCCTCTTCTTTATATAGAAGAAGAGTCGGAGTGGTATGGTGGAGAGACCCACAAGGATAAAACCCAGACCGGAAATAATTATTTGTACAAACACAAATATCTGTACTGTTTTCTTAATTTAATTAAACAAATATCTGTCCCGAGCGGGAATCGAACCCGCGACTGCCGGTGCGTGGCGTTGAGGTGACTACTCGCACCACTACACCAGAACGGTCATACACCAGAACGGTCGTTCCAATAAAGAACCCTGTAATTAGTTTTTTTTTTTTTTTCTAAATATCTTTCTTTGAACCGGTGGCTCTGGAGGTCGATGAGGGAGGCCTACGTTCAGCAGTGCACATCCAAAGACTATAATGATGATGATGATGAAATTTCTCTCATGTACAGACATCCGCCGGCTACAATTGTATTGTATGAATAGAAAACGTTATTCCTTAAAACTTGTCATCAGATTAAATCACCCTGCTCCTGGACTGGCTTATCAATAACAAGCCAATGAGCACGGTCCCCAGCTAAATAAGTATCCATTATTTATTTTTACAAAAGACGAATTGCCTTTGATCAGGGTTATAGGAGAAATCGTACAAATTCAAAGCATTCTGTTGAAAGAATTTAATCGTTTCTCAAAAGTAAATTGTTTTCAACTCTTTTCTGTGGATGTAAAGAATTTATTTGTAGAATTTTTTCTAGAAATTCCTTCATGAAAGCCAATTGTGAGATCATTTTGAGTTTTTCTATTCGATCGTTCGACTGCGAGTGATTCTCACACGATAGTTTTTGTACCACTGTAATGTTTAACAATAATACATTAAATAAATAATAAATAAATAAATATACCAACAATCACACCACGTTAACCTAGCCCCGTGGTAAGTTCGTAAGAACTTGTGTTACAGGTACTAGGAACGGAAATAAATTTAAGATATAAATACATATATACAAATACACATCCATGACCCGGTGCAGACATCTATATTCGTCATACAGATTATCTGCACCTGGCGGGATTCGAACCCGCGACCGCTGCGTAGAGTGTCCAGTTGCCTGACCACTCGACCAGCCGGCCGTCAAATTCATTATTGTTAAAATTTAACTAATGAATCGAAAAATATATTTCTTTTACTGGAATCCTGGTAGAATATTGTAATGTTTGTTGCAAAATGAGAGACGACTTGTTTGCTCCAAAGTTCGTTTATTAATCCTTTCTTATTTGTGTACCACAATTTATATATGTAACCGGGAGGCTTACATACACACACTACAATATCGGCTTTTCTCTATTTTTATCTGTCGTTGTAGTGACCATAATAAAATGTACTGCATTAAATCATTTTTATATTCATGTGATGCATATTCTGCAGAATTGTCAAATATCTACCTATTACTGATCTGTGGCAAACGTCCGAACGTCCGAAAACGATCTGCGTAAAAGTCCCGTTGGCATCTTGAATGTGCAGACAAATTAAAACTTCGAATATTCGTACAAAACATATTGTTACTGAAAAAAAAAAAACCTATTGTTTACAAGTCTCGATTTTACTTGTATACATGGTTAAGTTCAGCTATAAGATGTCCACTGCTAAACGTAGTCCTCACCCATCGATCTCCAGAGCCAGTTCGATGCAAGTTCCATCCAACGGTTTCCAATGACTCTTCTCAAGTCATCTATCCATCTCGTGGACGGCCGTCTGACGATGCGCTTGCCAGTACATGATCTGCCCTCGACAATCTTTCTGCTCCACCGGCCTTCATATCTACGAACTATATGCCCAAAAGAATATACTATTGAACACAAAAATAAATTTTAAAAACTGATAACAAACAAACACTACAACTTTATCAAATTGTATACAAAATAATCACAATCAATCTTTTAGAAACAAGAGTGTAAGAACAATGGTCTTTCTAAATGAGAGCAGATGGAGCGGCCGGATGAATACATCCTCGCCCCGGATGCTGTGAATTGAGTGATCTGGACCGGGAGCCGATTGTGCTTTAGTAATCACTTTGTTGAAAATATTGATACAGAGTTAAGTTTGTATCGAAACATGGTTTTTGTCTTGGATGTATTGTTTAAAAGCTTTTCAAATCGATGTTGATATTTAAAAAAAAAAATTGAGAAAGAAATTCTAAATTTTTTCTGTATAAATGACAAAAAAGCAATCATCTTTAAAGAAATAATATGAAAATGATTCTTAGATAACAAAATTTTGACCTCTCTTCGTATCTTAAATATCAACATACAAATAAATATTTGATAACTTATCATTTTTATTATGTTACAATAGCAATACACAACTTTTTATATACAATATATTTTATTAAAATACATTCACAATAATAAATATAAACCTACATATTCAACTACAGTTCGACCTGTACCGACGTCTGTTCCGACCCAATACACCCGGGTCACATACAAAGCTGCGGTCATTTTATTGTGTACACAGCTAGATGCTTTTACAATTTCGAATAACATTTTACAACGAGTACATTATTGTTGATACAATCTATTGTTTTGAATTTTTTTAACTTTATTTTTTCATCTATAATCTATATATATATATATATATATAAGAGATTTCCACGTATACATTGACTCATCACGATATCTCTGAAACTATAAGGCGCAGAGACTTGAAATTTGGTAGGAATATTCCTTTTACCGAGTAGAGGTCAGCTAAGAACGGATTTTACGAAATTCTACCTCTAAGGGGGGCAACAGAATTGGTTGAAGACGTGTTTCGTATTTTATCGAAATTCATCCTCTAACGATGTTAAAAGGGGGGGGAAAAATTATTTTGATATAAATACTCCATAGTGATTTTGATTTAAATTAAAATTTATTTTGACACATGTTTGACAACCAATCCGTCTGTTATAAAATATTTTCCAGTATCGACGCAGGTGTAGGTGATAAAAATTTAAATTAAAAATTATTATTTTTGAAATTTTAGTTAAATACCCGTGCGAAGCCGGGGCGGGCCGCTAGTCTATAATATATTATATAAAAATCTCGTGTCACGATCTTTGTCCGGGCTAATTTCGGAAACGACTTGATTGATTTTACTGAAATTTCGCACAGATATGTAACTTTGTGTGACTAAAAATATAGGCTACATTGTATTTCGATTAATGACTGCAATATTTTTATTGCATTTTTTTAAATATGACAAATCATTAAATTATTGTGCTGTTCTATTACTATCTGGTAATTTCCAACACACTATATAAAATACTTACATATTTTTTGGCCGATCGATTTAGGTTCCTGGTCGTTAAATATTTATATAAGTGATATAGAAATTCTAATTCCTTTCTGTATAAATAATAAAGATTATTTTAAAAAGAACAATGTAAATAGTTTTGTGACTAAATTTTTAACTTCCGCCAAATCTTAAATATCAATACTTACTTATATTACACATATGAAAGACTCGTCATTTTTTTATCTTTTTTTTTCTTAAAGTGGATGTTTTTAAAACTATTCCAAATTGATCCCAATATATATTAATAAATATATATATATATATATATATATATATATATATATATATATATATATATATATATATATATATATATATATATATATATATATATATATATATATATATATATATATATATATATATATATATATATATATGTAATTAAAATTGCTTTATAGAAATACTAATACTATACGTTCGAAGTGGATCGCTTGTATAGAAATGTCATTGTTTTTGACAAGAAGCTGTAACTAAAGTCATTAAGACGTATTGTTGCAGAATTGTCAATTACTGAAACATTTTATCTAACAAAAAAGAATAAACTCAATAGAGTGATTCTGTGGTTTAATTAAAATTGCTTTATAGAAATACTAATACTATACGTTCGAAGTGGATCGCTTGTATAGAAATGTCATTGTTTTTGACAAGAAGCTGTAACTAAAGTCATTAAGACGTATTGTTGCAGAATTGTCAATTACTGAAACATTTTATCTAACAAAAAAGAATAAACTCAATAGAGTGATTCTGTGGTTTAATTAAAATTGCTTTATAGAAATACTAATACTATACGTTCGAAGTGGATCGCTTGTATAGAAATGTCATTGTTTTTGACAAGAAGCTGTAACTAAAGTCATTAAGACGTATTGTTGCAGAATTGTCAATTACTGAAACATTTTATCTAACAAAAAAGAATAAACTCAATAGAGTGATTCTGTGGTTTAATTAAAATTGCTTTATAGAAATACTAATACTATACGTTCGAAGTGGATCGCTTGTATAGAAATGTCATTGTTTTTGACAAGAAGCTGTAACTAAAGTCATTAAGACGTATTGTTGCAGAATTGTCAATTACTGAAACATTTTATCTAACAAAAAAGAATAAACTCAATAGAGTGATTCTGTGGTTTAATTAAAATTGCTTTATAGAAATACTAATACTATACGTTCGAAGTGGATCGCTTGTATAGAAATGTCATTGTTTTTGACAAGAAGCTGTAACTAAAGTCATTAAGACGTATTGTTGCAGAATTGTCAATTACTGAAACATTTTATCTAACAAAAAAGAATAAACTCAATAGAGTGATTCTGTGGTTTAATTAAAATTGCTTTATAGAAATACTAATACTATACGTTCGAAGTGGATCGCTTGTATAGAAATGTCATTGTTTTTGACAAGAAGCTGTAACTAAAGTCATTAAGACGTATTGTTGCAGAATTGTCAATTACTGAAACATTTTATCTAACAAAAAAGAATAAACTCAATAGAGTGATTCTGTGGTTTCTGGGGTCCAGAAACAAAACAACAGCAAAAACAAGCCTTAATCACGACAAACATCTAATATCGGGTATTCCCAAACTATTTTGGTGAAAAGATATTCCAAAATGAACTGATACCTTAGACCTACAGACTCAGACCCATAACCAAATTACTTTACAGATCCTATCTTTAGTTTTTTTTTTTTCCTATTGATACAAAATACTTACCAACTTAAAAACTTTGCGGTTGGTTAAGTGGATAAGGTTGAAGTGGTCGATTTCGACCTTTTTGGAAACGCCTTGTCAACATAAACCCGCGAAAGCTACGGCAAAAATCGCTTGCTGTGACTGCGCCAACCTTTCGTCAATATAATACCCGATATTATATCTTATAATGCTACGAAATCTATCATATCGCTACTCACGTATCTTGTTGTTACGTGATTTATTACACATTTAACGAATTCTTATAAAGTTGAGTTTTTCACAAAAATATCTGAAGCAATAAATCCTCGTCGCCTGTTGCATGCCGGCAGCGGGGTGTGATTGATGCAGCTTCAAGGTATTACACCTACAACACTTTTATTGACGTTTTAAAAGAAAATAACGTGAGCTCACGAAATCTTTTATTTTGTTTTAAGTCTTTCTGAGAATATCACTGAACGCGTGTAGCAGTTGCGTAAACCTTAACTTTTATATACCTATTTCTCTTTTTAATAATCACATTTTCTCCCAAGAGGCAGCGACAAGTTAACCTACATAATATGTTGTTTAAGAACATAAAAAAAGGTAGCCAACGTAATTAGAAATACAGTGACACAATTATTAATTTTAGCAACTCAAATCGTATATTGAAAACAATTTATATTGATTCATAAGAAGATAATAAAATAAATTACAATAAATAAACTGGTTTTTTTTTTTACAATTCAAAGCGACCCTTGTAGGTATTATACTTATTTGTTAAGTCTACAAGCAAATAGGTTTTAGCTTTACATTTTACTGTAAAAAAAAATGTTATATATTACAGCCTATTGCTATCCTTATTTTACATGACGTTATGAATTTCAAAATAATTTCTTTATCCATCAAATAACTTATGAGCATAGCAACTTGAACTAATTAAACAAACTTACTTTTCTTTAACATTAAAAATTAAAATTTCTTATTTAAATTTTTCCAACCGCTCTTAAATCTTCTCGAAATGTGGATTCAGATTTAAAGTTTATAATATAATAAATTTAGTGATGTACATAAAATCTGACGACCGTTCTTGTGTAGTGGTGCGAGTAGTCGCCTCAATGTCTCACGCCGACGGTCGCGAGTTCGATTCCCACTCGGGACAGATATAAGTATTTGTACAATATTGGTTTCCGGTCTGGTTATATGTCCTTGTGGGTCTCCCCACAGGGCTTTGGAGAGCACGTAAAGCCGTCGGCTCCGGTTGTTATCATTGACACTAAAAAATAGGAAATTATCCGCCAACCCGCAGTGGATCAGCGTGGTGGATTAAGCTCCAACCTTTCTTCTTAACGGAAAAGATGCCTTCGCTCAGCAGTGGGTTGTTTACATGCTGATACAGTACATAAAAGCTACTTCTACTGTTTTAAAACCCACGCATTCTTAGGGAACGTACGCCTACTACGTGACCCTTTTAGGTGGGGTCCTTTAAAATACCACGCTTGGTCACAGTAGCAAGAGGGGACGTCTTATCGCGGAAGTGCAAAAGTGTCCCCGTGATCCCGTCGTACGCTTGACGAAGGAACACCCCCTGGGCTGAGTGGTATCTATAACGGATTTCCCCTGTGGCAAAAAAGGAGGGGACGTCTTAAATTATCATCACCTACCTACTCAATATCCTCTAGAAGTCTAGAGAAATCTTGCGCTTTTCGAGTTATATTCAAATATGGTGCGCAGCGTTTAGAGCTTTTTAAACTCACAAGTGGCAACCCTGACGACGCACATATCGTTGGGACGTCAGCTGATTTAAAACTGACACTGCAGTACAATTCAGTTGTCAAGCGAGTCAACGAGAGTTCGTTCCGGTATAATAATGTCGTTATAAGATCAGCTGTACAATACTTTTATTAAATGTTATAAGGATAATATGTTTTCACTTAAATACTCGTAATTATAGCTATGCACGCACTCTTAGCGTCACGCGGCGAGCACCGTATTAATAATGACAAATATGAGTCAAATTATTTGTTTTTAACTCGCTGGGAGGGTGGTGTCTTGGCATAAATACGGGTATTGACTGAGGGGGGCTGCTAGGCATCTTCTCCATAAAGGAGCCCTTCTCCTGACCTTAATCCACCACTCTGCTCTACTTCGGGTTGGAGAATAATTTTCCTACCATGAGTTATGACCGCTATCCTATCAGGTATCCATGATAACAACCATGACCGGTCGGCAAGCCCCCTCGATTGACACCCCTTACGACTTCTTACGACGAAAATTGGGGGAGTAATAAGACAATTAAAGAACAAAGAAAACTGTGTGACCTCAATTCCAAGTGCCGACGTATTCGCCACGCCATATTGAGACGGTCGTCGATACGAAGAAAACTGTGTCACAATTGACGTCAGTCGACCGCAATCGACGAGGCTAGCGCTCCTATAACGACCGAAGACACGACTAAAGACTCCGCCTCCACAAACCAGCACTGAAGAGGCACCCGCGATAACCACTTAAAATCCACCTGTGGTCCCGCCCAAGAGGGACCCGGCGCACAAACCATTACCAGCTAAACAACAGGCTTACTCAGCAGACGATCATCGGCGCAACAACATCGGCGTCACGTGAGTCCACAATTGACCAATAGTGAAGTAATTTATTAATACATTTATTATAGTATAGTAAAAGTAAAGTAATATATTAATCATTAACTAACCAATAAAATAAAATAAAAAACAATAACATAGCCATAAGTGTATATAGTAAATAGGAGTATAAGTGTTATATATAGAATTAGTAAATAAGGGTGTAAATACTGTAAAAAAAAATAATAATAATATAAAAAAAAAAAATAAATAAATAAGCAAATCAGGCTAGCCACAATGTCCTCAATGCAGAGCAAAAAAATGTCTGACTCGGCATCGGTCACTTCAAAGGTATCCACCTCACTAAGAAAGAGAGTACTTAAAAGGACCGCCACATCGGCGACGGTTACTCCACCGCCATCCGCCAGCGAAAAACAACCTGATCCAAATAACATCACAGAGACTGCAGTCGTGCATGTCGACACAATCTCGGAACCACAAACGTCCGATCTGGAGGACATAGAGACCTCATCGTTGAGTTCGGCTGCATCGACGAGTAGCAGAAGGGTGTCCCTATTATACATGTCACCTAGTAGAGGCACCGGAGTCCATATGGACCTAGTCACTGGGGTGGCAAATTATCTCTTGCAGAAGGGAAAGGAGGCCTTGGAGATGGCAGTAAACATGAAGCGAGAGGTCAAAACAACAGTTTATGAGAGCCTGCAGGGCCTTTATGAAACGGTTCTGTCGCTCAGAGACAGTTCTCCACATTCTATTGGAATGTCCAAGATTCGGCCAAGGAAGGCTGGATCTGGAGATTAAACTCCAAAGGAAACTAGACCGGCCTTCACTCCATACCATCCTGGAGAACGAAGCCGACAGAGCGTCTTTCCTCGAATTCGCGAGACACGCTGTCGTTACAGCCGCGAAAAGAAATGGCTCGACGGCTCTACCACAAAGGACACGGTCAACAATATCACAGCCTCAAAATACCACCACAAGCATACCAATAAACACGATAATCCAAACAACCGTCCAAAATCATATTTCTCAGGCTGCACAGCCAATCGCGACGGCTTCATCTCACCGGTCACCGACCCGAACAACATTGGACCGAATCATCAGGGCCATCCCATCAACTCTGCGAAGATTGATCCAGAAGAGGACTGACCATAACGCACCCCCGCAACCCGCCCCCGGCAAGACTTTAGAATCATTGCTCAGAGAAGGGAATGGGAGCGGGGAAGTGGGCATAAGAACCAGAGGCGTGGCCCTCTTCATGGACAATGAAGCGGAGAGGATCGGGATAAGCTTCTGTCGCTCTGAGGGACCGGATCGACTGGTGGTCTCTCCGGGGCTCGCCCTGCTGTTAAAGGGAAGCACACAAAAAATAAGCTTCAAGCGTAAAAAAATCGACGCTCTTGTGCAGGAATCGGACGATGACTCGACTTACCGGACGGTGCGGTTGCAAAACAAGGTGATCGCTTTGTTCGAGTGGGGAGAGGAGTCTGCTTTTGCGCAGGCAAGCTTGTGGTTGAGACAGCAGGGCGAATGTCCCGGGGTAGCCCCCGGAAGAATAAGTGTGGACTCTATGAGAGTCGGTTATGAAAGAGGCAACGTATCTGATAGATACGGTTGCCTAATGGCCTCGAAAACATACGAGGTCATTGTTTACGAAGATAGAGGGGAGGACCTGAGATACTTAAAACCCCAGACCAAAACATCTTCACCCCCTACATGGCCGGCTCTGGTAGAGACCGTACTAAGTGGTTCGGAGCGCTTACAGCAAAAGGCCGAGGTCCAAAAAGCAGAATCCACATCGCGCACCCCGGGCGACATAACATCAAAGTCAGGGCCTCATCTGTTGGCGATAGCGAAAATAATTAAGGCAACAACCTCGCCTAAACGAGGCAGACGACTGCCCCATCTTGTCCCAGGACCGTCGGAGTCAAGAGATCGGCAATCGGAGGCGCTAATAAGGTTCACCAAAGACGAAAGTCCGAAGTACCTAAAGGCGTCACCGACTACTCGAACAAGAGCCGACATGGGGCAAGTAACACCGCCAAGGTTACGACAAGCGTCCACACCGCAACAACACGCGGAAAACGCGTATATCGAGTTCCTGGCCATAACAAAGGCGAACCGCGAGGTAAGCTTGGCCATCTGCAAGAAAATCATGCAGAGCTTCCAGTATGGCCATGAAAACCTACTGAGGGTGGAACTCGGAGAAGCCGAGGCGGCCATCTACAATAACGACACCCATGAAATACTCAGGGGAAACATGTCGGGACGGTATATGGCCGCTTATAACACCACAGCCGGCTTCGTGGGCGCGGCCGAAGCCGAGGGGCAGAACGAAGAGCCTCTAATCTTCTCAACACCAAAAGAGGACCCAGTGGTGGTAGTGGCCAAGTGCACGAGAGTGATGCTAGGCGACCGGATACTCGAGAAGGCAAAAACCATAATGGGCGATCCGGAAGTCGGCGACATTTTCGGGGCTTGGGAATTGCCGACACTGCAATGGGTTAATGGAGTTCCTGGATGCGGCAAGACAACTTACATTGTCAGAAACTTCGACGAGGACAATGAAGTCGTAATCACGACAACAGTCGAGGCGGCCAAAGATCTAAAACAAAAGCTGACGCACCACTATGGCAATAAGGCCAAGTCTAGGGTGCGCACTATGGCCTCCGTATTGGTAAATGGTTTTCATGAGGGTACTAAAATAAGCCGTTTAACGGTGGATGAAGCCCTCATGAACCACTTTGGAGCCATAGTGATGGCCGCCCGACTGTCGGAGGCAAAAGAGGTGGTTCTCGTCGGAGACATAAATCAGCTGCCGTACATCGACAGGGAAAACCTGTTTGAAGTGCGGTATAGCAGACCAAATATGACAGTAAGTACAACATGTGAGTTGTCCTGTACGCACCGGAATCCTAAGGCTTTCGCCTATGACTATGACAGGATCTACAGCTCAAGCCCCATCGTCCACTCACTGCGAGCAGAAAGGTTCACCGGCGCTCAAATACCCGGGAAACAGGACCGAACCCTATACCTGGTCTTCACACAAGAGGAGAAGAAGGTGTTGATAGGCCAGGGATATGGTACCGGAGAAGGGTCGAGCGTCATGACCATTCACGAGGCGCAGGGTCAGACGAGCGAGGAGGTCATCGTCATCCAGACAAGGGCAAAGAGACTAAAAATACACGACAGCGTCTCGCATGCGGTGGTCGCGGTAAGTAGGCACATCAAGACCTGCGTCTACTACGCCGACGACAGGGACGACGCAATCGGCCGATTCGTGGGGAGAGCGTCGGAAGCCTCAACCAAAGAGATCCTCGAGCACACGCTCAAGATGGCGATTCACCATAGAGATACCGCCATCATTGAGGATGTGCTCGCACAGCTAGGAGCCGGTGTCGAAAAGATCATACCATGAGTATGCAAGAAGAGAAGAGCATTGTGGTTGGTGAAGAATTAGAAATAGTAAATACTTATATTGCATGTAAAGAGAATTGAAAACAAAAAAAAAAAAAAAAAAAAAAAGAAAAAAAAAAAGTAGAATTAAGTTGTAGAATTAAATTGTAGAATTAAATTGTAAAATCAAGTTGTAGAATTAAGTGGTAGAAATAAGTGTTAGCATTAAGTGGTCAATGTGGACTCGTGTTTCCAGAACTAGAGATCCTAAGTATAGTTCATAGGTATTCAAATAATGATAAAATATAGTCTGCTGATGTAATAATGCCTGTGTGACAATTTATAAAATCAGTAAAAAATGGTACTGGCGTCTGTAAGCTCGTAGAGGAAAATTAATAATAAAAAAAAAAAAAAAAACAACCATGACCGACGGCTTTACGTACTCTCCAAGATACGGTGGGGAGACCCAGAAGGACATACACCAAGACTAGAAGTAAATATTCGTACAAATACAAAAATATGACGTTAAGGCGACTACTCTAAAACGGTTTTCAACAATCATTTTAATACAAACTTAAAAATTTCAACATTTATTAGTATTTGTGGAAAGTGTAGCAAGTTTGCTAGTCGATATATCAGAATATATCCAAGGGCGGGCCTGTTGCTCCGTACGAGCGTGATTGATGCACCTACGTGATGAACCAGCTGGCGTAACGACTTCACTTTGTTCCGAACATTCATCACTTTACCTCGCTTCCGACTTTATTAGACATGACACGTGTGCTTTCTTTTGTTTTCTTCTAACATAGAGTCAAGACTCACTGCCATTGATTCAGCTGCAAAGATTATGTTTTTGTTGGTTTAATCCATTGAAGTAATATGTACTGCATAGTAAAAACATCCCACTGGTTTAATCTGTGATATTTAAGATTTTGCAAATATACATACATTTGTAGAATTTGTTTTTAAAAATATGTTAATTCTCAAATGTGTTAGTGTTATTTTATAAAATTTATTTATGATTATTAAATTATAGATTGCCAGTTTTTGAAAAGATTAACTGTCTAGTTTCTTGTCGGTTCTTCTCAACAGAACCTAAATTCCGAATCCGATGATAGCTTAATAATTTAATATAATACATTATATAATGATAATTCAAATGCCCTTTTAAAGACTACTTAATTAAAGAAAATTTATAATTTTAGTTCATTTCATTATTGTTATATTGGTAACCTATTAAATAAAATACATATTGCTATTGTACTGTTTTGTTATTGCCTGTAAATATTCCTCTGCTGCGTCTATGATTACTCCGGATTACTCCCACATAAGTGTATATATACCTGTGAATCGATTAATTACTTTACCCACAAATGTTCAATACCAAGATAGCTCGAATCAATATCTCGCCAAGTAAAACGCAATAACACCAAAAGAAACTGGGAATATATTTATTTGAGACATCACAAACATTGCAGACACTTAAGACTAAAATATTTATTAAAAAAAATAGACATAATTACATAATTCAATTTTTAAATATTATATATTTATATATTTAAATATGAAATGTGTCATATCAAAACGAAAAATGACAAATATCCACACAAACGCTATTTATATTTACCTTTTGTTATTTTAGCGTCGTAATAAAAGACACGGGCCGTAACCTGAGCGTGACATAATCTCAAGAATACCTAGACACGGCTTGATTGACAGCGTCTGAAACAACAAAGGGCTTCAGCTAAATGCCTCGAGCATATATTTCCCGGCTTTGTTGGACAGAAATAGAACTGTGACCCTTATATGCGCCTATGATCCTTCTAAGCTTATAGTTTATTATGTGATAAGTAACATATAGATTTATAACTAAACTTAAAATAAAACTGCCGGGTTCAATTCTGAACATTGAAGATATTTTGAAATTTTTTGGAGGCCACTATATAATCGGTTCTGAAACAAAGTCCTATTTTATTTTTTATTATTATCGCTCTATATCTTGGCTGCGTATTACGGAAAAACAATTAAATTAGTTTAAAAATGCTGAGTACGATTTAGAACGTTATTTTAAAGACTGTCCCGTAAATATTTCAAAGTCTTAACTTCTTAAGGGCTAGTTCAAAACTTACATAAATAAAGTAAAACTTATGTGCAGGTGTCGCCGCGGGAGAAGCTAGTATTAACATAAACACAATAATTTATATGAAAATCTGATAAATAATCTTACCAATTTTGTGATTATAAATTCATAATTACAAATGTCTAACATACAAATTACAAAGGCTTTGTCGCGAAGCTAAATACGATGATCGATGTACTCGTGTGTAATCGATTGAAATGAACTTCAAAAGGTGTGAAATAATAAATAAATAAAAATTGAAAAACTCTAGTATATATAGGAATATCTCTTTGAAATATTTTAAGCTTTATTAACTTTACTACTAACTTAAACATTGGTTCAATGCTTAGGGGCCATTCATTTATTATGTAAGACGAATTTTGCTATTTTTCGACCCCCTTCGACTTTCTTATAATAGGGGGGGCCCTATTATAAGAAAAAATAAGAATAGGCCGACCCCTGTTTAATATTTATTACGTAAGAATCAAAAGGAAAAAATGAATAAATGTTTAGTTTGTTTTAATGTTTTTTTTAGAATTGTTTATTTGTACTTACAAAGGTACTGTTAATTTTTAGTTTTTGGAAGTAATAAACTTTGGTTTTAATTATTCATCTTTACCTACATAAGAGAAGTCCTGGGGCTCAAAAACTACTCGGAAAGTGGATCTGCCACTGGAACATCTCTAATATTACTTACACGCATCCGAGCGAACCTCGGCACTCGTGCGATTTCCCCCGCTTTTTCCAAGAATAACTTTAACTTTGCGCTTTTTTGTGATCTTACGTAAGAACTAACAAGACTCCCTCCCACCCCCTTGTAAGAAAAAAGTAAGACACGGTCGACCCCTCCTCCCCCCTAAATCGTCTTACGTAATAAATGAATGGCCCCTTATGAAGCTAAAGGAGTGTTTTTATTAATGTTTTAAAACTTTCATCTCAGAATTTTTGTTCTGTTTTAGAAATTATTTTTCTGTATATGAACACGAGTGAATCTGTGTGACTAGTTGCTAGTCGAGTAATTGAAATAGTTAAATATATTGGAAACAGAAGCAGAGCAGTAATTAAAAATTCCAATAGAGCAACGTTCGAAATGTTTAAAACTTTCATTCTATTAATATTCAATATCTATGAATATTCGCTTCTGGAATTAAAAAATTGCACATGGATTGAAACAACTGCATATTTATGAGTAATAACTGAAATATCTTTTCACAAACCATAGCTTTATTAACTAACTGTAACGTTATTTATTGTTGTATGTTAGTCTTTAGTCTGTGTGAAAGAAACCCGTTGACTGAGTTTTTTATATAAAAAATCCTTTATATTTTCAATTTTGTTCTTGTCGAATCTCTGAGATTTAAACTGCTCTTTATTCAATTGATGTTATACAAAATTACAATAAAGAATGTTAAAGGAGGAAATAAAATAATTAAAATAAATGATTTGCTTATTTTATTGCATTAGATACGAAAAATATTCATAACGTCCTACAATCTTAACATTCTGTCAGCGCTCGTCATCATGACGTCTCTGTAAGACCATCTGACTAACATGTCAGTGTCCAAGTAAGTGAGGTCGTCACGTTTCATGACCAATTCTGACATATCGTAATCCTTGACAGTGTTGGAAATGCCCAAGTCCTTTCTGTAGATGTTGATGTCGACGAACTTCATGTTGGTGTTGTAGAAGTTGGTCACTTCAATCTCTCTGTCGAATGGGAAGCCGAGCGGCATAGTGTCGATGCAAACGGAGAAGTGGCAAGCGTGACGGTCCTTCATGATCGACATGTCGATGGTGGGTAAAACGAGGCCAGTACGTACAGGGGTCACTATGACGAAAAGTTGAAGTGGAAAACCTTCGCGGTTTCCAAGAGGAAGGAGCAATCTGTGGCTGAATCCGATACGCTGCTTCCACCAGTAGTTATCTACGATGCGGTCAGTGTTGGATGTGCTGTCGACGTTGTTGTCCGTTAACCAACGGTTCCATTGCCTGTCACCAATGACGTTGTGCATCTCGTTAGAGTTACGTACAATTGTGTTCTTGCCTGTTTCCAGTTTATACAAGAAGCTGTCAATCTCTACCATATCAAGACGTTTGTCATTGAAATTCAAAAGGCGGCCCATGCAGTCGTATTTAGGTCCGATGAACAAACGCACGACCGCGTCCACTGCCTTTTCAGAGACGACATCGATGTTAACCTTGAAGGGCTGATGATTGAGGCGGCGCATACGAGCAACGTAGGTCATGTCAGACTTCTTCTTCTGAATCTCGCTCTCGTCAAGGTACAAGGCGTTCGTGATGTCTACGTCGTATTCGTCCATGAAAGTGACCAACTTGTCGGTAACGATACGTTCTACTTTAACTCCCTCGAAACTGAGCTCTTCTTTAGTGTATCTGGGCAGGAACTTCTTGAAAAGAACCGCGTTTTCAGTGATGCGCTTCATCATCATCCAGAATAGAGGATCACGTAAGCATGTCGTATACATGTCCAATGCGGTAGGGATGTAAGTGTATCTGTAAATTGAAAAAAAAATACATTTTTTTTTTGGTGTTTTTAAATATTAAAACTCTTAAAATAATTAAAACAGTGATTATAAATAACATATGTTGAAATTCACAAAGAAAATTTAATTTTATATATACAATAAAGAACTCACTTTTCAAAGTTGTAGGTACTGTAAGACATGATTTTCCTAAATAAGTGCATCAGATGCATAACCTTAGCATCGTCCTTGGCGAAACCCATACCACCGAGGAGCATCCTGGCGAGTTGCTCGTAGTCCTCAACTTTTTTCAAGTTGATAACAGTTCCATCACGCTGCAAATAAACATATTTTATTAGACACTATTATAGGATTTAATTACACATTATGTAATGATCACGACACTTACGAATTCCATACGACCATTAATGATGCCTTCACGAATGATTCTTTCGAAGTCGTCAAAGTTAATCTTGTATTTGATGTTGTTCTCGTTGACGAGCCAAACATTGTTGCTGCGAACAGGCATCTCCTCCCCGGTATGTAAGCGGATCTTGGGCCAGTAGCCGGTCGTCATGGGCTCATTCCAGGTGAGCACCTTAACGTCACACATATTATGCGCCAGACGCTCCAATCTGTATCTTGCAAGCAGTTGCTGGTTGCTGTACATGACGACTTCACCGCGGCGCTCTTTGTTTAAGCCGTACACCTCATCGGTCATCCAGTACGGGTAGTTCATGTGCAAGTAGTAATAGTACGAGTTAAGATCAATGTCCTCGGTGAAATAGGATACGCGATCATTTTCGCTCATCACATGACGGACACCTTTGCGCCAATCGATGACAACGAGATTCTTGTCGGTGACCTTTATGCCGTAGTAGTCTAAAACCACGGGGTCCATTGCTGCTTTGGTCATTTTCATCATGAAGGCCTTGTTAATGATGTGGCTGTCGACGAAGAAGTACGGATAGATTTCATAGGGAGCCGGTAGAATCACACCACGGCAGTCCTCCCTGTGGAACACGGCGCTGGTGAATGCATACACGAACATACCGCCGTTGATGCGTTCACGGAGGAAGCAGGCGGTCCTGATGAAGGTGTCAAAGTCCTTAGCGAAGTAAAGGATACGGAAAACCATTACGGCCTGTTCCATGTGTCTGCTGTTGCTGTGCACGAATACTTCACTGCGAGGCAGGAAGTCCATTTTATAATTTTCGATGAATTTCTTCACTACATCGACTTTCTGGAAAAAAAGTTAATTTTGATTATCAATAATACCATTTAAGTATAAGGAGTAAGTTTATACTTATAACACAATTTGTTAAGAAATATGTGTGGATACGATCTTACCGAGTACTTGTCGATGTTGTCTTCTAGGACCCATTCCCTTGCCACCTCCCTGATGTCATCGTGGACGGTCAGCTGAAGGATGTGGTTGAGCAGCTTCATGCATATCCATTCCTTCGTCCTTATATCCACATTGTCTGTGAATACATAGACAGGTTTTTATAAAGTAAAATATTTTCATGCATTTATAAAATATTATCGTTCAAATAATAGTTATTCTTTTAAATAATATTATAAGTTAATTTTTGATATGTCTAAACACAGTGATTATTCTTATGAACGACGATCGTTCTGGTATAGTGGTGCGAGTAGTCGCCTCAAAGAAATAATTTAAAATATTGTTAAACTGTAAAGTTTTGAATAAACGCGATAAAATCCGGTATAGACTTTTAATCTATAATATAAAAATAAGTCGGGTTTTTCTTCCTGACGCTATAATTCCAGAACGCACGAACCGATTTCCACGGTTTTGCATTCGTTGGAAAGGTTTCGGGCTCCGTGAGCTTTATAGCAAACTAAATTCAGGAAAATTTTCAACAGAAAAGCAGGAAAACAGGGAAAATCATTTTTCACATACAGCGCCATCTCTGATACATAGCATGTACTACAAACCAATATGGTTTTGCATGGCGGCAGTACGTGGTGTGAGTATCCCTCACGAAAATAAGTTGGTGGCGAAACGGAGTTCGCCGGGTTTGCTAGTCAAATATAATTTTAAAACTCTTACTGTTAAACAAACAAATTATACATAACAATTATGACATATTTATAAAAAAATTAATGAATAAATTTTTTTTTAATATGAAGAAAAATGTAAAAAATAATGTATAATTACTCAATGATTCCTTTCCAATGGTCCATCCTTGCTCCTTGATGACGGTGGCCGACGCCGCGGCGAGAACCGCCGCTAGTATCACTAACTTCATGATGACCAGATCTCGACACTTGCCAACACCGAATGTGTCGATCACACCTCAGCAAGCCTTTTTATACCCATCATCATTATTTTTTTTATTTTTATCATCGTTTGCCAGTATCTTGTATTATTGTACCTCATTTCGATAACCTCTTCTCCAGGTGAACTTTCGGTACAGGATCATTGAACGCGTTGCAATGGGCTGAATCGCTATCAGAGTTATTGTTTATGCTAATTATGGAAATTTCAATATATATAATTATATTTTGTTTGTTTCGGGAGGACAAATGACCTCTGTACTAAAGTATTATCAAAATAAGACCTATAAAAAGAGAATTTAATCTTAAATCATAACGCAACAAATATAACAATGACCTCATGTTTAAAATATATATGTATATACAAGCTGCACCCGCAACTTTGTTCGCGATTACACATTTTGATGTTCATCTCCTCTCCTCAGGGAAACGTGCTGGGATTCTGAATAAAAAATAACTAGTACCCTAGTTCTTAGTATGAAGCCTAATCGTGCCTAATTTAGGTTATATTCCTTCAGTAGTTTTGGCGTGATGTGCGGAAAAAGTACTGACATTACATAGATTATATATATGTATTGACGACCGTTCTAGTGTAGTGGTGTATGCAGTCACCTCAAGTCGCGGGTTTGATTCCCGCTCCGGGCATATATTTGTACTTACACAAATATTTGTTTCTGGTCTGGCTCTATGTCTTTGTGGGTCTCCCCACCATACCTCGGAAGGCACGTAAAGCCGTCGTTATTATAGATACCTGATAGCGACCGTTACTCATGGCTAGGAAATATAATAAAAAACCAACGCGCAGTGGAGCAGCGTGTTGGATTAAGCTCCAACGGTACATCTATATGGAGAAGAAGCCTCTATCCAGCAGTGGGTTGTATACAGGCTTATTTTAGTTCAGTTCAGTTAAGGTCATAGATGCCTTCCAAAAAAAATTCAAAATATTTTCAGTGTTAAGAAATGGACCAGTTAAAACTTTGTTATAAGTCAAGTTTTATAAGTGCCTATTGACTATACACACACACAGTCAAATCTATCTCATCTAATATAAATAAGCGTTTTTGTTTAAATCATTCCTGGATTTCATTTTAACATTGGATATGCTATTTTTAATCTCATTTTGTTTTATTTTATTGCCTTTTTTCTCTTTATAAAAAAAAAATTAAAAAAAAAACATCAAAAAGCACTAAAACAACAGTGTTCTACTAAAACACTAGTGTTCTATGCTTTTTGGTAAATGGTTTGCTTGCTGACTTTTTTTTTCTTTTTTTTTTATTGTTTTAATCGTATACCTACATTTATATACTTTATTTTTATTGAAGTATGTTTTTATTTTATACTTTTTTGTTAATTAAATATTTTAGTCGTTATTTGTCTCCAATGTTTGTGATGTCCCAAATAAATATATTTTTTCTTTTCTTTTTTTTCTTTTTTTTTTGTCGAGACATGACTCATAGAAGTAGAGTACCTAAACATAATTATACACATTGTAATTGGAATTATCTATACTTCGAGTGGGTGAATCTTAGTTAAAATTGGATATTATATTTACTCTAAATTACATAAATAATATACTTTAAAAAATACATAATAGATATATATACATATATACTAAGATATTTGTGTACATTGTTGCAGACATTCCGCCATGGGTTCCCGTTCTCACCGACGGCGCTGGCGTGGGACCCCATTCAGAAACTTCTGGCCATCGGCGACAAAGGCGGTAACATCAGGCTGTATCCTTTTCGAAAAAAAATTAAGAAAATATAATCACACTGCCATAAGTTTAAATGGTGATATTGGTTCATTTTTTTATTTTTTTATTTTGTTGGATCGCTGCAAACCCTCTGGACTATTTTTAGGTCATCTACTTACTTGGTCAGGGGTTAACAACAATACGAGCTTGAATAATATTTTTGTGTTCTATAATAATATTGTTGACAACATAATATGACGGCATCGGTAGGTAAGTGTCAGACTAATCACACTAATTACTTTTATAAATAATAATATTACTAATTTTATTAGCATGTTAGCTGTTCCCGTGGTTTTGTTCGTGATTACACATTTTGTCTTTCAACCCCAAAAGGTCCGTACTGAATTTCGGCATAAAAAGTATCCAATGTCTTAGCTCGTAGTATGGACTGAAATCGAACCCACTATCGTTTAAATTCATTCAGTAGTTTTCGTGTGATGCGTGGCCAAGATGCAGACAGACAGACAGATGATAGACAGAAATACGTTTTTGGCTCCAGTATGTTAAAAAAATTCTTGGAAAGTATTCCATTTACTTTCCAAGAATTGTTTTTAAAATATGTTCAGAATTGTTTTTGGTAAAATTTGATTATAAGTATTGATAATAGAGCAATACTGTTAACATCGACTCCAGTATACATGTATAAAAAAACAAAAGCAACACCAACCTTCAAATTCAAACAAAAGCAAACAGGCAGACAAACTACGTAAGGTTTAATATCACGGCAGCGGGCTACGCGTCAGTGAAGTCCTTTACTCGAATTTAATATTCCATATTATACTTTTTTTCTTTCTTATATTTCTTTAAGATCTGACGCTGTTTCAACATCTTATTTTATTCACTTTAAGATTTAAATTTTAAAAGAATCATTTAATTTTTTTATTAAAAATAATTAAATCAATATCTACATATTTAATGATTAAATATAATATATAAGTTATTTTTAATAATATAATGTAATAATTTCATTTATATAATCAGAATAATATATTTGTTGAACAACCAATTATCTACTCTTTTTTCAATTGTATGTGGGATCAATTTTGATATACATATACCATTATAATATAACGATGATATTCAATAAAAAAAGTATTTATTAAAAATTTATTTATTTATTCAGTACCACAATTTTTACAATGTATTAATAACATTAATGGTGTAAACATAATAAATACATACGAATTTTACCGCATACCATAGTCAAGTATAAAAATAACTTGAATATAAATTAATAAATAAATTATAATGAGCCGCGTACAAATTAGATAGGAATATAAATAAAATTTTGTATTCAACAGTTAACCCTAGGATGGTAACAGGGGTGCCCCGACACCCCAGGTGAGCAATCACGCGCCGATTCGTTGGAAATCGTTTGCTGTATCGCTCTAGCATTTTGTGTATTCTTTTGTCTTACCGTGAGTTATCAGGAGCCGTTGCGCAGTGGTAGCGGGAACACGTCAATTTCGTTCTGCAGGTATGTGTGGGGTGTTGCGTCACCCCTGTTACTATGTACGTAACTATTTATATAGATATTTTCTTTTATTACTGTATTTTTTTATGTTATTTTTACTTCATTATGGAGTTTTGTAATGATGAGGAGCTTCAACGTTACTTAAATAATATTGCTGAGGATAATGAGAGTGAAACAGAGCCATTAGAGGCGGAGGAGGCTTCTGAAAATGAAGACAACGTCTCCGTGCATTTCGAACTCTTGCAGACCAGTTACTGAAGGAATATCGACTGGCATAGTATTGGAACATTACGTAAAAATAAACGTGAGACACTACCAGCTTTCTTACCGAATAAATCAGTCTGCTTTGTCCTCTCAGTTTGCATTTGATGGCGAGGAAACGTTAGTATCCTTTAGTCCAAAGGTAAAGAAATCGGTTATATTGCTATCTACTATGCACAATAAGAAAGAGATCAATTCCGTTACGCATAAGCCAGTTATAATTGATGACTACAATGCAACAAAGAGAGGCGTCGATACCTTTGATAAAATGATGCACAATTACACGACTGCGAGGGAT
This sequence comes from Euphydryas editha, assembly GCA_036937285.1. NCBI lineage: Eukaryota > Metazoa > Arthropoda > Insecta > Lepidoptera > Nymphalidae > Euphydryas > Euphydryas editha. The sequence goes on from JAUPFZ010000014.1 coordinate 20,255,736, forward strand.
ACTCGACGCTGGCAACTTAGGTTTTTCTTTGGTATGTTAGATCATGCGGAGATCAACTCTATGATTCTCTGTTTAGAAGCTAAGCATCCAAACACGCCAACTAATAAATTTAGAAGTAATTTCCTAAAAGAATTAGCATTACAGCTAGCCGAGCCGCATATAAGACGACGCCTGGAGTCAAATTTACCTCGACAACTATCGGAAAATATAAGGGTCATTCTAAATGTCCCCGAAGAATTTTCAGCAAGTGAACCCCCCGCCAAATTACAAAAGCAAGCTTGATGTGTATTGTGTGCTCAAAAGAAAGACAAAAAGTAAAGATTTTTTTGTTCAAAATGAAAAAGACCTGTGTGCCCTGAACACCGTGTGGAAATTTGTATCAATTGTGTGTAAGTGCCCATAAAACATTTTTTTTTAAACTAATTCCATTTAGTTACTTATTGATCTCAAGAAGAGTGTTCTTTTATTTTATTTAAAAATAAAAAGTTTTATTTTCCATTAAAAAAAAAAAGTTTTTTGTTCATTTTATTATCATGGGGTGACGTGGTACCCCTGTTACTATGCGTGTTCATTTAAATTGTGTTACCATCGTAGGGTTAATTATAACTGTGCCTAAATGAGAGATTACCATATAAAGCTACATGTGGTCGAATCGATTGGCATGTAAAACCTTGTAGGTACTATTATTTATTCTGTGGTAAAACTTAACCTTTTAGGGCTTAGAAACTCGACGCTTGCAAACATAGTTTATTTTTAACGATAAATATACATAAATATATACAATATATATGATACTATATATTTATTTATATATATTTATATAACGATAAAAGCGGGTCCATACAACGATATAGTTTTTGACGAGTTTGTCGTTATTTCGTACCAGTTAAGTGATCACGATGGTGACGAGACTGTCTCGTCATGACTGCAGGCATTTTTCATCATTTGATAACGAAGATTTATTTATTACTTTACTTTACAAATGTTGGTACAGTAATCTTCATTTATATATGCATTAAAAACCACTGAGGTTTACAATTTTGCATATAATTAAGATGAACGATAAATTGTCAACTATTTGTGTATTTAGAATATAATTAATATTTAGAATAGCTTTAATATCATTAAATGTGTGTGTGTTCACGGCAGAAATCTTGTTTATTTTTGTACGTTATAGGCCATAAAACATGACTTTAAGATTTATACGAGAATAGCATTAACTGTAAACACAAGTGATTCCGCATGGGTTGCCTACTAAGAAAACTTAAAGCGATCTTATAGGCTGTATTTTTTATTCATAAATTTGCTGCTCAATATTATTAGATGTTAATCAACCGTAAGAAAATTTATTTTGAATAATTAAATTACGAGTTTACAAAAAATTTCATCCCTTATTTATTCACCCTTAGATATTTTTTCATAAAATTTTATAAAGATCGAATGGAAAGTTTATCCTCCCAAACAAAACAATCCCTATCGGTAATTATCGGTGTATCGGTTATGATTATAAAAAAAAAAACGAAAAAAAAAATTGTCTTAGTGGATATAAATAACACTATCGTAGGCTTCATCTAAACAGATATAACTAGACCTGAAAAATTGTACAATAAATCGATCGTCAGCGTGTGTGGTCGAAAGTTCCCGAATATTTCTTGACCAAGACAGCATATATTATAATCTTATGCGTGGACCGTGTTTAATTAATATCGCATGAATAGTGTAAATCTTTATATTAAGAAAGAGTTGCTAACGTAGATCATGTTTATTAATCACTAAAACCGTAAAATGAAATATAAATCTTATTGGAACGTGGTAAAGTTTCAAACCGTTAAACGTTAAAGTTAAATAAAGAGCGGTAAGGATTGTTTACGTGTCAAGTTTCGCAATAACTTTTTCTTACGGTTATACTTGCGTTTACTTAACGTAAACTTTCGTGCTAACTTCTTTATGAAATGTCGTTTAAGTTTACTATTTCTTATAAGAAATTAAATATTAATTAATTTAAGAGAAATAAATCGATCGGGGTTTTAACGAGAAAAGCCATTGAAATGTTTTTTTTATTTTTCGTTAATTTTTATCGTTTATATTGCTTTAAATATGTATTTCTTTATTCTATATACGCTTATTTTGAAAGTGTGTCGTAGTAAAACTTACAACTATTAGCATTCTTAATAAAATACTTACATATAGTATTATGTCACTATAGACAATTTCTTCTAAACGGAACTTACCGCGATTATTCTTTTGAGATACCCGATATATCGATGACGTTGTAAACGTCATATTATCAGATAACAGAACTGATCAGTTGATTTCGTTTAAATTAAATTATCCATAATGTATTCCTTACGATAGGTATAAATTTTAAACCATCATACTAAGATTCCCGGGAGCACCTTGAGATCGTGACAGTTGCCTATCTTAGGAATAAAATCCGTGTCTGTATATTAATCATACATATTTATACATACATACATCACTAATTAAATAACAACGTTACAATGTTACAGTAATTCGTTTCGTTATCAAGTGACATTTGACCGCAAGTAATCCAGCGATATATGTTATATCTTATGTTTACTTAAAGTGCAACTATTTATTAATCTTATTTGCAACATTTTTTATTTATTTATTGTTTATTTTTACTCTTATAAAACTAGATTAAACCGCGGATTTACCTGGTTTTACATTTAAATCCTTGTCAACTTTGACACAATAGATTTAGATACGATAGGTATTGATAGATGTAGGAACGTAGATTAGGTCTAAAAATAGACAGTAATTGGAAACAGATATCAGTATAAATATATTTATATTGTTAACATGATAAACCTCTATATGTCAATCCTGTATCATAACCATAACAGCCTTAGTTTAGTAGTTACCCCTCTAACAATAAGGAGGTTTATAAGTAGGTTCAGTTACTCCCTCACTCCAACATGTGAATAGCCTGAACGTATATTAAACAATAACTACGTATATATCCTTTCCAGGGAGGTATTTACTATCAAAATAGCTAATTAAGAAACTTAATTAAACTCCTTGCTTGTTGAGAAAATTATTACGTAAAAGTTTAAGTCAAGGTCCCATTGTAAGCGTGTAAGACAGAATTTAATTAACAATTCACTATAATCGATAAAACTATATACCTGATAAAATTTTGAACCCGCTAATCTCGGGTGATGTGGCGTGATTACCTCTGTATTGGCTGTATTGATTATACAACACAGCCCAGGATGTCGTTATATACTCTACTTTAATTGATAATGGTTATTTTTTTAAGATGTTTTTCGTTTTCAAGTGACATTGACGAAATAATTTAAAGAAGTAAAAAAATATTTTATGCTTCTCCCTTAACGCAAAATTATGATTAAATAAAAGTCATAAATAACAGTAAAAAAAGAAGTTGAAGCCGCAACACCTGGTAAAAAAACTGGTCACACTCAGCCTGCGCCATGATTTAGAACCACGGCTGGTTTTTCAGTGTCCATTTGTGTGATTCCTCTAATGGCGAAATTAACATATTTTTTTAATTATTAAATTAAAAATCATAATTATAACAGAATTTCGGTAAAAAATACCTTATTATAAAGCTTGGATATTTGTTCTTGAAAGTCGAAACTAAAACGACATGTGAGTATAAATACAGTATATAATTCATATAACGAACATTATTCTTAGAAATCTGCTCTCACAACCCTCCCTGTTCAAATTTTGTACATTTTTGAATTTATCCACAATGTAAGTCGAAGTCCCCCAAACAAATTATGATAAGAGGGTACATTAGGGGCTAGCTTCATCACTTCTAAGCTGATCAGACTAATTTGATAAAAACTAAAAAATGTGACGACCGTTCTGGTGTAGTGGTGCGAGTAGTCGCTTCAACACCGGTGGTCGCGGGTTTGATTTTCACTCAAAGCAGATGATTGCTTAGAAGCTGATTTATTAATGTTTAAAAGCTTATATTAAGCCTAGATAATAATTTATCATTCGAAAGGTGAAAAAATTATTACAATAGTTTCAATTCTTTTATAATTAAATGATAGCAAACAAATTAATATATTATATGTTATTAAATCTTTAACTACTTAAAACTTTTTACAATAATAAAAAAATATATATATACACGATATCTCAAAAAAACAAAACTGTCGTAAGTCTGTTTGTTCATGTTTTTTTTTTCGTATAGCTGTTACCTCCGGCCTGGCGCGCGTCCAAACAGCAATACGTACGAGTACACCGAACTACTCATATCCGTGCAGCAATATTACGGAAATGACGTCATTTTTCAGTTTTAACTTACCGAAGTAAGCTTAATGTGTTTCGGGAAATAGACTACACTTACTCGCTTAATATTTACTACTTTATTATGTTATTTCTTGTTAAAGAATTCATTATAAAAATTTAACAGTTCCAATTTTGATATTAATTATATTAAAAACAACAAAAAAATAATAATTGGAAAGCGTTGTATAGTCTATACTGATGTTAAAACTGTTTTTTTTTTCTGTTTTTGTCTCTCTGTCTGTCTATCTGTATTCTGAAAGCGCATCCGAAAATACTGAATGACTTTGAATTAAACTTGGCATGATTTAAGCCATTTTATCAGCGATAGAACTAAACAATACTAATGGAAAACTCATAATTAATAATGACGTTTTTATCATTAATTATCATCATCACATAATAATTATTTTCATACAAAATATCGATTTAAGCTGTAAATAGCTTCTAAATAAAAGAAAATTTAAAAGAAACAAATCTTCGAAATTTTTCAACAAGTAAAAAAAATATTAAAATACACCTTAACTGTCAGAATATTTAGTAAATTGCGCGTAAAGTCGACTCGTTCTAATGACAAAAACTCCCTCTTAACGATAATTTCGGACGCAGCGAATCTGAGGAAATTACCTTGAAAATTATTCGAAAGAGTCGCCATCTTTATAATAAAATCACTGGTAATTAATTCGGCTCGTTGGACGCTCGCGCGATTCATTTTTCTCGGTCGAATTTAATTTGAAACTTCAGAGGAACTTATCCTTATAAATAGACTTCTTAGCGCGTTTCTTTCTTGTTTTGTTACTTTATTCCTAATAAATCTTACCGACTGCTTAATAACGTGAAACGTTTGAATAATGGCTAGCTTAGGTGTAAAATTATGTCTTGATAAACTAAATTGAAATTGAAGGATTACTGAAAATTCAATCTTTGAAGTCCTTTATTGTTAAATTTAAAAGTAGAAAATGTTTTGGACTTATGATTGATAATTCAAAAATTTTTACAGTCATAAAATGGGCCATTGATGTTTTTATGGGAGCTCTGTCATTTTGAAGTTAATAAAATATATTTATTTAGACTAGTGACTAAAGAATAACTTGCTGCACCTTTCCACTTCTTCTCTACGCGTTCAACCAGGGCTGGATTTAGGGGAGGGCAAGCGGGGCAACTGCCCCGGGCCTCCACATATGAGGGTCTCCACAACCGAGACTTCGGGAAAAAAATTGAAATTCTATAGAATTGATGTTGTGTGTTATTTTTTAAGATAGGAATAGTTGATGACGTTTTTTTTTTTTTTTTTTGTTTTTGGGAATACATATAGTCCGACGGAGTAAACAACAGCGGTTTGGAGTTGGGATGACTTTTCTTTTTTTTCGTCGTCGTCGGGTTGCAAACAAATATATTGAAAACAAACTTTGAGATCAAGGGGGCTCCACTTCTCTGTTGCCCTGGGCCTCTACACCTCCAAATCCGGCCCTACGTTCATCTCTTGTAACTTTTATAAATACGAAAGATCTAACTGAAATAAATAGTTTAATAGTCTCTGCGTGATGCGCGGCCAATATTCACGTAGATAGACAAAAAGAAAAAAAATTACAGTCTTGCTTCAACATCAATTATAGAGCGTCCTCCAAAAAAAAAAAGATTTGTGTGTGTAACCTTTACACGCAGTTGAAGTAAAACTTCTTTGACATTGTGACAGATGACGATTAATTTAATAATAAATAAGTCATGTTAGAATTTAAAAAGGTACATATTGATAATATAACAGCAGTAATATATAAACTTATTTATATCGAAAATTATGCATAATAAATATTTAATTATCATTATACTTTAAATATGACATCATTTATACTTTAAATATTGAAAAATCGAATTCTGTATAAACGCGTCATCGCCGTAACGCGTTTCCGTTGCATTGTCGTCGTCCAAAGCATTCAGTTACTTCTTAGTGGCGCCTAAAGAAGTTTTACTTCAATAATTAAGTATATATTCAATTTACAGTTGACTTGTTACAGTTTTATTATAAATATTGGTAAAATCAATTTTATTCTCTAAATTATTATTTGTTGTATGAGTAAATTTTAAGTTTTACCGAAGTAGCGCCATGCTGCTTGCCGCTGAATGGAAGTACTTCGCTCTCTATTAACACCGACGTGAAATGACGGCACTGTTGTCGACTTGTCGTATTTCGTTCGGTTTGTGAGAGATCCGGTGGCCCATCCTTTCCCTTCCATCCACAGATTCGGTGGAACATCCCCCCCCCCTACCTAAAGATCGGCACCCGCACCCGCTAATCCTCTGATGTAGCGGTGTCTATGGATGTCGTCTTTACTTGCCACCAGGTGAATCGACTGTCCGTTTGCCCCCTCTAATAAAAAAAACTGACTTTATTTATTAAAGCATTGGCTGTGAAAAATGTCTTTTAGGAAACATACTTGTAATCATTTCGCCACACTGATCCCGTTCGGGTCGTCGCATCTAAATATCAGGTAGATTTTTTTACTTGCGATATATTCCTTAACCACGGACCGTGAGATTAATGTGTATACTATATTTTATGTCTCCTTACATTTTTACGAATACGTTTATTTAAATAACAAATATTGATATTATTTTTTCGTGTTTTACTTCTTTGATCTTCAAACGTCGGCCTTTCAATATTTACAACGTTAGGCTTGCCGTAAACTATACTACTTTTAACTAAATTATTTTCTGGTGTAGTGGTGCGAATAGTCGCCTCAACGTCGTGCGCCGGCGGTCGTGGGCTCGATTCCCGCTCGGGACTGATTTGTATTTGTACAAATATTTGTTTCCGGTCTGGGTGTATGTCCTTGTGCCGTCGGTCCCGGTTGTTATCATAGACACCTGATAACGACCTTTCAGACCGAAATTTTAGAACTAATTATAAATATTCATAATATTTTTTTTTTTCTATAATAAAAGTATTTAAAGATCGCATGTAGCAGTAGGCATAAAACATGGCATAACTTTAATTGACACTCGCTTCACGTAATTGACTCGTATTAATGTACTGTCACTGTTTAACATTTACTATCATCTCATCTCGCTTCAGCTTCTAATCCGATTAAGATGTCGAGCGATTTGATGACAACTGCGATAAATTTACGTATATCGTAAATATATCTGTAGCATCATTCATACTATCATAAAATAACTATAACACAAGCAGTCTATACTGTACTTAATTAAACAGAATCAACCTGTAAACGTCCCACTGCTGGACAAAAGCCTCTTCTCCATATAAAAGAAGGTTTAGTGCTTAATCCACCAACCTGATCCACTGCGGGTCGGGCAGATATTTTCTTTACCACTTTTTTTTAACACCGTGAAATGCATTTCGCATCCCGCCGAGAGATGGCGGGTATGTGGGATTCGCGCACGCTGAACGTGCCAGAATACCCGCTAAAACTCAGCGGTGTTCTCATCGTCGTAATGGGGCGCCACGGGATCGCTCGCGCATACAACCGTGACGCCCCGACGGTTGGCCTGCATATGCGGGCCGCCTTGGCCTATAGAGCGCTCACGGGCACAGTGTGCGCTCTATTATATATAATATAATATATAATATTAATACTATTTCCCTACCATGAGTAACGATCGTTATCAGATGTCTATGATAACAACCGGGACTGATGGCTTTACGTGCTCTCCAAGGGTATATAATACTATAATATTTGTAATATAATATTTGTACTATAGCCTACGGAAACCACTTACCATCAGACGTACCGTACGCTTCTTTACCACCATAGTGGTGTTAAAAAATCAGTAGAAAAACAGTCTATAATTCATAACCTTACTTCTCTTCTTTTTTTTAAAATCTATTCTAATCTTGTATAAGAAGAGTTAAAGCTTTACCTTCAGTAATCCAATCGATGTGTCCGTGCTTATAATGACAATTGAGAACTGCTTTATATACTTTACAAGACACGGTGGGGGAAACCCATGAAAAAAAATTCGAATACAAATATCCGATCTGAATTAAACCCACGACCGAGGGCATCAATCCAACATTCGTCACAGCTACACCAGGACGAATATAGGTAAATAAACACATACTAACTCTTTCGGTAACCCGCATGTTTATCAAATATTCGATACGAAATTCCCAAATGTAACCATACATTTCTGTGACACTTAACAAATTTCTTTTGACGTAGTACACAAATCTAGTGAAGTGAAAACATACCCAATATTTGCGTAACAATATTTAAAAAAAAAAATCTGCTCATAAAATTTGCCCTGTGACGAGGCAACTTTAGGCTTTTTATCACATCGCCCTTCGCCTCCGTGACCAGCCGGCAGCCGCTCGCCTGGAAATGATATTCCATCAATTACTGAAGTAAATTGAGTTTACGCTCTTATGAATATATTATTATCTCAATCGTAATGGAAATATTACGATCATATTCAAATTTAATATCGTTTTTTCTTTTTTGAAAAAAAAAATCCAGAAATATATATAAATATATGTATGTTAGTTATATATTTTTTTACTTTTCAAAATCAAAATCAAAAACAAAAACAACTTTATTAAAATAGGCCCCACGAGCACCTTCGAATCGTCATTTTACAAAATTAACACTTTAAAGTGATTATTATTTTGTAAAAGTAAAGCTACCGCCGATTCGGAATGTAGATTCTGCAGAGAAGAATCGACAAGAAACTCCGCAGTTACTCTTTTGAAAATAATATATAAACTGTGTTTTGATACAAAATTAGTAATATCTTGCATGAAATAGAGCGCCACTAAGTAATCCTTATCCACACTTTTATCAATTACCTAAGTAATCCTGCACCGAATAATACGTTATTAATAATAATATGTTGAGACAATTCCAAAATTGTTTGTTAAATTTTTTTGAATAAGAAATTAATTTGAAATATGTTTTATTGAACTAAACTGTCATAGTCTTTAACTCCTAGGTGAAATCCTCCTCTCTATAGGAGAAAGGCTGAAGCTTAATCAGCCACGCGGCTCAACAAGTATGACAAGTCTTCTAGTGTAGTGGTGCGAGCAGCCTTAACTCCAACTGTCGCCGGTCCGATTCCATCTCAGGGCAGATATTTCTATTTGAAAAAAAGAAAAAAGAAGAAAGATCTTATTACAAATATTGTTTTGTTGTATGGGTGTACATCATTGTGGATGTTCCCACTGTGTCTCGGAGAGCACGTAAAGCCATCGGTCACGGTTGTAGTCATAGACATCTGATAGCGATCGTAAGTCACGGTAGAAAAATTATACGCCAACCTACATTCGAGTATCATCGTGGTAGATTAGGCTTCAATCCTTCTATATCGAGAGGTCACCTTCGTTCAGTAGTGAGGCGTTTACAGGCTGGTTCGATGCAGTCCAATTAAATAAATCCATATTATATGATATAACAACGTCGTTACTTCACGATACGTCACCGACACTTCTTCTTCTTCTTTTCAGCCCTTGGTAGTCCACTGCTGGACATGGGCCTCCCCTAATCGACGCCACTCTACCCGGTCCTGGGCCCTCTGAATCCAACGGTTTCCCGCTGTCTTCTTCAGGTCGTCAGTCCACCTGGTAGGAGGGCGGCCTGTGCTCCTTTTACCTAAACGTGGTCGCCATTCAAGATACATAATAATAATAATATAATAATAATAATATATAATAATACATAAGTCACCGACACTAAAGCTTATATATTGAACTAACAGTCGTACAAATCAAACTTTAACTTAATAATAAATGTAGTTGAATCGAATATTACACGTTGCCAAACGCTAACGAACTAAACAAGTTTCATCAACTAAGCGAGATGTATTAGCTAATATTGTGAGAAGATTTTAAATTGTTTCAAACAAAGCTAGCAGAAGCAGAATACATAAACGTAAGCTGATTGCCAAAGCGTTCGTTTCGTGTGTTGTAAATTTGTTCGAGTAAAAAAAAAACCTAATGAGGGTATTTGGAAATTTTCCATTTGCTCGCATGTTTAACTCAATATTAAGAGACAATTTATCGTTATAATATAATTGTATAAAACTATATTTTATTCCAAATCAACGAATATTCAACTCAATTTTATTCTTAATTGTGTTGCTATTAGTTGTGTCAGATTTGACAATTTCTTATTTAACAGAAAAGAAAAAGATCAAAAGAGTGTGATTGTTCGACTGCGTTAATTTCCGAATTGGTTTAAAAAGCCTGTTGATTCAAGAAACATACACATATATATTAATTTTCTTATAAGTCATAGAATTTTGTCACAAGATGCGAAAATAGCTTTAAAATATACCCTTTTCGTTAAGAAAAGAATTCTTTACATTGACAATAATATCGGGTAACACACAAACAGGACACATACATTCAAATTGATAAAACAAAAATACTTTATCGAATCACCTTAAAAAGAGAAAAATAATTGGAAGTTATTTTTTTTTTGTGATTTGTAAACAGCTATTTTGTAATAGGATAACAAAATTTGTCAATTATTAAACCATTTTTTGGTTATAAATATAACAACCACCGGTTCGGAATTTAATTGCTTTGAAATTACTTTTTTTAAAGAATATATTTTACTAAAATATATTTATCTTAGAATAGTAGAATAGTAGTAGAAGCAATGATAACTAGGATCGATATCCTACTTATCACTGCTAGCGTATTATGTACAGTAAAACTTAAAAAGGGAAAAAATGGAAAGACTAATTCGTTCTTTTTCTCAATAAAGAAGTTTCCTTTTGAAAGGAATTACATTCAAAAGGTTCTTACGTACTCGTAGCAAGATCAAATAAAATCAAAGTCAACAAAAGTCTATACAAATTATTTTCAAGGAAAACGAATATTAGGTGTATTTAAGAGCCAAAAATACATCAGTTTATAGGTTTTTTTATAAATGCTTCTACATTATACGACAATCAATTCATGAAGTTAAATATGGGTTTCACATTTACGTTCCTGCGAGTCTAACTTAAAGCAAAGAAACCGTACAGAGACAAAGCTTCTAAAGAGAGCAAAATTTATACCTATTTTGGTAGAGTTGGCATAGGAAGATAAAATTTAATAAACAATAGTTAGGTGTTCAACAAGATGACAAAGTTTATTTTTGTTGTTTTTTTTTTAATATTTTTAAAAGTAACTTTATCATTTTTTAAGGTATTAAAAAAAAATCTTGTATCAAATTTGATCTTTTTGATGATATTGCGATTTAAAAAAGAAAAAATTTATTCTTTCCTTAACATTTATAGAAAATTTTTACTTTTTTATATTAAAACACTATTAAAATTACATTAAAATACTATTTAAATCAATAAATTATCATTAAATGAAAACACGACGCGCGACGTTGCTGCTGCAGCCCTCGAGTTTAAACGCAGTATAGGCCGTTTCTCCTGTATGTGACGAGGCGCGTGTGCTGACGCACATACGCGTCTCATTCCTGTAGTTGTGTACGTACCTATCGTGGCGCGCTTGTATGAAGCTTTGTCTCTGTACGGTTTCTTTACTCATGTGCTAATACTGTATAAAAGTGGTATTAATAATGTTAGGATCTTGATATCTACTTCTTAATCTAAAATTAATAATTTCTATGCGTCCAAAATCCACGACAAAAGCTAATAAAATACATTCCGTATTTTAATTAATAAATCAACAAAAGACTACCCAATATAAAACATTAATAAAACTAAGTCGACAGTTATTGATTTGCTGTCGTCAAGAGTTTTTAAATCAAGTAAAGGAACAGATCGTATCTCATCTCGTCTGAACGCTAACTGAACACGAAAATATTCATTTTAATGAAGCAACTTTATCGTATGCATTTTAAACATAGCAAAATTTAGCCAACTTCCCTCGTAACTCCGAACCCCTGCTTGATGTACGGCCTTCCTTGCTTTAATTATAAATTAATTTGTAACTCACACTGCTGGTTGATGTTTTGAAACTATAATTAATAAGTATAACAAAGAACAATGTCTTTTGTAAATATTTTAGTAAAACAATTTTGATTTCTATGATGTAAAACTCAAGTTAGCAAGAAAAGGTTAAAATTATTTTGCTATAATCCGCCAACAGAAGAATCTGTATGGTCAAACATGTAATTGAAAGCTAAGCACCGCTCACCTTCCCAACCAAGCCAGAAAGCCAAGTTCCCAAGCAAGCAATACCACCACCATTCACATGCACCACCACACAAGACTCTAACACTACTCTCGACGCACGTTTCGCTCCGACACCGGAGCATCCTCAGGAGATATCGACTTTACAATGCTGTATTGTCTAGACAACACAACAAAGTAACGCCTGATTCTATCCAATATTTAAAACTCAAGTGTTCAAAAATGAATTTGACAGTATTGCAACTTGACGATAAAAAGACGTTAAATTTGACAAAATCGAAATATTAAAAATAATTTGATATTGCCTTTATGGCAAAAGTGGTGGATAGATGAATGTTTTACATTTAGATTATTTTGCACAGGGAATAAATTTCAATACCATAATAACATCTTTATTTATTTAATAATAAAAGATATGTATATAGAGCATATATATCAGTTTGGAATTAATTATGTAATTGTTGTCAGTGTTAACCCACCTCCGATTCGGAATGTAGATTATTATGAGAAGAACCATCAAAAAACTCAACAATTATTCGTCAGTACAGTACAATTCAGTCATATTTCCTACATGAAATTCTATTGTAATACGTATTGGTTAAATGAAAACAACTTTTAAGAGCTTACAAAATTTCCTAACATTAATTAAAAATATTAAATACTCGGTTTTCTTTATTAACGAAAAATTAATAATAAAAAAAAAAAAACAAGTAATGAGTTATATAAGAAATTTTATTAAATTTAAAACTAGCTGGTTCGTTTGATTAGAATTTTAATAGTTTAGTTAGAAGAAAAAGAAGATTCGAAGATGCATTTACAATTTGTGTGGTTATTTAAATTATTTCACTATAATCTATTTCACCAGAACAATCAGATCAGTCTAATTTCTGCCTAAATAATTAACGTAAGACCCGGAGACGCTTGTGAAGCACTTGATTATTCTGTTAATCAGGTAATCCAAATTGGTTTTGTCAATCAGCGTGTAGAATTTAATCAACGTTGGCTATAAAACATGTCCCTTTGGTTACTAGATCACGGGGTTAGGAATGTTATCCTCTGATATTAATACATCACTAAGTTGAGTTCGCAGTTTAGTTAATAATTCATTATTATTTAATAGTCACTAGAACAATTCGGATGGGCCATTAGATGGACAATAAAATTGCGTAGTTTATGTTCTGATTTTCAAATATATTGTGAATTAGTTTTGTTATAAAATGTCTCGTGGTTAATACGATAACATAAATTTCATAAAGGGTTGTTTAAACCTTTTGGTCCAATGCGTTTAGTTACAAATATTTATTTTTAAGAACAGCAGACTCAAATATCGAATTAGACTGTCGTATATTTTCGCTTTTGTTAGAAAAAAATCTAATACGGAATGTAGCAGAAGAAACTGAAAATTTTGTAAGATTTCGCTTAATTGTTCAAAATAGATTTTTTTTTAACTGTCTTGTTGTTGAAGTACGCAATATTATTCATTTCCTTGATATGCACCCAAAACATAATATGTTCACAATTATATTATTCGATGTTATTATTAATCGTTGTATGAGTAGTAGGTGAAAAGGTTTTCATTTCGTAATAAAGCTGAAAAAATTACAATACGACCATCAACAAAACATCTATCACTACTAGAACAATAAATAATTCTCAATTTCGACACGTTCACCGCAAAACGACACATCAACATCCGAGCTCGCTCTGCATTTCAAACGCATCCCAAACAACGAGCAGGCATGCAGACGAGCCCGGACAAACAAACAACCCTCTATACTCGTCACCGCAAATATTTGCATTCTAAAGTACATTGCTATTAGATTGAAATAGAATCACGAATTCGACGTTGAAGTTCTTAAATGTTTTATCAAATGCGTTTTATTTTAAAATACTTGAATTTTGAAAATAACTTAACTATAACTTTATGAGGGAAACATGAACTTAAACGATTCTACTTCAAATAGGAACAGAAGCTCTAATCTAGGATTGCACTTAAAAAGGATGTTTTTAAAAGCGTTTGCCTTCTAAGATGAAATAGTTTTAATTTAGTCTAAATGCCTTTGACTGCGGTGCGCTCGTCTATTGCAAACAGCAAGTGGAGTGGAGCCCGTGTAACAAATCTCGACAAGACGTCCCGCGTGCTCCCCGCTCCGCATTAAAGTAATGGATGTCTAACGAACGCTTTGAAGTCACCCTGGAACGAAGCACTCCGTATGTTTCGCAATATTAATGTTTGGTATTTTAATTATTTTGTCTTGCATTCACAAAGCAATGAATGTTATGTGGAAAGTAAATGTACGTAGCGTGCTCTCGAGCGGGAGTTTTTGCTTAAGTTTGTAATTTTACATATTCCTGGTGGTTTTATTGTATTCAATATATTCATCACTCACTTTGGTATAAAAATGTCGTTACTGATTCGACTTTTGCACTATCGGGAATTAGTAAATGTTCCTTAAACTTGAATATCTAAAACTAAAATCCGACACACCAAAGTTATTTTAGGAACTACAACTGAATATCCACCGATTTTAACATTTTACCAAAATTTTAAAGTATTCAACTGGTTTCCTGAACCGTTTCTCAGACTAGGCGGTCCCGGCGTGGATGCGCACGTGCGCCACGAAGCGGGCGAGGCGGTTCTGCACGTCAAATTCCTCATCAACGAGGGTGCTCTCGTCACCGCCACCGCTGACGACCAACTGCACCTCTGGACCTTCCGCCAGAAATTGCCCCAGAGGGTCCAGTCTCTCAAGTTCCAGAGAGAGCGGTGAGTATCTTCCATACTTCCAAATAATTATATTATTACAAATTCGTTGATCAATTTCAAAAACTTCAAAAACTTTATAATATTTTTTTTTCCATTTCTTACTCATTTTACAATAAATTATACATTGTTTCAAAATGTTTCTCTTATGATTACTTATTATGATCACTTTCTTATTTCAATGTTAGAGCATGAATTTTCAATATTGTTTAATCAAAACTCGTTTTATCTATCTTCATCGTTTAATTAATACATTACGAAAATGCAAATGATGTATATTCTCTGATAAATGTGGCGTTTAAGTGGTATAATTTAAAACAATAAATCTAGTCGACAAAAGCGTGTATAAAGCATAAATAACCCAAACATTAATTTAAATAATTTACCATTTACATACAAACGAGCAAAACGCCGAAGTCGAATTACAGCTAATAACGACCAGAAACAAGCAAATGACAGTAAAAACGGTTTATGGCTCCGCGTTCATCGTCTGTTTTATCCGAACCTCATTGTTGTGTTTTATTAACTTAACGAAACAACTCTCGTACTTTTGCTATCGATAAAGTAAATACATTTGAATCGACGAGTGCAAATATTTCCAAATTAAATTGATTCGCTTTGCCGTTACTGAAGATTTGTGGAATGTTTAGCAATGAATCGAAAGTAAATGTAATAAAAAGAATTCACCGCGCTGCATATAATCCCAATACATCGACTTAATTATCAATCGGAACAAATACTGCTATTATTAATCTATTTCACCTGCAACTGCAATTTGTTTCACACGTATTGTGTTTATGCGGAGTAAGCACAAGTCAAGAGGCGACGTTGTTAGATATCAGCAATTATCACAGCGCCTGGATCTAGAACAAATTGGCTCTACTTTAATCAGCTACAATTCAGCGCTAATAGGGATGGACAAAGAAAGAGAATTCAAAGGAAAACACATGTATTTTTTTTAACTTCTAAACATTTTACAGAGAGAATATTTTACTTTGTAATAAATTTAAAACGTTTGAATGCGCTACTCATGTTAAGAAAGTTTACATTTCATTTCGATGTCTTCGTAATATTTTCTTTAAGTAAGTCGATTTTCTTCATTCTATTTTTACTGTCATCTGTTTAAATAAGAAAAAGATAATAGTACGTACGCTTTACTTAATAAAATATAGACCGATTTTGCTATTTTTAAATTAACACATTAAATTCAGAATTAAGTTTTTGGGGAAAAAAAATCGATAATAACTGATAGGTTTTTCTCCAGAATTTGGACAAGAAAATCGAAATGTAAGTAGTATAAACTATATCATCATATATCTCATACTATATTGGCAGTAATGAAGCACTCATTAGCTATCAAACCACATGGAAACAAAACAGGAATGCTTACCGATAATCGACATACCGACTACGGATTGCGGAATTCCATTCGAACTCTTGATTTTGATTTTCGAAATGCGTATTAATTACAGCACCTGTTATAAATAGAACGAAATAATATTAGAAATAAAATTCCGTCGCTTACAAATCTTCTAGAACAATATTCTGTAATATCAAAAAATTAATTTGATAATATTTGATTTATGTTCTTCTATTAGTCTGCAATGTAGAGTTAAGATAACAACTCAATATTCATTATAAAATGACTAGAATTAAATTAGTATCTAATTATCATTTAGTGACGAATATCTAGATAAAACATCTAACTCTGTAAAAGCACTAACTAAAATTTGATTTTCACAATATTTATCAAAGAAACTATAGTTTTAGAATGTAATAATACACACTATTAGATAAACGTTTTTATTTGTCTTTTGACGACAAACACAAATTCTTATTAAACATTTAACACTTTAGGGTTTACATGCACCTAATATTACTAACATATTTATATACCGTGGCGATACTATAGTCTCATTCTATTTATTTCTTCACTTAATACATTAATTAATTTAAATTGTAATTTTCTATCAATATTATTTCTTAAATCACGATTACGTTATTATTTGTTTTTCTATATTGCCACGGTATATTGGAGTGTATTGTGTTGTATATAACGCACACTACTAGGCGTGGTTTGCACATTGTTACAGATATCACATCAAACTATCACGTCAGACTAAAGAACTGAAGGGGTGAGTGTGTGTTAGTTTGATGTCGTTTGTCTGTTCGTTTATCTTGTTGCACGTCTAGACCACCCCGACACTCCCTACAATAGCATGGCTAGCACCTCCACAGCTAAGCTTATACACGATTCGCATGTCTTCAGTACCTATATATTCTTTGTAATTTCTATCTCCGTTTCCAATTTCCTGTAGTTATCTTTTCAATAACTTTTGCTAACTATGTCCTATGATTAAACGAAAAATTAATATTTTTTTTAAAAAGTAAATAGAAAACTACAAATAAAAACAGTAACATAAAATAGGTCGAAAAGATTTAGCACTTTTTTAAGTAATGATAACACAAATCATATATTAAATACAATGTGAAATTAGATCATTTTAATGCAATACTTTTAGGTATTCGATATCTTAATTTCGCTTTAAAAAAAAACTTCATTTAAACACCTGTTTAGAGAAAAGTACACAAAATATTTTAAAGGTTACACAAAGATACATAAACATTTATGACCGCTTTTGTTTTCAAAACATTTCCAATATCCAATATACAGGACAATATGAATGTATTAAACCCATTTGAAGGGTCGACGACAATTGCTATCCTTCTGTCGTCGATCAAGGGAAATGGATTTTGACAGCTATCTCTATAGCCGTAGGGGTCGATTTAGGATAGCTAAAATAGCATCGAATTGGGTCACGTACCAACTGCTTTTACGCTTATATTGCACGTGCTTAGTTTTAATTAAGCTGAAATGGCTAGACTAATCACAGGAATTGCTTTGTTTTTATCAAGGTATAGTGTTTAATAACATTCGTCTCGGATATAACTTGTCATAATTAACCGACGGAATGTATTATCTGAATTGAAGTAAATTTTAGTCTGTAAATTTCAAATAGTAATAATTAAATATTTTTAGAAGCCCAATGCGTTAATACGTCAACAAGTTGTTACTATTTTAAAAAAGAAAACATGTAAACAACAGCTAGCGTTGTAACAATAAAAAGAGAAAATTGCAAATAGCAATTTCGTTGAGAATTTCTCGCTAGGATTCGCGCAACGTAGATCGTTATTTAAACCGACATATAGCGCCATTTGTAGGGCTCATTTCCCTAAGCACAGCACTCGGGCTCTTCCATTACCAACTAATGCGACGTAAACTTATCACAGTTTTTACGTGAGGTTTAAAAAAAATTACTTTTTACGCTTCCACTGATAACGTTTTTATGTATCTCCGCGATCATAAAACAGGGGATATTCTCGAATAGGTTGTAAGCTTGCCGAAATTACACCTACGAAAAACACAAAGCTAAAATTCAGCACATTATACACACGTTCATTTAGTATGCAAAATAAGTATCGTAAAACTTAACGCGTGTAAACTGGTGCTCGAAAACTGTTCAGTTTTCGAATGCACGTAGCTTTGGTTCAGCAAAAAATATACAGGTATATAATCCCCGTTTACAGAATTACCTTAATTTTCACTCTCCTACTTTAATAACCGTTAAAAACAGCCCACTCTCGATATAACGTTCTCTAGTAATTGTTTGTTTTGATATCGTTTTAAATCTTTAGTTTCAATTAAATTTTGATGTTTTCAATAGTTGATTTTTAATCAACGTCTGTGAATCCATTCATGGCTGTCGAGACTTAATCAATTGCAGTACCTATCGCTAGTTTCAATTTTGTGTCTGGTGTAATGGCTGGACACGTACTCACAAATACACAAGGGGAGCTCTGATTGCTTTCCACGGATAAACTCGGTGGGGTTAACGAAGTCCAGTATGCGAAGCGCAATTACTGTGAGGCGCCATTTAAAAAGATTCATCCGCGTAAATGAGTTCACACCAAGCGTCCTCTTTAAAAGATGTTATTTTTAATTTCGTTCAGCGAAGTGGCTTTGAAACCTCGCTTTGTATATCTGTTAATTTACACCATTCAGTTCTCAGGTGGATGTATGTTTTCAATTTATTCCAATATGCAATATCAATTACTCCAGCGTCGCAGCCTTTTAAGCGTGAATTTCATTACATTTTTAAACTCGAATAAAAAACTTATTTATAAGAAATAATATCTTCGAAACGGATTCATTTCTATATGAAACAGATAACGTAAAACTTTTTCGAATTCAAGCAACAACAAAACTATAATCGTTAAGTTAGTTTTTAACAATAAACACATTTCGATTCTCAATGTAATTGTGGAACCGCACGCGACATGCTCGTCACTGTCGGACCATTTACATAATATACCAACTAACTTTTATAATACTTATAATTTTACCTAAAAATACGGTATATTTTATCAAAAATAAATCAACAATATTCTGTCCTGTCTCATATATAACATTCTTACTATATACATACATATATACATATATTTCAATCAAATTCTGAACGTTTCCTTGATGACATTTTTAACAACTTCAAATTATCGATGGTTCCGTAACTTAATAACGCAGTGTCAGTAACTGTTTATTATTGCCTCAAAGGCTTAACTGAATTCATATCCAATTCAGAAAATTATTACGTTGCTCATATATTTTAATCTCCTTATCGCTATATTTATAGCAGTTTGTACTTTTTATACTTACTAATATATCATTATATGTATATAGGCCTGTACAGTGTTTAGGCTGTACAGGAATGAAACACTTAGATAGTAATTATTTGGTTTAATAATTAAATAATCTAAGTGTAAAATGGTATGATTATGTTCTATGGTATTCTTTGGGATGGTAAGCGAGAGCACGCGACTCGTTTGGTAGAGAGACCGACGTGAACTGACTTATTGAATTATTTATTATATTAAAGTTAATTATTTTGCACACGGCCAGGGAAAAAAAAAAAAAACGCTGACGCGGCACTCGTCGCAGCCGCAATGTACGGTCATTGCACCGTACAGGCCAGGCTATTTCAAATTATAGAACTATTGTTAATTTCAATTTACTTTGAAAAAAAAAACATTACGATAAAAAATAATATTAGTCCCGCTGAGTTTCTTCCGCCAGTTCTTCTCAGGTCAGAGGCTTCTTCTTTCCAAACTGGTGGTAGACTCATGACGTTCAGTAAGAAATTGTAATAATTTTATGCTGAATAAAATATTTTGACTTTGACTTTGAATGATTTCCTTTATACAATTGTAAATTTAACTCTAATAATCAACAAAACCTATAAAATTGACTAATATCCGTATCAATAACAAGTGTCCACAGCATTGACTATTAAGCATGCAAATACTAGTCGAATAAATCGTTCTTTATCAAATGCTCTGAAAGTAATATTTTCTATTGATATGCACACCTTTATACCTATATTTTAACGACTTATCTTTCTATATTACTCTACGATAATAACTTTAATACCCGTTTATATTCAAAGAGTTATTATATATAAATTATAATTTATATTATAGTCAAGTTTTATCGTGACCATAAAATTAACTACCTTCGAGACCGTGGTAAACTGCTTCAACGATATTGTTGCCCCTTTGTAAAGCTTGTGGACAAAATATTGTAGAAACGTATTGTATTCAAATCTATCTCAATCTAAACGGTCACATTTCGTATTTTATTTTCTATTGTCTGGATTAGGTTAGGGTAGGTTACGATTTTATCGAGGGTATCATCTATAATATCAATGTATTTTAAGTTATCACAAGGAGTCTATTACAAAATGATAACCGTCAAATTGAAGACTTTTCTTACTACAGTTTTATATTTTTTATGTAAACAAAATCACTGCTTCTTTTTATATTGTCTTAGAAAAATTTTCAATTGATTATAGTTTCTTTAATTTTTTTTTTAAATTTTAAAGACAATTTAAGTACGTTATTTTAAGGGTTTCGGATCGAAAAGGCAGAGACTACCTGTTACTGCGATTCTGCTATGTATTCAACCAGAACCCATCAGCAACAGCACTGTTTTTGTAACTGCACTTGACAGAAATTTAAAATTTTTGCAGAATATGTATAACAAAATAAAAATAAAAAGTTTTTAAATCGATCTAAAACATGGTGGTAACTGACTAATCAACTTTTAAGTAAAGAAATATTATATCTTCATTTAACATAATTCATATATTTATATTTAATATAATACATAGTTATAACGTCCCAACAGATGCAACTAAAAAGTATAGCATCAACATGCTTCTCTGAATGTGGTGACGGAATAACCATTGAAGAGCTGAAGAGCAAAGCTGAATTTATGAAGAGATTTTTCATCACATATTAGTTATATCTAAAAACTGCAGTTTTGGTAAGATAATAGTAGCCTAGTCTAATGTTTTGTCTTAGGTTTTAGCTTAAATAAAAGGGTGATATCGAATCAAACGAGATGGTTGAAAATTATGTACTAAAATTGCTACGTTTAAATTATCAATGATATTCAGCTTGTTCGACGCAGTACAAATCGCTAATTCTAAATGTGTTTAACTGGATACGTAGGCTCTCTTTTCTGATTTCCTATTAACAATCTCTGATTTGACCTGTATTTTATATTCCTTCACTCTTTTATAAATTCCGAGGTAATGAATAATACTACATCTAAAACAAAAATAGTTACAAGAAAAAATCTAATTATTCCGAGCAAAGATAATGGTTAATCAATGCTTGAACATTGTGTCAGGCTCAGTTCAGTACCAAACACCAGCTCGAAGCTCAGCTCATAGTAATATGTGCTCGAACCATTGAAGTAATATGTAGTAACGATAAAATCTCACTGGCTCGAACTATAGGGAAAATCATTTTCAGACGAAACTTTTCGGCTGATACAGGATATACTTTGGTCATGTGCAAAAGGACTTCACAACCTTGTTTCTTATCAACCTTATTACCACAAAACGTAGAAACATCGTGAACAGTGGCATTCTCATGTGGTCATTCAGCATCCAACACATAAATGTAACATCTTACAAGCATCCGTATTTCCTATTATCTTTAACCTAGGTACTATTATGAAAAGAGTGAGTGAATACGCATTTATAGGCAAGCGCACTTAGCTCTGTTTTCCACCTCGTCTTTGTTTTCCATCAGGCAAGATTATTGTCAAGCCTAGTTTGTATTAAAACACATTTCAAACTAAATTCTGTTTGATGTTTATCCAACTAAAAGAAGAGTAGGTAATGTATTACTTTTGTTGTTGTTGTTTTTATAACAATATCTTTAAAGTTTTTCTGGTCCATTTGTGTAATTATCTTTCTTTTTGGTTGAAAAACCCGGTGATCTGATGATGAATGATTTTAGCATATTAAAAGTGATTCGCGAGTGTTACTTTACGTACCTTCATATACAATAAAGTATAGTCTTATACAATAAACACTTTTTTCTACAATATACTACAATACAATATTGTGTTTTATACACGCGTACGTTTCTGAAACCGCCAAAAGCTAAGCGTATAAACACATAGAAATGTAGTAAAACCTATGTCATGTATCGTTATAAAACCCGGCTCCATTTATTTAAATCTTGCACACGTTATAATAAATATATGTGAAAAAAAAACTAAAATATTTTTTTAAAGTAAATAATACGCGAGAGACACGTGAGCAGATTAAATATAAATATTATTCATGGATGGAAAAATAAATATTATAAATTAATGGATTAGCCATTTTCCATTTTATCTGTAAATATCAATAGTTTATTCGAAATTATTCTTTCATTCTATTTCATTCCTTTCTAATAGATTCCGAGAGCAAACGTAATCGAGGCTGTTTTTCGATCTCAGTTGATTAGAGTGAAAGCCACTGAAGCCGATTGGTTGTTCTGGAATGTTCTCGGTCTTTGTATTGAAACCTTTTGTAATCGGGCGCTTTTTGATTAGCATTTCAATTATAATTCACTTACACACGAGTGTATGCTAATTAGCGTGTTGACTGTTTATTAATTAACGTTTCCACACTCGAAACTTTTGAATCGTATTATAAAATTGTTTAACGCTGTTTTAACAAAAAGTTTTTGTTGTAATTAAATTGTTAATTTTGTTTTGTGTTTTGGAGTTTACTCCTTAAGAATCGATTTTCATATATAAGGCGCCCGGTATGAGAAAAATATGAGAGCTAAAATCTACTGATGAATGACCTCGTTACTTTTTCGGTGCGGGCGCACCTATGGTGCGGTGCGAAAGTAATGTTGCTCTAATTAATATTGAAAAATAATATTTAAAAAATAAATGATAATTGTCAGATAATAATAATTACATAATTTATCAACATTCCTAATGAAATATTTGTGCACATCTGAAATTGACTATTGTGAAAAGTTTAATGTAAAATATTTCGCCGATTAGTTATAATAAATGTATATAAAATGAATAAATTTATATTTATATATGTATATTATTTTCATTAATTTGTTAATTTACCCTTTCATATGGTATTAATCTTATTTTCAGTTGGATAAACTCTTTTTGCGTATGTTTAGACAATCGTACTTAAGGAGTAAACTCCAGTCGTGCGTCGGAGCTGACACACACAATTTTTTTTTACTTTTTTCGTCGGGTTCATTAAAATCTGTCTGAATCTGTTGGCAGTTTATTTGTTGAACAGTAATATAATTCAAATTCAATTCAATGTTAATTTTTAAACTTGTAAAGGGCAAAGATATAAAAGTGCTCTACCGTAGAAAGTATTTAGCATAGAGTTTTTATTATATACATATTTATCGCCTAAATGTGATTTTTTTAATACTTCGTCGAGTTGAAGTTTTAATTTTATGACTCTCATTTCCGTAACTTTATTCTTGTTTACTTTCTTCGTGTAACTTTTATTTTTTCATATAAATGATCTTATAATCGTTGGTAGCAAATTATTTAGTAAATTGAGCTGTCAAAATCACGAACAGGTAAAAAATTGACAGTGTTTTAAGTAATAAATTATAAAAAAAAGTGAAAAAAAAATACGTTAAAACTTCAAGGTTTAACAAATAAGATCACAATTAGACATTTGTGCGTGTGATTTTGTTGTTGCGCCGGTGGTCGCGTGTTCGATTCCCGTTCAGAGCAAATATTTGTAATTATAATAATATTTGTTTCCGCTCTGGTTGTATATCCTTGTGGGTCTAGCCACCATACCTCGGACAGCACGTTAAGCTGTCAATCCTGGTTGTTATTATTGACATCTCGTAATGATGTTAATCATGGTAGGGAAACTATCTGCCAATCCGCAGTGAAGCAGCGTGGATTAAGCTTTAACCCATCCCTTATATGGAAGAGGCCTTTGTCCAGCAGTGGGACACTGTTCAGTTATCTATTTGTCTGCTAATCATGGCATTTCAGCTGCCAAACTTCATATATTATTGTAACTTCACATTTTTTAACGACAGCAAAACATCTTCCAGGGCCGGCCGGTGTGTGCGAAGTATGCATGAGAGGGCATATTTTTTTAGGTATTCGGATAGGTTACAATCGGTGGTTGATCTCGGACGACCTTTTTTTTAGGAATACGTATAGCCTGGCAGCTTTGTTTTTGTGTACACTTCCGACACACAATAATTATGGATAATAAAACTCGATAATGTTGTCATAGGGGCATAAAATGTGAGTCCTGCATACTTGCAATTTTCGCCTTAGGCCGGCCCTGACATCTTCTCAAATATTAATATATAGTTTATAAACAATATACCAAGGTTTCGCCTGTTATTAATTCCGTAAAATCGTCCTTGTATTTAAATAAAAAATCACAAAGAACAATAATTATCTTTTTTATAGTAACTTGGTTTCCATTCAAATTGAAATGTTTCTGTCGATTTGACTAAATCGACATTGAAATAAAACGATCCCTGATTTGAAATAGGTCGGAATACCCTTAATATTTTTCCTATCGTTTTTTTTTTGTTTCGCAGAGAAACCCTCCCCCGCCGCGACACAATATTGTTAGCCTAATGGGACTATTGTGTTTCAACAGGGGAATAAGAAATGTTTTTTTTTTCTTTAGCGTTCGTTGCACAATGCTGCACTCGGCTTTAGAGATCTTTTAGTAATTACTTTATAAAATAGGTTAAGAGTACAACGGTTTGGTGTATTTTTACGTATTTCAGTAATTCGATAGACGCACCTGGAATTATTTTATTAAAATTTTATTAAATAGTATTACAATATGTAAAAAAAAAAATATTATTTTTTACATCGCAAAAGTAGAAAATATTATTTTAAGACACAAAATGTAATCCACCTTCCAAAACCATTGAATCAAATAAATAAAAACCAACTAATCAATTTAAAAAAAAAAGTGAGAACATACTAAATTTATTTGAAATTTCCTTTTTTCTCATAACTCTAACTATTATTCATCAAAATATAAGATCAACCTGAAAATAAAGATTTGTATATGAACCGAAGTGAACAGAATCAGCGTGTAAACGTCCCACTGCTGGATAAAGTCCTCTTCTACATATAAGCAGGGCCGGATTTAGAGTTGTGGAGGCCCGGGGCAACAGAGGAGTGGAGGCCCCTTGATCTGAAATTGGATTGTTTTTTTTTTTCTTGCAGAAAAAATTACGAAAAAAAAGGTCGTCACCGATTAAAAAAAAAGGTCATCACCTATTCCTATTCCTAAAAAAAAGAGGTCGTCCCAACTCCGGACCGCTCCAACTCGGTCGGCTCTATTGTGGAAGCCCCTCTATTGTGGATGTGGGGGCCCCTCTTATGTGGAGGCCTGGGGCAGTTGCCCCGCTTGCCCTCCCCTAAATCCGGCCCTGCATATAGGAGAAGGTTTGACAGATAATTTTCCAACCATGAGTAACGATCGCTATCAGGTGTCTATGATAACAACCGGAACCAATAATTAAGAGCAGCAAACAAAGAAGATTTATGTTTATTATTTTAAAGTGCGTTTAAGTACAAAATGGCGGTTATTTTTAACAACATTTTTGTCAGCTTGTTTGCTTGATGATGATGCTTTAAAACAATATGGGAGATAAATTTTATATGTAAAAAAAAAAGATTTATAGAAAGTCAGCGTTAACATGACTGTGTCTATCTTGTATTCTCTAAACATGAATCAGTTAAATTTTCTTTAATTACGTTAGTGAAGCTGTATTCACTACATATCAGTAAATTTTAATAACAAGTTAGTGAATAATCACTAATACACATACACATTCAATGATCAAATCGGTGGACTCTAATATTAACAAGTTCATATATTGAATAGTCACTTATTCTGCGTGATACGATTCTCACATTGATAAATATTCACTTGAAATTTGTAAAAAATCACTAATTCATGTTTAGAGTATAAGATACACAAATAACTATTTTATGTAACGAGTATCTGTTACAGATTGATAACAAAATTAAAGGGTATTTTAATGTTATTTTAGAAGCTACTTTGTTCAATTTATTCTCAATACTTATTGAAATAAATATATTACTTACCTTTGATATTTAATACAATTTAAAATTACCTTTACATAATTTAGTCAAGTAATTTATAGGCCACAATCAGAACAAGAAATATTCACCTGACAGTCTGACATGCTGACGCAGCCTAACCTATACTATATAATATGTAGTTTAGACATGCGCAGCCGGTATACAAAATAACATTAATACAATTTTGATAAATAGAATCAATAATAGTATTTAACCCAGCTAAGCACCACTGTAGCTTACATTGCCTGTCTAAAACAATGTTTATTTAACCCCCTTCCTGGGACCTAATCCCCAATCAAACAGTCAGGCAAAATTACTAAAAAATATTGTAGAACTAAATGATTGTAGTATTTGTTGGTAAAAAAATGATATAAAACGTCAAAAGGTCAGGAAACATTACGTACTTGTCATCAAACGGTATCGTTAACAAGTAATTTTGTCTAGCTCGTCGATTCTCTGTGACACAAATCTTAACGAGTGGAAACGCGTGACGTAATACCGACATCTAGACATGTAAATATATTCCATGTACAAGCTACATAGAAAACAAGCCTTGTAATAAGTATGTATTTGGGTATATCAAAATTCTTAGGGGCCGTCCATAAATTACGTGAGACAATTTTGGCGATTTTTGACACCCCCCCTCCCTTGGTGAGATTTCGTGAGATTTTGCTCGACCCCCTCCCCCCTTACTCTAATCTCGCGTGAGATTTTTGAAAATGAGTACTGATGTTTCCACCTCCATACTATATGTACCTATTCTTAAAAAAAATGTCATCACCGGTACATCAAAACTATATAACATTTTTAATGAGGAAATAAATTACGTGAGATTTGCCGAGACCACTCTCCCCCCACGTGAGATTCTGTGAGATTTCGCTCGACCCCCTTCCCCCTTCTAAACACCTCACGTAATTTATGGACGGTCCCTTACAGAAATACCATCGTTAACTACTCAATGTTTTTCTATTGAGTATTGGAAACTGTATTGCAAAGTCCCCACATCATAGCGCTTATACTCAATCGTTTATGTTTTGTCATAGAGAATAAACATCTGTCGTAATAGGTAAGCGACGAATGCGACAATGCGATACGATACAACGCGATTCAAATATATTAAATAGTAATTTTACCTATATGTCCTGTTATTGCGTTCACTTTGCGCAAATTTTTACTACTACGTATATCGTTTTTCGTCGCTCACCTATGAAAAACCTAATGCCTACGAAAAATCCTATCAAAATTATCTATGATCGTTGTTTTTCAGTTATTATATTGTTGTTTTAAATTGTTGACTTGTTGCCAGGATAACCTGCCTACACCTGCCTCTTCAGTCGAAGTGGATCCACGTGGGCACGGAGCGCGGGAACGTGCACGTTGTGAACATAGAGACATTCGCGCTGAGCGGCTACGTCATCAACTGGAACAAAGCCATCGAAGTGTGAGTTGTTTTATTATTAACAGTCAATATGAATAAGTTAATCGGGTTACTTGCTAACGAGAGTGTACTTAATTAACGAATTGCCATTCGATTTATGTTATCTGTGAAAATTTTAACAGGGTGATGAGATACGTCTCTTTATCCATAAATTACCAAAAAAAAAAACACTAACAAAATCAATATTGAAATACCATGACGTCATCAGCATTTATTAAGGCCTGGAAATCCGTAGCTGTAGTGACCGTTTCATAATTCAGTATAAAATAACGGTCTACAGTTAAACATTGTGTGTTCTGTCGTTATAAATTATACGTATTGGAAAAAATGAAATGACCTAAATAAATAAAATAAATATCGTTAAAAATATTTATAAATTAATCATTGTATGAATAATGTTTTAATTTTTATTTACTGTTTTGCGGACTTGACTTTTAAGCCTATTTTTAGCTTCGAATTCTCTAGAAGTATTTATTTATTTATTTATTTATCATTTCGTACCAAATTTACAATATTTCAATAACATATGAGAACGATGATCCCACATAAGTATAAACCGTGTTGCAGTGATCATCACTCTCCAATTACAAAAGTACATATTGGTTAAGTAGCGAGTGTAAAAAAAAGAGAAATAACAAAAAATAAGAATATGAATTAAATTATTCTTGAACTTTTCTAAAAATCAAAAGTTTACTTCTACAGTATGAACATCACATCGGAATATTTATAAATAATAAATTTCTTCTCGGTTTTACTCGTGTAAATTTTGATACTGTAGGAATTTAAAAAAAAATAAGCAATGTGATATTTTACCTCGGAGAGCACGTAAAGTCGTCGGTCCTGATTGTGATCATCATCATAATAAATATAAACCTAAAATAAAACTTAGATAAATGTGGATAATCTAGAAATTCTATTATGTAAAACAACGACCGATATCGGTTCAATCAGTTATTCATAATTAACAAAAACAACTTCTAAATTGAGGTTGTTAACTTAAGGGGGTGGTCGGGATTTATTGCAGTTAAACAAATTGATATTCAGCAAAAGTACTGCGATTTCTCGTATTTAAAAAATATGCATAGAAATCTTCAAGATATTTACTGTTTCGGTGAAATTACGAAAACACGATAGAAATAACTTCATTCGATAGAAAATAATCACAAAGTAAGGTCTTTGAAATGGTTTGAAACGGTTTAAATAAAGAAAGCAAACGAGCAACCACCTAAAAGTTTTCTCAGAATATTAAACATGTTAAAATTGAATTATTTGATGTTGGGTTTTCGATATTTTTGTACTTTTCATTCATGATTTATCAATATTATAATTTGTCGGTTACGCCATCCATTCCGAGCGATTTCAAATCGGTTCTCCTTCACTTACTCGCTGCGTTCGACAGTGACAGTCTAAACGTGATGCTAAATAGACGTGTGTCGCTTTAGTCTCCAAACGCGCTTCGTATATTCACGAAAATACAGAACAAATACTAGTAAAATGGGCAATAAAGAGCTAAAAAAAAAGAAGAGGAACCAGAAGGGCCCGAAAAAATAAAGGTTTACATATGGTAAAAGTGCAAAGGTAAGTAATAAAGTATTATAATTTATTAATTAATTAGTTAATCATTTGCTTTTAGTGTACCTTTATTTCACTAATATCTGCATTGACAGCGTTGCTTTGTGGTCTGGTGACAGAATCAAGTTTTTGAGACCTTAGGTTCGATCCTCTCAAAAATTTTAGTTTTAGTAGAATTATGTTTTTGTTTATTATTTTTTTTTATGTAGTTACTTGTGTGTGTAAGAAAAATACTTATATATCTTACTTATTTTTTTAATCAATTTTTTTTTACCCGACTGCGACAGAAGGAGGCTTATGTTTTTCCAGTGTATATATGTATGTATGTATGTGTGTATGTGTGTATGTGCGTGTGCGTGTGCGTGTGAGTGTGTGTGTGTGTGTGTGTGTGTGTGTGTGTGTGTGTGTATGTATGTATGTATGTATGTATGTATATATGTATGTATGTATGTATGTATGTATTTATGTATGTATGTATGTATGTATTTATGTATGTATGTATGTATGTCCATTTCGCGGCGCCCGCAAATGGCGGAATGAGGGGGGGGGGGGAGTTGAATTTTTTTTCTTACTGTAGCAATATGGGTATCAAATGAAAGTTAGTAAATTGTTTTATTCTTTTTAGTTTATAATAAGAGTATTTTACGCAGTCGGGTTTTTTTGATTTTTTTTAATTAAGCATACTTGTGAAATAAAGATCATACTTTGATATATAATTAAAATTTCCAGAAAACGACGGTGTATTTCTGAAGATGATGCAATGGACACTGGAACAACCACTGGACCTCCACCGGGGGCTACCCTGCAGATTGGAGAGGGAAGGGTCAGGATGAGCCCCCAAATGAAATGTCTGGGGCTCATCCTTGACGGAGGGTGGACCTTCGGCCCACATTTAGCTATGGTAGGACCGAGGTTCATGAAGGCGGCGAGTGCGCTAGGTAGACTCCTCCCGAACCTCGGAGGACCCAGCGCCGCCTGCAGGCAGCTGTAGTCTGCCGGAGTATGGCGACGTACGGTGCCCCGATTTTGGGCGGTTCGCCTCACCGCGAGAAATAAAGCAGCGCTGCGCGCTGCGCTGAGGGCAATCGCGGTGAGGGTGATTCGGGGGTACTGTACGGTATCGTGGGCTGCAGCTACTGCTCTAGCCGGCGACCCCCCGTGGGAGTTCGTGGCGGAAGTTCTTGCCGAGACCTACTCATATGTCTCGGGTAGGAGGGCTCTTGGTGAGAACCCTACGTTGGACGGGATCCTACGGGTGCGTCGGATAGGGCAGGAAGCGCTTATGCGGAGGTGGGGGAAGGACCTGGCGGGGCAGCCGTACGGTACATGCGTAACGACTGCCATTCGCCCAGTCCTTGAGCGGTGGATGCGTCGAAAACGCAAGCCCCTCAACTTCCGTCGGACGCAGGTTCTCACCGGGCACGGTTGCTTTGGTGACTACCTGTGCCGGACGGCCCAGAGGGAGCTGACGACTGAATGTTATGATTGTGGCGCGGCGGTGGACTCTGCCCAGCACACCCTCGAGGTGTGCCCGAGATGGGCGGCGCTGCGTCAAGGTCTGACGTCGGTCCTCGGAGGGGACTTGTCGCTCCCGAGCGTCATCACCGCGATGCTCGGTGACGACGAGTCCTGGAAGGCGATGGTCTTCTTCTGCGAGACAGTAATGTCCCAGAAGGAGGCCGACGAATGGGTGAGAGAGGAAGCCGCCGACGTGGCCTCCATCCGCGGGCGACGAATGGGGGTGCGTAGGAGGCGCTACTTAATGCGCCTCCAGTAACGCCCCTGTGTCCGTATTGGGCTGTGATGGGAACCCGGTCCTACTAGACACGGCGTCGTCGGGACTGTTCAAAGTTTATAGCCCGTCGTGGTAAACCACGCACGATTTTATCCGATAGTGGAACTAATTTTGTAGGCACCTGTAATGAACTAAATACTTTTTCGCAGACGTCTAATCTTGACTAGTGTGTTGCACAGGAAGGCATCGAGTTTAGTTTCACGCCACCTTATTCTCCCCATTTCAATGGCGTTGCAGAGGCCGCCGTGCGGTCTATCAAGCATCATTTAATGCGACTGCTGCACCAGCACCACTTCACGTACGAAGAGCTGTATACGTGTCTTACACAAATTGAATCAATTTTAAACTCCCGACCTCTAACTCCTCTGTCCTCCGATCCTCTTGACTTCTCTGCCTTAACACCTGCCCACTTTTTGATTGGACGACCACTAACATCTGTACCTTATCCACAGTTAACAGAAATCAGTATCGGCCGACTAGGACGCTTCCAAAGGGTGGAGCAGAATAAACAACATTTTTGGAACAGGTACCATACGGAGTACATACATCTACTGCAACAGAAGACCAAGTGGTCTACATCTTCCAGTGACATTAAAGTAGGATCTCTTATACTCATAAAAGAAAAGGCCCTGCCTCCTCTATTGTGGTGTCTTTGACCTATTGTGCAAGTGTATCCAGGAGGTGACGGAGCGACGAGAGTGGCGGATATCAAGACAAAGAAGGGCACGATACGGCGCGTCTTCAACAACATTTGCCCACTACCTCTGAAGTTTACCCTTCATCCCGGGGAGCTTGTTCGAGCGATATTGCCCGCGCGCTGCGACGGGGATACAGCGGGTAGCAGGCGGGGGCCGTAGCATGGCCAATAGCTCCACGCAGTACGAGACTTGCATCGGGACACCACCGGCGACGCACGTTTAACCTATCTTATAATATTATTTTTGTACGGTCAATATACCAGCCTACATACAGTCCACTAGTCTTATTTATTTCTCTTTTAGTCATAGGACCCTAACAAATAGAATAGAATTTTATTGAGCGATATTTATACACTGTTACACATAAAAATTAAATAATTTAATACACAATAAAAGAAATACTTAAAAAAGGTAAAAAATATATAATAAATAATAATATATAATATATAATAATATTTATACAAAAAAAAAAGAATAAAATATACGTAGTTCAATTAAAAAAAAAACAAAACAAAAGAAGTATTTGTGTATACAATTAAAGCAACAAACATACAAAATTACAAATACATTTAATACATACAATAACATATAAAATTACAAATACTTAAATTTAGTTACAAAAAAAAAAGAATTGACAAAATATATATAAATATGCGCTTGAATATGATATTGTAAAAAATTTACCGAGAGCCCTGCCGTACCTGCTAAAGTTCTGGTCGTAGACATCCATATTGCAATCTAGGTAATAAAATTTTGTAAGTAATACCAGCCCTCCTATATACTTACGTACAACATACTTCCATGAACATTATTTTTTAGAACTGAAGAAAATATTGATGTTTTGTTGATACATATTTTGTTACCTGCTTTATGATCAACGGTCGTAAGTTTACAGATGATTTTATTACAAAATAAATGTTTAGTGGAGTTTAGTTTAGTATTACATAAATTATTTTCAAAAGATTTTTATTATTATTATACTGTCGAATGTCACTTTTAATTTTTGTTTGTTTTTTGTAGTTTTATTATTAAAAGTCATTTTTCATAAAAAGAAACTTTACATTTAGATTGTGTATGTAATAGGTTCGCATTAGGAGCAAAAACGAAAAAGTTTTATAGATATTATATAGAGGGCTCGGAACCTAAAATTCCTTATTTAGCGAAGAGATGGCGTTAGTTAAAAAGGTTCGTTGAACCTGTGCGTTCGGGCAGCGAGGGGCAGGTAAGGTGTTGGGAGGAGATGCGGAACTCAAACGCTCAAGGTCATTCGCTCACCTAAGCCCCTTAATAATACCTTAACAAGCGAAAAATATTACAGCAACGAAATATAACAATACTCCGGTATTTAACAAAACACTACCACATTAGTCTATTTTATTGTCTGTTATTATAACTAACTATAAACGAAACACATAAAAATGTAAATTTAGTAGCCATTTGATACTCATTAGCAAAACATTCAACGATGAAAATGAAATATCTCGAAAACACCCGTGGGACTATTACGTAACTTGCGCGATCGCGAGAAATCGCTCTTGAGTCTTAGCTAGTATTAAAATACGACACCACAGCGATTTCTCACGATCGCGCAAGTTACGTTAGAGTCCACCGTTTATCAGGCTTAACGCCTTAATTAAAAAAGTACACGAAATTATTTTAATTACGAAAAGGCGATATGAATAAACATTGAAGTGAAATAAAGGTAAATGCAAACACTTTATCGTCGTCCTGAACCCCGTTCCACCAATGCAAATAATAAAATTAGTCCAGTGTGCACACAAATCGTTACATTAGGGACTGGCACCGATGAGTTTTCATTTACAAAATTCACTATAAAATAACTTAATGACTAGTCATCCCGCTCGGTTGCACTCGTTTTAAGTTTTAACTCTTACCAGATTACAGAATATATACATGCAAATATAAGCAAAGAAAATTAAAATGGATTTTAGAAATTGATTAAGCGTTTAACAAATTTTTTAATGGAATGAAAATAGAAACAAATATTTGGAAATTTTAAAAATAAATCTTTTCGCTTATAAATATTTTTTTCTAACTGATTTCGAGAATATTTAAAGGACTTTCAGAATAGAGACGTCTATTTAAAACATTAATCTCTCGCAAATCCCGGGGACCTTCGTTAGTAATGTAATTAATGTGGAGTAACTTATGAGGTTATCATTAGACACCATCGTACAGCTTCCATATTAAGAATTTTTAAGTTCCTGTTTATAAAATTACAATAGTACTTGATGACGATGTGTAAAAGCGAAAATGTGATACAGCTTAGTGAACGTTTACTTACAAAATGGTTATTCACATATATATATATATATATATATATAAGTGTAAATAACTTTATTTAATAATTAGCCTATCGGGTAATTATTTGATATATAATAAAATAATTGGTTATAGTGCAGAAACCTTGTTGCAAAACAATGTGTTGTCATACTATTTTTAGACATAACAGAAATAATTTAGCTCGGAATATTTTGACGTAAGTCGGGCTCTTTTTAACATGGTACCGCTTTAAATAATGCTCAATGCTCAGGTAAAACATGATTTCAGTACATGCCCCAACACAATAAAGTGCCACGATCTAATTGCAACGAAAATTCAATCTCCAAAACCTAGTTTATTCGCTTTACCGGCTAATCTGAGCCGTTAAACGGTTGCTGGAGGACAAAAGCCGGTTAACCGGCGACAGAATCAATTACCGGCTGAATTCACACCATCTTACCGTCTAGATCCGGATAGTAACGATGACACGCGGTCCACTGATAATAGATTTAATTTTGGAATCACTAATGAAACATTTTAACGTGAGATAAATTTTATCCGAGATAACAGCTTGAAGGCAGAAATAAGGGTCGTTTATTTTTATCCGGATAGTTTACACTCGGATAAAAATAAACAAACGTTGGTCTTATGTAAACTTATATATTATATAAATCTATACACACATAAAAATTGCAGTGACGTCAAGTCTATAAATAGACATAGTATTACTATTTTCAAATATATGCTATGTGTTGTATGTACTAAATAGTAAAACAATATTTTTATAGATGATGTGCTAGCGGTCGCGGGTTAGATCCCCACACGTGACAAGAATTTGAATAGGATATATATGTTTGTCGTAGTCTAGGCGTATGTACTTGTGTGTTGTGTGTGTCTGGACCCCGACACAGGTTTCACATCCCAGGGGGCCGACGAGTGTGAGACGCCTATTATTATTTACTGTTGTTTGTATTAATTATCATAAAGCTTTACATAGATTTTAATGAAAATTAAAACTTGTAATATTGCCTATCCCAGGAGTTGTAAAACCGATAATTAAATTTAAAAAATTATGTAGAAATAGTAAAATAGATTACGCACTTAATTTGGCTATATTAAAACACACTACGACCTTTATAAGTACCGTAAACTGACCGTGTAGGCGGGTGGTACAGCTTCGATTAGATTTATATGACTAAAATGGGTGAGGCTCACTACTTATCACATGTTCCAAAGACGAAAGTTTTACGACCATACCAGCAATCTGAATTATTAATTTTATCCTCTTTATCGTCCGTCCCGAAAAAACGGTTTTATTTTATCTTAAAGACACGCGTGACCCAAGATGGCTATGTGATTTACTTTGTTAGGGGTCGTCCATTAATCACGTAATCTTTATGAAGGTGTAAAACAAAAATGAAAAATATATATTTACGAAAAATAAATACAAGTAATATCTCATTACACACTCACCCTTCCCTCCCTTCCCTTGTGATCGATGGACAATCCCTAAGAGCAATTATATTTAACAAGTATGTTAGTATTTCACCGCAATTTTACACGAATCAGATCGTTATATTAAATAACATTCATTTTAGAATTTTTGAAAAAGCACTTGAACGACTTGAATCAAAATATTTATGATTTTTTGTTAAAAATTACGTATATATATATTAAATTATAATATATTTACTTTAAAAAGTAAAATAATTAATATTATTTAAGCATAAAATAAGAAGAAAAAAAAAGTATAACTTTAACGATTATAATATAAAAAGGAGCATTACATATTGTACTCGACCTCCTGGTCGGAAGGCTTTCATTAAAAGTAAGCTCAACTTATCTTTACCATTTTTATGACGAAGTTACGATGGGTTTTCACTACCCTTATATTCTTTTGCTGTATTTTCAAAGGGCGGAAAAGGACTTTCTGCTTTTTAAGGGTAAATTAGAAATACTTTTTTTTTTTATTAAATTTTGTATAATATTTTTTATTAACAATATAGACGGTATCTTAAAATTATTTTTTGTTCAAAGTATTTAGGGCATAATTTAGAAAGCTAAATATCGTGTATATATACAGGCTGACTGGTGAGGTACTATCGATATTTAAGGAGAATACTCCGTACCTACATGGTTCTCATTCGAATAATGTAAAAAATAGGTAAATAATAATAAACTTCTAAGTAAAGTTACTCAACAGTTATCTAACAGTACCTATTTTTTTACATAATAACTAACAACAAACGTTATAAATATCCCGTTTTTCCATCTAAATCATATAAACTTACTAGCAGCCCGCCCCACAGTGGGCTGAAATTCGCGTTTCATAGACATTCAAATTATTTTTTTCAAGTGAGGCTTTTTTTGCTTGAATGCGTTCGAGAATAACTGCTTTATGCCTTATATAATGAACTTTCAGGTTTATAATCGTAAACAGCGCAGTTAGAATTTTTTTCAAAAAAAATTGTATGGAGTCGACATAATAAATGATGATATCTCTATAATCACAGAATTGCGCCTAATATCCTCTTAGGTTATTAAAATATAAATTATTTTTGATTTTTTGACATACTTCATGCCAAGGTCAAACGTGCGTTTTTTTTTTTAAAAATCTTTAAAAAATTTACCAAATTTGTTTTCTTTATTTTTTGGTTTTTTCTTTATATTGAGCTTTACATGGGTGTATATATACTTTACATTTACTCAAATTAATTATGTGCTGTATTAGAAAGTAAAATTCACTTTAAAAACTCATTAGCTAAAAGAAGCGAACTAAAAGAAAATAATTTAGTATTCTTGAAATACAATCATTGAAAGTACAAACATCATGGCAAGCATCGTAACAAACTTGGATTTGTTCATTATTTTGAAAAACGCTGACAAACTCAGTGACTATAATTTTTTGTTTCAAACCGTGCTATCTCGTTTAAACAACAGTGTATCTAAAGAAGATTGTGTGACTTTAAAAGAATTTTGTCGGAGATTCACTAGGGCTGCACAGAAACGATATGAATCAACACAACGGAAATATGAGAGATTCCGAACTGAATACGAAAGTTGGCTTGAGGCTGATGTCGATTGGCCGAGTTGCTTAAAAGAAAATATAAAAACGATTACTCAGCATGAGGGAAGTCCTATAGTGCCCCTTTTGGAGCTATCACCAAATTCTAACGTCACGCTTTTGGAATCATCATCAAGCGCTACTGGTTCTCTTTTGGAGCCATCTACATCATCAATTGGAACAATGACGAAAATAAAAAACTCAAATCGTAAACCTTTTGAAGACTTGGGAACGAAACAGAAAAAGAGGCGGAGTGGAGACCTGACTGACAAAGATTCCAGTGATCTCGTATTTGCTACTATTTCTAAGTTGAAAGATGAAGGCCAAAAAAACATTGCTTCTGTGATTGAATATATGGTGAAGAATCCAGAATCAATCAAAAATCTTCAAGATTTAATTACAAAACCAACCAGTAAAGAAACGTTTTCACCACAAAAAGCACTTGGTTTACTGATATCTCTGAAATTATCAAAATGGCAATATATAACTTTGCGAGAATCAGCAATTCAAGAAGGCCTTAAGTACTTGTACCCTTCGTATTACTGCGTGCAAAAAGAGAAGAATGTGTTTGATTAAAAGTCTATACCGGATTTTATCGCGTTTATTTAAAACTTTATATTTTTACAATATTTTAAATTATTTCCCGACGTTTCGGACCCTTTACAGCGTCCATGATCTCGGGGGACTGAGGTGGTGGGTGTCCGAATAATGAATTAATTGTTACATACCCCGCTTTTTATACAATTTTAAATTATTACTATTAACCGTTCCTATTCATGCAGAATGAGCTTATTGTGTCTGGAAGTCGTGCTGTGTTCTTATTTTCCTTGGGTTCAATTAATTTTAGTACTGGCTCCCAAGCTGGTGGTACGTTCCAACCATCCTCTCTATTGAAATTAGGATGTTTTTTAATTTCAATAGCCTCGCGAATCATCCTTGGTAGGAATCGGTGTTCTTTAGCGAGAATTTGTGGCTT
This sequence comes from Euphydryas editha, assembly GCA_036937285.1. Classification (NCBI taxonomy): domain Eukaryota; kingdom Metazoa; phylum Arthropoda; class Insecta; order Lepidoptera; family Nymphalidae; genus Euphydryas; species Euphydryas editha. Next base: position 20,294,216 of record JAUPFZ010000014.1, read on the forward strand.
ATCAAATCTGATATAGTGGTTGGTACCTTGTTGAGTATGTTGATACACAGCAGACTTTGTCGACCGTTGGTGTTTCATGTCAGCTATGTGTTCTTTGACGCGTGTCTCTATACTCCGCTTAGTTTGCCCTATATATGAGAGACCACATTCACAGTCTAATTTGTAGACCCCTGCATCTTGTAAAGGTATTTGGCACTTGACAGATGGTAATAATTGACTTATCTTCGTTGGCGGCTTGTAGTAAGTTTTGATTGAAGCTCGCTTCAAGATGTAGCCAATCTTGTCAGTGACTCCTTTGACATATGGTAGTACGGCAGGCTGGCGCTCAACTGTGGCTGTCTTCTTTCTCCGGGATCTGTGACGCTGACGCGGTGCTCGGAGGTTGTTGTCTCGCAGTACCTGCTTGACGTGCTGTAGCTCTGCGTCCAGGTGTTTCTCGTCACAGATCCCGCGAGCTCTCTGAAACAGAGACAAACCAACGGCAGAGAGTTGTCTAGGATGGTGGTGAGAAGCACCGTTTAAATACTTGTTTGTGTGGGTAGATTTTCTATACACAGAATGGCTTAAACTATGATCAGGATTTCTGATTATAAGTACATCTAGGAAAGCTAGTGTGTTATTTGCCTCTAACTCCATGGTAAATTGAATATTGTTATTTATGGAGTTAAGGTGTTCTAGGAATATGCAAGTACTGTCTGTTGGTAATATGGTGAAAGTGTCATCTACATACCTCTTGTAAAATCTAGGAGAGATAGGTGCTGTCTTTAGAGCTCGATCCTCGAAGTCCTCCATGTAGATGTCAGCCACTATGGGGGATACTGGAGAGCCCATAGCCACGCCATCCACCTGTATGTAGTATTTGTGGTTCCACAACAGGTAGCCAGTTGTAAGGCAGTGCTTGAGTATTATTGCATATTCCTCTGGCATGTCGTTCTCCACTAGTCTCCTTCGTACAATTTCAATGCAGTCTTGTACCGGTAAGCATGTGAATAAAGACTGTACATCGAAACTCACCATTGTTTCATTCTGAGTGAGTTGTAGGTCTTTAATCTCACTCACAAATTGGTAAGAATCCTTCACATACGCTGTTGTGTTGCCTCTGAGTGGTGACAGTACCTTTGCTACGTGCTGAGCCAGTTTGTACGTTGGACTGTCGATCTGGCTTACAATTGGACGTAGAGGTACATTTATTTTGTGTATTTTTGGTAGGCCATATAAGCGCGGTGATTTTGCACATGTGGGTAGTTTAACATCAATTTTTAATTTGTCGGAGTATTTCTTTATTAAATCATTTGTTTCTTTTAATATTTTATTCGTTGGATCTTTATTAACGATTTTATACGTACTTTTATCCGACAGAAGTTGTTCTATTTTTGTATTGTAATCTGATGTGTCCATGACTACTGTAGCGTTCCCTTTATCTGCACGAAGTACTGTAATATCTGACCTCGCACGCAAGTTTTTTAGAGCAATTGATTCTTCCTTAGAGAGATTTGGTTTCGGCAATTTACTTCGACGTAAGACGGAAGAAACATCTTGACGCATAGCCTCCATATCCTCTTTGCGTAAGTTGTTTTTTATCAAACAGTCTTCGACGTTGCAGATGATTTCTTCGAAGGGAATTCTACGTGGTGTTATTGCAAAATTTAGGCCTTTTTCAAGTACTTTAACGGTTGCTGCATCCAGAGTTTGTTTTGAAATATTTACTACTGACGTTGACGTTTTAGATGTATGTATTTGCGTGTCTGTGGTCGATGCCGGTACATTCACGTTCCATTTACCGGTTTTGTTATTTGAATTTTTTAATAATTTTGTTATTTGAATTTTTTAATAATAAATTATTAAAAAATTCAAATAACAAAACCGGTAAATGGAACGTGAATGTACCGGCATCGACCACAGACACGCAAATACATACATCTAAAACGTCAACGTCAGTAGTAAATATTTCAAAACAAACTCTGGATGCAGCAACCGTTAAAGTACTTGAAAAAGGCCTAAATTTTGCAATAACACCACGTAGAATTCCCTTCGAAGAAATCATCTGCAACGTCGAAGACTGTTTGATAAAAAACAACTTACGCAAAGAGGATATGGAGGCTATGCGTCAAGATGTTTCTTCCGTCTTACGTCGAAGTAAATTGCCGAAACCAAATCTCTCTAAGGAAGAATCAATTGCTCTAAAAAACTTGCGTGCGAGGTCAGATATTACAGTACTTCGTGCAGATAAAGGGAACGCTACAGTAGTCATGGACACATCAGATTACAATACAAAAATAGAACAACTTCTGTCGGATAAAAGTACGTATAAAATCGTTAATAAAGATCCAACGAATAAAATATTAAAAGAAACAAATGATTTAATAAAGAAATACTCCGACAAATTAAAAATTGATGTTAAACTACCCACATGTGCAAAATCACCGCGCTTATATGGCCTACCAAAAATACACAAAATAAATGTACCTCTACGTCCAATTGTAAGCCAGATCGACAGTCCAACGTACAAACTGGCTCAGCACGTAGCAAAGGTACTGTCACCACTCAGAGGCAACACAACAGCGTATGTGAAGGATTCTTACCAATTTGTGAGTGAGATTAAAGACCTACAACTCACTCAGAATGAAACAATGGTGAGTTTCGATGTACAGTCTTTATTCACATGCTTACCGGTACAAGACTGCATTGAAATTGTACGAAGGAGACTAGTGGAGAACGACATGCCAGAGGAATATGCAATAATACTCAAGCACTGCCTTACAACTGGCTACCTGTTGTGGAACCACAAATACTACATACAGGTGGATGGCGTGGCTATGGGCTCTCCAGTATCCCCCATAGTGGCTGACATCTACATGGAGGACTTCGAGGATCGAGCTCTAAAGACAGCACCTATCTCTCCTAGATTTTACAAGAGGTATGTAGATGACACTTTCACCATATTACCAACAGACAGTACTTGCATATTCCTAGAACACCTTAACTCCATAAATAACAATATTCAATTTACCATGGAGTTAGAGGCAAATAACACACTAGCTTTCCTAGATGTACTTATAATCAGAAATCCTGATCATAGTTTAAGCCATTCTGTGTATAGAAAATCTACCCACACAAACAAGTATTTAAACGGTGCTTCTCACCACCATCCTAGACAACTCTCTGCCGTTGGTTTGTCTCTGTTTCAGAGAGCTCGCGGGATCTGTGACGAGAAACACCTGGACGCAGAGCTACAGCACGTCAAGCAGGTACTGCGAGACAACAACCTCCGAGCACCGCGTCAGCGTCACAGATCCCGGAGAAAGAAGACAGCCACAGTTGAGCGCCAGCCTGCCGTACTACCATATGTCAAAGGAGTCACTGACAAGATTGGCTACATCTTGAAGCGAGCTTCAATCAAAACTTACTACAAGCCGCCAACGAAGATAAGTCAATTATTACCATCTGTCAAGTGCCAAATACCTTTACAAGATGCAGGGGTCTACAAATTAGACTGTGAATGTGGTCTCTCATATATAGGGCAAACTAAGCGGAGTATAGAGACACGCGTCAAAGAACACATAGCTGACATGAAACACCAACGGTCGACAAAGTCTGCTGTGTATCAACATACTCAACAAGGTACCAACCACTATATCAGATTTGATAAGCCACAAATTCTCGCTAAAGAACACCGATTCCTACCAAGGATGATTCGCGAGGCTATTGAAATTAAAAAACATCCTAATTTCAATAGAGAGGATGGTTGGAACGTACCACCAGCTTGGGAGCCAGTACTAAAATTAATTGAACCCAAGGAAAATAAGAACACAGCACGACTTCCAGACACAATAAGCTCATTCTGCATGAATAGGAACGGTTAATAGTAATAATTTAAAATTGTATAAAAAGCGGGGTATGTAACAATTAATTCATTATTCGGACACCCACCACCTCAGTCCCCCGAGATCATGGACGCTGTAAAGGGTCCGAAACGTCGGGAAATAATTTAAAATATTGTAAAAATATAAAGTTTTAAATAAACGCGATAAAATCCGGTATAGACTTTTAATCAAATGAGTAAAATTCGCGTAAATATAAGAGAACATTATGAGAAGAATGTGTGCTTTCCACCTGAACCGAAAAATTCAATTACGGTGACAGATTCCTCAGCAAAAATTTCACTGCAAGCTTTGCTTGATCTGACAGCAAAAAGAATAATTAAATCTTTGCCAGAAAGTATACAAAATAAAGAACTCATTTTAATATCAAAATACGGTTTCGATGGAGCATCCAGCCAAAGCAGATACAAACAGAAGATGGATTCTACACAAGATGACTCTAGTATCTTCATGACTTCGTTATCACCACTGAAGATGACGAATGAAGACATCACAGTTTGGGAGAACCCGAAACCTTGCTCAGCAGCGTATTGTCGTCCAGTACAATTCACCTTTGTTAAAGAAACTGAATCAGTGGTGAAGGAAGAAAATGAAAGAGTCAAAGCTGAGATATCAGCTCTCCAACCATCTGATTGTGATGGCAATATTGTCAGTCATAAGCTAATGCTCACCATGGTTGATGCCAAAATAAAAACATACCTTTCTCCTAACGTAAGATCGAATGCAGCGTGCTACATTTGTTTGGCGAAACCTTCGGAGATGAACAACTTGGAAGAAGTTAAAAATAAATCTACAGAAGATGACTTGATGGAGCTCGGACTTTCTTCATTACATGCGCGCATAAACATGATGGAATGTCTTTTGCATATCGCATATAAATTAGATATTAAGAAGTGGTCTGCTAGAAAAGAAAGTGAGAAAGCCGCAGTGGATGCAAGAAAGAAAACTATCCAAGCCAGGTTCAAAACGGAACTCAACCTATTAATCGATGTCGTAAAACAAGGTTATGGCACAACTAACGACGGCAACACTGCGCGACGGTTTTTTGAATTTCCTGAAAAGACTGCAGCTATCACTGGACTAGATGAAGATCTGATCCGAAGATTTTCTGTAATTTTGCAAGCCATAACTTCAGGCCAATCCATCAATGTTTCGAAATTTAAAAAATATGCGTACATAACTGCTGAAAAGTATGTAGAATTATACAACTGGTACTACATGTCATCAACAGTGCACACGATACTTCTTCATGGAGCCGAAATTATCGCTTGTAATGCAATAGTACCGATTGGGAGTTTATCTGAAGAGGCTTCAGAAGCGAGGAACAAAGACTTCAGAAGATTCAGAGAACATCACTCACGTAAGAAGAGCAGAATGAGTTCCAATGAAGATATTTTTAATTTCCTTCTTCTTTCGTCCGATCCACTTATTTCAGCAGTAAGACCAACGATGGACGCAAAGAAAAAGAAATATTTGTTTGCTGAAACATTGGATCTGCTGAATCTTCAAACACCTGAATTCGAGTTCATGGATATTGCTGAAATAAACTCTGACTCTGAGTTCGACTCTAAAGATAGTGATTCAGAATAGGCAATAATTGAAATTAATATATTGATTGCTTTATTTAATTTTATCATATTATATTTTTATTATTGTAATAATTAAGCCTTTTTATGGTTTTCAATGAATTTTACTTTCTAATACAGCACATAATTAATTTGAGTAAATGTAAAGTATATATACACCCATGTAAAGCTCAATATAAAGAAAAAACCAAAAAATAAAGAAAACAAATTTGGTAATTTTTTTAAAGATTTAAAAAAAAAACGCACGTTTGACCTTGGCATGAAGTATGTCAAAAAATCAAAAATAATTTATATTTTAATAACCTAAGAGGATATTAGGCGCAATTCAGCGATTATAGAGATATTGTCATTTATTATGTCGACTCCATACAATTTTTTTTGAAAAAAATTCTAACTGCGCTGTTTACGATTATAAACCTGAAAGTTCATTATATAAGGCATATAGCAGTTATTCTCAATCATATTCAAACAAAAAAAGCCTCACTTGAAAAAATTTATTTGAATGTCTATGAAACGCGAATTTCAGCCCACGGTGCGCCCCGGCTGCGCCCGGACAGACAGACGCAGTGGAGGACTTTGTTTTATAACATGTAGTGATATAGACTACATCGTAACGAAGTGTACATCGAACGATAGTACAGAAAAGATACTCGTATATTATATACTTATTACCCATTTAACACATATCTTTACAAAATAAATTCATATCGTAAAATATATTTATTAGCCGTTATTTTTTATTATTAAAATATGACGAACGGAGACACATATATGTATATATACATCTTTAATATATAGGCGTATGTATATAGGACGACTTTGTAAAAAAAAACTACAATTTCAGGTGGTAATTTTACATACTCAAACTATTTATCATTCAAGTAGGCTTACGTAAGCACTTTTGTATTATTCAATATATAAGTCCGTCGTGTCAGGTGAAAGTCTACGTCTACGTGAAGTCGTCTACGTCGTGTCTACATGAAGTTATCGCCGTTTCGGAGACTGATCAGTTGCTCTTGTAAAATCATTCAGTACAACGTTTTATTAATTGATAATTTTTCCTAAATCTAAAAAGAAAAATTTAATCGTAGAATATTTTGTGTTCCAAATTCAAATAATTATTTTACTATCAAATCATATTCAATATGATTAACTTTTTTTTTGCGATAAAGAAAATTTATCAGAGAAATAATAGTGTAATTTTTTTTTTCATTAAGCTCGGTATCATTAAGGTTTATATATAAAATATAGCTTGGAACAAACGGCCTTTCAAGCAGTAAAGAATACGATCAGATAGCCCCGACAGAGTGGCACACTGAAGACGAATATAACACATATTTGGTAAGTTTTCCACCCTTATCATATGACAGTGAATTACAGCGGCAATAATGGCGCGCTAACTGCCCCATACCTCAGTGTCACCTCATGACTTGTACACACAGCACATTGTAGGTTTATTATCACTCAATACTTTTTTTATTTTATTCGTTGTTGTCTTTTAGAAGAATTTATTTTTAATTAATAAAATATATTTCGTGATCATCGCGCTATACATTACATAGTTTATTTAATCGGTTTCATCATCATCATATCGTATCAGCTATTAGATGATCATTTATTGTATCAAAATCAAGGGTTTTTATAATGGCTTTACAGGTAGGTTGTCACTTGTTTAAAATACATTTTACTTATTTTTAAAAAGATCGAATTACATGCCTTTCGATCTGGCATGCCTTTGTCATGGAAATAGAATATTCAATATTTATAAAATATTAATAAAATTATTTAACACAATAAATCGTATTTGGTAAGTTTTAAAATACAGTCATGCCAACATTTGAAATTAATATAATTTAAAATACAAGTTTATTATCTTTGTTTATATTACATGCGTCATAGGATTACGTCATACTCTACAGTGTTCACTGATGAACGTAGGCCTCTCCATCGATTTTTCAAGTCGTCTGTCCATCTCGCGGACGGTCCTTCGATGCTGCGCTTGCCGGTACGTGGTCTCTACTCGAGAACCTTTCTGCTTTTATTTTATTTTATTTTTATTAAAAATTTGAGTGCGTTTGACCTCAATCTTGTCTGATGGTAAACAACGATGAAGTCTAAGGTGAAGCACGCAAACTCAAATAATGCCTGTTCACTCTTGCCTTAAAAATCCCTAGGTTGTACGTATCGGGAAACAGTGACGCAGGAAGAGAATTCTATTCCTGCTCCATCGGCCGTCAGTTCTACGAGCTATGTGCCCTGCCCACTGCCACTGCAGCTTGGAAATACGTTTTATTATTCGGTTTAATGGCTTTTAATAGAGCCAAACGAGAGATTTCGCTAGTGGCACGTAGGATGAAGAAGACGTTAAGTAGATTGATAGATACATTACAATAATAATATGCGATATAATAATAAATATAATAACAGTAATGCGATAAATAATAAATATAGACAATAAAGATAAATAAATAGCACTACGTTACATATTACCTTTATTAATATTTCGTTGCTGCATTATTTTACTTTTGAAAAACTTTTGTAAACTAAATTAATATGAATAAAAGACACTAACTTTGACTTGTTATTAAAAAAAAACATTAATCTTATATTAAAATATTTTTTCCAACAATCATTTTTGGTTAAAATATATTACAATGATGTATTTATATAAAACCAATTTAATGAAAATATCAAAATTCTCGTTTCCAACGATTTAAGCTACTTTACATATATAGACCCTTATCATATACATTCGTTGTCTGTCCGTCTATTCACAAAAACATAAATGGAGAACATAAGGCGATCGGACCTGCGATACGAGATGTGGAGGTGTCTTTAATACGGGCTCCGCGACAAACGTTTCTTTGCGATATTTTACAGCGGAAGACCCTCGTAAACATTTGGATAGCGATGAGGAATCTCCCGCCGGAAAATAAAAATCGATTCAAAATGTTCACTTGTGGAAAACGACTAGGAATTCACAATGATTTTCATTTATTGAGCTCGTCACCATTTCAAAATGGTTTTGGTTTGTTTTTAAAGATAAAAACGGGTACATACCACGATAAAGCTTTTTTGACGATGACGAAGAGTCTCGTCGTGCCCACGGACCATGTAACTGGTTCGAAATATCGACAATGCTATCGACTATGTTTAAAGGCGCGAGTGTCTGAGCTTAAAACGGTTCAAAATATATTTGGTAGATAATACATCTAAATTGTATTCAAAAATCAAAATTTAACACTTAACTTGATTCACATATAAAAATTAAGGAAGTCATTTTAGTAGTAAGTCATTTGACAAAAATATATTCTTCCGGATTCGGAATGAAGATTCTGCTAAGAAGAACCACCTTGGTCTTGAAACTCATCAGCTACTCTTTCAAAAATAATCAATACAGAATTCACTAATCATAAATTAAGTCCATGTGCTGCGTGATAGCCAGCGTTATTAAACTCTCATATCTTTGTGATTTAAAATATTTAATACACTTTCGAGAATAAATACTAAATAGATCCTTCACAAAGGTTATCATCTATCACAAGAATTTATATAAAAATGACGTTATCGAAGATAATACTTATACAAAATAGGCCAAACCCCTAAATATAAATATATAGTAGACTACCAATAAACGCTACTTCATTTGTTCAACTAGGTACATATTTTGACTTTCATCCATTCTCCCAAGAGAATCGTACTCGAGATGAAAAGTATCCAGTGTCAACTCGTAGTATGGACTGATATCGTGCTAAATTTTATTCAAATTCATTTATTACTTTAAACGTGATGCACGAGAAAGACACAGACAGACAGACAGAAATTAAAAAAGCCCGTTTTGGCTTTAATATTAATTATAGAGCGCCCTCCAAAAAAAAAATCTTTTTTAAATATCAATGTCCAGAATTGGTCCAGTTACACTATTATTATTTAATTAAAAGTCTGTAATTTTATCGCTTTTATTAAAAACTTTACAGTTTAACAATATTTTAAATTATTTCCCGAAGTTTCGGACCCTTTACAGCGTCCATGGTCTCAGGAGACTTAGGTGGTGGTGGATTTTAAATAACCGATAAATATTAATTAAATGAGTAAAATTCGCGTAAACATAAGAAAACAGTACACTATTATTATTATTATTTTATATGTACATAAATAAACTAGCCATTTAATATTTTAACTTATTATAGATCGAACTCTATGGATGGACATGATGATTTCTCTTAAAAAAAGAAATTCTAACAGAAAATTTTATTACAATTTCTTTTTAATAAATCGAATCCCATGCGGACAAGACATCAAATAAGATATATTTTTGTTCGATCCCGCGTTCTTATTTGTTAACAAGCTTTACCTACGAGTTCGATCGCGATTGCCGTCCCTTTTATTAAGCTTATTAGATAAAAAATGACCGCCATCTTAAGATGATCTGTAGCTTCAAAGGTGTCTGTATATTATATATCATTTAGGATATCTTGTTATTTAGAATCTAGAAATATGGAAGGTTATGATGTCGGTAATTTTAAAATTGACGTACTAAAGACCTTGAAGTATTTACAGGATAATCTTAAAAATATCTACATTCAATAAAAAAAAAAAATTAAAAAAAAAAGTGAATAAAATCGGATTACGCGTTGAAGAATTACAACTTTACAAATTTTAACTCTCTCAAGGGAACCGTTCTGTATTTCTGTAAAAAAAGTATCATTTAATTTCATTTTAGTTTTGGCGTGATGCTTGGCCAAGACACATAGACAGACGAAAAAATATTAAAATAATATATATATATATATTTTGGGTTGTCTGGAAGAAATGGCAAATTAGCCATAAGTCCGCCCGTTGTACTACACAATATCTATCTTTAAGCTATATTTCATTATGTATTTGTGGTGTAAAATAAAGTGTAAAAATAAATAATAAATATTTGGCTTTACTATCTATCATAAAGATCAATCCAAAAAAAAAAATTAAAAATGTCTTCGTACGGATGGACATTTTCTAAGTAATAATAAATAATTTTGCGTTTAATTATTGATAGTTTTTTTATTATTTGTACTAATGTTATAAAGCCGAAATTTTTTTTTGTTCAGCAGCTGTTATGAAAACGCGTATGAACCTACTCGGGCTATATAAAAATAATTATTAAGATTTTTTAAATGTTTTTATAGAGCTATAATAACGACCTCATTGTCTCTTGAAAAATTTATTTTAACAAAGATGGCTGTTTTGCAGTTTAAGGTGTCGTTAAAGCTTAGTAGCCATTTTTATAAAACTTTTCTTTGAAAGAATCCCTATATCCATATATTTCTATCACGTACTCGTAGCTTTATCAACAAGAACACTTCAGACAGTTTGTTTATATTGCAGTTGTTTCAAATTGTTGTAACTAACTTTGACTAGTGATTGGCGCCTTGTTCCCTGTGGTACCTTTATACTTAGTAGCGATGTACCGGATATCCGTACCCGTGTCCGTGGATATCTGCAGATATCGTCCGGTCGTAGATGCGTACTAGCGGCCGTGCTTGGGTTCATGCATGCTTACCTGTGTTCGTGTAGGACTACGTGCGTACGTGCGTGAGTGCGTGCATGCATGAGTGTATAAATTAAAAAAAAAATATCAGCGGATTAGAGGCGACATAATTATTGTGGAGCATAAGACCTTTTTTCTTACAAGCCCATCGAGTAAGGTATCAGAAAAACCTACAAAAGTAGCGATAAATACACAACTTTTATATTTTATAAAAGAAAGAAAATGTAAGCGCCATTTTTTTTTCAATTATTGTTTTGTTTTAATGGGGTATCGAAACAAAATGCATTTATATATCTATATGTATATATAGAATATAAAATATATTGTGATTTTGTCAATCAATATTTAATAAGATCGTGGACGTTTTTATTTCCTGATTCCTGACAAGGATTCTCATCAAAAAATTTGTTTCTTTCTTTCTTTTCTTTCTTTCATCTGGAAGTCGCTGAGTATAAGGCATTTATTTATAAGATTACATAAGAATATCGGCTGTGAGCGTGTGACCTCACCAGACGCTGACTTACTACCAGCAAAATGAACATACATTTAGAGTTGAAGTAAATGCTTAATATATATATATATATATATATATATATATATATATATATATATATATATATTAATTTTAAAATATCCACCGCTCAAAGAAGTTTAATCTTGTTTATTTTATTTTATATTTCTTACTGAAGGCTTGAACTCAGACATGCAATGGCTTTGCAGCTTCGAACGTTCTCGTAATTATGTCTTCATCTGAACCGTCGATTGAACCGTGAAAAATGTTCAGACACTTTCTTCTAGTTTAGGGTTATTTCGGAAGATTGGAATTTTATACCAACACTCTCGTTAGGATTCTTTCAGCGCTCGTGTTAACACTATTTCAATTTACGAAGTTTTCTCGCCATTTTAAAAATATCTTTCGCTTACAATTTTAAACGAATAGGTTTTATTGGATCGATCGTTTATTGAATTTTCTGAACGTGCTTTTGTCTTTTAATATGAGATTCTACCTTACCTACGCTTATAAAACATATTCTAAAATTGTATATAAAAGTAAGAATTTTTATGAAATTAAAAAATTTTCATTAATTTACAGTGACTATTCACTTTTTATCAACGTGAGAATCTTACCACACAGAATTAGCGTCTATTCAATGTATGAATATGTGAATATCGGAGTCCACTGATTTGATCATTGAATATTTGTTACTTATATAAACGAAAAGAAATCGAAAATATAAAAAAAAAATCAGTTCCTCCATTTTCTTTGATATTCTCCATATATTGTATTTGTTTGTTTTAGTTAATCTTTAAAGCACTTTTTAAAACTAGCTCTTAAGGATTCATGTTTTATTAGTAAATTAACTTAGTTCTACAAGTTATTATTTTTATAATGTTGAAAACTCGAATTATAAGAGCTTTAAGCGTCGAAAGCGCTTACTAAGAAAAATATTTTAAATCGTATTTTTACTACATACCTATTAACTTTAGGCGCTATAAGCGCTCGAAAGTATAATTTTCAACGGGACGCGGCCTCGGGGTACGATTTACCCCATAAATTGTTTTGTGCAAAACTTGCAAAAATTGCTATCGTTTGAACGAAAAATCCTCTAAAACTTCGTACCTTGTTTGTGTTAAAATGTACACTATGTTATTGCGGAGAACGAAATTTGCAACACATTGTTTATGCATACACGTAATATTTTACAAAGCTTTATTTTATGTTAAACTAGATAAGTTACACGTTTTACCTACGTTGTCTTTCGATAATGCTAGGAATCCCACAACCATATAAGTCAATGGATGAACGTAGGCCTCATCCATCGACCTCCAGAGTCTGTCCATCTCGTGGACAAATGTCCGACGTTACGATTGCTGGTACGTGATTTCCACTTTGAGAAACTTTCTGCTCCATCGGGCGTCAGTTCTTCGAGCTATGTGCCCTACCCACTGCCACTTCAACTTGAAAATCCGTTGGGATATGTCTACCTACTAGTATGCAAGGTTGTCATAGTAGGTAATGATTATACCCTATCGTCTTTGTATTCTTTGTTACTTCAAAGATACTCGTAGTATATATTGTGGAAAATGAGAGATTTCCTAAAAGAGTTGTACTGTTAATTTATTTGCAAGGTTCAAAACGACGAATTTAGGTCCTAATGCTGCGGTCAAACCGACGCTATCAACACTTTATTACGGCTATCTGGACACTTCGAGATTTTAAGTACATATCATTTGCTTACGTGTAGCTTTTGTAAGCGTTTATTTAGTTCTAGGCTAAGTAGGGTACAATAGAACATTAAATAGGGTTAATGCATAAAATAAAACCCTCTACTTAACATATTAAATCCGCTTTAAACTAGATTTTATTGGATAGAAAAATTTTCTGTCACAATGTTCCAATGTTGGCGCTAAAAGTATTTTTGACTGAGAAATGCACTTTGAAATTTGAAATTGACTGACCCGTTTGCGCAGTTTGCAGTGACCCTGTTTTCTGCGCCAAAGGTTGTGGGTTCGATTCCCGTCCAGAGTGTGGGTGTAATATATGTTTATATATATATATATATATATATATATATATATATATATATATATATATATATATATATATACATGTATTATTTATAGGTATATTTATTTTAAAAAAATGTATATTAGTCGGCTGTTACTTAAAACACAGGCATTAAGTTGCCTACTACTCGAAACATAGTGAGAAATCTATAATATGTTCCGCAAAACATTCAGAGACATATATGTCCGCCAACTTACACTGAAACAGTATGGCGGATGAAGTTCCAACCCTTTTCCATCATAGGAGAATGCAGTACAAGTCCTCAGATTAGTGCATTCAAAAAAACAATAGGTATATTTACTGTTACTTTTTAAATGTAGATCAGTGTACATAAAACTGCTACTGACATCCTCTCATGTTATTAAGTTTGCTGGTAGATAATGCTTTAAGTATTGCCCGCCTTTTGTACGATATATTCATTAAGTTTAGTGTATTGTATAATAAGGATTTTTTACGGCTTTAGTAGGATGAAATCGTGTGCCCGGTTACCAAAAGCACACAACACAAACACTCGGACCACAACATACACACATTTGGCATGAGCGGGCATCAAAACAGGACCTCTAACGTTATGTTCAGTTGCCGTGGTCACTGCACCCACGTGTTCTCTAAAAATAAATAACTAATACTACTGTACTATATCAGCATGTAAACAACCCACTGCTCAGCGAAGGCCTCTTCTCCATATAAAAGAAGGGTTGGAGCTTAATCCACAACGCTGCTCCACTGCAGGTTGGCTACCCTATTATGCCTAGCCCCCTACCATAAGTAACGATAATTACCAGGTGTCTATGATAACAACCGGGACCGACAGCTTTACTTGCTCTTCGAGCCACGGTGGAGAGACCCATAAGGATATACAAGACGAAAGAAATACTTGTACAAATACAAATATCTGTCCCGAGCGGGAATCGAACTCGAATCGACTACTCGCAACACTACACCAGAACGGTCGTCGTAATAATTAATACATAAATACATAATACATAAATAAGAGACAAATCAATTATTAATATATCAAAATGGCCGTCATCAAACACGCGTCATATCCGCGAGGACGTCCATCGGTCACCGCATCTCTGAATTACGTTCCAATCTATCACAATTGTGAAACAATTTCAAATATTGATAACTATCGGAATTAAACGTCAGTATCGAGTCGACATATGACACATGACACGTGACACACGACACATCACCTAACGCATTCACTTTGTGTATCAATAAAACTAATAAATTTTATCGATTAACTATACTAGTACGAGTATAATACCTCGATGTCATATATTTATTTGGAGAAATTAAAACATATTAAATAAAAAAATATTCTGAATTCAGAATTTCTATGCTATTCAATTTACCTAAATATATAATATAGTAGTAGGAGGAATATATATGTATAGGAGTTAATTCAATAAAAAATATGAAATTGAAGTCCGAATAATATATATATTTCCATTAGATAATTATATTATTAATCTAAAAACATTAATAACATAAATAATAATTAAAAGAAAATTTAAATTAAAAAAAAAAAACTTTTTAAAAACAAGCTTTTACGTTCTTATTAATAAAAAGAACTAAAAATATTAAAAAAAATTAATTTAAACCTGATAAGAAAAATATTATTATATAGGTACCTACATTGCAACCTTTAACGATAATAAACCATATTCGTCTACGTTACAATAATCCCATATCGTAAGTAGGTACATACCTATTACACATTTTTATTAGGCCATTAAACTTTACACCTTGTATTAAATCTTTGCGTTTTTATAACATACCCAATTTTTTATAAATAAAAGCGTGTTACATTGTGTCGGAACATTGAAGAACATTTAGCCATAATTACACCTTCATTATTTTTCTTTTGCATTTCCTTTTGAAGTTTCTATGGCCACCTTCCAGCTCCATCATCAGATCAACACCATGTTATCATAATATTGCATTGTCACGCGATTTACACGTGTATGCAAAATTTCAGCTCAATCGGTAACCGGAAAGTGGATCAAATTTAATTTCAAGATTTGGTGACAAACATCGGGACAGAGGTGAACTAAAACTACACTAAATAAAAGCTTGTAAAATTATAAAATGGTTACAACATATTTGAGAGAAATTAAAATTTATTTTAACTTTGGGATCAAACTCATGTCCTAACTTTGAATCTGAGTCATTTGAGTCTTTAATCTTAACAGAAAATCATGAAATAGCCTACCCTCTTTTACGTGTTTCTATTCTTATATTATAATTTTTCTGCTATAAGTGTGTATGTCACCCAACTCCTCTAAAATTCCAATGCTTAAATTCATCAAAAATAATAACCCTGGCAATTTAAAATTCAGTCTAATTTACAATTAGGTTTTTTATTTTTTTTAAATCGAGAAACATTTTAAAAATATAAATAATAATATAGTCGCATGAGAACTTCAGAACAGTGCCAGTCTATTGACGCTGACGAATGAATTCAATTGAAATTTTGAAAATACATCCTCGATTTCATTGTTTCATTATTCACGAATTCGGTTTGAATTGATTGAGTATATATGACAATGTCATCTCGATGTACATATTAAGTTTTTATGGTACACCGGAACCAGATGACGCATTAGCGCAGTCTCACAGCAACTGACTGTTGCGCTAGCGGTTACGAGTTCGATCTCCGCACTTGACAAATACTTGTATACTCTCTAAACATGGATCAGTAGAAGTTACATTAATTAAATTAGTGCAGCTGTATTCACTAATTATCAGTAAATTTCAATAGCAACTCACTAATACACATACATATATTCAATGATCGAATCGGTGGACTCTGATAGTTACATTTTCATACATTGAATAGACGCTAATTGTGCGTGTTACGATTCTCACATTGATAAAAAGTGAATAGTCACTTAAAATTAGTGAAATTCGACTGATTCATGTTTAGAGAGCACACATTGGAAAAAAACGGTGTGACAGACGCTCTCTTATTTCTTTTATTGGTTAAATATAATATTTGCCAAAAACTTCTTTTAAATTTACATCCTATGAAAATAACATAAGAAATAATATCAAATCGCTAACTTTATTCCTATCATCTGGTAACAATACTACAAAGAGTTATGTTTCTTATAACGCAATTGGGAATAATTTCAATAATTTCAATGACGTATACTCGGTCGTTTGATATTTTTATTTCTGTACCGATCGATATGCCCTCCGGGCATTACCGACGAAATTCTATCCAATCTAAGAAAAATCACTTTCAATAAATTGGACGGATAAGCAAAACCTAAAGGACGGGCCTGTCTGAAGGTTCAAGGGTATTAGGGCTGTCAGTTACGCAGAGGTTAAGCCTTTCTTAGTTACCTCATACTGAGAACTAAAATAATTTAGGTATATAGATTACCTGTGACCTGTAAGTGTTTTTTTTTTTTTTGTTTTATGTGTACTCACATTTGTTTTTGAATTTACCTGACGTATCTATAAAAATGACAAAATATAAATAATAATAATATATAAAAATTATAAGTAATATAAATAATACTAAAATGTATATACATTTCCAATATAGGTATATTAGCAATGAATATACCAAAATTAAAACAAATATATTATTGTCATTTCATTATTTATATTAAGGTTTTTTTTTTAATAATTCACTCAATGTAATATTTCAAATTTCTCTCTTTTCATAATTTATAATATTATTTTCTAATTTCCCATACGGGAAAACCTATCGTTGTAACTAAGTTAGTGTCTTTAACCCTAACCTAGGTAGTATAATTCCGAGGCGAGTCGCGTGGATAGATAAGCGTGCCCATACTAATAGCGAACCGATAAGTTACATTACTGCTGATGAACGGTTATGTATCCGACCTCTGAACGAAAGCTTCATTACGGCCTGACTGTGATGAATCGATGAATACATTAAAATGGACCCGCTAAAGGAAATTGAAGAATCCCTTAAAGATGCTTCATGAATTAATAAATATAACACTAAGCTTAATAAAAGTATGGAATATTCTTAACAAAATATTAGAAAAAAAAATGTCGTCTGTACGGAGTACACGTGTCAGAAGTGAAACATTTTTGGCAAACTCAATTTAAAATTTATTAATATTAATAGTTAAACATTCTATTGCTTATTTACGCGTTGTTTACGCTAGCTTTTTGCTAGGATACGCGACGTCATACTATCTCATTCTCTCATACACATTTTTGTACTTGTGTTTCTTACCAGTCGTTTTTTTTTTCGTCGCATCCCGTTTTAAATCACAATGATTCTAAAGAAGTTTCAGTTCAAAAATTAAACAAGAAAACCTTTAGAAGTATTGTTAAGGGGAAAGATACATAACAAAATATATTACTAAACCATAATTTATTTTTAAATTCTGATTAACATGTATTTCATTCATTTCCATCACCATTGATCATGATAGCTGTTAAGTCATATTAAAGGGCTTAAACCGCTGACGAAGGGATGTTGTAAGATCTTCAATTTCGAAATAATAAATATGATACTCGCTTGCTGACGCTCGAACTATACCGTATCCTATACCCAAAGGTTGGATGGAAGTGATCGATCTTTCAGCGATAAGACCGCCTTTGTACATCTTTCTTTATAACAATTCTTGTTTAATCTCATACGCCGAGTTGCACGAAACAAATTTTAAATTTAAGTGTTTATTAAACTAATTTAATCACAAGAATCATGATTTTCTGTTGCACGAAACCTACATCTGATTAAGTTAACAAAAAAATTTAGTTTAATTAAAGACCTATCTAACGGATGATTAATTCCAACAGCTTTAAATTAATCATGAGATCAACTAATTTTAAGATTAATTGCAACTTAACTAACGGAAAGTTAGCGACGGTTTCGTGCAACTCGCCGTTAGTGATGTAAAATAAAGAGTATATTATTATTGTTGATGTATTGATTCAGCCTGGTGATGTAAATATATTTACCTTATTATGTATGTGTAATATATTACCTTTTAAGTGTATTTTTAATGTCCAATACTGAACGTAGGCCTAACCCATCAACAGACCTTAAAAGGTCATGGGTTCGATTCCTAAGTAGTGACTTTTGAATGTAAATATTCAATTCGTCCTGGATATCATCCGTAAATGGATTCCCTTGTGTTAAAAAAAGGCCTCACCCACCGTCTCTAGGATGGATTGCCAATATTCACCACACTTGGCAGGTTCGTTGGCGATTGTAGTGTATTGTGGTAGAAGAAGGTGATGCTGCTGCCCATCACCATCCTGGTTGGTGTTTTGGTGTTTTGGTGTTTCTCATCACTATGACATTAGTTGCCTTTTACGACACTTCGGCAAAAAAGAGGTCGGGAATATTATTGTCTGCCAGTCACCGCACGGCAAAATAATATGATTGTTATTTGATATAAGAAGTCACTATTACATACATCAATTCTATGATAATATTTTATGAGAATGCGTAAATATTATTTCGTTCATACCCATGTAAAACAAATAAACAAACAGCTTGTTCCTGTTTGTTTATTATATATCTTAGATATAATATGTGTATGTGTAGATGATAAGCTATAACTTAATCATTCAGTAAAAGTGCGTACCGCTTACAAGGGTACACGGCGAGGTCTGATAAGGGCTAACACCCGTCCGCACGCGTGTGGGCCGACGGATAACTTATGTTAATGGCCCCCGATACTGTGTTATTATAGCCTAAATCCGTTAATGTTTTTGACCTTTATTATAGGTCCTTTCACGTATCCCAAAATAAGCGTTGTAGGAACTATTAGCTTAATAAAATTGTGATTAATAATTTTGCAAATCATAACTTTTTTTTTTGTTATTAATACTCATTGGACAAGTAAAATAAGTTGTCCATATCTAATTGATTTTTAGGTACCTACATTCTTTTATTTGCTCTTAATACATTTAACTTAATCTAAATCAATTCTCAGATTTATTTTGTAATTTCCATTAAAATTTAAAAAAAAAATGTTGCTCCTGGCAGTTTCTCATCTGAATCCTGATTCTGGCTGAGAAATCAAATTTTGTTTGTTTTTTAAATTTGATATGTATTTTTGATTGGTAAAACATCGAGGGAGTATATTTTTTAACTTCGTCGAATAACAGCATCATTAAAAAGTCATTTATTATCTTGAGTCGGAAGGGGTTTCCTTAATCATTTTTCATTAGAAGCCTTCGCTTTTAAAATTTGCGACTTTAAATTGTTTTTAAAAATATAAAAATTAGGAGTATACATATAAAAGCATAAAGCTTTTAACCTACTTCTGTTATTGATGTCATTATTAGACTAATAGGCAACATGTGCCATTTTAGTCAACTTTTTTCAGCAGTCTCCGAAAATTATGATTGAGGTTTCATTCAATTCGGAATGGCATCTAGATGATATTTGAAAAAAAAAATCACGGACCGCTTGCAAAAATTGCAACAGTGATTAACAAATAACTAAAAAAATAAAAAGGGGTTTAGTTTATTGCAAATATCTCAAAAACGAATTAAGATTTTTTAAATTTAAAAAAAGATTCTATAAGAGGAGGAAATTTCCTTAAAAAAAATAGGTACCAGCTGCCGGAACTGTAGGAACAATATTTATAATTTTCCCAGAGGGATGAAAATACCCTCCTTAAGCGGGTGCTCTGGCTTGCGTAAGCCACGCCTACTCTGGATACATTATTTATAAAAATTTTAACATATTAAATATAAAATTCAAGAAATGAAAAAATATAGAGGGTTAATAAATAGATAAATGAACAATAATCCGCCTAAATAAAATTTAAACCATAATTTTTCAATTAGTTATGCAATAGTTAGTTAAAATAATTTGCTACTTGAACATGAACATTGCAAGTGTGATAATTGTTAAACTATAAATTTGAGATATTTTTTCCTTCATTGGAGCAATTCTTGAAAGATTTCAGAATAAATCCCCGTTGGAAAAATAAAAAAAAATATTGTTTTTCAGTTTTTTATTAATATTTTTTTTCGATGATTAGTTAAAGTTTTTTGATTTTGCAACAATTTTAAACATTATTAAAAAACTGATAAATAATATTTTTTTTAATTTTTCCAACGGGGGTTTATTCTAAAACCTTTCAAGAATTGCTGCAATAAAGAAAAAAAAATTAAATTTATAATTTAAGAATTATCACACTTCAATCTTAATAAAAGAACACCCGAAATCCAAACTTATAAAAATACAGTAAGACGTCGAATTTTGTACATAAAAGATATTTTGAAAAAAAATTTTTATCCATCAATCGATACTGCAGTTAATACTGTATTTCATATCTGTCAGTCTGTGTATTGTTATATTACTAAATAAATTTAAATAAAAATTGGTATTATTTGAGTTCATCTTTATTAGGGATGTTCCTGTGAAAAATATCGATATGTTTTTTTTTCTATTTATTTATTTCTTACTTACATTTAATATTACAGGCAAAACCCAATTCATTAGATATAGTAAAAGGAAAAAGAAAAAGAACAGAAAAAATTAACACAATATAAATATAGGAAATTAGCTAAACAAGAACAATACAATAAATAATAAAAACATTAAATACTTTACTCACTCCACGAACAACAAAAAAGGTCCAGTGTGTCGGCTACCAAGTTCAGCGTGATTGATCGAGTAAGGGGGCTGTTGCGCACTAGTTCGATCGAGAGAGTTCGAGTTAAAGTTTTAGTTTTTCATTTTAGATCCTCATGTGTACGTATTGCCACTAAAATTCTTTCTAAGAAACAATTACATGTATTAATAAATATAATTTTGTTTACATAATTGTTCCCTGTTGGCTAATAAAAAAACTCACGCAACTTGTATTTCAAGTATAATATTTTAAAAAAAATTGTCAATTATAAGAACTGTCGACACAAGTGAAAACTTAAAACAATGGAAAAATAATGTTAAAATTTTCAAGGCAAATGAAAAAAATCAATAACAATGTTCCAAATATTCGATAGTAAATGCTTTGTTTTTATCATTTATTTTCTAAACAAACATATAATAATATATACTGAGTACTCATGATTGTACTTCACAGTGATTCTACAATTAATCAATTTAAATAATAATAATTATTGAAAATACAGTTAATGCACAATATACACAAAATAAACTTATCAAATGGTCAACATAACTTCACTCACCGCTATTACAGCATATCGGTGACGCGAAGTCACAAGATTGTACCCACCCAAAAAGTCAAACACACATGATACAGTCGAGTATATACAATGTATTAATGTATACATGTACACAGGCCACTATACTGCGTGTCGCTAGTGTGACTCAAGTGCAATACGTCACGAGCATGTCGAGGTCATTGGTGACGCGAACCCATAGTTTTTCCCCTATAAAAAATCGCACAACGCGGCTAAAGAAGTTATCACTTTGAAAAATGGTCTCGATTTGACGAACTCATCACAACGGTTATCTGAAAATGTTTATCTCTGAAAATGGTTACATATATTTGGCGTGATCTGTCACTGTGTGGATCTTCGACATAGGATTTCATCCTACTTGGTTTGTCACAATTAAGTGTCAACGCCATGCGTAATCCTTAAAAATTATCAGATGTCCGAGACGAGATTAACAGAGCTTACGAGTGTCCTCCTGATCTTAACGGGCTTAACACTCTGAAATCTCTTTGAAACATAGACCTTAGATTTTTATTTCTGAGAATAAATGTTTTTATTTCTACTTGTATTTAGTGACATAGGCTTCGCATAGATACGCTTGAGGCATACCTCATTACTACCTAAAGAAAGAAAGAAAGAAAAAAAAAGGTTATTTATTGGCCTCATAATAAAACAGTTACATCTTGTGCAGAAAAAAACAAAGTAATAAATTAAATAAGAGGAAAAAGGAATGCAAGAAGGCCAATTAGGCCTCAGCATTGCTCCCGGTCCTTGAGCGGTGGATGAGTCGAAAACGCAAGCCCCTCACCTTCCGTCTGACGCAGGTTCTCACCGGCCGCGGTTGCTTTGGTGTGTGCTGTGCACCTGTGCCGGACGGCCCAGAGGGAGGCGACGACTGAATGTCGCAATTGTGGCGCGGCGGTGGACTCTGCCCAGCACACCCTCGAGGTGTGCCCGAGATGGCCGACGCTGCGTCAAGGTCTGACGTCGGTCCTCGGAGGGGACTTGTCGCTCCCGAGCATCATCACCGCGATGCTCGGCGACGACGAGTCCTGCAAGGCGATGGTCTCCTTCTGCGAGACAGTAATGTCCCAGAAGAAGGCTGACGAGCGGGTGAGAGAGGAGGCCGCCGACGTGGCCTCCATCCGCGGGCGACGAATGGGGGTGCGTAGGAGGCGCTACTTAATGCGCCTCCAGTAACGCCCCTGTGCCCGTTTTGGGCCAGGATCCCGGAACCCGGTCCTGCTAGACACGGCGTCGTCGGGACTGTTCAAAGGTTGAGCCGGACAGTCCCCATGGAGGAGAAGTCTGGCATTTTCGCCGAGGCCAGCCTGTCGCTGGAGGGCTCCTGTTGTCTGCAGATCCGGGACCCTCCAATTAAAGCGGCTGAAGGCTCCCGCACGGGTTTAGTAGGGTATTGCACTCCCAAAGTGTTGAGTCCGACATAGGTCTAGGACTGCCGACTCGGGCATCCTGGATATCATCCGTAAATGGATTCCCCTGCGACAAAAAAAGGCCTCAGCATTGCTTAGCAGCAAATATTTACTGGTAAGGCGCCGTTCTGTTGATAGTGCACTATAATCAGTTATTTCAAATATATGTTTGAAGAAGACACTCGATAGACGGTTACAACAGTCGGAACCGAAAACAGCGAGGGCGCTGCCCTGTCTTTCCACAGACTCAAAGTTGCCGTTTGAGCTCAGATGATAAGATTAAGAGAAAGATTAAGAGATGTGTAAACATGACATTCGATAGGTAATGTAATGTAAAATGCGTGTGAAGCGTTTATAATTATAATTATAAATATTATAATACATAACATTTTAAGTACGAAACTTAATAAAGTGAGCGCGATAATGACGTTTTAAAAGAGCGTAAAATATGTTCATTCACGTGATATAGTACATTCATTTAATGCAACATATCTCTGAACGTTATAAATTCTCCCTTCAATGTTCAGATTTTATCGATATTGTAAGGGGTTGTCTAAGGGTTGGTATTTCAAACCTGACTGCACATTGTATAAGAATATTATAAATAAATATTCCATTACGTTAGAGATTTCGATCCGAAGATCACTCCTACTTCGCAACAGATCATCGAAACAAATTTGTGCATTTCCTACCTTAAAAAAACTTTTAAGCTGTACAGCCAGCGTTAAAAGTGAATTTCGTATCTCATTGTTCTGTATCAGCCTGTAAACAGCCCACTGCTGAGCGAAGGCCTATTCTCCATATAGAAGAAGGGTTGGAGCTTAATCCACCACGCTGCTCCACTGGGGATTGGCGGATGATTTCTCTACCATGAGTAACGATCGTTATCAGGTGTCTATGATAACAACCGGGACCGACGGCTTTACGTACTCTTCGAGTCAGGGTGGGGAGACCCACAAGGACATACACCCAGACCGGAAAAAAGAATTGTACAAATACAAATATCTGTCCCGAGCGGGAATCGAACCTGCGACCGCCGGCGTTGAGGCGACTACTCGCACCACTACACCAGAACAGTCGCCCGTCATCCCATTGTTCTAGGAGAGCGATAAACGCAATCAAATGAAACTTACCACGATGAGGTCACATCAAGCGGTTATTTTACAATTGATTTACATGTCTTGCATTCTCGTGTTAATTTGGGTCCCGCTCATATAATATTTTATATAGATGGATGTGTTTGAATTGTGTATTTCCGGACACCCAACACAAGATTCTCATCCTACTCGGTCGCTCTGGCCGTTAAGTGTGAAGCCTTTGTTATTTCAAATCTCTTCGCGTGCAGCATTGGTACTATGTCCCTTACTACTTACGATAACTTAAACCGTGTTCCCACTACGCCGGACCGGCTAAATCGCCAGAAACTGGATCCCGGAACGAGGTGTTCACATTACACCGGATCGGTAAAAACACCACAAAACATAAGACAATAAATAGTGTGTAAAACATAAGTGTTCATATAAAACATATGGCCACTAGCCTTTCCGGCAGTTTCACCAATCCGGCGTCCGGCGTAGTGGGAACGAGGCCTCACGCCATAGAAATTCTCTGACAGAAACATCTTAAGCCATACAATCCAACGATATTAACTAACTAACGTCAAACATAGCAGTGCATTCTTATTTGCTGATGATTTAAAGTTGTGTAAAACCATAACAGCCTTGTCCGACATTGACTTACTACAAGATGATCTCAATGCTATATCTGTTTGGTGCTCCTCAAATAATATGTCACTTAATGTAACAAAATGTAATCACATAAAATTTACACGTAATATTGCTAAGATTAAATCTAAATATCATTTGGATGGCAGTACAATAGCTGAGGTAGATGTAATAAGAGACTTGGGTATCCTCTTCGATTCAAAACTTACATTTGTTCCCCACATAGATGCCATTGCAACTCGATCATCAAAAATGTTAGGTTTTATAGTCAGGAATAGTAAATTCTTCAAAAACTCTGATACTAAAATAGCTATTTACAATGCCTATGTAAGAAGTACACTCGAGTATTCTAGCGTAGTGTGGTCGCCTAGTTATAATATACATCAGTTACGAATCGAACGCATTCAGAAAAGGTTTCTTAGACATCTTGCATTTTCTGAAGGTATGCATAAGAACCTTCAAAATTATGATGAACGCCTCACCCATTTTGGAATGGATAGCCTCTTGGTTCGTCGTGGATTGCTTGATATGATGTTTCTCTTTAAAATTTGCAGAAACATTGTAGATTGTCCTGCGCTGTTGCAGGACTTTAAGCTGCGAGTACCCAGAGGTTCTATAAAAAGAGCGGCTCGTGCCTCTGGCCTTTTCTATCAGCCCTTCGCTAGAACCAACCTCAAGCAGCACTCTTTAACCGTAAGACTAATTAGGACTTATAACCAGTTGTGTGGCAGTGTCGATATTTATAATGATAGTATGCGGAACTTCAGGAAGGCTGTGTTAACCTTTAAAAAAAAAAAGTACAATAAAAATTAAGTTAAAACAAGAAATTGTGAGAAAAATATACTTAATTATTTAATTTCATAGACTTAAGCATGCTGTGACACCTTAATAAGCTGTACGGCTACCTTATTTGTTATTTAGCATAAGTTACTAGATATTAAGATTTGCTGTATTCGCTACTGGTTGTCCAAATAAATAAATAAATAGATATTGAATACTATACATACTACGGTACTCTGAACGTATGATCGAGCAGTATATATAAACAGCGCGTTTCAGTGAATACAAACTCTGTGTCCGAGAATGCTCTTGCTTCTTGACTACAATGTGCGGCTAATCTAAACTGTGACGCGTCCCAGCATCCCATCTATTTATCTCTTTGTAGTTGACTGTTGGAACGCTGTGAGTAGACGAGTGTTGTCGAGGTTGGAAATAGTTTTCACTCAAATTTTACTTATAAAAGCGTTCAGTTTTCTTTAATTTATGTCGGTAAAAAAATATTATTTACTCGAGAATCAAATATATTTTTTGAAAATATAACTGTATTGCTACGGCGTTTGATAGTTAATAGATAATTTTTCTAAATATCATCCGTAAAAGTAGACAAGTAATAAGTAAGAAAAAGTTTTTTAATAAAAAACAACTTATTTAAATTTATATTTGTTCGGGTGCTTACCGCATTTATAATTTTGTTGGCGATTTGCAGGGCGATTGAAACATTGCCGAAATATAGGGAACTCAACAAAATTATAAACGCGGCGAGCACCCGAACAAATATAAATTTAAATATGAATAGTGATCGCGTTAGTTTAAAACAATAAAAAAAAAATTTAAAACCATACCAGTGTCGTGATTATTTCGTCCATACAAACATACAGTCCAGCTTTACAACATTACATATTAATAGTTGAACTTAATTATACTTAATTAGGAACAGCTGCCAAGTGACCCGAGCACCGTGATTACAGACACTAACAGTTCATTAGAAGCCACTGACGCAGATCATTGGTGACATATATTGTGGTTCATTGCTATACATACTACATTGAATGATGCTATTTACAGTCGAAATACTTTGATCTTGATATAGTAATACCAAAAATTTCCAACAGAACTGACCCCACAGCTCATACCTACAATTCTACAAGGAGGACTGGTACATTTTTAGTTCAGATAAATGAGAGTCAACGGAAAAATGCCACTAGGAATTCTTGCCACTATTAAAATTGTGTGAGAAAATATGTTACTTAACAAATGTGTCTTCGATATCAAAATTATAATTACATAATAATTAAATGTTGTATAATAGCGTCTCTTCTATATAATTTGATATTTTCATATCGCCTCTTGTACATCAAGGTCGAAACTTGAATGTAAATTATGAAGCAGTCACGCCCACTAAATTGTAAGCTTCCAACTCTGAGACGCGACTCGACACTGTTATCAATACAATGTACTTATTAATCTATACATATAATGAAATTGTAAATTACATGTTTACATAACTTTTTTTTCAGTAATTTTTGACGAAAATTTTTGTAGGGGAGACTAATTATGATTCCTACAGTACTACGATAGGTTCAAAAATCACTATGAAAATCATATTTCAAATC
This sequence comes from Euphydryas editha, assembly GCA_036937285.1. Lineage (NCBI taxonomy): Eukaryota > Metazoa > Arthropoda > Insecta > Lepidoptera > Nymphalidae > Euphydryas > Euphydryas editha. The sequence continues at coordinate 20,321,480 of JAUPFZ010000014.1, forward strand.
ATATTTCATAAAAATCGCTTCACTCTGTCCAAAGTTATTGTGATTTAAATTTCGTATTTTGAATAAAAGCGAAAGAGAAGATGAAAGAAGTTAATACATTTATATATGATCCAAAAATACTAATAATATTGTGTAAGATAATGTTTTATAGTATTTAATTAATCATAATTAATATTCAGTAAACGAAATAATACGAAAAAAAAAAACATTAAAATGTCGAATTGTGATTTATTTGAACGCAAAGTAAAACAGTTTGAAGTACTACACTATCATAATAGATGGCGCTGATTGCGATTTCTGAATCACACTACCTTCATTTACTTACACTAATCACTACATATTATAAAACAGAGTCCTCCACCGCATCTGTCTGTCTGTCTGTCTGTTCGCGATAAACTCAAAAACTACTGCACGGATTTTCATGCGGTTTTCACCTATAGGTAGATACAGTGATTCGTGAGGAAGGTTTAGGTGCATATACATACCCCGGGTGCAGCCGGGATGGGTTACTAGTAGTACTTAAAAACTTATGTGCAGGCGACGCTGCGGGTCAGCTAGTACAATAATAATGTCATGTAATATTTACTTTAGATGATAGCTTAAGCTATGAGAACTTTAGAAGTTAACGCCTATTCAGTTCGTTTTGAGCGTTAAACGTCGATTCACCTCATGTCTCGGGAATCATAATTTTCTTTTAAACATTTAATATGTTACAATTTCGATAGATTAGATCAGTTCTATTCTATCATTTCAATAACTTTAAATTTAATAAAATTAAGATATAGACTTCACAGGACACAATTCTCGTATCTTCGAAAATAATGTAATTTTATTTTTGCTAATATAACGATTCCGACTGAAAATTGTAGTTTTCGGTCCCCGTTGCAATCAGTACGAGGAATGCATGAATCGGAAACGATTTGCTGTCGGCCGTCGGATTTCCGTTTTCAACTCGGTTTCTATTGGATCGTGATCAAATGAATGCATTTAACTTTATTTTAAGTCATAACCTTGGAAATGAAATCATTTATAAAAGTTAATCAAAATGAAAAAAAATCACTCTTTTCTTTTAAAGTATTGGAATTAGACTGTATGTCTCGTTGTGTGTATCATGTATTTTAACAGCTCGTTAATGTTACTTTGTTTAACAAAGGCCTCTACTCCTGTTAAAGATCCTGCACTTAACCGCTAGAAAAAGGTTCCAACTAAGAAGAAGGATCATAAAGTAATAGGCTATATAATAGTCCCAATTATAAAAAAAGATTATCAAAATCGATCGACGCCATCTTTTTTTTTTTTTTTTTTTTATTAAAAATGAGTGCGTTTGACCTCATAGTTTGCCATCTAGTAAAATTATCAGAGCTTGTCTTCCAGTATCTTCTTCGTGAAATAACTTATTTAATAAAGAGGCGGTAATCAACATTACGGACGCAGTCGGACGTCATTCCAATAAGTTAAACGTATATTTTAAGAGAAGCCGCATTTACTGCGCTAATATGCAAATTTTAATGCGATAAGTTGAATATATATTGACGAATTACCTTAACTTAACTTAACTACAATGTTTCACTAGTACTTTTAAAAATATTTATACCACACGCAACTTTACTGATATGATACTCGACTGTGTATCATATAAAAATCGTTGTGTATTTTTGTTGAGTACATACGTAATATGGTTTTGTTCGAAAGCATAACTATGTACCTACTTTATTAAATCTGCAATGAAAATGAACTTATTATTATTTAAATGAACTTATTATTATTTAAATGAACTTATTATTATTTAAATGAACTTATTCTGTAAATGAACCTTTTACTCTAGTAAATATATATAATGGAATAAAACTGTTAATTTAATCCGACAGACAGCCAGGGAATTTCCCAGGACTTATTAACCAAGAAATAAATGATAACACCAGTGAAGTGTTGGTGTTTTTTAATTAAGAAAATGAAATATAGATGTATAAAAAAACAAGCGTACATTTTTATTTAAAAAAAAAAATACATAAAAATTAAATAGTTAAAGGTTTTTTAATTACAAACTGGAACAAAAATCTGCCAATTTGTTTAGGCCGTTCCTCAAGCTATAGTTGTTGAAATATGGATTAAATGATTTGTATTCTTAAAATATAAAATGCGTTATGTTTAATATAAATGTTTTTTGATATAAATTAAGTATAAAATCTAGTTAAATTTATATGATTAATGACACTGCAGTTCAGTGCCGTCACTTGCAGTTACAGGACAACCTTTCGTTTTATAAGAAGTAATAGATCGTATTAATTGTGTTGGAAAACTGCAAAAAAGTGTCTACCGGAATCATCGCGCAGATGTTTCTGTCACTTAAAAAAATTCTTGAATAGTGAATATTCGTCGTAAAACTTTCAATGTTTTTCTCTTGTAGATGAATGGTTCTTATAGTAGGTATACAAAAAATTAAGCTGAGGAATATAAAATAAAACTTATTTCTTTAAAAAGTTATAATGGCGTATGTTTTAATAAGTGACATCATTATATATTTGGTCAACAAATCTAAGTTCAACTAACTTCGTTAATGAATAAATAAACATAATACGAAAACGAAAAGTAATTTCATATTCTCTACAATACCTGCGTATTTTTTTTTCAATAAATATTCAAATTTATATTTTTATTCATTATAATGTATTTACAATAACGATTCCACCCCGCTGCCTGTGTGTCGCGACGCGCGTGAAGATGACAGCTCCGTAATTTTCACCAAAATTACATCAATTTGCTATTAAATGAGCGCCGGAGCTTAATGTATTTGAACGTCGTTACCACCTTCATATTTCAGGACAATACACGAGATCGGTTATTTAAAACAAAATACAATTTAATAGTATTACAAAATGACAATTTGTGAATATTTAAAATACGATCTATAGGTATTTATAAAACTGTACCAGGTACAATTCTGTATATTAAAAGATATTTTGGGAATTATTTTTGGAGAGTATTCAACAATCGATACTGATGGTAGATAAAATAATGTAATTTTGTTTTTCAATAATTAAAACAAGAATTTCTAATTAGCGAAACATTATCAATAATGTAAAATAACTTTTACAATATTTGTGAACAATTTAGTGAAAAGCAATACCGGAACATGGCCGCCGCGTACTGCATTCATTAGTTGTTTGGTGCGAATCGACTGAGCGTTTACTCGTTTCATTAGCTCGATCAGGACATTTTAATTGTTCTAATTGATATATAGCAAATATATAAGATGTTCTTTGATATGTATATAAACTCTTTTGCAAAAAAAACGGGCACTTAAGCAAAGAACTATTTTATAGTTACTATTAGTTTGTTTGACAATTTTAGGTATTGTTATCCTCAGAATTTTATAAATTAATTAGGAAGGAATAGTTTTCATCAGTTTTATCATAACATTTTAATTAAATTATTAAGAAATAATGTTTAAGCTCAAAACACTATGATTGTACCTGCTCGCTAAATAAAAATGAAACGCGTTAATTTCTTTGTTTTTCTTGAATACATTAAAAGCAGATAACAGTTTAGTATTGAGTGTGACCCCCTCTTGCTGAAATCACAGCTTGCATTCGTCTGGGCATGCTAGTGAGTATATCTTTTATGGTTTCTTGGGGAATACGTTCCCACTCCGCGGTAATCACATTCTTTAGCTCTCTGATGGTCTGCGGAGCCGGCTGCACTGATCTCACTCGTCGCTTCAGAACGTCCCAGACATGCTCTATGGGATTGCGGTCCGGACTTCTAGCTGGCCAGTCCAAACGACGAATTCCGACTTCTAGCATATACGCATCTACACCGCCAGACCGGTGGGCGCGAGCGTTGTCGTCCATAAAAATTGAGTTTTCGCCAAGAGCGGTTAAAGCGGGTTGTGCATAAGGAATTAGAACTTCCGTTATGTATCGGTGTCCAGTCAGTGTACCGTTTTCGATGAAGACTAACTCCGTACGATCGATAGAATTTATTCCTGCCCAAAACATAACAGAGCCCCCTCCATAAAGTGTGATTTCTTCAAAACATGCCTCTGCAAAGCGTTCTCCTCGTCTACGTAGCACTCGCCGACGTCGGTCTTCACCATGCAGAGATATCCTGGCTTCATCGGAGAACAATACCCTATCCCAGTCTTCATGAGTCCATGACACACAATTTCGAGCGAAGCTAAGCCTGGCAACTCGATGTCCACGGAGTAATTTAGGGCCGCGTGCCGGGCGATGACTGTGTATATTAGCAGCGAGAAGCCTCCTCCTGACCGTCCATAGACTAATTTGCACATTTCTTACTTCTTCGAGGGTGTTCTTGAGGTCCACATAAGAAGATTTGCGATTTCTCAACGCTTGACTAACTAGAAAACGATCATCCCGTGGTTCGGTTCATGTCTTTCTGCCAGAACCAGGCCTTCTCTTGACGGAACCGGTCTCTTGATAGCGCTGCCAGGTCCTTTAAACTGTCGACCGACTCACATTTAGCCTCTGAGCCACGAAGCATTGACTGCAACCTTCTTCAAGCAGCGCAATAATTTTGCTCGCTTTTATCACTTTATCTACCATTTTCGAGATTGCTAAACAGCAATAACAATACTTTTAAATGTCAAGGACACCAGATAATCTAATAAAAATTGACAAAAAGTTAATTAGAGTCGATATTAACTATAGGGAATTCGCGCCACAAAATGTAGTTAAAAGTTATTTTCTTTGAAAACCAGGCTCAGTCAAAAATTTGAATTTGGAATGTACTCTTATAAACATTATGGCACTTTTATAACTGGCCAGTAACATGATCAAATGATTAAAACCTTTTTGGTATTTTATTTTTTTCAGCCAGGAAGAAAATCGAAACCGCCCGTTTTTTTTGCAAATGAGTATATATATAACCTTACATATTCTCCATAATGTTAAGGATGTCTGGAAGAGATCTGAGATAGCTACTTAGCGATAAGGCTGCATTTGTACATTAGTATTTGTGGTAAAATATTCTATCAACATTTTTACGAAACGATAAATAAAAATATCTACTTTACGGCATATTTTAATTTAGAAAACTCTTAGAAAATTACAGTTAGTAACTTGTTAATTTCTATTTAATTTTATATTAAAAAGTCTTTAATAGCCAAAGCAAAATTCTGTACAAAATTATATTATAAATGAAAAAGATATATTGGCTTAGTATCGCTATCTCTCATGCTGGACATATGACTAAATATTTAAATGTATAATTATTAAATGATGTATTGACAATATTTTAAAAGAGTAACTTGAATTTCTTGCTTATTCTTCTCCGCTAAATCTAAGTTTCAAATCGGCAGTAACTTGACATTAACATATACTACAATTAATAGACATTACACAATACATTATCATACAATAGCGATTAAAATGTTCTTTTAACGAATACTTGTATAAAGTAAATATAGATTTGTTTTGATTCATAATACAAATCCGTGATGGATACGAGTAAATCCCACACGTCTCTATATAGGTTCATAGACGTGAAATATGCAATATATTTTCATTACAGACGTCCAGTTCGTGTGAATACAAAGCGTTTTCCATTCGAGTGTCCATCACAAAATATTTGTTATTCGATAAATGTAGTTTGTGTGATTGTCCTCGTGATATACGAATGGGACGACGGGGTGGCGAAGTGGTTACAGCAAGTGTAACTATTGCGGTTATGGTCGCGGGTTTGAGTTAAATGTTTCTTTAACCTAAATTAGGTTTGTGTTTGTATTATATCTTTTCGCTCCCCGACACAATATGGTTCATACTATCGCATATTATGGCCCATAATCTTCACCAATAAATAGGCTTTCTAAAATAAATACATTTTGAAATCTCAAGCAATTGCAAAATGATTGTCTCCTAAAAATTATGCTATTTAAATGCTTCCAATTACTTCGTTCAATCTCATACATAGTAATGTTCAGGATCGCCGCAGGTTACTGGAGAGATTCCTTTTTATTTATAAACAAGGCCCTTAATTGCACCGGCGCGGCGCCGTTATTATGAATGAACTCGAAACCGTTTGAAGCCCTGCGGCAGTCCGTCGAGTACAATACCCTGCAACGCCTTATTACGAACGCCGGAGACGTTTATGATAAAAAAACCTTTCCATCAATTAAGCAAAACAATTTTTATTTTTAATTACACATACTTTTTGTGTTATTGTTTGTTTTTCATTTATTACAATTCATGTATTTCAATATTATCTACCAATTATGGAGGTTAGAGGTACAGAAGCACAATTTAGTATTACAAAAAGTATCCCCGAAATATGCTTAAATAAAGATGGCGCTACTGTACCAGAGGACCTTTTTAAGGTGAGATAATTTATTTAACTCGCTAGCCGTTATATTCGTTTACAACACATTTACTAACTATTCTAGTCTATAAGAATACTTGAAATTACGACATTCATTCATATTGGGTTAATTATCAACTGTTTCGTTACATATCTTATAAATGTATTAATATAGAATTATTTAAAAACAAAAGATTCAAAATTTATCCGTATTTCTTTTAGTTTTATGATAGGTCCATAGAATCTACTATCATTATATATTACTATCATTATAAAGTGAAGTTTCATTTTTCGTTAAAATGCCACAAAACTAATAATGTACTGATCTATTTTAGTTTTTTATATTTGATTGTTAATACGGAACCTCTTATAGGATTACTGTTGTTTACTGTACTGTAGGCAGCCTGTAAACAACCCACTGCTGGGCGACGGCTTCTTCTCCATATGGAAGAAGGGTTGGAGCTTAATTTACCACGCTGCTCTACTGCATGTTGGCGGATAATATCCCTACAATGAGTAACGATCATTACTAGGTGTCTATGATAGTAATCGGGAAAGACGGCTTTACGTGCTCTCCGAGGCACGGTGGGGAAACCTATAAAGACATACACCCAGTTACTGTTGTTTATGGTCTTAAAATATCAATGTGAATCTCATAATACTACTCGCATTTTACCAATGTTGGTTCTATCTAGAAACTCTACATCGACTGTATTTATTAAATGTAAGTATGCAATGGTTATTATCTAGGGATTTTTATTTCCCACACCCGAGGCCTTCAGAGAGAAGGCGGCGAAGTTTACAGGCTCAGTAGCCGGAAGTGATCGCCGGAAGGTGTTCGATGTAATAATCTAATACCCACTTCACGTTGTTCCGGTTTAAACAATTTACTCGCATCCGCCTCGAATTAATTGAATACTACACAAGCCGTAAGCCCCGACCACAGTCAGACAAGACTGTTTTTCTGATTGAATGAAAGGATTCAGATAGGCTTTATTAAATCCTATCTGATGTGTGATAATTATCGACAATTCGTAACTACTGGATAATTTTTCATTCGATAATTATCGATATTTTTTTATTCGTTAATTATCGATAACTATCGATAAATAAATTTTCATCCAATAATTATCGATAATTATTTTTGATCCGATAATTATCGATAATTTTGATTCTATAATTATTGGTATATTTGTACAAATATCTGTTTCTGATTTGGGTATGTCTTTGTGGGTCTCTACACCGTACCTTGGAGAGCACGTAGAGCCGTCGTACAAATATTCGTTTTCGATCTGGATATGTCTTTGTGGGTCTCTACGCCGTACCTTGGAGAGCACGTAGAGCCGTCGTACAAATATTTGTTTTCGATCTGGATATGTCTTTGTGGGTCTCTACGCCGTACCTTGGAGAGCACGTAGAGCCGTCGTACAAATATTTGTTTTCGATCTGGATATGTCTTTGTGGGTCTCTACGCCGTACCTTGGAGAGCACGTAGAGCCGTCGTACAAATATTTGTTTTCGATCTGGATATGTCTTTGTGGGTCTCTACGCCGTACCTTGGAGAGCACGTAGAGCCGTCGTACAAATATTTGTTTTCGATCTGGATATGTCTTTGTGGGTCTCTACGCCGTACCTTGGAGAGCACGTAGAGTCGTCGTACAAATATTTGTTTCCGATCTGTGTATGTCTTTGTGGGTATCTTCAATGTATCTTGGAGAGAGCACGTAGATTGTCAGTCTCGTTTCTTGTCATAAAAACCTGACAGCGAACGTTACTTTTGTTGAGAAAATTATCCACCAACCCGCAGTGGAGTCGCGTGGTGGATTAAGCTCCAACTCTTTTCCTATACGGAGAATAGGCCTTAAAGGCTGATTCAGGTAAAACGTACTCTCTAAACATGAATCAGTGAAATTTTCATTAATTTAGTGTGAATCATTAGTGAATCTGTAATCGCTACATATCAGTGAATTTCAATAATAAGTTAGTGAATACTCACAAATACACATACCTGTACCTGTACATATTCAACGATCAAATCAGTGGACTCTGATATTCACATATTCATACATTAATTAGTTACTAATTCTGCGTGGTACGATTCTCACATTGATAAAAAGTGAATAGTTACTTAAAATTAGTGAAATTCCAATGATTCGTGTTTAGAGAGTAAAGTGTGAATCGAAAAGATGATTAGAGGTCACAATTCCATAACAAGGAATACAACTTTCTCATGATGTAATAAATATAAAATTTACATAATTATTATACTTAACCTAGTCACGCGAATATCGAAACTGAGCTAATTATGAAACTTTATACACGATAACAATATATTAATGTCGCTAAGGTCACTGATCCACATGTTAGTGTGCTTACTTAATTTTGATATTTCATTGGTTACACACAACCATACACACACGCAATCTTTGAAAATATTGTATTTTTTTATACTGACATCTATATATTAATACGTGAATCAAAAACTTTTTACCCCTTTTTACGAAAATTACGCGGACGGAGAAGTATGAAATTTAGCACATTTAAAGTTTATATGGAGAAGAAGTGCAGAATGGTAATATTTTTTATAATAATGTTCAAAAAATACATTAAATTCATTTAAAAAAAACACTACACACACTACGGCACACACACATATGTACAATGTACATATATACACAGATTTTGTTTATTGTCAAAGTCTGTTGTCAACGCGGTCTTAAAATACAGGTCTTGTAACGAATTTTTTTATCGAACACGGTTTTAAATACAGGTCTTACAACGAATTTTTTATCGAAACTTTTTATCACAGATCAATTTCAATGACTGCTGCATATGCTCACCATGTTATGCGCAATTATATTTTTATGATGTTGACAATGCTGTTAATTATAGATTAGGTCGAATTTCGACCACTGGGCGACCACTAGTTATAAATAAATACTTTAATTTTTACGTAACCCCGGCTATGTGTACTACTATTACATTCACATTACAAAAATATGATCATCGATTCATAACGCTTTCAGATTGTTTTATTGACATATGTGACGTTCTTTTGAAACGTCATATAGAGCAAGATCCCAGGGCCGCCAGACGTCACGTATTTTCTGACGGATGAAATGTGGACGATTGAGTAGTGTTAGTATGTACTATGATTGTATGCCTACCTGCTAGCTTGGTCAAACGGCCAATTTCCAGGTATCAGGTAATCACGGTACATAAAAACATTACTTACTTCACGTAAATTCTCATGGCTGATTTTCATATATGTTTCCGAGTGTATAGTTAAAAATAAATTGTCAATACTCCCAGACACTTTCCGTCGGCCATATTGCTTGGCAGACGCTTTAAGGGTCTCAAAATATAATAATTAGTTAACTTCACGTAAATTCTGACGCTCCATTTTTATATATGTTCATCCGACAACTATTTTAAAACCTTTGACAAGAAAACAGACCGATCCAAGGGGCCAATCATCCCCTAAACTAAATTTTAATATCACTGTGAGTGGGAGCGCGAGAGCATTATTTACGCGCATGAGTCTGAGTGAGACCGACTGCGCTGTTAAGGCTATGAAAATTACTTGAACAGATATTTTATAATTTTTAGAACTTTTGTTGACAAGTAAATTATGGCAACAAAAATAAGAAAAAAAATTGACATATAATAAATAATACTAAAGTTAGCCGACATTTTTAATTTTATTTTTTTTTTCAATTTATTAATTAGAAATAAAAAATATTTTTTAAAAATAACACATAGTTTTTCAAATTTTTGACAAATGAAATTTTTTTTTAATAATTTTTTTAAATTCACTCATTCGGTCTCACTCAGTCTCATGCGCGTAGATAATGCTCTCGCGCTCCCAATCACAGAGATATTAAAATTTAGTTTAGGGGATGATTGGCCCCTTGGATCGGTCTGTTTTCTTGTCAAAGGTTTTAAAATAGTTGTCGGATGAACATACATAAAAGTGGAGCGTCAGAATTTACGTGAAGTTAACTAATTATTATATTTTGAGACCCTTAAAGCGTCTGGCAAGCAATATGGCCGACGGAAAGTGTCTGGGAGTATTGACAATTTATTTTTAACTATACACTCGGAAACAAATATGAAAATCAGCCATGAGAATTTACGTGAAGTAAGTAATGTTTTTATGTACCTTGATTACCTGATACCTGGAAATTGGCCGTTTGACCAAGCTAGCAGGTAGGCATACGATCATAGTACATACTAACACTACTCCATCGTCCACATTTCATCCGTCAGAAAATACGTGACGTCTGGCGGCCCTGGGATCTTGGACTAATATGAGTGTCTTTTCATGTAGTTGAATAATACGTATTCCAACCATATTAGCCGTTAGATGTACACTGATTAAGGTAGATCTCCCTCATCATCTCTAGAGGGGTAGCCAATACTCGCCACGCTTGGCAGACGTTGCGTAGAGTGTGTTATGGCAGCATATGGTGATGCTGCTGTCCATCACCATTCTGGTTAGTGTTTTTATTAGAACCACTATGACCGTAGTCGCCTTTTACGACACCTCTGCAAGAAAGATATTTACGTGATATTACAAATTTACACGAAGGAAATTGAATGTAATAATAAAGTTAGAGTACCAAAACTGTTAAAAAACAATCATTGGCATCTTCTCATCATCATCTATCTTTGTTGTTGTTGTTTGTGAATTGGCTACGAATTCTTTCGAGGTACCTAATATTTTTTTTGTTTATCACTTAAGTCAGATACGCACTATTAATATTAATAAGTTTTTTAGGACTACATGAGAAAGATTTTGACCTACTACCTTTGTCCCGCTGAGTTTCTTCCGCCAGTTCTTCTCAGGTCAGAAGCTTCTTCTTTCCGAACTGGTAGTAGACTCATGACGTTCAGTAAGTAATTGTGATAATTGTATGCTGAATAATATATTTTGACTTTGACTTTGACCTAACATTGAACATAGGATCATGAATGAATGTCAGTGTAAACAGTAGAATATGAAAACTGTTAAAAAACTACAATTTATATCTATTGATTTATCTTTATTATACAAATTTTCCAATAAAGTAGATCTTCGCTCTCTTAAATAAAACCAAAAGTAAAATTCCTTATGTTTCAAATATTAAACTAAGTCAGTAGTATCTTAAACTGTGACATTTAATATAATAAATAAACCAATATTTTAATTAGCCACACCTTTTCAGCCTCAAATTTCACTATAACATTACACTGTTACAGAGCACTATAAAACTTCCTTGAACGTTAATAAAAAATCAAGACACCCCAAAAATGTATAGATGCTACCTGGAGTATCCAAATTACTTTACATTCCAAATTTAAAACAACTTGAAATAAGATGTCGTAACTGTATTTTAACAGTCTGTTAATACCCAAATACTCGCTGAGCGTTTTTTGTCAATGAAGAGAAGAACTGGACCTTAATTAACCACACAGATGAATTTCTCCCGAAACATTCAGTTTTCTTCACGAAATCTTACTTCACTACTGAGATTGACATGTAAAATTAACAATACATACTTCAAAGTTCAGTGATACTAGCTAATATTCAAACCATTGAATTTTAATTCATTTGAATTATGTAACAAGAATACTACAAGAAGTACTACTTAGCTGTACATATACTATTAACAATGTTTGGGTATGATTATCGTATTTTTAATGTTTGTGCTGTTTAAGTTTAAATGTTAACTATAAAATACCTACTTTTTCTGTATCACCCTGTAAACCACCCACTGCTCAGCGAAGGCCTCCTCTCCATATAGAAGAAGGCTTGGAGCTTAATCTGTCACTCTGCTCCACTGCGGGTTGGCGGATAATTTCTCTATCATGAGTAACGATCGTTATTAGGTGTCTATGATAACAACCGGGGCCGACGGCTTTACGTGCTCTCAAATAAAAAATTGAAACAAAAATTTGTACAAATACAAATATATGACCCGTGCGGAATCGAACCCACGACCGCTGGCACGCGGCTTCGAGGCGACTACTCGCACCACTACACCAGAACGGTCGTCAACAAAGGTCGTCAAAGGTTATTTAGGAGACACTTTTTGTAACACAGAAAGTGTGCTCCTTACCTCTCGCCTCCATAATTAAAAGCTATTATTCTCAATTAATAATGAAGTGTTAATTTGCAAGGTATAAACATTTTTATCTGCTAACAAATTTAACGAATCAATATCACTTAGCCGCTTATGACTCGTGAACGGTCTCGTCGTAAACTGGAAACGGTAATAATACGCGTATAAAATATCAATTTGTCGCGAGATCCTAATGATACGAGTATCAAGATTGATCCCATAAATTCATGACCAATTTTATGTTATAGTATGGAAAACTTTGGGGCAAATTGAATATCTGTTTTTATAGCTTATGGTACCTAACAATCCTAACAGTCTCGCATTTTCTCCCTTGTTGGGTAGATTGATTGATTCCGCCTTCTCATGTAAATATATGTATATGAGGGTAGAATAGAAAAATCCACCCCCATATCAGCCGTTGGATTTCCATTGCTGAACGTAGGCCTTCCTAAATCATCTCTGGGGGTGGTTTTCCAATACTCGCCACGCTTGGCAGGCGGTTTGGCGATATGGTGACGCTGTTGCCCATCACCATCCTGGTTGGTGTACAGTTGTTCACTATGGTCTTAGTCGCCTTTTACGGAACCTCGGCAACAAAGACGCTGGGATTATTCTTCTCTGCCGGTCAATCTGGGGTTGGAAAAATATTCTGTTCTCGAATAAAAACAGAATCGATTTATAATTTGCAAAGATAAAAAAATACATATAAAATACCATCATTTATAATTTCTTTGTTTTTAAAACGCAGGCTTTACTTCTATGTTGCATTTTTTATAAATTTAATATTAGTTTTCTGAGTGTATTTTTAAGGAGTAAGATTGCTTACAAAATACTAAACCAAACTTACAAACAATCTAGATACAGTTTTGTTATATTTACAAAACATAAACAAGACCGCCTCTGTATAGACATGACTCGTCAAAGATTGCAAGCGATTATCGAGGGAGGCTGTCGTTGGCCCCGTCGCGACGTCGCAACAAGTGGCGCCGCGCCGACGCTACTAGCGCGCGTCTGGGGCGACCACGGTATCACTTGTTGAGGGACTTGTTGATAAAACTCGTAATACTTAACGATAAATTCTTAATTATTTATTTGACATGAATAAGTCGCGTAGAAGTATATTTTGTGCTGCTTAGCTTGTTGTTATTTATATGTATATTATTACAGTGAAAGGCCAAAATTTATTTTTGTTTGAACGCGCTAATTCTGAAAAATCTAAAAATAATGGTTGTAAGCTATAAAAGACGCCGTGACTCATAGACGCATTAGGCCTACTGTTAACTAGTCTGACAAGTATACACAATTCAATTAAAACCGCGCAGAACATCTATTATATGTAGTATAGTATATACTACATATTTAATTTACAGCGACAATTATTTACATCTTTCTTTTTTTTTCCTTTAAATACATACAGCTATCATTACAGAGGGATAACTTTCTAAATAGAAAATATTTATGTACGTAAAAAAGTGTTCATTTTTTTATAACCGCAAGGGGCGTAATTTAAGGTACATATATATATCTTAATTACAAAAAACTAAACGCATGATATTTGCTCATAACGCGGAATAATAACAATAATTTTATAATAATTATTATATAAATGCGTAATCCTTGTAATGCCTTCCATCATGGTCGCCCGACTGTTGTTTATTGATGAGGTGTCGTGTTTTGTCGTCGCCGGTCATGAAGAGCGGCGTTAATATCACTGCTTGTAATCTTATGATCTCCTAGTCACTGGTGAACTCATTTACACATATATAACCAACTAGATGTGTTCTGCGGCTTTACTTATGTGTAAATTTCGGATTAAAAGTAGCTTATTTATTAAATCCGGGTGTTCATCTACGTGTAGAATGTCAGGGACACGACACTGCTGTTACAATCGTAAATTAATGGTATTATAAAATTGTTTGTAGTAAAAACGGATTTGTAAGCTGATGTGTCAGTGGGCAGGGCACATAGCTCGTAGAACTGACGGCCGATGGAGCAGAAAGGTTTTCGGACGACCGTCCGCGAGATTGACAGACGACTTAAGGAAAGCCGCCGGAAGCCGTTGGATGGAGGCTGCTTTGAACCGGTCGCTCTGGAGGTAGATGGGGGAGGCCTTCGTTCAGCAGTGGACATTCAATGGCTGATATGATCATGATGATGATGATAAAATTGTTAACAGATTCGGTATGCAACTAACGCAATCGTGTTATAACGGCGTCATAATGGTGCCATAAAGATTTTCCGATACGTGACACGATAACGAAAAACTTGCAAATAAACGTCGATTTCTATAGCAGAATAGTGGTCTGACAGCGTCGCAAACGATCCAGTAAATTAAAAAAAAAAGCAACAACACACAAAGTTTCGCGTTTATAACATTTCAACGAAATCAACAACTAGTTGCCTCGACTGTAAAAAGTACGTTTTAACGATCCCGAATCGGTTGCAACTCTTCGTTATTTAAATTCCGACTCAGCTAACAACCAGATAGTTTATTGTTTGTGAGAATTTCTACTGTAGATCATAATATTATAGATCAGAGATCGCATTTATATGAGAAACATTTTTAAAAGTCAATCATCGTGAGCAGTTATCGAAGTCAAAAAATATAATACGTCGAACGGTACTTGTCTGTTGATCGTCTAGAAAAATTAGCAAAAAAGAAAGTCACTTATATAAAAATATGTTTTGTAAAATAGTTTGTAAAAATTGAGACGTATTTTATAATTATCATGAACATCGTCATCAAAAAAATTTTTTTTCCATTATTAATAAAGTTAATGACAAATTACTGACATTTTATATAAAACTTTTTATCAATCCGTCTCATAGATATAGAAATACAGCCGTGAATAACTCGCTAATTATTAATTTGTTTTATTAATTTTCTCATCGATAAATTATACAATAAATTTACATGTGATTTGGTATTGCTCCACTGGTAAGTTAAAGCTGAGCAAGAAACCTGGAAACATTCAAGTTTCATCTCGGCGAGCACATCTTCATAATAATTTATATCAACTGCAGCGCCATTTTACGAGTTTCTTTTGTTGCAGAACGAGGCCGAACCACCCCGGCGCCGTCGTTGACGTCAGCGACAATCCGCTAGACGCCAGCAAAGTGAGTTTTTATTTGCAACTCGGACGAATGCTTAGAACTTTCATTTGTAAATAATACGAGACTAACTGTTTAATGAATTCCATTAAAGTTACTTCATATATTTGTTGATTATACATACACGACTTACTATTCCTAGGCATAATTATTGTTTTTTACATTACGCACAATTTTAGAGCGAGTAGTCGCCAAAAACCGCGTGCCGGCGTTCGCGGGTTCGATTCCCTCTCCGTACAGATATTTGTATTTGTACAAATATTTGTTTCCGGTCTGGGTGTACGTCATTATGGCTTCGGAGAGCACGTAAAGCCGTCGGTCCCGGTTGTTCTCATAGACATCTGATAACGATCGTTACTCATGTGAGGGAAATTATCCATCAACCCGTAGTAGAGCAGCGTTGAGGATTAAGCTCTAACCCTTCTTCTATATTCTAGGAGAAGAGGCCTTAGGAGGCGGCGCGCCTGGCCGAGCTCGGACTCGACCTCGTGATCAGCCGCATAGAGAGTTTAGGGCTTCGTGTCAGGATTGACAAGACCAAAGCCCTGCTCTTCCGCGGGACCGGCCGCAAGGGACCTCCACCGGGGGCTACCCTTCAGACCGGAGAGGGGAGAGTCAGGATGAGCCCCCAAATGAAATATCTCGGGCTCATCCTGGACGGAGGGTGGACCTTCGGCCCACATTTCGCGATAGTCCGAAGGTCGTGAAGGCTGCGAGTGCACTGGGCAGACTCCTCCCGAACCTCGGAGGACCCAGCGCCGCCTGCAGGCAGCTGTACTCCGGAGTCTGCCGGAGTATGGCGACGTACGGTGCTCCGGTTTGGGCGGATCGCCTCACCGCGAAAAATAAGGCGGCGCTGTGCGCTGCGCAGCGAAAAATCGCGGTGAGGGTGATTCGGGGGTACCGTACGGTATCGTGGGCTGCAGCTACTGCTCTAGCCGCGACCCCCCATGGGAGCTCGTGGCGGAGGTTCTTGCCGAGACCTACTCATACGTCTCGAGTAGGAGGGCTCCTACGGGTGCGTCGGATAGGACAAGAAGCGCTAATGCGGAGGTGGAGGGAGGACCTGGCGATGCAGCCGTATGGCACACACGTTACGGCTGCGTTGCGCCCGGTCCTTGAGCGGTGGATGCGCCGAAAACGCGAGCCCCTCACCTTCCGTCTGACACAGGTTCTCACCGGGCACGGTTGCTTTGGTGACTACTTGTGTCGGACGGCCCAAAGGGAGCCGACGACTGAATGTCACGATTGTGGCGCGGTGGTGGACTCTGCCCAGCACACCCTCGAGGTGTGCCCGAGATGGGCGGCGCTGCGTCGTGGTCTGGCGTCAGTCCTCGGAGGGGACTTGTCCCTTCCGAGCATCATCACCGTAATGCTCGGCGACGACGAGTCCTTGAAGGCGATGGTCTCCTTCTGCGAGACAGTAATGTCCCAGAAGGAGGCCGATGAGCGGGTGTCAGAGGAGGCCGCCGACGTGGCCTCCATCCGCGGGCGACGAATGGGGGTGCGTAGGAGGCGCTACTTAATGTGCCTCCAGTGACGCCCCTGTGCCCGTGTCGGGCCGGGATGGGAACCCGGTCCTGCTAGACACGGCGTCGTTGGGACTGTTCAGAGGTGAGCCGGACAGTCCCCATGGAGGAGAAGTCTGGCCTTTTCGCCGCGGCCAGCCTGTCGCTGGAGGAATCCTGTTGCCTGCAGATCCGGGACTCTCCAATTAAAGCGGCTGAAGGCAGGCGGCAGGGGTTTAATACGGTATTGCACTCCCAAAGTGCCGAGTCCGACATAGGTCTAGGACTGCCACCCGGGCGTCCTGGGTATCATCCGTAAATTGATTCCACTGCGACAAAAAAAAAACGAGAAGAGGCCTTCGCTCAGCAGTGGGTGGTTTACAGGCTGATACAGTATATTGTCATGCTAACCAACATCACTCATCAATCATTAATATAATATATGGATAATCATAAATCATCTCATGGTATTGTTTATCCACAAATCGCAGTTAGTAATCGCGTTCGAGACGGGCCTGGTCGTCGTGTGGGACTTGCGCGCGCGTGCGGCGGAATGGCGCGGCTACCTGGGCACGGGCGGGCCCGGCGACGCCGTACGCGCTGCGGCCTGGCAGCACGACGGCAAGCTTATGACGGCGCACGCGGATGGCGCGTTGGCCACTTGGAGCATGCGCTCTCCGAGGCCGACTTCATTATCTTATCCACATGGTAAATCTTCATCACTATGTGAATCCTGTATCGGCGATCCGGAAATACACACAACGCCAAACACAAACCCACTCCACGACAATTATGTATGGCCTATACAAATATTTTTCATGCGGGAATCGAATTAGCGACCGCTAGCGCATCAGCCAGCTTGTGACAACTGGGGCAATGCGTCGTCAGCGATGTCGTCAATGTCGTCCATAGCTGTTTCACAATAAGAGACATATATTTTGACGTATGCACTTGTTGTAGACACAGAAAAATAATATTACTTGTTCCTTACATTTTTACGCTTTAGTTCGACATCAAAATATACTTAAAGCGAATATACTTAAAGGCGCTTTAAAATCGTAATTTTAAATGGAAGTAGGTGAAGTGGATCGATGACGTGGAAATGGATATGGAGTGGATGATTGTGCCGATCTCAGTCCTTTTCATTGTTTTAATACTGTTCTTTTCGTTTCTGGTAAATGAAACAATTTATATAAACTGTAACTAAATGTGTGATTTATTATAAGAAACGTATTTTTTAGTTACTAACAATAAACTGTAATGTAGTTTCAACAATAGACTACTTGGTTGAAAAACTTTATAGTATAATAAAAATTAGCTCTGTTTTCAGCAAAAGCAAACAAGGACGGGAAACCAGAACCATGCAAACCCATACTCAGATTAGAATGGAAAACTTCGAGAACAGGGTGAGCTATATTCTATTTACTGACTTGATCTTCTCAAACTCGATATATATTCTTTATTTTAAAGAAATATAAATAAAATACGAAAAATAAATAAAATCAAAAGAATCTAAATTAGTTTAACCAGTACACCTTATATTAGGCAACTTAACGATCCCCTTATGGATAATAAGGTCATATTTTTAATGCACGGCAAATATTTGGACCAAAGTTCGAACATCTGTGAACTCACACAGATGTCAGCTGTGTAACCCTCACCGTTTATTAATAAATAAAGGTGCAAAATTTCAGAGAAAGTCTCGTGATCTTCTCCGGTGGCCTGCCGACCGACAAGGCTGGTCGGACGCACAGCATCACAGTCCTCAATGGGAAGAGCACCACCGTGCTGGAGATGGAACACAGTGTTGTCGACTTTGTAACCCTCTGCGAGAGTCCACACGCAGCTGGTTTGTTGGATACCACTGTATTTATATTTATTTTTGAAATTTGTGATTATGAAAATCGATTCCATGATGGCTTGTGTAATACCAGGTCACGATTGCTTTGCTGACAATAGAAATAAGGGACAGTAAAAGAGAATGTTAAATTTATATTCTAATTATATGTTAAATTAGAATTAAAGAGACCGAAGCTTTCTTGGACCCTCCAAATGTTGATTGGAAAAATGCACAAATTTTTATCATATCAGTCACACATATTGTAACTAATCATTTTAAAACATGTGCTAAATGTCCAAACGCATAAAAACTTACAAATAAAACAATAAATCTTTTGTTGACGACTATTTTTTTGATAGTTTTTCGATATCACCAACGTTTTAACCAAACTATTTACATATAAAAAGCTTTCATACGACAGAGTTACAAATATATTGACAATTGAATCAGTTTCCATACTTTGTCCGTTGTCATTTTCTAAGTCTCAATTCTTAAGTCTTCTTAATAATATAACATTTCAGATTACCAGGAACCGTACGCGATAGTGGTGCTGCTACAGAACGATCTGGTCGTTATCGACCTGCTGACTCCCGGCTACCCCTGCTTTGAGAACCCCTACCCTATGGATATACACGAATCGCCTGTCACCTGCTGCTGTTACTTCGCCGATTGCCCTTCGGACTTGGTAAGGAAGCTTTTAAATTAGACCTATTTGATATAAGATTTCACCAAAATAAAATTATTTCAAAATCTTTCATAACTTTTAGTGTTCTTTAAAAAAATTGTATAGTAAAAGTTTCGCTGTTTTAACTTTTCAAATATTGTTCACTTATCTTTATTGAGAAGATGCGATTCATATATTTAAGACAAATATGAGTAGCTATGTAATTGTTGCACCTGAATTTAACGTCATGCAGTTGATTAGTTACGAGAGTCACAAAAATTCGAAATGTTTGTTTAATTGAAGGGTATTGTCCCAACAATGGCATTCAAAAAATTAGTATTATCATGCTTTTGGGCTAAAAATATTTTGCCATAATTGACTTTAACATCTCTACTTTTTAGATTCCAGCATTCTACTCGGTTGGGCGGCAGGGCAATAAGAAGGTGGCCGGCTTCAGTGAGAAATTATGGCCCATCAATGGAGGAGAGTGGGCGCCCGCTTCGTGCTCCTACAGCGAAATTATTTTAACCGGGTAAGTCTTACACCATTCTAATATTCTAAATACTGTTTCGTAGAAAACAATCTTTGTTTGGTGTGTTGGCGTAGTAATCACAGCCTCTTAACTTTAACAATAATAGTGACAAGTATCCACATGTTGGCCGTGGTCTGCATTTTCGTATTCATATTGCGTATGTTTATGAGATCTCAAACATCTTCTCCTAGTGTAAAATGTAGTGACTAGGTCACTGAAGGTATTTACAAGATTAGAAATAAATAGTACGAACTGTTTTGTTTGAAGCAAGGTAAACAGAAGACAAATTTTCTAGTTTATGTAAATTAATATTTCACAACTTTTAAGATAAAATTATTAAATGTGATAATAAAATCAGATACGCTTGGAATGATAATTGAATTGAATATAAAATAATGTTATTGTAATGTAATGTGTGATTCAATGAGACGACTGGTTTGCTCCAAAGTTCGTTTATTAATTCCCTTTAATTGCAATAATACAATTTATATATGTATAGAGAGGAGGCTTACATACACTACAGTAAATTTAGAAAAAAAAATTGCTATTCCTCACTAAATGCTACAAAATTTCTTAAAAATAATGTTCGTTCGCAAATTGATTCATCAGATATTATAAAGTCATTTAAAAGTCTTTATATTACAAATATATATATATATATATATATATTACATCTTCTATGTGCCATTTCAGTTAAATTAATTAGTAGTATCATTTATGATCTGACTTTGTACTAAGCTTTAATTTTTTTTATTGTCCTAAAGTGGGTTCTTTCCCAGATTGTTTTAAATATATGAAAAAGGAGGATTCTTAAGTAAAATTTTGGAAAAATCGTATTAAACCAACTTCTTTTCAATTTTAATGTTAATAATATTTTCGATAGTAAACAATATGCTTTCACTAAAGGTCGTTCTACAATAGATTTTGAAGTGGAACTTCTCAAGCATATATACGATACTTAGGAGAAATCACAGATTGCTATTGATGTATTATGTGATTTATCAAAGGCATTTGATTGCTTGGAACATGATACCCTATTACGTAAAGTATAGTATTACAGTTTTGATAATAAAGCTCTTGATCTCATTGCTTCATATCTTACTAATAGATTTCAACATATTTCAATATAATATGGTTCAATATTCTGTATCTGTGTAAAAAAGGGCGTTCCACAGGAATCAATTCTAGGCCCATTCCTTTTTTAAATATATATAAATGATATGACTGATTTTTTAACTGTTGAATGTTAGGTTGACTATTTTTTTAAAGTAACTGTAGAGTTTCTTGCCGATTTTTTTCAACAGAATATACATTCCGAATCAGTGGTTGTTTCACAATAACTATTATTAATTAAAAGGTATTTTATAATAATGATACGTAATAAAATGACGATTCAAAAGTACCTTTAAAGCTTACTTGAATAAAGAAATTTTTGATTTGATTGAGATAATTAATATTTTTTATATTTCGATGAAGAGTAAAAAAGTTAGAACAATCAGGCTAGCAAACAATGGACAACATATTTTTTCACATTCCAGGCACGCAGACGGCAGTGTAAAATTTTGGGATGCGAGTGCAGGGACTTTACAAATTTTGTACAAATTAAAATGTTCTAAAGGTGAGTTCAAGTTAGTGTAAAAAGTTCATCATTAATTAATAGACTATTTTGATCTGAATTCTATTATTTAGTGATTTTAATAAATCATGTTCGTCTTTTAAATACAATGTGTATTCCTCTATTCTTGTGACTGTGACATTTAAAACATAAAAAAATCCTGCATGATATGTAATTTGTGCATAAAAAAACCTTTTCGTCTACATATACTTCATAAGTCTTAACTTCACCACCATTAAAAATCTAGATTTCAGTGCAATTAAATAACGCAAGTTACATGCTGAATACCTAATATATAGATGTAAGATATTTTGCTGTGGACAATATTTCAACGACAAGCAGTATGTTATAGTCGTACAGATATTATAGTCGCGCAACTTTGTAAAGAAGTGTATGTGTGTCTGTGTGCGCAGTATTTGAGCGGCGAAGCGGGTACGAGGAGGAGTCGCCGCTCGCAATCCAGCAGGCGGCGCTGTGTGCGGAGTCGCGGCGCCTGTGCGTGGCGCTGCCGCACGGCCACGTCGTGCTCTTCAAGTTCCGCAAGACGGAGGTGCACGCCGAGACGCACGTGAGTACCTTCCGGCAGGCGGCACTATGTACGGAGTCGCGGCGCCTGTGCGTGGCGCTGCCGCACGGCCACGTCGTGCTCTTCAAGTTCCGCAAGACGGAGGTGCACGCCGAGACGCACGTGAGTACCTTCCGGCAGGCGGCACTATGTACGGAGTCGCGGCGCCTGTGCGTGGCGCTGCCGCACGGCCACGTCGTGCTCTTCAAGTTCCGCAAGACGGAGGTGCACGCCGAGACGCACGTGAGTACCTTCCGGCAGGCGGCACTATGTACGGAGTCGCGGCGCCTGTGCGTGGCGCTGCCGCACGGCCACGTCGTGCTCTTCAAGTTCCGCAAGACGGAGGTGCACGCCGAGACGCACGTGAGTACCTTCCGGCAGGCGGCACTATGTACGGAGTCGCGGCGCCTGTGCGTGGCGCTGCCGCACGGCCACGTCGTGCTCTTCAAGTTCCGCAAGACGGAGGTGCACGCCGAGACGCACGTGAGTACCTTCCGGCAGGCGGCACTATGTACGGAGTCGCGGCGCCTGTGCGTGGCGCTGCCGCACGGCCACGTCGTGCTCTTCAAGTTCCGCAAGACGGAGGTGCACGCCGAGACGCACGTGAGTACCTTCCGGCAGGCGGCACTATGTACGGAGTCGCGGCGCCTGTGCGTGGCGCTGCCGCACGGCCACGTCGTGCTCTTCAAGTTCCGCAAGACGGAGGTGCACGCCGAGACGCACGTGAGTACCTTCCGGCAGGCGGCACTATGTACGGAGTCGCGGCGCCTGTGCGTGGCGCTGCCGCACGGCCACGTCGTGCTCTTCAAGTTCCGCAAGACGGAGGTGCACGCCGAGACGCACGTGAGTACCTTCCGGCAGGCGGCACTATGTACGGAGTCGCGGCGCCTGTGCGTGGCGCTGCCGCACGGCCACGTCGTGCTCTTCAAGTTCCGCAAGACGGAGGTGCACGCCGAGACGCACGTGAGTACCTTCCGGCAGGCGGCACTATGTACGGAGTCGCGGCGCCTGTGCGTGGCGCTGCCGCACGGCCACGTCGTGCTCTTCAAGTTCCGCAAGACGGAGGTGCACGCCGAGACGCACGTGAGTACCTTCCGGCAGGCGGCACTATGTACGGAGTCGCGGCGCCTGTGCGTGGCGCTGCCGCACGGCCACGTCGTGCTCTTCAAGTTCCGCAAGACGGAGGTGCACGCCGAGACGCACGTGAGTACCTTCCGGCAGGCGGCACTATGTACGGAGTCGCGGCGCCTGTGCGTGGCGCTGCCGCACGGCCACGTCGTGCTCTTCAAGTTCCGCAAGACGGAGGTGCACGCCGAGACGCACGTGAGTACCTTCCGGCAGGCGGCACTATGTACGGAGTCGCGGCGCCTGTGCGTGGCGCTGCCGCACGGCCACGTCGTGCTCTTCAAGTTCCGCAAGACGGAGGTGCACGCCGAGACGCACGTGAGTACCTTCCGGCAGGCGGCACTATGTACGGAGTCGCGGCGCCTGTGCGTGGCGCTGCCGCACGGCCACGTCGTGCTCTTCAAGTTCCGCAAGACGGAGGTGCACGCCGAGACGCACGTGAGTACCTTCCGGCAGGCGGCTCTACTCTCTCTCTCTCTCTCTCTCTCTCTCTCTCTCCCTCCCTCTCTCCCTCTCTCCCTCCCTCTCTCCCTCTCTCTCTCTCTCTCTCTCTGCTCTGGCTCGGCGAGACGATGTGCGTTGTCATACGAAACCAACCGTGAAAGCGTCAAATGAACAAAGTCGACGTTTTCTACGTTACCGCACTGATATAAATTATTTGTATATAATGCGACAGGAAAAAATATAGATAGAAACAAGGAAAGCTGATAAATTGCTGTAAAAAATATAAAATCTCTAAAGACATTTGACGCTCACCCAAACTTCGTGAGCCAGTGCATTCTCAAAATCCTTCATTAGCATAAACATTCTTCTTACATCCCATTACTTTTTAGTTTGTAAATTTTTTCTGATTGTTCGAATCATGTCTATCGATGTTTTAATGAATGATTTCAAGCAATAGAGACACTCCATAATTACTTTTGTTTTGACCAGAAATTAAGAAGCTTTAGATATGACATGACACAGGAAAAAGTGATTTTAATTTTTAATAAAAATTATATTTGTATTGAAATATATTTATGTAGAAGTAAATAAAACAAAGTTTTTGACATTTCAGGTTGTAGAAATTCCTGTTATTAGTGATTCGATGGAAGAGGAAACAACATCTCCAGAAGTGGAAAACACTCGATCCGCCTCCTTCAGCAGAGGCGGAGAAAGTGTAGAAGGCGAAGGACGAAAGGTAAAACGACACCTGCGTTATTAAAGTTGAAAGGATAATGATATTTCTTTTTGTACGTAAAAATATTTATTATTATTTAATATATTAACTTTACTCTTAACTAGTGTTTAATAATACTAAACATACAACTGAAGGTATATTTAATTAGTACAGCACAAGTTTATCATCAGTATAGATGCTCGCGTCTATCACCCAAGCTCAGACGGGTCAGTGAATTTCTCGCGCCGCCTTTGCTGTTAATAGTTTTATTACTTGCCGTGCGGTGACCGGCAGAGTAGAATAGTTTCGACCTCTACTTGCCGAGATGTCGTAAAAGATGACTAAGGTCAAAGTGGTGCAAACAACTGTACACCAACCAGGATGGTGATGGGCAGTAGCGTCACCATATCTTGACATAACATAGCGCAGTATGCGCTCGCTAACCCACCTCCCGAGCGCGGCGAGTATTAGCAAAATCCCCCAGTGATGATTGGGGGGAGACACACGTTAAGCAGTGGACATCTAACGTCTGATGTGGGCAAGAACTCGGAGAAAAGAGTAGACAAATAATAATGTAAACAGACTCTGATCATTTTGGAGGGATATGATTTAAAAAAAAAAACACGTATGCGTCTCGGGACGTTGAACTATTTAATATTGAAATTGTTTAACTTGAGAAAATCTTAGGTCATTACTTAAATTTTATGTATATTAATATGATAATGCAAGGAAAGGTTTTTTACTAATAAAATCTTTTATTGATTATAAAATATATTTTATTATATGTATATTATTACTATATGAACGCGCGTATATATCGTATATATTATTATTGTTATTATATAATAAAGTGTCTATTCGAAATACGGCTAGCGCTGTGGGTTAGAGTGAGAGAGCCGTATGCGTGAGAGAAAGGGAAGCCAGACAGACTGGCACCGTAACGCGTTACGTAACGAAGCGGTTTACCCTCCCACAAGAAGTTATCACTTGAAATAACCTCGGAGCGCGCGTGTCGCAGGCGGCGGCGGGCGCGCTGCGCGTGCGCGGGTGCGCGGGGGCGGGCGCCACGCGGCGCGCCGCCGGCTTCCAGGCCGCGCTGGTGGCGCTGCAGCAGGGCCCGCCGCACCCCGTCACCGCGCTCACGCTCAACTCCTCCTACGGCCTGTGAGTACCCGATTTGCTTGGCACGTGGGACGAATGTCTGAGATGCTTTGAAATTCGATAATGTTTCCCCACGATTTGATTAACAAACGATTTTGTCCGTTGTTAAATCTTGGAAACGTTGTTAGTACATTCTCAAATCTTCCTAATGGAACAGTACGGAACAGTTTAATTATCGCAACCGTAAATGCACATTCGTGCTTTAATACCCCTTATTATACCAAAGTTGCTATATATAAATAACTATTACACGTAACACGATACGCTACGCGGCGCCGAGCGAGATAGCGCGAGGTAGCGCGGGGCGGCGAGTGAGCGATGTGCGCGTGTGTGCAGCATGGCGTGGGGCGGCGAGCGCGGCGTGGTGGTGCTGGACGTGTGGCGGCGCTGCGTGCTGGCGGCGCTGCCGGCGCACGCGCTCTACCTGCCGCACCCCGAGCCGCTGCGCCACGAGCGCCACGAGCGCCGCTCGCCCGAACTCGACCAGGTGAGCCCCGCCCCCGCCCGCACGCGCCCGCACGCGCCCGCACGTGCCGCCTCGAGCGACGGACGTGACGCTACGTGACGTGACGTCACACGAGTAAAGAAACGGAACAGAGACAAAGCTTCTAAGGGGCAACCAAAATTTATACCTATTTTGGTAGGGTTGGCACAGGAGATAAAATTTGAATAGATAAAAAATAATATGTTATTATTCTTTCTATTATTGTTCATACACACTGTACAGTAAACCATGTTTACACTTTTATATTAAAAAACTATTAAAATAACATTAAAACACTATTTAAATTGTTAAAATATCATTAAATGAAAACCCGACGTGCGACGTGTACTGCAGCCCCTGAGTTAGAGCACTCGCCGAGCGGTCCAGGCCGGATTCTCTCCGTACGTGACGGAGTGCGAGTACTCACGCACACACGCGCCTCAAGCTCGGAGTAGTGTACGTATCGTAGCGCGCTTGTATGAAACTTTGTCTCTGTTCCGTTTCTTTACTCCTGTGGTGACGCGACGTGACCCGTCGTGACGCGACGTACATATCGCTGGTGCCTCACTGAGGTGGAGCGACATTAATTACATCTACGTGACGTAATGCAACAGTTTACGGTTCATATGTGTAGCCAAGACTCGACGCGATAACTTTACGAGGCCACCGATCATTGCATTAAACAGTTTTTGTCATTAAAATCTGAAATCTGAAAAGAAATCTGAATTCTAGTAAAGAAACTGCGTTCCGCATGGATTTTACAACCGTTTTTACGCCTTAATTATTAAAACATTATTAGTTTGTGCAGCCGTAGTATTAGTCAGTTATAGGTAAAATATGTCCGACATTATCGCTGTTATTAGCCTCACATTCAGCCGCGTTAGATCGTCTCTCGTCGCATCGCATCGCTTCGCGTCAGGTCGCGTCACTCACCGAAGACCGCGCCTGAGGCCGAAATAGACACGTAGATGATTTTATTTATTAGGATGTATATAGTTGGATTGCGACATCACTTTGAGACAAGCACGCGAAGACCCCGTGAGATTCGAATTTCATATATTTTGTTTATTATTAAGATTCGTGGCTGCAATATTATTGTGAAAAAACTGATGATAAAGCATTTCTTTAAAGGCACCGGTCATGTCTCCTGTCGATTAATTTTGAATCAAATTCAAGAATTAGACGCAACAGGAAAGTATTTAAATTTTTTTTTATTTCTAAACAATTTATAAATAAAGTTTGCACTATTAACGACGACTCAGTATAAATAAAAACGAGATGAAAGTATTTAAAAAAAGAAACTAAAAATACGTAAATAGAAGTATGATAAATTAGTTATTGGAGTAGCAACTAGACCGTTCCGTTTGACCTAAACATTGAACAATGAAATTGTAAATACTTCAAAGGCAATCTTTTCACATTACATTTAATTTGCTCTTTTGTTTATTACATTTTCAGTTGCAAAAATCGAGGAGAATTTAGCTGCGCTAAACCTCCCTGATTCGATCCCGATATAATTATTTATAATTATTTTCTTTTAATTTATTAGTATTTAGCGCTAAGAGCGACCCTGGCTTATCCCGTAGTGAATGTCAATAGCATGGCATTTAGACATTTTTTACACTCAGCCTGTCTTCACTATTCTACAACGCCTATCTACATAGCTATCGACAAGTGCCACTTGTTAGATTTACATTAAAAAATTTGAAAATAGTCTTCTGATTTGATTGTCGTAAGTTTGCCATGTCTCATATGAAATTCAGCTAAAATCTTAATTATAACTGCTCTTCTGAAACCACTCTAATCATATTATATAAGCATCCGCTATTTATATAAGTATAAAGTAATTTTATGAAATTAATAGTCATTAATTTTGGAAGGGCAGTTTTTAATAAAATTATGGTCACCACGCCCGATCAAGGCCGGTTCATGCCAACGCTCGATGCGTGGTCGAGGTTGAGCTCTACAAAATGATGTATTCCCCTGTCCCTGAAGTTGGAGGAGTCACCGGCCAGCCCCGAGCCCGCCGAGGAAGCTCTGCCGGACCCCAAGCTTGACGCGAGACGCAAATCCACTCCGTGGAAGACCTTCAATCTAAAACGACAACTTTCTAAAGTTGACCTTAAATTAAAAGCTGCCTTTGCGCCTCCAGAGAACGAAGAAACAAATGAAAAAGGAAATTCCCAATTCTATTGTGAAACATCCGGTACATCTGAGGTTGTAGTCGAATCTAACACCGAATCGCACGATGGCGAGGAGACGGGAGAGAAGAAAGTAGAAGAAGATAAAAGCCAACTTTCGTCACCCTTACGAGTCTGTTCCGATGTTTTCGAAAGAATGCATAGAGAATTACAAGAAAAACGATCGTCGGACGTCTACGACAGAATGCATAAAGAACTGCAAGAAAGATGGCAAGACAAAGAACGCAGCGAGACAACACCTGACATTTCTCCTTCTCGACTCGGTGACGAAGAAAAAGCAACTCGTCCTGATAATCTCCCGCTGTTCGACGAAGACGGAAAGCCGCTTCGACCGCCTCGTTCAAAAGCAAAGAAGAAAGAGGATCTGACGAGGGACCAACGAGACCAGAGATTGCTATCTGTGCCGAATATAAAGTACAACAAGCAGGAATCGGTAAAAGATCTGCGAAAGAAGCAGGCGACGAACCAGCAGTCCCAGTCGTTCGCCGGAAACCTGATGCGGCGTTTCAGTAAGTATCTACAGGAGCCACCCACCTCACTTCACATCATGCCGTCTCACGCGGGTTGCGTTCTCTCGTAGCACTAGTCTTCATGTAACATAGAGTAGTGACCGTTGCTCTGGGATTGGAATGGTAATGGTATGGCCAGTTTTTATATCGTTTACTAATATCGTAGATGAAGTTTTATCAGTTAGAAATTTTTGCTCGTAGATAATCAGTAGTTACAATTTTTAACATTTATAAACATATAATTATTTAATAACTTAACTAAAATGTTATAAAGATTCGATTTTAGAATTTACGAGGTAAAGGATAACCATAATAAAGTGTATCCATCATGCTTTTCGCTTCTTGTGATATTTGGCTTTTTATTTATTTTAAAAGTTAACTATGTAATTTTGAAATAGAGCGTCATAAATGGTGCATATATATAATATATATAGTAATATGTATACGATCACGTGTATAAACGTACACTATATATGCTGGTATATTATCAATTGTCATGATACAACATATTAGGTAATCGCTGTATTTTTCTTTCCCAAGGACAAGGACTCATCCGACGAGGATTCGAACTGCCTAAAATATCTTTTCGGTGATTTATTCGGTAATTTTCTGCCTTAAATAGTTAATACTGCATCGAAATTAGGCATTAAGATCTCTGTATTGTCGATGTCCGTTTGAGATGATATTAAAGTAAAGAGCTACAGTAGTCGGAACCTAGCTGTGCACCTTCCCGCTTGTTAGCTTCACGTCAGTCCATACCGAGCTAACGACGCGCCCGGGACTTGAGACGATTAGCCATCGAACCATTCGAATAGGTGCTGCTGCACTTTTCTGACCGATCTGCTTTCCCCAGGAGAGTTTGTAGCGAGACTTTGCACGAGAATCGAACGAAATGTCGAAGAGGAAACAAACGAGCAAGTAATAGAAGTGCCCGAGATAATAGGTATGGATCTCCAGATAAACGGCTTACAGCACACGACTAACAAAGGACCAACATTACCGAACACGCCTAACTAATATCGATGTTCTGGCGCGGAGTCGCCTCGTCGTTTCTGTGTCCGCGTCCGTGTCCCGACTACTGGGCTGGGGTCTCTAACTCACTATTCATGTAACGCATATAATTATGTACATCAGGTGGCGGTTTATTCGTTTATGTACTATTAATTTGTTTCCTTTCATTTCTTTTATCTATCTCACCTTATTTATATGCATACTTATATTTATTTTATTACCTATCAAATACGCTCAATGGTTGTTTCCAATATGTATGTAGATGCAGTATCCGTACCAATCGTACCATATACAATATATTATGTAATTGTTGACCAAATAGTGTATTTTGCGGTTTTCACCTAAAGACTCTGCAGTTAAGCGATATGTTAGTAGGTAATCCTTAAAGTTAGATAAATTCCAAGATTTTAAGTCACGTGTCTAAATTTCCAGAAATATTTATCCGAAAAGATTAAACGAAATTCTTCAGTGAGAGCACACGTGACCCTTACGGCAGTCCACGGCGCGGTAGGAGGGCGGGTGCGGCAGGTCGGACGTGTGTGTGTGTTGTAGATGAACGGGTCCGGCGGCGGGGGCGGCGGGGGCCCGGCGGGTGGCGGGGGCCCGGCGGGCGTGGCGACGCCAGGGGGCTGCGCCGGCGGGGGCGCGGGCGTGGGGGGCCCCACGGGGCCTCGCGCGGTGCGGCGCTCGCGCTCGCAAGGTACCCGCAAACTGCACAAGTGCCTGTCCACCGCGTCCGACGTGTACGCCGCGCCCCCCGCCCCGCAGCATTCTCTACTCACGACGCGACAGTATTGCAGTTTTGGTAGTACAGTCACCTTTATACGACCTCTCGGTCTGCCTTCCGATCTAAACAGTCGCAATTTCTCCTTTTTGATTTTTTTTTCTTTCGTACTTTGATTTGTTGAATTTTATGTTCGATGGCGAGTCGCTGGAGATGTGTTTAAATCGATGCCCGTCTTAATCGTGTGCCTCGTGCGTCTTGTTAAGCTTTGGCTGGAGAACGTAACAGAGCTGACAGTATCGATCGCTTAAATGTATATCGCGCTTTAACGTTGCATCGCAGTAAATATTATATTTATTGAATGTGTATGTTGTTCAAAATAACAAAAAATACATGTTTATATCGAGCGATCTCGCCTATCTCTACTTTCTTATTTACGACTTATTTTTTGTTTTATTTTTCTTACTCACACTACAATTACTTCAGTCTTTATAACCTACCATGAAACTTTCACGTTTGATCTGAAATTGAAGATTAAAATCATTTAATTTATTTGATTGAAATAAAATGTGAATGATTCAATCTTCAATTTCACGATTACATGATCATAACTTGTTAATTATTAAAAAATTGAAAAATCATCAATATTTTACCTTTACTAATCCGAATTGGCAGTAACGTCTTGTTAGACATCACAAATCATGGCTCAGTAAAAATATGCATCATTATTCTTCGAAAAAGAGCATGAGTTTCAAAATTATGTTTATTTATTTGATAAATTTCCAATTTCAGATCGGAATCATTTAATAGGTAATCATTGCAGTCTGCCACGTCACCGTTTGTTATTTTAATTTCTAATTGTTCATATGGAGTAGTGCTCTTTTCCTGTGTTGTACCATTGTCGACATTAGAATGATCAGTAACTGTGTCCCTGTCATGAGAGCCAAATAGTTGTATTTCCAGAAACTTTCAAATACTGGTTCGCCCTCTACAGTTCTATCACTACAAAGTTCACAAATGCCAACATAGCACCATGCGTCCTGATTTAGTGCTAGAGGAAAAAATAAACATTTTTGTCATTTTGTTTTCTTATATTTACGCGAATTTTACTCATTTTAATTAGAAGACTAAAACGGATTTTATCGCGTTTATTGAAAAGCGTGTTAAACTGTAAAGTTTTCAATAAACGCAATAAAATCCGTTTGAGTCTTTTAATTAAAATTTTGGTCATTTGATAGCATTCTCCTTTAGACAATCAAATTAGAATACATTATGTATTTTTATGTACTCTACACATAAAGACGTGATAGCGACTGTAGACGACGAGTCAGACGTGTCAGTAATATATGGTGATAACGCTTGTAACATATTGTGGTTTTTGTCGATACAGAACCAACTATTCCGCAGACTCTCGCATCTATGGAGTACTTACAAATAATGCAACCCAATGGTACCCCAACGACATATGCATCGAAATTTTTACTTTTTAAATTTGTTAAGTTTTTCTCTTTTATTTCGTGGCTTGTCACGGACTCCGGTCCTGCATTGTCACACGGTAGCTGGTTGTTACATTAATTAGAGTCGAAATTGTGGCTGTGACTATCCTCCGATGTTTCCTACACTGCACCTCAACTGCACCCTACGAACGACTTCCGGCATGACTCTTAGACATTGTAAAAGGTGACTTACTACTAAAAACTATCTCTTCCCTATTCTATCACTTGCTCAGTGTCCGAACGGTATCTCTTGTATTTTATATGTGCATTCTATGAGCGAGGCTTTACATATTGTTTACGATACACGATCTATAATTATATTATCATTTCAAATTATTTTCTACGTTATCGATAGTGTTCAAAGTTTTCAATATTACCTATCACGAGCGGTCACATTATTTATTTCTTTGCCTTTGTCCGCAACATGTTTTTTACTATATACCGCAGAACATCCTACCTCGAGTGCCGGACTGGTTCGGGCGGTCGCCTCGGCGACTGGCACTCGATCGCTATTAATATTATTATTACTACTCGTATTCTTACTAACCGCTGTTGAATACATGACATTATCTTTTTGTTTCTAGCTCGACCACAAAGCAAAAAGTTTATATGGCTCGTTTTTGGCTGCCTCTATATACAGCTGTCCTTATGTCTATGTATGCTTACAGTAATATCTTTATTAAATGCACTAGACGCATGCGCCGCTAAGAAATATTCACTGCACCATGGATGCATAATGCATATACATATAATATAGATGTCATTTTTTATTTCATCGAATTGTTTGTCCGTCCACGAGTACGCTTCTCACTAGTTTAATGGGTTATAAAATTTGTAAGAACCTTGGGCGAAAAATGAGGAGTAGTAATTTAGGGGTAACAGTGAATGCGAGTTTGCGCTTTATATACTTAGTTTTAGTGTGACTTAGAACGGCCATGTGACGAGACGTCACTATGGTCAGGAACACCCCAGCTTGTGCCTTCTCGACTTCTAATGTCACCATAACATACCATACCTGCATCTTTTCCATCACCATTTACTCTGCTCTTCTCTCGCTTCATTCGACCTTTTCATTTCAATTTCTGAGTGTTGAATGTATTATGAAAGTGTTAATTGTGCATATGTAAAGAGATTGGGTGTAACTCATAACATAATCACTAACTTCATTCATTAAAAATACATAACGTCCTTATAACTATATCATGAACTAAAATTATAATAACTTGGGTATAAATATTGAGTAACGATTTAGACAGTTGTGCAAATAAGCTGAGATTGGACGGGCATGCAACAGAATGGATATCTAGCATGACTCCTCTTTGATATTTCTATCTATTTTATATTCGGCACAGAAGTATGCTGCAGCTGAATGAGTGGTTTCAGCTAATTTCACAACCGCGCACATAACCAGCTAGCTCTAGAGTGCAACTTTGTAGTCTAAATGTGGAAGCGGTAACGGCTGCGACAAGTTGGACTCGATTATTCATAACAATTTCCATTTCAAATAAAATCTCATAAAGCAGCCTTTATCGCAATAAGAACTAAGAGTCCCTTAGCACATCGTGGTATTGGACTTTTAGTTAGTTGCTAGTCAAAGCGGAGGGATAATCTCTCTATTTGCACAAACCGGTCGCGTAGACAAGCTGGACAGCTCGTTCTCTCGATCACGCTCCAGCTCCATGTCCAGTCTCGAGAACATATCGCAGGAGGGCATCCAGTGTCTCGCCTTCGCCGACAGCTACACGAAGAGATCTGGTGAGATGCCACTTCTGAAATCGTTATATTCAAAGTTCCTACTTATGCTGATTAATATATATTATATTGTAAATTGAATTACAGATCCTACGACGTTGCTGCCGACTCTGTGGATCGGAACGACGCTGGGTTCGGTGCTTACGATGATGATCAGCTTGCCGGAAGCCGACTTGCGACACACGCAGCCAGTCGTCGTATCCATGAGTGGTAACTGCTCTGACTGTCGAGAATTACCTACTATTTCTTGGAACATACACATAAATATATTTGTGGTTGATGCTTAATTGGAATTTTTTTTCTTTTTATTTCGCAGGTGGTCCCATATTTAGGTTAAAGGGTTCAATATTGGCAATGTCATTTTTGGACTGTAATGGTGCTTTAATTCCCTACTCGTATGAGAGCTGGAAGGACGATAGTAAAGATGTGAGTTCCAAATATAGTAATTAAATATAATATTCAGTAATGTATATATAGCTATATGGTACTAGTTATGTTCCCGACGCCATTAAGCTTATAAAAAAAAGTGTTTACGCCAGCATAAGATGAGGCGTACGTTCAATAGCTTCTGCAGATTAGTAATCTGGGTTTCAAGTTATTTGAATTGACTACCGAGGTTTATGAAGTCTGTAAGCTCTAAACTAACAAACTATAGATATATATTTACGGGAAAATCTTTAAAATATGTCCTTTCTGTTAAAGAAATAATGTATGAAATCGGACAACGCGTTCATGCATTACAACAAAGTACACATTTTGTGTTTCATGCCCTCTCCCAAGGAAACCGTACTTAATTTTGGGATAAGAAGTATACAATGTCCTAAACTCTTACGGTCTTACTCATAAACGTTTCTTAATATTTAATCCATTGCTTAACAACTGATCAGCAAAAACCTCATCCACAAACACTATTTAGCGTTGAGAAGTCGTTAAGTAATGCGTAAATCGCTGTCGAAATTAAACCCTGCCGAGACATAGTTTAACCCTCGTTAAGCGGCAAGATGGCGGATTTCACATAAATCAGCTGTTCTATGACGACGTCTGATCTACTTACTTGCATTTGTTTGTTAGTAAGAAGAGATTTAGAATGAAATTTCCTCTTTATAAAAATTAATATATACTAAATGAGCGTTATCTGTCTGTTTAATACAGATCTTTAGGTACCTAATTTTAATTATAATAAAATTATTTAAATTAGGTTATATCTTAAGTAAATTTATTAATTTAATATTTAATAAGCTTTGTTGAATTTTGTAATTGAGGATCCGACAACTACCCATCAAAATAAAAATGATTAGAAATTAGAATATTGATCCAAGTTCAATCACTACAATATCGAGCTAGAGTTTTCTCTATAATGTTAATAGATGTCGCTTGAATATAATTTTTTACAATTTCGTTCATTCAATTTCTCTATCTAATCGATTATTTTGAGTATAATCTGTGCCAACCATCTATGTATCGTTCTTTGTTCGTTTCGTAACTAAGTAACAGCTAGTCAATGTTTATAAGTAAACAAAAGTTAATCCTTGATTTATAGCTTATGAGTGGATTAACTAAACGGTGACTAAATATTACTTAACGAGATTTTCATAAGTAAGACGGTTAATATCAACTCAAATCGTGCCAAGTTTCATTTAAATTCATCCATTAGTTTAACCGCGATTAAGCTACACACAAACTAAATAAAAAAAAAATTCTCTTCGATGTCGATCATAGAATGCCAACCAATTTGTTTTAAATATTTTCAATATACAGAATTGGTCCTGTATACCGGATACAGTTTTATTATAAATTAAGTAAAGATGTAATTTAAAACAATATCGGGCTCAATGGCTGAGGTGTAATGGCGGCGGTTTGCGCCGCGACACGCGACCGCGACAGGAGGGACAGAGATAAGAGACCGCGACAATTATATCATTGGACGTCTCGGTTCTGTTGCCTGACGTGGCGTGAACCGCCACCGTAACGTTACCGACGTTAGGGCCGGGAGCGGTGCGAGCGCACGCCCACCAAGCAGGGCTCGTCGGGCAGCAGCCACATGAGCCGAGCGAAGTATTTTTGTCCAAAACTCTTATACAGAAAGTAATTGATGGAAATATTTATATATTTTCACTATTTTCCGAAAATATCTCTTTCATTTTAAATTGCACAGAACTAGTAGGCTTAAGACGGGCCAGCCGTGATGTCTAGTTTGCATTATGCTTGTAATTTAGTCGATATATTAGACTATCGGGCTCAATTTGTCCACGGTGTAACGTGGTTGCGGATGTTAGGGCCGGGAGCGGCGCGATCGCACGCCCACCAAGCAGGGCTCGGCGGGCAGCAGCCACACGAGCCCGCCGCCGGCGCCGGGCGCGGAGGCGGCCGCCGACCGCCAGTTCGTGGTCATCGCCTCCGAGAAGCAGGCGCGCGTCGTGGCGCTGCCCAGCCAGAACTGCGTCTACCGCCAGCAGATCGTCGATACGGACTTCGTCGTTAAATCGGAGATCGTCAGCTTGAAAGGTGTGTTAATTTATAGTTTAAAATGCAAATTTATATAGAGATTAATTAATATGTACTTTCCCCAGCTGCGCGATTGGTGAAGAGTACTAAATAACAGAACTATAGTATTATTATATTTTAGAAAATCACACTCATTTTATACTCTGACTTTTAGCTCAATTTAAATAATAAGGTTTTGTAATATTCCAGCGAATTATTACTATCTTTGGTCAATTCAAATTCTTTTTTTTTTCAGACTATATGCAATTTAATTTTATTATGATTTTGTCCATCGTATTATTTTTGGATTTCAGATAGCGTCTGTCTGGTTAACTACTTATCAACGGGCCACCTGGCAGCATACAGCCTTCCCTCGCTGCGGCCACTTGTGCACGCAGATTTCTTGCCGCTGTCCGAACTCAGGTAACCTGCTATTCTAGAAATTTAAAATCTTTCATTCTCCACTAACTTTTTCTGTGAAAACCGAAACCGAACTTTGACTAATATGCTGAAGAATACTTGTTAACCATTTTGCTAATGTTCGATAGTGAAACAGTCAAGTTCAGTTTCCATTTTTCACATTGTAATTAAAATAACTTTTACCTTTTATCGAGCAAGCAATGAAAGTGAATGACTTGGTGTCGAGGCTCACGCCCTCCCACGGAGACACGACCACTCTTAGACGATTACACGCACCCGACCGAGGCACTAAATGATAAACGGCTTGTTTTTATATTTACATTCTTTAGATAAAACTAGCTTCGCAGTACCAGCATGAGAATGCTGTATTTTATATACGCTAAAAAGATTTAAAAATATCTCATTTTACAATTTTTACATTCATTGCCAGTCACTGTTCAGATCATGTTACACACCTGCTACTTTATCATTTGGGAGCCGACGAAAAGACTTCCTTTGAGTTATGATCGATGTTAGAAAAGTGCTCTTGTTTGATGCACGACGATTTCTTGAAGTACTAAATAAGCAGCCCTTTCTTCGAGAGTGAGTGAACTGAGTATACCAGTCGTGCAGCAAACAAGTGGAGATGTCATCTTTACTCGGACACGGCCAGCACCGAGCCGCTAGAGGCTGACGCCGCGCTATTTTGGATCACAAAGTAGACAAAATTTGGCAAATCTGTCGAGCACCTCCTGTGCTTTCGATATTTGGCACTCTTCATCTATTTTTCAGTTGAATTATCGATACCGATCGAACATACCGATACCGAACACAACTCAAACACATCTCCGGACAGAATGAGCCAACACAGACTCACTTTCCGTTCACGACTCGCCACTTGGTGCTGATTTGTGTAACGACACTAACCCCGCGGACACGCTCGATAACCATTAAATGTGCCCGACATCCGATCGCATTCTAGTGCTAATGACATACCTCATAGCGTGTAACCCTCATAAAGCTCGATGAAAACTACTGACCGTGCATCACTAGTGCGTGCCGCCCGAGCGCCCCGCGGCCTCCCGATGGCCGCGGGGCGCTCGAGCATGTAACTGACCGGTGTCTGTGTTCCTGGTAGCTTCCAGACACAGTCCAAACAGAGGGGTATCGTAGACCCTATGCTCTCCATATGGGGCCAGCAACTGATAGTTAACGAGGACACGGACCAGTAAGTCTTCGTTCATAGCGGGATTGCGTTAGCCATATTCCATCACCCCTGGTGTCGTCACGCGCTGCTCCGTTAGACGTGCTAGTGTTCATGTTACCCCACAGCTTCCGTTCCTCGCCCTGCGATCATTGGACATGGACATGGACGAATCTTATCTTTTAAATTTTTCAATTGGATTTCTCTTTCGATCAAAATTCTTGTCAGCAATCTAACTTGTCCCTTCAATATCATTGGCACACATCTGATACAACTAAAGATACGCAAAGAATTGTTTTAAGACATCTTACGTAATCAAAAGTAAATTTAACGATAGTATGATAGTCGTAACTTCGAGGTTGATGTTTCGAAACCTTTGGTATCTTTGGTCTAAATGATCTTACATAACGTTTGCAATTCGCTCCAGTCCGTCCGCTGCCTGTGACACAGCTTCAGTGCCCCGCTCCCGGCTCCCAACATACACTCGCCACACAACACTACACCCGTCTCACTACACGCACATGTTTTGTACCACGTACATTGTATCCCTCCTAACATCATACTTCACACAGTATTGTCTCCTTTTTTCTATTCTTACTCTTTCTTTTCTTTGCTCTACGGTTGATCTTATTTCTAATTTCTAAAGCATGCAAGCTTCTGAATGTTTTAGAACTGTTCTTCGTCTGGTATTATCATTTGATGTACATATAAGTTAACGCTTTTTAAATTAAGTAGATTTTTATATATTTTAAAGAATTTTCGACAGAATAATCAGAGGATAAAAATTAAAGGTAAGTTTAAATTTTAATTTTTCTTATCAATCGGTACATATGCTAAATTGTATTCTCTAAAAATTGTAGTATGTGAAGATGGAAGCAAAATTATTTTATAAACAAATGTAATACTTATACCTAAATTTTACCTTATTTCTTAAAGTATATATTATTCCTAAACGTTGAAAAAAATGTCAAGAAGTTAAACCTTTGGCTTATCGTGTGCAAAGTATATATGTCGAACATAACTTTGCCATTACTTAGAGTTGGCACGATGGATATAAATAATTTTTTGAATATAAAATAACTGAAAATAACTCGGGAACTGTAACGTTGCAGAATAGCGAAGACGTTCTGCTTCAGCAACCGCGGGCACGGCCTGTACCTCGCCTCGCCCACCGAAATACAGAAATTCACTATCGACGCTGAGTTTTGGTAAGTGAGAAATTGTTTTATTTCATATATAAATATATAATACATTGATAGTATAACAATGAAACGATATGCAGACACACTCAATAATTTTATCAAACCTTATATTTTCTACTACGGTTCTTACAATTGATACTGAGCAAATAGGGAATTGTGTTCCCCTAACTCTAGTTTTCCGAAAAAGTGGATAATTTATTTTTTGAGACCCAGACTCAGTAGCTTTCTATTCCCTTAGTTCTTAGTAATCTAGTCAGTTTTAATTTAAGAGTTTAAAAAATGGGTCATAAGTGAGATAATTATGTTTATATGAATATTCTGAATGGTTAATTACAGTCAGCAACTAAACGAGATGATTGGCGAATTGTTCCTGCCGCGCGACATGCCCGAGCCGCCCAAAGAGAGTTTCTTCCGAGGTTTGTTCGGCGGAGGATCCCGGCCGCTGGACAGGGAAGAATTATGTTAGTATTACAACTAGTATTACAACTATCGGTTTTTCTACATAACTTTTTCTTTTTATCAAAGTAGCAAAGGAGATACCTGATAACCTGATGTTAAGCTATTATCGCCTATCAAAATTTGCAATATTTTAATTTAGAGATATAGGAAAATAGAATGGAATTGGGAAAAAGGTAGAAAATGTTTTGGGCTCTCGCAATCTCAGGTATTTTTGTCCAAAACTGTTATTCTGAAATATTTATATATTTTCCCTTTTTTTCTGAAAATACATCTTTCATTCTAAATTGCCCAGAACTAGATTAAGACGGACCAGCGCTAATGTCTACATTATGCTTGTAATTTAGTCAAATAACTGGTTTGCCGTGCGGTGACCGGCAGAGAAGAATAGTCCCGACCTCTTTCTTGCCGAGGTGTCGTAAACGGAGACAAAGGTCATAGTATTGCGAACACATTGCACCGACCGGAATGATAATGGGCAGCAGCGTCATCATATCCTGGATAATACACTGCGCTCGCCAACACGTATGCCAAGCACGGCGAGTATTAGCAAATCCCCCAATGTGACAATTAAAAGTGAGCCCAGGCCTCTCAGTCCCCGATGGTCCTACTATTCCTGGCTACGGCAGCGGCTTGGGTAACGATAGGATAGGGAGTGCGAAGAATCTCCGGATGAGATTCCGCTGCCACCCACGACGACACCTGGCCCTGGTGACTCACAATACTTGCACTTTGTAGTCTGATGAAAGGATTGTTGAGCTGGAGGAGGAAATGAACAGGTTACATTGGGATATACTGAGTTTGTCTGAGGTCCGAAGATAGGGTGAGGATACGGTAACCTTGGAATCCGGTAACCTGTTCTACTACCGGGAGGGCATACAGAAGCGAAGTGAACAGGATTGCGTACCTTATACTCAGAATGTCTAAGAGACAGTCGTTGCAGGTCACCCTAGATGAAGAAGTAGAGACTGTGTATGAGGACTTCAGTAGGGCCATACATATGAACGAAACCTACTTCAATGTTGTTATGCGGGATTTTAGCGTGAAAGATAGGCAAAAGACGAGACGATGAGCTGAGGGTGGGGCAATTTGGATATGGACAGCGGAATCCCAGGGGTCAGAGTCTAGCCGATTTTCTGGAGAAGGATGAACTCTTTCTTCCAGAAGCCACCTCATAGGAAATAGACATGGATGAGCTCTGATGGTTCCACTAGGAATGAAATAGAATTCATTATGATCAGACGACAGATATTCAATGACGTCGCCATGATCATGATCATCATTCATGGGTGAAAACCGTAAGTGATCACCTATTGGTTAGAGACACATTGAATATCAGTGTTAAACTGGAACAGTCTCGCCTAATGAAGTCTACATTGCGACCATATAATGCACATATCCAAAACCCCGAGAGCTTTCAGCTCGAATCATCAAATCGTTTCGATTGCCTTGACGATTGCGTCTCTGTGGACGATATAAGCAACAGGTTGGTGAACACTGTCCATAGAGTCGGAAGCCAATTTTACAGACCCGGCCGTAAAAGTGGAAGCTCTGACCAAACTCAAAATGTTATGGAAGAGCAACGCTGGGTGGTTGATCCAACTTTGAGAGAGTGGTCAATCGTCGAATCCAGCTAGGATGGGCAGCGTTCGGGAAGTTAAAAAACGTATTTTTATCCGTCATACATCTGTGCCTAAACTCGAAAGTCTTTGACCTATGTGTGTTACCAGTGATGACATACGGATCTGAAACGTGACCTCAGACTATGGGCCTTTTAAACAAGCTCCAAGTCGCATAGCATGTAATGAAGAGGGCTATGCTTGGTGTTTCTCTGCGAGATCGAATCCGAAATGATGAGATCTGCGACGTGGACAGACGACTTGAGGAAAGTCGCTGGAAGCCGTTGGATGGAGCCTGCTTTGAACCGGTTGCTCTGGAGGTCGATGGGGGAAGCCTACGTTCAACAGTGGAGATCCAATGGCTGATATGATGATGATGATGATGTACTGGTTAATACGCTGCTACGCGAGATGAAATTTAAAGTAAAAGTAAGTGTCAGATTGACAGGATTCGTTTAGCCGTAAAATCGATCAGTAGACTCACGGTGGAGGCTACTGGCCAAAAAAAATAGAATATAAAGAATAAATTTGTCTACTCCACTAACGCTCATAGCGTAGTACGAACTAGGGTCCAAAATCGTTTTTTTTTTTTTTTGTAATTAACGTAACTGTGGGACTATTACGTAACTTGCACGATCGCAACAAATCGCCGTGGTATCGAATTTCAATACTAGCTGAGCCTCGATTACTATTGAAATTCGACACCACAGCGGTTTCTCGCCATCGCGCAAGTTACGTAGTGGTCCGGTTGGCGGTGCCCACAGTCGGCGAGAGCAGCGGCAAGCCGTCCCGCAGCGTGGCGAAGCACATCCCCGGCGTGGAGGCGACGGGCGCGCGGGCCGCCGCCGCCGCCGGCGAGGTGTCGCGCGCGCACCAGATGGTGGTGGAGCGCGGCGACAAGCTGTCGCAGCTGGAGGACCGCGCCGAGCGCATGTCCTCGCAGGCCTCCGAGTTCTCCTCCTCCGCGCACCACCTCATGCTGAAGTACAAGGACAAGAAGTGGTACCAGCTGTGAGGCCGTGTGATACCGTGTACATAGTGGACGCTCTGGGTTCTCGCTCTCTTCGCGCGGTGCGCCTCGCCACCGTAGCGGTCTCTCCGCGCCGCCCGCTCCCGCCCCGCGTCCCCCGCGCCCGCCCGCCCTCGCCCGGGGGCGGCCCGGGTTCTCTGTTGTCCGGACGCGAAGCGGGAAGAATTTCGTACATTGACTTTTTATTACCTGTCTCTGTCACTCCCGCGTAAATATAATGAATCTTGCTCGCACAGATGCAAATGCCGCTGTCCAAAGGAATTGTAAACCTTTTACCTTCGTTTGCATTGTTCGTTCCTATACTCATTGTTTATTTCATTTTTAAAATGGTCAGTTACACTCAGAGCCTAAGTCTATACTAAAATCAAAATAAATCATTTATTTAATAAGTTAATTTTTTTCTCCCTCAAATATTTCATATAAACCACACTTAAAACAAAAATGTTTCTCACCACTGTCATTGTACGAAATTCTTCCTGCTCTTCGACCGGACTATAACCGGATGTCGAGAGTTGTCCGCCGCGTTCGAGTTACCGTCGAGATATAGTGTTACGTTATCATAGTGTTGCGTCGATATGAGATTATTTAACGTTGCTACCTTGAAGATAAGTAGATGTAATTTTTTATAGATTCGAGCGAGCGTAACGGATGAAATTTCTATAGTTATTGTGAATCGTGTTGACCTGTGTAAAGTAATATTTATAAATAAATGAGTAATTATAAAAGTAAACGATTGAAGATTTAAGCATTGGATGACAATAATTTTGTTACACTTTTCTGGATTTTGATTTCGCGCCGAAAGGCGTTCTCATTTTTCTTTCACACTTCACGATGTCTTCTGTTGATTACCTCCTATAAAAAAATATTTATACTTGTTATATTCTGTTAATCTATATATCCTGTTATTATTCTGTCATTTCATTCTTTCGAAATATTCTAAATTATTAAATCGTAAATATATTTTTTTAGGTACGAAAAGGGCATTAAAAATATTTTATTAATGAAATTTAATGAATAGGACGAGGTGCGCCTCTCGACA
Organism: Euphydryas editha; assembly: GCA_036937285.1. NCBI lineage: Eukaryota > Metazoa > Arthropoda > Insecta > Lepidoptera > Nymphalidae > Euphydryas > Euphydryas editha. Next base: position 20,364,789 of record JAUPFZ010000014.1, read on the forward strand.
ATGATAGCAATACAACGCGCGGGCTGCGGCCCGAGTAGACCGGACCAATAGGTGTCGTGTCGGTGTCGTTAGCTAACTGTAACTGTGTAAACCATAGAGCATATACTTACTGGAGGCAGCTTCCCGTAGACCGGAAGTGTAGATGAAGTTGTAGAGAGAGACAGATATATCGGACTACATGCTTGCATGTATCTCACTCTACAACCTCGTCTACACTTTCGGCTTACGGGAAGTTGCCTCCATTAGTATATGCTCCAAGGTGTAAACTAACTAAAGCGATAACTAATATAAAATGTAAAAATAATGAAATAAGTAACGCATTACGTATCGCAAATAATAGATAAGTCGGAGCGGCGGCGCGTTGCGTCTCGTCGCTATCGAACTCGTACGTAGTGTGTCCGTGATGCGACACGGTACGACATGTTGTGACACGTTGCGACACGGTACGACACGTTGCGACACGGTGCGATACGACGCGACGCGACGCGCTCGCCGCTTCAGTAGCAGTAGCGTAGGTATCGGTGTATCGCGTGGCAATAATCTGGACGCCGCTCGCCCGCTTGTGATCGCTCAAATCCGACACGTTCCCTGGCATTGAACATCTAACCTTTCGCTAGTTTCCTTTAGCTCGTAGTAACTTTTATACGTCCCCGAGAAAAAGTGATCAGGCCTGATCATGCATGAAAAATGACCGGGCCTGAACAGGCCTGCTTATACATAAACAGGCCTGATCCCGGCCATTTTTCATGCATGATCGATCTAATCATTTTTTCTCGGGTCGTGATCTCTCGTGTAGATTTCTGATGCCAAAGGTGACCGTTTTGAGACTCCGTTTTGTATATAATATATCGTTACGCTATATCTTACATTTCGTTATAGGTACTTTATAGTTTATTTAGATATTTGCGGATATGACGATCTAGCGTTACTATTGAAGGAATATATTAAACTAGTAAACCGTGAAACTGATGCGGTTCCGATATTATATCGCTACCGATAATATTTTAACCAGATTATTTTGGTATATAGGACCTGTATACAACCGATGACAGAATTGATTCGAGAAATTTAATATTTTCTTATCTATATTTAGTGGATTTAGCTGATGCGGAAGTTATCGTGTTACAAGCTACACTTATTTTATTACGAGTACGGGGTTCCGAGGAAATGCGTGAATGGGAGGCTGGTACATCTCATATGTAGATCTTCGACTTTCTTTGCATCTCTATATTTTTAGGTATACAAAACTTATATAGATTTTCAAATTGTTTAAATAAAAATAAAATCAAAAATGTATCGTTGATATAATTATTTGTAGTGATACTTTTTACATTGCACATAAATATAATAGTGAAAATCCTGGAAAAGAAACTATACTTTTTTAATTTCTCGTTACGTTGCTATCTATTATAAATAAAAAAATACAAATAACTAAAGTTAGAAATATAAATAGGTATAAATTTATGGTGCTTTACCTTACTACACACAAGATAACACATTTATTTATTCTGATATAGTATTAAATATATATATTAATTTTATTCGGTAGTTTAGTTGATCCGTGACACGCTTAGACAATTGCAACCAGTGCGATGAACCCAACATGTGCCTCGTTTCGTGCAATATATTACATGTTATGTGTCGTACGCGTTAAGTTTAACAATTCTATTGATCGTTACTAGGCTACCGGACCGGACCGGATAAGTTATTTGCGCTTTCTATATACTTTTAACTAAACGTTCCCATAGAGATGCTATTCATTCGAGAATTATGGGACTAAATTAATATAAGGTTTGTAAATAAATAATTAACAAAACTTGTGGCAAATTATTACTTGTTAATCTTTAATAATCGTAGTTAGTTTCCATATTATTTTGTATTGATTAGACGACTGTCTCTTTTGTAAACGTTCGGAAACGAGGGAGTTATAAAGTATAACTATAAATATTGTATATAAAGGATGCTGTTGAATTATATTATTTAGTTTGGTAGATGATTATAGTCATTATATATAAATAAAACATATAAATAAAATTATATCGAAATTAATGTGGTTTTTTATTGCAAACTGCCTTATATTACAACCCATATTTATACCCAAAAATTAAAAATATGTAGTCTGTCTTCGAGCACTATGCCGCCTTTTTATTTTTGCATATGATATTTTCAATTACCTTATTTAAATTTAATCTGTATTATGTAAACCTAACTAACCATTTTAAGGTAAAATAAGAACCTCAAACTACGTTATATAAAAATAATTTTTTTTTCCCAAAATATTTATATTTTATATATATCTTGTAGTCGATAAAAAAACAAAAATTTTGAACTACAACAAAAGCCATTAATTTTCGTTTTAAGCCGTTGCTCATTAAACAGTAAATTTTCCACACAACTATGAAAAACCATTTTTTATTCATTTCTTCTTCCGCTCCCACAGTAGGTTTTTTTTTGTATCTTGCTACTCAATTCATATGCAGGTGCTAGAGAAACAGCTGCTATGCAAGCTGCTGTTGGTAAGCCGATATGTTAGCTGTACGTGGACGTGTGGTGGACAATGAAATTGACAAACAAATAAGCCTTCGATAATGGATGGATTGCCGGCTTGCCGGCTGTCACAGTACGTCGTGACTGGAACTATGTTGACGGAATAATAAGGCAATTTTTTTTAACATCGCAACGCAATACAGTATTGTTCCTTGGTAGATAAATTTCTGACGATATTGTAAATTTACACAAATCTAACAAATTCATTTAATTAATTTATTACTATCAGTTTAGTAAATAGTGTTTGGTTCTGATTTCGTGCCAAAGAAATGGACATACATACACTCGAAAAACATAACCCTCCTTCTGTCGCAGTCGGGTAATAAATAAGCTGCCATCCTGGGTCTGAAGAACAGAACTTTCGAAACTTCGGCTCCCAGGAGTTTTTTAGAATCGGTTTAGTTGTAGGATAACTTTTTTAAACTTTTTATTTAAAATGACTATTTATTCTTGTTGATAACAAATGTGTGATATTAGGTTCGATTTGCTATAGGGACAGATATTTGTATTTGGACAAATATTTGTTTCCGGTCTGAGTGTGCCCTTGTGGGTCTACCCACCGTGCCTCGGAGAGCACGTAAAGCCGTCGGTCCCGGACTGTTATCATAGACACCTGATAACGATCGTTACTCATGGTAGGGAAATTATCCACCACCCCGCAGTGGAGCAGTATGATGGATGAAGCTCTAACCTACTTACCCTTTTTTTTGTTGTCGCAGGGGAATCCATTTACGGATGATATTCAGGATGCCCGGGTGGCAGTCCTAGACCTATGTCGGACTCGGCCTCTCTCTCCGAGGACTGACGTCAGACGTTGACGCAGCGCCGCCCATCTCGGGCACACCTCGAAGGTGTGCTGGGCAGAGTCCACCGCCGCGCCACAATCGTGACATTCAGTCGTCGGCTCTCTCTGGGCCGTCCGACACATGTAGTCACCAAAGCAACGGTACCCGGGGAGAACCTGCGTCAGACGGAAGGTGAGGGGCTTGCGTTTTCGACGTATCCACCGCTCAAGGACCGGGCGAATGGCAGCCGTTACGCGTGTGCCATACAGCTGCCCCGCCAGGTCCTCCCCCATCTCCGCATTAGCGCTTCCTGCCCTATCCGACGCACCCGTAGGATCCCGTCCAACGTGGGGTTCTCACCAAGAGCCCTCCTACCTGAGACATATGAGTAGGTCTCGGCAAGAACCTCCGCCACGAGCTCCCACGGCGGGTCGCCGGCTAGAGCAGTAGCTGCAGCTCACGATACCGTACGGTACCCCCGAATCACCCTCACCGCGATTGTTCGCTGTGCAGCGCGCAGCGCCGCCTTATTTTTCGCGGTGAGGCGATCCAACCAAACCGGGGCACCGTACGTCGCCATACTCCGGCAGACTCCGGAGTACAGCTGCCAGCAGGCGGCGCTGGGTCCTCCGAGGTTCGGGAGAAATCTGCCCAGTGCACCCCACCATCGCGAAATGTGGACCACCTCCACACACAAAAAAGAAAGGTCCACCCTCCGTCGAGTATGAGCCCGAGATATTTCATTTGGGGGCTCATCCTGACTCTCCCCTCTCCAATCTGAAGGGTAGCCCCCGGTGGAGGTCCGTTACGGCCGGTCCTGCGGAAGAGCAGGGCTTCGGTCTTGTCAATCCTGAACCTACTTACCCTATTCTATATGAGAAGAGTGCTTCCCTCAACAGCGGATTGTTTCGAGGCTGATACAGTACAGATAGTAGGTATCCTAATAGAAATCAAAAAAATTATTTTATGATTTAATCATTTTTCATTCTACCATGATTCTACCTCATTTGTCAATTTGTCAACGTGCGTTCAACTGAAATCTAATAAATTGGTAAGGACACAGATAATAAAACTACAATAATTGAGCAACTTTTTTTAATAAAACTTTTTTAAACTATTATATAATAAATACAATAGAATACATTACGAGCATTTATTATGTCTCGGGCGGTCGGGCTTCGGGCGGGGAAGGAGTGGGGGGGGGGCTTGTATTGAGGAATGATGGGAAGCAAGGGATGGGTTACAATGGTTACACCGATAGCCCGGCGCCCGGAAGGCACAGTTCTCGTTAGCAAACGGATACACCCGTCGTACACAGTTCCTATCCTGCTTATACACACATCACATACTAAGGAGCGTCACACTGAACGCGGAACAGTGCGATTTGGAATCAACGTTATGAATTTACTTAGTAAATTGCAGCGCATAGTTCAATGTGCTTTGTCTCATAGATCTATACGAAAATGAAAAAAAAAACTGCGGTCGTCATAACCACATTGTACCACGTTTCATGTGCACTACACTTATTTGTGCCCGCCAAAGAATTGATCCCTAATAACAAACTGAATCACTCATAGTATTACATCGACTCGTATGTAATATGTAAGGAATTACGAATTTTATTCATTTTTTTTTTTTATTGTTTAATCCTAAATCAGCAAATAATTTCGATACATAATATAGTCGCATTAAAAACAAATTTTTATATTCTAAAAGCCAAAATAATTGTTAGCAAACGAAGATCCGATGTTTTAAAAGTTTTAGAAGTTTTTTAACATTGCTAGACCCCTGCTGTTAGGTGTAGGTATTTTTCGGTATTTATTTATTTAAGGTCTAGTATTGATATACAGAATGACTGGTAAATTACTATCAATATTTAAGGAGAATACTCGGTACATGATTCTCATTCGAATTATGTAAAAAAAAAAAAAATAGGTACTTAATTTTTGACCAAATTATCATAAATTTCAATTCAAATAAATGAAGCGTTGACACTTTTACAGTCATGCCGGCGGCACGTGCACAGGTGTTGTACTGTGCCGCTTGTTCACATCTAAAAATTGCCAAAGTTCACATCATTTACCTAGTCAACAAATTTGTTGCTTAAACGAGTAAAATATCTTAGTATTTTTGCCTGTCCTAAGCCAGGTTTAAAGTATTAAGGGGGACTGGATCATGCTTGTTTATCCTGCTACCCTGTTAACACGTGGCAGCGTTTGGACGAAGGTAAACTACCTGTTTTGTTTCGAAAGTGCAGCTAGCTGCTAGGGTATCCAGACGACGCGTAAATAATAAGATAATTTTTGAGTAACTTTACTTAAAAGTTTATTAATATTTACCTAATTTTTTTTTCATATTTCTAATGAGAATCATGTAGCGAGTATTCTCCTTAAATATTGATAGTAATTTACCAGTCAAAAGTAAATATACAGGATATTTAGCGAGTTTCTCAACATGTTTACGATACTTAAACAAACACGCCAAGGAGTTTCTTTCAAGCCGTTATGATATAGTGATAGTCGTAGTCCTTAATTTTTAGACTTTAATATATAATTCTGTAAGCAACACAAATAAGCGGTAGTGCATTACAATTTCATGGTCTAAACCCGTGTGTACAAGGCTCTTACAAACTTCATGTTCGACTTATTTAACGAAAAGACGTATTAAATAGTTACGGAATGGAAAATTTTAAAAGTTTAAAAATATCTAAGCGCCAGCAGACGCGGCGGACGGCGCTGTTGGATAGGGCGAGGTGAAGCCTACAGTATATCACAAAAACTCGTACATCGTAACAAAATCGCTGCGACACTCTCAAAGCGAAACCGGACCAAATACAGACGATCGCGCGGAAGTCGCTCGATTGATAAAAAACGCGTATTAGCTATGAAAATTACTATTATATATTCAAAATTTGTAAAAGTTATGCCGCATCGAAACATCGCGACATCGAGATTCGAGTACCAAGATGTTGAGACATTGCGACTCCGTCCCGTCTTTTAGCTCGCATGTCGCAATGCGACTTAGAATTCGATATATAATTGGCAGTGGTCTCGAACCTACCAATTTTTCGGTATTTCAACCGATATGGGCTTTGTCCTACCGAAGTTTTTTTTACCGACTTTGGGTACAAATATACCGATTTTAGAGGGCTGTTTTACCGATTTCTGCTAAAATAATTGATACCACGGTTCAGACACGAGCCGTATTTATCGAGCGAGACTCGAGTTGCGCCAGATCACCAACCGCCCATCCCTACTCTTACGACGAGGTATATATAAAACATGACAACAAGATCCGAAGACAACTAATGCACAATATACTTAACTTTTCGCAGCGCCTATTGCCAACAACTACAATACTATTCGGGCCGCTGCGCACGAGGCTTCTTTTACCGGAACTTTGGGTCACTAAGCTTGTCGACACGCTTAGATCGCTCAAACGTAAAATATCAAATTTATTCCTATACACAGTTACAAAGGCAAATTCCACTTGGTATTACACGTTTAATACTAGATATAAAGAAATTTTCTATATCTTATACCATAAAGCGAGTTTAATTTTTTTTTTAATCTAATATCATTTTATGACTGCGTCGTGCGCGACTGGAAAATAAACGAGACAAAGTACAACATAATCTTATATTTAGCACCGTTAGAGATGTATTTGACTCGTGATGAACTCGCGTCGGGAAGGTAGGGCCTGCAGACTTTGTTCAGTACACAGTGTAGTTCAATGCGTGTTGCAATATATACGCATGCATGAGTGCAGAGGCGAGTGTATTTTTATGTCAAATAACTTTAACAATTAAAATTATCAACATTTATTTTCTACCTAAAAGCGCTGTAAATGTTCCGATACAAAATGTCGTATAAACTTTTGCGGCACTGAGGAAAATATTCAATTTATTCAACTTCGACATACTGCGCACGCGCATTCCGCAGGCGGCGCAGGCGGCTCAGAGACATCGGCCAGTAGACCACGCACGCACTATTCGTGACATTCACTAGAACCACATTTATATAGGTAAGACTAATGCGTCCGCAACTCGTAAGGGGTCACCATTAATTACGTGAGGCGTTTAGGGTGTGGGGGAGGGGGTCGAGCAAAATCTCACGAAATCTCATCGGGGGGGGGGGGGGGTCCATTGGGGTCGAAAAATCGCCAAAATTGTCTTACGTAATTAATGGATGCCCTCTAAGATGAACGGGTAATTGCACACACTCGCACTTCGCGCGAGACTACGGGTACAACTTAAAAATTTAACGATATGAACGTACAATATGTTTTGACACTCGACATGTAACTATGAACGACTGAACACTCTTGACCCTTGAATACTTAACATCGAGGAAGCGATATCATTATATAAATGACTCATTTCATTTTTTACAGGTATAAATATAAAAATGAGTAAATACTTATTAAAATATTTGCACAAATTACATAAAAAAATGTACAATAAATAAAAGGAAAAAAAAAAGGAAATTAAATACATTTTACCGATGTCTAAATATTCAAATTATAAATTCAATACTATGATATTTATTCTACTTAACAAATTATAAGTTTGACTATTTCGATTTTAAAACGTTGACGACTGAATTACGAACCTAGAAATAGGGATTCGAAAGTTTCTTTCATCGCAATTATTATTAAACTACGACAAAATCATTAAAATGCACGATCGATAACATTTTAATACGTATCAAAAGTATATTAAAATTATTAAATGTTTAATTTTATTATATAATAAACATTGTATAGACATTTATTTGACTCTGTCTTCGAGATAATATTATAATAATAAGCCAATCAGCACCGCTACACTACGTAAATTGAAATTCATTGGAACCGCAATCATACGGCCGTTTTAGATAGCTCGTCGACGTAATCGTTTGCACCACACAAACGAACCGAGATGCGTATTAAAAATAATTAAAAAAAAAATTAAAAGAAAAATAAACCAATTCGACGAACGATCGAATTCATTTCCAACGTGTAACAATGGACGCGCGTTAATCGCACGATATGTCGGAAACGCGATTCGTGTGACACCGGAGCGCGTCGATATGTTCACTGATATCATTATTCGATATGGTCGAAATGAATCCTGCGGAGGGATTGTTGAAAAGTTTCACCATCGTAAAAAAAAAATCTATTCCAGGGATGTCAAAGATACGGCTCGCGATCGCAATGTGTGTGTAAATCCCTCTTTTATATAACTTTGATATGATTAATATGAATGTTATAATAATTCAGTACATTTTTTTAATTTGAATCTGGCCCGCTTACATATTAAAATTTAATGTGGCCTTCAGCAAAATTGAGTTTGACACCCCTGATCTATTCATTCATTTGAAATAATAGCATTGATTTCATAATTTATCGTATTGGATGTGTGACCAACACAAAAAACAATTTATTCTAAAGTTTAGCTATTATAATAATTCTCTGGCTACAGTACTTAATAAATTGATGGAATATAAATTTTTACCGATACCAGTTTGACGAGCAGCAACCGTAGATAGAAAATAACGTCTCAACTTATAATTATATAATAATACGTCTGGACTACTTATATACATAACCGATACAATTAACATACAACGCTTTCGAGTAACATCGAATAAAATTTAATTTACTTAAAACTACAAATGACCGCCACTTTAACACAAGATGGCGATGAAAATGGCGCCAAATTGTCATTTTTTATTTCAGTCGAGGATTAAAGGGATTTGAAAGCAAAAAATATAGTAAATCAGTCCTTTGATGGTCATTTAAAATATTCTATCTACCTGCGGTTTTTATAATAATAGAAATAAAGATGGATACAATTATATGGAGAATAATATTATTCAACAGGTAAATAGATTAAATAAAACGACCGTGAAATGAACACAGATAATAAAATCGACGTTGAAAAATAAAAAAATTCTTCGATAGCAATAAAATTAATTTCTCGTGTCTCCTCAATCCTCCAACAAATAAATTTACAGCACACATAGCTCCGACTTGGTTATTGGATCTCTCTAAATACATTACAATTGCACGATAATGTGACAAATCACATCACACATGAAACGCAGCGAGATGTCTAAATTTATAACAAACTAAAAAAAAAAAGTGGACTGAAACTGGGAAAATATCTACATGTCCAAAGTGGGACAACAAATTAAGGGGAAACAAATTTAAGAAACTTTTTTTTAAGTTCACAAAATCGATTAGAAAACATATGTTTCATAAATTACAATAATTCGTATCGGAATCATATAGACTAATATTTATCTGCAAAAAAAAACCAATTAAATAAAGTTTTGATTCTGAACATTAGAATAGAACTGTCTCTATTTATTTCCCTATGTACGTATGTTGATTTTATTAGTAACTAATGAAACAATTATGTTTTTAATGTCTCTCATTAGGAGGCATCATTTAATTACGTGAGGCGTTTGGGGAGGAGGGGGGGGGTGTTTGATAGAAACCTCACTCAATCTCACGTGGGGTGGAGAGGTGGTCTCGGCAAATATCACGTAATTTTTTTTTTCGTCATTAAAAATTTAAACTAAACTAAATTTAAACAGATTTATATTACAAATACGCATTTTAAAAAATCCTACGTAAGATTAGGGGAGAGGAAGGGGGTCGAACAAAATCTCACGACTTAAAAAAGGGGGAGGGGGTGTTCAAAAATCACATAATTGTCTCGCATTATTAATGGATGCCCCTTATAAAGAATTAGTGTTTGTTTTTTCTCGCTTAAATACATTTTAATGTTTACAGTTTTGCGTCATTTGTTAAATAAAAATCACCGTATCATATCGGTAATGTGCACTCGCGTCGGTCATTAGTGTTACATTATACTTTCATCGAATATTTTGTACACGTCGATACGTAAAATATTACATAGGAACAAATTAATGGATGACAAATACCTTTACAATTTGAAAACGTTCACTAGCAAGCTCGATAAGCTCAAGTCGAATTTGATAACAACTGTGAAACGCTACAGAATGTCGAATAACTTACGCTCCTTACATCTAGACAAATCTATCGGTAAAAAAATGTAAGATGATATCATCACAGATCAAACACTGGTTACAGTTACATACTCAGAAAGACATAGTTAATTGAACGCTAACGATACCCGCGGACGTGACGTCAAGCCTTCTCTTTTCTCTTCTCTTCTCGTCTTACCTTCGACGCCGCTGCTCCATCAATTAGTAAAATAAACGTCGTCATGCAACAACGAACCATCGACCGATCGTACGGTACGGTCTAAATTTTTTATTTTCTTTATTTCGCTTCGATGGTTCGCTACTGCATAATACCTCGTCGCGTGTCGCGCTCGCGAGCGGGCCGAGAGGCTCGGACTCGATCAGCTGTCCGCGTTCGAAGCGGTCTCAGTCGCGCTCGCGTCGGCGTCGGCGCCGGACGTGTTGCTAGCGGTGTCGTTACCGCTGTCGGCCTGCGAGTCACTGGCGATAGTGTCCTGCTTATCGCTTGTGTGATTAGTGCCTGGCGTGTTACTTGTATTACATGCATCTTGAGTGTCGACGACGGTGACAACGTCCTGTGTTTTGCTAGCACTATCAGCGACCTGTGTTTCACTAGCTATACTAGCGGTCTGCGTAGCGCTAGCGGTACCAGCGGTCTGCGTGTCGCTAGAGGTGCCAGAGGGCTGCGTGTCGTTAGTGATGCCGGTGGCCTGCGTGTCGTTACAGCTGCCGACAGCCTGCGTATCGTTAGATGTGTCAGCGGACTGAGTATTGCCAGAGATGCCGGTGGCCTGCGTGTCGCTAGAGGTGCCAGTAGCCTGCGTGTCGCGCGTATCACCCATCAAGCGCTCGTCGGACGGCAAGTTACGGAAGGCAGTGAGCATCTTCTGCGCGAGCAAAATCGTCAGCGCATTCTTATCATCGTCCTCGAAACTGAGCTCGCACTGCTGCAAGCTGCGCTGCAGAGACGCCATGTTCGACGATTCGCCACCTGCTACGATGTTATAAGAAAAACTTAATGAACCAATACTCAAACACTGCATTTTATTTATTTACAAAGAGACAAGAAATATGTATTATGTATGTATGTACATATTACAGGCTTCTTTATACCGTCTTTAAAGGGGGCGGTTTAGTGTTTTAGATCACATTCCACATGAAAACTAAATTCCTAGCTTTTTTTAATTTTTACTTAGTCTTAAATATATGACTTGCTCTGCTTGAGTCTACTGCATAAAGCCGTCCAAAGGCGGCGTGAGCCATGAACACATTATTTACGAGGAAAATAATTAGTTCTAATACGCAGTTCTTTAATTACATTCGGCAATCGCTATTAATGTGTATAATTATACACGTGCAATATTTTTATTTATATATACAATTATTTATCGATTTTATTTGGCCGTAGTTATATTGTTTGAAAGACGGTGCATAGAAGCCCATTTCCTATATACGTATGTAAAAAGTTGGCTCTCAGATAAAGCTGTGTAGCTTTAAGCTCGTTTTTTGAACGATATATTTTATATGATATGATATTTTAAAAATGAGGACGAATTTTTTAAATATAAATGAATATATTTCAGCCATAGCAAAATTCATATCGTTAAATGTCGAATAAACTTCAACGCATTGAAACCTGGATCTGTTAGTTAAATATATAGTGAGTGAGTGATTGAGTGAGTGAGTGTTAAGTGAGTGAGTGATTGATTGTGTGAGTGAGTGAGTGATTGATTGTGTGAGTGAGTGAGTGATTGAGTAAGTGAGTGATTGAGTGAGTGATTGAGTGAGTGAGTGAACGCGTGTGTGCGTACGTGCATGCTTGCATATGTGTAAGCATGTGCGCGTGTACGGCAGTGGCTTACCGCTCGAGGGCCAGAAGGGGTCGGAACGCTGGAAGAGGTCGCTCTGCCCGAAGGTGTCGCTCTGCCCGAAGGTGTCGCTCTGCCCGAAGGTGTCGCTCTGCCCGAAGGTGTCGCTCTGCCCGAAGGTGTCGCTCTGCCCGAAGGTGTCGCTCTGTCCGAAGGTGTCGCTCTGCCCGAAGGCGTCGAACTGCGCCCAGTCCCCGTCGGCTCCCACCGCGCTCTCAGCGACACCGCCCTCCCACGCTATCAAGTAAATACACAACCATGTTAATATCGACTTTATGTGTCCAAATCGCACAATTTTATAATCCTGAAACTCAAAAGTCTAAGAGTAAAATTTAAATTCAGTTAATTCAGATGGAATTTGCAGGAGTTGAACATTAGATCGAAATGAGAAACCAAGAGGAAAGAAACATTTAAAATGCTATAATAATGACTGCCATAATAATAAATGAATAAATGACTATGTAGGGTTGAATCGGATATTATAAATGAGACAAAAAATGTGAATATCCTAATGAAACGGAATAGGAAGCCACTTGACTGAATGAATGACGTGTTAGCTCTAACCTTAGAAATATGATCGAACTTCCAAAGTCCGAAGATTAAACGAAAGCACAAATTTTGCAGCCTCTCCAGTTTATTGTCTTATTCTTCAGTAGGATTAAGGTTACAGAGATCAGCATAATCAAGAGGAAGTAAAAGCGATTGAACAAGAAGAGTTTTAGTTGTAATAGGAAGAGATATTGGAAATTTTAAAGAAATTAAAATTAAATGAAAAATGTACTATTTTAGAGATTTCATAAACATGCTTAGACCACGACAAATCACTGCTAAAATTTAGATCCAGGTTTAAGCTGTAATTGATTGGCACACTATTATCCACCACAGTAGGAATATCGCTCAAGGACAGGCATCACAACATTTTTTTTTTTTTGTGACGCAGGGGAATCCATTTACTGATGATATCCAGGACGCCCGGGTCGGCAGTCCTAGACCTATGTCGGACTCGACACTTTGGGAGTGCAATACCATACTAAACCCCTGCGGGAGTTTTCAGCCGCTTTAATTGGAGGGTCCCGGATCTGCAGGCAACAGGATCCCACAGGCATCACAACATGTAACAACAGCAGCCAATAATAAATTGTTAGTATTAACTACAAAATCAGCCCAAAAACACCCAGCCCAAGAACATATTATACGGTTAAGGTTTAAACTCACTCTAGCGATAGCTTCCACGACATCCAGGAAAGAAAAGTGGTTATACAACTGTAGATTATCATCATAAAAGTGAAATTTGGAAAAGATTACCATAGACATAGAGAATAACAAAAAATAAAGGAGATAGAACGCCACCTTGAGGAACATCCGACTTGAGAGTGCTCATAGCAAGCAGTGTATTAATTTGTTAATTTGGAAATCTTGAGTGATTTTCACCCATATAAAAACACCTCGAAGATAAGAATCAAACCAGTCACATGCAGCGGAAGAAATAAAACTCCAATAAATTGAATACATGACTAAATTCCAGTAACACGACAATCGTCGATTTCGTTTTTCCATGAGAAATTTTCTGAAAATTTTAGCGCGCCGTAGCAATGCTATGTCCAATTAATTATTAATCTGGAGTGCCATAGATTCAGAAAATAATTAGATGCCAAGTACCGTGTTAGTTGTTCATGCATATGTTTCAGAACTTTGGAAAGGAAAGGGAGTATGGAAATAGAATGACAAAGAAGCAGACTTTTTCCCAACATTGACGGATAGACATAATTAGACATGGAAAATTGAAATGTGTTACCAAGAAAGTTTTACGAAAAACAAATTACATTAAAAAAAATTAGATTCGATTCCTATTTAGATCATCAACAAAGATGTTTTTTCTCCCATATAAAGCTAAACTTAATTAATTTATTTAATAAATTAATATTTTATAAAAATGTATCAAGTACGAAGTCCACTAAAAACGTAATTAATGGATGCGTCCTAACCCATTGCACGGCGAAAACAGAATACTGTGGTAATATAATTCTTGATAATCAGCAGTTTTTGACTTTATGAGGTTCAATTAAAAAAAAATAGGATAAGTTGAAAAGTGAGTGATGCAAATCATTCAATTTCAAGCAATTTTAAAGCATCAGATCTATAGAACTGTGACCAAGTCTTGCATATTCCAGTACTAAAAGATTTTTGGAATTTCCAGACTTGCTGACAGTCAGAATTTTCAAGTACCGTAGGTGTAATGACGCTTCGCTTCAAGACACATTTTATCGCATCGTTTGTGTTAGTGACCTATACCGAGTCAAGTTAGAATCAGCCGTACGGGCCGGACGGCCCGGTCTGGTCCGGGCCGGTCGGTCCGGCCGGTCGGTAATACTCACGCCAGGAGGAGGAGCGCGGCGCAGACTCGTCGTCCGGCGTGTCGTCCCACATGCTGCACGGACAGGACAGACACGGTTTAATTTTGACCCGCGAGGGGCGCGGGGGACATAAACTTCTTACAAAACTACAGGTACAAAATTAAATATATTCGGGTCTTTTGCCGTGGTGTTACATCTAATACGTTTACATATATATTTCAATTATTAAAAATGATTACAATTTTATATTTACAATATTAACATTTTAAAACAAAATATAAGGATAGTCACCGCTCGTTTTCAGTGGAATTCACCAACCGAGCCGGTATATATAACATAATAAGATAAACAGGAATTTTATCGTGCCATGATGATTCAAAACTAATACAAATATGTAAAATAAGTTATGATGAAATTATACGAAAATCTCATTTAGATAACGTCATACTTACTTCTCATCGAAAGTCGTCTGGCTCCTCTCTCTTATCATCTGTTCCCTCGATTCAATCTGTGAAAATGAAATGTTAGTAAATCATATTATCAGTGTAATTTGCTGTAAATTGTAAGTTTGTTTGTTGTTATTGTTTTAAACACATCTACGTCGATACGAATCGCCGCTCGGATGACACTCGGGCGACATTCATGCGACCATCGCGCGACACTCGGGCAACACTCGTGCGACACTCGTCCGCCCGTGTCCGACATTCTGGCGACCCTCGAGCGACACTCGGGAGACCCTTGAGTGACCCTCTGGCGACACTCGTGCGACACTCGGTCGACACTCGCCTGACCGTCATCCGACATTCTGGCGACCCTCGGGAGACCCTTGAGTGACCCTCTGGCGACACTCGTGCGACACTCGGTCGACACTCGCCTGACCGTCATCCGACATTCTGGCGAACCTCGAGCGACACTCGTGCAGTAGTCGGGCGAAACTCACCGAGAGGTGCCCGTTCGCCTCCTCTTCCACCGCGACCTCGGGGTCGGCGGCCGCGTCCGCCTTAGCCAGGAACTGCGGACGAGAGCGAAGGTTACACGTAAATATTGAAATTCGACACCACACCGATTTCTCGCGATCGGCGAACCTTGATACATCAACGTGCCATTTTTTCTAAAAAAAGATATTTACTGAGATCATAGGCGTGTCATCAAATAATTTTGACTTTATAATTTATATAAGGAAAATAATAAATTGTGTCAATCAACTCAAAAGTCTTTATCCTGTGTCGGAAGTGCACACGAAAAGAAAAGGTCGTTGCTTCTACGTATCAACATTATTCGATAAAATTATCGGATGAAATTATGTCCCAATTGCATCCCCTCTTTTTTTTTCTTAGTGCATTATGAATTTCGTGATCGATGACGTGCCCAAAATATTGTGTCGCGTGCCATTGGTTCGCCATCCCTGTAATAGTCCCACCGGAACTTATTTTTATACGATGTGAACGTCGGGTCGTTTATAATTTCATCCAACAAATTCATTGCCAGCATTCAAATGGTCATCTTACAACGTCACAGCGACTGGCTGTAGCGCTGGTCGCGGGTTCGATCCCTGCATATAACAAATAGACCACAGGGGACAAACAAGTAATGTCAGTAAAAATACAAAAATGAGTGCCATCTTGTGGCATTCGTGTGTACCTAATCCTTGTAAAAATTTAGGTAGCAACATCTGCCGATATCATAATCTATAGACAATTATTTGGTTGTTTGGAATTGGCAAGAATCGTGAACGTCCGCGCGGAAAAATGCAAAAACCGGGAATGTCAATTTGACACCCCAGCCTTTGGCTCCATTGTTTGTGTTGTACAAAAAAGTGCAAGTACAATGAATGTCAATCACATTCATTTTACTTGCACTTTCTAGTGTGACTCTGTTTTAGTGTAATAATGCTTTGTGTGAGCCGCTTATTTATGAAATCATAGAGAATGTATCTTAAAGTCTACCGGTGGCCTAATGGAATACTTCGTCCATCGCTCGTGACTGAATAACCTTGACTGATATAAGTTTGAGGTACCCGTACCGGTCGATATGACAACCGTTCTGGTGTAATGGTGCAAGTTGTCGCCTCAAATACGCGCGCCGGCGGTCGCGGGTTCGATTCCCGCTCGGAACAAATATTTGTATTTGTACAAATATTAGTTTCCGGTCTGGCTGTAAGTCCTTGTGGGTCTTCCCACCGTGTCTCAGCACGTAAAACCGTCGGTCCGGGTTGTTAGCATAGACACCTGATAACGATCGGTTACTCATGGTAAGGAAATTATCCGCCAACCCGCAGTGGAGCAGCGTGGTGGATTAAGCTCCAAATTCTTCTATATGGAGAAGAGGCCTTCTCTCTGCAGTGGATTGTGTACAGGCCGATAGAGTACAGTAACGGTCGGTGAGGGAATAAAATCAATAATTTTATAAAAAAAAAAAAAAACGACTCACATCATATCCTATAGGTATGGGCTCTCCGACTGTATCTGTTATCTGTAAGTGACGTAAATAACAGTTAATGTGGTTTGAAAGGCGTCTTACATAAAAATTTAATAACAAATATTTACCTCGTAAGTATTCTCTGACGGATACACGCCACCCTGGAATGTTAAATAGTGTAAACGAATTATTTCATAGAAATTCTCGTAACTTACAAGCTAGCAGTGTACGGGGTGACATTTTCCATTCAATTTCTATTTCAAAGCCTCTGACGATCGTTCCAAAACGGGGAAACTTTTCATATAAGCTATGTCTCTCTGATCGATTAGTCTTGTAATATATATAGTGTAGGGTGCCGGAGCCTTAGCGAAATGTTTTTGTATAAATGTTAAATTGGATAGAACTATGGGTTCGAAATGTTTATTAAATTTAAATGCTATTAATGTAATGTTATGAATGTTAATGTTATGTTATACTCAGCGCGGCGCCATGCATGTGCGATGTTGTTTTGCTGAGCCACTTAAATAATCGGTAATTGACCGAACATATAGGCTTAAAAATGTTAATATTATCACACCACCATCAACCTCTAAGTTAAAGGCACACGCGGCCGCAACCCACCCGAGGCGACGAGCGGCGCACCGTGCGACTGGAGCACGTGTCGTGTCGTGTCGTGTCGTGTCGTGTCGTGTCGTGTGCACTCACGCGCGGCGTGTCGCGTCGCTCCAGCTCGCGCTCCACGCACCTGTCGCACGTGTCGCACGTGTCGCACGTGTCGCGAGACAGCGCGGTGTGCGAGTCTCGTCGTGTGCGTACATACATACTCGGGTGTTGTTTCGTGTACTCACGTGCAGCATGTCGTGTCGCTCCAGCTCGTGCTCCACGCACCTGTCGCTCGTGTCGCGAGACAGCGCGGTTTGACTCGGACTCCCAACGGCAAGCCTCGTCGTGCACGTACATACTCCGGCACGCACGGGTGCAGCGCGTGGCACGTGTCGCGTGTCGCGTGTCGTGTCGCGGCGAATACTCACGAGCGGCGTGTCGTGTTCCGCGAGCACGGCGCGCAGTCGCGTCTCGCGGAAGGTGTCCCAGCGGAGCTGCATGTCCGGGTCGAGCAGCGGCGGGTTTTGGTCAAAGTTGCGCAGCGCTTCAATCAAGTGCCCCATGTAGCCGGCGCGGGTCTGGCGCGGCCTGAAACGAGGATGTCGGTCTTTTATCGAATCCGATACCTCCGCGAGAACCGAGTCGATAGTGATTATATCGTGAGCTTACTTTAAATTCTCGTTTTCCTCGAAAGCCTCCATAAACCGCTCCAGCAGATTGCACTCTCCTATTAACTGAAATAATAAAACACTGGTTAGACGAGGTCTCCCGAGTAGTGAGCTGAGACGGATGTCGGTGTCGGTAACGGAGTCGGTGTCGGTGTTGTGCCGGTGCGGTGTCGGTGTTGTGCCGGTGCGGTGTCGGTGTTGTGCCGGTGCGGTGTCGGTGTTGTGTCAATGTTACTGTCGGTGTCGGTGCGGTTTCGGTGTCGGTGTCTGTATTGTGTCAGTGTCGGTGCGGTGTCAGTGTCGGTGTCGGTGTCGGTGTCGGTCGGTGTCGGTCGGTGTCGGTACTCACGTACGCCGTGTAGCGGTCGCCGAAGCGCGGGTTGGCGCATGCGTTACGCACGAGCGCGCACACGCTCTTGTGCAGGAAGTTGTTGTTCGGGTACTCGAAGAACATGTCGATGAGCACGCCCGGCGTGCCTGCGGAACACCATCACATCACTCCCACCGGCTCACTCGGTGCGGTTCATTTTACTTGTCCAATCTTTAATTCGTTGCTTCCGGACAAATCAGACGGTTTTCGGAAGGAAATATTATTTAACTAGGTTTTTTAATGTTATATTATGTAATAAATAAATAAAAAATATATTTCTTTTAACGAATCAGTTTTTTTAAAATCGATTCGTTATAAAGGCCGTGTTCCGAAATACACTGGAGCACTGTGAGGTGCTACGTCAATTCAGTATACTGCGAAGCTGTTTCTTTTTAATTTGCTATACTGTGCTACACTGGGTACTGTTTAAAACGGAATGCAGTCTAGTATACTATCATCCTCATTTTTCGACTTTTTTTTTCTAATGAAAAAATTTATCATGCACACGTTTTCTATTCGTTAAGAAAAATTATTATTTGAATATTGTGGTCATTTTTGAATAACAATATTAATAACAATCATTCGCGCTGTTATATTTTTTGATCACGTGACCACAGTCATCAGACCATCAGAGCATCTTACCTCGAAAGCGCCAGTGCTCTCAGTACAAAAACAGGGGCAATTTATGATGTCATATATTTGTCTATGGTACTGCGGCAGTGTACCTACTGGCAGTCTATGACAGAACGAAATTGAGCAGTGCTCGCAGTATATATCGGAACACGACCAAAATAAAGTGATAAAAAATGAGTTAAATAGTAAACGCGCTCGTGCATGCGCACGCGCAGTACGCACCGAGGGTGACGAGCGCGTTGGGCACGTCGTCCGCCGCGGAGCGCGCCAGGCGCGCCAGCAGCGCCGCCGCCGCCAGCCGCTCCGTGCCCACGGCGCGCCACTGCACACGCAAGCGTCAGGAGTCTAACTCTCACGAAGCGATCAGAATCGCGAAGATGGAAATTACTGGATTGATGGAATTGTAGCGACATCTATCTCGCCATATACGAAACGTTATTCTATATCGCGCTATCAAAGTTATCAAAACGATTGAGTATATATACATGAACCCGACAACAAACGTTAAGCGGCGCAGTAGCCCACCAGACGCAACTCCCGTCTGGTCGGAGGATCCTCCCTTTTCACTGTTCCACAGAATTATTTTATTAATATTGGATTATGTAATTTATTTATTGTGAATTTTTACTGATAATTTAGTTTCGTTTCGTTAAATTACTCAATGGAATTGAATGTGATGTCAATTATTGTACTTTTATCTTTATATTATATATATGAGATGTATCTAACAACGATCCTAATGCGTTAGTATCCACAATGACACTAACGCATTAGGATAACTATCCTGTAATGTTCGATGTGAGACGATGGAATAAATAAAAAAATAAAATATTGGTTGTCTGTAAAGTCGATTTACGGACGATAATTTGACGTGATAACGTCATAAGAAAACATTGATGAAAATTGTATACTTTTATTAATTGAATTGAATTATTATGAATGAATTATCATTATTTTGTATAATACAAAAAAGGAGTCAATTAAAAATTACAATTTTTTTCGATAAATTAACATTTATTTGCACTCGTTAATTCAAATATTTTTTCTCTTCTACTCGGAAGCATCTGCCGATAGAGTGGAAGAGAGATAGATGCGCCACAAGCCGAACGCTTAGGCCGATCGTGCCTCGCTATCGCTCGTTTCGCGCTCTCGCTCGGGGAACGTGACAATGGGTTATGCTTTTTCGTGCGTGCAGTCGGCGCTCATTGATTTATAAGACGTTATCACGTCAAAAAAAATCGTACCGGTCGAGGCAGGTCGCAGCCGAAGTCTACGGCAGCGGGCTCGTCAGCGCGCAGCAGCGCGTGGTGCAGCAGCGGCAGGTGCGGCGCCACGGCGCGCTCCAGCTCCTCCGCGCCCTCCTCGCCCCCCGCGCCCGCCGCACCGCCCGCACCGCCCGCACCGCCCGCCGCGTCGGGCCTGCGGACGGGTGTACACTCTTTTATTCTCAAACCTCGTAACATGTATGTTTGGCTAGTTTACGAATCAGCGGTTTGTGACACGCGCTTTGCTAATAAATTGGTTATTAAATATAAGTTTTAGGAAAAAAAAAGCGTGTGCATCTCGGGACGCCCGACAAAAGTGATTACTTAAAGTAATTTAAGTTTAACTATTTAATATTACAATTAATTATTATTATTTATATCAATTAATCACAAAAACGATGATAATTTTAGGTTATATACTCACTGTCAACACTATATGTCCATCTTACACTGAACACTGAGTAGAAAGGGGGGAAAGCGTCTGTCCGAAATACGGCTAGCGCTGTGGGTTAGAATGAGAGAGGAGGAGCCTGCCTAACGCTACCGTATGCGTGAGAGAACGACCGCATAAGAAAAAATAAAGGAATTTAGCCATTTGTAAATCGGGGCGGGAATCGAACTCCCAACCCTGGGGCAGAAAGCGGAGTCACTGTAAATTGCGCTAGCGCGTCAGTCAACTACTCACTGCTCTATATATCTATTGTTTATGAATGACTCCATTTAGATTTATTTAGTCTTTTAGTCTTACTATCTACGATTAAACGGCGTCTTTTGTGTCTGTGGGTACATACGAAAAGAGCTCTCTGGTTCCGGCTTGCGATTGCATCAACGCATATCGAAGGCTGTGTGAACTTGGCACCCGACTTTCGAAAAATTAACTTTTTTTTGGTTCATTCGAAAGGTTTCGATATGTAGTTGATTGTAGTGACGCTAACTTTGTTTGTAGTAGTACCAAAAAAAAATTTTTGACACTTAAAAAAAAACTCATCCCCCCACATTAAAAAAAAAAATTTTTTTCTTCGATTCTTGTAGGGCTACGTTTGTAGTGGATTGTAGTGAATTTTTTTTCGTTTGTAGTAACATAGAAAAATTTAAAAAAAATTAAGAAGTCCTTTTCAACAAAAAGTTTTACTCCGTTAAATCAATTTAAAAGCCTATGCATTCACTATAATTATAGCTCACAATGTAAGAGAAACCTTGATAGAGTTTAGTAGTAAAACCATTTTCAATTGTAGTATAACAAATGTGACAGAAACCATCAAAGTTTGTAAAAGTCGATTTCTACAAGTTTTGGATGAATCATTTCCGATTGGTGGTCTTCACGATTACTACAAACGCTTAAAATGACAGAGGAACCTCCGGAGAAGTTTGTAGTAAAAATATTTTTGACTGTAGTTAAATAAATTTGACAGAAAAGCGGATGAGAAGCTCTCAAAGTTAGTAAAAGTCGATTTCGACTGATTTATGACGAATCATTATCGGTTGGTTATCTTTACGATTACTACAAACGCTTAAAATGACAGACGAACCTCCGGAGAGGTTTGTAGTGAAAATATTTTTGATTGTAGTAGAATAAATTTGACAGAAAAGCGGATGAGAAGCTCTCAAAGTTAGTAAAAGTCGATTTCGACTGATTTATGACGAATCATTATCGGTTGGTTATCTTTACGATTATTACAAACGCTTAAAATGACAGAGGAACCTCAGGAGAAGTTTGTAGTGAAAATATTTTTGATTGTAGTAGAATAAATTTGACAGAAAATCGGATCAGAAGCCATGAAAGGTTTTAAAAGTCAATTTCTACAAGTTTTGGACGAATCATTTCAGATTGGTGGTCTTCACGATTACTACAAACGCTTAATATGATAGAGGAATCTCCGAAGAGGTTTGTAGTGAAAATATTTTTGATTGTAGTAGAATAAATTTGACAAAAAAGCTGATGAGAAGCTATCAAAGGTAGAAATTGTGCATTTCGACTAAGATATGACAAATAATTTTCGGTTGGTTATCTTTACGATTACTACAAACCCTTAAAATGATAGAGGAACCTCCGGAGAGGTTTGTAGTGAAAATATTTTTGATTGTAGTAGAATAAATTTGACAGAAAATCGGATCAGAAGCCATGAAAGGTTTTAAAAGTCAATTTCTACAAGTTTTGGACGAATCATTTCCGATTGGTGGTCTTCACGATTACTACAAACGCTTAATATGATAGAGGAATCTCCGAAGAGGTTTGTAGTGAAAATATTTTTGATTGTAGTAGAATAAATTTGACAAAAAAGCTGATGAGAAGCTATCAAAGTTAGTAAAAGTCGATTTCGACTGATTTATGACGAATCATTATCGGTTGGTTATCTTTACGATTACTACAAACGCTTAAAATGACAGAGGAACCTCCGGAGAGGTTTGTAGTGAAAATATTTTTGATTGTAGTTAAATAAATTTGACAGAAAAGCGGATAAGACGCTCTCAAAGTTAGTAAAAGTCGATTTCTACAAGTTTTGGACGAATCATTTCCGATTGGTGGTCTTTACGATTACTACAAACGCTTAAAATGACAGAGGAACCTCCGGAGAGGTTTGTAGTGAAAATATTTTTGATTGTAGTAGAATAAATTTGACAAAAAATCGGATCAGAAGCCATGAAAGGTTTTAAAAGTCGATTTCTACAAGTTTTGGACGAATCATTTCCGATTGGTGGTCTTCACGATTACTACAAACACTTAATATGATAGAGGAATCTCCGGAGAGGTTTGTAGTGAAAATATTTTTGATTGTAGTAGAATAAATTTGACAAAAAAGCGGATGAGAAGCTCTCAAAGTTAGTAAAAGTAGATTTCGACTGATTTATGACGAATCATTATCGGTTGGTTATCTTTACGATTACTACAAACGCGTAAAATGACAGAGGAACCTCCGGAGAGGTTTGTAGTGGAAATATTTTTGATTGTAGTAGAATAAATTTGACAGAAAAGCGGATGAAAAGCTCTCAAAGTTAATAAAAGTCGATTTCGACTGATTTATGACGAATCATTATCGGGTGGTTATCTTTACGATTACTACAAATGCTTTAAATGACAGACGAACCTCCGGAGAGGTTTGTAGTGAAAATATTTTTGATTGTAGTAGAATAAATTTGACATAAAATCGGATCACAAGCCATGAGAGTTTTTAAAAGGCGATTTCTACAAGTTTTGGACGTATCATTTCCGATTGGTGGTCTTCACCATTACTACAAACGCTAAAAATGTTAGAGGAACCTCCGGAGAGGTTTGTAATGAAAATATTTTTGATTGCAGTAGAATAAATTTGACAGAAAATCGGATCAGAAGCCATGTAAGGTTTTAAAAATAATGATAACAAACCAGAAATTGTTTGTCATATCTTAGTCGAAATGCACAATTTCTACCTTTGATAGCTTCTCATCCGCTTTTTGTCAAATTTATTTAACTACAATCAAAAATATTTTCACTACAAACCTCTCCGGAGATTCCTCTATCATATTAAGCGTTTGTAGTAATCGTAAAGATAACCAACCGAAAATGATTCGTCCAAAACTTGTAGAAATCGATTTTTAAAACCTCTCATGGCATCTGATCCGATTTTTTATCAAATTTATTCTACTACAATCAAAAATATTTTCACTACAAACCTCCCCGGAGGTTCCTCTATCATTTTAAGCGTTTGTAGTAATCGTAAAGATAACCAACCGATAATGATTCGTCATAAGTCAGTCGAAATCGAATTTACTAACTTTGAGAGCTTCTCATCCGCTTTTCTGTCAAATTTATATAACTACAATCAAAAATATTTTCACTACAAACCTCTCCGGAGGTTCCTCTATCATTTTAAGCGTTTGTAGTAATCGTAAAGATAACCAACCGGAAATTATTTGTCATATCTTAGTCGAAATGCACAATTTCTACCTTTGATAGCTTCTCATCCGCTTTTTTGTCAAATTTATTCTACTACAATCAAAAATATTTTCACTACAAACCTCTTCTGAGATTCCTCTATCATATTAAGCGTTTGTAGTAATCGTGAAGACCACCAATCTGAAATGATTCGTCCAAAACTTGTAGAAATCGACTTTTACTAACTTTGAGAGCTTCTCATCCGCTTTTCTGTCAAATTTATTCTACTACAATCAAAAATATTTTCACTACAAACCTCCCCGCAGGTTCCTCTATCATATTAAGCGTTTGTAGTAATCGTAAAGATAACCAACCGAAAATTATTCGTCATAAATCAGTCGAAATCGACTTTTACTAACTTTGGGAGCTTCTCATCCGCTTTTCTGTCAAATTTATTTAACTACAATCAAAAATATTTTCACTACAAACCTCTCCACAGGCTCCTCTATCATTTCAAGCGTTTGTAGTAATCGTAAATATCACCAACCGGAAATTATTTGTCATATCTTAGTCGAAATGCACAATTTCTACCTTTGATAGCTTCTCATCCGCTTTTTTGTCAAATTAATTCTACTACAATCAAAAATATTTTCACTACAAACCTCCCCGGAGGTTTCTCTATCATTTTAAGCGTTTGTAGTAATCGTAAAGATAACCAACCGATAATGATTCGTCATAAGTCAGTCGAAATCGACTTTTACTAACTTTGAGAGCTTCTCATCCGCCTTTCTGTCAAATTTATTAAACTACAATCAAAAATATTTTCACTACAAACCTCTCCGGAGGTTCCTCTATCATATTAAGCGTTTGTAGTAATCGTGAAGACCACCAATCGGAAGTGATTCGTCCAAAACTTGTAGAAATCGACTTTTAAAACCTTTCATGGCTTCTGATCCGATTTTCTGTCAAATTTATTTAACTACAATCAAAAATATTTTCACTACAAACCTCTTCGGAGATTCCTCTATCATATTAAGCGTTTGTAGTAATCGTGAAGACCACCAATCTGAAATGATTCGTCCAAAACTTGTAGAAATTGACTTTTAAAACCTTTCATGGCTTCTGATCCGATTTTCTGTCAAATTTATTCTACTACAATCAAAAATATTTTCACTACAAACCTCCCCGGAGGTTTCTCTATCATTTTAAGCGTTTGTAGTAATCGTAAAGATAACCAACCGATAATGATTCGTCATAAGTCAGTCGAAATCGACTTTTACTAACTTTGAGAGCTTCTCATCCGCCTTTCTGTCAAATTTATTTAACTACAATCAAAAATATTTTCACTACAAACCTCTCCGGAGGTTCCTCTATCATATTAAGCGTTTGTAGTAATCGTGAAGACCACCAATCGGAAGTGATTCGTCCAAAACTTGTAGAAATCGACTTTTAAAACCTTTCATGGCTTCTGATCCGATTTTCTGTCAAATTTATTTAACTACAATCAAAAATATTTTCACTACAAACCTCTTCGGAGATTCCTCTATCATATTAAGCGTTTGTAGTAATCGTGAAGACCACCAATCTGAAATGATTCGTCCAAAACTTGTAGAAATTGACTTTTAAAACCTTTCATGGCTTCTGATCCGATTTTCTGTCAAATTTATTCTACTACAATCAAAAATATTTTCACTACAAACCTCTCCTGAGGTTCCTCTGTCATTTTAAGCGTTTGTAATAATCGTAAAGATAACCAACCGATAATGATTCGTCATAAATCAGTGGAAATCGACTTTTACTAACTTTGAGAGCTTCTCATCCGCTTTTCTGTCAAATTTATTCTACTACAATCAAAAATATTTTCACTACAAACCTCTCCGGAGGTTCCTCTGTCATTTTTAGCGTTTGTAGTAATCGTAAAGATAACCAACCGATACTGATTCGTCATAAATCAGTCGAAATCGACTTTTACTAACTTTGAGAGCTTCTCATCCGCTTTTCTGTCAAATTTATTTAACTACAATCAAAAATATTTTCACTACAAACCTCCCCGGAGGTTCCTCTATCATTTTAAGCGTTTGTAGTAATCGTAAAGATAACCAACCGAAAATGATTCGTCATAAATCAGTCGAAATCGACTTTTGCTAACTTTAAAAACTTCTCATCCGATTTTCTGTCAAATTTATTTAACTAAAATCAAAAATATTTTCACTACAAACCTCTCCAGAGGTTCCTCTATCATTTTTAGCATTTGTAGTAATGGTGAAGACCACCAATCGGAAATGATTCGTCCAAAACTTGTAGAAATCGACTTTTAAAAATTCTCATAGCTTCTGATCCGATTTTTATCAAATTTATTCTACTACAATCAAAAATATTTTCACTACAAACCTCTGCGGAGATTCCTCTATCATATTAAGCGTTTGTAGTAATCGTGAAGACCACCAATCGGAAGTGATTCGTCCAAAACTTGTAGAAATCGACTTTTAAAACCTTTCATGGCTTCTGATCCGATTTTCTGTCAAATTTATTTAACTACAATCAAAAATATTTTCACTACAAACCTCTCCGGAGGTTCCTCTATCATTTTTAGCGTTTGTAGTAATGGTGAAGACCACCAATCGGAAATGATTCATCCAAAACTTGTAGAAATCGACTTTTACTAACTTTGAGAGCTTCTCATCCGCTTTTCTGTCAAATTTATTTAACTACAATCAAAAATATTTTCACTACAAACCTCTTCGGAGATTCCTCTATCATATTAAGCGTTTGTAGTAATCGTGAAGACCACCAATCTGAAATGATTCGTCCAAAACTTGTAGAAATTGACTTTTAAAACCTTTCATGGCTTCTGATCCGATTTTCTGTCAAATTTATTCTACTACAATCAAAAATATTTTCACTACAAACCTCCCCGCAGGTTCCTCTATCATATTAAGCGTTTGTAGTAATCGTAAAGATAACCAAACGAAAATTATTCGTCATAAATCAGTCGAAATCGACTTTTACTAACTTTGGGAGCTTCTCATCCGCTTTTCTGTCAAATTTATTTAACTACAATCAAAAATATTTTCACTACAAACCTCTCCAGAGGCTCCTCTATCATTTCAAGCGTTTGTAGTAATCGTAAATATCACCAACCGGAAATTATTTGTCATATCTTAGTCGAAATGCACAATTTCTACCTTTGATAGCTTCTCATCAGCTTTTTTGTCAAATTTATTCTACTACAATCAAAAATATTTTCACTACAAACCTCTTCGGAGATTCCTCTATCATATTAAGCGTTTGTTGTAATCGTGAAGACCACCAATCTGAAATGATTCGTCCAAAACTTGTAGAAATTGACTTTTAAAACCTTTCATGGCTTCTGATCCGATTTTCTGTCAAATTTATTCTACTACAATCAAAAATATTTTCACTACAAACCTCTCCGGAGGTTCCTCTGTCATTTTAAGCGTTTGTAATAATCGTAAAGATAACCAACCGATAATGATTCGTCATAAATCAGTCGAAATCGACTTTTACTAACTTTGAGAGCTTCTCATCCGCTTTTCTGTCAAATTTATTCTACTACAATCAAAAATATTTTCACTACAAACCTCTCCGGAGGTTCCTCTGTCATTTTAAGCGTTTGTAGTAATCGTAAAGATAACCAACCGATAATGATTCGTCATAAATCAGTCGAAATCGACTTTTACTAACTTTGAGAGCTTCTCATCCGCTTTTCTGTCAAATTTATTTAACTACAGTCAAAAATATTTTTACTACAAACTTCTCTGGAGGTTCCTCTGTCATTTTAAGCGTTTGTAGTAATCGTGAAGACCACCAATCGGAAATGATTCATTCAAAACTTGTAGAAATCGACTTTTACAAACTTTGATGGTTTCTGTCACATTTGTTATACTACAATTGAAAATGGTTTTACTACTAACCTCTATCAATGTTTCACTTACATTGTGAGCTATAATTATAGTGAATGCATAGGCTTTTAAATTGATTTAACGGAGTAAACTTTTTGTTGAAAAGGACTTCTTAATTTTTTTTTAATTTTTCTATGTTACTACAAACGAAAAAAAATTCACTACAATCCACTACAAACGTAGCCCTACAAGAATCGAAGAAAAAAAAAATTTTTTTTTAATGTGGTGGGATGAGTTTTTTTTTAAGTGTCAAAAAATTTTTTTTGGTACTACTACAAACAAAGTTAGCGTCACTACAATCAACTACATATCGAAACCTTTCGAATGAACCAAAAAAAAGTTAATTTTTCGAAAGTCGGGTGCCAAGTTCACACAGCCCATATCGAATGTCTCCTCATACATATTTAACATAGAATATAGTACAACGACTGTTCTGGTGTAGTATAGTATGGTGGTGGTTAGTGGTGTAGTAGTAGGTTGTATTTGTACAAATATTTGTTTCCGGTCTGGGTGTATGTCCTCGTGGGTCTTTCCATCGTAAAACACGTAAAGTCGTCGGTCCCGGTTATCATAGACACCTAATAACAATCGTTTCTCATGTCAGGGAAATTATTCGCCAGCTTGGAGTGGAACAGCATGGCGGATTAAGCTTCAACCCTTCATCTATATAGTGAAGAGGCCTTCGCTCAGTAGTAGGTTGTTTATAAGCTGATATAGTATAGTGACGGTCGGTGAGGGAATAAAATGGATAATTTTTTTTTTTTTAAATCGACTTACATCATATCCTATAGGTATGGGCTCTGTACGACTGTATCCGTCATCTGTAAGTGACGTAAATAAAAGCTCCAACCTTTCTTATATATGGAGAAGATGCCTTCGCTGAGCAGTGGGTGGTTCACAGGCTGACACACAGCAGGGCACTCACTCGTCGCGCAGCAGCGCCAGCAGCACGTCGCACGCGTGCTCGAGGGCGGGGCGGCGCGCGGCGGGCGGCGCGGTGAAGACGGCCTGCAGCAGGCGGCGCACGGCAGCTGACACACAGCGGGGCACTCACTCGTCGCGCAGCAGCGCCAGCAGCACGTCGCACGCGTGCTCGAGGGCGGGGCGGCGCGCGGCGGGCGGCGCGGTGAAGACGGCCTGCAGCAGGCGGCGCACGGCAGCTGACACACAGCGGGGCACTCACTCGTCGCGCAGCAGCGCCAGCAGCACGTCGCACGCGTGCTCGAGGGCGGGGCGGCGCGCGGCGGGCGGCGCGGTGAAGACGGCCTGCAGCAGGCGGCGCACGGCAGCTGACACACAGCGGGGCACTCACTCGTCGCGCAGCAGCGCCAGCAGCACGTCGCACGCGTGCTCGAGGGCGGGGCGGCGCGCGGCGGGCGGCGCGGTGAAGACGGCCTGCAGCAGGCGGCGCACGGCAGCTGACACACAGCGGGGCACTCACTCGTCGCGCAGCAGCGCCAGCAGCACGTCGCACGCGTGCTCGAGGGCGGGGCGGCGCGCGGCGGGCGGCGCGGTGAAGACGGCCTGCAGCAGGCGGCGCACGGCAGCTGACACACAGCGGGGCACTCACTCGTCGCGCAGCAGCGCCAGCAGCACGTCGCACGCGTGCTCGAGGGCGGGGCGGCGCGCGGCGGGCGGCGCGGTGAAGACGGCCTGCAGCAGGCGGCGCACGGCAGCTGACACACAGCAGGGCACTCACTCGTCGCGCAGCAGCGCCAGCAGCACGTCGCACGCGTGCTCGAGGGCGGGGCGGCGCGCGGCGGGCGGCGCGGTGAAGACGGCCTGCAGCAGGCGGCGCACGGCAGCTGACACACAGCAGGGCACTCACTCGTCGCGCAGCAGCGCCAGCAGCACGTCGCACGCGTGCTCGAGGGCGGGGCGGCGCGCGGCGGGCGGCGCGGTGAAGACGGCCTGCAGCAGGCGGCGCACGGCGTCCTCGGCGCGCAGGCGGGCCCGCAGCGCGCGCGCGCCGCAGCCGCACGCCGCGCCGTCGCCGCAGCACGCGTCGGCCGCCACGTCGCACAGCAGCGCCGCCGCGTTGCGCGCCGCGAACCGCCGCCGCCACTGCCGCTCTGTGCGCACCGCACTCGTGTTATACGTGGAGCGGCCTCGTCGGGGCGTCACGGGCATGCGAGAGCGATCCCGTGGCGCCCCTCTGTGACGACGAGGGCACCGCTGGGTTTTAGTGGATATTCTGGCTTCGCAGTCAGCGAGTCCCACATACCCGTCGCCTTTATATCGCCGTTTCTATATATCATACCGTGATACTTTGTAGCCAATATGAGGGCATCGTATTGAAGGTATGGGACACTATTAATACGGTGTGACTTCGTTACCGAATACAATTTTTTTTTGGTCCTTCGAGTCGGATCTGAACATAATTAAAAAAACTAAATCACAACAAAACTTCAGTATAAAATCGTATAAGCTTCCAAATGCTGAATAGAAACCTTTCTCGTATGAAGAAGGGATACCGCTCCACCAAGGTCGGCAGGCGACTATATACTAACGAACCTCTCTCTTCTTTCCGAGCAGCATCCGCCTCCTCTTGTTTCTTTGCCACGTCGTCTGCGCCACCTTTCTCGACGTTTTCAGCAAGCTCAGAGGAAGCGACAGAGGCAGAGGAAGGGCCGGAGTCTGAGGAAGGACCAGATTCGGAGGAAGGGTCAGGGGTTGAGGAAGGGTCGGAGGTGGTGATGGTGGCCGGTTTGGGTGGCGGGTCGCCATAAGTGCCGCAGATGATCTGGATCAAACTTTCGAGGAACTGGTGTTCATCGAACCACTGAAAAAAAAATTAATGATTTTATTTATTTATTTTTTATTTGCAAGGAACAAAAGTACACATGAGAAATAGAAGTAAGAAAACCAGTATTTAAACATGATCCCATCTGTCGGAGCAACTCAAACAGTTACTCTTTTAAATAGAGTCAACACATTACTCAAATATTATGAATTCAGTCCTACTACTGTGTACCAGTGTAAGTATGTCCTACACAGTCGGCTAGCGTTACTAAATTCACACTTCTTTGTCATATATATAATTTTGTACCGAACAATGTTTTGGCTAATAAAATACTTTAATAAAAACTTTAAATAAATTTATTATCAATTGAAAAGTCGTTCATGAAATTTTATTATACATATATGCGAGTACCTGGATAAAGAGAAGTGTACGTTACGAAGTCGGAAAATTGCAAGTAAAATTTTAAAATTCCTTCTTATGTTTATACCACGTTTATTGTATAGTTTATATTTGAGTATAAAAACGTGTACATACCACGATATGACTTTTTTGACGATTTTTGTCGATATTTCGGACCAGTTACATGGGCGACTCTGTAACTGGATGGATCATGTAACTGGTACGAAATATCAACAAAAATCGTCAAAAAAATAAACTATATCGTGTTATGTACCTACTCGTTTTTATCGTTATATAGTTATAAATTTTAAACATTTTATTCAATTAACACAAAGCAGAGTTAAGAGCCTGGTAGAGATCACTGCACTGATAACACCAGTAGATAAGAAAATTTATTTAGTTGAACCAATTACAACATGTAATATACTATTTCCTAGCTTCTGCCCGCGGCTTCGCCCGCGTGTATGTCGGTTTTCAAGACCAAAAAAAGACTATACTATGTTACTTCTAATACCTCCAAGAATACGTGTACATAGTTGTATGATGATCGGTTAAGTAGTTTTCGCGTGAAAGCGTAATAAACAAACTTACTTTCGCATTTATAATATTAGTGTGATAAGTACTTACTTTTTATACTCTAAATACGAATCAGTAAAATTTCGCAAATTTTAAATGACTATTCACTTTTTATCAATGTAAGAATCGTACCACGTAGAATTAATGACTATTCAATTAATGAATATGTGTGTCCGAGTCCACTGATTTGATCATTGAATATGTGTACGTATATTAGTGAGTATTCACTAACTTGTTATTGAAGTTCACTGATATGTAGTGAATATAGCTTCACTAACATAATAAATGAAAATTTCACTGATTCATGTTTAGAGAGAAAGTTTATAATATTTCACAAAAAAGAAACATTTGAAGGAACTTCAAAAAAATATATAATTTGCTATCATCAAAATGTAGAATAGGTATTTATAAAATGGGAGGCTTCATCGAAATCGTTAGATAAAAGTAGGAATTTGAATTTCCTTATTCATGGAACTGTCAGATGGCGCAATAATACACGATGTGTTTTTCTTTTCAAAATTAACGGGTTCGATTCTCAATCAAGAATATAAACTCTTAAAAAACAATTTTAAGCTTTCGACCATCGAGATATGTAATTTCCGATGTATCAATCGAAGTTAACTTATATAATTCCACAAACCTCTATAATGATCTTGTTGAACGGATCCTTGAGGGCCAGGAACATTTTGAAGATGTCACAGATAGCGGACGTTGATATGTTGCGCAACAGGTTCGGCAGGAAGTCGCGCCGTGACTTGAAGAAATCAAGGACTCGAAGACTGACTATGTGATGTAAATATCCATCCTGGAAAACATTCATCTAGGACAAACTGACAGACACACACATCTGGCTCAAAGATATTATTCCTAATTGCAAACTTTTTCATTAAGTATACTTCAACTTATGCTTTGATTCTAACGACGACCGTTCTGGTGTAGTGGTGCGAGTAGTCGCCTCAAACCGCGCGCCGGCGGTCGCGTGTTTGATTCCCGTTTGGGACAGATATTTGTATTTTGTACAAATATGTTTCCGGTCTGGGTATATATCTTTGTGGGTCTCCCAACCGTGCCTCGGAGTGCACGTAAAGCCGTCGGTCCCGGTTCTTATCATAGACGCCTGATAACGATCGTTACACATGGTAGGGAAATTATCCGCCAACCCGCAATGGAACAGCGTGGTGTGTTAAGCTACAACTCTTATTCAAACTGGAGAAGAGGCCATCGCTCACTAGTGGCTTATTTACAGGCAGATACAGTACAGTACAGTACGCTTTGGTGTGTGTTCGTCTGACGTGTACAGACACAATAAATGTCGTGACAAGATAAAATCAAGTACGTTTTTTATATTATTGCTAACATTCAAACAAAATCTAAACAAAATTTATTTTTCAAACAAAAAAAGTTTATTTACATGAATATGTCAAGTGTTAATTTTATTCATTATACTTTCATAACAAAGAGATGTGAACAGGTGTTGTTCGGACAACGACCGACGGCTCACCGACACACACATACACGCACACGTGCATACAGACGCACACGCACACACATATTGACGCTACATACTTACATAAACACGCACACACTCACCGAGGAGAATTGAACTTATAGATTATCGGCCGCTTTCAATAAGCTATCTTTAATTTCGTTTATAAGCGTGAACATTCTGACACAATTCATATGGAGTTTATGTCAAAATTTCTATCTATACTATCCGTGCGTAGAAACTTTGCCGATGGCCTTGTGACGTCACGCGTCGATAGTCAGTAGGGTTGAAAAAAAAGGTCACATAAAGGTAGATTATTATTGTATATATTTTACATCAAACTAATAAAAAATAGTCTCGGTCGAATTATAAATTTAATATAAAGTGTAATTATAAATTATAGTAAATAAAAAACGCTGTTGTTAATACGTAGATTATATATTTTATGTATTTATATTTAGTGAATGAATTAAACGAAGCCGTAAAATAATAGTTTAATGGTTCCAAACAGCGAAAACAAATAACTAACAAAAAAGAAACAAGTAAAACCTAACAAAACAACAATGAATTAATTCGGAGCGAAAGCAAAAAATTACACGTACGTATCGGGTGCGTTGCTAGCGGTACAGATCAGACGAGCGAGGGACGCGGTCATCTCCAGTGGGAGGGGTAGTCATCGGCAAACCGCACGAGTTATAGTTAGATTATAGGAACCTACCGCTAGTGGCAGTTTTGAATAACATGTAACTATTTTTTTAACACACAAAGACTCCTCTGTTCCTGATGTAGGCAACTTAATGCCTGTGTTTTAGGTAATGTCCGACCGAAATTTCGGTTTCGGTTTCGGTTTCGGCCAGTTTCGGCCAAGAAATCTAGTTTCGGTTTCGGCCAAAAAATGGCCGAAACTTTCGGCCGCGCCGAAACTCACGTATTGAACTTCATTTTGTTAAGTTTTATTTTTAAATGACAAATTTACGTGTTTATAGGTAATTGTCGTTGGATTTCATGACCTTTGTTTATTTAATTTTAACTATGTGAGAATCGTAGGTATAGCTTATGCGAATTACCTACTCAGTCATTTCGCCTCATTCTTTCCCGTTGATCGCCCGTGGTGCCCAGTCAGTTTGGATAGATACTGTATTTTTTTCTATTTATAATTCATATTTATTTACCCCAATAAAATTTTCCCTAATTTAGACAGAAAGCCGTGTGCCTACCTCATCAGTTATTACAGTAATTTTATTTTATATGTGATCTATGAAATAAGTATTATTTATTTATCTTATAATAATTACTTCATTTGTTTCAAGTAAAAAATGTCACAAAAACAAAAAAAAATCCGATTTGGCAGTTTTTTTTTTAAAGTATTAGCGATTCATCTAAAGCTTTTTGTAAACTTTGTAAAAATTTATATTCTTTTTTTTTTCTTTCTTTACAAAATAGAAGGATTAACAGCCGGGACTCATTTAAATTTTACAGGGCTCCTTTTTAAGATTTGATCGGTTAAAGAATGGATTCCCACTATAAATCCTTCTATTTTTCAAAGAGTTTATGATTTGATTATGTGTGTATCGATTATATAACTATTTCAATGGTGTAGTTGTTCAGTATTACTTTTGACAACATTATAAACTACTGGGCTTGTTTTTTATTTTTAATTTTTTAATTTCATCTATCTGTATCTTTTTACGCAGTCCGGTTTATTTTTAATTTTATTTTTATTATACACTTTTTAGTTAGGATTCATTAGCTTCGTTATTAGAATTATAAGATGGTAAATTTCGCAATCACAGTCCGAGACCCAAGACGCCAAGACCCACTTCTCTTCTCCCTTGTTTTGTGTGCCTTGGATTTGAACCCCACCTCTGCTTTCGCAGTCTGCAGCCATACCACTAGCACCAGGATATCACTGCTACTATCCCCGCCTAATAAGGGCAGAATAACGAAATAATAAAGTATATAAGTACCTATTTTATGTATGAAAAGTAGCGAAACTGGTTGTTTAAAACTTAATTTAAATCTTTATATATTCTAAACCATTATTTGAAAAAAAATGAAAAAATCCTAAAAATCATTTTTGAATACCTATTCAACGAAACCCCACTTGACGTAATTCATCTTTTTTTGACAATATGGCATCTGATTGTGGCTGTGGTGAATATTTGTAATTATCATATATGTATCTAGTGACATTCGCAAAGTTAAGATGAATTGATTGACGTAAGAGTCATTAAAATCAGTCAACGCGTTTGATCTCTACAACGCCACATAGAAACTAACATACATACATAGATACATAGGCTAATAAACACATTACTCTTCTTTCTGTAGCGCAGTCGGTTAATGATAAACACATTACCCTTCTTTGCGTCGAGCAGTCAGGTAATAACAAACACATTACCCTTCTTTGCGTCGAACAGTCAGGTAATGATAAATACATTACTCTTCTTTGCGTCGCGCAGTCAGGTAAAAACGAACTAGATTTTAGTTCTTAGTTACAATTAAAATTTTAAATATGTTTAAAGTAGTTCCAGCATGAAACCACTTTTCGATAGATTCGGCTAAAAACTTTTTCACGGGTTCAAAATAGCTTTATTTATGAATTCCTAAAATTTCATAATTTTTGACGGTTTAGATCGCGAGATATTTAAAGACAAAGTTCGCGATTTTGAGAGTAATGTCCCATTTATGTATTTAAAATTTCCGATTTTTTATTATATTAAAAAATTCGCTCGACAGAATTGGGAAAAAAACTAGGAGTGTTGAAAAATGTTTTTAGAATAAGCTAAAAAATAAAAGTAGCACGTCACGGTTTTGTTATAGAGATATTAAAATTATAAAAAAATAATTTTAATTTTAAATTTATAGTGATCTAGCAACACTTTGCACAACGCTCTCATCTTTTGAATTTAATAAAACTATTATTAGAAAGCGCAATACTATTCGTATATACTAAGACCATATAAACAAAAGTATATAAAACACTCAGAGCAACGTTACCAGATTACTATTATTATAACGATATAAGGCAGAAGGTATTAAAGTAGGACTACACTTAACCACGCTGGTTTCGGTTTCGGTTTCGGTTTCGGCCGAAACTGAGAGCAAGGCCGAAAGTTCGGTTTCGGTTTCGGTTTCGGCTGAAAAACCTGTTTCGGTCGGACACTAGTTTTAGGTAAGAGCCGACTGATATACATATTTATATCTTTCTTTGAACTAAATACTAATCACTACATATTATAAAAAAAACTCCTCCGTCACGTCTGTCTAAACTACTTCACGGAACTACTTTTCATGCAGTTTTCAATAATAGATTGATTCATGAGGAAGGTTTAAGTACATATACATACCCCGGGCGCAGCCGGGGCGGGCCGTTAGTATAAGAATTATATTAGAGACAGAATTGGAGCGAGAATCGATCTCTCAACCCTGGAGCGGAAAGCAGGCCCAATAGCAACTACGCCAACGATCCAGTCGATATAATAACGCATCGCTCACCTGCTTCGGATTTCTCTGTAGGAGCATATCAATAGTTTTACTATAAAAAGACGACAGTAACGGGTTCAAGGTCGTGTCCGTGGCAACGAAGTCGCAGAGTCTGTTCATCTGCACGACATCGGTGGACAGCCGGTCTCTGAGCGTGGAGATATTGCTGGCCATCACTTCGCTTGCGGTGTTCGCGTATCGGTACTGTAGCGCGAGCTCTACATTCTTGGATGGCTCCTCGGTCACGTGTGTTATAAGCTCTGCGAGGATATCCGGTCTTGTTAGACTGGAACAATATATTTCGTTTTAATATACATTTATGCGGTTATAATAACATATTAATACTTGATTTTTACAAAAATTAAATCTTGTAGTTTTGTTAGTATAAGTCAATATTTATCTCTTATAATTATATAAATTAAATCAATCACTATCGTACGACCGTCCGTACGTGACGACCGTTCTGGTGTAGTGGTGTGAGTAGTCGCCTCAATGCTGCGATTCCCGCACGGAACAGATATTTGTATTTGTACAAATATTTATTTCCGGTCCGGGTGTATGTCCTTGTGGGTCTCCCCACCGTGCCTCGGAGAGCACGTAAAGCCGTCGGTCCCGGTTGTTATCATAGAAACCTGATAACGATCATTACTAATGGTAGGGAAATTTTTCCAGAAGCAGGGCATACAAGCCTCTGCACACATACATAAGGCAGCCACGTGGGCCTTTATAAGTTCTTTGAGTGTTATTCGCAGTAACAGGGATTAGTTCTAGGCCCATTCTTTCTCTTAATATACATAAATGATTTCTTACTCTATGTTAAAAGTATATAATGAGATATTATATTGGTTGCTGATGACACATTGCTTATTTTTAAAGTTGATAGGAAAAAAGTTAATTATAAAGACGTGAACGATGCTTTGTTACGATTACAAGACTGGTATAAGATAAAGAAGATGGTTTTATGCGCCAAGAAAATCAAACCTTTTTTTTTGCTTATTGTTAAACATGCTTATTATAATTCGGAAATAAATAACGAGTTTTATTATTAGTGACAACACAGTTTCCTTGGGGATAAATTTGGATTCAAAACTTTATTGGAATCCCCATTTGTCATCCCCGACTAGGAGACTCAGCTCCGCAGCATTTGCGATTAGGAAAGTTCGTCAACTGACCGACGTTGATACTGCACGATTAGTATATTTTAGTTATTTCCATAGTGTCATATCTTACGGTTTTTTACTAGGCTTCAGATATTGAGTGTTTTTATTCTGCAAAAACAAGCTATTCGCGGCATTTACGATCTTCGAGCTCGAGTCTCGAGTATAAAGATATAATGAAGGGGGAGGCCTACGTTCAGCAGTGGACATCCAATGGCTGATATGATGATGATGATGATGATGATGATGATGATTATATTTATTATAATATATATATATATTTATCATAAAAATTATGTATACTTTGACAAAACCGTCACAAAAGTAGTATCTATAAATAAACACGAGAAGGAATGATAATATTGTAACGTCAAGCTTTCGACTTCGCAAATGTTTCCTTTATGGACTATTTTTTAGTTATACGCATAAATAATAAAATCCCAGAACGATTTTACAAGTACGTGAAAAATTTATTTTTAGTCATTTTTAGTAGCAGTAACATTAAACATTTTGTTTGTAACATTTACGCCCAGTTGCATAAAGGAGCTTTATCTTTTTAAAGTGACTTTAAAAACTAATACTTCATTAAATTGTTGCACAAACCTATTTTAGAGGTGATTTTTAAAGTCCCATTATATTTATCTAATGAAATGTCAAATATCGACTTTAGTGCAGTTTTGTGTTGCACAAATCGTCATTAGCGTGTAAAGTCACTTTAGTTTGACTAGAATTTTAATGAGCCCAAAAGGGTACATTAAAGTAAACTAAAGTAGAGTTCAGTGCAGATTTTTTGTCTTTTCTTGGCATAAAATGTCTTTGTCGAGTCTTTCTTCATTGTCTGATTCAGAAGAAGATATTCAACATCGTCGTCACCGTATAACAAACAGGATAGATATTTTTTCGAAATATAATGGTGAAGAATTCAGAATCCGACATAGAATTTATATAAAAATATTTAATATTATATATATATATTTATATAAAAATATTTAAATTGTATAAAATTATTTAATTATATATAAAAATATATTATATATAAAAATTATTAAATCATATAAAAATATTAAATATTAATTATTAATAAATAATATAAAAATAATTAAATTACATAAAAATATTAAATTTATATAATATATAAAATTTATATAAAAATATTTAATATATTATGTATAATATAATTTATATAAAATAATTTATATAAATATATCCGATATAGAAAACTCGCAAGTTGTCAACCGTCAAACAAATGTAATTCTCGCGTTTTTTTTTTTTCAAATGCATCTAGTTTTATAATCCTGTGATGAATTTGTAACGAACAAGAAGAAAACATTCATTCATTTCTTGTCATTATCATTTTGTCACTGGCAATATCGTTTTAATGATCTCTTTAGCTAAGGACACATTAACTGACGTTGAAAGAGTTTTGTGCAACGTCATTAAATTAATGAATTCATTAGCTATAATGAGCCATTAGTTAAAGGACATTTAATGGTTATCTTTGTGCAACTGGGCGAAAGTCTTTATTTCATCAAAAAATCTGTCAAAAGTTATTATAATTTGAATTTTGTGTATTGATCGACGGTGTAAAAGGAAATAAATTAAGTTAATATACGGATAAACTTCCGAAAAGCGGATACCGAATTTCGTCATGAAATTTGGCATGGACATTCCATTTGACTACTTATGAGTCCCCTTAAAAGGATTTTTGGCGGCACGCAATATTTTTCGAAATATTGAATTTTTTAAGTACGCTGCTTAGCACACTCTATATAAGAAAACGAATCGATCAAAAGAGGAAGGGAAAAAAAAATTACCTAACCTATCTTAGAATGCGTAAATGCATTTCACAACGATAAAAAAAAAAAGACCTAACAACCTAACCTTACCTAACGATTTAAAAAAAAATCTTAATCTAACCTAACCTTTAAAAAAAACCTAACTGCGTAATAAATTTCTCAGCCTTCAAAAAAAAAAAAAAAAAGACCTAACAACCTAACCTAACCTGACGATTTAAAAAAAATCTTAATCTAACCTAACCTTAAAAAAAAACCCTAACTTCGGAATGAATTTCTCAGCCTTAAAAAAAAAAAAAAAAAAGTGGCGGAATACGTAGTGAAACAATGGCCGATCATCTATGCGAGTTTTTATGGCGTCGTCGCGTTAAAAAATTGAACAAAAATCTGTTCAATGAATTATTACAAAATATAAAGTGTGTATCCGGGAAAATAAAAAAGTGGATTGATTATATATATGTGTATAAATAACGCCTGTAGTGTGTGTGTGTGTGTAACGTGGCGATAAATATATAGATATATTATAAGCGTGCTAAGCAGCATACTCAAAAAATTCAATATTTCGAAAAATATTGCGAGTCGCCAAAAACCCTTTTAAGGGGACTCTTAGATAGTCAAATGTAATGTCTGTGCCAAGTTTTAGGAGAAAATTCGGTATCTACTTTTCGCTTTCTTATATAGAGCGTACTAAGCAGCGTACTCAAAAAATTCAATATTTCGAAA
Organism: Euphydryas editha; assembly: GCA_036937285.1. Taxonomy (NCBI): domain Eukaryota; kingdom Metazoa; phylum Arthropoda; class Insecta; order Lepidoptera; family Nymphalidae; genus Euphydryas; species Euphydryas editha. Next base: position 20,405,434 of record JAUPFZ010000014.1, read on the forward strand.
AATATTGCGATCCGCCAAAAATCCTTTTAAGGGGATGCTTAGATAGTCAAATGGAATGTCCGTGCCAAATTTCATGAGAAAATTCGGTATCTGCTTTTCGGAAGTATACCCAATATACTTCAATGTGATCCGAAAAACGGATATAATATTTTGGAAAAATGGTGTTTCAAAATATTTAATTACATATTAATATTCATATTCAAAACTCAGTGAACAAAAAAGACAAAAAAAAACCATCACAACGTCAGATTGCGATTTATTTTTACAACACTTTGAAGTACAACACTTTCATAATAGATGGCACTGATGAAACTTTTTAATCATGTTGGGTTAGTCCTTCAAACGCTTAATAACTACATACTAAAGTAAAACTTATATGTGAGCTATACAGTGAGCAAAGCTAGTCTTAAATAAAAACCTCAGTCCCTATATAGAAGTATTCCTAATAGAAAAATTAAAGTATTTTCAAAAAAGTAAAATATGTTCCCTAATAGAAAAAGTAAAGTATTTTACTTAGTCAAGTAAGTTTAAAGATAGATAAATAAATAACAATATAACAAACACTCTAATTACTGTGAATAAAAGATTCAACACAAGTACAATGCCCAATGGTCTTATTGCTATGAGCAATCTATATCAGACAACCTTTTGTGAAAGTAATTCATTTATTTATACTCTTCAAATTGACATAAAAAACTTACATAAAACATAATCAAATCACAATAGGGTACTTTCGGTAGTAAAAATTAAATTATAAAGATTGATAAAAATTAAAATTTATGTGGAAATATACTTAAATATTCTGATTTTGAGTCATAAAAGCACATAATTGTTTTATTATATTGAAATTAAAATTCATAATTTTTAATCTTTATATCATGTGATCTAAAACACGAGCTGCCATGGTGTGACGTCATGAAGACAATGTTTCTGATTTACACTGCGAGCACTGCTCAGTGCTCTCACTGGTGAAAAATTCGTTCCTTATGAAGTGCCAGTGCACTGCTGCAATAGCATAGAGAAATATATATCGTCATAAATAGCTGCCATTTTTGTACTGTGAGCACTGGCACTTTCGAGGTAAGGTGCTCTCAGTACTTTGATTACATGATCAAAAATATAACAGTGTGAATGATTGTTATTATTAATACCGTTATTCAAAAATGTCCATAAAATTCAAATAAATTTTTTTCTTACTGAACAGAAAAGTATAGGTACATGATAAATATTTTTATTTGAAAACAATGTCGAAAAATGAGGATGATAGTATACTGGGCTTCGTTCATTTTTATCAGTAACCAGTATAGCACATTATAGCAAACTAAAAAGGAACGGCTTCGTAGTATACTGAACTGACGTCACACCTCAGAGTGTTCTCAGTGTATATCGGAACACGATCTTTACACATATTACGTCACCAAAATAGCTGACAGCGTTTTCGCGGGAATAAAAAAGTTTTAAAATTTAATTTTATTTTATAGCAAAAAATCGTATTTATTTTGCCGAAATATATTTTTTTGTGGCTTTTTATTGGGAAAATCAACATTTTGAAGTACTTTTTCAAACATAGTAGAATACCCTATTGTAAAAACACTAAAAATATATGTGATTAACTATAAATATATTTAAAAACAGCAATAGATTCAGACTCTCGAATAACATTTAGCAATGAAATCTATAATTGCTTTCAGTGAAAGAATTGCTATAGTAGTGGATATGGTGCGTTTGCATCATTAGATTATAGTAATAATGAGACCAAAGTAATGATTGACTAGTAGAGTATTGCAGTAATAAACTCGACATGTTCTTTTGATTTTACTGTTTAGAATTCTGAATTTAACTTGAAGTAAAGACTTTTGAAAAGTTACTTTTTATAAGAAACTATTCTGATAAAACTCATAAGAATAATTTTTTCTTTTCAATTTGTGTACCACGAGATTAACAAACAATATCCATATTATGTAAATAGCAATTGCATATGAAAGGTAAAATTGTAATATTAGAGACATATTCATCACAAATGTATAAAAACATCGCACAGTTGATTATTAGACTACCCACAAAAAAGGGCTAGAAATCATCTATAAACTATAACCTTGATAGTAGCTAAAGCATTCTTTGAAGTTAAAACTATACTCTATACATTTTTGATGAAGAAATCCTTTGAGCTCAAATTGTGAACAAATGATGCCTAATGGTCAATTTTTTAACAATATATTTTTACCAAATCATGCAAGAGACTAAAATTTAAACTTACAATTGTATTAAAGCCTTGTTGTCTGCCTGGCATTCTTGCAAGATATCGTCCGCCTCTAGAACTTGAGTTAGCGTTACGTTCTGCAACAACCAATAATAATCTCATATACAACCAGTAAAGTGTTTTACAGCCCTACTTACAATGTGCTTTACTGTTTTATCATACAAATAGTAAATTGTTATGAATATAATGGTAGATAGTTGTGTAAATGCAATATTCTCGGCACTCATAACCATCAATTTCGATAACAAAATACGCACCTCCTCCTTCAGGAGAAACTTTAACTCCCTCACTGCTATGTAATTACCGCTCCAAAACATAATTAAAATTAATAAGTACAAAGTATTTAATTATTCTAAATCCATAGAAATTCATTAAATTTCGAAGAATTCAGTATTTCTTTGGGGTAGAAGTGCAACGATCCGTTTTCTATCTGACAATCGCCGACACCGACAAAGTGTATTTATTATCTATGCTATGACAAGACATTGAAACACTGTATTGCCACGGTAGTCTACAAGTTTAATTTTTTAGTCTAAAGATTAAAATTTGAAACACTTTCTAATTAACCCTTTCCCGGCCAGATTTTGGTACAGTAATCGTGCCCCCACGGCCAGACGACTTTAGGTATAATTTCAAACAGTGATGGGACATCTGAATAATTTTTATCGATATTACACATATAGTTAACTTTTGTCTGCGATATCGTACGAATTTGTTTTAAGCCTATAAAGGAGATCGTGCCAATGGGCAGTAAGCAGTTATATGTATATTGACAGTACCATCAGTGGTACAATCTACCTGTGCCACGGTGAACGGAACGGAGGATATAAATTAATCTAAAATAAAACGCTCATAAATAAATTATAAAAATAAAAGCCATGTAATATTAAGTATATAATTTCCCAATTTGGAAGTGGGGCTCCTCCTTAAATCGGGTTGAAATTTTTTTTAACGTTTTTTATGAATAATAAACATGAGAGAAAGTAATAATAAGGTGGCGCACGCCCAAAAATTTTTATTTTATTTTTTATTGATAGGTTGTTAGGTCTTTTTTTAGCGTTAATTCTAGTTTTAACAAAGGCATTTAGCAAGAACTAGTTCTAACTAGCAAAAAAAAGACCTAACAAGCACACTCCATCGTACACCGAATAGTGTTTTGTTTTTTTTTTTCTTTTAAAAATAAAGTAATGCGCCACCTTAATATTGCTTTTCTCATGTTCTTTATGCATAAAACATGAAAAATAAGGCAGGAGCCCTACTTCCGAATATTTACCTTAAAAATAAATTTTTCGCTCATAATATAATCTAATCAGCTTTAATGTATTAATTCAATATTTTGGAGATGAACAGGGTGCGGTTTTTAATTGAACTTCTTCTGTTGAATTTCTTAAGCTATTTTTATACTAGTTTGCATAAGTTTCCCGCCGAATATTTTTTTTACATATATTTATTTCCAAGCGGACGAATTTTAAAATGAAGTCTTAAATGGGAACACTAACTACTACTCGAACTGCAATTACTGTCGTTGCTGATATTTTCTTGTAATATATTCAATAATTCGTCGTCGTCCAACATAATGTTGTACAGCACTAGGCACATGAAGTTAACGTGTTATTACGGGGACGGCCCTGCAGGTACCGATGTTTACAAACCAATATGCCTACCGTGTCGCTTGCGCCGCACGGAAAATCACGGTGATGGCCGCAAGTGATCGTCTGGCAGTAACTGTATTAGTGACGTCCCAAAATAATATCGAGATCAATAATATATATTTTTTTGGTTTCGTAGTTTTCTACCGATTCTCTTTAATTGTGGTTTATTATTCAAATAAGAGGTTCAAAAAACACATTAAATAATTAATTTACACTCTAGACATGTATTAACAAGATAATTATTAGTTTTAAAGGATCTCTTCTCTATTATTTAGTTTTTACTAGCGCATCACTAGCCTACGTAAAATTACGGGTTCGGCCCTGTGTGTTAGGGTTGTGATAGCGCCTAATTTGACTATTGCATTTAAATTGCATTTTTATGTATCAGAATGTTAAGCCTATTGTTTTAAAGTTGGATTATTGTAAAGTACACATCCTGAAGTATTATAAATAATATAAATTTTCTTCATATTTTTTATATCTAATCAAGAAATAGACATAGAAAAAATAGAACGTAATATTACGGGCTTGGCGCCACAGGCATTAACATGAAAACACGGAATATTACGGTGACGGCCGGGAAAGGGTTAACAAAATTTCTTTTTAATTTTTTTTTATCTTTATTTTTACTCATGGATTAAGAGTAATGTATGCACATTTCTGTATCAGGTTTTTAAATATTAGCCGGGGCGTTGTGGTTATACATATACAAAAGCGATCCCATGGCACTGACCGACGGTGTGGATGGGTTTTAAGGGGTATTCTGGCCTGCCACACTTATGTGCTCAGGGCCAGATTTAGAGGTGTGTAAGCTCGGGGCAACAGTGGAGTGGAGGATACTTCGTCGAGCTATATGTATACCTAAAAGAAAAAAGATCGTCGCAACTCCGGACCGCTGTTATTTACCGTCGGGGTATATGTATTCCTAAAAAAAGGTCATCTCTGAATTTTAATATTTTTATTCCGAAGTGTCTCTATTGAGGCCCGGGGCAGTTGCCCCGGTTGCCCTCCCCTAAATCCGGCTCTGAATCTGCTGTCTTGGGGCCAGCTCGGAGTCCCATACTACGCCTCAACTAGAGTAGCTCCCTGCATAAACGCTTTTCCCAACTTTAAAAAAAATGATTGTTGCGTAATCATAAACGTTAATTTTTTTTATTAATTTCGAATTGAAATAATTTTTAATGTGAAGAATGACTGTAATAACATTGAAATACAATTATATACTCCAAGTAAAATAAAAGAACCACATAATGCTATTAATTTTTAACTTTAATATCATATTAAAATTAATATCAACAATTAATAACTTATTGTTAGATCATTTTGATTTAAGCAACTGCATTGCTAGGGCCTCAGCTTCATTAACAGTGAGTGATGCGGACACATCTTCGATCTTCTTTACTTTGCGAGGGTTAATGCTTTCTCGTGGAATGTCCTCACTTTCTACAATCTTTCGTTTAGGTGGTCTGTAAAATAATAATAAAATCATTATTGTCCATAAAATGTCATTATTTTTAGTAAAATAATACAAAAAAAACTAAGTATTTTCATTAAAAAAAAAACATGAATAGATTTAAGAACTAACCTGTGAAATTCTTCATTCTTCTCAGATGTCACACTTTCATTTGAGTAATCATTTTCAGAATAATCACTCACAGATTTTGTTTCACTATTTTGATAATCGTCTTTTGTCCCATAAACTTTATCAGGATCTGGAAGCCATGATAAATCAGGTCCATCTGACTCAGACTGTGATCCAAAGTCATCTTTTTCTCCTTCATCTTCTTTCTTTTTATTTTTAAGTTTCCGCTTTTGCTCTTTGTGTTTTGCCTTAACTCTTTCTCTGAATCTGGCTTTATCAAATTTATCTTCTTCTTGCAAGAGTTCACTCATTTTTTCAATATCTACAGTAATTGCATTTTCATTAACAAACTGCTTGCCTAAATCCGATTTTACATCTTTCTTTTCATCTCCTATTACTTCACCGTCTTCTCCAAACTTTACTGTGGTATTGACTTTAACCTTACTTTTAAGTATTTTCTTGACAACAGCCGTTTTAGTTGAAGGTTTTGCATTCTTTTTTGTTGGTACATCATCTTCATTTGGTAGTACAGCGATGTCTATGCTCACATTTTTTTCTTTGACTTTAAATAAATGCTTTTCATCACTACCAACTTTGACGTTATGAAAGTCAAATATCGGAATTTCTTTCTTTGTTTTGGTCTCTTCAGGCACCACGACAACAGGTTCATTGTCAGCTTCTGATTCACTTCCATTTGATCTTTCATCACTTGACAGTTTTGCTTTTAATTTTTTAATAGCATCATTAGTGTCCTGTATCCCTAAAACATTGTTCTCTGTCGCACTTTTATTGTATTTGTACATAAATTTAATCGCCGGCGGAACTATAAGACCTAATGATCTAGAAAATGCATCTGTATCTAATAACTGTACATTGAAGATATCTTTATTTTTCATCAAATAAATAGATTTTATGTAACTCATAAATGCTCTTTGTGCAGTTTTTTTAAGTTCTCCATTATCTGAAAGTAGACTTTCTATTTTTCTTAGAGGTATCATTACTTTTGATGCATCTACGAATATTTGATTTATAGGTATTTTGTTCTTACGAAGATCTTCAACTATCTTTTCTTCATGTGGCAGTAACATCAGCAGTCCGTCCCCTTTGCCGAAAACTCCTCTGGCTGTGCGGCCAGCTCTGTGTATGTATGTGTCAACATCTTCTGGACAATCATATTGTATAACCCAATTAACTTTTGGAAAGTCTAACCCTCTGGAAGCTAAATCTGTAGCAAAAAGGACAACATTTGATTTCCTGCAAAACTCCCGGTAGATTTTTTCTCTTTTCTCTTGATGTAGTGTTCCATACAGAGCCAAAAGACTGATGCCAGGTCTCAGTTTACAAAAAAGTTCATATGTATACTTTACTTGCTTACAAGTGGCCATAAATACTAGCGATTTCTGTTTAAGATGATTTTTTATAAAAGACCACAAGATGCTAAATTTCTCATCAATTTTACAAACAATGTAATTCTGTTGAAGAAACTCGGGGGTGGCCGTAGTGGCCTGCTCATGAGGAGCTACATAGGTAGGAAAAGATAAACTTAGTCTTGCTAAATCTTTAACTGATTTAGTTTGAGTGGCTGAAAATAAAAGTGTTTGCCTCTTTGGTGGCAAGTTTTCAATAATGGCATTCATTGTAGCTTCAAAGCCCATGTCCAGACACCGGTCGGCTTCGTCCAACACTAGAATCTGGAGATGAGAGCAATCAAACAGAGGATTTTCATCCATGTGTTGCAGAAGTCGTCCAGGGGTACATATAAGAATATTCATTTGATCCATTCTCTTCCTTTCAAATTTAAGGTTTTGACCTCCGATTATTAAACCAGCAGAAAAATCGTGCAAATAGCCAACTTTTCTGAGAGTTTCATATATCTGATAGGCTAGTTCCCTGGTCGGCGATATGACGACCGCTCCAACACCATCCAATCTTGTCCATTTTTTGCAGAATAATATTTCTAAAATTGGTATTAGGAAAGCTAATGTCTTTCCCGAGCCTGTCTTAGCGGCTCCCAGTATATCTTTTCCTTGTAAAGCATAACCTATAGCTTGCCTCTGTATGTCGGTTGGAGTAATATAATTGTTTTCTTTTAGCGCTTTTAATGTCCTTTGAGACAACGGAAAATCTTTGAATGTCTTTATTTCATCTGGAACGATCTGAAATAAGGAAATAAATTAAAAAATAAGGTTGAAATTTAGAATCGTTTGGCTCGAATTTAAGGGCGAGAGAGGAGAAAGGGGGGGTTCCCCCAAACTTCCCCATACCACTCGCAATACAAGGTAATGCACCATTCCTGAGAAAAAAAAAAAAAACAAAAAAGAAATCACATCTAGAGCTAACCTCAAGACAGTTTTTCAGCATAATTTCGTTCCGTGACGTCTCCGGCGCTGCGGAAGCCCTTCGTTCTTGCATTAAAAAACAAACTTAGACACTTTTACTTGCAACAAACACAATGATAATTTTTTTTTTTCTCTAATTTGTGAGAAAACGTATTACGAAGTATAATATTAGTTTCATAACTGTTATCATGTTATGGTATTCACTTGTTATTTACTCTATGGTCTTTGGTTTATCAAATGTCATTCGTCAATTACGGCCATAGATAATACAATAATATAATGCTTAAATAAAAACTAATTTCACAGCAATGCAAGTTTATTTATTTGTACTCACCATTCCTGAAAAAAAAAAAAAAAATCCTATAGACCTAACCTCAAAATTGACCGTTCATCATAATTTCGTTCCGTGACGTCTCCGGCGCTTCGGAAGGTGCAGCCCCTTCGCCTTTGCGTAACAAATTTTGTTACAGCGGGCGAGGCTGGCCTCCCTCCGCGCCTCTTGCTTCTAAAAAACACTCTAGGGATAGAGCAAAGAAGACTATGTCGAGTCGGTGTAAGCTGATTCCATTCTGTGACCATTTTGAGACATAAGTCAATGTCTGTTAAGCGAGGTTACTTTTTCTGTTCGGGGCGAGGTGATGAATGCTAGCGCGACCCCATCTCGACCCACCCAGGCGGATGACTGCTCACACGTGGGGTTTTTAGCCCGCGGGAGTCGGGCATAATCACTTCTTTGCCCCCGCGCCGGAGTGGTATCCATTATGGATTTTCCCCACGTAAAAAAAAAAAGGTTACTTTTTCTGGGTTCTCGCGGGCGATCCGCCCTGGGAACTCCAGGCGGAGGTGCTCGCGAAGGTGTACCAGTTCCGGTCCGGGCAGAGAGCGAGTGGCGAACGTCCAAGTGTGGACCAAGTCGGCAGGATCAGGGCTCTAGCTCAGAGAGCACTGATCCAATGGTGGAAGGAGGATCTGGGGTCCCCAGCGGCAGGCTCAGTGACGGTGGACGCTATACGTCCTCACCTTCGTTGCTGGGTCAACAGGCGGCATGGGGTGCTTACGTTTCGGCTGTCGCAGGTGCTTACCGGGCACGGTTGCTTTGGTAAGTACCTGCACCAAATCGCTAGGCGAGAAGCCACCCCTGCTTGCCACGAGTGTGGCGCGCCAATCGACTCGGCGCGTCACACCCTGGAGGAATGCGCCGCTTGGGAGCCCCAGCGCAGGGCTCTGGTGGCAGTGATAGGTGGAGACCTCTCGCTGTCAAGTGTGGTCCGCTGCATGCTTGACAGTGAGAGGTGCTGGTCGGCCGTGACCTCATATTGTGAGGAGGTCATGGCTCTGAAGGAGGCCGCGGAGCGAGAGCGGGAAGCAGCAGCACACGCTGACTCGCTCCGCAGAAGACGACCAGGGAGGAGGAGACGCCAATATGCACTCCTCCACCCTCCGCAATAGAGTGGGAGAGGGCACCACATCCTCCCACTCGCCACCAGGGCAATAGAGCGCTCACAGTGCCCGCGAGCGCTCTATAGGCGAAGCCGGTCCGTATAGGCGGGCCAACCGTCGGGGCGTCACGGTTGCATGCGAAAGCGATCCCGTGGCGCCCCACTACGACGATGAGGGCACCGCTGGGTTTTAGTGCGGTATTCTGGCACGTTCTGCCGTGTCAGCCCTCGGGCGGCGGGACGCGTAAATGCATTTTCCAGCGAAAAAAAAAAAGGTTACTTTTTCTGGGTAATTATACAAATAAAACAAAATGTATATAAGATTATTTGTCTATTGTTATGAGAGTACAAATAAATAAACTTGCATTGCTGTGAAATTAGTTTTTATTTTAGCATTACATACAATAAAAATTACAATACAGTATTACTGTTAACCATACATTTTTTTCTGAAATTAAAGAAACAATATTTAAAGTTTATTATTCTAATGTTCTCTTATATTTACGTGAATTTTACTAATTTAATTAAAAGTCTGCACCGGATTTTATCGCGTTTATTTAAAAAACTTGTTATAGTTATCTTGATTTTGACTATGATTTTTGTTTCTCTCTGGAAGGTTGCGGTCGGTTTTCCCCACGGCGTCCGCTTTCCGGCTTGGGGAAGGAGAATTTGTTGTTTTGTGTTTTATGATTGTTGTTTTTTCTTGTTTGTCTTCCAGGGACCGGTGCGAACTAGTTGTTATTGGTTATTGTTGTCAGATAGTGAGTTTGTTATAGAACGGCTCATGAACTCGAGAGTGTTGGATTTGTTGATTTTTTTCGGGGCCGTTTGATTGTCTCCTGCTTTGTTATGGTATGTATGTTTTGATGTTTTTGATGGAGAACGTTTCCGATTTTCGTGGCCTTTCTCTTGGTTTGTTTTTTCTTTTATAATCAGTTTGTCATATCGGATGAAAACTAGGTCCCCTTTTTATTTCTTCTTGTTGTTTTTGTTTCGCATCTGTTTGTAAAATGTCCTTCGGGAAATCTTCAGTGGCGTATATGTTCTCTGTGAAGTGCAGCGTTCGGAACCGTACGATAATTATCGTACACATACGATAATTTTGTGCCTACGTACGATGTACGATAGCATATTATTATCGTACGCAGATTGTACGATAATTTCTATCATGATGCAAAATTTGAGAATTTATATTATTTCACTCTTGCGCTGATAGTATAAATCGCAGTAGCATGATTTTATTTTGTCCAATAAAATCTTGGGAAAATACCGGGAAATACAAGTTCTCTATTCCTATTGGTTCCTACGATTCGCTCTGCTAAGTTTCACCACTGCCGATACTGTAACTTTATCCAGCGCCTGCTGTACACGCTTTCTTATTGGTTAGTATAGCATCTACCAATGCGATTAAGAGAATATAAGTTCGATATTTCGACTATGTGCACACTTCATATGTATCGTATATTTTGTGTAGAAAAGTTGGCAGTCATTTCGTTATATTATTATGATTATACGTCTGTATTCGCTTTGATAAAAGGAATTATTCAAATTAAGTGGTACTACCACGTGTAAAACATTTGGATTTCAGTGTTCTGTTGATTTGACAGCGGTGGTTTAAAAACGATAGACTATAGAGTACTTGTATGCATATCAATATTACAATTTATATGATTTATTTATCTATAATAGACATTATCCTAAAAAATACGATAATTTCGATTATTTTCGATCCATGTACGATAATTTTACGCCCCCTGGTACGATAGTCAGTCCACTTCAGGTTGGGAACACTGGTGAAGTGTTTATTGTTTTGTAAGATCGCAAGTCTTCTCCATGGTAGGGTTAATTTTAGCATTACAGGTCTTCGTTTCTTGCTTTCCCTTATCCCCAATCTATATAACTCGCTTATAAGTGGGAGCACTTGTCAAATTCTTCTATATTCGCTTCTTTGATCATTTTATTTAGGATTTCCAATACCAATTTCAAGAGTTTGTGGGGGTTTTCTTCGCGTTCATCTATACCGTGGAATATGACGTTTCTTTTTCTCGAGTCTTTGTCTAAGTATTCAATGTTGTTTTTTAATGTTGCCACTTCGTTTTTAAGTTTTTTGTTCTCTTCCATTATTGGGTTCAGTTTGTCTTCTAGTGTTGTTTTGACTACAAAAACTACAGATTTAAAACCCTGGAAAAACATCTCATCAAAACAGGCAGCTTAAAGAAGGCATTCAAAGAACTACAAACACACAAATCCTGGATCAAAAGTCTGAAAAACCAAAGAAAAATCGCCCACAACCGACGAAGAAGTACTCAACATAACAACAACTTTCTACAGATATCTATACAGCACGCAAGAAGAAATTAACGCAAACACAAGACCTTATCAAATCAACATTGTCCAACAAAACAGTAACATACAACAACATGAAGAGATAGAACGCATCGCAGAAAAAGTATTAAAGACCATCCAACATCTGAAACTAGAAAAAAACCCAGGTCCGGACAACCTGACTAGTGAAGATATCAAAGCAGCAGACTCCCTACTGTGCGCTCTGCTAACATACCTATTTAACGTAATATTAAACACAGCCGAGATACTAAAACAATGGTTAGAATCCAACATCATTTTATTATATAAAAAAGGGGATCCAAAAGACGTAAGCAATTATAGACCGATAAGCTTAATGCCTCACTTATACAAACTCTTTTCATCAATTGTGGATAAAAGAATAAGCATTAAGCATTACATTAGATAAACACAAACCGATAGAACAAGTAGGCTTCAGAAAAGGATTCTTAACAGTACACCACATACACAACATCAAACTAATCATAGAGAAGCAGCAAGAATTTAACACACCACTATATATTGCTTATATAGACTACAAAAACGTTTTCGACACAATACTACACTCTGCTATCTGGAAAACATTACAAGACCAACATGTTCATAATACCTACCTGGCAGTAATAAAAAATATCTACAATAACAGCACAAGCAAAATACAACTAGATAACATTGGCCCAATATTTCCAATTACTAGAGGAGTAAGACAGGGAGACCCACTGTCCCCGAGGATCTTCATAGCACTACTGGAATCAGTTTTTAGAAAGCTAGAATGGATGGCCCACATCATTAATATTAGTGGAAAATATCTAACACCTTACATTTGTTGTTGACCTGGCCTTATATGCTAATAATAGTTCAAACCTAGAATGCATGATGAACACATTAAATGCAGAAAGCAAAAAAGTAGGACTAGAAATAAACTACAGCAAAATTAAAGTAATGACGAAAACTCAATAACAATAGATGAACAAATCGAGTATGTCAACCAGTACTCATACTTAGGAAAACAAATAAGTTTCGACCCAAAACATAATGAAAAGGAAATCGAAAGACGAATCAAAAATACTTGGAATAAGTACTGGAGTCAAAAAGAAACACTAAAAACCGACCTACCAATTCAGCTCAAAAAGAAAGTGATGGACATGTGTATACTCCCTACATTGACATAATATACATGCCAAACATGGAAGTTTTCAACAAAGGCGAAAAGATTAATAGTCACATGCCAAAGAGGGATGGAACAGAGTATGATGAAAATAAAAAAATACAAAAAATAAATCAAATCCAAATCAGAAAAAAAAAAACGAAAGTTATAGATGCACTCAGTCAGGCCCAGAAACTTAAATGGAAATGGGCTGGCCACGCCGCCAGACTGCAGGATGTGAGGTGGTCATCCCAAGTAACGGTCATGGCACATGGAAAGGTCCAGAGGGCAAAAGGAGGAGAGGTCTACTACTATGCACTAGCACGCTGGGCAGACGACGTCGTAGAGGCAGCAGGGCCTAACTGGGTATGAAAGGCTCAAGATAGAAATAAATGGCAATCTCTGGAAGAAGCCTTCACGTCATAGGAGGGTTCGGTTGCACAAATAACTACTTTTTATTAATAGATAATTGTTTTCAATTTTTTCCAACAGCAAATTGTTTTTTTACCTAAACTTGTAATTAATTTTTGTATAAAAACCAGAAATAAAAAGCTTTTTTATTTCTATTTTATTATATTTAAAAAACTTTACATTTGATTTGATATTTAAAATTATTTCCTGACGTTTCGAACCCTTTGCAGCTTTACATTATTCTATTAATACTCTTAATTACTACATTATATTTATTGCTTATAAACATAATTAACAGTATCTAATAATAATTCAAAAGGGTATTGTTTAAATTTAATAATTTCCCTTCTCCACAAATATTCATAAATTAAATCTGTGAAATATATTATTATAATTGTCTTTTGCAAAAATTCTTTTTGCTAGACGCCACTGCGACTCTTATGTGTGTGTACCATCTGGTGCTACAAACAGTTTTTCAAGATCGCTGTGGTTAACTCTCTTGTGAATAAATCCATAGTTTTCCAAGCCGCTATAAGCACACCACATATCGCATGTATAGTATTGCCCTCAGCTACATGCTTTCTAATTAATGGTATTAAAATATCTGCTGATCAAACATTATCTGGGAAAATCTACAACTGCAAATCCTCACTACCGTCTTCAATCATGCCCAACACCCAATGACCTTCAATGTGCTGACCTGAAACAGAATTAAATAAAATAAAAAAATTGTTTTGACAATGTCATGTTTTGATTTTTTTTTTTGTCAATAGTAATTATAACATACCTTTATTATATTTTCGCTTCCCGAATTTACTTTCATGTATTTGAACGGTCTTCCCCGGACCACCAATCTTTCCATCAAATGTTTGTTTTTCAATTATATTATAGTACATTACCACAGCCTCTCTACAATAATTGAACCAATCATTGATTGTTGCTCTTGATAAGCACTGTTCTCTTTTACAAAAATCTTCCTTAATGGTCATATCATAGCTCCATTTTGAAGCATAAGCATACTTAATAAAAAATACTTCATGACCATAGAGTAAATGACAAGTGAATACCATAACATGATAACAATAAATTATGGAACTAATATTATACTTCGTAATACGTTTTCTCGCAAAATGGAAAAAAAAACCATTGTGTTTGTTGCAAATAAAAATGTCTAAGTTTGTTTTTTAACGCAAGAACGAGGGGCTTCCGCAGCGCCGCAGATGTCACGGAACGAAATTGTGCTGATAAACTGTCTAAATTTGAGATTGGATCTATGTGATTTCTTTTTAATTTATTTCAAGAATGGTGCATTACCTTGTATTCCGAGTGGTATGGGAGAGTAAGGGAGACCGCCCACAACCCCCTACCAGAGTTTCACGTCCAAATTCGTGCCAAACGATTCTAAATCCAACCCAAAAATAATAATAACACGCTACAATAAAATATTAAAATTTTGAGACATTGAAAACAAACCTTGTCATACTGTGCTTGTAAATATTGGATGGCTGCATCTTCCTCCTCGCTCCTTTTTTTTTTGGGTTTAAAAAGCCGGTGCTTCTGTTTTTTCGAATAATTTTGTGGTTGTGCATTGTGTTTTGTCATATTTTTCTTCATTAATTAGCCTTAATGGCATTTAGTTGTGCCAGTTCGAGTGCACGTTGATTATGATTTCGCCAATGTCACGTAGGATAGAGATGACAAGAAAGAAGATTGATAGTATAGTTGAAATAACAGTTTTAATAAAATTTTAAAAACGGAAAAAAATGATGTTACATAAAGCTTTTTTTCTTCGTCATATTTTAAAAACTCGAATATCCACATGTCGAACATGCACGTTTGACAATTGTTTTCGTCATAGTGATGCGACTCGAATTCACTTTTACTCGAGTGACTACGAAAAAAATCATACTCGAGTGAAAAAAATATTGAATCGAGTTCACTTTGACTCGAGTCATCACTCGCCGAGACAAACAAGTTTAAACATGTACGAGTATGACAAGTTAGCCGTTGCTTATTTGTGTCGAGTGGATATTCGGTGCTATTATATTAAAATATTATTTAATTGTTTGCTTTCTTTAATTAATTAAACTTTTAGTTTTATTACGCTTCATCTTTCGCTTCATTTAATGCATATTTTATCAAGCATTGTCACTTGTGTAGTGTTATTTTTTTTTTGGTTGTTTTTTTTTATATTTATTTTATAAATAATTATTTTATTATTATAAATCTAAAAAAGAAGTTTATTTGAAAGTATAATAATGTTAAAAAGTTTTATGTCTGTTCGTATTTTTTTTCTGTGTTTTAATATTTTAATTTAGAATATTTTTATTTGCTTTTGAAATACTGAAAAATGTGTGCAATAAAACTTATGACTGATTAATTAATTAAACTTTTAGTTTTATTACGCTTCATCCTCTGCTTAGTGATGCGACTCGAGTCACTTTTACTCGAGTGACTCGAGTTGACTACGGAAAAAATCATACTCGAGTGAAAAAAATATTGACTCGAGTTCACTTGGACTCGAGTTATCACTCGTCGAGACAAACAAGTTTAAGTATGCACGAGTGTGACAAGCCGTTAGTAGGGTGTGCGATAATTGGTTTTGGATCCGAGAAGTATTGATAATTGTGATTCGATAATTATGGTTCGGCGGATGACTATTTTTTAGGTATTCGGATAGGGCTAGGGCGTAAACGTCGGTAGGGGAGGCCGGATGTACTTTATTTTTTTTTTTTTTTTTTTTTTTTTTCGTCGTCCGAAAATCTTAGCAATAACTCGAGTCACTCGAGTGACTCCAAAAGTACTCGAGTGACTCGACCACTCGAGTGGTACTCGAGTGACACTGCAAAATGACTCGAATGACTCGAGTGGTAAAATTGGACTCGAGTCGCATCACTACCTCTGCTTCATTTCATGCATGTTTTTATCAAGCATTGTGACAGATTACTCGAGTGATTTGAGTCCTCGAGTGACCCGAAAACCACTCGAGTGACTCGACCACTCGAGTGGTACTCGAGTAAAATTGCAAAATGACTCGAATGACTCGAGTGGTAAAATTGGGCTCGAGTCGCATCACTATTTCATAATTATATTATTGACTAGAGATGTGTCAAATCGAATTACTAACTCGAGTTAACTCGATTTGTGCTAAGTTAGAGTTAATTTCCCGCGACGGGATGCGTAAATGCATTTCCCAACGTTAAAAAAAATAAAAATAAAAGTTCGAGTTAATTCAAGTTGAATTTTCCCTAACTCGAGCGCGATTCGTTCGTTGGTCGCGCGCTTTAATACTTTCGCCATTGCATCGACCGAATAACAGTAATAACACCAAAGATTTTATATCATAACTAGAATGCTCACTTAGTAAACTTGTATATTCAAATATGCACCTTGAAATAAACGACATAAGGTTGACATTTCTTACCAACATGTAAAGTGAAAAATCGTTCCGAGCATTTCTTTGACAACTGGTATTTTGTCTCTTTCTTACGAGTTGCATTTCGTTGAGTACTGGTATTTTGTCTCTTTCTTACGAGTTTTTCCTTTAATCCATGGTAGAAACAGACGCAATCCCTGGCTTAGGAACGTTTTTTGAGTGCACGTGAGCATTCCAGTTTGTATATATAAATTCCTTGAAAAACACCAATGAACGACAACAGACGCCGAATAACATGACAAGAAGTTGTGTTAAAATATTTTTAAGAATTATTTTGGTACTTAAAGTGTCATATTTTAAAACTTTTAAGAACTTTAACTTATGTACACAATAATTTAATGTTTACTTTTTTTGAGAATATTTGTTGTTGAAAATACTTTTAAAATACTTTTAAAAATGTTAACTTACAAGAAAATATTTTTAGTTTCTTGACTTCAGCATTGTATTTCTTTTATTTATCCAGAAGATACTTTTTACTGAATGTTTCACTTTTTGACGTGATAACGTCTTGTAAACCGATGAATGCCGGCTGCACCGCACGAAGAATTGTCAAGTGTCCCGAGCGAGAGCGCGGAACAAGCGATAGAGAGGCACGATCGGCCTAAGCGTTTGGCTTGTGAATGAAAACAATGAGATTGGAGGATGGGAGGATGGACGCAGATTGGAGGATCGTATAAGTAAATATCACACATGTATATAAGTTATAAATAAATTATTAATAGCTCATTGTGTAAACAAAAGCGGATTATTATATTTGTATATATAAATTCTGAATGAATTATTTAAAAGTATATATAAAACTAATAACAACATACTACTCCAATAAGGAACCGTAATTATTTTATTGTAATATAAACAAACAATAACTCTTATTATTCGGTTTGAAATAATTATTTAGATACCTTCAGTTGAGGAATAATTATAATAAAATAGAAATATGAAATAAGACAATAAAGTCGGTAAACTATAATCTCATCGTATATTTTATCACAAAATATTATTAAATACTTCATTTATTCAAGTAGGCTTCAAAAGCACCATTTAATAGTCAGTTTTATTTATTTTATACTAATTGATTATAATTATTGTGAAGCTACCACTGACTCGGAATGTAGATTCTGCTGAGAAGAATCGCCAAGAAACTCAACAGTTACACTTTTAAACAAGAAACCATCAATACAATATTCAATATTTATAACAATCAGACAATTATAAAGAACAGATTATTATACTCATACTAACACTCAATAAAATACTTATTTTCATAGAGCAGGTAGATTGATTATTCACAATAAAAAAATGCACTAATAAACATCTAAACAAATTAAAGCCAATAACTTCAGCACTTTTACACAACTTTTTATTGATAATAACTATGTACTTAATACTCACAATAATCAACAATAACTGGCTTCTTATCACTTACAACAACCTCTTTTATAAGGCAACAATCCCACCAAATAGATCTCAAAGATGGCGACTAACCAATCAGAAATCAGTATAAATTATTTGGAAGACAATGTCGCCATCTTTTTACTCTTCCGGTACCTTATTTCTATGAAACAAATAACAATAATAGTAATACTAACGTTTGTTGTTAAATATGGGTACTTACTATAACTAAGAGTAAAACCAAAACAATTCATTGACACACAACACAACATTAGGTATACACAATTTTACATTAAACACAAACATTGACCAAAATATTTCAATCCTACCTACGGAGTTTAGTAATGATAATTACCCTAACAGAGAGTTGGATGGAAGAACAAATATGTAAAAAAGTAATTTGTAACAAATCATACACTCAGTTTCTTCTTAATAACTCGAATTCAATTCGAGTTAACCGAATTTCAACTCGAATTAACTCGAGTCGTGTTTTTTCCGAGTTGGTACATCTCTAATATTGAAACTTGACAGTATCAGTGACAACTAGCGACTTAGATAATCTATCGATATAGGAAAAATAAACTACTACCGATATCAATAGTGTCAATTTATTAATAACCCTTTTTATATTATAGACTATTTTAAATGTAAATCATTTATTCAGAAAAGTTACTGTCAACAATAATATTACAACTGAGTAATTACATGCAAATTTATGAATTTCGTTATTTAAAGATCTGTTTATTCAGTCTAGTTTACCCTCCTAAGGTAGTTGCTGGTCTCCTACTGGGCGCGTCGGTGGCGGATAGGGGAATGCCACTCGAATGCCTCGCGACTGGTAGGGGTCTTCGGCCCCCGCGGCCCAAAACCATCAGCGGTGGGCGCGAAAGTGCAGGAGGGGGATGACTCGCTCTCCCCCTCCATTCGGTGGCGCGAAAGCGCGGTAGTTTGGGCGCGGAGGCGCACAAGCCACAGGGCCCCCGGGACCAGCTGATGTGTGGACCCATCAGTAGGGGTTCGCCGTCTGGGGTAGCTGGGCGTCCAGTAGTGGGCGGGGTGCGAAAGCGCGTTGAGAGTGTGGGCACGGGAGTTGCAGTCGGCAAAGGCGTGGCGCCGGGAGGGCGCAGAGAAATGGGGGGAAGTTTTCCCCCCATTCGGTGGCAGGAGTGGGCGGTTCCGGTCGTCCATTTCGAACAGGTAGACGCGAAAGGGCAGTGGTTGGACGCTGAAGCGCACAAGCCACTGAACTCCTTGACCAGCTGATGTGCGGGTCCAGCTCAGGGGTTTCGCCGTCTGGGGTAGCTGGGGTCCAGTGGTGGGCGGGGCGCGAAAGCGCGGTGAGAGTGTTGGCACAGGGAGTTGCGCCAAGAGGGCGCGGAGATTTCGAAGGTGAGGCCGCTCCTGGTACTTCTCTGAATTAGCAGAGTGGACCAGTCGAGCGGCCCCAATCACATGCGGAGGGGCCACCGGGCAAAGCGTCGGGGCGCCACGGTTGTTTGCGCGAGCGATCCCGTGGCGCCCCACTACGGCGCAGACGGTCGATGGGTTTTAGTGGGTATTCTGGCTTCGCAGCCAGCGAGTCCCACATATGACATACCCGTCGCCTGCGGGCGGCGGGATGCGTAAATGCATTTCCCATCGTAAAAAAAAAGAAGTGTAGTTTACCCTACTAATAGTACTTAATATTATAACTACTATTCTGGTTGTATTATTTGAAAGACTCTATATTTATTTATAATATGAATTCGAAAAAGGCGTTTGACCGCTGTTATAATCTTTTTAGAACAGGGCCGGATTTAGGGGAGGGAAAGCGGTCCAACTGCCCCGGGCCCCCACATAAGTAATAATAAATGATAATTTCTTACTTTGCAATACATGTTGAAAGACAGCTCAAATGATGATAAATCTGAAAACTATAATAACATAATATAATAATGGCCGGGCAATAACTATTTTTTTAAACATAATTGCGTAGAGAGAGTATTCTCTGTCTACGCATAATTGAGAATTTTATAACATTTATTATCTGTCTGAAATCTTATAAAACGTTATCGATTCGTTCACTCTCGAAACGATTCATCCATATATATTCATTATTCGTTCTAATAGCCGATCTTATGTCTCGATTCTTTAGCTACACAAAGTTAGCACCCCATCGAAGGATTTTTGAAATCAAAATGACCTTAATCGATAGGTCTACGTTAGGTCTGTATAGGTCCACCAAAATTTTTGTTAGGTCTCCTACAGTTTTTTAATAAATATTTTTTTTATTTTTGCAAAAAAATTATGCAAATTTAGCACCCCATCGAAGGACTTTTGAAATCAAAATGACCTTGATCGATAGGTCTACGTTAGGTCTGTACAGGTCCACCAAAATTTTTGTTAGGTCGCCTATAGTTTTTTTTTAAATATTTTTTTTTAATTTTGTAAAAAAAATACACAAATTTAGCACCCCATCGAAGGATTTTTGAAATCAAAATGACCTTAATCGATAGGTCTACGTTAGGTCTGTATAGGTCCACCAAAATTTTTGTTAGGTCGCTTACAGTTTTTAAAATTTTTTTTTTTTTTTTTTTTGCAAAAAATATGCATCTTAGCATCATTTAAAAGGAAACTGATTGATCTTTATATTTCAGCATTCTTTATCGTTAGGTCAGTATTGGTCTATAGTTTTTGCTTTTATATTATTCATTTTTTTAAAATTTTTTTATTAACAATTATAAATAATTTATCACTCGCGCATGCGCTAACGCACATAGCATGGCGCGAAATTCAAAGTTTCCCTGTTCCGTTTTCATCGCGTCAATAAAAAAAATACAAACTGCTCGCATGAAGCTCTCTAATTATTTCTCATGAGAATGAAACTTATTGCTTACACGTATGTAAATAAACGTAAAACCAACAACTTCCCGATTTCTTAAGGGCTATATTCCTTTGCCTTTTCCTATTGGGGATAAATTTTAAAACAACAACATAATTTAATATTTGTCACATCAAATAATTTAATTTCTTCTGGAGATTTATTATTTATTTAATTCTCAAAAACTATAGAAAAAAATCCAACCGTGGGAATGTTTTTGAAAAGTTTATATAAATATTGCGTTTTATATATCCTCTTTATTTCGCATATATGCAGTACTTATTTTCACATTTCTATTTATGAAATATGTTAATGCATTGCTTCATAACGAACTATATCGCAAATATTTCTTTTAATACTTTTTTACCATTACTTATTTAGTATTGTTACTAACAAAGGGTATATAATAAAGAGGTGACACTTCGAACATAGAGTTGAGCTAAAAATCGTTTGCTATACTTTTATTCCAACTTTACGGTCGAGTTCTTTTTTCCATTAGTTTGGTAGTAATGAAGCATAGTATGGTCCCAAATTTATCGTACCAGATGTCGATACTAGTGTGGTGAAATTATCGATAAAATTATCGATACTTTTGGTGCATTGGCTTCTTTTAAATATATATTTTTGTATATTGTAAATAAAACACACTTGTTATTTATATTTTAATATCATAATCGGAACTGTCATCTTAGTAAATATTATAATAGAATAATTTTGTGTGATCCAATAATTATCGATAATTTCGTGTTATTCGATAATAATCGATAATTGTTTTTGGATCCGATAACTATTGATAATTGTGATTCGATATTTTTTGTTTTTGTTATTCGGATAGGGTACTGAGGCTTATGTCGATACAGGACGGCGGATCGCCTTTTTTTTTAGGTATTCAGATAGGGCTAGGGCGTAAACGTCGGTACTGAAGGCCGGATGACCTTTTTTTTTTCGTTGTCCGATAATTTTAGCGATCAACTACTGCGATAACTAAAAATATCGATATATATCCATAACAATTTTCCGATGAACATCCCTAACATCCATATACATTACTTTTTTTTTATTACGCTTCATTTAATGCATGTTTTTTCCAAGCATTGTGACAGATTACTCGAGTGATTTCAGTACTCGAGTGACTCCAAAACCACTCGAGTGATTCGACCACTCGAGTGGTACTCGAGTGAAATTGCAAAATGACTCGAATGACTCGAGTAGTAAAATTGGACTCGAGTCGCATCACTACTAACTACTACACAACAAGTCAATCTTCTTAAATAACATGAATGTACTGAATATAGTAACAAAGCAATAAAACCAACCAATCAAAATGAAACGAATGAGACGGAAAATACAATGTTGCTTTGTCAGATAGAGACGGTTTGTTTTTTGCGGCGGATCGGTGCGCTCAACGTTAGTTCTGTTCTGATTATCGGGGAATTCCCTGAACGTAAAATATATTTAGACAACTATACTAGTATATTTGAATTTATTTGCAATACTGTCTATAATATTTGAAACAGGACTCATTTAATTTATCAGATGTGAAATTTTTATTATGACATTTCAGGCTTCAGCCTGACTGGTACCTATGCACTATTATTATTTCGACCTTGCATATCATTTATGGACAAAGAAGAGTAAGTATACGAAAATATGATATCTCCGATTTGGCTTCGGCCTTATCAATAATGGAATCGAAAAAAAAAGTGAAGTTACTTCAGATTTGGCTACGGCCTTTTATTATATATCGGAACGTACAAGACTATGTTGTATGGGCTATATTCCTTTGCCTTTATTAATTTAAACATGTGTAATTCACGTGGAAATGTGTTTAAAAAACATTACGGCATATTATTTTTTACTATATTAATTTTTATTTTTACATTATATTTATTCCACGTGTATAAATAAATATTATTAGTATTTTTAAGAAAATTCTATAAATAGAAATGTGAAAATAAGTACTGCATATATGCGAAATAAAGAGGATATTTAAAACGCAATATTTATATAAACTTTTCAAAAACATTCCCACGGTTGGATTTTTTTCTATAGTTTTTGAGAATTAAATAAATAATAAATCTCCAGAAGAAATTAAATTATTTGATGTGACAAATATTAAATTATGTTGTTGTTTTAAAATTTATCCTCAATAGGAAAAGGCAAAGGAATATAGCCCTTAAGAAATCGGGAAGTTGTTGGTTTTACGTTTATTTACATACGTGTAAGCAATAAGTTTCATTCTCATGAGAAATAATTAGAGAGCTTCATGCGAGCAGTTTGTATTTTTTTTATTGACGCGATGAAAACGGAACAGGGAAACTTTGAATTTCGCGCCATGCTATGTGCGTTAGCGCATGCGCGAGTGATAAATTATTTATAATTGTTAATAAAAAAAATTTAAAAAAATGAATAATATAAAAGCAAAAACTATAGACCAATACTGACCTAACGATAAAGAATGCTGAAATATAAAGATCAATCAGTTTCCTTTTAAATGATGCTAAGATGCATATTTTTTGCAAAAAAAAAAAAAAAAAAAAAATTTTAAAAACTGTAAGCGACCTAACAAAAATTTTGGTGGACCTATACAGACCTAACGTAGACCTATCGATTAAGGTCATTTTGATTTCAAAAATCCTTCGATGGGGTGCTAAATTTGTGTATTTTTTTTACAAAATTAAAAAAAAATATTTAAAAAAAAACTATAGGCGACCTAACAAAAATTTTGGTGGACCTGTACAGACCTAACGTAGACCTATCGATCAAGGTCATTTTGATTTCAAAAGTCCTTCGATGGGGTGCTAAATTTGCATAATTTTTTTGCAAAAATAAAAAAAATATTTATTAAAAAACTGTAGGAGACCTAACAAAAATTTTGGTGGACCTATACAGACCTAACGTAGACCTATCGATTAAGGTCATTTTGATTTCAAAAATCCTTCGATGGGGTGCTAACTTTGTGTAGCTCGATTCTTTGTATATCGAAGATAATATCGAAGATAGTTTTTTCATCGATAAACAGCTACACAAAGTTAGCACCCCATCGAAAGATTTTTGAAATAAAAATTACCTTAATCGATAGGTCTACGTAAGGTCTGTATAGGTCCACCAAAATTTTTGTTAGGTCGCCTACTTTTTTTAATAAATATTTTTAATAAATAGTTCTATTTTTTCAAAAAAAAAAAAAAAAAATACCTAACAACCTAAAAAAAGACCTAATAATCTATTATTGATAGGTTGTTAGGTCTTTTTTTTTTTTTTTTTTGAAAAAATAGAACTATTTATTAAAAATATTTATTAAAAAAAGTAGGCGACCTAACAAAAATTTTGGTGGACCTATACAGACCTTACGTAGACCTATCGATTAAGGTAATTTTTATTTCAAAAATCTTTCGATGGGGTGCTAACTTTGCGTAGCTTCGATAAACACAATAACGTATGTAGTGATTATATTATTTATACTCTTTGAAACACAGATGACAGAGTAAAATTTAAAGCGATGATTGATGAACAAAATTCTATCCAGTGCAGCGACACTTTTGACAGATCGTTTGCGATACTTTTGATACCAAATACTATTTTTCATAAAAATTGGTAGCATTGTTTGTCAAAATCAAAAACTGATACGTCAAACAGTATGTCGATACGTCACTTCGATAAAAATGGCCGCTCACTGGGCGTTACCTCGCTGCTTAATAATAACATAATTAAACAATAAATATTTGCTTTCCAACAGGTAGGTGTTTATGAAATTATATATTATATTCATTCCAAGTCTCCGAAGTCCTATTTTGAGCTGCTCGTTCTTTTGTTTTTTTGCTACAATTCGTATTGATACTAGAAATAAAAAACTGCTTGTTAATAAGATTATTTACTTATTTTACAAGTACATATTTTTTATGGGCTTTTAATTTATTTATTTTATATGTGACCAAGTTATTTTGATAAAAAAAAGTACATTATTATAATGTATTCAGTTAAAAAAAACGTGAAATAACACTACAGTATTTCGTTGTTAAAAAGCACGTGTATAAAAATATTTTTTCGTGTTGATCCATAGAATAACATAAAGCAATACTTCAGATATTTTGATTCCTAACAATAACACATTATTCAACATTTAATTGTCTCTGAGTAGTTTATATTATCCATTTATTTACTAAGTAGTTAATATTATCTATTTATTATACATTTCTGTTTAACATTTTCCATGCTTTCCCTTTATGAAATTCATCCATCGCTTGAAGCCACTGTATGGTATCAAAGGTGTATTTATTCAGGTACACATGCCCCCTATATCTAATTTATTTCAAACAAATATCTGCTTGATTCGAATTGGTGTGTAAAAAAACAAAATACCTAAAACAATATAACATATAGGCATGTAATAATTTTGGACGTTAAATATAATCAATGAGTAACTGCATTAATGAACTTACATCAATATTTTCTACAGCAGTTAAAGATGATATTTACAAATTTTTATCGTAAGTTATTTTCATTGACAAGACTTTGTATGCATATTGCAAAATCACATCAATTGGAGTATCTAAGAAGATCATATTTTGAACAAAACTATTTCAACAGGAGAGGAGAATAGATAGCTAAACATGATGAGACCATTGATGCAATTTCATCTTCACATCTGGAAGACATAAAATAAGAAACCATCAGAAGATATATAGAGGTAAGGTGGTTATTTACTTTTTTAATAATAAATATTCATTCATAATTCTGGATTAATAGCATTTTAAAATTATGTGTTGTTAGTATAAATCGTTCTGTAGTCTTTATATTGGTTTGGCTATTTTACTACTTCTATTGATTAAATTTTACAATTAAAATAATACATTTAAAGGAAATATTTAGGTATGTACAATAATGTATCTTATCTATAAACTTTTAAATAATAAACATTAAATTTTATATTTGATTATCAAGCATTTGTATTTTATTTTTTATATTTAAACTTTGATTACCACATAAATTTATTATAGTTAACATTAGCCCAGTTGATAGAAGATAAATTAATTACTTTTATTTACCAAACTCCCATTTTTATTTCAGTTCTTCAAGATGTAACCAACATAAGGAAGGTGACAATTCAAAATACTATCAGTAACTTACTAAAAGTGAGTGTTTTATTTATTTATCATTCATATAGTAGAATACATAGAGATGTGTTACAGTGTGGTACAATATGTGACTGTTTACCTTAAAACTTAAATTAATTCATATACAACCTTGAAGTTATTATTTCAAAATTTGACTACAACATGGTAAACAACACATAGGCTTATGAAAACATTTAAAAGTGACTATGTTAGATGTGTGAAAATTTGATTTAATCTGCAGTCAATCTTTATTCAGATTAACATTATGTTTCTGTCTTCTATTATGTTTCTGTCCTGTACAAATTATAATTAATAAACGACTGGCCTATTGGCACAGTTGCTTTATGCTCCAGGGTCGTGGGTTCGATTCCCGTCCTGAATCTGGGTGTAATATTTGTACATTATATATTCATATGCATATTTACTAAAAAGTTATATATGTGTATCAGTCGGCTGTTACCTGAAATATGGTCATTAAGTTGCCTATCTTAGTAACAGATGACCGTGTGTGTGTTAAAACACACTATTTATTCATTTATTTAAATGACTTTTATTAATATCAAAGTATTTTATTCAATGGTTCTCATTAAAATCCTGTATTATATTTTAAATAAATAATATTGACAAATCCTTTTAAACTTCTATATGTTTTATAATAAAGTTGAGACTTTTACTGAGTACTGAGTCAATAACAAAGATTATTTTTGTTTGAAAATGGGTTTATCAAAGAAAGTTGTCTTAAAAATATATTGTTTGACCAAAAATTATCATTATGTTTTTTTTTTATTATTTTTTATCTTATGATTACTTTAACTATATTAAACTAACTTTTGTTTGTATTGTTATTTAAGTTCCAAATTCATTGGTTGCTTATAAATTTTCTGATAGCTATCTGTAATAATGGTGTCCAAAAGATAAAAGATTCTGATATGATTTTTCTGTTTTACCATCTAACTTCATTTTATCTGTCAGAAATTTCTAATTCCATCCAAAATTTGTAGTTCTTGAGGTGGAACAGGCCCCAATGGCATTCCTATCTCCCTCCTGATAAAGATCACCGAAAGCCTATCAGTAATTAAAATGCAAGATAAATTTCATCAACAACTGGTGAAATTGATCCATAGATTTTAATTTGTTATTATTAAACCAATCGAAATTCGAAATTTTAAAATATATTAAAAAAAATAAATTTCAAAGAAATAATGTTATGATTAATTGAATTTTCAGACATAAGCCTTTTATAGATACATCACGACACCTTCCTCTCCCAAGGATCTTGGTGCATGTATCTACCGCACTAACTATAAATCCTAGGTAAGAATAAAGTTATACTTACCTATAATTTTCTAATGGCTGATTTCAATAACAAATCTACATTTAACAATTTGTTAAATTAGGTAACACAGATAACATACATATATGACATTTGTACATTTTAAAAAGTAAGATATATTGGAATTTCTACTATAATACCTTCAACATTGATCTTTATTTGAGAAGGCTCAGTGTTAACTAAAGATAGAAGAAGCAATAAAAAAATTTGGAATATTTTAATAAATTACTGCCAGTTAGTATTTTAGTTATAATCATATTTGTCTAAAATCAGCAATTTGTCCAAATCTCCATAAAAACATACAAAACAATTATAATTTTATATAAAATAGTAGGTTATTTGGTAGTGAAATATATATTACACATATTTTATACTATTTCTCCAGAAATATTTCATCATGGTGATGAAATGATAACATCATTCCTCTCTTTGTGAACGATATTTGTCTACATCAAATATAGATATTTTCTTTGAGACTTAAAACTGAAAAATAAAAGTAGCTAGTTCATATTTTATTGATAACAAAGAAATACTCTTTAATTATATTTTAGAGTGCATATTGTAAATGTATGTTTTATTTTTTAATATATTTTTACATTTAGATTATTTCTAATTTCAGATTCTACATCAACTGCGTTGGTCATTCTTCAGATCAAGCATTTAATGAAAAATTGTTTGAAGCTCATTAAGCGATTAGAAATATTAACAAATATTAATTATGATTCAAACAATTTAAATTCAGAAATTTACATTTACATAAAATCAGATGTTGATGAGAAGTCGGGGATAGAATTAGAAACAGTGTAAAATATTATTCATATTTAGCTGATATCCAATGGCTTACAATGATATAATAAATATAAATCGCAATATAAATTAACACGAAATAATAAAATTTTGAGTAAACTACTGTTAATATGTAGTTGGTTATCATAAAATCTCTACATCTATAATATTTATATATTTTACATGTTTTAAAAATGGAAAATTGTTGTTTTGTGTTTTTACTGCCAAAAATTATAATATTCTAAGTAGCTAGACCTTTCAATATTTACATTTTTTAAATTGTAAAAATATATTTTTATTATCTTCTGCCAAATACTGTTTGCAATAATGATTTATTTATTATACAATGTATTAAAAAATTTCATTATTTGAGTATATTTCTGATATTAACATTTTTAGATTGTATAATTACTATTTATTAATTCCTGCCAAATACTGCTTGCAGTAATTGTTTTTTCTACAAAGTTTTCTAATTTTAAATATTTTGAGTAGATTTCTGTCTATATTTACATTTTCTTACAATGGAAAGCTTTAGTTTTGTATTTTCCAACAAAAATTGTTTTGTAATATTTACTAAGATGACAGTTCCGATTATGCAGTCTAATCTTAAGTCTTATATCGGTGTGTTAGATATCCAGACTGATGATGAAAAAATTTTTTGTGGAAGGCTAAAATATTACAATATGATCTATAGGCTAGTATCCTTATCTTGTTTTATACGATGATTAAAATGCGTCGATCATTAAATATTCCTTGAAATTAAAATACTCAAGTAAAATAAAATAAAAAAAACATTTAGTTATTGATCTTAATGTATCAGCAAATAACTAATTAATAAGATAGGATTTTTGATATTGAGTACCTTTATAAATAATGCTATGTTTAAATACTACGACTTTTACCATAATTTTATTTTTTTTAAATGCTTAAATTTTTGTGGAGTATAATAGAATCGAGTGTTTGTAAAAATAGGATTCAATATTGCCTTAAGATTAGGTAGGAGGTATATAGTTTGTTTGTTTCACCTTTAATTTTCTGTGGTATTTGTAAATATTTTAATATTATGTTTTTAAATCACATGATTTAATATTTTTTGAAAGTCACAGTAGTAATATGAGTGTTTCTTATTTAATGCTCTTTGGAGTTGTATTTTTCTAAGTTAATATCTGTAAATATTTTCATATTATGTTTGTAAATCATATAATTTATTTATTTTTTTGAAAATCACCGTATAATAGGAGTGTTTCTTATTTAATGCTCTTTGGAATTGTATTTTTCTAAGTTAATATCTGTAAATATTTTCATATTATGTTTGTAAATCATATAATTTAATATTTTTTGAGAATCACAGTATAATGAGAGTGTTTCTTATTTAATGCTTTTTGGAATTGTATTTTTCTGAGTTAATATCTGTAAATATTTTCATATTATTCTGTAAATCATATAATTTATTTATTTTTTTGAAATTCACCGTATAATAGGAGTGTTTCTTATTTAATGCCTTTTGGAATTGTATTTTTCTGAGTTAATATCTGTAAATATTTTCATATTATTCTGTAAATCATATAATTTATTTATTTTTTTGAAATTCACCGTATAATAGGAGTGTTTCTTATTTAATGCTCTTTGGAATTGTATTTTTCTAAGTTAATATCTGTAAATATTTTCATATTATGTTTGTAAATCATATAATTTAATATTTTTTGAGAATCACAGTATAATGAGAGTGTTTCTTATTTAATGCATTTTGGAATTGTATTTTTCTGAGTTAATATCTGTAAATATTTTCATATTATGTTTGTAAATCATATAATTTATTTATTTTTTTGAAATTCACCGTATAATAGGAGTGTTTCTTATTTAATGCTCTTTGGAATTGTATTTTTCTAAGTTAATATCTGTAAATATTTTCATATTGTTTGTAAATCATATAATTTAATATTTTTTGAGAATCACAGTACATATAATGAGAGTGTTTCTTATTTAATGCTCTTTGGAATTGTATTTTTCTCAGTTGATATCTGTAAATAAATTCATTTTGTTTGTAAATCATATTATCATATTAAAATATAAATAATAAAAGTGTGTTTTATTTACAATATACAAAAATATATATTTAAAAAAAGCCAATGCACCTAAAGTATCGATAGTTTTATCGATAATTTCACCACACTATTATCGACATGTGGTACGATAAATTTGGCACAACACTGCTTCATTACTACCAAACTAATGGAAAAAAGAACTCGACCGTAAAGTTAGAACAAAAGTATCGCAAACGATTTTTAGCTCAACTCTATGTTCGAAGTGTCACCTCTTTACTATTATATACTCTTTGATTCTATCAATTTAGCTAGTGTAGTAAAGTAGAACTGACGTCTGACTTGCAGTATTTGTTTTGCTTTCGTAATAAACGCTACCTAACTTGGAATTTCAAAAGTAATTTATTTTATATTACTTCTTTGCATAATTTGTAAAAGTTTACAGATAATAAGGTACGTAAAGTTAATTGTAATAAGGTCTCCATTACATCTTTTTTTTTTGTAGAAAATTATAATGTGCGTAATTTCTTTGTATTCAATGTTAACAAATAATTATGATTTGTATTTTAAAATAGTAATTAGAAACAACAAAATATATAGTATTGCTGTAAAGCGTAAAAATAAGGCTTTGTCATATGCATAAACAATAAACATGCCAATAACTAAACAAAGTGCAACAAAGAGATGTACACGAATGAGAGTTACATAAATACAATTATTTTTTTTTTTCTATTTTAAGTATTTGGAAATTATTAAAATCAATCTAAGATTCATCGTAATAAAATTGAGACCTATTAATTATTTTTATTAATATTTATTTTTAAAATTTAAATGAATGTCTTTGTTTTTAATATTTTATCCCGTCAACGTAATTTTAAATAGATATATTTTAATTCCGTAGCTATTAAGGTAAACAAGACAATGAAGTGTCTCGCCGTGCTACTGGTGGTGGTGGCGGCGGTCAACGCCGTCAGCTTCTTCGACCTCGTCCGCGAAGAGTGGAACGCCTTCAAGGTGACTACGCACACATCATAACAAGTTGCTTTAACTTCTAATATATGTGTACCGTTTCCGGATATCGAATGTTTACCTATTGAAAACAAAAGTTTATGGAACTCTATTTACAAACTAACGACAAAAAAGAATTTAAAAAAATTCAAACATATACACTAATTTTGACTAGGATGGCTTTTCATTAGTTTAAAATCGGTAATTTCAGGATTTACTGAACCGTTTTTTAGTCTTACTAGTGCAATTATTCTTTTTGCATTAGTATGACTGGTAATCGAAGAAGTTTATATATAATAAATCACTCTACGATAGTTCGGTGACGCTTTATAGGCGTAACATTTTACACTCATTAGTTGTTAAATAATACTTATCAAACATTAAAAAAACTGAACTGGAATTGATAGATTGTAGTAAAATCAGTGTTTTCCAATATAGCTCGAACACAGGAAGTCATACGAGAGCGAGACGGAGGAGAGGTTCCGTATGAAGATCTTCGCGGAGAACAAACACAAGATCGCAAAGCACAACCAGCGCTTCGAGCGCGGACAGGTGACCTATCGCCTGGCGCCCAACAAGTACTCCGACATGCTGCACCACGAGTTCGTACACACCATGAATGGATTCAACCGCACCGCCAAGTGAGTACATATTAGTTATAAACTGATGCCACATAAACTGTCCCAGATGGACCAAATTTTCTGAATATTTTTTGAGTTCGGTGATCGGTGAAATTAAGTTTTTGCTAAGAGAACTCTTGAGCAAAATATATATTAATAAATACATCTTTATTGCCTTCCTTGTAACTAAAATCTGGGTTTGACCTGGATATTAAAAAAAAAATTCAAATGGTCCTAAAGTCCATTAAAGTACAAATCTGGAGAAACCGGGATGAATAACAATGCTATGAATGTACATTCTGTTCATACTGACCAAGCAAAGGCAGATAATAAAATTAATAAATATTCCTTTATGTAATAAATATAATAATATAAAATAAATTATTGTGAACATAAAAAAATAAAAATTGCATCATATTTTTAATACAGATGATATAAAACGCCTTATTTACAGATACTATAGTTTAATTGATCATCACATTCATATTCCATGAAGTAATTTTATAATTATAATTTTTAAACATATTAAAATACAATACATATGAAAACAACATACGTATGACGATATCTTAAAACGTCGGTTGTATAGAAAGTGGGTGGACGCTGCAACGTCGTAAAAAGTCACGTGATATTCTAGTTAATCTGGTTATTTGCAAGTTTCGCGCCATTTGTTATTGTTTACTTATCAAAGTTAAACAAACTGATAAACGGTCTATTTGTATATCGATAAGTAGAACGAGTTCTTTGTGTTCAGTAGTAGTGACATTTCCTCTTGACCTTATTCAGATAATGATTTAGGCAGCTCGTATTACATACATGAGATGGCTTTAAATAGATGCTTTGTTTCAAAAACAATGATTTCTTTTTTTCTTATTTTTGTTTATTACCCGACTTCCGATGAAATATTAAGGATAAACGGCTTATCCTATTTTTAAATTGCGTCGTCGTCATCTTCTTTTCGCGAGTGTGGTAAATTAGAACTTAAATGGCGGAATTTAGGCGTCCTATTGTATAACACAATAACTTTTTTTTTGTTTTGTATAATAATAAGTAATATTGTATTAAAATTAAGGGCTTAAGAGATAAAAAAAAATTCTGTTTAGATGCAGTCGACATTTTTTTTTCTTAATATTTTAAATTAATATTTTTGTTTATATGTCGATGTTTATAAGAACCGTTTACTTTTTTAATATAAACTGGTCTGAATATTTACATGTAATTGTTCATGACGACTGATGACTATATAAGTTTGCAATTATAGTTTTTTCGTTGTTGGAAGTAAATAATGATGGATCGAAGGACAATGACACGAAACGATGGACAGGTTTTGCATTTTTTGCACTCGTTTCAAGTCATGAGAAAATTTACCAATTATTTTGTTTATCATCAATCTTCCTTCAAAAACTTAATGAATTTTAGTTTATAATAACTATTACGACTATTTTTAAATATTATTGAAGTGAAACTTCTTTATCGGGGTTGGAAAGATTTTTTCGTTACGCGCCATCTTGCGTTACGCGCCATCTTGCGTTACGCGCCATCTTGTTCTTGATTATTGCGTATTTCAGTCGTTTTTTGATTATACTTCTCCTGTATTTATGTCGGTACGAAACGAAAACAAGGAAATTGTGTTGAATAATAAGTTTGAATTATAAGTTTTCGTTCGATTTTTAAACGTGAATTGTTAGTTTTATTTTATAAAAACAAACGTTAATATGTATGACCTAACGCATTTTTTCTAGGAATTTAATTTGAAATGTTGCTTTTTTTTTTTTTTTCAAAAAATTTGAGTGCGTTTGACTTCTATCTTGTCTGATGGTAAACAACGATGAAGTCTAAGGTGGAGCACGCAAACTCAAATAATGCCTGTTCACTCTTGCCTTATTCATAGAATTCGTAATTATTACCATTAATTACGCATCAAATATTATCGCATTGTGTTAAATTAATATTGAACTTCTAAAAATAATTTTCAAGATAGGTTATGTTAAAGATGATGAAGAATGATCATGATTTAAAAACTATCTTTTTAATTTACAAAGAAAATTGAGGAGCTAGTAGACAAAAGGGCGTAACTGCATTCTTTTGTTATATTTATAAGGAAACATGTATACACACGTTGTATCCACTGTGTGATCTCATGTGTTTGTTTCGAATAAATAAAAATTATAATAAACCTATAATTATATTAATTGATTAATATTAATCTTCTTATTTTATAAATGTGTGAAATATAAGTTTGTTTGTTACGCTTTCGTGCAAAAACTACTTAACCGATCATCATGAAACCTTGTACACATATTCTTTGAAGTATTAGAAGTAACATAGGAACTTTTTACTTAAAAAAAAAAATACGAAATATAAAAAAAAATTGTCAAAAAATCTCTAAAATCTAGCTACTTCAACGTCATCTCTGATACTTATTTAATGTCTTCAATGCGAGCGAAGCCGCGGGTAAAAGCTAGTATAACATAATAATGTTAACGCAGACACAACAAGGGCCTGTACAGCAAGGGTCACGAAGTACGCGGCGCGACCTTCATCTCACCAGCCCATGTGTCGGTTCCGGACCAAGTGGACTGGCGCTCTCAGGGCGCCGTCACTGATGTCAAGGATCAGGGCAAATGTGGCTCCTGCTGGTCCTTCAGTACTGTAAGTATCGTCGACATCACCTACATTTATTTATATACTTTATTACACAGTAAATAATACATAAAAACAAAAAAGAAACACAAAATAGAGTGCAAAGGCGGTCTTATCACTGATAGTAATTTCTTACAGACAACCCTTGTCTATTATGACACATTGTTAATAAGGTAACGGTGCATTTGGTTTTTTACTACATTTCACCACTTTATCACATACACTACGCAAACTACATACGTATATACCATCTAGACTGATGATATAAAGTTTATCTCGGACATAATTTACTGATAGGCTATCAGAAACAATCGGAAGGAGGTCCATTAAACAGGTCCTTAGGACCTGTTTCTTCACTAATAAACTATATATAATCGGGCTAATAAAATATTAAACTTCTACAGTCTAACTCTAAAAGAAGTTAAAACGATTGTTCTCAAGTGGCTGTTCTCGCTGGACTACCAAAAAACTGAAGAGCTCCTCAAGGCATACTGTCGGTAGTATGCACATCTTATAAAATTTATTGCGCAAACATAAATTCACACACTCACACACACACACACACACACACACACACACACACACACACATACATCCAAGGATAATCCATTATTATTGTTTATATTTTTCTTTGTTTTTTATAATTGACTGGATATGTATTTTCTCTAGTTTTCTTATGTATAATAAGCTATAAATAATGGAAGGGCACACTGGTTCATTGTGGCTCAGGCTTTTGCTTATCACAAGAACCAGGGAACTCTTTTTGTTTGTAAATCTCTTTTTTATGAATAAATCATTTTTATTATTTTTTTATTATTTTTTTTTTAAACTACAACCTCAGGATTTCACAGGTTGCGGATAGAAATATATCACATTGAGGTTGATGGTGAAAAATAGAAAACGTGATATAGAAAAAAACATTAGAAATGTTTATCTGTTGGATACAGTTATAAGTCGGATAACTACCTGAAACATTATCATCGTCCGATAAAATCGGTCTTTAGTAGAATACCAAAACTGTCAAAATTTTTGTCATGTGTAGGACATGGAGTATAGAATTAAAGGAGGGCCATCTTCTATAGGCGATTAGTTGAAAAAGTGTCCACTTTATTTTAGCAAATTATTGTTCGAACACTCACCGAAATAGCGCTAGTGTAGCAAATGGAAATGATCTAATTTGAAAAATTGAGTATTTCCTTTGACTTCTGTAATTAAGAAATAATCGACTAAATCAATACTTGTGATTTTTATTTTTAATATTTAATTTATTATTGATAATATATTACCTTATGTCTTTTATTGTTGTTAATTTATATTGCTTATTACGAGTTCAGTCCGTGTTATGACTGCTTTGTTATTTGGCGCTTCCTTTAAGATTTATCCTCATGCTAATGTGTCGTCTCCCTAATTTGATGAATTTCGACGACACTTTTCGTAACAGAAGATGGTACTCCTTAGTATCTATACTCCATGGTGTAGGAGTAAAATTGCGCTCAGTTTGTGATGTCTGACGTAGTTGCCATAAAATAACGGTTTTTTTACACACACATTTTTACATACATCTGAGTTTCTGTTTAGATTTTTCCTTATCATTCAAGTAATTTATATATCGAAGTGCATGTAACACAGACTTTAATTTATATATTTACATTTAAAATGTTTGTATATTAAGACTTATCTTCAAGACTTGACGAAAAACGTCACTCCAGAGTTACTTAAAACTTGATAACGTAATGTAAATATGTTATTACATCATGTAAAAACAGGTTTCTTGACCAGGGTTGAAATCGCAACTTGGGTATACTCTTATTTTACGTATAGTATACGAATAATAAGAGAATTAAGAGTATTTTAAAATGATATTTCTATAATAAAACAATCACTCAAAATTCTCAGTCTTAACATATGAAGTTATTAAATATAAATACCGAATTGTGTTGTGTGAAATAATGAATTGCGAACCTGTTTTGGACACAACGGTGACCGCAAAATAATATCGCTCGGTGTTCATTTCCTACTTCATATTATGTTTTATCAGAATTCGCATTTAAATTATTATAAATTAGCCGATACACGCTACGTTGCTTGTTATTATATTAACGATTTAATGTGCAGATATAGATTAACACAAATTTATAATATGTTTTATGTGTAATATATAAATTTTACTACATTTTAATTCGTAACATAAACGGTACACATTGAATTTATGTAGTAGGTATGTCGAATTGAATACATAAATTATGTACTCAAATATAGGTATATATAGTGTTGTGTTTTATCGATATTGAATTTCCGAGTATGACTAATTGTTAAGAGTTAATCATTTACAAAAATACGATATTTGTTTTATAATAATACGTAAAACAGATGTCTCTTTGAAACAGATATTATAAACTATTGAAACAAGAGGAGGGGGTCTGGCCTACAATTGTTGGTTATTCATCGTTCCATGTGACTCATTCGTTACGCGGATGTTATAGGTGATTATGATTAATACGCGTTAATAATTAATTTTGTGTTTCGAAATTAATTTTTAATGACGATTTGTATTGACTTTTAATTGGTTTTAATATAAATAATTTACTTTTCATTGTTTTAAAAATCTTTGATGTCTGATTCCGTATTCTACTGTTAGATCTCGTCACAAACAGTCGTCGATTATTTATTAATACCTGTATACTTTTGTTTCTGACAGTTTTTGTATTCTACTATTTCAATTATTTCACAATGTCCCCATGTCAACATTATATGACTCTTTCCAAATACAAGTGGAATTAAAAAATTATGGCCATAAGCTCACATAACGAAACCATTTTTGACGGACCATCAGAGAACGATTAAAATATTGGAATAGTGCACTTGATGGTTTTATTTTTATTTTTATTTATAAATGAAAACCGCTTCACACTCAACGGCCCTCACGAAGATGTGAATCGTGTGTCGGGGGTTCGGAAACACACAACAATCACAAACAACCAGACAATTATAAACATATACCTATATGGTTTATGGGTCACGTTCGGGAATCGTACCCACGACCGCTCGTGTATCAGCCTAATGCTGTGACCACTTCGCCAACGAGTCAAATGGCTGCAAAAGTTGACTCGGCAGAAGTTTTATTGACATTATTATACATAAGGAAATATGTATATATGTACATAAGGAATATATAATTATAATGCGATAATGTTTCACGTACAAAGAAGCCACACAAAATATTCTCGTGTTTGAATGTAAATAAAGAATACATTTTAATTAATTATGGACTTTAGTTTCGTTCCTAAGTTAACTGATTGTTTTTATAAAATTTTATTAAATGTTATTTTTTTTATAACAATAAATAGTGAAAGTGATTTTCTTTTAATAAGTTTATACAACGAAAATATAAATTACATTAAACATGAGTGAAATTTGAAGCTTTTGTCATCAAGTGAACAATTTATATCATTTTTATTTAATTATTTCGATTTTAATCCGCTCATAAATATGAGTGTTTATAAATCAATATATTTTATTAGAGTAATGTTTTTTTTTTAATTTTATATTCGAGGTCCGACCTGAACTGAATCAGCCTGTAAACGTCCCACTGCTGGGCAACGGACTCGTCTCCGTATAGGAGAAGGGTTGGAGCTTAATCCACCACTCTGCTCCAATGCGGGTTGCCGGCTTATTTAACTACCATGAGTAACGATCGTGATCAGGTGTCTGTAAGAACAACTGGGACCGACAGCTTAACGTGCTCTCCGAGGCACGTTGGGTAGACCCACAAAGCATACACCCAGACCAGATACAAATATTTGTACAAATACAAATATCTGTCCCCAGTGGGAATCGAATCGCGACCACCAGAGTTGAGGCGACTACACGCGCCACCACAACAGAACGGTCTGACCTGTGTTGTAGAAATATATCTAAATTAATTGTTGTTGTTTTAAAATTTATCCCCAATAGGGAAAGGCAAAGGACTATAGTCCATACAGCCTAGTCTAAATTTGTAAATTTCATTCCGATTTGACAAAAGGCTGGAGCCAAGTCTGAAGTAACTTCATTTTTCTTCTGATTCACATTTAAATTAGCTTAGACGTGACAACGTTAGATAAGTGTAAGTGGAAGTAACGCGCGTGTCGCTCGCAGACGGGCGCGCTGGAGGGGCAGCACTTCCGCAAGAGCGGTTTCCTCGTATCGCTGTCGGAGCAGAACCTGATCGACTGCTCGTCGGCGTACGGCAACAACGGCTGTAATGGCGGCCTCATGGACAACGCCTTCAAGTACATCCGTGACAATGGTGGCATCGACACCGAGAAGAGCTACCCCTACGAGGCGGTCGACGACAAGTGCAGGTGCGGACTCTATACTCGGTGGAACGGCGTGTGTTCATGACGCGACTGACGTGACTTGTGTGACTGAAGTCACTGATTTGACTGACGTGATCGATTGTGACACGGAAATATTAATAGTTGATATATTTTACAAAAATCTAATTTTCAACCCATATTTGTCCACATTCTCTGACTGTATAAGAGGGAGTCGTGGGTGATTTTATGTGTGTCATACTATGGTTGAGTCGGCTGCAATAATAATTCCTATTGCTTTTGTTAATTATGTTGTATGACGAAATTATATGAAAAATTTAAACGCAAAGTACAGTGGAATTTTTTTAACTCGAACTTCGATAAGTCGAAATTCTCAGTAAGTCGAAAAAAAAAATGCCATTCCATTTCGCTGAACCCCCAAATATGCGGTATCTCGAATTATTTAGACTTGGTAACTCGAACAAAATGTTATTTCACTGCGAAGTATTGATAATACATATTTATACTCTGTAACTCGAATTTCAAAAAGGAGACTCCGTAAGTCGTAGTTAGTAAAATACAATGACGTCTCACTTGGAATTCCCCGAAATAATAGCAAGAAAATCCAAAATGAATGTTCGGGTTTGGGGCTTCTAATGTATTGTTTTTGTATTTTTCACATGCAATGAAACATGTACACTTACTAGTATCTCCAGGGCCGGATTTAGGGGAGATCAACTGGGGCTACAGTTCCGGGGCCTCCACAAAAGAGACCCACTTAATAGAGACTACTAAAAAAAATAATCGAATTCATACTAGTAAACAACTTTTCATTGCAAACAAATAAGTTTTATTTTTTTGATCAGGTACAATCCCAAGAACTCGGGCGCCGACGACGTGGGCTTCGTGGACGTGCCCCCTGGTGATGAGGAGGCGCTGATGAAGGCCGTTGCCACCGTTGGTCCCGTGTCCGTCGCCATCGACGCCAGCCAGGAGTCCTTCCAGCTCTACTCGTCCGGTGTCTACTACGATGAGGAGTGCTCCTCGCAGAACCTCGACCATGGGGTGAGTACTCTACGCTACCGCACACGTCCCATAATTTCTTGCAAAACAACTGGATCAGGGATTATCAACCTTTTCTTGGTCAGGAACTACTTTTATATTATTCTTGTTAGCAGGGACCACTATATAGGTATAATAAAAATAAACTTTAATAATCAAACTGAAACTTTAATTAAAAACTCAATAGAAAATTAGATGGAAATAAATAATAATATTTTTAGGATAAACTTCTGTAATATTGTATTAATGTGATTTCTGAGCTTGCATCGTCTTCACGAGTTCGGCTATCCTAGTATTAATATTGTTACTCAAAATTACATGCTAATTATCACTTACTTTCAAACGATTCCTCGCCTTATTTTAAATACTAACAAAGCAGAAAATCCTTCTTCACATAAATAAGTTGTTGAGAAAACCATAAAATAGCGCGAGGCGATTTCACGAAGTTAAATAATAAGAAATTGCTTTTTTGCACCAAAACTACTCAAGTGAGTTTGATTAAAAAGCATCCTTGCAGTTTCGTGGACCATATTTTGGCTTCTGCGGACCACTGGTTGAGAACCATCGATCTAGACGCTCTTAAAGTGACTGAACTAAACTGTATCAGCCTGTAAACAATCCACTGCTGGGCGAAGGCCTTTTCTCCATATAGAAGAAGTGTTTTTATTTTATTTTATTTTATAATTTTTAGGAAAACTTACAGCTAGACAATTATGTTATAATTTTGAAATAA
Source organism: Euphydryas editha (assembly GCA_036937285.1). Lineage (NCBI taxonomy): Eukaryota > Metazoa > Arthropoda > Insecta > Lepidoptera > Nymphalidae > Euphydryas > Euphydryas editha. The sequence goes on from JAUPFZ010000014.1 coordinate 20,445,931, forward strand.
TAATAAAAGGCCAATTACAAGTTTTCACTGTTAGGAGTTAGAGCTTAATTCAACACGCTGTTTCACTGCGGGTTTGCGGATAATTTCCTTACAATGAGTAACGGTTGTTATCAGATGTCTATGATAACAACCGAGACCGACGGCTTTATATACGTGCTTTCCGAGGCACGGTGGGGAGACCCACAAAGACAAACACTAAGACACTCCTCATGATGATTTATTTCACTCAACGCTGGATTAATTTAAAGTACAAAAGGTCTTGAATTCTAAGCAGTGCTTGCTTACCCAGGTTAACTGTCTAGTATTCATAACTTCCATTAAAACACTTCGGCATTACTTCGTAATCATCATTTTCATGCCTTGACATTACATGTGGTCAGCGTGATATGTCTTGTCATTTGACTTTCTGTTACATCTCATGTCACCGGCCACTTCTTTCAATAAAAACTCAACTAAAGGTACATTTATTTATTTATTTATTTTCCTTTATTTTGGAAACAAACGGTATTACAAGAATATATAAAATAACAAACAAAATATTGTTACTTAACCACAAACAGTTTCCGATATTACAATATAACATAAAAAAGCTGAGAAGAGATGCCTAATATTAATAGTAAAATTAAAATTAAAATCAAAATAAATTCAAAATTAAAATCTAAATCAAAATAAACATAAAAAAAACAAAATTAAAATCAATTTCAAAATAAAAATCGAAATCAAAATTAAAATCAAAATCAAAATCAAAATCAAAATTAAAATCAAAATCAAAATCAAAATTAAAATTAAAATTAAAATTAAAATTAAAATTAAAATTAAAATTAAAATTAAAATTAAAATTAAAATTAAAATCAAAATCAAAATCAAAATCAAAATTAAAATCAAAATTAAAATTAAAATCAAAATCAAAATTAAAATTAAAACAAAAATCAAAATCAAAATCATAATCAAAATCAAAATTAAAATCAAGATCAAAATCAAAATCAAAATCAAAATTAACATTAACATATCAATCACAGATACATTAATTAAATTAAGGCATTCGTGACATGCAATTTAAATTTATTGAGAGAGAGATGAAAAATGTCAATATTTATAAACAAATCGTTGTATTGGGCACAACATCTGTTAATAAAAGTATTTTTAGAAAATTTTGTTCTTGTAGCTGGGACGTCAAAGGTGACTTTATGTCTAGAATTCAAGCGTGGACATTTAAAATTTAATTTTGAAAGTAAATATGAAGAGTCAATTTCTTGGTTCACAATTTTATATAGTAGAACTTGATCTCGTTGAACACGCCGGTCAACGGCCGACATAGGTTTAATCAAAACATTCGTGTTATCCGAAGAAACTGCTATTAAATTCTTTAAGTACCTGTCGTGTATACGGTCAATTTTATGAATATGACATTTGTACTGAGGACTCCAAACAGAAGAGGCATACTCTAGAATAGATCTTACCAATGTGTTATATAAAAGAGTATGGGTTGAAGCATGCTTAAACTCTTTGGATATCCTGAGCACAAATCCCAACATACGATATGCTTTACTAGCTATATAATCGATGTGTTCATCGAAGAGTAATTTTGAGTCAATAATAATACCAAGATCTCTTACCAAATCAACCCTCGATATCATTTCGCCATTCAATTTATAAGAATACTTTATAGAAAAACGCTTTCTGGTGAAAGTTATTACATTACACTTTTTTAAATTCAGAAATAAAGAGTTTTCTGAACAATAATTACAAAGTCGATCTAGGTCATTCTGAAGGTCTATACAGTCATTGTAGTCTTTAATTATCTTAAAAATTTTATTGTCATCGGCATATAATAAGAAATTGGAGCGCTCAAAAACTGAAGTAATGTCATTAATATATATGTTGAACAATAAAGGCCCAAGATGGGATCCCTGAGGTACCCCGGATGGCACTGGAATAAAAGATGAGGTGTATCCCTTTATAGTAACTGCCTGACTACGGTTAGTTAGGTATGACTCAATCCAACGCAGAAGGTCACCGTGCACACCGATGTACTTCAGTTTTTCAAGGAGAATAAAATGTGATATTTTATCGAACGCTTTAGAAAAATCTGTGTACACAGCGTCAACCTGAAAACCCTTGTCCATTGCACATGAAATAAAATCAATGTATTCCAAAAGATTTGTCTCCGTTGATTTTCTATTAATAAATCCATGCTGCTGGGTAATAATTATAGGTCTTATAATAGGTAGTATAATATCATATACAATCTTTTCAAACATCTTCGGAATGCAGCTCAACTTTGAAATAGGACGGTAATTTTTTATGTTGTGTTTATCACCGCTTTTAAGGATTGGTACGACATAAGATCTTTTCCATTGATAAGGCATTATCGACGTTCGCAAAGATCGAGAAAAAAGACTGTATATAGGAAACCTTAAGCTGTCAGAACAGCTCTTTAAAAATATAGCTGGTATCCCATCCGGACCGCTACCTTTGTTTAAATTTAAAGATTTTAAATATTTGTCCACCATTGACACAGAAATATCAACAGAAAACAGGTTTATACTATTATTGCAAGTATGAATATCGTAGCTTTTATTATTAGAGGTAGAAATATTGGAATCTTTCTCAAAGGATGAATAAAAATATTTATTAAAGAGATTAGTTATCTCTTGTCCATCACTTGTAGAAAAATTGTCCAGGTAAAACATATCGGGCAATTCAGTATTTTGGCGCTTAGATTTTACAAATGTCCAAAAATATTTAGAATTTTTAGCAATGGTATTTTCAGCACGATTTATGTATTTTTTATAGCATTCATTTTCAACGACTTTTTGTCTTTTACGCAGCATCCTAAACGTACAGTAGTCCCTATAGTTACCATAGATTTTCCATTTTTTATGAAATTTTAGCTTTTCCTTTATAATCTTGACAAGAGAAGAAGAATACCAAATAGGATATTTTCTACGCTCAAACACAATCTTTATAGGAACAAACGTATCAATAGCTTCATTAATGATATTATAAAATACATCAACAGCACTTTCCAAATCCAAACAATTCAGACATTCCAGCCAATCAATTTCAGACAACTTTTTATTAATAATACTGTAGTCAGCTTTGTTAAAAAGTTTGACAACCCTCGGAACACTAGTAAGGTAGTTAGATCTTAAATAAGTAAAATCAATATCCAGAGCCGGATGATGTGAATCTTCTTTAACTAATGGAAACTCACACTGTTTCACTAAAACATTGTTAGCATTACTTATTACCAAATCCAAATAACGATTATTTGAATTAGGGACCGCGTTGAATTGGTTAAGATTGTTTAAGTGTAAAAAAGTCGACAGCGAACTTATCTGAACATGTGAACTTTGTACTGAGTGACGTAGTTTAGCAGGGCCAGTATTATCAACTTGAGACCAATTAGCGGCTGGGACATTAAAATCACCGACTAAAAGATAAAGATCTTTAGGGTGTAAAATAATTGATTCAGACACCTGTTCGTAAAACTTAATTTGGTCGTCACGTTGTAACGAGCATTGCGGGAAGTAACAGCAGTATACTCGAAAGTCTGTAAGTTTATTATTAGATTTAATACTAATACAAATAGAAATTACGTCCGATGAACAAACTTTAGTTGACGGTCGGACATCAACATCCTTTACAGTCAGGCCCCTACGCACAGCAATCAGTACACCACCACCCATTTTTTCATTTCGAGAATCATAATCACGATCACAACGGTACACTGAATATCTGGAGTCAAAGAGCTCGGAATCGTACACACCAGGCAACAACCATGTTTCAGTCAGGCAAATAATATCGTATTCGACATTAAGTACATTGGAAAAAAAGGAAGTGGTTTTTGAGCGAAGTCCACGTACATTTTGATAATATACAAGAATTTTAGAATCCATTATAACAACAAAAAACTATAAAACAGATATTTGTTATAGTTTTAAAACATTGTCCAGCAATTTACCCATTAAAAATAATAATATATTATAAAATTTATTAATAAAACTCATCCCATTGGTAATTAAGTAATATAGTACTTCCAAATAATTAATTGAATAAATAAATAAATCAAATAAAAATACTAAAAAATATTTTTTATACCAAGCTATGCCCATGTACTCGTAAGAACAATCGACAGACAAAATTAAATTAAATAAAGTTTTCCTCTCTCTCTCAAAATAAATAAACAAAAAATTAAAACATTCATTAATAATAGTTATCGAATAGCATAAAACATGGTAATCATTAATAACAGCTATAGAATAACATGTAAAATAATAAAATAAAATAAAATAAATGCATACATTATCAACACTCATTACATTTTGTTTAAATCCTTCTCAGTCTGAATATGTAGTACAGAACTCGTGTCATTTTTACGTGCCATTATCGAACAGTTCCTAATCCATACATATTTATAGTTTTTATCTCAAGCTATCTCTTTTGTTTTGCGAAGAAGCATTTTATTTGAACTAGTTAGGTGGTCATTAAAGTATATACGATTGCTATTACCCACAAAGCCTATGTCACTGCAAATTATGTTCTTTTTTTCTCTCAACCTTGCCAAAAAGTCATCTTTTTTATATCGACACAGAAAGCGAATGACAATAGGTCTAGGTTTTTTCGAATCGTTGTTCTTAGGACTAACTCTTGTGACAAAATCAATGTCTGTTTTGGGACAAGTGTTAATATTTACTACCTTGGAAATGTTAGTAATAATACTTATTAAATTTTCATTCTTTGCTTCCGGAATTCCAACTATCTCGATGTTTGAACGACGTGCCCATTGTTCCTTTTTATTTAGGTCTACCTGAAGCGAAGTGACGACACTCTGCAAGTCTGAGCAATCCGACTTAACGGCTTGTAAAGATTTAATTTTTGCTTCAACAGATTCTACTCTTTTAGTGACATTATCATATTTATCACTAAGAAATTGCATTGAACCGCGCAGTGTAGATATTTCCTCCCTTAACTCATCAAAATTTTTTTGGAATGACGAAAAAGCTATTTCAAGTTCTGATTTTATTATGGCCCGTATTTGATCTATCGTGACCTGAGCGAGACTTAAGTTTGATTCCGTCACTGCAATTTTGCTTGTAATATTCGTGACACTCTTTCCTAACTTTTGTTTAGAGCGCTTAGTCACGTTGCGGCAAGGTGTGTCATCGTCATTGTTTCGTGGAGAATTGCCAACACAAGAAGGGCACTGCCAAGACAGTCTCACATTATCGTCAGGATCCCAATTCGGTGATTTTGATGGCAGCGCACATCCAATGTGGAAGTTGCGTTTACATAATGAGCATTTAAGCGGATCGTAGGCCTCACAAGTAGATTTCGCACAACAAGCAAACTCCATTGTAGGTCAATAATTTAAAGTATAATAAATATATAAAGAAAACTTGAAGACAATAATGTACACGTTATGCTAGGGTTTGAACGTACAACACCACGATCGACGCGATTGACGTATGACTATACCACTACACCAACGAAACGTTAACAGCTGACGGCGAAACAAACAGTCATATGCTCAACCGAACAACTTATAAGATACAAAGGTCATTGACACAGTGAAGTATTTAACGAAGTCACTTTGAAATTTTTGAATGCGACCAACGAATACGCAGTAATGTTATTAGAATAAGCATAAAAATTTAACACTATACTTTGATTAAACTTGCACAATCACTGACTGAGTATATAAATTAACTATTATCGTAAGATAACGAAGTAAACTTAAACTTTACACCAAATTTTTAATTATTAAGCTAACAGAAAAAAGCGATACATCCTCCTCCGACTTTAACTATGCGGGTACTCATCGGTACATAACAAAAATATAAATAAAACATTTACACTTATTATTATTACATTTAATTAACATTAACACTTCAATAAAAATATTTTATTATTTGTTTATCGCGTACAAATCAAATACACAAAATTATGGCCGTGTTCTGATATACACTGCAAGCACTGCTCAGTGCTCTTATTGGTGAAGAATTCGTTCCGTTATGGTCTGCCAGTACACTACCGCAGTACCTTAGGGAAATATATGACGTCACAAATCGCCGCCATTTTTATACTGTGAGCACTGCAGCAGCAACTTTCGAAGTAAGGTACTCTCAGTACTTTGATCACGTGACCGAAAAATATAATAGCGCCTAGAGATGTAACAAATTCCACGAATTATTGTTATTATTATTGAGTAAAATTTTTATTCAAAACTGTCAACAATATACAAATAATAATTTTTCTTTTTGAACAGACAACATTTATCATGTACGATAAATATTTTCATTTGAAAACAATGTCGAAAAATGGGTATTATAGTATACTAGACTGCAATCCGCTTTAAACACTAACTAGTTTAGCACAGTATAGCAAACTAAAAAGGAACGGCTTCTCAGTATACTGAATTGAGGTCATACCGCACAGTGGTCACAGTGTATATCGGAACATACCCTAAACCCTATATTACATTATAATACAGCAGAACAAACAAAAAACACGAAGACAGCGTGCATAGGCGGCTTTACTGCTATAATCAATATCATACAGACAAGGTTGGGTGCAAAATAAAATAATTCATGTTCACAATATGAGCATATTATGTACTAGAGAAATAAATTTTATTATTCCATCTAATATTAAATTCATGTACCTTTTCACACATAATAATAATTATTATTTCAATTGTAATGAAATATAAATTAAACCTAATAGGATAAATCTAATTTAGCTTAGTTCGTATTATTAATTGGATATTACTGTTTTACAAATACACTATAATAATAAATTAATTTTTAATGTGGTCAATGCGATAACCACGGCTGCTTTTCTCTCATATTTCACGCCAATTACCTGAAATATTTTCCGCTATTTATTATTTTAATAATATAATACTTACCTACATTAATTTATAATTAGCGGGCTGGTTGTTGTTGACGAATTATTTGTAATATGATAAACCCAGTACCTAATAAAGGTAAATCAAAACATATTTGTTATCATAAAATATATAAATAATAAATTAAATAAGTCCAAACTAAAGTTGTTCTCGTTGCAAGTTAATCAGTTTTTTGGTTTGGACTTTTTTTTATTATTATTGATATTAGTCAAGTATGACTGTATTTTTTATACAACACTGTAAATGAAATAGCGTGTGGTTTTTACTTGTCTATAAGTAGTACGTTTGTGTATTAAAATATTTATTTTATATTAATGTATATTATACTGTAAAATAGGGGAAATCGGGACACTTTCTAAGTTCAATTACGATTTGACACATTTTTATATCCCGACAACCCTAGCTATAAAAATCCAATTCACCCGTACTCACGCCAATTCATACCAGTTTGGTCACACACTACTGAACCTATCCTGGACGTGATTCGCCCTGCTTTATGAAAAAATGGAAATTTTTTTTCTTGAAATTTTCTCTCTGCTATACCTTAATTATCTTGCAGTTTATTCGAATCTTGAATTAGTGAAAGTAAATGTGCAAACTTGCTTTTGACTTCGTTTTTTTCATAAATCCTCGATAAATATTGTCAGATTATATAAAATATTTCAAGCTTTTATTTAAAAACCTAACCTATCGACCTCTTGGAGTTGAAGTTGACCACTTAAACTTTATCTAACCAACCGCAAAGTTTTTAAATTGGTATGCATTTTGTATCAACAGAAAAAAGAACCTAGAGATAGAATTTTAAAGTAATTTGGCTATGGGGGTCTGAGGTATGAGTCCGATTTGGAAAAGGGGTCTCTTGCCCAAAATAGTTTGGAAATCCCTGGTTTAACTTATAATGTCTTACGATGTCCTAATTTAATCTTATCGTTTATCCGATCTAAGTAAATTCTAATGTGACTGTTAACGACGGATAAATTTCTTGTTTTAAAATTTATCCCCAATAGGGAAAGGCAAATGACTATAGTCCGTACAGCCTAGTCTAAATTTGTAAAGCATGATGGATAAACTGTACATGTGTGTGGCAGGTGCTGGTGGTGGGCTACGGCTCGGACGAGGAGGGCGGCGACTACTGGCTCGTGAAGAACTCGTGGGGACGCTCCTGGGGCGAGCTCGGCTACATCAAGATGGCACGCAACCGCGACAACCACTGCGGCATCGCCTCCGCCGCCTCCTACCCGCTCGTCTGAGCGTCTGAGCGCGCCGTCTCGTCGGCGCTCGTCGGGGCTCGTCGGGACTCTTCGGAATTCGTCGGGACTCGTCAGGTCTCGTCGAAACTCGTCAAGACTCGTCGGCACTCTTCGAATTCCCGCGCCGTTACTGGCGTGCTAGATTGTAATTAGTCTTAGTAGATGTATCGATCTATACTAATGGTGTGATTGCTTTTGATTGATTTTAATTATCCATGACCTAGAACGATATGTTCAGTTAATCGCATTCCATCTCGCATCGCTAGCGTTAAGATTATTATTAAGTGAAAATATTCAATAAAATTTTCTTATGTCATTAATTCATGTGATATAGAGTATAAATTATATAAATTTAATAAATATTTTTAAAACGTTTGTGTCTCTTTCTTTAAGCCCTTTAATTTTTTCCAATAAAAATATTTTTTTTTTATACCAATAACAATGAATTTTTAACTATATAAGAATCAAATTTACTAATTACAATCATCTTACTAACCGGACTACACTTTGATGATAACTGACTTAGCAAATGAAAAATAAATACTTTTAATCAAGAAAAAAACTGATGTTTACTGGTGATCCTATTTAATTAAAAGTCTGTAACGGATTTTATCGCGTTTATTTAAAACTTTACAGTTTAAGAATATTTTAAATTGTTTCCCGACGTTTCGGACCCTTTACAGCGTCCATGGTCTCGGGGGACGGAGGTGGTGGGTGTCCAAATAGAAACGTCGGGAAACAATTTAAAATATTCTTAAACTGTAAAGTTTTAAATAAACGCGATAAAATCCGATATAGACTTTTAATTAAATGAGTGAAATTCGTGTAAATATAAGAAAACAGTATGTTTTACTTTTTCGAATAAACAAATAATGACAATTTTTCTAATATTCATAATGTGCTAGTGAGTACAGGAATCCATTATGAGAACCTGCATGTAACGGAAGAATTTCAGACTTGTATGTCCACGCTTCTCCAGTTCCAACCTACAGTGGTACAACGTGGCGGAACCAACTAATGATTTTCCTTAATAGAATATCACGGGGCTCATGACTGATAGAAGGACCTTTACTTAGCCAGTAATAAATAACCTTTTCGGACTTACAGCACAGTACAGTGGTTGAACTCATGTTTGTCGTTGTGTACCTACGTGTTCATGTGGAATAGCTATTTATATTTATGCAGGGTTGCATTCCGTACGAAGTTTTTCGTAATAATACGAGATTTAGAGGTCCCGTTACGAGATATATTCTATGAGATTCGCGAATACAAATTTTAAACCTCAAGGGTTTTCTGTCGCTTGGGAATTCCCCGATATTAAAGTTGGCAGTGAAAATGCCCAAATCTGCCCCACATGTACAGAGAATTGATATATTAAAGTATTCTTTATTAATTGAAACTAGATTTTTAATAATAGTCTAAAAGTGATTAAAGTCGCGGTTTATAACCAAATTAAAAAAAAATCTTTTATTTGTCGTCCCGATTGCGTTAATACGATCAGTACCAGTATTGCCAGACAGATGAGTTAGAAAGTACCTTATCTTTAGGGAGTTTATTTTAAAATTATTGGAGTTTATTGGAGTTTACTCCTTAAGAATCGATTTTCATATATAAGGCGCCCGGTATGAAAAAAATATGAGAGGTAAAATCTACTGATGAATGACCTCGTTACTTTTTCGGTGCGCGCGCACCTACGGTGCGCAACTTTCTAATTTGGTTGTGAGTGTATTAAGGTGGACATGCATAGGTCGACTTTCATACATTTTTATTTTTGATTATTCTTGAAATGTATACATTTTTTTAAACATTTAATTTGTTTTATTATTTCTTTAGAGCTTTTTATATGAGCAATGTTCATGTCAGCTGTAATTAAAAATGAAAGTAATGTTGATCTAATTAATATTGAAAAATAATATTTAAAAAATAAATGATAATTGTCAGATAATAATAATTACATAATTTATCAATATTCCTAATGAAATATTTGTGCACATCTGAAATTGACTATTGTGAAAAGTTTAATGTAAAATATTTCGCCGATTAGTTATAATAAATGTATATAAAATGAATAAATATATATTTATATATGTATATTATTTTCATTAATTTGTTAATTTACCCTTTCATATGGTATTAATCTTATTTTCAGTTGGATAAACTCTTTTTGCGTATGTTTAGACAATCGTACTTAAGGAGTAAACTCCAGTCGTGCGTCGGAGCTGACACACACAATTTTTTATTAATATTTTTATTTAAATAGCTTTTTTTACGTGTATGTAGTGATTAATTGAACGCATCCTAATTTCAACATTTTTGGATAGATGATATAAAAATATAAATATATAAAAATGGCACAGTAGGTTTCGAACTTTTTAAAAGAGATCGAAAAGGAAACTTCATTTACGAGGGCATGTTTCTTGGGTAAAGTTGTTCAATATGACCAGTAGATCATGTGGTTAAAATACATATAATAGATTGTCCCAGATTCATCCGGTATCCGATTTAATGTGTCTGTTTTATTATTATTATACATTCTTATTAATGAATTTAAAACAATGTTTTAAACAGCTGCATAAAAAAACATCATTAGTTTTTTTAAACGGGATGTTTTGTTCTTAAAAAAAAAAGAACTGATTTTTACCAACCCTGGTCGATTGCATTACTCTCGATAGCAAGTTTCATTAATATCAATAATATCGACACGATCGAGTCTATCGTTAATACTAAGAAACTATCGATTGTATCAATCTTATCGGTTGAGCAATAATATTAATCCTTTTTAACAATCAAATCGAGTATTGAAAAGAAAAAGTGCTCACCGATACACCAGAGTGGTCATCATTTTTGAGTTTATATATTTATAGCCTTTCATAATTACAATGCACTTTAATAACAGTAATAACAAATAACTATTAATTAATTTAAAAACATACAGAAAATAATTACTCAAAATGACTTGTTGTATTGTATTATAAATAAATAAATAAATAAATATAAATATGTTTAACACACACAAGGTCGTCTGTTCCTAAGATAGGCAACTTAATGCCTGTGTTTTAGGTAACAGCCGACTGATATACTTTTTTTTTAGATAAATATACATATAAATAAAAATATATATATATATATATATATATATTACACCCAGACTCGGGGCGGGAATCGAACCCACAACCCTTGGACCAGAAAATAGGGTCACTGCAAACTGCGCCAACGGGTCAGTCAGTTCAAATTATCTTGTTGTATTTTTAATATTTTATCTAAAGCAGTATTTCCCAACGTGGGGCCCACGCCCCACTGGGGGGCAATTTGATAGTTAAGGGGGGCAATTTAAAAATGGACTCGATACGACTTTAACCCTATCGCTTTGGGTTATTTAAATGCAATGCTATACCTTGTCCAACCGTTTATTATCTTTTTGACAGCTTACGTCTATAAATTTCAGTTTTTTTTTTTCATTATATGTTTTGAAATTTTACTTACGATGTTTTGATAACAATTTCATAGTGATTTCTTCCTAAAACTTATCATTTATATTTCTTAAGGGAACAAAACAATTTTAAAGGTTAAAAATTATACATGGGGGCATAAAAAATTGAGAAATGTTAAGGTGGGGCATGGCATAAAAAAGTTTGGGAAACACTGATCTAAAGCATATTTTAGGAAGAAATCGACGGCAATCTGACAACACTGTTATCGGCTAAACACTTTACACACTTTATCAGCTCTCTTGTCATGACCTTGACTTTTGATTGTCATAATCAAATAAAAAAAAAATTTAATTTAATTATTCTAGTTTTTATTAGTAAAGGATACTTTAAATTTTTAATTTTCTGTACAAGTCATGGAAGATTAAAACGTTATCCATCACAATATGTATAATATCACAATCAAATAATCACGGCAAATCTGTGCTCAACACTTAACTGCCCGGGGTAGACCGAAAAGTCCGCAGAAAGCACTATGACCGTGGATTTCTGTAACATCAGGGGGCTTCATACTAATGTTAACGCCGTCCACTACCACCTCCAGATAGGGAAGTCGGCTTTGTTCTTTTTGACCGAGACACAAATATCCTCTTCAGCCGATACCTTTTATATCTCGTGTCCGGGGTACAAATTAAAACACTTTTTTTAGAACCGCGGGCTGGAGTTTGCGCGTACGTCAGGGTGCATGTCTGCTCTCGTCGCCTTGGTAGTCTTGAAGGTAGAGACCTCTCCATCCTCTGGTTGTGCATAGACAGCGACGACTACCCCCGTGTCTATGCCTGTCTATATAGGTCCCACAGCGGTAATGATGAAACCGATCGTTTCATATAGCATAGGTGAAGTGCATCCGTAGGTGCTCTGAGAGAGTTGTGCGCTTCCGACAAAATCGCCTCTTCGTGAGTGATCAGAAGAGGTTCTATGTCTATGTCTAAAAGTCCGGGGTCCGACGGCCTGCATCACTATTGGTTCTCGGTATGCCATGCGACCTTGACCAAGATCGACAGTGCAGTTCGAGACTTCATCGAAGAATGCATAGGGTAATGGAGTAAGATCCTTTGTCTCCATCGCGAGCGACTGACGACTGGCACCCAGCCAATGGCCGAATCAGGATTCATAGGGATATTTTTCAGAGTGATTGTCTGAGTCCGCTTTGGTTTTGGTTGTTTTTGAACCCTTTAAGCACTCTGCTGGAGCGTTCGGGGACAGGCTTTCAGTTTCGGAGAGGAGGTACTAAAGTCTCCCACCTTCTCTACATAGATAACCTCAAACTGCTGGCATCTAATGCTGTACGAATTATGGAATTGCTGAAAATCACTATTGACTTCAGCGGCTCCATCAGGATGTAGCTTGGAGTGGATAAGTGTGTAGTCGTGCATGTGGACAGGGGATAGATGACGCAATCGGTTGAGATTAACCTAGAGCATTCTTGCTTCAAGACCTTTTCCGAAGCTGAATCTTACCGGTATCTGGACATGTCACAATTCATAGGGATGCAGGAAACGGACATGAAACAGGTGGTTTGCGAGGTCTTTTTTGGATAGCTGATGAATGAAAAAAAATGCAGCAGTCATTGTACCTGATCATTGGACCTGATCTGTGATAAAAAATTGCAGCAGTCATTGTACCTGATCTGTGATAAAAAATTTCCATAAAAATTCATTGCAAGACCTGTGTTTAAAACCGTGTTGACAACAGACTTGGACAATAAACCAAATTTGTGTACCTACATATGTACATTGTACATATTATGTGTATGTGCCGTAGTGTGTGTAGTGTTGTTCTTTTTTAAATTAATTTAATGTATTTTTTGAGCATTATTATAACAAATATTAGCATTCTGCACTTCTTCTCCATATAAACTTTAGCTGTGCCAAATTTCATACTTTTTCGTCCGCATAATTTTCGTAAAAAGGTGTACAAAGTTTTTGCTTCACGTATTAATATTATATAGATTATTGAACGGGTGGAGTGAACCAGTTAGATATAAAATATATAAAATAATAAATAAATAATCTATTAAACGCGTTATAAATTTACAATAAAATAGTTATATGTAATACGTAACTAAATGAAACTCGCTGTTTCATAGCCTACAAATCAGCGATAACTTTTAAAAATAATTTTTAAAATGTGTTCTAAATTTTCAGATTGACGCGTTCAAACCAACTATTACGTTTTATTTATATACATAATTTATATAGATTTGAAATATGTTTTAAAGGTTTCTTAAGTATAACACACAAACAAACACCTATCCAGAGCACAACGAACACTTGGATGGCTTATATAATTTATTAACATGAGCGAGGATCGAATCCGCGAACACTAGAGCGACGGTTAGTTATTGTGACCACTGCGCACAACAAGTCGTCGAAGAATGAAAGAAGCAAGTCTCAAAGTATGGGAACTACAAAATGATTTTATAGCGAAATAAGTATAGGTAATTAAACTAGATTGCTCAAATTACTTTGTACGACTTGACAAAATAAATTTTCTTTTGTTAAAAAGTTCATATCAATTTGCTCACATTATGTTTACCACAATGAAAAGACCTTTCCTTAGTCTGGATATAGCTGCATAATATAGGTTTCAATAAAATAGTTTTAGCTCGATAGACAATAGTCACAGAAATATTAGTATTATATTTATAAATATATTACTTAAATTTTGCTAATTGGGAACATATATATGTCCTTAACTGTGGTTTTCCTTGTCAACTTGGATCTATATAAGGTAAATTCAATAAATTTATTTCGGTAGTCACGAAGAGCGAGATTAAACTCCCCTCATTCGTTGTTAAAACATTTGAACGCGAAACTATTTTATAAAACTTGTAGTGTTTATTGATTAAGGTAAGTACATTATCGTCAGTTTACTATCGTAAACAATTTAATTCTTTAATCATAAATAATGTATTTTTATCTATACTAATATTATAAATGTAAACTTTTTGTTAGTTTCAAACAAACTAGCTAATCTCGGAATAAGGCTTTCCGATAATAATAAAATACATTTTTCAGAAAACCTGTGTAGTGAACGAATTTTTACGTTATTAATAACTCATCATCTTATAGTAGCGGAGCAATAACCTTTAATAAATGTTAAGAAATCTGGCTTGCCTTAAAATTTTACGCCGGTGTAATCGGACGAGTCGTCTAGTATTGATTAGTGATAAATTTGTGTTGGATGGATGGATTGGTGCCGGTTAAGTTTTGTTACGGAAACGCATATTATGTAACACATTACTATCCCACAATTTTTCTAAGTTTTGCTAGTTGGTTACAGAAAATTAGTATAAAAGTTCGCGATAAAGGAGTTTTTTACGAGCGTTCCCCAGCATTAACTTAGTAGGTATTCTTTGGTTTTGTGAAAAAGTGTGCTTTGTAAATCTTGAGAAATTAATTATTTGTAGAATTTACTGAAGTCGGTTTAAAAAAATCTTTACTACTCTTAATTGTTAGTGTGAACAATATTTTTGCAAAGTAATAACAAACAGCAGCAAAAACCTCGTATCACTTTTGATAAACCTACGAACATATTAAGGAGTTTGTCGATAATCTCCAGAGCTTGTAAATCAGACAATCGACATAACTCTGTGAGGCCACCTAAGTATGTATTATACATGTAATTTTCGCGAAGTTTCCACGACTTCCCTAAGATTGCATTATCATGTCCTGATTCGGTAAATATAGGATAATTTCTGGAGTAGGCCCATTCAAATTTAAAAAGATTTTTCAAAATCATTTCATAAATAACGAATTTGATGGTTAACATGCAAAAAAAATAAAATACAACAAAGGATCTCCTCGATTTTGAAGCTGATTAATGAATAGATTGAGTGCCGTCCATTCTGTGATGGTACACCTAACACCGGTACATATTTCGTTTTGTTAGTTTGTAGAGGAGAAATTAATTGGAGTCGAGAATTTTTGTTGACATTGTTTATTTTGGTTCCATTGTATGTTTGTTATAAATAAAATGTACCTAATCATAAAATTCAGCCTCGGTCTCAAGTTCGAATCAAACTGAAACGAAAAACTTGCACTGACGTCAGTTAAATATAGCTAAGTATGTTATTTTACTCGTAATAAATATATTCCAATCATTTCATTCACTGAAAAATATTTTTCATATTTACCTTATCTATTAAAAAAAAAGAAGTGAGATCTGAAATAAGTTTTAATGCTTAAAATAATAAGCTGCGACGTATTACTAACTAAAAGAATTATTCGAAGAATTTGCCAACTTGGTACTACTTTCTCATTCCATCACTTCTTCTCGAGTTGACGAACGGATCTAAGTCTCTCTTGAACATCATTTTTGCTGTGTGAATCCATTGAACTGGCATTGAATACATTCCAATAACTCTCATGGAGGATCATCATCATCCTTTCGTGGACGGTCGTTCAATGAAGCGCTTGCCGATACGTACTCAATCGGTCGTCAGTTTTACGAGATATATGCCCTGCCCACTGCCACTTCAGCTTAAAAATTCGCTAAAGTATGGCAGCAACCTTCATTCGTCAGTGGATCTGATCATTCCTCATTTTATCTCGCAGATAAATACCAAACAAAGCACTCTTCACTGCTCGCTGTATATTATGTAGCTTTTAAGTTTATAAGCTGCTCTCTGGGTCCATTACGAATCGACATACAGCTTCCTGAACAAGCAGGATTCCGAAAACCCTCTAGTAGGTACCAGACGAGTACAACTTCAATAAAGATGTCAATTGTCGAATCCAGCTAGGATGGGCAACGTTCGGGAAGTTAAAAAACGTCTTTTCATCCGTCATACCTCAGTGCTTTCGCTGGTGACTGGTGAGTGCTGATACATTTTTCGCCTAGTAAAATGCTGCCAGCATTCTTACCACGATTCCACGCGTCGATAATTTATGCCACAATTATCGATAATAATTAGTTTTTAAGTTATGTATAGTAAATATTTATAATACTCGTATTGTAAAATAAAGAAATACGTGTATACATATACTTTGATAATATAAAAAACTTAATAATTAAAAAAATTAACCTTTTACATTTTAACCTGAAAACTGAAATACGATCTCAACAATCAACACTGAAATTTTATTCAGCTCCGTAAATCGATTATTTTAATTTATTGTGACATAAGTAAATTAAAACTCCAATATGAACACAACTGATTGGACTGTTATTCAGACAACCACAGAAACGAATATTTCCTGTTTGTTGTATATTTTAAGGGTGCGTTATTATATTATTTTTACAGGTGATATTTATATACTTCAACTTTATCCATTTTCCTCTCGATGACAAATCCATCCAGGTAGGTATCAAAACAGAAATTAGAAAAATTATTCCGTGTCATCTTTTTAAGTTTCATTTTATTCTACTGTTCTCTTATATTTACGCGAATTTTATTCATTTAATTAAAAGTCTAAAAACGAATTTTATCGCGTTTATTTAAAGTTACTGTTTAACAATTTAATTTAAATTATTTCCCGACGTTTCGGACCCTTTACAGCGTCCATGATCTCGGGGGACTGAGGTGGTGGGTCTCCGAATAATGAATCAATTGTTACATACCCCGCTTTTTATACAATTATAAATTCATTTTATTCTTCTCCCTGTAACTTACTGTACTTTTATGGCAACTTTGCTTTCTTAATAATATTATATTTTGATTTTATAACATTTTTATGCAAAATCGTTTTTAGATTGCTCTTCGATGATTCCATTTTTACCCGACTGCGACAGAAGGAGGGTTATGTTTTTCGAGTGTATGTATGTATGTATGTATGTATGTATGTATGTATGTATGTATGTATGTATGTATGTATGTATGTATGTATGTATGTATGTATGTATGTCCATTTCTTTGGCGCGCCCTACAGCCCAAACGGCTGGACGGTTTTTGACATATGAGGTGTCGTTGGATTTGTCTATATTGTAGTAGTGACATAGGCTATATAAATTTTCAAAATGGCGCCCGCAAATGGCGGAATGAGGGGGGAGTTGAATTTTTTTTCTTACTGTAGCAATATGGGTATCAAATGAAAGCTAGTAAATTGTTTTATTCTTTTTAGTTTACAATAAGAGTATTTTACGCAATGGGTTTTTTGATTTTTTTAATTCGAGTGTATGTATGTATGTATTTATGTATGTCCATTTCTTTGGCACGCCCTACAGCCCAAACGGCTGGACTATTTTTGACATATAAGGTGTCGTTGGTTTTGTCTAAATTGTAGTAGTGACATAGGCTATATAAATTTTCAAAATGGCGCCCGCAAATGGCGGAATGAGGGGGAGGAGTTGAATTTTTTTTCTTCTTACTGTAGCAATATGGGTACCAAATGAAAGCTAGTAAATTGTTTTATTCTTTTTAGTTTATAATAAGAGTATTTTACGCAGTCGGGTTTTTTTGATTTTTTTAATAAAGTATACTTGTTATTATACTTATAGTTAACTATAGTATATTTAAAAACCCAACAAATTTATGAAAAATATTAAAAATAAATTCTGTAACTGTTATAGAAAATAAAACAATGAAGATTCTGGTCGTGCTGCTGGCTGTACTGGTGGCGGTTAACACTCGCGACTTATTTAAAGATATCCAAGAGGAATGGGATAATTTTAAGGTATTATATACATGACACCGTTTTGGTTTTTTACATCTTTTTTAAGGTTCTAAATCTTGAGAAATTTATTGGGTTACATGTAATTTAACCCGAATTGCATTGACCGTTTCGACACGGAACCTGAGCTGAAGGACTACAGGGAGGAGGGATTAGGGATAGCGGAAGGTTGCGAAATTTCCTTCTTTTATTGTATTTTTACCTCAAGCGTTGGACTCTGTGGACCTATACTTTTAAAACGATAATCGACGGTAGCTACTGCCTAGGAGTAGGCATAAGTGTATTATGAATCTTCCTTAGTTCAAGTCAGCGCTTCAAGACAAATTATGTGATTTTTGAACTCTTCTTTTCTGCCTAAATACCAATATTCTCCATATATAAACACCAAAACAGTTTTCTTGGAAGAACTTTATTTATAGTTTTTTCTAAATATTATTTTAATGCTGAGTATGACTTTTTCGAGTTTTCTTTTATTAAAAATTAAGTGTTAAACTCTAACCTTCAATAATTCACAATTCGTAATTACGTATACCTATAGGTACGATAATACAAAATATACTAATACTAGCGGCCCGCCCCGGCTTCGCACGGGTATTTAACAAAAATTTCAAATTTATAAATTTATATTTTTTATCACCTACACCTGCGTCGATACTGGAAAATATTTTATGATAGACGGATTAAGTTTGTGTCAAAATAAAATGTAATTTAAATCAAAAGCACTAAGGAGTATGTCAACTACAAAGCAAATAAGATTCTACCCCCTTTTAACCACGTTTGGGGATGAATTTCGATAAAATACGAAACACGTCTTCAATCGATTCTGTTAATAAATGTTTATGCAAAATATTAAGTAGATTGGACCAAGAAATCACGTTGTCCCATACAAACTTTGTCCCCCTTTTTCCCCCCTTAGGGTCAGAATTTCGTAAAATCCGTTCTTAGCTGATCTCTACTCGGCTAAAGGAATATTTTTACCAAATTTCAAGTCTCTAGATCTTATGGTTCCAGAGATATCCTGATAAGTGAGTGAGTGAGTGACCTTTCGCTTTTATATATTAAGCTTTTAGCCCGCAACTTCATCCGTGTAGAAGTTGAAAATGGTTATAATAGGATTTTATTTGTTTTTTTTTTACGTTATTAATTTTGTTATAACATATAAATTATTATTTTAAAATATTTGAATACTTATAAAATATAACAATCTTTATTATAGAGTAGAGATTTAAACTTTAAATAAACATTAAAATAAAAATAAAAATTGTTACATTTTATGAACACGATCTGGAGAAAGTTAGACGGGGGTATTATCTTTTTACAACTAAATCGAAATACTACACCCTCCGTAGTATTTCTTTATAAACAATATTTTTTGTTTTTCCTTCGGGGTGCTAGAATCACCAGGCTACTCTGGAACATGCCACATACAACTGGCTGTGAGAGAGAGAAGCAGCTTTCGCTCAAGTATACTCCCGCTACATTAAGAGTTTGACCTTAAGTTTTGTTTATGGTAAATACATACTCATATACACTCATACATTATATTATTATCCAGTTACCGGAAATCACCATTTTCTATTTTAAGCAACAGGTCTGAGAACAGTCCGGCAGTAACATCTCCCCTTTAAGGTGGACTCTAATATTTATGGTAAGGCTCAGTTTCGTCACTGCAGGCCACAAATGCTTCTGAGCTGTACTGTATTGTATTAGACTGTAAACAGCCCACTGCTGAGCAAAGGCCTTTTTTCCATATAGAAGAAGGGTTGGAGCTTAACCCACCACGCTGCTCCACTGCGGGTTGGCGGATAATATGCAACCATAAGTAACAATTATTATAAGGTATCCATGATAACAAACGGGACCGACGGCTTTACATGCTTTCCGGGGCACGGTGGGGAAACCCACATGGACATACACCCAGACCTGAAACAAATATTGGCACAAATACAAATATCTGCCCCGAGCGGGAATCGAACCCGCGACCACCGGGATTGAGCCGAGGCGTTGAGGCGACTACTCGCACCACTACACCAGAACGGTCATCAATGCTTTGTTCATTGTATGGTAGGTATAATTACACCACAAGTCAATACGATTTTGTCTCTTAGATTTGAGTAAGCCCGCAAGTAATTATTTTTTAAATTTTGATTGACTCGACACAGTTGGTAGTGACACTGCTTTCTTCTCTTCTTTCTGCTCCAGGATCGTGGGTTCGATTCCTAGCTCGAGTCCGGGTGTAAAATGTATTTATTTCTATATGTACTATTTATATGTATATTTATAAAAAAATGTATGTCAGTCGGCTGTTACCTAAAACACAGACATTAAGTTGCCTACCTTAGGAACAGACGATCGTGTGTGTATGTCAAACATATATTTATATTTCATAATAGTCCAAGACAGCTTTCATCTCCTCCTTCTTAGTTTTACTGTCAGATAAAGTTAAATGGGTACATGATTTATAATGTTTTCTGATCTTGTTCCAACATTAGTCCGTGGTGCCAATCTGTACTAATTGGGGTGTTAATGCCGTATAATTCAAAAATGTTTCCAAGTTCACTTCGGTGTCTTCTATATCTGTATCATTGTGAGCTACAGATGCCTTGCTGATGAGTCAATATTAGTTTAAAACCCTTGACTTAAAACAACACCAACATTGAAGTAAAAAATATTATATAAAACACTATTTTACTATAAAGCGACCACACGGTATATTTACAACTCAATTTTGTTACGTTTAATATAAAGTCTTGGCTGTTCCACCAGAAGCACCCAAAAAGAGATATCACCTACACCTACGTCAATACTGGAAAATATTATAATATAATAGACGGATTGAATTGTCAAACATGTGTCAAAATAAAATGTAATTTAAAAAAAAGCACTAAGGAGTATTGATATCAAAATAACTTTCTATCCCCTTTTAACCCGCTTAGGGGATGAATTTCGATAAAATACTAAACACGCCTTCAAACAATTCTGTTAAATAATATTTATGCAAAATTTGAATGAGATTGGACCAAGGAATCACGTTGTCCCATACAATGTTTGCCTTCCTGTTTCATCCCCTTAGAGGTAGAATTTCTTAAAATCCGTTCTTAGCTGACCTCTACTCGGCAAAGGGAATATGCCTACCAAATTTCAAGTTTTTAGGCCTCATAGTTCCAGAGATATCGTGATGAGTGACTATATCTATAGAAAGTCTCCTATATATAAATAGACTAGCGGCCCGCCCCGGCTTCGCACGGGTATTTAACTAAAATTTCAAAAATTATTAATTTATATTTTTTATCACCTACACCTGCGTCGATACTGGAAATATTTTATAACAGACGGATTGGTTGTCAAACATGTGTCAAAATAAATTTTAATTTAAATCAAAATCACTATGGAGTATTTATATCAAAATAATTTTCTCCCCCCTTTTAACATCGTTAAAGGATGAATTTCGATAAAATACGAAACACGTCTTCAACCAATTCTGTTAAAGAATATTTATGCGAAATTTGAAGTAGATTGGACCAAGGAATCATGTTGTCCCATACAAACTTTGCCCCCATTTTTCACTCCCTTAGAGGTAGAATTTCGTAAAATCCGTTCTTAGCTGACCTCTACTCGGTAAAAGGAATATTCCTACCAAATTTCAAGTCTCTGCGCCTTATAGTTTCAGAGATATCGTGATGAGTCAATGTATACGTGGAAATCTCTTTTATATATATAGATTGTAGGTACAGTTGCAAATAGGATCATTTCGTACGCCATTCAAAATTTTTACATTATAAAATCATTTCTTTTTCGTTTCTGTCATTTAACATCTAAAGTAAAAACTCTATATTCAACAGCTCGAACATGATAAGTCATATGAAAGCGCGGAGGAGGAAAGGAATCGTATGATGATATTCCTAGTGAACAAGTACCGCGTATACAAACACAACCAGCTCTTCGAGCGCGGCCAGGTGACCTTCCGCCTTGGACTTAACAAGTACTCCGACATGTCCCATGAAGAGTTTGTGCGCACCATGAACGGATTCAAGAACACCGCTAAGTGAGTGACGATGACATTTAAGAAACATTTCGACTTTCATCCTTTTTCCCGAGGTAACCGTGCCGAATTCCAGCATAAACGTTACTAAGTTTTCTAGCTCCAATTGTATGCAGTTTTGTTTAAATTTAATCACTAGTGATGCGTGATGCGCGAAAGAGAGACACGAAAATGAAATATATATATATATATATATATACATTTTTCTTTCAGTATAAATAATTGAATGTCGTCTAATACATATATAAAAATGTCTTCAATGTACAGAATTGTACCTGTTACAGTTATATTAAATATACAGACAGTATAGATACTGGTAGACATTATACACAAAAAAATGCTTCGAAGCCTATACCTATCTTCCATGTTAACGGATCACCGCCGCCAATGATTATATTACAGTTCTAGAGAAGTCGTAAATCCGTTACTGGCTGAAGCGATTCTCGAAGGAGAAGAAAGGAGGCAAAAAGTGGAAAAGGGCTGTGTTGTGTTTCAGCTTTATCATACAATGACGTATTTATTTTAAATGATTTTTTCTTGACATTTAAGTATGTGTATATTCACCTTATGACGAAATAAATATATTCATTTCATTTCATTGTACGATATGCTGCTATAGTACCTATCTACTTCGCGCCAGTTTGCTGTGACACAATATTGTCTGAGAATGATTACGGATACGAGCTGTAATAAAACCTACGGCTATACTATATATCTAATACATTATAATTTATTGTAAACGAAATTATAGCGAGCATCTCGACAAGCATGGCGCGACATTCATTCCACCAGCTAACGTGGTGGTGCCGCAACATGTGGACTGGCGCTCCGAGGGCGCTGTTACCGGCGTCAAGGATCAAGGCAAATGTGCCAGCTGTTGGGCCTTCAGTGCCGTAAGTAGGCTGGAGCCGAATTCACTATTACATTAGTATAAGAACAATATATATCATACTTCACTCATTCATACCAACTCATTTACCGTCCAATTTCAAGAAATAATATAAATAAGTAATTGGAATGTCTTATTTATGTGATTGAATGATACTTGTGTATTGTACAAGCACGAATAAATATTACTACATATTACAGAAAAAGACCGTGTCGCGTCTGTATGTATGTTTGTCTGCTCGCGATATACTCAAATACTACTAAACGAATTTTAACTCTAGACGTTATCCGTTGGGCCGTTGGCCGTGCGATGATCGACAGAGATGAATAGTCCCGACCTCTTTCTTGCCGAGGTGTCGTCAAAGGCGACTAAAGCCATAGTGTTGCGAACAACTGTGCACCGACCGGGGTGGTGATGTGCAGCAGTGTCATCATATCCTGGATAACACACTGCGCTCACCAACACGCATACCAAGCGCGACGGGTATTGGCAAATCCCCCCAACTGACAGTACGAAATGAGTCCAGGCCTCCAGTCCCTGGTGGCCCAGCTCGGAGAGCAGCTCGGGTAGCGGTAGAGCATTGGGTGCTAAGAATATCCGGGGGAGATTCTGCTGCCACCCTCGACGACATCTGGCCCTAGTGACATACAACATTCGCACCCTGAGGTCTGATGAAAGGATTGTTGAGCTAGACGAGGAAATGAACAAGTTACATTGGGATATACTGGGTCTATCTGAAGTCCCAAGAGAGGGGGAGGACGCGATAACCCTGAAATCCGGTAACCTGTTCTACTACCGGGAGGGCGACCATCAATCCAAGGAGGTGCGTGGTATCCATAATGAATTCACCAGGTAAAAAAAAGAGTGTCTAAGAGATACTCGCTGAAGGTCAGGCTATGTATGAGGACATCAGTAGGGCCATACATACGAAATAAACCTACTTCAATGTTGTAATGGGGGATTTTAACGCGAAGATAGGCAAAAGACGAGACGATGAGCTGAGAGTGGGGCAATTTGGATATGGCCAGAGGAATCCCAAGGGTCAGAGGTTGGCCAATTTTCAGAAGAAGGAGGAACTCTTTATGATGAACTCTTTCTTCCAGAAGCCACCTGATAGAAAATGGACCTGGATGAGCCCTGACGATTCCACTAGAAATTAAATAGATTTCATAATGACCACCATACGACAGATATTCAGTGACGTCTCCGTGATCCATAGGGTACCTACCACCTATTGGTTAGAGGCACATTGAATATCAGTGTTAAAGTGGAACGGTCTCGCCTGATGAAGTCTACTCTCCTCCCATCTGCAGATCGAATTATCAAATCGTTTAGATTGCCTTGATGATTGCGTTTCTGTAGACGATTTATACAACAGGTTGGTGAACACTGTCCATACAATCGGGAGCTGATTTTACAGGCCCGGACGTAAAAGCGGCCCCTGAAAGCTCTCTGACCAAACTCAAAATCTCATGGAAGACCGTTGCCTATTGAACCTGCAGTCCTCTGGTGATGCTGAAGCATATAGGCGAATCAACAGACGGATATGGAAATCTCTGTGACACGATATACGTGTCTTTACGGAGGTACAGCGTCGGCCAGGGATGAGATATTGAGGGAGGTCGAGAAGTTTTACGGACAGCTGTATACCTCGGTCAACCAACCTGTTTTTGGTTTGACTGAAGATCCACGAGCCGAACTAACAAGATATCCCGGACATCAGCATGCACGAGGTTAGTACGGCCCTGGAACAGCTTAATAACAATAAGACACCGGGCGAAAACGGTATTACGTCAGAGATTCTGAAAGCAGGTGGAACACCGGTACTTAAAATCCTTCAGAGGATCTTTAATGCCGTCTTGCTCGAGGGTATAGCGCCGGAAGCCTGGAACAGAAGCGTGGTCGTGCTTGTCTTCAAAAAGGACGATAACACCTTCTTGAGGAATTACAGGCCCATTTTGCTTCTGAGTTACGTTTATAAGCTGTTTTCAAGGGTCATTACGAATCGTCTGACGGGCAAGTTTGATGACGTCCTCCCGAACAAGCCGGTTTCCGAAAAGGCGGAAATTTAGGCGGTGCTACAGTCTCTCCAGCGGTGCTACATTGACTACCGGTATATCAAAGTGTTGCAGTGCTTGTACACTAACGCGAATATGTCGGTTCGAGGACAGGAGCATAGCATGAAAGCGATTCCAATGCAGCGAGGTGTGAGACAAGGAGTAGTCATCTCTCCTTAGTGCCTGAAGTCGAAAGTCTGCGATCAATGTGTGTTGACCACCAGTGATGACATATGGATCTGAAACGTGGTCTCCGACTATGGGCCTTTTAAACAAGCTTCAAGTCGCACAACCTGCAACGGAGAGAGCTATGCTTGGTATTTCTCTGCGAGATCGAATCAGAAATGATGAGGTCCGCAGATGAACGAAGGTTGCCGACATAGCTGAACGGATATGCAAGTTGAAGTGACAGTGGACAGGGCACATAGCTCGTTGAAATGACGGCCGATGGAGCAGAAAAGTTTTTGAGTGGAGACCGCGTACCGGCAAGCGCAGTGTCGGACGGTCGTCCGCGAGATGGATGGACGACTTGAGGAAAGTCGCTGGAAGCCATTGGATGGAGGCTGCTTTGAACCGGTCGTCCTGGAGTTCGATGGGGGAGGCCTACGTCCAACAGTGGACATCTAACGGCTAATATGATGATGATGATGACCGTGTGTGTATGTTAAACATATTAATTTATATTTTATATTTATTTATTTACATGTCAAACAGACCGGGGCGCTAGAAGGTCAGCATTTCCGTAAGACGCAGTCGCTTGTGTGGCTGTCGGAACAAAATCTTATTGACTGCACTTTGAGTTATAATAATAGTGGTTGTACACGAGGCTTCATGAACAATGCCTTCATGTACATTAGAGAGAACGGTGGCATCGACACTGAGACCACTTACCCATATGAGGCTGTCGTCAATAAGTGCAGGTCTTTTTTCACTTCTTACAATATGTCTTGTATAATGTACTTTATATATTATTGTTTCACATAGTTTATTAATTACATATTAATAACCGTCATCTCATTTAATGAATTTTTTAATTATTTCCGGTTAAATTTTTTGTTCAATTTCAGTATTTACATACATTTTTTATTATTATTTTTATCATATATTTAGATAATAATTGAACAATATGCAGAAAAAAAAAATATTAAATAATATGTATTAAGTATTTGTAAGAGTATTGCAAACAAATAAGTTTATCGACAGATACGACCCCAATAACGCGGCCACCTCCGATGTGGGCTTCGTGAACATACTTAAGGGCGACGAGGAGGAGTTGAAGCAGGTCGTGGCCACCGTGGGGCCCGTGTCCGTCGCCGTCGACGCCAGCCAGGAGTCCTTCCAGTTCTACAGTTCGGGCGTCTACTACGATAGCAAATGTTCCTCCAATAACCAAACCCACGCAGTGAGTACTCGGTACTTTGTCATAAATGTATTGTCAGCTTGAGGGATAGTTATACCAATTTTATAATAAGGCGACCTCGGTCGTTGGTTTAAAATGTTAATGCTTGTTTCTTGACCCACATATTAAGTGTTTACAAACGACCAACTTTACTCAAGTAAGCTCTTTCAGAAGTATTATCATCCCTTTGTTTGTTGTTTGTATCGCTAGATATGGGTCTCTTTAATAGCATGCCACTGAGCTCGACCTTCCGTTAGTTATTTAGTATCTGGCAGCCGCAATAGGGTGCTCTACGCTATGTTTAATGAGGCGTAGTAGCCGGACTCTTTTATTGTTATTTTGTATTAATACGGGGCTCTTAATTCCTCGTGCCCTTTTGTTATACTATTAAATTTATATATGCTTATCCGCTTGCGCTTTACATCAGACTTCGGATCAGCAGTCCTAAGACTGACTTGATAAACTAGGACCTGGTCCGACGATGACTACTAAACGCTGAAAAACAACTAACTACGTAAGAAATTCACTTACGAAACAATTAATTATTATGAAAAAGTTTATATTATTTTGATTTTTTTATAATGATACTTTTTGTTTTAATGTATACTAGCTGCTGCCCGCGACGTCGTCTGCGTGAACGCTATACAGCACCAAAAGTACCTACTATTATACCTTTTAAAATAACATTCATTTACCCGTTTCTTCTTTACTTTTCATATCTACAGAAAGTACAGTAACAGAGGGAGACTGTCTTTTGTAAAATTGACTTTCAAAAAGTGCTTATTTTAAGCCTGCTTTGAATAAATGACTTTATGGTGATTCTGCTGAATTAAGTCATAAGTTGTGACTGAAACGGATGGAGAAAATAATAAATAAGGAATACAGAATATGGTAAAAATACATATTTATAGGACTTCTCGATAAACAACATTAGTAGTTTGGCTCTCCGCAGCCAAAATGTAAAGAGAGTCAGGACTGGTGACGCGGGAGCAAGCGACGTACAGCTGCCCGTGTGAGAAGCAGCTCGTCCTGAGGTCGACACCAGCTACCCTCAGTGTCTGCCCCTGCGACTTATTGATGGTCATCGCGAAGCAAACACTCACGGGGAACTGTACGCGCTTGAACTGGAACGGGAAGTTATGAGGTATGAGCGGAATGCGTATAAATACTGCTTCGCCGACGCCACAACCCGTAAGAATTTCCGCCTCAATGGTGTGTCTGTGGAGCGAGATGACTTTAAGGCGGAAGCATAAGCATTTCTTATTTTTATGATATATATGGCATGCTTAATTTTCCTCTTTCTTCGTTATTAAACTCAAATTGTTTACAGCAATAGCGTGCCGTTTTCGAGTTTAAATTTTGTTATACATCTATGCAGTTCTTTTTGAGTTCTGTTTGTTATTACATACAGAAAAACTCGATGAATTTTATAAGACATAGATGAAGCAGCTTAAAACTTATATAAACACATTTTTTTAAAATTCTCTTGCTCATCTCTGAAACGAATTAACGATACAATTTTTATTAAAATGCACAACTCCATCTATGACTTTTATGAACAACTATTAACCTCGCCAACATGATCAAATTTAAATTATTTATATCCAAAAAGGGTTTACACATGTAATTCGACTTGATGTTTTTAAAATCTCATAGATGGCGCTGCTCTAAAATTGTCTTGATACTACTTATATTCATTTCTTATATTACATTTATTCTTACATTCATTATGTTTATCAGCCTAAGTTACTTATATTTCGTGATTTTTTTAGTGTGAAGATAGCTTATAGCATGGTTATTAACATAATAACAACATTCAAATATGCGTCGCTAGATTACACGCTGTTACAGAATGCGTTGAAGAAATAAAGGTTCACTGCTCGTTGCCCGTAGGTGATAGCGTGATAATTTGTAGCCTATGTTATGACCCGACTTCTTAATAATATTCGTACCAAATTTGAAGTAAATCCATGCAGTACTTTTTGAGTTTATCCCGGACATACATACAGACAAACAGACAAAAATTCTAAAAACTATATTTTTGGCTTCGGTATCGATTGTAGATCACACCCCAAGTATTCTTTTAAAAAAATATCAATGTACAGTTTTGACTTTTCTACCATTTTATTATATGTATAGATAAGAAAACATCGATTATTTTAGACAAGCTTTAAGCGTATCTTTTCAACACTACTGATTTTAAGGAAAGAACAGGTATAGAATAATTACTAGTAAGTGAAAGAGATTATCTAAAATTACGTCACGAGTGATAAGAAGCGTATATAATATGATATTCCCCTATAACTTGAACTTCTTGAGAATATTTTAATGAAATTTATTTTATGTACGCAATAAAAGTTAGTCAACGTTACTCAAATCGTAATAAGTGTCCCATGTGTCTAATGTTTGCAAACAAACAAGTACGGTGTGGATCATAGAAATATTAAGAACAGGAGAAGTGTCATGGGGGCGTATCCGCGTAGACGCAACTTGCCCAAAACGCTCACATATTTCTTAAATGGCCGTCACTGCTAATCGGTATGATTTCAACCGCGGGCGAGAAAACAATTAACAATGCCGTCTTGTTCAGTGGTTTGTTGTAAGAATAGAAGTCAAATCAAACATTTAACAAGTCATGGAATCAGTTACCACATATAAATATTACTTTTTTACTATATTTTACTTAAAAATCGTAAAAAACAAGTATACGAGAAATATTTCTTTCTTATACTACATGTATTTGACATTGCTTTCTAACCGCTACCTCAGTATGTTGCAGAGTAACTGGACAAGCAATGTAAAAGTTACTAAACGATACTATCATAATGGTAATGTCGCATATTTTACCGTTTTGCTTAGAAAGAGACCGAGCGATTCGTATCTATGGTGCATGTTTCACGAGCGCTGCGTTTAAAGACATAAGGTTCATATTTGTATAGTTTAAAACGTTATGATTTATGACTTGTATATGTCTGCGGTGTTTTACGAAAAGTGGTGGGAGAGAACTGGCGACATTGTGTTCTCGTATATTTTTAATGAAACAACATACCTATCTCCTTATTTCAAATATCTGTGGTGTGGATACTTCATACGCTGCTCAGCCTAATAGTATTCGTGAGCGTTATGTTCTCCTCCTCAAAGTTTTTTTCTACCCGATTGCAAAGTTTGTTTGAATTAGGTACACACATTCTTCTGAACAACTTGAAGAACTCTGTTAGGAACAATAATTGGTTTCGTATTAACATGTTCATTGTTATACTACCATACGCTGCATGTTCTGCGTGGTTTTTATTGCGATGACCATACCTTTTCTGCAAATACTAAGTGTAAAAGATACTCCAAGCAGAACATTCTCTAAAGCAATAATGTAATTATTTATACCATTTATTTTTATTTGGATACTTCATTTATTTTGGTTTAAGTTTTGTTACTATTTAATATTGTAACTATACTAATTTTCTTAATTTTAATTATTTGGTTTAATATTATTGTTTTTTTTTTTTTTGTATTTTTTATAGTAATTTTTTTTCTATAGTTACAGTAATATAAGGCACAATGATAAATTAGAATTAACATGTTATATTCTACATATTATTTACAACTAGCTTTCCGCCCGCGGCTTCGCCCGCGTGGAATTCGGTTATATCGCGCGACATGGTAAGCGCGCCGCCGCCACCTCTCCGCGCTTCACCTACCACCCGATACACCCCCCTCCCCTTTTCCCCGTGCACGTTTTTTTTTGTCTTTGTCTTAAACACTTGAACAATCTTACATGATTTTATGTTTGACAATAAGGAACTTCTATACAAACTTTCGTCCCCTTATTTCAACCCCTTCTACCCTTATTTTCGCGATAAAAAGTATCCTAAGTCCTTTCCCAAGTTCAGTTCTATCTTCATACAAAATTTCATCAAAATCTGTTCTGTGGTTTAGGCGTGAAAGCGTAACAGACAAACAGGCAGAGTTACTTTCACATTTATAATATATTAAGTAGGAATGTTTTATTTAGTATAAGTTTCAGACTGTTTAAGTATGGACAAGGTATAAACAAATATAATCTGTTTCCTTTTTAAATTATATAATAATATGTTAAATGGCTAGTCTTAGTTTTTTAAAAATAGGTTATTTAAATCCGGTTTTTCTTAGTACTAACCACGAGGAAAGTTGTTACGGTGGAAACAAATTATATATATAGATATTGTGGCAATTAACGAAACCTGGTTGAGGTCTGGAGATTCTTCTCCTCCATTATTGCCGGGTACAGATTGTGTCACAAGACAACAACGTAGGGGAACCTGGGGATGGTTGATCCCCTTTTTGATTTTGGACTATATTTTTTTTATTTTTTACAATATTAGAAAACTTTTTTGGTCAAAAGATTCAGAATTTATCTATTCAATGATAGTTTGAATAGAAACAAGATCGTGCTACAATTTAACTCATTATTTAATTAAAAACCATACTGTAGACTTTTACCATGTGTCTCATTTGTAAGGGAGACTTGTTTACCCCTGATTGGGAGCCTTGATCCCAGGGGGATCAAATCTCCCAGGGACGTGGGACACTTGGTAAGCCAATTTTTACCGTGTATCCCCAAACTTGATTCTCATCGAATAAATAACTTAATTTGCAGTTAACAGTGTGTCTAGAAATAGGAAAACGTACAGCAAATAGATATTTACCGTATCTTCCATAAATAGAAGTTTGATTCCCACCAATCAAATGACTTTATTTGCACGAATCAAATCTCCCATAGTTGGGGACACATGGTAAACAGATTTTCAGCGCTAATAACATACTCAGAGGGTTGATTCCACATTAATTATTTGACTTGAATCACAGAAATAGAACTAATCTGTCATAATTTTAAATAACTAACTGTATTATTTTCCAAATAATAACACACAACTGGTGATCAGTTTCTTTACTATGAAAAAGTTTAAACATCATTTTCTTCTAACAATTAGAATTCGACTAACAAGCCGACTCTTTATAATCTCCAAAAACATTAAGTCTGATATAATCTTCTAAATTATTTAACAGACAGAACAGACCATAACGAACTCTTCTCTTTCAGTAGATGTAACTTAGATACATGTTTGAGGCTACGACAAGCAACAGTTTTCTTTGGTTTATGGACTCTTGTTAAACCCGTTTCATCAATTTTGTATATTTGCTGCGGCTCAAAGTAGTACCTATCCATGAGGCTTTTTAAGTTATCGAAGAATTTTTAATTTTTCTTTGGCTACTGGTGTTATTTTTTTTAACATTCTCTTGATTTATATTTTTGCGGCATGATTTCCAAAGGAGAGAGCAAAAAGTTGAAAAAGTTTTACCTAACTAAGGAAAACTATTTCTATTTTTATATTTTTGTTTTTAAAATTTTATATTCTTTCATATGACATATCACTCGATGTGACGGCATTTTTTTTTGACATTTTTGGTGAAATGTATCCTTTGTCATTTGACTATAATAACGAATCGATCGACACCTTGTTCGTCTAAATTGGTTCAATAGTTTTCCCGCTACAGTACACACATCGAGTACAAACACGCATAGTGGATATATACATAGACTGCTAAAATCATAACATTTCCTTTTGGCTTTGTCGTAGTTGGATGAAATATAATATATCATCGATAGCTTTATGAATCGTAGGTAAGACTTGATCCCTCATTGGGACACAAGATCCCGGGATCATCTCACCCTCAAATAAAAGGACTAAGTCTCCCCATACATAGTTAGGTTATAAAACATGCCATACTCAAAACTAGTGGTCACGTATTTTAATGTAATAAAAGCCAATCTACACTTAAATAAACGACTAACACAATAAACACAACTACTTATAGTATTTCCTTCACTTTTCATTAAATAAATCCAGTTAAAACTTACCGAAAATTAAGTATGGCACGACACAAATATTCCACCGTCCGTCATTTGCAAACTAGTGATATTAGTCACAACGCGCCAAGATAGAAAGTGAAGTTAGGCATAAATGAATGAGTTCTGCTATCGTAAAAAAATGTATCACGTTTGTTAGAACTAGAAATCAAGTTTACCAAGTGTCCCCTAGGGATCAACCATCCCCAGGTTCCCCTATATAAACAGTTAGTATAATGTGTATCTGATGTAAAATTTAATGTGCCTTAGATGCTGGTGGTGGGTTACGGTCGGGACATTGCTGGCGGTGACTACTGGATCGTGAAAAATTCGTGGGGCCTCTCGTGGGGAGAGCTCGGTTACATGCAGTTGGCACGCAACCGCAACAACCACTGTGGCATCGCCTCCTCCGCCTCCTACCCGCTCGTCTAAGCGCGCCGGCTCATCGGCGCTCGTCGAGACTAGTCGGGGCTAGTCGGGACTCGTTGGGGTTGAGCGCCCACGCCGTGAATGGCGTGCGAGATTGTAATTAGCAGTGTTGCCAATATGCAATTGCCAATATTTTATGCTAAATTTGGCATATTTTCTTCATGTTTAGCATATTTATTTGGCTTTTAGCATATAGCATAATTATTTATATTTTTTTATTCTACACAAATAACGTGAGCGATAACATGTTTCCAAACGTAACATCATCATTATATTTTTTTTTAGGAATAGGAAAAGGTGATGAGGTTTTTTTTTGGTAGTACACATACACTCAGCCCGACGGAGTAAATCATGATAATTACATTATATAAATAATAATAATTATAATATATGAGTATACATATATAATAATATATGAGTAGGTATATCATAATAATCACATCAGGGGTTGCGACGACCTTTTTTTTTTAGGAATATGTCTAGCCGGCAAGGTTAAATATCGGTGTGAGATCGCGACGACCTTTTTTTTTCGTTGTCGTATGCAAACAAATATATTGGGAAAACAAAATTTGAGACGGGGGGCCACCACTCCTCTGTTGCCCCAGGCCTCCACTAAATCTGACCCTGATTTTTATCACAAAACAATCATGCCGCCTAAGTATAATTAACATTATAGTTCAGAAAAGATTTTAAAGGGCGGTTGCAGCCCGTTGAAAATGATGCGACGAAAGAAATTAGATTAAGAAACATTCAATAAACATTTTAATTCATAAGTTAGCATTTTAATTCAGCATATTTAATAGAAAGTTGGTATATTTTTTGACATTTTTTCGACATCGATCTTGCATATTTTGTAGTTACTGAGTTGGCAACACTGATAAATAATTAGTCTTATTGTTAGTAGACGTGTCGGTCTATACCACAGAGTACAGTCTATAACTCTATACCAATGATACTTTGTCTTAGCTTTTGATTGATTTTAACTATCCATGACTTAAGATTTTACCTAAGTGAAATTATTGTCATAATTATATAGAGTAAAATGTATAAATTTAATAAATATTTCTAAAACGTTTGTCTCTCTTTTTTAAGTCCTTAAAATTTTTCCAACAATAATATCGTTTTATATACCAATTAATAATGATTTTTTTTACTGTATAAGGCACAAGACGATTGTTTCACTCTAATATCTACTAGTAGTAACGAAACAAAGAAACCTAACTATTATACGGCAAATAAACTAATACAAATTTACGATCCTGTAACATTATGACTAATATTGTTGAATTAGAGTCGCCACAACAAATATGTTTATTTATTACAAATACTTTTAAAAATGTATATTCAAAGGCATCGAGAATCATCAATATAAAACCAGAATCATCAATAGAATCAATGAATCACTTGACAAGCACCATGGATTAATAACAACTTGATTTGTCGAGTAATAAGCGAGATGAACTGTTTCATAAATCGAAGAAAGATCAGAACAATTTAATGTTATGACTAGAATATAATAGGCAAAGGTAAAGGTAAACAAAGTTAGTGAATATTACAGGAATTTATATTATAAACAATGAATAATTATAGATTTCTTTAATTCAAGAAAATTATGGCAAATCATAAATAATTTTGCTGATAGGATTATAAAATTGATTGATGAGGTCGTATTAAATGCCTTTTAATCAATAAATCTCTCACCATAACAAATTGCTGACAATTTTGTGATCAGATTCCAATCACCTGTTATATTATATACAAAATGGTCCAAACGGTGACGTCCAAAATTTTTTGGATTGCGGACATCTAGGGGTACCCGGAAATACCCCATGTATCTTCCGCGATTTTTTTGTAGTTTACGAGATATGATTTTTTTTCATATTTTTTAAAATTTTCGACATAACTATTTAAATAAAATTCTTTATGAATTAAGCATTTTTGTAATTTTTATTTTTTGTGTCTTAGTCCTTATTAGTTGTACTCTCACAGATAAAATACCTAGCTTCCTACTATTAATATAATTTATTAAAAATTTAGATCGAAAATAAATAATTTGGGTTTGAGCGAAGTTCAATTTTGAACTTTTAATTTAAAAAAAAGTTTATAATATTTTTTTACCCATGGTCGTTCTTTTTTCATTTTATATAATTTTTAGTTTTGAAGAAGAATTCTTTTTTCTGAGAATTTTGAAATTGCTTTATCTTTAGTGTGCTCGTTTTTTTTTTCTCGGTCGTCTCTGGTGCCCCCCAAGACGGGATGCCCTAAGCAATTGCTTAAATAGCTTATAGGCTAATCCGGCACTGTCTGCCCAGCGCACCCTTGAGGTGCACCCGAGATGGATGGCGCTGCGTCAAGGTCTGACGTCGGTCCTCGGAGGGGACTTGTCGCTCCCGAGTGTCATCACCGCGATGCTCGGAGAAGACGAGTCCTGGAAGGCGATGGTCTTCTACTGCGAGACAGTAATGTCCCAGAAGGAGGCCGATGAGCGGGTAAGAGAGGAGGCCGCCGATGTGGCCTCCATCTGCGGGCGACGAATGGAAGTACGAAGTACGCTACTTAATGCGCCTCCAATAACGCCCTTGTGCCCGTGTCGGGCTAGACACGGCGTCGTCGGAACTGTTCAGAGGTGAGCCGGACGGTCCCCATAGAGGAGAAGTCTGGCCTCTTCGCCGAGGTCAGCCTGTCGCTGGAGGGATCCTGTTGCCTGCAGATCCGGGACCCTCCAATAAAAGCGGCTGAAGGCTCCCGCAGGGATTTTGTGCGGTATTGCACTCCCAAAGTGCTGAGTCGGACATAGGTTTAGGACTGCCTACCCGGGCGTCCTGGATATCATCCGTAAATTGATTCCCCTGCGACAAAAAAAAAGTACATAAAAAGACAAATTAAGTGATAAAGAAAACTATAGACCAATTACTTTATTATCTCCAGTAGATAAAATAGCAGAAAAATATATATGTAATCAAATTTATACATTCTATTAAAAAAAAAATATTTTGAGTTCTAACCAATTCGGTTTTATACCCGGCAAAAAAACAACAATGCTTTTATCAGATTTCACAGACCAGATGGATGAATAAAAGACTACATGTTGTAGCATATGATTTTTTTTCGTGCCTTTGACACATTAGACCACAACAAGCTAATAAAGCAGACTAGCTGTGCCCCGCGTTTTCACCCGCATTAAATTGAGGAAAAAACGTACTTAAATATTTTTAAACCATTATTAACTAACTAAGGAGAAGAAAATACTAGTTTTTTTCGGCAACCTGATCTTGATTAGTCAACATATAGTTTTCCACGTGAAAAGCAGTCTTGATGTTAGCCTCTGTGCTTTATTAATTATTACAGCAAACGACAAACTCGGGCGACTTGCATCAGCGCGCGGCGCGTAGCCACATCGTTTCATTTGACTTTAGATTATCTCCTAAATTATGGGTCCAATTTAAATGCTATAAAAGACAAAATTTATATTCATTAAGTTGCCTCGTTTATGAAGTATTTATAATTCATAAGGATCAGGGCCAGTTTTAGGGGAGGGCAACCGGGGCAACTGCCCCGGGCCTCCACAAAAAAGGCCCCCCCACAATAGAGATTTCGGGAAAAAAATTGAAATTCACAGATGATCTTTTTTTAGGAATATAAATAGCCCGACGGATTTTTTTTTTTGGAATGTGTCTAGCCGGCAAGGCAAATATCAGTATGAGATTGAAACGACCTTTTCTTTTTCGTCGTCGTGTGCAAAGAAATACCTTTATTCGGTACCAAAATGATGATGAGATGAAGGGGCCTCCACTCCACTGTTCCCCGGGCCTCAACACTCTAAATCCGGCCCTGATACGGATTCATATGCCTGACTAATAATAATGCAATAAAATCACCTTTTCATTTTAAAACTATGATATCTTCTAAGATATTCATTGAAATCAAATTATTTCAAGGACAATTTTGTTCAAAAGAAATATTTGTGATCAATAATCTATTTATTTGGATAAGGGTTTATTTAATGTCTATAAAACCAACTTCGCAAATAATACATTATTTTAGAACAAACTTGATTACTATAAAAACGATTATAATGACGGTTACAAGAGAAGACGGTTACAACAACTTAGTTTTCCGTTATACATGATTTTTGCGTAACTTTAACCGTTTACGCAGCGTACTCAACGGAAGCTCTAAAAAAAGAATATTTTCCCCGTTTTTGTAACGTTTCTTATGAATGCTCAGCTCATATTGATCGTAGCGTGATGTTATATAGCCTATAGCCTTCCTTGGTAAATAGACTAACACAAAAAGAATTTTTCAATTTGAATTAGTAGTTCCTGTGATTACCGCGTTCAAACTAACAAAGTCTCCAGTTTTATATATAAAAAATATATAGTAAATATAAGTAATAGTTTAGAAAATTCAGGTATTCGTGGACCTGTTTTAAACTGGTGTAAGAATTAGGTAGGTACTTAAAAAACAGAACTTAAAATCGTGTAAAAATTTGTGATAGCTATAGCACATCAATAACGAAATACTACAATAATAAAGACACATCTCAAGGTTCTGTTCCAGTGTTGCCAGACGTCTAGATTTGGCGGGACGTCCCGATTTTTAAATCAAAATTAAATGTCCCGCGCGGGACAATCTCAGTCCCGCTTTTCGAGGATAACTCGACCGTGCGTGCAGCGTGCTGAGGAAGCGTGTGCGCGTGACACAGACAAGTGTGGACTTTTATTTCAGTAGACGAATAAGACTCAACTATTCAACGATAGGGTAAACCTGATTTAAAATATTATATTTTTATTAAAATACATTTTCTATGGCTATTTTTGCTATCTATTGTCACGTAAACGTAATTTGAATTCAAATAAAAAAGATAAATATTTAAAAACTTCTGATTATATACGTTTTTATACTATGTCCCGCTTTCGACGAAAGAATCCTGCTATTTCACTCAAAAACTTCCAATATCCCGACTTGACAAAAAAAAATCTAGCAACGCTGTTCTGTTCTGTTAAAAAAATACTTCATACTCATTCACCCAATCTAAAATTAAATAGAATAATAAACTGTTATCTTATATTTACTCGAATTTTACTCAATTAATTAAAAGTGTATATCGGATTTTATCGCGTTTATTTAAGACTTTACACTTTAAAAAATATTTTCAATTATTTCCCGACGTTTCGGACCTTTACAGTGTCCATGATCTCGGGGGACTGAGGTGGTGGGTGTCCGAATAATGAAACGTCGGGAAATAAATTAAAATATTTTTTAAACTGTAATGTTTTAAATAAACGAGATAAAATCCGATATTGACTTTTAATTAAATAAATAGAATAATAAACTTCAAATCGTAGCACATAATTCATAGATGTTTATTACATCGCCCTCAAATTAATTGTAATTGTTTCACTATTGAAGGTTGATATCTTACGATCCATTCAATATCCAATCCGCTTTATTATACACTAGCTGCTGCCCGTGACGTCGTTTGCGTGAACGTTATTAGATACTCGTTCCCCGTAGGTGATAGCATGATAATATGTAGCCTATATGTTCACCCGACTTCTT
This sequence comes from Euphydryas editha, assembly GCA_036937285.1. Lineage (NCBI taxonomy): Eukaryota > Metazoa > Arthropoda > Insecta > Lepidoptera > Nymphalidae > Euphydryas > Euphydryas editha. The sequence goes on from JAUPFZ010000014.1 coordinate 20,484,458, forward strand.
AATAATATTCGTGCCAAATTTGAAGTAAATACATGCAGTACTTTTTGAGTTTATCCCGGACATACATACAGACAAACAGACAAACAGAGAAAAATTCTAAAAACTATATTTTTGGCTTCGGTATCGATTGTAGATCACACCCCAAGTATTCTTTAAAAAAAATATTCAATGTACAGTTTTGACTTTCCTAACATTTTATTATATGTAATATACATAATTATGTAGATATTATTCATGTAGATTTGAAATATGTTTTTAAGGTTACTTAAATCTCAAGTAAGAAGTTAAGAATCACACAAATGTCTTTCTATCCTTCTCTTGTATCTTATTATATGTCGTCGTCATCGCCAGTTACGATGTACCAGAAAGGTTGCGTTGAATCCTATTTTATCCCTTTGGTACTAGATATTATTTTTACCAGGATGAAGGCCTTTCTTTAGTCTGGATATATCTGCGTAACAGGTTTTAGTAAAATAGTTTTAGCTCGCTAGACAATAGTCACAGAAATATTTGTATTAAATAAATATATTACCTAAATTTTAATAATTGGGAACATATGTAGGTACTTAACTGTGGTTTTCCTCGTTAACTTGGATCTATATAAGGTAAATTCAATAAATTTATTTCGGTAGTCACATAAAACGAGATTAAACTCCCCTCATTCGTTGTCAAAACATTTGAACGCGAAATTATTTTATAAAACTTGTGGTGTTTATTGATTAAGGTAAGTACATTATCGTCAGTTTACTATCGTAAACAATTTAATTCATTTCATTCATTTCGAATTACACTACTGTCTGACATTTTTTAAGTAAGTTACAGAAAATTAGAGTTAAAATTTTACGAACAAGACGGTTTTTACGAGCGTTCCTCGATATAAACCTAGTATTGTTTGATTTTATATAAATATTATCTATGTGTATTATAAGTATGTTTATCAAATCAAATGGCGAGAGTATACTAGGCCATCTAAGAATATATTTACTATATTCATCCGGCTCTTATTCAGAGAGAAATGAATTATTTTGTAATTTGTAGAATTTACTTAAGTCGATTTTAAAAATCTTTATTACTCAGTAATCGTTAGTGTGAACAATATTTTTGCAAATTAATAACTACCAGCAGCAAGAATCTCAGATCACTTTGGTTGAGCTACGAACATTAAGAAGTTTCTCGATAATCTCCAGAGCTTGTAAATCAGATAATCACCATAACTCTGAGCGTACCTAAATAGGTATTATGCGTGTTGTTTTCGGGGAGTTTCCTCGACTTTCCTGAGATTGCACCACCATGACCAGTGTAAATATGGGATAACTTCTGGTGTGAGCCCATTCAAACACAAAAAAGACTTTTCTTAGTCGGTTTACAAATAATAAGTATAAGTTGATGGCTATCATACAAAAAATAAAATACATACGACAAAATACCTCCTCGATTTTGAAGCCGATTAATAAATAGATTGAGTGCCGTCCATTCTGTGATGGTACACCGGTACATAGGTAGTTCGTTATGTTACAGTTGGAGAAATTAATTGGAGTCGACAATTTGGGTTGAGAATGTTTAAATTTGATTCATTGTAATGTTTGTTTATAAATGTATCTAAAATATTTTTTGCCGTGTAAAGCATAGATAAGAAAAGTAAGGGCAGAAAGAATTCTTCGAAGAATTTGCCAGCTTGGTGCTGCTTTCTCCTTCCATCACTTCTTCTTCATTTGACGAACAGATCTCAGTCTCTGTTGAGCATCCTTTTGCTGTGTGAATCCATTGAATTGGTATTGAATACGTTCCAATAACTTTCAAGCAGCATCATCATCATCCTATTATAATATTAATTAGTACCTAGATAATAATTAGTTTTTAAGTTTTGTATTGTTAAAATGTACAATATATCGATACCAGAAGTATCAATTAATGTAAGGGACAAACCACGGTTTTTCAGGAGAGCCAAAAAACGATTTTATTTTTTTAAATCTGTCCATAACTTTTTACTGTTTGCTCCAATTTTAATTATGTCTAGAGTAAAGTTTCTTAGAATTTCCTCTTCTTTTATGCTATAAACGAAAGATTTGGGAATATCCAGCGGTTTAAAATTTAGCATGTCTCTTACATTAAAAAAATATGCTTAGTTGTCCCTTACAATACTAAAAAATTATGTGTAAACCGTCGAGCATACTGTAAGAAACAAGATAAATAAAAAATTATATGTAAAGCTATTGTAAAGGACTTCTACAGTGTTGCAATTTAATGTAACTATTTATTATGTACTAAAATTGATGGTATTTTAACACCATTTAAATAAGTTCTTTGCATGATTCATGTTGTTATGAACCAACATTAATCATTCAAAGCAAATTCATACGTTAGTTTTATGTTTTACAGCTTAGCTATCACAAATTTTAATGAAATTTATTTAGGTATACAAACATAAAACAATTTGTTTATAATATTTAATTTATTTTAATAATCTATTAATAACTATTATAAATTCAATACACTAAACAATCTTTAAAGCTTTGTGTTAAGTTTAGAAGTTCTAAAAATAAGCGTCTTACAAACCTTGTAGTTACTAATGTTAAAATAATTATGTTAAGTTGACTATATGGATATGGACTCTACAAACTCAAGACTTGTATTAATTATGTTTAATTGGTTTTATAATTATAATCATCATTTGAAACATCACCCATTGAATAAAAATAATTCTCAGACTTAATCAGCAGTCTTATTTAATATGTATTGAATGAATGAACTGGAAACGAAAGATCGATGAATAAAATAGAATATGAATTATGTGAAAGATGATTAGTATGTTGGCAATGAAAGTTGAAATGACGAATAGAAGGGACGAATGGATGTAGATAAGGGAAGAAGATCGAATAAGAGGTGCATGAATTGTGTGAAAGACGAATGAATAAATATAAATGACATATTTTTACACCTTTGAAATAGTTGGAACAACTTTTTCTATTTACCATTTTACCTAGACGTCATCATTAGCTGTAATCACGTCATCTTCATCGTCGTCGGTTTCATTGAGGGTATCTTTAACTGGCGATTTATTCGGAAATTACAAATATTCTCCATGACATCTTTTTGATATTATACCGGTGTCATACTGTTTTCTTATATTTACGCGAATTTTACTCATTTAATTAAAAATCTAAATCGGATTTTATCGCGTTTTTTTGTTTTAAAACTTTACAGTTTAACGATTTTTAATTAAATTAAATTATTTCCCGACGTTGCGGACCCTTTACAGCGTCCATGATCTCGGGGGACTCCCCCCATTTTTTAATTAAATACCGGTGTCACACAATTTTTTTAGGTCATTGTATTTTGGAATGGAAATTGGCAGCCTCTCTTTAGAGATGGAAAATTGTCTGTATTGCTTTGACTTATTTCATTACTAGTACTTTCAGCTGCAGATTGATTAGTGTTTTCTATATTTTTTGTCTTTTTACCTCTAACAGTACTTTTTTTTCCAATGCCTTTACCCTTTCCTCTTGCATTAAAATTCTTTGGAGGTAATCCTTCTGAGAGTTCTATGTCGTAAGCATCACCAGTTTCTAACATTGTATATTTCACTTCAATTTTAGTCCAGGCATTTTTTAAAATGTGCACACTCTTATATTTTTCATATGCAGATCTTTATTTTTTAAAGTAGCTTGAGTGAATACAGAATCCGCCAGATTCTGGAAGTTAATGATATCTGTATGTTCTAAGACACTCACATTATATGGTTGAGGCCATTTTCTAGCACTCTCTATAAAACTTGGGCATTGTGAAGGTGCCCAAACAATTAGTTTTCTTACTTCTCTCTCAATAACAGCATGCATGCTGTCTACTGGCATATATGTATATCCAGCTAGAAGGTAATTGATTTGTTATCTATTAGATTTTGAGATTATTCCAAGAAATATTTGAACATTGAAAGTATTACTTTAAGTATTTATTTAATAGGCATATTACAGTAAGGAGCATATAATATTAAAGATAGTTTTGTGAGATATTAATGTAAAAGAATTTTTCTTAAAAAAATTCTAATCATGAATTAAAGTAAGGGACATGTTATTTAAATAGACTGATGTAAGATTTAAGCTAAGGATGTAAACTATTTAATACGATGACTTACTTTATTTTTCTGCGAATAATTTTTTTTAATGACCGTTAAATCAATTTTTTTGTCATAAATCGTTTTAAGAATTTTTTGTTTTTCAAATTTTTTTTAACGATAGAAAAATTTTAATAATACCATTCGATAGAGCGGGAATTTCTGAATCCAATGATATATATAACTCATTTTCGCCAAAATGTCCCTTACGTTAATTGATACTTCTGGTATCGATATGGCCTGCTCTTCCCAGCATTAATAACTTCAAATGAGATTTTTGATGAAAATCTATACGATGTCAACAATCAACATTGAAATTTTCAATATGTATAATGTTAATCAGCCACGTGAATCGGTTATTTTAATTTATTCTGACCTAAATTAAAACTCCAATATGCATACGACTCATCGGACTGTTAATCAGACAACCAGACAAACGATAGTTTTAAGGTTGTCTTATTATATTAATTTTATAAATGATCCTTTTATACTTTATCCATATTCCTCTCGATGCTAAATCCTAGTAGCCGGCCCGGACTTAGAGCTGTGAAGGCCCGGGGCAATGGAGGAGTGGAGGCCCCTTGATTTGAAAATGAATTGATTTTTTTTTGCAGAAAAAAAGGTCGTCGCGATCTCACGCCCATATATTATCGTTGCCGAGTCAAAAAAAAGGTCATCACCTATTCCTCTTCCTAAAAAAATAAAAAAAGGTAATCCGCAAAAAAAATAAAAAAAGGTAGGCCGCCTAGGAAGCCTAAATCCGGCCCTGCCTAGTAGGTATCAAAACACAATAAAGAAATGTCATTCCGTGTCATCTTTTTAAGTTTCATTTTATTCTTCTTCTTGTAAAAGTTTACATTTATACCAATTTTGATGATTATACTTATTAACTATAGTATATTTAAAAATTCAACAAATTTACAAAAATCCTAAATTCTGTAACTGTTATAGAAAACAAAACAATGAAGATTCTGGTCGTGCTGCTGACGGTACTAGTGGCGGTTAACACTCGCGACTTATTTAAGCACATCCAGGAGGAATGGGATACGTTTAAGGTATTATACATGACAACGTTTCGGTTTTTTACATATCTTTTTAAATAATCTAAATCTTGATAAATATATTGGGTTATATGTATTATAATTTAACTCGACTTGGATTGACCGTCTCGACACGGAATCTGAGCTGAAGGACTACAGGGAGGAGAGATTATGGATAGCGGGAGTCTGCGTAATTTCATTCTATTAGGCCCGATCCACATTACAGTGCTGATCTCGGTTCGTTCTCGATCCGATCTCAATCCGGTAAAATGTTTTGTATGACGAATCGTTGTTGGAGCGTGACTTGATCGGACCTTGACTGCCACGGATAGTGTGAATACTCTCATTGTTTCTTGTGTAACAATATTTTACCCGATCGAGATCGGACCGAGAACGAACCGAGATCAGCACTGTAATGTGGATCGGGCCTTATTGTATTTGTACCTCAAGCGTTGAACCCTGAGGCCCTAAATTTTTAAAACGATAATCGACGGTAACTACTGCCTAGGAGGAGGCCTAAGTATATTATGAATATGCCTTAGTTCAAGTCAGTGCTTCACGGCATATTATATGTGACTGTGTGTGATGTGTATTATATTCACGGCATATTTATATGTGATTTTAGAACTCTTCATTTCTGCCTAAATATTAATATTTTCGATAAACACCAAAACAGTTTTCTTGGAAGAATTTTATTTATAGTTTTTTCTAAATATCTTAATGCTGAGTATCACTTTTTCGAGTTTTCTTTTATTAAAAATTAAATGTTCAACTCTACCTTCAAAATTAATTAGTCGTAATTACGTATACGAGTACCTAGATGATAACACAAAAAATACTAATAATGTTAGTTTATTTGCAAATAGGATCATTTCTTACACGATTCAAATTTCGTATATTAAAATCATTTCTTTTTCGTTCCTGTCGTTACATCTAAGTAAATCTAAAGTACATCTAAAGTAAAAACTCTATATTCAACAGCTCGAACATGATAAGTCATATGAAAGCACGGAGGAGGAAAGGAATCGTATGATGATGTTCCTAGTGAACAAGTACCGCGTATACAAACACAACCAGCTCTTCGAAAGCGGCCAGGTGACCTTCCGCCTTGGACTTAACAAGTACTCCGATATGTCCCATGACGAGTTTATGCGCACCATGAACGGATTCGACAACACCGCGAAGTAAGTGACGATGACATTTTAGAAAGATTTCGATTTTCATCCTTTTTCCCCAGGTAACCGTGCCGAATTCCAGGATAAACATTACCAAGTTTTCTAGCTCCAATTGTATGCAGTTTCGTTTAAATTTAACGCTGTAAAGGGTCCGAAACGTCGGGAAATAATTTTAAAAATTGTTAAACTGTAAAGTTTTTTAAATAAATGCGATAAAATCCGGTGTAGACTTTTAATTAAATGAGTAAAATTCGCGTAAATATAAGAGAATAATGTCTTCAATGTACAGAATTGTACCTGTTACAGTTATATTAAATATACAGACAGTATAGACACTAGTAGACAGTATACACAAAAAATGCTTCGAAGCCTACACCTATCTTCCATGTTAACGGATCACCGCCGCCAATGATTATATTACAGTTCTAGAGAATTCGTAAATCCGTTACTGGCTGAAGCGATTTTCGAAGGAGAAGAATGGAGGCAAAAAGTGGAAAAGGGCTGTGTTGTGTTTCAGCTTTATCATACAATGGCGTATTTATTTTAAATGATTTTTCCTTGACATTTAAGTATGTGTATATTCACCTTATGGCGAAATAAATATTTTCATTTCATTGTACGATATGCTGCTATAGTACCTATCTACTTCGCGCCAGTTTGCTGTGACACAATATTGTCTGAGAATGATTACGGATACGAGCTGTAATAAAACCTACGGCTATACTATATATCTAATACATTATAATTTCTCGTAAACGAAATTATAGCGAGCATCTCGCCAAGCATGGCGCGACATTCATTCCACCAGCTAACGTGGTGATGCCGCAACATATGGACTGGCGCTCCGAGGGCGCTGTCACCGGCGTCAAAGATCAAGGCAATTGTACCAGCTGTTGGGCCTTCAGTGCCGTAAGTAGCCTGGAGCCGAATTCACTATAACATTAGTATAAGAACAATATATATATCATACTTCACTCATTCATTCGTTCACCGTCCACTTTCAAGAAATAATATAAATATAAATATTAACCAACAATCACACCACGTTAACCTAGCCCCGTGCTAAGTTCGTAAGAACTTGTGTTACAGGTACTAGGAACGGAAATAAATTTAAGATATAAATACATATATACATAAATACACATCCATGACCCGGTGCAGACATCTATATTCGTCATACAGATTATCTGCACCTGGCGGGATTCGAACCCGCGACCGCTGCCTAAAGTGTCCAGTTGCCTGACCACTCGACCAGCCGGCCGTCAAATATAAATAAGTAATTGGAATGTCTTCTTTATGTGATTGAATGATACTTGTGTATTTTACAAGCACGAATAAATATTACTACATATTACAGAAAAAGACCGTGTCGCGTCTGTATGTATGTTTGTCTGCTCGCGATATACTCAAATACTACTAAACGAATTTTAACTCTTTAGACGTTATCCGTTGGGCCGTTGGCCGTGCGATGACCGGCAGAGATGAATAGTCCCGACCTCTTTCTTGCCGAGGTGTCGTCAAAGGCGACTAAGGCCATAGTGTTGCGAACAACTGTGCACCGACCGGGGTGGTGATGTGCAGCAGTGTCATCATATCCTGGATAACACACTGCGCTCACCAACACGCATACCAAGCGCGACGGGTATTGGCAAATCCCCCCAAATGACAGTACGAAATGAGTCCAGGCCTCCAGTCCCTGGTGACCCAGCTCGGAGAGCAGCTCGGGTAGCGGTAGAGCAGGGGGTGCTAAGAATATCCGGGGGAGATTCTGCTGCCACCCTCGATGACATCTGGCCCTAGTGACATACAACATTCGCACCCTGAGGTCTGATGAATGGATTGTTGAGTTAGACGAGGAAATGAACAGGTTACATTGGGATATACTGGGTCTATCTGAAGTCCCAAGAGAGGGGGAGGTCACGATAACCCTGGAATCCAGTAACCTGTTCTACTACCGGGAGGGCGACCATCAGTCCCAAGGAGGTGCGTGGTATCCATAATGGATTTTTACCAGGTAAAAAAAAAGAGTGTCTAAGAGATACTCGCTGAAGATCATACTTGCCGAGCACTACCAGATGAAGAAGTAGAAGCTATATGTATAAGAGGACATCAGTAGGGCCATACATACGAACAAAACCTACTTCAATGTTGTCATGAGGGATTTTAACGTGAAGATAGGCAAAAGACAAGACGATGAGCTGAGAGTGGGACAATCCGGATATGGCCAGTGGAACCCCAGGGGTCAGAGGTTGGCCGATTTTCAGAGGAAAGAGGAACTCTTTATGATGAACTCTTTCTTCCAGAAGCCGCCTCATAGAAAATGGACCTGGAGGAGCCCTGATGGTTCAACTAGGAATCAAATAGACTTCATCATGACCACCATACGACAGATAGTCAATGACGTCTCCGTGATCCATAGGGTAAAAACCGGGAGTGATCACCTATTGGTTAGAGGCACATTGAATATCAGTGTTAAAGTGGAACGGTCTCGCCTGATGAAGTCTATTCTCCTACCATCTGCAGCTGGAATTATCAAATCGTTTAGATCGCCTTGACGATTGCTTTTCTGTAGACGATATAAACAATAGGTTGGTGGACACTATCCATACAATCGGGAGCCGATTTTGCAGACCCGGCCGTAAAAGCGGCCACTAAAACCTCTCTGACCAAACTCAAAATGTCATGGAAGAGCAAATCCTATTTAACCTGCCGTCATCTGGTGACGCTGAAGCATATAGGCGAATCAACAGACGGATATGGTAATCTCTGAGACACGATATATGTGTCTTTATGGAGGTACAGCGTCGGCCAGGGATGAGATATTGAGGGAGGTCGAGAAATTTTATTGACAGCTGTATACCTCGGTCAACCAACCTGTTTTTAGTTCGGCTGAAGATCCACGAGCCGAACTAACAAGATATCCCGGACATCAGCTTGCACGAGGTTAGTACGGCCCTGGAACAGCTTGAAAACAATAAAGCACTACACGACACAAGTATTAAGTCAGAGATTCTGAAAGCAGGTGGAACACCGGTACTTAAAGTCCTTCAGAGGCTCTTAAATGCCGTCTTGCATAAGGGTCTCCAGCGGTGCCACATTGATTACCGGTATATTAGAGTGTTTCAGTGCTTGTATGTCGGTTCGAGGACAGAAGCATAGCATGAAAGCAATTCCGATGCAGCGAGGTTTGAGACAAGGAGATGTCATCTCTCCGAAACTGTTTATCGCAGCATTGGAAGACACTTTCAAGCTTCTGGAATTGAAAGGATTCGGCATCAATATAAATGGCGAGTACATTACTCACCCTCGATTTGCCGACGATATCGTGCTTATAGCCAGTGCCTGATTAAGGTAACTTGATGCCCTAAGCAATTTTCCCCTGTGGGCCCCCCTACCCTTAAGTGAACTACAAAGAATTAGACATTATCCTCCGTACCCTATCCGAATACCTAAAAAAAAAGGTCCTCCGCCGTACCATAATTATCGATACTTATCGGATCCAAAAACAATTTTCGATAATTATCTAATACCACAATATTATCGATAATTATCGGATGGCACAAAACTATCGATAATTATCGGATCGCAAAAAAGTATCGATAATTATCGAATGAAAACTTATCGATAGTTATCGATAATTATCGAATGAAAAATTATCGAGTAGTTACGAGTTATCGATAATTATCGCACACCCCTATCCCATGCTAGGTGGGGTCGACACAACATGATTTCGTCTCTGTCATGATGTCGTCTCTGGTGCCCCCCAAGACGGGATGCCCTAAGCAATTACTTAAATAGCTTATAGGCTAATCCGGCACTGCTTATAGCAGAATCCCTGGAAGACCTCAACATTATGCTTAGTGACCTCGATGAAGTTTCCCGACGGGTGGGCCTTAAAATGAATATGGACAAGACAAAAATAATGTCGAATGTCCGTGTGGTACACACCCCGATATCGATTGGAAATTCAACTCTCGAAGTTGTTGACGAGTACATCTACCTAGGACAAAATGTCCAACTTGGTAGGTCCAGCTTCAAGAGAGAGGTTAATCGTCGAATCCAGCTAGGATGGGCAGCGTTCGGGAAGTTAAAGAACATCTTTTCATAGTTATGACGATACCTCGACCTGAAGTCGATAGTCTTCGAACAATATGTGTTACCAGTGATGACATATTGATCTCAGACGTGGTCTCTGACTATGGGCTTTTTAAACAAGCTGCAAGTCGCACAGCGTGCAACGGAGAGAGCTATGCTTGGTATTTCTCTGAGAGATCAAATCAGAGATGATGAGATCCGCAGACGAACGAAGGTTGCCGACATAGCCGAACGGATTTGCAAGTTGAAGTGGCAGTGGGCAGGGCTCATAGCTCGTTGAACTGGCGGCCGATGGAGCAGAAAAGTTTTCGAGTGGAGACCACGTACTGTCAAGCGCAGTGTCGGACGGTCCTCCGCGAGATGGATGGATGACTTGTGGAAAGTCGCTGTAAGCCGTTGGATGGAGGCTGCTTTGAACCGGTCACTCTGGAGTTCGATGGGAGAGGCCTACGTTCAACAGTAGACATCCACCGGCTGATATGATGATGATGATGATGACCGTGTGTGTACGTCAAACATATTAATTTATAATTATTTTATATTCATTTATTTACATGTCAAACAGACCGGGGCGCTAGAAGGTCAGCATTTCCGTAAGACGCAGTCGCTTGTGTGGCTGTCGGAACAAAATCTTATTGACTGCACTTGGAGTTATAATAATAGTGGTTGTAAAGGGGGCTTCACGAACAATGCCTTCATGTACATTAGAGAAAACGGTGGCATCGACACTGAGACCTCTTACCCATATGAGGCTGTCGTCAATAAGTGCAGGTCTTTTTTCACTTCTTACAATTACTTCTTGTATAATGTACTTTATTTATTATTCTTTCACATAATTTATTAATTACATATTAATTATCGTCATCTTATCAAATGACTTTTTCAATTATTTCCGGTTTTTTGTTCAATTTCAGTATTTACATACATTTATTATTATTATTATTTTTATCATATATTTAGATAATAATTGAACAATATTCAGAAAAATTGTTAAATAATAGGTATTAATAGTAAGAGTATTGCAAACAATTAAGTTTATCGACAGATACGACCCCAATAACGCGGGCGCCTCCGACGTGGGCTTCGTGAACCTACTTAAGGGCGACGAGGAGGAGTTGAAGCAGGTCGTGGCCACCGTGGGGCCCGTGTCCGTCGCCGTCGACGCCAGCCAGGAGTCCTTCCAGCTTTACAGTTCGGGCGTCTACTACGATAGGAAATGTTCCTCCAAAAAACAAAAGCACGCAGTGAGTGCTCGGTACTTTGTCATAAATAACTTGTCAGCTTGAGGTATAGTTACCTATACCAATTTTGTAATAAGGCGACCTCGGTCATTGGTTTAAAATGTTAATGCTTGTTTCTTGACCTACATACTAAGTGTTTACAAACGACCAACTTTACTCAAGTAAGCTCTTTCAGAAGTATTATCATCCTTTTGTTTGTTGTTTGTATCGCTAGATATGGGTCTCTTTAATAGCACGCTACTGAGCTCGAACTTCCGTTAGTTATTTAGTATCTGGCAGCCGCAATAGGGTGCTCTACGCTATGTTTAATGAGGCGTGGTAGCTGGTCTTTTTATTGTAATTTTGTATTAATACAGGGCTTTTAATTCCCCGGGCCTTTTGTGCAATTTTTGTGTTGTTGGCCTACTATGCAATTTATATATACTTATTTATCTGCTTGCGCTTTATCAGACTTCGGATCAGCAGTCCTAAGACTGACTTGATAAACTAGGACATGGTCCGACGCTGACTACTAAACTAACCTAATTTAGAGATTATCTAAAATTACGTCACGAGTGATAAGAAGCGTATATACTCGTAATATGATATTCCCCTATAACTTAAACTTCTTGAGAATATTTTAATGAAATGTATTTTATGTACGCAATATAAGTTAGGCAACGTTACTCAAATCGTAATAAGTGTCCCATGTGTCTGTTTGCAAACAAACAAGTACGGTGTGGATGCTTCATACGCTGCTCAGCCTAGTAGTAGGTATTCGTGAGCGTTATGTTCTCCTCCTCAAAGTTTTTTCTACCCGATTGCACATTTTGCCTGAATTAGGTACACACATTCTTCTGAACAACTTGAAGAACTCCGTTAGGAACAATAATTGTATTCGTATTAACATGTTCATTGTTATACTACCATACGCTGCATGTTCTGCGCGGTTTTTACCGCGATGACCATACCTTTACTGAAAATAATTGAAACAAAACTGAAAAACTGTTTTCTGAAAGTGTCTGAAAAAATGAAAAAGATACTCCAAGCAGAATATCCTCTAAAGTAATTATGTGATTATTTACAACATTTATTTTTATTTGCATACATCATTTATTTTGGTTTATGTTTGTTACATTTTTAATATTGTAACTATTCTAATTTTCTTAACTTTAATTATTTGGTTTAATATTATTATTATTATTTTCTTTTTCTTAAGAGTATCTTTAACTTCACGATGAATAATCTATAGTTTTTTTCTACAGTTTCAGTAATATAAGTCGCAATGATAAATTAGAATTAACATGTTATATTCTACATATTATTTACAACTAGCTTTCAGCCCGCGGCTTCGCCCGCGTTGAATTCGGTTATATCGCGCGACATGGTAAGCGCGCCACCGCCGCCGCCACTCCGCGCTCCGCTTACGTCCCGATACGCCACCTTCCCCTTTCTCTGTGCACGCTTTTTTTGCCTTTGTCTTAAATAATTGAACAATCTTACATGATTTTATTTTTGACAATAAGGAACTTCCATACAAACTTTCGTCCCCTATTTCAACCCCTTCTACGCTTATCTTCGCGATAAAAAGTATCCTATGTCCTTTCCTAAGTTCAGTTCTATCTTCATACCAAATTACATCAAAATCGGTTCAGTGGTTCAGGCGGGAAAGCGTAACAGACGGACAGACAGAGTTACTTACGCTTTATATTAAGTATGGATGTTTTCTTTAGTATAAGTTTCAGACTGTTTAAGTATGGACAAGGTATATACAAATATAATCTATATTTCCTTTTTTAAAATATATAATAATATGTTAAATGGCTAGTCTTAGTTTTTTAAAAATAGGTTATTTAAATCCGGGTTTTCTTGGTACTAACCACGAGGAATTTAGTTGTTACGGTGGAAACAAATTATATAGATATTGCGGCAATTAACCAAAACCTGGTTGAGGTCTGGAGAAGAAGGTCGCGCCTCCATTATTGCCGGGTACAGATTGTGTTACAAGACAACAACGTAGGTATATAAACAGTTAGTATGATGTGTATCTGATGTAAAATTTAATGTGCCTTAGATGCTGGTGGTGGGTTACGGTCGGGACATTGCTGGCGGTGACTACTGGATCGTGAAAAACTCGTGGGGCCTCTCGTGGGGTGAGCTCGGTTACATGAAGTTGGCACGCAACCGCAACAATCACTGTGGCATCGCCTCTTCCGCCTCCTACCCGCTCGTCTAAGCGCGTCGGCTCGTCGGCGCTCGTTGAGACTAGTCGGGGCTAGTCGGGACTCGTTAGGCCTAGTGCTGACAACTCAGATTTTGAAAAAGACGTATACCAGATTAGAAAATTACTTACAAATAGTAAAATTTCCCTAGAGAAAATACGTAGATCTACGTATTTTTTTTGTGAGTAAAATGAAGAGAGTAGGGAAGATAAAAGTGAATAAAACGACAATTTATATGACCCTAAAAGCAGACACCAGACAAACAATAAATTAAAAAAAAATACCGTTAGCGAACAAAAAAAAAACTATTAATATAATAATATAATTAATACTTGTAGATATTTAAAATAGTTTGCTATTTTTAGTCATCATCAATTTATTTAAATTATTCTATTTTTATCATCATTTTCAGACAATTTAAATTTGTACATATATTTATTAATATTATTCTTATGTTTAATAGATTCTGCATGCGTCTCAAACTCTGTTACCTTCACCACATTTCAAGTCACATTTGCATGAATTACAATAAAAATAGTAATCCCCTTTGTTGCTTTTTTTTAACCCAACCTGAATAATTTTTATCTATTACCCACAAGTGTGAGTATTTTTGTTCATAATGCAGCTTTCTATTTTTAGTGAGAGTAACATTCCTCTCTTTCTCACTGTCACTGCCTTAGAGCATATACTACTGGAGGCAGTTTCCCGTAGGCCGAAAGTGAAGGGAACGTTGTAGAGAGAGACAGACATATCAGACTACATGCTGTCTGTCTCTAGTCGCATGTAATTGGTCACAGCTGACCATGACATAAACTATTTTTATTTGGTAAAGTCAGCTGTGACTAATCGCGAAGGACTAGAAAGAGATAGCATGTAGTCCGATATATCTCTCTCACTCTCTACAACCTCGCCTACTCTTTCGGCCTACGGGAAACTACCTCCAGTAATATATGCACAAAGGTCACTGCTTATTTCCATAATTGAATTCAATTAAAATGAACAGGAAGCTGAAAAATATCGAAATTAAACAACTACCTCGAAATCTTATTTCGAAATATTTTTTAGGTTACGAACTTCGGTTACGATTAAGAATTACGCTTCACTTTGAACAAACTTTGACGGCAAAACGTTTCGTTTTACACAGTCGCATGAGTCACAGCTCACAGTTCTATGGAATGGACACTTTGTTTTTAAAATGAATGGCGCGACGTGTTGAGCGGCAAGGCTAGTGTGCGTTAGTATGAACGTTTATTAACTTTTATTCACGAAAGTAATTTATGCCCATTCCAGTGGTTCAGCCCGTTGAAAATGATGCGACGAAAGAAATTAGATTAAGAAACATTCAATGAACATTTTAATTCATAATTTAGCATTTTAATTCAGCATATTTAATAGAAAGTTGGCATATTTTTGGCATTTTTTCGACATCGATCTTGCATATTTTGTAGTTACTGAGTTGGCAACACTGATAATTAGTCTTAGTCAAGGAACGGGTTTATACCACAGAGTACAAGTCTATATACTCTATACCAATGATAATTTTATTATGTCATCAATTCATGTCATATATAGGTAGAGTAAAATGTATGAATTTAATAAATATTTCTAAAACGTTTGTCTCTCTTTTTTAAGTCCTTAAAATTTTTCCAACAATAATATAAGTTATTTTATATACCAATTAACAATGATTTTTTACTGTATAAGGCACAAATTTACTAATTACAATGAGCTTACTAACCGAAGTCCGAAATACATTTTGACATACAACAGACGCTTGCACGGCTGCAGTCGATACTGTAATGGCGGATCACCGCTTGACGATTGTTTCACTCTAATATCTACTAGTAGTAACGAAACAAAGAAACCTAACTATTATACGGCAAATAAACTAATACAAATTTACGATCCTGTAACATTATGTCTAATATTGTTGAATTAGAGTCGCCACGACAAATATGTTTATTTATTACAAATACTTTTAAAAATGTATATTCAAAGGCATCGAGAATCATCAATATAAAACCAGAATCATCAATAGAATCAATGAATCACTTGACAAGCACCATGGATTAATAACAACTTGATTTGTCGAGTAATAAGCGAGATGAACTGTTTCATAAATCGAAGAAAGATCAGAACAATTTAATGTTATGACTAGAATATAATAGGCAAATAAAGTAAAATGACCGTGTAATTTTCCGTATGTATGTTACATACGGAAAAATAACATAATAAAATAACATAATCTTTAAAGAAAAATAACATAACAAAATAACATAATCTTTATATATTTACTTTCATTTATGTAGAACTATTTGTAGATGCCTGATGAGGATCTAATAAAGGATTGAAACGTCGCATGAATTTACAAATAGTATTACGTCCGTGAAACTAGCCTTGATGGGGTTAGATTGGGCTGGGTGACAAGGTTGATTGGCACCTGATGTTCACTTTCCTAATAACTTTAATAATATTTATAAAGAATTGACGCAATAACAAATGATATAAATAAACATTTTACCTAAATTTAACTAATTGGGAATATATGTACTTAACTGTGGTTTTCCTCGTTAAATTGGATCCATATAAGCTAAATTCAAAAATTTTATTCAGTAGTCACGAAGAACGGGATTAAACTCCCCTCATTCGTTTTTAAAATATTTGAAAGCGAAACTATTTTACAAAACTTCTAGTGTTTATTGATTAAGGTAAGTACATTATCGTCAGTTTACTATCGTAAACAATTTAATTCATTTAATTCATTGCGAATTACATTACTGTGTGACAGTTTTCCTAGTAAGCTAAAGAAAATTAGAGTAAAAATTTTACGATCAAGACGGTTTTTACGAGCGTTCCTCGATATAAACCTAGTATTGTTTGGTTTTATAGAAATATTATCTATGTGTATTATAAGTATGTTTATCAAATCAAATGGCCAGAGTATACTAGGCCATCTAAGAATATATTTACTATATTCATCCGGCTCTTATTCAGAGAGAAATGATTTATTTTGTAATTTGTAGAATTTATTTAAGTCGGTTTAAAAAAATCTTTATTACTAAGTAATCGTTAGTGTGAACAATATTTTTGCAAATTAATAACTACCAGCAGCAAGAATCTCAGATCACTTTTGATTGACCTACGAACATTAAGGAGTTTCTCGATAATCTCCAGAACTTGTAAATCAGATAATCACCATAACTCTGAGCCCACCTAAATAGGTATTATTCGTGTTGTTTTCGGGGAGTTTCCTCGACTTTTTGGTGTGAGCCCATTCAAACACAAAAAAAAAAGATTTTTCTAAATCGGTTTACAAATAACGAAGTCGATGGCTATCATACAAAAAATAAAATACATACGACAAAATACCTCCTCGATTTTGAAGCCGATTAATAAATAGATTGAGTGCCGTCCATTCTGTGATGGTACACCGGTACACCGGTACTTCGTTATGTTACAGTTGGAGAAATTAATTGGAGTCGACAATTTGGCTTGAGAATGTTTAATTTTGTTTCATTGTAATGTTTGTTCATAAATGTATATAAAATATTTTTTTGCCGTGTAAAGAATGAATAAGATAAGGCATGAGTAAGAAAAGTAAGGGCTGAAAGAATTATTCGAAGATTTTGCCAGGTCGGTGCTGCTTTCTCCTTCCATCACTTCTTTTTCAGTTGACGAACAGATCTCAGTCTCTGTTGAGCATCCTTTTGCTGTGTGAATCCATTTAATTGGTATTGAATACATTCCAAAACTTTCAAGGGGCATTATCATCATCCTCTTATAATAATATTACTTACCTAGATAATAATTAGTTTTTAAGTTTTGTATTGTTAATATGTACAATATTGTAAAATAAAGAAATACATGTATAATATAAGCACCTTAAAAATTAAAAAAGTTAGCCTGCCCTTCCCAGCATTAATAACTTCAAATGAGATTTTTGATGAAAATCTTTACGATCTCAACAATCAACATTGAAATTTTCAATATGTATAATGTTAATGGCACATGAATCGGTTATTTTAATTTATTCTGACCTAAATTAAAACTCCAATATGCATACGACTCATCGGACTGTTAATCAGACAACCAGACAAACGATAGTTTTAAGGTTGCCTTATTATATTAATTTTATAAATGATACTTTTATACGTTATCCATGTTCCTCTCGATGCTAAATCCTAGTAGGTATCAAAACACAAGAAAGAAATGTCATTCCGTGACCTCTTTTTAAGTTTCATTTTATTCTTCTCCTTGTAAAAGTTTACATTTATACTAACTTTGATTTCTTAATTTTATTATTTTTATTTTGTAACATTTTTATGCAAAATCGTTTTTTTTTATTTTATTTCTATTCGATGATTTCATTTTTATTATACTTATTAACTATAGTAAATTTAAAAACCCAACAAATTTACGAAAAATTCTAAATTCTGTAACTGTTATAGAAAACAAAACAATGAAGATTCTGGTCGTGCTGCTAACGGTACTAGTGGCGGTTAACACTCGCGACTTATTTAAACACATCCAGGAGGAATGGAATACTTTTAAGGTATTATACATGACCACGTTTCGGTTTTTTACATATCTTTTTAAATGATCTAAATCTTGATAAATATATTGGGTTATATGTAATTTAACTCGACTTGGATTGACCGTTTCGACACGGAATCTGAGCTGAAGGACTACAGAGAGGAGAGATTATGGATAGAGGGAGTCTGCGTAATTTCATTCTATTATTGTATTTGTACCTCAAGCGTTGGACTCTGAGGACCTAAATTTTTAAAACGATAATCGACGGTAACTACTGCCTAGGAGGAAGCCTAAGTATATTATGAATCTGCCTTAGTTCAAGTCAGTGCTTCACGGCATATTAATATGTGATTTGAGAACTTAAACAACAATAACAGTTTTCTTGGAAGAACTTTATTTATAGTTTTTTCTAAAATTTGAATGCTGAGTATAACTTTTTTGAATTTTTCTTTTATTAAAAATTAAATGTTAAACTCTAACCTTGAATAATTAATTAGTCGTAATTACGTATACGAGTAACTACACGATAACACAAAAATACTAATAATGTTAGTTTATTTGCAAATAGGATCATTTCTTACGCAATTCAAAATTTGTACATTATAAAATCATTTCTTTTTCATTCCTGTCGTTATATGTATCTAAGTAAATCTAAAGTACATGTAAAGTAAAAACTGTATTTTCAACAGCTCGAATATGAAAAGACTTATGAAAACGAGGAAGAGGAAAGGAATCGTATGATGATATTCCTGTCGAACAAGTACCGTGTATACAAACACAACCAGCTCTTCGAGCGCGGCCAGGTGACCTTCCGCCTTGGACTTAACAAGTACTCCGACATGTTCCATGACGAATTCGTGCGCACCTTGAACGGATTCAAGAACACTGCTAAGTGAGTGACGATGACATTTTAGAAGCAATTTGACTTCCATCCTTTCTCCCGAGGAAACCATGCCGAATTCCAGATTCCATCCAAATTCAGGATAAACGAACAAGGCCCATTCGCCTTCATCACGGGGTAAGACAGGGGGGGGGGGGGGTGTAATGTCGCCGAAACTGTTTACCAACGCAATGGAGGATGTCTTTAAAACATCAGACTGGAGTGGACGAGGAATAAATGTCAATGGCGAATACATCTCACATCTTTGTTTCGCCGACGATATCGTCATCTTTGCGGAGACATTGGAGGAGATAGGTCGGATGCTGGGCGACCTGAATGAGTCCTTCCGACTGGTCGGTCTCGGTATGAATTTGAACAAAACGAAAATTGTGTTTTATAAAAAAAAGTCATGCCTAGACCGATATCTGTCGATGGTACCCTTCTCGAACTTGAACAGGATTATGACTACCTTTTTTTTAATGATGGGAAATGAATTTACGCATCTCGCAGAGAGGCAGCGGGTATGTTGGACTCGCGGCTGGACGCCAGGACTGCATGTCAGTCTGGCAGGCCGAATACCCACTAAAACCCATCGATACCGTCAGCGCCATAGTGGGGCGCCATGGTATTTCTTTCGCATACAACCATGACGCCCCGACGCTTGGCCTTGTGGCTCATCCGAGGAGTCACTCGACCGGTCTCCTCTGCGTCAGACAGAGAAGTACCAGGAGCGGCCCAACTATCGAAGCCGGGCCACTTGCCGCCGTCTCTCCTCCGCCGCAAATCAATATTGTGCCAGCATTGAGCGACCCAACCCATACTGTCGGATCGCACTTCGGCAGGCCCGTAAGAACTGAAGGGAGCCAGGCTCGACCCAGGTGGCCCACGCACTACGCGCCCCCAGCACAGAGTGGACGAGCGAATCCAGCCGCTCCTTCTACTGAATGGGGAAAAATCTCCCCTTCATTTCTCCACGCCTCCTCGGCGCCTCGCCCTCTCCGTCTGCATCCCCGTGCCCATTTCGCACCATCCCACGCGCTTTCACGCCACTGTCGGTACGCTTCCGCGCCCCCGTTCGGGCTTGGTCAAGTAAACCCCTCCAACGCTACCACCTAATGGAGGGAGAGAGTGAGCTCGATCTCCTTCCATTCCCCTCCGCGCCCTCTTGTGACACTCCCTCACCGGACATACATCCGTGCTAAACCCTCCGCCCTGCCTTCGTGCCCCTTGAAATGCTTTCGCACTTCCGTCCCCCCCCTTCCTCTATGGAGGAAGAGATTGAGCTCAACCTCCCTCTTTTCGTCTTCCCAGTGTGCTCAGAAACACACCACCACGCGATGGCTGCACAAAATCATTACCACCGGGTTGCTGCTGACCATGTCCAAGTTGGGCACGGCCTACGACACCCCAGAGAATATCGTAGACAGCGCCCGTGGTGGCCGTGTCAAACAAACAATGTTTGATAACCGTGACCGGGGCTACGCCTACGCCCGCCGTTCGGTCATTAGCTGTAGCTAGTAATAACTCTTCTGAAAGTTATTGCTGACTACGTTGGCCAGGATGCATCACAAAAAGGTCACCGACATAACAGGATTATTTCTACCTAGGCCAGACAATCCAACTAGACTGAAATAACTTCGAGAAGGAACCCGATAGGATGATTCAGTTGGGCTGAGCGGCATTTGGTAGGTTTAGTCGAGTTTTCGATTCGAAGATTCCGCAATGCTTAAAGACAAAAGTCCTCGAACAGTGCGTCCTACCTGTGTTGACATATGGCGCGATGTGGACACTGATGACGGGATTAGTAGGTACACAAATTTAAAGTCAATCAACGTGCTATAGAACGAGCTATGCTTAGAGTCTCTCTCAAGGATAAAATCAGAAATGAGATTATCCGCGAGAGAACCAAAGTAACCGACGTAGCCCGTAGAATCAGCAATTTGAAGTGGCAGTGGGCTGGTCACATATGTTACAGAACCGATGGCCGCTGGAGCAGATGTGTCCTGGACCGACGACTTACGCAAGGTCGCCGGCGGAAGCTGGATAAGGATTGAGAAAAACCGCAATATTTGGCGCGAACTTGGGGCGGCCTATGTCCAACAGTGTATAGAGGTTGAGAGACTGCGTTGAAAAGGAAGGATCCTTCGACCAGACGGTGTTGTGTCTAGTGGGCTACGCGCCACTTAACGTTTCTTGTCGGATTCTTGTATATATATTCAATCGCTTTGAAAACTTCGATAGCGCGATGTAGGATACGTCAGTTTTTTCTAGTTCGTATATGGTGAGACAGATGTCGCTACAAGTGGATTGCGATAGGCTGGCAAAGGGAAGCGAAGCGAGTACGAATATGATCTGTAATAAAACCTACGGCTATACTACATATCTAATACAATATAATTTCTTATAATTTAAGTTATAGCGAGCAACTCCACAAGCATCGCGCGACATTCATTCCACCAGCTAACGTGGTGGTGCCGCAACATGTGGACTGGCGCTCTAAGGGCGCTGTCACCGGCGTCAAAGATCAAGGCAATTGTTCCAGCTGTTGGGCCTTCAGTGCCGTAAGTAGGCTGGAGACGAATTCACTATTACATTAGTATAAGAACAATATAGATCATACTTCACTCATTCATTCGTTCACCGTCCACTTTCAAGTAATAATATAAATAAGTAATTGGAATGTCTTCTTTATGTCGTTGAATGACACTTGTGTATTTTACAAGTTCGCATAAAAATCACTACATATTACAAAAAAAAAAAAAATTGGTTGTCTGTAAAGTCGGTTTACGGTCGATAATTTTTCGTGATAACGTCACAAGAAAACATTGATAAAAAATTGCATACTTCTATGAATTGGATTGAATTAAATCACAAAAGTTATCATTATTTCGTATAATACAAAGAATGAGTTAATTCAATTAATTACAATTTTTATCGAAAAATTATTAACATTTATATGCAATCGTTACTTATATAAATCTGTCATATTTAAGATCCTCCAATCAGCGTTATTTTTTTTCATTCACAAGCCGATCGTGCCTCTCAATCGCTTGTTCCGTGTTCTCGCTCGGGAAACGTGACAATAGTTCGTGCGTGCAGCCGGCATTCATCGATTTACAAGACGTTATCACGTCAAAAGACCCTGTCGCGTCTGTCTGTATATTTTTCTATTCGCCATATTATTATAATCAAATAGGTACTACTAACGGATTTTAATTATTTAGTCGTTATCCGTCTCAAGTAGGTATTTAACTTTATAAAGATAAATTACCTCAGTTACCTTAAGAATTTTAATGCAAATTATGATAATTCTTTACGCGATTTAATTTAAATGAATTTAATATATAATAATTTAAATAAAATCTTAGGAGTTATCGCGGTTTTGCGAAGGCGGCCCGCATAAGGCGAGCCAACCGTCGGGGCGTCGCGGTGACATGCGCCAGCGATCCCGTGACGTCCTTGTACGACGATGAGGGCACCGCCGTGTTTTAGTGGGTATTCTGACTTCGCAGTCAGCGAGTCCCACATACCCGTCGCCTGCGGGTGGCGGGATGCGTAAACGCATTTCACAGCGTGAAAAAAAAAGGAGTTATCGCGGTATCGAAACTAACGCGCTACGCTAGGACCATTATACACTACCCGTATGAAACCGCGGAGAGTAGCTAGTACTGAATAAAATAAACTTGTTTGATTATTAATGAATTTTAGATTTTCCTACTCCATAGGAGATATGAAAACCGTTAATAGTAGATATATTCTGGAACTATCAGATTAATAAAAATTGTAAAAATCGAAATCGATTGGAAAAACGATTGCTTTCTTTCTCTGTGTCCTTGTCATTGTTCCATGCCTAGGTCCGTTCTTTCCTTAGCGTTTTCTATTTCATTCCATAATTATAAACTTTAAGCTTGCATAAAACAATAATAATTACGTGTAAAGAAATAAGAAAATAATACACGTAAGAATATAATATGTTTATAAATAACCATCAACCATGTTTTTGTCATAACTTGACGAATCAGCAGACAAAAAAATGAAATTCGAATAGCCTCGTAACTCATCGAAAAATAGTCGGACATTAGCCGAATTCACCTTAGTATATTTTTTTTTTTAAATTATTTCGAACTTAATTCACTCATAATATGAATGTTCACAAATCAATATATTTTATTACCCTCAAGTTTTAGTTTGCGCTTAGACGATTAGATGACCATTCTGGTGTAGTGGTACGAGTAGTCGTCTCAACGCAGATGATCGCGGGTTCGATTCCCGCTCGGGGTAGATATTTAAATTTATACAAGTATTTGTTTCGGGTCTGGGTGTATGTCCTTGTGGGTTTTCCCACCGTGCCTCGGAGAGCACGTAAAGCCGTCGGTCCCGGTTGCTATCATACACACCTGAGAGCGATCGTTACTCATGACAAAGAAAATCTGCCCACCCGCAGTGGAGCAGCGTGGTGGATTAAGCTCAAAACCTTCTCCTATATGTCCTTCTCCTATATTATACTGTTTTTTTTAAATTAAAAGTCTTATATAAAATGAGACCATTTTTGAAAGAAGAATTATTGAGAGTTCAACTTGTTGAGTCTCTTGTTCTCTCAAAACTAAATTACGTGGATGTGGTTATCGGTCCACGTTTACTGGTGCGAACACAAAAATTAGTCCATAGCACTGTGGAATATTTGTGTCCTTTGCGGATCAAAAATCTATAACTTCGTAAATATTATAGATAGAACTGTCAAATTTTGTTTTAAAATAAAGTAATATATATAGATTCACATCAATTAAGTTTCGTTATTCTGAGTTCACGCGTTATTTTTTTTTTAATAAATAAAAGTCACAATCTGTTAAAATGGTATATATTTCTTTAAATGTGTTTTTATTTTGATAAATTTCGTATAATATTTCTTAAAAGCAGTTATACAATAAAGATGATGAATATTGAATAATTATTATGAATGGTGCAGTATGCATATATTACGTTAAAAATAAAAAATATATCAATATCTTTTTCAATATTTAGTTAAAATTTTATATAATGCAATTTGTGATTGCAGCTTATGCTTACATTATTTACATCTAAGGAGCTTCAGGATCTGAAATAAGTTCATTAACATTGAGCAGATTTAAAGTTTCTTCGTCTAGCTCCTTAACAATTTTTGCATATGGTTTTCTTATGCTCGTTATATAAGGATCAGATGTGTAAAGTAATGTATGAAACACATCTTCGTTTGTAGCTGTTCGAGAGCATTTTCGGGCATGATGCAGGCGAAACTTTTTATAATCCTTATTACGGGACTCCTGAGCATCTTCTGAAAGCTGTCCAATTGGTAGCACTGCGAAATGGTTTATAACACTCTCTCCGTGAATTAAAATTTTGTGAACAGATGATGGCATGTAATACCAATTATATTTGTTCACAAATAATCTCGCAGTTTCCAAAGCATAGATACCAAATTTTTTGCTATCTATCATTACACCCGAAGACAAAGCTTGCAGAATTATGTATAATCGTTTAATTAAATCAATGTCAACTCCTGTAATTTCAGCAGTACAGGCCGCATTGTAAAAAAACCTTCTTGCTGTATTTCCATCATTACTATTCCCTGTCCCTTGTCGTGGTTTATCTATGTTTAATCCTAACTCCTCGCGAAATCGCTTTTGTACTTGGACCTTCTTTTCTTGCTTGAGCCTTTGTTTTTCTTC
This sequence comes from Euphydryas editha, assembly GCA_036937285.1. Taxonomy (NCBI): domain Eukaryota; kingdom Metazoa; phylum Arthropoda; class Insecta; order Lepidoptera; family Nymphalidae; genus Euphydryas; species Euphydryas editha. The sequence goes on from JAUPFZ010000014.1 coordinate 20,509,439, forward strand.
GCTTGTAGCAGACCACGTTTGAAATGAAAGGTTATATGATATATGCAATATCATTTCCATACAACGAATCCAGGCATGTAATGTTGATAGTGCGTATTGATAAGCATTTTCGTTTTCAGGCCTCTCTGATACTTTAGTCAAATCATTCATTTGTCTGGGAGTAGCTCCGCATATGGTACATGTGGAACTAGAAGGCGTATCTGTTAAAACTTGTGCCACTTTTCCATCTATCATTGTTAAGAAAAGTTCATGCTTAACTTGAACTCCTACGGCTTCTTTATTGATTATTGAAGGAACTAAACTAAGTATTTGCGTTTTTATTTCATCAACAACAGATTTAATTTTTTCTGGAGTTTCTTTACAAAATTCTATTGAAATAGGCCTACAAAATCTAACAGATGAAGGCACTGGATTTTGCCAAATAATGGCACCTGATTCTTCATCAATTAATCTGATGGGCACAAAAGACGTAATAAACAAATTTGCATCGGAAATAAGTTCAGATTCCTCTGGTAGTTTTTGACGGTACTGGCTTTGCCCAGATGATCCATCACAACCCCATTTACTATATAAAAGTAAATGTTGCAGTCCATTCTTGTAAACTGAATCTATTGATAAAATTCTAGCTGCAGTATGATCTAATAGATCTTGGACTCTCAAAACTTTTGCATATGTATTCGCGATTTCGATGGTCGAAGAAGGTGGATAGCATGTATTTTTCATATCTTGTATTTTGTAGTACGGTGGAAAGATAAAACAGTTTCTTTCATCTGTAACATTCTTGAGATAGATATATTGTGCTTTAGTCAGATCTAAGTCGATGAAAACACTTAACGCTTCTTCATCTGTTAGCTTTTTTATTATATTTTCATTACGGAACTGTTTCATCAAAACAGTTTTTTTTTTCGGCATCAGACAACCTTAATTCTTCGACTAGTTTTGCCTCCAAATCCTCTCCTATCGAACGTAATCCTTGCAAATATGCATCCAGAATATGATCTATGCCATATTCATTTAGCAAAATAGTATTTTTCCTTCTTTTGCTTGATTCTGAAGAGTCTTCATATAACACACACGGCCTTCCTCGTTTTCCAGTAGAAGAAGACGGTGTAGGGTCGGTTGGCACGTTTTCTGATGTCGGTATGGTCACGGAATATTCGGAATCCAACCAATTGGCATTATTTATTAAAAAAACATCCTTACTGTTCTCTTATATTTACGCGAATTTTATTCATTTAATTAAAAGTCTAAAAACGGATTTTATCGCGTTTATTCAAAATTACTGTTTAACAATTTTATTTTAATTTATTTCCCGACGTTTCGGACCCTTTACAGCGTCCATGATCTCGGGGGACTGAGGTGGTGGGTGTCCGAATAATGAATCAATTGTTACATACCCCGCTTTTTATACAATTGTAAATTATTACTTTTGACCGTTCCTATTCACACAGAATGAGGAAGAGGACTGCCACAGTTGAGCGCCAGCCTGCCGTACTACCATATGTTAAAGGAGTCACTGACAAGATTGGCTACATCTTGAAGCGAGCTTCAATCAAAACTTACTACAAGCCGCCAATGAAGATAAGTCAATTATTACCATCTGTCAAGTGCCAAATACCTTTACAAGATGCAGGGGTCTACAAATTAGACTGTGAATGTGGTCTTTCATATATAGGACAAACTAAACGGAGTATAGAGACACGCGTAAAAGAACATATAGCTGACATTAAACACCAACGGTCGACAAAGTCTGCTGTGTATCAACATACTCAACAAGGTACCAACCACTACATTAGATTTGATAAGCCACAAATTCTCGCTAAAGAACACCGATTCCTACCAAGGATGATTCGCGAGGCTATTGAAATAAAAAAAACATCCTAATTTCAATAGAGAGGATGGTTGGAACGTACCACCAGCTTGGGAACCAGTTCTAAAATTAATTGAACCCAAGGAAAATAAGAACACAGCACGACTTCCAGACACAACAAGTTCATTCTGTGTGAATAGGAACGGTCAAAAGTAATAATTTACAATTGTATAAAAAGCGGGGTATGTAACAATTGATTCATTATTCGGACACCCACCACCTCAGTCCCCCGAGATCATGGACGCTGTAAAGGGTCCGAAACGTCGGGAAATAAATTAAAATAAAATTGTTAAACAGTAATTTTGAATAAACGCGATAAAATCCGTTTTTAGACTTTTAATTAAATAAAAAAAACATCCTTGTTGCGCCCTGCTTCTTTCCAGCGTTTATTAAAGGAAGATATGATATTTCTTTGAATATTACCGATAATAAAACATAGGTTGTCTTCAGAAACTTGTTTGTCTTTTAAAAATGTTGCTAGTGCCGTGGTTGTTTTTCCACCTTCTATGTATGACACTATTAGTTCACGTTTAGAACAATTAAAAGTAGACATTTTAAATAACAAAATTGTCGTTAGGTACCTACTTGACGAAGCAACAACTGAATTTGTATTGGAGAAATATATTTTGACAGCGCATTTTATACTGTTTTAAAACGTGGGATTTTTTGTAATATCTATTTTCCCACAGATAATGACAAGAATAATAAAATGTTTTATAAGTAAAGTTATAAAAGTAAAAACAATTAGTTGATAAGTATACCACAACGTACTGATCAAAATATAAAAAGGAAACCGCAATTGATATCGATTTCCGTTCCCAACTCGTATTACATTTTTACCCGACTGCGACAGAAGGAGGGTTATGTTTTTCGAGTGTATGTATGTATGTATGTAGGTATGTATGTATGTATGTATGTATGTATGTATGTATGTATGTATGTCCATTTCTTTGGCACGCCCTACAGCCCAAACGGCTGGACGGTTTTTGACATATGAGGTGTCGTTGGATTTGTCTAAATTGTAGTAGTGACATAGGCTATATAAATTTTCAAAATGGCGCCCGCAAATGGCGGAATGAGGGGGGGAGTTGAATTTTTTTTTCTTACTGTAGCAATATGGGTATCAAATGAAAGCTAGTAAATTGTTTTATTCTTTTTAGTTTATAATAAGAGTATTTTACGCAGTCGGGTTTTTTGATTTTTTTTATTAAGCATACTTGTTTCATATATCTTCGTTATTCGCAAAAACTCGCAGCTAATTTTTTGATATGTTTTTTAAGAGTATCTAAACTATAAATAAACCTTAATTTCAAAGCATTGAGAAACGTCGGTAAGTGTTAAAAGCTTCGACGAAATTCAGATAATTCTGTTTTTCCTCCATGTGTTGTTTTATCATAAATACATATATAATCCATCAAAAAAAAAAAAAAAAAAAAAATATATATATATATATATATATATATATATATATATATATATATATATATATATATATATATAAATATTTTTTACGAATCTTCTAAAAATGAGCTTTTCAAAAATGTATAATACTCAACACTTTACTCTTTAAGATTTTTTACTATACCTTTTTGAAAACTGTAAACAAAGAAGTTGAATTTTCTCATTAGTAAAAACGGTTAACATTACTTCATGTAGAACAATTTATTTGCGCCAAAAACATAATTAATTCTTACATAATATTAAAGTCTGACTATGGAACTATTAAATAAAAATAATAAAGTAGCTTATTTCTGTCATTGGTAAAACTGATTTATGATCCGCAAAGGACCCAAATATTCCACAGTGCATAGGTGCAAAATGCCTGTGCTCGTTTTTGCTTTGATATCCCGCTAAGAGCTCATGTGACACCATTTCTCAATAGAAACTCTATCTTGAAAATGAAGCACCGACGTAAGTTACATCTAGCCCGTCTTTTATTTGGTGTATTAAAATATAAAGAACCAAAGTATATCTACGATAAACTGTTGTGGATGTCGCAGAGAGTCGCAAGAGAGTCCACGGCTCTCGTGAGTGTGCCGTGCAGCTTTCAACGCAACGCCATGACTCAGCAACCTTTGAGGCAGTTTTCGTTATTGTGCCTCCAAATGCTGGAACAATATTCCGCCGCCGATAAGAAACCTGCAAAACATACAATATTTTAGAGCCTGACTTAAAATGTATATTATTCAGCATCAGAAAACTGAGGAGGCATTTCAGGCATTACGGATTGACACAAGTATTTTTTTAAATTAAAGTCTGTACTACTGTAGACAGTTAATTGTGACAATTGTATGTAAGTGTATATTGTATTTATTGATTTACTTGCCAAAAGTTTTTATTCCATCTGCGTAGTGTCGGCATATACGGATCGCTTTTGGATTGCAAAATAATATCTATTTGACACCATTCAGCATTCATCATTCTGTCTCCTTTTTCTTGTTCAATGTTCATAGAACTGTTGCGTGTTACCTTCAAAACTAATGTGTTATGTTTGTTTATTTCTTATGTTTTTGTAATATAGGATAGTAGTTTTTGTAGAATAGTTAGATTATAAACTCACACACAATTTGGAAAAATTATATTACTCGTGCGCAAAAGGTTTGCCGATGACTACCCCTCCCACTGGAGATGACCGCGTCCCGCCGTCATCTGATCGGTACCGCTAGCAACGCAGCCGATACGTACGTGTAATTTTTGGTTTCGCTCCGAATCAATTCATTTTTTTTCTTAGGTTTTACTTGTTTTTTTTTTTGTTAGTTATTTGTTTTCGTTGTTTGGAATCATTAAACTATTATTTCACGGCTTCGTTTCATTTATTCACTAAATATAAATACATAAAATATATAATCTACTTAATAACAACAGCGTTTTTTATTTACTATTTATAATTACACTTTATATTAAATTTATAATTCGACCGAGACTATTTTTTATTAGTTTGATGTAAAATATATACCATAATAATCTACCTTTATGTGACCTTTTTTTTTTCAACCCTACTGACTAACGACGCGCGACGTCACGAGGCCATCGGAAAAGTTTCTGCGCACGGATAGTAATAGTATTACGATTCACGAAATTACGGCGGATAACAATTAACAAGTGACATAGATAACAGATAATAATTAACACAAGTGACACAGTAACACAGATAACGATTAACACAATAAACTTTAAGATTTTTAGTAGTTTAAATGTTACAATAATATTAATAATTTAGATTTAGCAAGTAGTAGAAAAAGGTAGATATTTTTTTTTTGTTATTTTCGTTCCTGTTGGAACCGGCTAAGACCAGATGCATGCTGCCAAGTCTGTCGTAGACAATATTTAGACTTTTTTTATAGAGAAATGGCGTTTAATGTTTATAAACTATTTTAGTTTGTTTTGTTCTCTTCTTCTTTTATTTTTGGCACGTCGACGGTGCATCACACAAAATTTTGCTTGCGCATGCGTATCTGTTATATAGGTATATTTCTTATACAGAATGAATGGTGAGTTACTATCAATATTTAAGGAGAATACTCGGTACATGATTCTCATTCGAATTGTGTAAAAAAAAAAGGTAAATATTAATAAACTTCTAAATAAAGTTACTCAACAGTTATCTAATTATTTATGCGTCGTCTGGACACCCTAGCAGCTGCACTGTCGACACGTAACAGATAGTTTACCTACGTCCAAACGCCGCCACGTTGTACAGTACAACACTCAGAGTATTATCCTTAAATATTCATAGTATTTCACCAGTCAACCTGTAAATTGTTATTGTTTTTTTTTTTAATTTTATGTGACATGTAGGTACTTGTTTCGTGGTTTCACTAGATGACCCCAACGAAAGACCAATGCTGGAATTGCTGCCAGTCGACGCTGAGTTGGGACCAATTTGTGAAACTAATTTAAATATTATATTAATTTAATAGTTCTTAAGTCATTCACAAATAAATCTTTCTTTCTTTCTTTCTTTCTATATGGAGAAGAGGCCTTTGCCCAGTTGTCGAACGTGTACAGGTTGATTCAGTTCAGTTCGGTTGAGCTCAGTTTACTTTGCGACACAAAGTAGCCTCTTTTATAACCAGGTCCAGTCTGTCTTGTCGAAATACATCTTAATTAGTTAGGTGTGAAAACGTAAGAAAGTGTAAGTACGCGTGTGTCGCTCGCAGACTGGTGCGCTGGAAGGGCAGCATTTCCGGAAGAGCGGCTTCCTCGTATCGCTGTCGGAGCAAAACCTGATCGACTGCTCGTCAGAGTACGAAAACGACGGCTGCAACGGCGGTACGATTAACTACGCCTTCGAGTACATCTGGGACAACGGCGGCATCGACACCGAGAAGAGCTACCCCTACGAGGCGGTCGACGACAACTGCAGGTGCGGCCTCGCTACTCGATGGACTGTCGTGTGTTCATGACGCGACTTACGTGACTTACGTGACTGAAGTAACCGACGTGATTGACGTGACCGACACAAATCTAATTCAATACAAAAATCTAATTTTCAATGTTAGGTATATTATATTAAAATAAGGTTTTTAGTAAATAAAATGTATGGTATTTGATTTAAAAAAAAAAACATTGGAAATCAGAAAATCGTGTTAAAATATTTATAATCTCGGTGAATATTTTTTGTCAAAAATTCATAAGTATTCAAATATACTGTACGGCTCAACACATGTTTGTCCTCATTCCTTGATCGAACACAAGCGGGAGTCGAGGGTGTTGTCATTGTTTACTGTGCTGCTTGTTTTTACGTGATTTTATGTGATTGGTTGTGAGTCAAATTTTAAATTCCTTGTCACTCTAAGGACACTTAAATGACATAACTCCTCCTACTGGGCGGTCGTTACAAACGACTATTATTTGAAGTCAACCATTCGCTAGTTCTTTTTTGCCAAGGATATGGAGGTGAGAACTCTGTTACATACTCTAACATCACCATGCATAGAACTATCCCTCCTCGTTTCAAAGTAGGTCCTGAGGCTGCACATCTCTCGGTTATGCATGGACTTGGAGTAAAATAGACCTCGACCTTCTGTCCAGAGTGTCGACTTCTAACAACAGTAGTGTACAACAATAGTGTACAAGAGAGTGGGCATGATCCAGCCGTTATAAACTCGGACCTTGTTGGCGGCTGACAAGTAGGTCTGAAAAACTTTTGTCAGCTATCCAAAAAAGACCTCGCAAACCACCCGTTTCATACCCGCTTCCTACACCCCTAAGCATTGTGACATGCCCAAATACTGGTAAGATTCATCTTCGGAAAGGGTCTTGAAGTTGGAAAGCTAGGCTAAGCTCCTTCGATTGCGTCAACTATCCCCTATCCACATACACGACCGCACAATAAACTCGCAGAGAAGTTCCGATGGTTTCGTTTAACAAGCTGGCTCGCAACAGTGTCAATGAGAAGGAGCTCCTTTGTGCCGCGACTGCCATTACGACATCTGTGCTAAGCTGCAGACAGGATATTAAACTCGTCAATATGACAAGAGATCTTGCAGCTCAGAACGGATGTCAGTGTCTTATAAATGGAAGTCAGACACGTTATGGGGCGGTAGTTGGTAAGGTCAGAGGTGTTGGTGAACTTAGGAGTTAAATGCAAGATCCCAGTAGTGAATCTCTATCGCCTCTTGGTACTGTCGTGCTAAGGTCACATAGCAAACCGAGAACCCTTTCATCCAATAGTGGTGCAGGCCGTCGGCCCCCGCACTTTTCTTTTCGAACCGCATCAGCTACGTTTTCCGGAGAGATGGCGATCGGGTTCGTCGGTTCTTCATCATCAATCATCATCATCATCATCATCATCAAGCATCTTAGTACATGCTTCCTGAACCGCCGCAATCTGAGGGCGCTCCTAATGCTCTACCTCCCGTGGCCACATATTTCACCAAAAGGTGACGAGGACAGCCGTATACAGTTTTTGAGAAGCAGAGCACGGTGTCGGGTTCTCCAACTTCCTGTAGAACCTCTTCTGATCATTCACGAATTTGTATTGTTCTGGGTGATAACTGATAGGTATTTAACTATTTTAAACTATTTTCTATATTTACATAATTCAATGAAGCTTATACACCTCGACCGCAACGATCAATCTCCTTCGTGTTTTTTTCCATTCTACGTGACATTGGCGAAATCATATGTGCCCCTTTGGCACCATTCAAAGCCATTAAACCGAATTAATAAATAAATGAATGACAAAAATCAATTTTATTAGTTTTTGACAATTTTGTTATGTAACGAAATGATATGAGAATAATAGGTCTTTATGTATGAAATTGTTTTACGCACTTTTTTCTCTATGTTTTTTTTTTTTCAAAGTATGTAATTACCCATGGAATCAATGCATTTTTGTCAACGTAGTGGTAACTTATTGACGCCTTTCTTGAAAAACTCTGCTGGACGGGAGGCAACAAACACTTCAAAGGCATTTTGTACTACCTCTCGGGTATTGAATTTTTTTCCCGCCAAAAAGTTATCCAAATTCTGGAAAAAGTTTCTTTAGGGACAAGATTTGGTGAGTACGGTGGATGGCGGAGAACTTCCAACCCCAGCTCTTGTAACTTGGAGACCGTCTGCTGTGCAGTATGAGGTTGCGCGTTGTCGTGCAGGAGAAGCGGAACCGAGCGATTGACCAAAGCTGGTTATAGACGTGCGAGCTACCCCATCCAATTGTGTTTAGTTGTTCACAGTACACATCTGCAGTAATGCTCATGCCGTTTGGTAAGAAGCTGTGATGAATTACATCGACGCTAGATCACCAAATAGTTACCATCACTTTCTTAGTGATAATTTTTCGTTTAGGGCATTGTTTAGGTACTGAACCAGGATCTAACCAACTAGCTGAGCACTTGCGATTGTCGAATAAAAACCATTTTTCGTCACAAGTAACAATGCGATTGAATATGCCTTCGTTTGTGTGTCTGTTGAGCAGTGAAAGGCACGTCTCGACGCGTATTTTGCGCTGGCGTTCATTCAATTCGTGAGGCACCCATTTGTCGAGCTTCTTTACCTTGCCTATTTGACGTAAATGGACTAATATTGTTTGAGTGCTAAGTTCGAAAGCTACTGCTAATTCAGCTGTAGTTTGAGAATCATCAGCCTCCACAATCGCTTTTAATTCGTCATTGTCGACCAACATTTTTGGCCGACCACGTGGTTAATTTCTTAGTTCGAAATTTCCGGAACGAAAGCGAGCAAACAAATAACGCACGCACGCACGTTCGCACCGTAAACGTCGTTGATCTTGCGTGCCGCTTCTGCCACTTTGATACCACGACGGAACTCATACTCCATAATCACTCGAATTTTTAACATATCCATGATGACGAAAAACTTACAAATGCGATGTAAACAGAAAGCTGACCATTAAACAAATGACTAATTGTAAAAAAAAGAATTCTATCTTTTTAAAATAAAAATAATGTGAAATTCGAGTTCTTATTGATTTTTTTTTTGTTTTTGTTTTGCAATAGCCAGTACGACGAAATTTCTTAGGTAAAGACCTAATATTCAAAGCATGTACATAGCGCCGACGGTAACCGACCGTCGGCGCTGATAAATAATCTGTCTGCAGGTACAACCCCAAAAACTCTGGCGCTACCGAAGTGGGGATAGTGGAAGTGCCCAAGAACAACGAAGAGGCGCTGAAGCAAGCCGTGGCCACCGTGGGGCCCGTGTCCGTCGCCATCGACGCTAGTCTGGACTCCTTCAGACACTACTCGTCCGGCGTGTACTTCGACAAGGAATGCTCCACGAAGGACTTCAACCACGCGGTGAGTACTCTGCGTCATTGCACACGTCCCATAACTTCCAAAATTTCAGGACACTCCTTATGATGATTTATTTCACTCAACACTAGATTAATTTAAAATACAAAAGTTATTGAAATTTAAGCAGTGCTTGCTTGCTCAGATTGATCTCCCGACTGTCTAGTATTTATAATTTCATTGAAACACCTCGCCAATACTTCGTCATAATCATTTCTATTTCTTGACATTACATAATATGGTCGGTATGATACTTCTTGTCAAATTCAAATTTATTTATTGCGTTTACAAGCATCTCATCAATATAAATACAAGCACGTACAAGCTATACTCAGCCAAGTGGCATGTAATACCTATGTGTATTTTTCAAATAACATACATTCTAAATAATAATAAATATGAAATACCTTAAAACATCATATTAATCTCAGTCAATACTTTTATATAGTCAATTATTTAAATAATAATATTCTTACAGACAATCAATTACCTAAAAATTTTAAATATATTGTGATAATTAAAAATGTAACTAAAATGAACAATTATAATATACTTACAAGAAATATAAATTACGTTCGTACATCGGTTATTTAACTTTATATAATAGGTACAATCATTTCATATACGTATTAAATATATCAATATAGGTCAAAGTTATAAAAGTATAATGACATTAAGTAGTCATTAATATTACACAATTATGTTACGATTATTATATTCATTACCCTTTATTATAAAAAAGTCGTTTATCTTGTCATTTGACTTTATGTTAGAACTCATAATATTAGTCATATTATTCCTAATCATATTGTCTTTTCTATCTATTGTCTTTTTACATACACATGACCTACAAAAACCAGGGACCGTGTCGTTCATTAAATACTTTTGAAAAAAATATATAATTGTGTATGTAGATGTAAATTGTGTATGTGATAATATTGGCTTTGATAATGTGTAGGAAATTTTTATACCTCTTAATAATTCTCTAATAAGAAAATAATAAAAATAAAAATTATACAGATTAAATAATACATTTCTAAACAAAAATTTGTAAGTAATTATCGTGTACCGAGTATTCTCCTTAAATATTGATAGTAACTCATCAGTCATCTTGTATATTAATACTTGTATAATTACGCGGACGGAGAAGTATTAAATTTGTAGCAGTTAAAGTTTATATGGAGACGAAGTGCAGAATGCTAATATTTTTTATAATAATGCTCAAATACATTAAATTCATTTTGAAAAAAACACTACCCCCACTACCCTACTCCACTGCCCGTGTCAACTAGTAGTTGACAAGAGTTTACAAACTAACCGCAATTCTCTTTTTCGTCTCTTTAGAATTATTTGGGTAGTGTTAGGTTAATATCAAGAGAGGGCTGTCAAAACTACTTGTTGCTTTTTTTTTAATACAAATTCCAAGATTTCTACAGGAACGGGATTGTGTCACTACCTACGAGGTAGCAACAAATTATCATCGAACAAAATGTCACATACATATATATTATAATTAAATGTAATTAAACTTGCCAAAAAATGTCTTGAATTTGTGTATTGGAAATTACAAAAATAAAATACACTTTCACATAAATTAATAATTCGATAAGAATATTTGTTTATCGCGTACAAATCAAACACACATGATTCTGTAACATTAAAATAGCAGAACTTTTATACGAGTACCTATATAAAAAAAGAAATTACGCACAGACACAGAGGCGTAGCCAGGATTCTCTATAGAGGAGGCAGATAAAAAAATTCTAGACTAAAATCGTAGTTTTTACATATAATATGAGTATCTCACACTAGTAGTGGAGGTGTTCTTTTATTCGTTTCACTTATCGTTATTAGTGATATTGATTAGAGTAAGAAAAGGTGGAAAAATATTTTTATCGGTGACCGACCGCTCTTCTAGGTTTTCTAGAAAGGGGGGCGGCCGGCGGGGGGCAGCTGCTCTGCATGTACTTACTAGATAAATAATCTTTATTTTTCCGTTTAATATCATACGTGTCTTCTCACATGTTGTATTGTTTAAATCAGGGCCGGCCTAGGGGTGTGCGAAGTATGCAGTCGCACACTCGAGCTTTTTGGGAGGGCATATTTTTTTGGTATTCGGATAAGCTACATTCGATGATTGATCTCGGACGATCTTTTTTTAGGAATTCGGATAGACTACAAGGGTAAACATCGATGATAGATCTCGGACGACCTTTGTTTTTTAGGAATTCGAATAGACTACAGGTTAAACATCGGTGATGGATCTCGGACGACCTTTTTTTTTAGGAATACGTATAGCCCTGGCGGCTTTTGTTTTTCTGTACACTTCCGACACAAGATAATTATGGATATTAAAACTCGATAATGTTGTCATAGGGACATGAGATGTGAGTCTTGCACACTTGCAATTTTCGCCTTAGGCCGGCCCTGGTTTAAATTTATGTTTATAAATTGTTATTACATTAACTATTATTTCAATTATAATTAAATATAAATTAATAATAATGAGGTAAAACTAATTTAGCTTTGTTCGTATTGTTAATTGGATATTACTGTTTTACAAATATATATATATATATATATATAATAATAATTTGCGATAAGAAATTAATTTTGTATGCAATTAATGCGATAACCGCGGCTGTTTTCCTCTCATATTTCACGCAAATGACCCGACATATTTTCCGCGATTTATTATTTACATAAATATGTATATATATATATATATATATATATATATATATATATATATATATATATATATATATATATATATATATATATATAACCTATTTGTTATCATAAGAATCATAAATTGCATAAGTCCAAACTTTTTTTTAAATATTTATTATTACAGAGAAAATACATTTATTTTATTTATATTTCCTGCCAAACTGTTGGCGAGTATATCGGCAGTACACAAATCAGTTCTCGTTTCTTTAAAAAACATTCATAACAATGGACTTTTGTTGAAGTTGTTCTTGTTGCATGCTAAGTAGCTTTTTGGTTTTGGTTTTTTTTAATCTATACTAATATTATAAAACTGAAGTGTTTATTTGTTTGTTTGAACGCGCTAATCTCAGGAACTACTGGTTCGAATTGTAAAATTATTTTTTTGTTGGATAGCCCATTTACTGGGGGAGGCTACACAATAATAAGAAATGTTACAAAAACGGGAAAATTTTTTTTTGCTTCCGTAACTTATGCCCATGCAACTTTTTTGTTGATATAACATGGCGTTTTGGCGGGATTTTTAAACCAATAATATTAAAACATGATTTAGTGTACCTAAAGGCTCTAAATAAATAAAATTTTATTTTTTATGGGAATAAGTTTCCATAAAGATTAATTTAAAACACTTTCTGAAAATTTGACCGATCCCCTATTGCACACGTGCGCCTCAGTTGCTGGTGGTGAAAGTAATAGTAGGTGTAAACAGTCACTATAATGTGTATATGATGTAAAATTTAATGTGCATTAGGTGCTGGTGGTGGGCTACGGTCGGGACATCGCTGGCGGCGACTACTGGCTCGTGAAGAACTCCTGGGGTCTCTCGTGGGGCGAGTTCGGTTACATCAAGATGGCGCGCAACCGCAAGAACCACTGCGGCATCGCCTCCGAAGCCTCCTACCCGCTCGTCTGAGCGCGCCGACTCGTCGAGGCTCGTCGGTGCTCGTCGGGACTCGTCAGACGCCCGAACCGCGACCGACGTGCGAGATTATTATTAGTCTGAGTAGATGTGTCGGTCTATACCAATGGTTTGATTGCTTTTGATTGATTTTAATTATTAATGACCTTAAACGATATTACGTTCAGTTAATAGTATTCCATTTCGCATCACTAGCGTTAAGATTATTAGTAAGTGAAATTATTCAATAAAATTTTATCATGTCATTAATTAATTTGATTTAGAGTATTAATCGTATGAATTTAATAAAATAATTGTAAAACATTTGTTTCTTTTTTTTTAACCCTTCATATTCTTTCAACAAAAATATAATTAATTTTTTATACCAATAACAATGAATTTATAATAGAGATGTGCCGACTATAACTTTGGCCGACTAGCCGACTAGCCGACTAGTCGGTTGTAAAGAGGCCGACTAGTCGGCCGAATAGTCGGCTAAGGCGATAACGGTTTCGGCGGCGCGGCGGCAAAATGGGTTGTTTGATTGTTTCTTTATACCTGGTTGAAACATCGGTTAATTTTAAAAATTTGTCTACTGAAGAGTGGGAAATACTCAGAAAAAGCATTGAATAGCTGAAGCCATTTGAAGAGATTACGGAGATTATAAGTTCAAGTTGCTCTTCGGTGTCTGAAGTAATACCTCATTTGAAAACGTTACAGAAATATGAAGAAATGTACATTGAAGAAAACAAAGAAACCGTGCAAATGAAAGTCTTGCTGGAAAATGTTTTGAAGAGTAGGTTTTACTTCACTCTGGCTACATTGTTGGATACAAGCATCGATGTTTCGAATTTTTGTAATTTTTTATACAGTAGGTACATCATGTAGGTTGTATTGGTTTAATACTATTAAGTCTGTTAATAAAAAAATCTTAGTCTTTTATTCAAAAATAAAAAGAAATATTTATAAATGTTAATATTAATAACGAGATATTATATTGTTTTGTGTGTTATTAAAAATAGTAATTTTGTTTGATATAGATCATAGATATTTTTTCTTTACAATAAGTAATTTTAGAGACTACCAAAGGAAACCATCAACCAAAGGAAACCTATATTTATACCAAAGGAAAAATTCTTTATATTTCAAAATGTGTTAAATTGATTCTAAAAGCAAAAATATTAATTAACAATCAAGGTATATATTAATGTAATTCCTCTTAAGTCATTTTATTGAGAAATACATACAAATTATAAGCCGGATAGTCGGCGCTCCTTGCCGAATAGTCGCCGACTAATCGCCGACTACAAAAGTGGCCGGATAGTCGGCTTAACCGACTAGTCGCCGACTAGTCGGAACATCTCTAATTTATAACTATATGAGAATCAGATTTACTAATTACAATCATCTTACTAACCGGACTACATTTTGATGCTAACTGACGTAGTAAATGGATAATAAACAATTTTAATAAAGAAAAAGAAAAACTGCTGTTTACTGATATAATGTTTACAAATATGTATGTAATTTTGAAACGCATCTTATTCGGAATTTCCGGAAATTCTGCTTACACTGAGAGTTTATTATTTTTTTTTATCTACTGACACACCAACAGCATAACATAACAACGTATTGCAAAATCTTACTTCTAATAATAAACATACGCAGTATGCAAATCGAATTTGCGTACAGCACTCAATAATATGTTACTCGATACAATATTTAAAAAAAAGTGTTCGATACAGTTTGTTGTCTCAGGGTATTAAGTGACAGTGAATTGGACAAGGATAATTTATAGACCAACTATTAAAATAATAAAATTGTACATAACAACAATCCATTGAACAAGGCAAAAACAGAAGATACAGAAAAAATAAACAAAGAAAATAAAAACATTGTTAAGGACACCGACGCGCCCGACAGCGCCCGACGGGGCGCGGGCGACGGAAGGAGCGGGGGGACACGATCGGCGGGGCGAACGTGAAGGGCATTCGATCTTTTTTTACCCGCAACGCCGGACTGTCTTCTTTACCCACGACGCCCATTTTATATTTTTTCTTTTCTTGCTTGTACCGATCTAGATACCGCGTTAATATACAGACCATTTATTTAACCATCGTTTTATTTAACCATCATCGGGTACCCAGTTCTCCCTCACCAGCACGGCACAGGGCACTGGCCCCACCAAACATTCATAAGCAGATATGTGCGATGAGCTTTTTTTTTCAGGGTCCAAGACCCGAATCATGAATAATATCCATGTCATTGATAGAAGCAGCGAATCGATTGTACTCGGAGCAAATACGCCGTAACGAGGAGTGCTTATGGACTAACGTTCTGCTTGCTGGAATGTATAGAATGTTATGACTAGCATGTCGTGGATATTTGTAGGTCACTCTGATATCTATGTTGCTTAATAACTCACCGCTGGATATGTCTCCGGATTTTTTTTTCGAGAAACAATATTGATTACTAAACGGCCATTGTAGTGCGACATCATTTTAAAGTGCTTAAGACGAAAGTCAGCACGGACGTCTTCACCAGCAAATTAAATAAGATGATTTTAGTTTTAGGAGAAACAAATCCTTTCGTATGTCTCTTAAAAAAACCTAGCATTTTCGCAGCTTGCTTTACAACTGTGTCTTTGTGAGCTTTGAATCTCAGTTGTGCCTCCATTACCACGCCAAGATCGCGAATTTTACTCACTTCCTGCAACGTGTCAAGATTTAGTATATACGAGGATTTTAGGGGATTTTTTACGTGTGTACTTAATGTTATACGACTTTTTCGTATTGATTACCATACCATTTACTTTGCACCACGTGTTGATTCAACTCAGATCACTTTGAATCAGGTCAACGTCAGTGCTTGAATTGATAGTTCTAAATAGCTTTCAATCATCGGCGAAAAGAGAGTACCTACAGTTACAGATTGATATTATACCGTTTATGAAAGCCGAGAACAGAACGGGGCCCAAATGGGATCCTTGAGGTACCCCTGATTCAGCAAAATATTCTCGCGAAACATATCCGTTTGGAATTACACCCTGAAGTTTCTTTGCTAAATAAGATTCAAACCATTTCAGTAAGGATCCATCAACACCATATTCTCTCAGCCTACACAACAGACGTGAATGGCAAACTTTGTCAGAGGCGCTGGAAAAATCCATGAAAGCAGCATCCACTTGTTAACCTATAACACGTACTATTTCTTTTTCACTAATTTTTATTCTCGACAAGTGAAGTGATTCATGTTCTGGATTATTATATGTATCCGGTAATATCATCGTACTAAACATGGATGAGAAATTGTCGGCAAACAAGTTTGCTGTATGAGTCCCTGATTTTGGGATTTCGTCACCATACGTCATTTCAACTGGTATTGTAGTCTTATCTCCGCGTCTTTCCTTGATGAAGTGCCAAAAGAATTTTGGGTTTTTCTAAATATTTGTCTCGATTTCGATGTTTGTAATATGAAGGCTTTTGTAATAGGAAGGATTGACCGATGAGTTTTTGACTATGCTCTCAAAGTAGTTCATATACAAGTCTGTCACGTGGGTTTTTATGCTTCGCATACTTCTTCCTCATGTTTTCCTTTTCAGAATATATTCTGTTTTCAGGTTGGGTTTTTGGGACATTTTATCTACTATTTTGTTTAGTAAGCAATAGAGGACTGAGGTCATTACATTGATGTTTTTACAATCCTTGAATTCTGTCAGCCAGTTGATATTATTAAGATTTGCTAGGATATTGCCATAATTTGCTTTAAAAAATTGTATCTAGGATCTAGGAGTCAGATTAGATCTAAGTAAATGAGGAGCTTGTTCCGGCATTGTAATTAATAGAGGAGGATATTTTTTTTTTTTTCATTTAATTAAAAGTCTAAAAACGGATTTTATCGCGTTTATTTAAAGTTACTGTTTAACAATTTAATTTAAATTATTTCCCGACGTTTCGGACCCTTTACAGCGTCCATGATCTCGGGGGACTCATGGACGCTGTAAAGGGTCCGAAACGTCGGGAAATAATTTAAATTAAATTGTTAAACAGTAACTTTAAATAAACGCGATAAAATCCGTATTTAGACTTTTAATTAAATGAATAAAATTCGCGTAAATATAAGAGAACAGAGGATATTTTTGATCAATTTTGTACACCGTTTTATATTTTTATAGCAGCCCGCCCCGGCTACGCCCGGAGTATGTATATGTACCTAAGCCTTCCTCATTAATCACTCTATTTATTGGTGAAAACCGCATGAAAATCTCTGCTGTAGTTTTTGAGTAGGTATATCGCAAACAGGCAGACAGACAGACGTGGCAAAGGACTTTGTTTTATAATATGTAGTGATGTAGTTAGTGGTTACATAAATTTTGCTAATTGGAAACATATGTTCTTAACTGTGGTTTTCCTTGTCAACTTGGATCTATATAAGCTAAATTCAATAAATTTAATTCGGTAGTCACAAAAAACGGGATTAAACTCCCCTAATTCGTTGTTTAAAGCGTTTGAATGCGAAATTAATTTATTTTATAACTTTTAGTGTTTATTTATTAAGGTAAGTACATTATTATCGGTTTGCTATTGTAAAAAATTTAATTCTTAAATCATAAATAATTTACTTTTATCTATACCAATATTATAAATGTAAAAACTGTTTGTTAGTTTCCAACAAAATAGCTAATGTCGAAATAAACCTTTCCAATAATATAAAACATATTTATTAAAAAACCAGTGTAGTGAGCAAGTTTTTACTTTATAAATAATTATCATAATATTATGGTGTCGGGTCAATAACCTTAAATAAATATTAACCTATCTGTTTTACCCTAAAATTAAACGCAGGTGTGGTGGGCGAAAGATGACCGTTCTGGTGTAGTGGTGCAAGTAGTCGCCTCAAAGCCGCGCGCCGGCGGTCGCGGGTTCGATTCCCGCTCGGAACAGATATTTGTATTTATACAAATATTTGTTTCCGGTCTGGGTATATGTCTTTGTGGGTCTCCCCACTGTGCCTCGGAGAGCACGTAAAACCGTCTGTCCCGGTTGTTATCATAGACACCTGGTAACGAACGGTACTCATGATTGAAAAATTATCCGCCAACCTGCAGTGGACCAGACAAAGTCAAAGTCAAAATATTTTATTCAGCATAAAATTATTACAATTATTTACTGAACGTCATGAGTCTACCACCAGTTCGGAAAGAAGAAGCCTCTGACCTGAGAAGAACTGGCGAAAGAAACTCAGCGGGACTAATATTATTATTATTTTTTAACGTAATAATTTTTTTTCAATGTAAATTGAAATTAACAATAATTCTCTATAAGTTGAAATAGCCTGGCGGCGATCACATCGTTCCCAAGGCGTACTGTCTTCTAGAAAATCGTTTATCGTATAATATGCTTTTGTATACAAACGTTATTTCACATTTTTTTTTTAAATTTGGCAATAGAAGCTTTTTGAACGTTTTCAGGGGCCTGTTGTATAAGCATATACATTAATACATTGTCCATAAAAAGAATTATTGACTCGGCGTAAGCGAGTTACAGGCATTACAAGTTTATGTTTGTTCCTAGTATTAATGTCGCAATTCCTGGGAAATTCGTGTATATTTTTATGAACATACATAACATTTTTGTACACATATTGAGAAGCAACAGTCAATATTTTTATTTCTTTTATCTCTTAATGATACTCTAGAGTCTAGAGCCTAAACTCTAAATTGCACGAATAGCTCTTTTTTGCAGGACAAAAATTGTATTAACGGTAAGCTGTATTTCCCCATAATAAGATTCCATAGGACATAATACTATGAAAATAACTAAAATATACTACACGAGCTGTATTTACGTCAGTAATAAGTCGAATTTTTTTTACCGAGAACGCTGCAGAGCTGAGCCTACTCGATAACCCCTCAATATGGAGATCCCACTGCAATTTCGAATCTATAGTTATACCTAGGAATTTAGTGGACTTTACCGGTTTTAACATTTCCCCTCCTAATTCTACACCATTATCAACAAGTTTAATATTAATTTTAATAGTAAATTATTCGAATCAAACCAATAGACAACCTTTGAGAGAGCATCGTTTACATTGTAAATTAGCGTGGTGGATTAAGCTCCAACCCTTCTTCTATACGGAGAAGAGGCCTTCGCTCAGCAGTGGGTTGTTTACAGGCTTTTTTTTTTTTTCGGTTTAAGACATTTATTCTCATAAGAACGGGTGTTCACTTACAATGAGATAAACAGATTTACAATATCAAAAAATATTAATATGGCGCAGCGCAGCTGCATACAAATATAAAATATACTAAACAATAACTTTACTATATAAACAACTAAAAAATTAATATTATGTACAACGACGAGTGAGACGGTACTATTGAAATAAAATTGACCGATCACTAATGCACACAGGTAGTTCTTTACAAAATAGATTGTAATGAAACGACTATAGTGAGCCGTGGAGTAGCCTTGTAGACTAAAATATATTTTTTTGTAAATAAGTTAATTTCATTTTAAACAGTTTTTTTCTCTTAATCAAACTAGTTTTACAAAATTAATTATGATTTTAGAGACTGTATTATTTATTTATTTTTTGTTATTTATCAATTTTTTTTTTTTTTTTTTTTTTTTTTTTTTTTTTTTTTTTTTTTTTTTTTTTTTTTTTTTTTTTTTTTTTTTTTTGCTTTATTATTAGTATTAATCTTTAAAAAAAATATATAATTATATGTAGCTATTTATAATGATTTATATTATTTTATAATGATTAATTATTTTATTTTGGATGACCTGTAAATCTTTTAGCATGGTTTTAGAGGCTGATCCCCATATTTCAATTACATATTGAAGATGTGACTTGACTAGTGCATTATATATCATTGTTCGCACACTGTGCGGTATGCAATTAGACGCTTTTCGCAGAGAGCTAAGTACCAACTGTAGCTTATGCTTGATATGCTCCACATGTGGTCTCCGCGTTAGTCTTTCATCTAGCCATAGTCCTAGGTATTTTTCTTGATTAGATCTATGAATTATTTTATTGTTAATTTTCAGGGGAGAGTGTTCGGATATTTTCTTATTTTTTGCACTAAATATTATATATGATGTTTTAGTAACGTTTATTGTTAGTAAGTTATGTAGGAACCACATGTTGAGCACATCTAAGTCTTTTTGAGCTGTATCAATAATATCATTTTTAACGATGGGAAATGCATTTACGCATCCCGCCGCGACGGGTTTGTGGGACTCGCTGACTCTCATCGCTAAAACCAGAATACCCACTAAAACCCAACGGCCGTCTGCGCCGTAGTGGGGCGCCACGGGATCTCAAACGCATACAACCGTGACGCCCCGACGCTGGGCCCGGCGGCCCCTCCGTATGTGATTGGAGCCGCTCGACCAGTCCACTCTGCTAGATGCTGTTCAGAGAAGTACCGGGAGCGGCCCAACCACCGAAGTGGAGGGAGAGAGTACCCTCGATCTCCTTCCATCCTTCCTTCTGCGCTTTCGCGTCCACCGCTTTGGTCCGCGGGGGTCCGAAGACCCCAACCACTCGTGGTGTACGACGAGTGGTACCCCCTATCCGTCGTCCGGGGACGCGCCCAGTAGGAGACCAGCAACTTCCGTGGGGGTTGTTTACAGGCATCAGCCTATATCAATAGTACAGTACAGTACAGTGGTGAGCGAATCGTCTAGCATTGATTATTGATAATTTGTTGTTCGATGGATGTTCGATGGCCAGTTAAATTTTGTTACGGAAACGCATATTAGATAATATTTTACTGTCCGACAATTTTTCTAAGTTCTCTTACAATTAGTTGGTTTCAGAAAATTAGAGTTAAAACTTCGCGATCAGGATGGTTTTTACGTGCGTTCCCCGGCATTACCTAACTTACTTACTTATTACTTACTTATTTGGAATTCTGAAAATGACATTTATGTGTATTACACATGTCATTAAGTGTGCTTTGCAAGTCAACTGGCCAGAGTATACTAGGTCCTCAAGAATACGCTTACTAAATTTATCCAGCTCTTGTTTGTAGAGAAATGAATTATTTTCTAATTTGTAGAATTTACTGAAGTCGGTTTAAAAAAAATCAATAATAATTAGTTTTTAGGTTTTATATTTTAAATATGTACAATATTGTAAAATAAAGAAATACGTGTATACATATACTTCGGTAATATACAGACCTTAATAATTAAAAAAAGTAAATATAAATATAAATTTGCTTAACATTATTTATTTATTCTTTATATTATTTTATTACATATTATTTATTTATATTTATATTTAATTAAAAAAGTTAACCCTTTTTTAACCTTTATAACATTTAATCTTTCCCAGCATTGGTTTCTTCGATGAGATTTTTGATGAATACCTTTACGATCTCACCAATCAACATGGATCATTTAAAGTTAATCATCCATGCGAATCGATTATTTTAATTTATTGTGACCTAAATTAAAACCACACAAACGAATATTTCCTGTTTGTTGTATTTTAAGGGTGCCTTATTATATTATTTTTACAGATGATAATTTTATACTTTAATTTTATCCATATTCCTATTATTGTACCACTGTTAAGGACCTTGGTGTACACCTCGACCCAACATTTTCGTGGTCAGCACAATTATAAGTTAGCAGAAAAACCTTCGCTGCGCTGAGCTCCCTACGGCCGGCGCCTCAAGTCTTTTCTACCCATTCCTACCAAAATTATGCTAGCAAATTCTCTCCTACTATCAATTCTTGACTATGCAGATACAAGTTATCTTAATCTAACAGAGGATCAACTTAATAAACTTGAGCGACTTCAAAACCTCTCTTTACGATTCATATTCTGCTTTCGCAAATATGACCATGTTTCCGAATTTCGTTCTAAACTCAAGTGGCTTCCAATACGTTCTCGCCGAAACCTGCATATTTTGTCTCTTCTGTACTGTGTTGTTTGATCCAAAGGCACCGTCATATTTAAAGGAAAAAATTTGAATTTCTTAGAGACCATTTTTCTTTAAGATCTTCGAGGCGACTAATGCTAAAATTGTCTGTTCATAAAACTAGATTTTTCAGTCAGTCTTTCACTGTTCAGGCAATAAAACTATGGAATGATTTACCCATGTATATAAAAGAAGCGAAATAACTTCCAATTTTTTAAAAATTAAGAGAACATTAACATTAACACCGTTAAGAGACATTACCTTAATAATGGGGACGATTCAAATTAAGTTTGTTTTTTTTATATTTATTTTTTTCTTATTTTGGTACTCTTGACTACCTCGAAAAAGTTGGCTTGGAACTATAACCACTCAGATTAATCAATAAGTGCTCTTAATTGCTCACAAAATGCTCAATTCAAATTCGCAATTGCTCACCCTATCAATTAATTATTTAATTAGTTATTAATAATTAAAAATACAAAAATAAAAATATTCTAATAGTTAATTAATAAATTATTTTTTTAACAATTGCAAACGTGAAAAATTAAAATTCTTATAATTCAAATAGAATATATATTTTTTAAATAAACTATATGCCAATTAATTGCTCCTTGATTGCTCCCCCGGAATCCGCATTTGCTCCAGATGTAACATTAATAGTTAATTAATAATTATTTTTTTTAACAATTGCAAACGTGAAAAATTAAAATTCTTATAATTCAAATAGAATAGATATTTTTTAAATAAACTATATGCCAATTAATTGCTCCCTAATTGCTCCCCCGGAATCCGCATTTGCTCCAGATGTAACATTAATAGTTAATTAATAATTAATTTTTTTAACAATTGCAAACGTGAAAAATTAAAATTCTTATAATCCAAATAGAATATATATATATTTTAAATAAACTATATGCCAATTAATTGCTCTTATTAATGATACATCTGGAGCAAATGCGGATTCCGAGGGAGCAATTAAGGTAAAAAATTACATTTATGCCAATTTTGCTTTTTATTATTTTGATTTTGTAATAAGTATTTATATGCAAAATCGTTTTTTAGATTGCTCTTCGATAATTACATTTTTTTATTATACCTACTTATATTTCAAAAATCAACAAATTTATAAAAAAATCTAAATTCTGTAACCGTTATAGAAAACAAAACAATGAAGATTCTGGTCGTGCTGCTGGCTGTACTGGTGGCGGTTAACACTCTCGACTTATTTAAAGACATCCAAGAGGAATGGGGTAATTTTAAGGTATTATACATGACACAGTTTCGGTTTTTTTTACATATATTTTTAAAGGATCTAAATCTTGATAAATGTATTGTGTTACATGTAATTTAACCTGACTTGCATTGACCGTCTCGACACGGAATCTGAGCTGAAGGTCTACAGGAAGTAGAGATACTGGATAGCGCGAGGTTGCGAAATTTCCTTCTATTATTGTATTTGTATCTCAAATGTTGGACTGTGAGAACCTAAATTTTTAAAACGATCCTCGACGGTAACAACTGCCTAGCACGAGGCAACTATGCAAAGTGTGTTTTGAATCTGCCTTGATTCAAGTCAGTGCTACACGGAATTTAATAATTAAGTGATTTTTGAACTCTTCATTTCTGCCTGAATACTAATATTTTCGATAAACACAAAAACAGTTTTCTTTGCATAACTTTATTTATAGCTTTTTAAAAAATTATAATGCTTCCGATTTATGCGAGTTTTCTTTTATTAAAAATTAAGTATTAAACGCTAACCTTCAACAATTCATTATTCGTAAAGTAAAACGTATACTTATCTACGTACACCTCTACATGATAAAACAAAATATACTAATATTGTAAGTATACTTGCAAATAGGATCATTTCTTATTCCATTCAAATTTTGTATACCTATTATAAAATCATTTTTTTTCCTGTCTATTAGATCTAATGTAAAAACTTTATTTTCAACAGCTCGAACATGAAAAGTCATATGAAAGCGAGGAGGAGGAAAGGAATCGTATGATGATATTCCTGGCAAACAAGTACCGTGTAGACAAACACAACCAGCTCTTCGAGCGCGGCCAGGTGACCTTCCGCCTTGGACTCAACAAGTACTCCGACATGTCCCTTGGCGAGTTTGTGCACACCATGAACGGATTCAACAGCACCGCTAAGTGAGTGACGATGACATTTTAGAACCATTACTTAATAATTCAAAAAATGAGATATTTTATTTAAATATTTAGTTAAATAAAAACGTAAAACTCGTATTTATAAAAATATAAAAAATGTACATATAAAAATATACGTATAATTGTACATATTTATTATTTACATTTTAATTTCGTTACTAAAGTCAGCTCCAAGAGAACTTTTTAATTTTCATTTTACAAACTACCTACATATTTTAATTAAAAAGTTAATATGAAGCTACTACCGATTCGAAATGTAGATTCTGCATAAAAGAATTGGTAAGAAACTTAATAGTAACATTTAAAAAAAACATCTTTATTATAATTATTAATTTCATTCATTATAAATTCAGTCATCACAAACCAAAGATAATTATGATAAAAATAATTATAAATATCGATTTCTTAAATTGTAGATAATTATCTAACGAACGAATTCACGATATCACTTCTTCAATTTCCGATAGACTAGAATATCGCGATATATAGTTTCAATAGCCGAAATCGACATTTGATATAATTATAGTTTTGAATCGGTACGAAAAAAAGACGTCAGTGGCCATCTATAAGTATAGTGTAGGTATACACTATAGGTATACATTATAGGTATACACTATAGGTATACACAGGTATACAAGCAGTGCGTCAAGAGAGATAGTAGATCGCCGAATAGCGCAATGACGCATGCCGCATGTCGTGACGCGTCGCTCCCTCAACAGTCGTTCTAATGGCCTTTACTCACAGCGCCCGATCCGTGCCGACGATACGATCTAAAGATGCGATCTGAACGCATGCGTTCTCTGTAACCAATGGCCTCCCAAGTACGCCTCCTCACTGCCTGCGATATATCGCACGCGTTCTACTGATCGCACGCCGGTCAGTTGTGATCTGTCTCTGGAGACAGAGAACGCGTGATCGGCGGTGCTAATAACCGACGTTGAAAAATGGCGGATAATTTTACCAAAACTTTAATTGACGCGGTATGTCAATATCTCGTAATTTATGATGTGAGCGACCCTCTTTCGAGTCAACAATAAAGCTAATAAAATTACTTCTTCTTTTCTTTCTTCATCAGAACTTCCGTCATCTGTACTCATATTAACTTCCTCGTAAACCCTGTTTATATGTAGAAGTTGGGTGTGCGAGACCATTTCGAATACAATGTTTAACTGGAATAGATAGTTTTATGTATCGCAGAACGGGTCGTCGCTGGTATCGCAGTCAGTATAAAGACCCTTGCGATCCGATGCAACGATCCATTCTGAAGGAACGTATCGTCGGCACGGATCGGGCGCTGTGAGTAAAGGCCTTAACCCAGAGACATAGTACTTACAAGTCAAGTTACTTTAATTATCATGTCTCTGTTCTAGCCCACCGCTATAGATGTTTTACATCAATATTTTTTTTAAATAGTCGTTTACGTAAAATTATTTTCTTATTCATACGATTATCGTATGAATAGCAGCCTTGAATTAAATCTGACAATCTTACTAGGTACGGCAACCTCTTAGCGCAGTGGTCACTGCATCTGCCTGAAAGCTCTGATTTTTTATTTTTATGGCCGTTTTTGTTTGTATTTTCGTACTTCCGAGCCAGGTCTCAACGTCTTTAGTGTTTAAGTAAAAGCGTTTATTTGATGTTTATTTGTATAAATTATATTTGATACACGCATATGCATTATCTTTGAACTAACTGTAAGTTATTGAATACCTTTTAAACAAAATCGTGAATAATTTCATGGAAATATTCCAACCGTGATATGTTTCGATGTTAAAGGATCACCGCCGCCAATGATTATAAGTATTACAGTTCTAGAGAAGTCGTAAATGCGTTGCTGGCTGAAGCGATTCTCGAAGGAAAAGGATGGAGACAAAAAGTTGAAAAGGACTATGTTGTGTTTGAGCTTTATCATACATCGTACGATATGCTGCTAAAATATCTAAATCGCGCCAGTTTGCTGTGATTGTGTGAGAATGAGTACGAATACGAGCTGTAATAAAACCTACAGCTATACTATATATTTAATACAATATAATTTCTTGTAAACGAAATATAGCGAGAATCTCGACAAGCATGGCGCGACATTCATTCCACCAGCTAACGTGGTGGTGCCGGAACATGTGGACTGGCGCTCCAAGGGTGCTGTCACCGGCGTCAAGGATCAAGGGAATTGTGGCAGCTGTTGGGCTTTTAGTGCCGTAAGTAGAGTGGGGCCGAATTCACTATTATATTAGTATAAGAATAAATAAGGTACTTCACTGATACATTCGTTTACCGTCGACTTTCAAGAAATAATATAAATAAGTAATTAGTTATTGATTATATCTTCTTTATGTCATTGAATGACACTCGTGAATTTGACACACTCAGATAAAGATCAATACATATTATTTAAAAGATCCCCTGCTGCGTCTGTTTATCTGTTTATCTGTTCGCGATATACATACAAATACACTACTGAATGGGTTTTCATGCGGATTCACCACTAGACAGAATGATTCGTGAAGAAGATTTCGGTGTATATTTTTTTTTAAAATTACGTATAAATTGGTTGATATATGACAATTATATATTGTTGAAAATATCGGAATAAATCAAGGAGCATCTGGGACCTTTCATTTAAAACGCTGCCTCATCACTTTGAGATATAACAAAACAATGTACAGTGGAATATTCCTCGTTTATATGCATTTAGAAAATTCCGCGACATTATATTTTAAGGGTAGTTTACCGTACCCATTCTAACTTCTAGAAAAACGGTCAAGTACAATGAGTATGCTAAAAGAGAGTGCACTCACGTCTTTGTGACCCCAAGACACAAGACGTCGGCATTTCGTGGCTCTTTCAGTTTCGCTACATCAAGGATTTGGAACATAATTCCGCCACCTTTAAGTGCGGTACATACGTTATGCACTTTTAGAAAAAGGATAAAATGTATGTTTATATACTGTTCTCTTATATTTACGCGAATTTTACTCATTTAATTAAAAGTCTAAATCGGATTTGAATATTCGGACACCCACCACCTCAGTCCCCCGAGATCATGGACGCTGTAAAGGGTCCGAAACGTCGGGAAATAATTTAATTTAATTAAAAATCGTTAAACTGTAAAGTTTTTAAAACAAATAAACGCGATAAAATTTTAATTAAATGTATGTTTATTTCTTGTTATGCACTTTTAGAAAAAGGATAAAATGCATGTTTATTTCTTGTCAGCGTGCTGACATTAATAAATATTTCTAGCCTGGATTCTCTTCACGGACAGCTGACGCTGATGGCTGGGATTGTTGTTATTTTGAAGTCTACGTCATTTATTACTCTCCATATATATTTGTTCTTCCATTATCTGTACAACACTATCTTTTGCGACAAATACTCCTTTACTTTTCTGGACTCACGCTATCACCTACTGAAACCTTTATAAGTTATTCCTCTTCTTTGCCTCTCAAATACTTCCTGTTATTTTTTATTTTTCTGTTTTGTATTTATATATACAAAATATCTTGACAAACATGTGTATAATAAGTAATTCATTATTCTGTTGTTGCGAAATTTGTTGTTCTTATTCTTTGTTGCCTCTGTCTGCCTGAAAACCAGCGCCTCTTTGCTGTACGCCTGGTACGCCTGGTAAAGAAGCATGAAGCTGAGGCAGATCCTTTTTGGTATTTCTTGTGTTTTTATTTATTTAAAGTAATATTGTCTGTTGTGAATTACCAAATAAAATTATTCTTTCTTTCTTTCTTTACAATGCGGATATTTATTTACTTATTTATTTATTTATAATAAACAAATTCATTGTAAACATTACAGATCTTAAAATAACCTAATGCTTTTACAAAGTCTAAATCTATATAACATCTCTGGTCTCAGAAAATCGTTTGGCCGTTCTGCTAAATACAGGCGTTGAAAAAAATTAATCTAGACTCAGATCCCACGCCAGCACACCGTAAAGCAGAGTCAATGCTCGAATTAGAGGTGACTCTCGCATCAATCTCAAACTGCAACCGCAAACTGTCTACAGTTACAGTTTACAGTTTGTCTACTGTCTACATACTCTAGTATGTCGGCGAACGTGATTATACTTTGGTATGCTCAAAGGTATCAGACATAGCACTACTGTTGGGTTAGAAATTTTACCCGTGATTAAATTACAAAAAATATTCCATCAAGAATACATCTCTTCTTAGTTCCAGGGAATCATATCCTAGCATTCCCTGTAAAAATAAAGAAGAATAAAAAAAGGGTAGCCTACAAAATACCCATACCTCTTAAAATAAAGCCATTTAAAAAAAAATTAGACTTTCTCCAACATGTGTTTGTATTTTGCCTCATGTGGACACCAGATAACTGCGTTATTTTCTAAAATGCTTCTTACGAAACTATCGTATAATATTTTCATCACCGCGACACTTTCAAGATCACTAGATTGTTTTTTTTTTTTTAATTAAAAGTCTAAAAACGGATTTTATCGCGTTTATTTAAAGTTACTGTTTAACAATATTTAATTTAAATTATTTCCCGACGTTTCGGACCCTTTACAGCGTCCATGATCTCGGGGGACTGAGGTGGTGGGTGTCCGAATAATGAATTATAATTAAATATTGTTAAACAGTAACTTTAAATAAACGCGATAAAATCCGTTTTTAGACTTTTAATTAAATGAATAAAATTCGCGTAAATATAAGAGAACAGTATCACTAGATTGCCTCAAAATAAACCCTAATGATTTGTAAGCTTTAGTAGCAACATTAAAAATATGATCAGTAAAACTAAGATCTGGGCGCATTAAGTTCCTAAGTCTTTTATTGTAGTTTTTCTATCCATTGTACTGTCGTCCAATCGATAATGGTACATAATCGGGTGTTACCATCGCGTAAACGACATTACAGAACACTTGCTTTTGTTAAATGCCAGTTTATTCCGCGTACTCCATTCCATGACGTTTACAATATCCTGCTGTAACAACTTACAATCTGAGGGGCTATCAACTGCCAAGAACAACTTCAAGTCATCTGAAAATAACAGACAGCGAGCCGTACCAACCGTATCAGGCAAATCATTTATAAATATTAAAAATAACAAAGGACCAAGTTTTGATCCCCGGCTTATACCCGAAAATATATAATATGGCCTTATGTATAACTACAAGTTCTAGAAAGTTCTAGTTCTAGAACTTGTAGTTCTACATTAAGTTCATGTTTGACGTCAGGCAATCCCATCTCTTGCATTTGTACTTGTCAGAGCCTATACTAATCTACTAGACTATTCATTACCCACAAAATTGCAGATGGCAAATAAACATATTGAGTATTGAATTATTATTTTAATTATATACTTTATTGCACATAAAAATACGAATGCAGAAACATAACAGTAATAAGGTTTCTGGCAAAGGTGGACTTATCTCTGAAGGAGATTTCTTCCAGTCAACCCATGGTCATGAAAGTCTTTATTATAGCGAGCAAACAGTGCAAGACATATTTATTTAAGAGGAAGAAAAATAACTATTAAATTCATAACAACAATATGTATGTACAAAAATACTAATTAATATATGTATTTAAAAAATTGAATAAGAATACTAAATTAAATATATACATATATACACATACACAAACATACACACACATATATAATTATATACACATATATTTTATAGATGATCTTAATTCTTAAGTACCACTTTATAGTTAAGAACAATAATTATACAAAAAACAATAGCAGCACGGGCTCTTTGAAAGAATTTGCTACGGGCCGCACGCTTGCTTAATCCGGCACTGTTTTGGATGTTATCCGTCTCAACTATTTATCTTTGTAAAGTTAAATACGTTAGTGAGTTTAATAATTTCATGCACATTATAATAATCTTTTACGCGATGTAATTTAAATAAATATCTCAGGAATTATCGCGAATCGAGGGGACATTACTATTCTATTGTCGCTCAAATTGACAAGAATTATAAATTTCAATTTGAACCATAATCCAAACTGCTTGAATAGTAAACAACAACAAATATTTACTAATTGTGTTAGTTATAAGAGACATTTAACCTTTACGTGGTCTATATTTCAAACAGACCGGGGCGCTAGAAGGTCAGCACTTCCGCAAGACACGGTCGCTTGTGTCGCTGTCGGAACAAAATCTTATTGACTGCAGTTCGAGTTATTATAATAGTGGTTGTCAAGGAGGCGCAATGAACTACGCGTTCAACTACATTAGAGACAACGGTGGCATCGACACTGAGGACACTTACCCATATGAGGCTGTCGACAATAAGTGCAGGTCTTCTTTCACTTCTTACAATTACGTCTAGTACAAAATATTTACTTTATATATTATTTCACATATTTTATTAATTATACTATATCAAAATTATCGTAACCTCTTCAAATGATTTTTTTTTTCATTTATATCTGGTCTAATTTTTTGTTCAATTTCAATATTAACAATTTTACATAAATATTTATTATTATTATTATTACTGTTCAATGGATTGTTGTTATGTACAATTTTATTATTTTCAATAGTTGGTCTATAAATTATCCTTGTACAATTCACTGTCACTTAATACCCTGAGACAATAAACTATTTCGAACATTTTTTTTAAATATTGTATCGAGTAACATATTATTGAGTGCTGTACGCACTTTTAGTTTGCATTCATACTGTGTATGTTTATTATTAGAAGTAAGATTTTGCAATATGTTGTATGTTATGCTGTTGGTGTGTCAATAGATAAAAAAAAATAGATAATAATTTAAAAAAATGTCATATGCAGAAAACTAATGAATTAATCGGTATTATTAGAAAGATTATTGCAAACAAATAAGTTTTATTATTTTGATCAGATACAATCCCAAGAACTCGGGCGCCGACGACGTGGGCTTCATGGTCATACGCAAGGGCGACGAGCAGGCACTGAAGCAAGCTGTGGCCACCGTGGGGCCCGTTTCCGTCGGCGTCGACGCCAGACATGCTTCCTTTAAATCTTACTCTTCGGGGGTCTACTACAATAAGAACTGTTCCAAAAAACCCAACCACGCAGTGAGTACTCGGTACTTTGTCATAGACCTCATGTCAGCTTTAAGGTTTAGAACTAGTTCTACCAATTTTAGAGCAAGGCGACCTCGGTCGTTGGTTTAAAACGCTAATGCTTGTTTCTTGACCCATTATTAATTGAATTAATCGTTTACAAAGGAACAACTTCACTCAAGTAAGGTCTTTCAATATCATCCCTTTGTCTATAAATAATTCTCAAATTACCATTATATTATATTATTATCAGTCTCTTGGTGCAATGGAGTATACGATATTTTTAGTGAGTTCATCTTTAGCCAACACAAACAAACTGAATGGCTTACCGACGCGAGGACATGCCCATGGAATTATTACATTACATAATAATTCCATGGACATGCCACGTATAATTGTCTGTGTGAAAAATAGGGTCCAAATCTAAGCCACAAACAGACATCGCTTGGCCTTGAGACTTATTGATAGTCATTGCTAGGTACCAATCTAACGGAAAATTGAACCCGTTTGAATTTAATTAGCACATCTGTAGGGACAATAGGAATTCGTGGTAATAAGACATCTTCTCGGAACTTGCCATTCAAAATGCTGGCTTCGACAACGTTCTTATAAAAAAATGCCATTGCACAGCCACACCACACCACAGCTACAGTGGTGGGTTCAAATTATGAAGCCAAATAACCGGAGATCCAACCTTTAGTTGTAAATAGTGCTATAGAATGCCTGGCAAATCCAATGAGTTCAAAAACTCTGCTGGATAATTTACAGCTTCGTTGGTATCGCAAACTGTATCGATAGATTTGTATGACACCAAGTCCCCTGGCAACAACTGTTGTATATTGAAATTCAAATCGTTGACATATACATTTTTGCAAAAACTGTTGTATCTTGAAATTCAAATCGTTGACATCTACATTTTTGCTGCCAAAATTACTCTTTCTGCCAGCCACTCATGATTCAAGTATTGTGTTTGCATATCGGGAAATATCTAGTCAATAAGAGCATTTTGCGAAATAATGATTGTGCAGAAATCGGTTGGCAATTTTATGCATCCAGTATTTTCATCTACAGCTACTTTTCCATCCCCGATATCTAATGGTTGTTTTGAGAATGTTTCAGCGGAAAGATCTTGAAGCATTTGAACGCGCATATGTAAATATGAAGATAAACAAGACAACATCGTATATAAAAAAAATAGTAGTGTAATTTGCCTTAGGTGTTGGTGGTGGGTTACGGTCGGGACATTGTTGGCGGGGACTACTGGCTCGTGAAGAACTCGTGGGGCCACTCGTGGGGCGAGTCCGGCTACATCAAGTTGGCGCGCAACCGCAACAACCACTGCGGCATCGCCACCGTCGCCTCTTACCCGCTCGTCTGAGCGCACCGGCTCGTCGGCACTCGTCGAGACTAGTCGGGGCTCGTTGGAACTCGTCAGGCGCCCACGCCGTGATTGGCGTGCGAGATCAATTGTAATTAGTCTTAGTAGTTGTCGGTTTATACTACCTAATGGTTTGATTGCTTTTAACTATCCAGGATCTTAAACGATATTACGTTCAGTTAATCGCATTACTCGCATTGCTATCTTTAAGATTGATAGTAACTGAAATTATTCAATAAAATTTTATTGTCATTAATTTATGTGATATAGAGTATAAATTAAATAAATTTAATAAATATTTCTAAAATATTTGTATTTCGTTTTTTAAACCCTTTAAGTTTTTCCAACAAAAATATATTATTAATTTTTTATACTGATAACAATTATTTTTAATAGACAGATATAAGATCAAATTTACTAAATAAAATCTTACTAACCGGACTACACTTTGGTAATAGCTGACGTAGCAAATGAAAAATAAACAATTTTAATAAAGAAAAAATTAATAAACTGCTGTTTACTGGTATAATGTTTACAAATACATATGTAAGTTATTTTGAAACGAATGTTATTCGGAAACGAAATGCATTGCTGCTTTTACTGACAATGAGAGTTATAACCTGATTTTTTTAACCGTGCGCCTGTCAACGTCAAAATATTAGCATGTTGGTAGCTTTGGAAGCGTCAGCAACATCATTTTTTTTATTCTACATAATCTAAATATTTATGAAAATATGGAGCGGAAAACAGATGAAAGCGTAGACAGCGAGTGAGAGTGCTAACTGTACTGCTAGGCGTCAGCGGAGAGATGAGGAGGTAAGCGGGCGGGTGAATTCAATGCTGCCAATCTAACGACTTTGACAGCTCCGAGCGCACAGTTATAAAAATCGGGTTATATAAAGGACCTCCCAGGGGTCTTCTATCGTTTGGTAACTCCCCGATATTAAAGTTCGCAAAGATTTTAAATTGATATGAAAATTATAGCTTTGAGTATGTCTGCACGGACTCTCTTTCAAAAGATGCTGTTCATAATTGCTTTGGCGTTACCCGTTAGTCGGTATGCTTTATTTACTATAAAATATGTGAATTTACTAAAATAATTAAAACAAATGACAGCAGTCACGTCGTGACGAGAAGTTTTTTGGTTTAATGGTTCCATGGTTCCATTTCCAAAAGAGGATTCCATGTTGTAAAAGAGTGCTTAAGCCATGGATTACGGCGGGTGCTTTGCGGTGTATTGGACTGAGAAACTGGTTACAGTTAAAACTAAGACTTTGGAGAGTTAATTATTAAAAATTCAATACGCTTAATAGTTTTAAAACTTATTGATTACAAGCACACAAGGGTGCAATTTGCTTAAAAACAAAACTTTTGTTCTTGATAAATTTGTGTCATATTGTTACTATTTGTATGAAATCTTAGTTAAAGAAGTCGGGAAGTTGCGAGTCATTCCCACAACAAGTATCTCCGATAACTTATTGGGAGGACTCAGTGTAACTTATATTGTAATCATATTTCATGAATAAAGATATTATTACATTATATTATTATTATAAACAAACCAAAAATCTGTCATGTTTAATCTACAGGTAATAAGCACTTTTCAAGACGTTTAATTATTATTTTTTTTTTTTAATAATTAATTAAGCTTAGTCGATTCTTTATAACTTTTTAACTTTTTCTTAAAAAATATTTTTTGATAAGTTCTTATACAAACAAATTATTTCACTAGCTGTACACCCGATTCGTTTCGCTTCGTTCGCAATTCCCAACCCTTTCGTTAAGCCTTTACATTTTTAAAATTTATTTTTTATTATAATATAATCCCTATTATTATATTTATTTTTTAGTATATACCCCTTACAGAATACAATACATTGTTTAGTTGAAATTACATACAATACTGTAGAAAAAATAAAAATGTTATAAAGTTTTAATTTAGCCCAACTAGAAACATGTGCTTAGTATAAAATGTACGCCTACATAGTTTAAGAAGAGTCGTATGTTCAATGGTTTCTGTACATTCCAGGTTTTTAACTGAATCTAATCTAATGCTCAAGGCTATGATGTCTGTAATTTTTGAACTGTCAAACCAAAGAATGTATCAATGGTAATCTTATAACGTGGTTTGAATCGTATTTGATGAGCCGCAAAACGAAAGTGACCATCTGGGGTTATCAGTCGCACACATTTACTGCGACTTTAGGGATACCACGTGCCTCTATTCTTGGTCCGATATTATTTGGAATTTTTATAAATGACATAAGCGTGTGTTTCAGGGATTGTCAGTTTCAATTATACGCTGACTATCTTAATATATACAAAAGGATAAACTATTTTAATAATTCTATGTACAAAGGGATTTATGACAGGTTTTCGTTATAGTGTGATCATAATAATTAAAAATTAAACAACTTAAAACGCCACAGCATACTTTCAGACAAAAATAAAAACCCTCAAATTTTATTACAGTATAAAAATATTGTAGAGAAAAGTCAACCAAATATGCGATCCTGGGACTACTTTAGACCAGGGATTCCCAAAGTGGAGGATATCGACCCCTTGGAGTCAAAATAAACGACATAAACGATAAACCGCAAAGTTTTCAAATTAGTAAGTATTTTGCAACAATATGAAAAAACTAGAATAGAATAGAATTTATTTAGGAATGTTTACACTACAGATACAACTAGAGATTTTAAAGTAATTTGGCTCTGGAGATCTCAGTTCATTTTGGAAAAGGGTTTTTTTCCCAAAATAGTTTGGAAATCCCTGCTCTAGATCAGGAATTAAGTTTTATACGTCATTTAGACAATATAATAAAAAAATGTTACATAATTAGGAATTATTACAAGAGCTTCAAAGGTCATCAACCAAAATAACAGTTTACGTAACCGAATGACTCGAAGCAGACTTGAATATTGTCCTATCGCATGAAGCTCTCACTGTCTAGTTCTAGTACATAAAGATAGAATTGAAGAAATACCAAAGAAATTTTTACGTTATCTTTTATTTTTCATTAGCGTAATTTAAATACGAAATCGCTTGAAAGAATGTATTATTTTATTTTATCTTTATGTTAACTTAGCCTAAAAGTGAGGCACGCAATTTTATACTTAAGGCCTGTTTCACCGGCTGTTGATAAAATTATTTCGTATATATCTTTAATGTACAAAAATAGATCTGTTACCTTTGTTACGATTTTATTTTAAGTAAAAATTATTTATTTCATTGTTTTATATAAAAAAAAGTATCTTTTATGTATAATAAAAGAGAAATTATAAAATGTAACACATTAATTTATCGTAAGCGCTGTCATAATAAATACGCACATTTATAGTTTAATCGCGTACAATTAAAATTCTTCTTTGTTATAAAAATACTTAAAGCCACGATAACCGCTTGCGTCGTGGCGGTCAAAGATCGGGGAGTCAGAGATCAGTCACGAGACATTATGATGCGAGTCTGTGAGTGTGACCCACATCTGACAACACGAACATAATGACCCCGCGTAGTCTATTCAACATATTAATACTATTAATTATACTTTACCTACTAGATCTAATTGAAATTCAAATTTCATATTATATATTATTTCTAAAAGGTGTTTTTTTCTAGAGAGAAATTTATATACCATTTTAAAACTTATGCTCCCTGCTTTTGACAAAAATATAAAAATAATAATAATTTAAAAATTATTTAATCTGTCATCTCATCAATCAGTAATCTGTTGACTGTGTATTCAACTAATATCTGCACTACAAGTACATAGGGCGCCATCTATGAATTTTTTTTGTGACTAATATGACAGCTATGACATCATTTACATTTCATGGGAGTTTTTTGATCTATCGCGCAAATTAATAAATATCGATGTAGATACATAATTCTATAGGACGTTAACGTTTTGAATTGCAAAGAACGATCATATATTATGTACATTATTACTAAAAGGTGTTTTTTAGAACATGAAGAACTCATACATTTACTTATTTTCACATTTTATTAACATTTATTATTTAACTACAATATTTTAGGAGATTCTTGCACGGGTCGGGGTTGTAGTGGTGTGACTAATCGCCTTAACACCAGCGGTCCAGGTTCGCTACCCGCTTGGGGTAAATATTTGACTTTGTATTATTATTTGTTTTTCATCAGGGTGTCCTTATGGGCCTCCCCATTGTGTCTCGAAGAGCACGTAAAACCGTCAGTCCCGGTTGTTATCATAGACATCTTATAGTGATCGTTACTCAAGATAAGGAAATTATCCGTCAATCAGCAGTGGAGCAGCGTGATGAATTGAGCTCCTTTTTTTGTATCGCCGGGGAACCCATTTACGGGTGATATCCAGGACGCCCGTGTAGGCAGTCCTAGACCGTGCTGAGTCCGCTACCGCTTTAATTGAAGGATCCGGGATCTGCAGGCAACAGGATCTCTCCAGCGACAGGCTGGCCTCGACGAAAAGGCCAAACTTCTCCTCCATGGGTACTGTCCGGCTCTACCTCTGAACAGTCCCGACAACGTCGTGTCTAGCAGGACCGGGTTCCCATCCCGGCCCGACACAGGCACAATGGCGTTATTGGAGGTGCATTAAGTAGCGCCTCCTACGCACCCCCATTCGTCTCCTGGACATGGGAGCCACGTCGGAGGCCTCCTCCGTATAGTATATATTCCGGACTTCAAATGTACTTAATCGGGAGGAGAGATACGATTATTTTTAAGTATCAAAACTTCGTGAAGAAATATCAAAACTTCTGTCCAAGAAATCAGATGATTCAGTGAATTCTAGATAAAATTAGTATTTACACAAAAAAAAAAAAAAAAAAAAATTTTAATAAAATTTCTGAATTCGTATTGTTCTACCTATTTAATTTTCCAAAATATTAATATTTAATACGTAAAATTATAATTATTGAATATGCCACTAAAATATAATTATTCTAGAAAACTACTATATTTAATTACACATCCACTGTTGCAAATTAATTAGTCATGATTATTATTTGTTTTAGTTTTCCTAACAAATTATTATTAATCATTTTGTTGCTTAAATGCTCATAAATAATTAATAATATCTGAGTAGACACTAT
This sequence comes from Euphydryas editha, assembly GCA_036937285.1. Lineage (NCBI taxonomy): Eukaryota > Metazoa > Arthropoda > Insecta > Lepidoptera > Nymphalidae > Euphydryas > Euphydryas editha. Next base: position 20,547,317 of record JAUPFZ010000014.1, read on the forward strand.
AATAAATAATATTACTTCTATTTATATAGAATAATAATAATATTAATATTATATAATAAAAATAATATTATATAGAATAATAATAAATGGTAGGAAAGTCAAAACTGTACATTGAATTATTTTTTTAAAGAATATTTGGGGTGTGATCTACATTCGATACCGAAGCCAAAAAATATATAGTTTTTAGATTTTTTTTCTGTTTGTCTGTATGTATGTCCGGGATAAACTCAAAAAGTACTGCATGGATTTACTTCAAATTTCGCACGAATATTATTAAGAAGTCGGGTAAACATATAGGCTACATATTATCACGCTATCACCTACGGGGAACGAACAGTGAACCTTTATTTGTTCAACGCATTCTGTAACAACGTGTATAAGCACTGGGCAATTCTAGTGCTGTACATTCTGTTTCACAATCAATGGTTAAATCTTGACAAAAAGTAACTAATAAAAGTAAAAATAACGTCTAACGCTAATTTTCATAAGTTTAGAACAAATGATGTTAAATATAGTAATTCCATTAGAGAGTTCAAGTATTCCCGAGTAAAATAAAGAAAAGTACACTAAATTACCTTAATTCGTAAAAATTATGGCCAATTACTAGTCGCGGTAGAATTTTTTTGAAAAAACACAAAAATATTTACAATTTTTACAGTGTTGGCAACCCTGACATAAAAAGTACATTTTTTGAAGCTCGACATCAGGGCTACCCCCAGTTAACAAATTATCAACTATTTATGACACATTCTGTATACTATATTTTTCAGCTGTAGAAAGGAAGTATACAAAACCTACAGAGCATGACATCATTCCAACTTAAGCAGTTATGCTATACCTTTAAAATTGTTTAAATCAATAATAAATAAACATTTTTATATTATATTATATTATATGTATAATTCATAGAAATGAAATAACTTTTTTTTTTTATTTAAATACAGTTTTAAAATTATTCCTTTTTTTTTGTTCCACTGAAATATGAATATTATTGTTTATTTGTGTTTCAAAATTTTATTATAGCTTAGAAATAGTTTATGATTTTTTCATCTATTATCAAAGTAATAAAAGTTGTATGTACCTATAAAAATATATATTTGTATCGACTTAAATTATAATATTCACAACTTAATTTATAAAAATATTCAATTATATTAATGTCTTCATTCAAATAACATTGGTGAATTGGTGATAATAAGAATTCCAAACCCAATAAATGTGAAACAAATTAATACTTTTAATATATTGAATCTAAGTACTTTGTGGCGTGTTATTTAATACTTCAATAAATAAATAATTTAAAAAAAATCTATCAAAGTATTGTTATATTTAAAATGATGTATACGAGAACTTATATCTGAATAACTTTGATATAAAACAAAACTCATGGAAAGATACAATAATTTTAGTTTATTTATTGGATCTTATTATATGATTGGATATATATATATATATATATATATATATATATATATATATATATATATATATATATATATATATATATATATATATATATATAAAAGTATCTAATCATATTAAAATTAGTATAATTACCTATATCTTAATTTATTGCTTGATTTCATACAATCATATCCAAATATTATATATAAGATATACCTCTTGAAATAAAAACTTATCGTTGGGTATACGTATATATAATTAGATCTTACGATATCTTTTATAATTAGATCCTGCCAATATTTTGATCTAATTATATAAATATACATAAAATTTAAATAAAATTCTGTCAATATAAAAAAAATTCTGTCTTTGTTATGATTTAATTGTGTCGATAATATATGTACCTATGTATTTTTTTATTTAAGTATACATAAATGTATATATATATATATATATATATATATATATATATATATATATATATATATATATATATATATATATATTTGTATTAAATTAATATTTTATTTGTATTAAATTATTGTTTTATTTGTTGTTGCTATTATTAAAAAAATTAATATTTTCTACTATTTTCTATCTGTAATATTTTCTTTACGGGTGTGCTGAAAGAAATCTCTTCTACGGATAAGCATAGCCATTATACTCGTGTTTCAATGACATGTATCTCTCTTTAATACTGTACGAATAATAAAGTGTTCAAATTTTAACATAAAAAAGGGATAACAAAAATTTATTGGAGCGTTGGATGCTTGATACCAATCCTTGTAATTATTCTATTGCAATGTTGCAAATAATGCATTACAATTTATAATTCACTATTCGATAATTATATCATTACTTCTCATGATTTTCATTTTTTTTTTTCATTTATTTCATTAATAATTAAAATAAATGAAAAGTTATCAAACTGTTTTTATAAAACAACAGTTTTTTTTTTAATTTTATTTATTTATTTATTCTTAGGTACATTAAAATATAGATACATGCAGTGCCCCATAAACAGAAGTTAGTTTCACTGTGCTTACTTACGTACTTATGTACTTAACATATAACAATACATAAATTGCTCTAATAAGTTTAATATCACTGCAATACCTGTTCCTGCCTGAGCTTAATAACATTTTTTTTTTATTAACATTAATCATGAGGCCAAGGTCATGGGACCATTTTGAAAGTAAATTAAAATCAGCTTGGAGCTGGTTCATTTCTTTCTAGATACTCGTATTATGGTGAGAAAGTTCTTTTTTTACATTAATTTATTTTATTTTGTTTACATCTACCATATACTTTAAGATCTACTTACAATATAGTAAAAGAAAACAATATGCGCTGTTGATACAGAGGTATTATACTTAGACAGAGTTGGGAACACATACGGCTGTAAGCTGCAGTACACCCCATCTGTTTTTCTTTACTGACGCACGCGCAGTAAAGAACTGCTTGTTATTATGACAACCTCGAATAATAAAATTTAATCAATTTAAATACCTTATAAAGTTGTTTGAAGTAATTAAATATATATAACAACAGAGAGGTACCGCGATCGTCTCTCTCTTTCTAACCGAGGGACAGCTAGAGGCCTGGCTCCCCTGCTCTATCTATAATACCTCTATGGTTATTAGGCCTCGGCTTATTCCTTAGCGTTCGCTATGCTTTATTTTGTTAAAAATATGCGTCACTTCGCGTTACTCGTATTCATGTTATCGATTTTTGATTTTAATATTCTTAATAGACAGAAAATTTGAGAAATCTGCACCTGCTGATTCAGTCGTTAAAATAAAAACTTATTCAGCCATTTTGTCAAAGCTATTTTATAAATCGAAGAGATTTCAACATTAAGGGAAAATATATATATACGGTGTCAATTTTACGGTTATAGGCCTGAACGATTGGTGCATGGTTTGTCGTAGCAGGATCAACAAACTCAGACGAGCGGGTAGGAGGCAGTGGTGGCGATGCCGCAGTGGTTATTGCGGTTGCGCGCGATCTTGATGTAACCGAACTCGCCCCACGAGAGACCCCACGAGTTCTTCACGAGCCAGTAGTCACCGCCAACAGTGTCCCGACCGTAACCCACCACCAACACCTAAGGCAAATTAAAATACTAACTTTTTATATACGATGATGATGTCTTGTGCAGCTTCCATTATCATTAGTCGAGATGTCAATATTTGAATGGCAATTAATTTAAAAACAGAGATATTCTCTAACATTGTTTTTAATATTCCAGAACAATATAATTGTGCAAGACGTATTGTAATTAAAAATGCGAAAAAAATACTGGCTGAGAATTAGTTATTGTTGTGATGGCCCCGGGGCTGTGATTCTGTATATTCAGGACTGTATATATTAAGCTCCAACTCTTCTTCTATATGGAAAAGAGGCCTTCGATCAGCAGTAGGTGATTTACAGAACGCGAGGGGATGCATGGCTGACGGGTGGATCAGTCTCGACTGCGATCCTCGTCCGGGCACCGGCCGACACCCGCGACGAGTTACCCTAGGCTTAGTACCTGGGTAGTACCTGGGTACAGGGACCGTCTTTCCCCCATACTCGTGGGACTAAAAATGAAAAAATTTATAATCACACATTTTGAGAAAAGGGTTGCGGGAGAAGAGTCGACTGCCGTCGACTCAGTTGATGACAGATCGGCAGCGACGGGTGATGAGTCCAGCTGTGGTCAGACTCAGAGCGGGACACGGTTCCGTAGAAGTTCGCGATCACCCGGTGAAGAGGCGACCCTCGCTGGGGTTAAAAAGCGCTTTATAATGCGGGATGAGCCCTGCTCCGAGGACGAGAGGGCCATCTTAGAGCAGGTGCGTACGGCTGAAGAGGGGCGCAGAGCGTTGGGCGTGGAAACGGGTAATACACCCACAGCCGACGCTCTGGTTGATCAGGTGACACAGACGTGGACCTGATCCTCAAGGTGGCGACGAGGTCGTCGAATCTGAAGAGCACGTTCGTGCGCGCCCTGAAGGATTCGGCGGCTTCTATAAAGGCGGTTGTTGAGGCCCTCAAGGAGAGGACAGCCTCGGAGGAGGTGCGTCGGCTCCAGTCGGAGAACTCCCGGCTGAGACGTGACCTAGACGACCTCCGTAGACAGGTGGTGGAGCTGCGGGGGCAGCGCTCTGAGCAGCCCGCTTCCACCTGTCTACCAAGACCAGAAGAGGGCCTCGTCGAGAAGGTGAGCGCTTTGGTAATTCGGTCAGTGGGGTGGATGATCGATGCCCGCTTCGCTGGCCTTGAAGACCGCCTCCTGCCGGCGAATACACTCCGGCCTCCGCTTGCGGCGGACAGGAAGAAGAAGGAGAGGACGACGCAGAAGGCGCCGTCTCCTAGCGCCACCCCCGCTCCAGTGCAGAAAAGACGAGCACACGCGAGCGAGGAGTCGGCACCTGCAGTCCAGACTGGCGACGGTGAGTGAACTACCGTCGCCAAGCGGGCAAAGAAAAAGAATTCGGCACCTAAGAGCTACGCTGCTGCCGCCGCCGCCACTCCGGCCCCAAAGGGACAGCAGCTGCAACCGCCGGCGAAAAGGAAGAAGGCCAAAAAGCCTAAGCTGGCTGCCCCCCGCTCTCCGGCAGTGCTCGTCACGCTTGACGAGTACGCCGAGAGCAAGGGCGTCACGTACTGCCACCTGCTCAAGCGGGCGGCAGATACTATCGATCTGGCCGAACTAGGCATCGTCGGCGATCTCAAGCTGCGGCACGCCGCGACTGGAGCCAGACTACTGGAGCTGCCGAAGAGGCAGACCCCGGAAGCGGCGGGACGCCTGGCGGAGGCCATGCAGGAGGCGTTGGGGAGCATGGCGAAAGTCGTCCAACCCATGAAGCTCGCGGGTGTGCGAATCTCTGGGCTGGACGACTCCGTCTCCTGCGAGATGGTGGCCGTAGCCCTGGCGAAGGTGGGCCGGTGCGATGCGCGTTTATTTATTTAGTTTATCTAATCAGTCTTAGTCTGAAGTATGATATAAAGCGCACGCGGATGGGCATATATTAATTATATGATGTATAACAAAAGGGCACGGGGAATTAAGAGCTCTGTATTAACACAAAATAACAATAAAAAAGACCGGCTACCACGCCTCATTAAACATAGCGTAGAGCACCCTATTGCGGCTGCCAGATACTAAATAACTAACGGAAGGTCGAGCTCAGTGGCGTGCTATTAAAGAGACCCATATCTAGCGATACAAACAACAAAAAAAGGAATGATAATACTTCTGAAAGAGCTTACTTGAGTAAAGTTGGTCGTTTGTAAACACTTAATATATGGGTCAAGAAACAAGCATTAACGTTTTAAGCCAACGACCGAGGTCACCTTGTTCGAAAATTGGTATAACTATACCTCAAGCTGACACGAGATTTTTGACAAAGTACCGAGTACTTACTGCGTGGTTGTATGTTGTGGAAGAACAGTTGCTATCGTAGTAGACGCCCGATTTGTATTGATGGAATGACTTCTGCCTGGCGTCGATGGTGACGGCCACGGGCCCTACGGTGGCCACGGCCTGTTTCAGTTCCTGCTCGTCGCCCTTGCGTATGACCATGAATCCCACGTCGTCGGCGCCCGAGTTCTTGGGGTTGTATCTGATCAAAATAAAAAAACTTATTTGTTTGCAATAGTCTTTCTAATAATACCGATTAATTCATAGGTATTCTGCAAATGACATATTTTTCAATTATTATCTAAATAAACTAATATATTATAAAAATAATTAAAAAAAAATTGTATGTAAATACTGAAATTGAACAAAAAATTATACCGGGAATAATAAATAAAAAAATAATCTGAAGAGGTAACCATACTTAATTTATAATTAATAATTTATGTGAAATAATATGTAAAGTAAATATTTTATTCGAAAAATAATCGTAAGAAATGAAAGAAGACCTGCACTTATTGTCGACAGCCTCATATGGGTAAGTGTCCTCAGTGTCGATGCCACCGTTGTCTCTAATGTAGTTGAACGCGTTGTTCATTAAGCCTCCTTTACAACCACTATTATGATAACTTGAACTGCAGTCAATAAGATTTTGTTCCGACAGCGAAACAAGCGACCGCGTCTTGCGGAAGTGCTGACCTTCTAGCGCCCCGGTCTGTTTGACATAATAATTAATATAGACCACGTAAGGGTTAAATGTCTCTAATAACAATATTATTACACAATATTGATCTAAAATAGATCAATGTTACACAATTAGTAAATATTTGCTGTTGTTTACTATTCAAGTAGTTTTGACTTTGATTCAAATAAAAAATTATAATTCACGTCAATTTAAAATGCTAAAACATTATTTAATTTTTCAGTTTTTAGGAAACTTCTTATAAATTTATATCCGCTAATCCGCAGTAGAGTAGCGTAGCTGTGTAATCTTCACTCTTTTTTCTTAATAGGTGTACGAGACAAGCGAGTATAGCAGCCGACGCAGTCTCTTTCACTCGTAAAGATGCGTAGATATTCGCTATTGTACCTATAACCGTAATTAAATACATAGATTTATAGATAATTATTTTAATTCGAGTTCGATATTGCACCATATGAGTAAAGAAACCGTTTAAACGGTTTATTTACTCATGTGATTGCACGCCTCATAAGCGAAGCGTTGAGGTGGGTTCTACTCTCACTTGACGCAAAACGAGTGATTTTTCGAACTTAAAATGTCTCTATTTATCGTATATTGCACTTGTAAAATAATGTATACACACACATATTAAGAAAAAAACAATATTTTTAACAATCATGATACTTTTTAATAATATATTAAAAAAAATAATGGCATTTTTGTTATTTAAACTAATTAAAAAACTGTTTAAAAATTCTGTCCTAGACGTCCGTGTGTCTGTATGTGCGGATCCTGTATGTGGTCACGATAATGACCGAAAGACATTCGAGTTATTTTTTTTCTTGCACTTCAGTAGGTATAGTTAGGAATAGATCCCTATTTAATTTCACGGTCTAAATTCGTTGTGGTTTGTTTTTAACAATTTTATTGTGAAAAATGAGATTATGAGGCGTGCACTTATAGAAAGAGATAAAAATAGATTTATATAGAAATAAAGACATTTTAGCATTTACTTTTTCGTTTAAGCAAAATATTAATAGACTTTTATACATATTATAGTTAAGAATTTATGATTTGTTTTTGTAAATATTATTAGATGGTCGTAAATATTGTTTTCAGGAATTTTGCCTCGTCATTTAATAATTATCGTGCGCGCAGCGTAAAACGTATATACAATAGATGTAGAAATCAATGATGTAATACGTAAGATATAGAATAAGCATAGATTATTGTAAAATTAAAATTTCTTAAAATAAATAGTTGACCGGTGTTTAGTAAGGGTCCACTGGCCAGCCACTCACAGGATAGTAAAAATGGCCGACGATACACCGAATCGGTAACGAAAAAATAGAAAGAAACTCGCCAGGAGTCTCCTTCTCACTAGTGGAAATTCTCTACGACACGGTGATTTATTAAAGACCCCTAAGAATACGACAATTGAACCAGCATTCGCAATATACTGACCCTAGAATTTACTTCGTGAAAATACAGCCTTCATGTTCCTGTTCGGCTAGGGTTCGGTACAATAGCAGAGATAGCCTTTTGCCCAGCGCAGCGGAGCGACAACCCATCGATTCGCGATAATTCCTAAGATATATATTTAAACTAGTGGTCGCCCAGTGGTCGAAATTCGACCATAAGTTTAAACGTTATTAACATTCTATTGTCGAAGACTATACCTCTATAATTACAGATTGGATACGCTAAAGGGTCTAATGACGAATCCAAAATTGCGATATTTTTAATGATACCATTAATTTTTGAAAATGAAATCATATTTCGTTCAAAAGATGGCTCCCATTTAACTGTACTAAATATTACTACTACATCAGTTTGAACTGTGCATCATTGAAACGACGTAGATCTAAATCACAATTTAAAATAATAAATTTCTTTATTTTGATTTTCAACTCTTTGACAATGATGTTTCATTGCAATGAATCACCGAACAAAAGGATTACTGCGTTCCAATTCGAGAGAAATTTCGCGCAATAAGTTGTTGTTACATGTTTGATTAAAACTTTCTTGTTATCTATAATTGTTAGCAGTGTCAATATCATAAAATTATAATTGCGCATATTATGGTGAGCGACCATATGCAGCAATCATTGGAACCGATTTGTGATAAAAAAACATCATGTATTTTGAAATGATACACTCCACTTGCAACTTCCTCGGAAACTTTAGCTTCTGAGCTAACCATAACAAATGGTGAATTGTATTTACGAATATTTTCAAAATATTTTTTTGACTTACTTCTTATTGAAGGTTCATTTGAAATAAGTCCATCATATAATGATTAAAAATATTCTTTTTGACTTATATATACAGGTGACTGGTAAATTACTATCAATATTTAAGGAGAATACTCGGTACATGATTCTCATTCAAATTATGTAAAAAAAATAGGTACTTAATTTATGACCAAATTTTCATAAATTTCAATTCAAGTAAATGAAGCGTTGACACTCTACAGTCATGCCGGCGGCACGTTCACAGGTGTTGTACTGTGCCGCTTGTTCACATCTAAAAATTGCCAAAGTTCACATCATTTACCTAGTCAACAAATTTGTTGCTTAAACGAGTAAAATATCTTAGTATTTTTGCCTATCCTAAGCCAGGATTAAAGTATTAAAGGGGACTGGATCATGCTTGTTTATCCTGCTACCCTATTAACACATGGCGGCGTTTGGACGTAGGTAAACTACCTGTTTTGTGTCGAAAGTGCAGCTAGCTGCTAGGGTGTCCAGACGACGCGTACATAATTGGATAATTGTTGAATAACTTTACTTAAAAGTTTATTAATATTTACCTGTTTTTTTACATAATTCGAATGAGAATCATGTACCGAGTAGTCTCCTTAAATATTGATAGTAATTTACCAGTGACCCTGTGTATATAAAACTTTTGGAATGACATTTAAATGTATCTCTCAAATTCACTTCGTTTTGTATAAGATGAAAACTATTTGAATTTTCATTACCTACGTGAATATGGATTCGTTCTTCTTTGTCTCTTACTCCGAGTCGTTAATGTTCCAGCGGCCCTATGCACTTTCTTTGTGCTCTTTCTTTCCATAAAATTTTTCAGTGCTAGATTACTCAAGAGTGTCATTCAACGACATAAAGAAGACACAAATAATAACTAATTACTTATTTATATTATTTCTTGAAAATCGACGGTAAACGAATGAACCTGTGAAGTACCTACTTATTCTTATACTAATGTAATAGTGAATTCGGCTCCAGCCTACTTACGGCACTGAAGGCCCAACAGCTGCCACACTCGCCTTGATCCTTGACGCCGGTGACAGCGCCCTTGGAGCGCCAGTCCACATGTTTCGGCACCACTACGTTAGCTGGTGGAATGAATGTCGCGCCATGCTTGTCGAGATCCTTGCTATATTTCGTTTACAAGAAATTATATTGTATTAGATATATAGTATAGCCGTAGGTTTTATTACGGCTTGTATTCGTACTCATTCTCGAATAATCGCAGCAAATTGGCGTGAATAATTATTTTAATTAATTAATTTATAGTATAGCAGCATATCGTACGATGTATTGTAACGATAAAACAACACAGCGCTTTTCCACTTTTTGCTCCCTCCTTCTCCTTCGAGAATCGCTTCAGCCAGTAACGTATTTAGACAGACTTCTCTAGAGCTGTAATATAATCACTGGCAGCGGTGATCCTATTATTCAATAACTTAAAATTAGTTAAAGGATCGTGCATATTATGCGTGTATAAAATATAATATAATATCTTATAAAAACGAACATCAAATAAACGCTAATACTTAAATACTAATGTTTAAAATCTCTTTCCGCTCTTCTGACTGACCCGTTGGCGCAGTTTGCAGCGACCCTGTTTTCTGCTCCAAGGGTTGTGAGTTCGATTCCCGCCCCGAGTCTGGGTGTAATATATGTTTATTTATATATGTATTATTTATATGTATATTTAATATGTATATTTATTTTAAAAAAATTATATCAGTCGGCTGTTACCCAAAACACAGGCATTAAGTTAGGGACAGACGACGGTGTGTGTATGTTAAACATTTATTTATTATGATTATTTATTCCAGGGGTGACAGCTGCCCCCTCCCTGCCTGTACCTCGCTACGCCCATGTAAGCACCTATGAGTGTGACATATTCAGTGTATTGTATTTATAAATCCTCTATAAATAAATAAAGAAAAAAATATTTTTTTTTCTTAAGAATGAATTTATAATTGTAACAAGATCGTTACAATTATAAATTAAAGTAACACTTATCTCAAGAGATCTTAATGGAACTTTTTTTTATATAATTTTATTAATAAACTTATTAATTTTTACACTTTATTTTACAAAATACTATCCGTGCGCAGAAACTTTACCGATGACTACCCCTCCCACCGGAGTTGACTGCGTCCCTCGCTCGTCTGATATGTACCGCTAACAACGCAGCCGATACGTACGTGTAATTTTTTGCTTTCGCTCCGAAATAATTAATTGTTGTTTTATTAGGTTTTACTTGTTTTCTTTTTGTTATTTATTTGTTTTCGTTGTTTGGAACCATTAAACTTTTATTTTACGGCTTCGTTTCATTCATTCACAAAATATAAGTACATAAAAATATATAATCTACGTAATAACAATAGCATTTTTTATTTACTATTTATAATTACACTTTATATTAAATTTATAATTCAACCGAGACTATTTTTTATTAGTTTGATGTAAATATATACAATAATAATCTACCTTTATATGACATTTTTTTTTCAACCCTACTGACTATCGACGCGTGACGTCACAAGGCCATCGGCAAAGTTTCTGCGCACGGATAGTATATAAATAGAATATCTCATTATTTGCATTTAATGGTTCTAAAACATCGTCACTCACCTAGCGGTGCTGTTGACTCCGCTCATGATGCGAACGAACTCGTCATGGGACATGTCGGAGTACTTGTTAAGTCCAAGGCGGAAGGTCACCTGGCCGCGCTCGAAGAGCAGGTTGTGTTTGTCTACGTGGTACTTGTTCGCCAGGAATATCATCATACGATTCCTTTCCTCCTCCTCGCTTTCATATGACTTTTCATGTTCGAGCTGTTGAAAATCAATTTTTTACTTTAGATCTAAACGACAGGAACGAAAAAGAAATGATTTTGTAATATACAAAATATGAATCACCTAAGAAATGATCCTACTATTATGACTATATTGACAATATAAGTATATTTTGTGCAGTGGCGGGAGCTTCATACAAGCCGAAAAGCCGGGCTTGCCCTACTTCAATTTCCGTACCGACCGAAAACATTGACTTTCATATTTAAATTTTCGCGCGCCAATTCTTTCACTTCGTTTTGTTTTTTATCTATGACTATTATAAGTAGTGTCCGAACGCGCCGCGCCCGCCAGCCGCCAAATACTACGTAGCGTTGACGGCCGTATGCATCTCGCTCACACTCATTGGCTTGCAACGGGGCTTCGCCGGAGTGTGTATCTGCACCGTTCTAACCTATGAAAAAGTGCTATGTCTATATATAATGCTATGTCTATATATATATATGTCTATATAGATATAACTACTGTGTGTTTCTATAGCAATTAGTATGGAAGAATAAGCTCGGCTTTCACTAAGAAGTTAGTCACAAACTAGCGCCACAGTATTAGCGCCACGAAGTTGGTTTTTGTTTTCAAATTTCACGGTTCATGTCAAAGAGTGTAAATATTTATAATGATGATATACATTTTGTTTGGTGATTGAGCGGATAACTGATACATTTTTCATTTTCGTGATTTTGATTTTAAAATGAGTTCAGATAGAAATCTTATTGTTCCTTGTAAGAATTTAAAGTGTGTGAAAGTTTAAATAGGCGAGGAAAAGGTGAAATCTTTATCTTTCACGGAGAAAAAAAAAAACATAGCTTCGGAATAACCTAATACACCGGATTTGTGTATTTCGCTAATTTTTCAAAAGTCAATCGTGCAGTTTTCGATACCTATCATAAGCTTTTTTAATGCCTCTGTAATAGCGCTTTAACTTTTCATGTGTTTTTTTTTGTTTGTTAGTTTGTGATGTAAGTTTGTAACAGAACGCGTGGGGTTTTGTCAATGCTGACAACGTTGTGATTTTCTGTCTAGTAGTAACATGCCTTCAGTGTGCTTTGTTAAAAATCGCCGACGGCAATGATTATGAAGACTGAAGAGTGAAGGGTTGCAAAATTTCATGGAATTTATAAATCGTCATGAAATTTATTTTAAAAAAAACTCGAATCATAAACAAAAAATGTATGTCGGGCTTGCCCTGTTCTCAAGTAAGGCACGCCACTGATTTTGTGTTATCGTGGTTAGCGTTTAACACTTAATTTTTAATAAAAGAAAATTCGTAAAAGTCGGACTGAGCACTATAATTTTTGAAAAATCTATAAATAAAGTTCTGCCAAGAAAGCTAATTTGGTGTATCGATAATATATACCAAATATATTATCGATAAATACCAAAACGGCTGCCGATATACCAAATATAGGTAGAAATGTAGAGTACAAAAATCACATATAATATGCCGTGAAGCACTGACTTGAACTAAGGCAGATTCATAGTAAATTTAGGCCTCCTCCTAGGCAGTAGTTACCGTCGATTATCGTTTTTAAAGATTAGGTCCTCAAGGTTGAACGCTTAAAGTACAAATACAATAATTGAAAATAATTCCGCAACCTCCCGCTCGCTTACGACAATCTCTTCTCTCTGTAGACCTTCAGTTCAGATTCCGTGTCGGGACGTTCAATGCAAATCGGGTTAAATTAAATATAACCCAATACATTAATCAAGACTTAGATCCTTAAAAAATATATGTTAAAACCGAAATGGTGTCATCTATAATACCTTAAAATTATCCCATTCCTCCTGGATGTGTTTAAAAAAGTCGAGAGTGTTAACCGCCACCAGTACCGTCAGCAGCACGACCAGAATCTTCATTGTTTTATTTCTACAACAGTTACAGGATTTAGATATTTTTTATTTGTTGTATTTTTAAACTACTATTGTTAACGTATAAGTATAATAATTAAAAAAAAGAGTGTGCTACAACACGACTGAAGTAAAACTTCTTTAGCTCCATTATTAGTTTATAAAATTGTTATATAGGTATGTAATTGTTGCTTCAATTTAGATCAAAATTTTTTTTTCTCAAAGTCCCACCAGAAAATCTTATAGTCAATAAAAAAACAAAAATTTTGAGCTATAAAAAGTCCTTAATTTTGATTGTAAGCCGTTGCTCAACAAATAGTAAGTTTTTCATACAAAAACGTATGAAAAACCACTTTTTATTTATTTCTGCTTCCATTCGCATAGTAAGTTTTTTTTTTCATATTTCTCTACTCAATAATTATTCTTTAAACAATATTCAATTACCTTCAAAAAAGTTTAGTGAGACAAATCTGTAAGTTGAATATTATGTTTTTCACAAATCGTCATTCTACTCGAAAATTTTCTATCATAGCAGTTAATTGTTTTTTGTGACTAAACTATTGATGGTAGAAAAAAAGAAGTTAATGAACAAAGTAGGAAATTTTGTGCTCTACAAATTTGTTGCAAATCATTTTTCTGTATTACTCACAGTTTAGCTTGTACAGCTACTCAAAGCAATATATTTTTGAAAAATTCCGTTTCCGACGACTGTAATAACCGAATTATCAGACTTACGTAAAAAAGTTTAAGGGAAATTTGAAATTTTCTGAACTAGAAAATGGTCGCACATGTATTATACCGGCCATCGAACATCCATCGAACAACAATTTATCAATAATCAATACTAGATGACTCGCCCAATTACACCTGCGTTTAATTTTAAGGCAAGCCAGATTGGTTAACATTTATTTAAGGTTATTGCCCAGCTACTACAAGATGATGAGTTATTTATAACGTAAAAACAAACTACACAGGTTTTCTAATAAATATGTTTTTTAATGTCGGAAAAGCTTACTCTGACATTAGCAATTTCTGTTTAAAACTAACAAACGGTTTTCACATTTATAATATTAAAATAGATAAAAATACATTATTTATGATTTAAGAATTAAATTGTTTACGATAGTAAACTGACGATAATGTACTTACCTTAATCAATAAGCACTACAAGGCTATAAAATAATTTCGCGTACAAATGTTTTAACACGAATGAGGGGAGTTTAATCTCATTCTTCGTGACTACCGAAATAAATTTATTGAATTTAGCTTATATAGATCCAAGTGGACAAGGAAAACCACAGTTAAGGACATATGTTCCCAATTAGCAAAAATTACGTAATATCTCTATTCTCTACATATTATAAAAGAAAGTCCTCCGCAGCGTCTGTCTGTCTGTCTGATCGTGATAAACTCAAAAAATACTGTTCTCTTATATTTACGCGAATTTTACTCATTTAATTAAAAGTGTATATCGGATTTTATCGCGTTTATTAAAACTTCAAAGTCCCCCGAGATCATGGATACTGTAAAGGGTCCGAAACGTCGGGAAATAATTGAAAATATTGTTAAACTGTAAAGTTTTAACAAACGCGATAAAATCCTATATAGACTTTTAATTAAATACTGCACGGATTGTCAAACGGTTTTCACCAATAAATAGAGTGTACATATACTTACATACCCCAGACGCAGCCGGGGCGGCCCGCTATAAAAAATAATTAAAAAATAATATTATTTATTTATTTATTTATTTAATACTTTATTACACACCTTATTAAATAATAACATTGAAAGAAAAAAAAAATACAGAAAATGTGCAATGGCGGCCTTATCACTGAGAGCGCTTTTTTTACAGGCAACCATGAGTAGGTATAGGATTTCTCTAGACAGAAAGCAGTTGATGCATAAAGTATTACTGTCATTTAAACTAAGTCACAAAATAAAAAAAAAATAGTAATTTAATATATGAGTCATATAGTATCAAAAACGGCAGTCTCCACATTTTTTCTTAACTCCATTTTTTATTAACTAAGATGGAAGAGCTGATTATAGAGGACATTTTGGCATAGATAACTTTTTTTGAGAAAAATATGGAGACTGCCGTTTTTAATACTATATGACTCATATATAAGCATACACATACATAAATACATATATTTACATATACACATACATACACACATACATAATATATACCCATATATATTATAATTTATACATACATACATACATATATACATAAATACGTACATACATACAGTCATCAATACATACCTACACATAATTAACCATGAACTATTGACATACAGTGTTGCACAGTCTATGCATTTTGTGTTAAATAATACTGTTTAACACGATGTTTGAATATTTCGACTGTTTGAGATCGTCTAATATCACCAGGGGGCTTACCACAATCTTTAACAAAGTAAGCTTATTACGGTCGCGTTTTAATTCCGGCGTATTGTAATAATACTCAAATTCGTACTACGATCTTAACCGAGCATGATTGTTTCATTATTGCTGCGTGATGTGAAAGAACGAATGATTTGTCTATAACTTATTTAGAGGGACGGAAATAGCGTTATTTATTGTATAGCGTTATCCCTTTCTCGCTTCGGAACAAATCGTATTATCGAATTTTGACGATTAGACATCATTACTTAGCGCATGACGTACCTATAGTAACGTATAAACAATTATATTAATATTAAACATTAAAAATTTATATTTACGTAATAATACGAGTTATTCTGGAACTATGGAACCAAGGTAAGATAAAATTAGTACTTGTACATGTATTTCTTTACATTTTTGATATTTTGTCACTATAGGTTGTAATGTTTTGTTATCTACAGCCGTAGAAGTAACAGGGTGAGTTACCAGTAATTAGAAATGCTTTGGGAGTTTTTTTAAAAAGAACAGCGATATAGTTTCCTCCTATAATCGCTCTTTACAAGCTAAGGAAAACTCTAAGAAGAAATGGAAAGAAATAACAGAAACTCTCAACTCCCAAGGGCGTGGTGCTCATAAAAATTGGAAAGGCTGGTCAAAAGTAAGTACCTATTTTTTAACACTTTATTAAACTTTTTTTTTGTATTTTGCAATATATTATCAATGTGATTAATTTTAATAATTGTGCTAGTGAAGGTAAAGTTTAATATTAATAGAGAAGAAGTTTAATTATTAATCTCCAACTGTTGTTCTTAAAAGTGCATTAAATAATACCATATTATCTTTTTAGTACTGGGTAGATTATAAAGGCAAGTTGAAAATGAAAGTGGCGGCTGTTAGAGCATCACATGCTAGAACTGGAGGAGCGCCTTCTAATGAAAAATCTCTTTCTGAGATAGATAAAAAATTTCTCCAATTACTGGGAAATAATTTCGGACAGAGCTTGCCAGGCGTAAGGGTCGACCCATTTATAGAAGTAAGAAAAATAATTAAATATACATCCAAATTTACACAGTTATAGTATAGTGGAGATATAATTTTTTTTGTTACCCTTTCAGACACCTGATATTGACACTCACTCAGTGGTGCAGCCCCAAGAGTCTGTAGAAGCAATATATATACCCCCCATTGATTCCCCATCAATTATTCCTACACAAGGACTAATTTTTAACAATGAAGAGCCTCCAAGTCAGCATGTGGAGGAAAATATTCAAATCCCGCCAGATCATATACCTGAAGAGGATACTCTTAGTCAATCCTCACGCCCTGCCGCACAACCTAGACCCGAATCTCCTAGGCGCCGACGTACAAGACGCGCTCCACCTATGAGTATAGAAACTGAAAGAAGAGCCCTTGTGCAATCATCACAATTGCAAGCTGAAGCTACTGTAAAGGCAGCCGAATCTTTAGCAATTATTGCTGAAAAATTTACAAACATAGAAAGGGAAATCTTTTTATATATATATATATATATATATATATATATATATATATATATATATACATATATATATATACATATACATATCATAGGGGGGCCAATGAGCAGTCGGAGCCTTAGGTGACTACCGACACCCATCAACATTCGCACAAGAGGTTATGCAGATGCGTTGTCTTCCTTTAAAAGTTTTCAAAAAAAAAATACTCCATTAGGTTTGAAAGAATTACAGACAGACAGTTACTTTCGCATTTATACACATACTGATTCACTATATTATGTCATGAAACAAAAGTTTATATATGTAACATTAAAAGTTAACTATAGTTAATTTTTTTATTCAATTTAAGGTAAAATAAAAAATAGATAAAATATGAATAATATTACATTATATAATTTTCTCAAAATTATTTATTTTTCAGGATTCTAAGTTGCGCCTTTCCCAGAGCTGCTGAACCAGGAAATTCCTAGTAATTATGCCCTGCTGCAGCGGCATGTTACTCCTGTGGGGCTGCTCACTCAGTGCATTATTTACACGCAGCTGGGATTCTTCCGATACATCTTCATCACTCAGTTGTTGCACAGGAGTTTTTGCCATGTTACAAATATTGTATAACACAATCATTTATAATAGAACCTGCTACTTGTGGTGAATAATGTAATACTCTGTGAATAAGCAAGCAACGAAAGCAGGCCTATAGTGCGCTCTATAATATTTCTCGCTCTGACATGCAAATTTATGTAGTGCTCCTCTGGTGAACCTGGTGCCGCCTCCAGTATAGGTGTCATCATGGTCTTCCTCAATGGATATCCAGAATCACCTAATGATAAAAAAAATTATTAAATATATTGTGATGGTAAAAGGTGATATATATATATTTTGACATCTATATTGTATATTTTTCTTTGTATCTTTTTTTATATTTTACTTAAGTGTGCAATATAGTATCTAAATAAATAAAAATGTTTTAATTGATATTATTAATATACATACCAAGAAACCAAATAGAGTCTGAATTGCTGAGTTCTGAGTTCTGGCGAACTATTGCCACTTGGGTGCAATCAATGCAACCTAGCATGCCAGGGTATATGAAATTTTGTATAAAAACTGTAAAAATCATAATACACTCCTATTAAATGTTAATTTTTATTTTTTAATAAAAATAATTACACTATCTGGCCACTTTGTTGTTACCTATTTTCTGAGAAATTGATGTGGGGATCTCATTTCACACATATATACTATATTATATCCATTTTTCACCCTACATCCATTTTATTTTATTTGTACTATTAAAATAAATACTTACTCTGCTTTAAGTCTGTTTCGCTCTTCACCAGTCATGGGAAATTTTATATATTTTTGGCGCATTTTCTGGGTATTAAGGCACTTGGTAACCTGCGCAATTACAGAGGAGACAGTCTGTTGAGCTACAAAATGACCCTCATTATTAGCTATAAGACATTGGTATGATCCAGTTGCATAGAAGGATAATGCAATTAATATCTAATTTTAACTTAAGTAAAACGGATTGCAATCCCTTCGCAACATCATGCGACGCCGCTTTTGTCTATTTTTTAATCTCGAATCACATGCATCAGCTTCCAAGAACTCAAAAATGTCGTAGGCGTTCATCTAAAATAACATTGAAAATTAAGTTACCACTAATGTAAGATTGTAAGCAGCTACTATTATACCAAGTAAACAAAACAAATTGGAATAAAAAAGGCATGGGCAAAATGAGCCCGTGGACATAAATTATCTAAAAAAAAAAAAAAAAATTGAAAATTATTTTTTCAGGCACTAAATCACCAGTAATACAATTTTTACGATATTACACTTACTTTATATGGTAAAATATGTTTTTATGTGTAATATTCCACAAATCAATTATAAATCCGTCGTACGTTAGTAACTTTTTTAAGATTGCTAAATTTGACAGAAAGTAATAATGCTAGCTGTCAAAAAAGGCGTTGTGGTACCAAGTAAGCGCGGATTGAACGAACAATATGAGATGACGTCACCAAAATCGCTCGGAAAGTATGATCGTTTTCAAGCTTATAGTAAGATTGTTTTAAGTACGTTGTGGTATGAAATTCAATGTATGAATGTATTAATAATGCTATAAGAGATTGTGGTAGGCCCCCAGGTAGCGCATTCCAAAGTTTCACTGTTTTTACATTGCAGTTACGTAAAGCTGTTGTTTGCTGTGTACGTTTACCTCCGATTCCCATCGTGTTCAGCAGTTTTTTAGTTTTCGCAAGATTATTGTTATTAATAGACATGTGAATATAATTACGTCGAGCATCGCTGATGGTTTTATTGCATCGGTTCCGTAGTATTTTGTACCTCTGCAGGTTTTCATCAGTAGGACTTTTCTTATATTTAAATTTAGTAGCATTTCGTTTGCTCATGAGTAACTTAATATCCAAAGTCAGCCACGGAGCAGGAAGATGTTTTAGTTTTATTCGTCGAAATGGCGCGTGATAGCATGATAATATATAGCCTATATGTTGAACCGACTTATTAATAATATTCGTGCCAAATTTGAAGTAAATCCGTGTAGTACTTTTTGAGTTTATACCGGACATACATACAGATAAACAGACAAAAATTCTAAAAACTATATTTTTGGCTTCGGTATCGATTGTAAATCACACCCCAAGTATTCTTTTAAAAACATATTAAATGTACAGTTTTGACTTTCCTACCATTTTATTATACATATGTAGGTATAGATTGCATACCACAAATATATATACATTAGAAATCATACTTGCAATTTATTTTAGTTAATATTGTGTAGTACAACAGACGGTCTTATGGCTTATTAGCCATTTCTTCCAGACAACCCAAATGAACACGTATGCTTAATTAAAAAAATCAAAAAAACCCGACTGCGTAAAATACTCTTATTATAAACTAAAAAGAATAAAACAATTTACTAGCTTTCATTTGATACCCATATTGCTACAGTAAGAAAAAAATCACCTCCCCCCCCCCCCTCATTCCGCCTTTTGCGGGCGCCATTTTGAAAATTTATATAGCCTATGTCACTACTACAATTTAGACAAATCCAACGACACCTCATATGTCAAAAACCGTCCAGCCGTTTGGGCTGTAGGGCGTGCCAAAGAAATGGACATACATACATACATACATACATATATACATACATACATACATACATACATACACTCGAAAAACATAACCCTCCTGTCGCAGTCGGGTAAAAAGGAGAGTTCAACAAAGAAACCGGGTAGGTTGTGCAGTTATATTATAATAAACTTACATACTACCTAATATCTAAATAATAAACTTAGACCCAGTTTCACCACTTCCTATTAAGTTCCGGCTAACCTAATTGGGACTTTTTTGACAGGTAATTGTATGGGTTATGTGTCAAAATAAGTGCCAGTTAGGTTATCCGTAACTTAATAGCAAGTGGTGAAACTGGCCCTTAAGATACAAAGTGGATAACATGTCACCTTAACTAAAAGATCGATGTATCAAACAACTTCATCTATTACTGTAATATTAATAGTAATAATTACTTTTTCTATTTTGTTTAACTATAATTTTTTTGGATAAATAAATGAATATTTAAGATTTTAAATTAACATGGTTATTTTTATAACTAAAATTATTCCCGCAAACTTCAGTCTCGTTAACAAGACATTCGTAGATAATGTCGAAATATCGAGCTCAACCAAATGAAAACAAAAAAAACATGGTAAATATCCCGATTCGAATAATTTTAGTTATAAATGAATATTATTATTTTTATTGAATCGGAAAAATAATAAAATATGACGCATGTAAGAATGTCTGTCTGCCGGTCCATTATTCGTTAATTTCCACAGATTGATAAGCAGAAATGTCATTGTCAGTAGACACGTAAAATACCGTAAAATAGGGGCAATAGAGTCTAAGAGGTGAATTGGGATAAAATCGAGATGTTTTTTTTTGCGGCCAATCCACCACCACTACCACCACATCAGCAGTTAGATGTCCACTGCTGAACGTAGACCTCTCCTTCATCTCTAGGGTGGTTTGTCAATACTCGTCACACTTGGCAAGCGGATTGGTGAGGGCGGTGTTTTGTGGCAGCATATGGTGACGCTGCCGTCCATCACCATCCTGCTTGGTGTACAGTTATTCGCACCATTACCTATAGCCTTAGTCGCTTTAACGAGACCTCGGCAAGAAAGAGGTCGGTACAATTCTTCTCCGCCGGTCATCGCTCGGCTTACACGGCCAAAATATTTTAATTAGGATGTGTACATTAATATAAAATAAATGTTTCAAATACTTATAGACAAGTAGACACCACACGCTATTTCATTAATTACAGTGTTGTATAAAAAATACAGCCATACTTATATAATATTAATAAATAAAAATGAAAAAAAAAAACCAAGACCAAAAAACTGATTAACATGGAACAAGAACAACTTCAGTTTGGACTTACGAGCAGTGACCCCTTACAAAATTAATTTCTTATCATAATTTATTATTATATATTTGTAAAACAGTAATATCCAATTAATAATACGAACAAAGCTAAATTAGTTTTACCTCATTTGTAAGGACCTAATAATATAAAAAATAAATAATATTATTACGATATTAAAATGTTGATTTTTGTTTATGCATTTTTTTGTAAATCAAAGAGTTTTAAGAAATTAATAAATGAAAGATGAAAATTATATTGCGTTTTTTTACAACAGCAGGGGCGCGGGCTTATTACCCGCACCCCGGCGCGGAATATGCTTAAGACGGCCCTGACCACCACACACACAGGGCCGGATAAAGTAAACGCGGGGCCTGTAACTAATTCAGGATGACAATACTGAATTTCCTGTACCTGTTCAGTGTAGCAAATGCACGCGAAAAAAAAGGTCGTCGCGATCCCACACTGATATTAACACCTACCGGCTATACGTATTCCTAAAAAAAAAAGGTAGTCGCAACCCCGGACCGATGTTGTTTACTCCATCAGACTATGTGTAATCCTAAAAAAAGGTCATCGCCTCATAAATATGCGGACCCCCTTTCGCGCGGGGTACCCTTTCGCGCGGGGACCCTTTAGCGCAGGGGCCCGTAGCAATTGCTACTCTTGCTACGTGGTTTATCCGGCACTGCACACACATAAACACGTATTATTTCTACATAGGGGCATAAACACTTGGATCAGATATAAGATTAAACTAGATATTATTGATTATGTGTCTGTTGCTCGTCAACAAGGAACTGCTTTAAGCGCCGTCGGAACGTATTTATAGTATTGAGAGCCCTTATTGGCGGCGGCAAGTTATTCCAGACCTTCGCCGCCGAGTAGCGAAATGTTCCTCTAAACGCTGCAGTTTTGTGTGGGTGCGGTGAAAGTTGCTGCGAGCACTGTCTGCGCGTGGTGAGCCAGCTTAACTTCTCATAAAGATATGGTGGGACCTTATATTTGATGACTCCATACAGAAGACACGAGAGGTGGTATTTGCGCCCTGCCCTCATTTTTAGAACGGACCGATTGTTTAAAAAAGGCGTGATATAGGTTCTGAATGGAATGGAGTACCAAAATCGAGCGCATGCATTTTGCAGAAACGGCTCGAAGGATTGATGCGCCTGCATTAATCCTTCGAGCCGTTTCTGCCACGGTGGAACTCGAACTCTTAAATAACACGATATTTCAAGTTTTCCATTTTGTAAACTGAATGACGCAAAGATGAAAAACAAAAGAGGAAAAAAACTAATTAATTGCGTTTTCGAAACGCAAATGCATGAGTAAATAGATGTATAAACTTGAATTTGGAATTCCTAACCAAAGAGGAAATGTTTTAGATCAAAGTGGTCAGTACGACAAAACGCCAATTTCATATTATGTAAGGACCTAATAATATAAAAAATAAATAATAATATTACGATATTAAAATGTTGATTTTTATTTATGCATACTCTGTCAATAAGGCTTCCCCATTAACATTTTATTGAGCGATAACGGTATGAAATAGACAGTAACTAAAGAGTAATTAATCATTTCAAGTTATAGGTTTTTATAATTTTTAATTCATTTTTAGTAATTAGTGACATAAGTAATCAAAGATATAATTCTTATTTTTAAAGCTGCCGATTAGATATTAAAATTTTATAGTCATTGGCTATATCATTTAATACAATTCTTGTAAACTAGAATAATCTCTCTAAGCGAAGTATGTATAAATGTTCGACAATTCCTTCATCTATGTTTTATTATAAATACTAAGTTATGGTTCTAATTTCTTAACACGGCAAATTGTTGTGGCACTTTAAAATATTCAGTGTTATGTAATGATATACCTAATGTTAAAACGCTGTAATAGCTCTGTCAACGATATTGTTTTTTTATTAAATTATTTGATTAACAGAATATTGTTACAATTTTGCCAGTCACGGGTACTCGAGATAGGTATCGAATTATTGTCAGAGGGAATTATTGTTAGATGGTCGCAGTGTATACTTCATCAGGCGTGACCGTTCCAGTTTAACACTGATATTCAATGTGCCTCTAACCAATAGGTGATCACTCCCGGTTTACACACTATGGATCACGGAGACATCATTGAATATCTGTCGTCTGGTGGTCATGATGAAGTCTATTTCATTCCTAGTGGAACCATAAGGACTTATCCAGGTCCATTTCCTGTGAGACGGCTGGAAGGAGTTCATCATAAAGAGTCCCTCCTTATCCATAAAATCGACCAGCCTCTGTCCTCTTTGGTTCCGCTGCCCATATCCAAATTGCCCCACTCTCAGCTCATCGTCTCGTCCTTTGCCTATCTTCGCGTTTTAGTCCTCCATGACAACTTTGAAGTAGGTTTTATTCGTATGTATGGCTCTACAGATGTCTTCATACATAGCCTCTACTTATTCGTCTGGGTGTGCTGAGATCGATGCGTATATTATACCCCCTTGTGGAAAAAATTCTCGGAGAAAAGTAGGAAAATTTCTTATATAAAGTATTAGTAACCGTTCATTAATATCAAAAAGTCTTACTAAAGCGGAAAAACTCTGTATTTGTGATATAACTAAGTGTCAAAATTGACAAAAAAGGGACGTGGTTCACTTAGCTGGTGACAATAAATTTAAAAAAGGCGGTACTGAAGCATTTGTTTGCTAGTGAATAGTGTTAATTTGTTGTGGTTATTTTGTCCTCAAAACGAAAGTGTTTTGCGTGTGGAATCTGACGATTTTAATATATGACTTGTTTTGCTAACACCTATCATATCTTTTCCTCCTGCAGACAAGTAATAGCAATACTGACGACTGCCAACATAATAGTGCCAATTTAGTTTTTTTTTATGTAAGAGGGGGCAAACGGACAGTCGGTACACCTGATGGTAAGTGCACGCGATATCCATAGACACCTGCCAAATCGAAGGATTAGCAGGTGCGTTGCCGGCCTTTCAAATGGGCGTATGCTCTTTTCTTGAAGGTCCCTAAGTCGTATCGGTTCGAAAATACCCTAGATGGCCATAACTCGATTTCAGACACAAATTTGTTCCGACACTCATCGACTTGTTGTTGTTGTTAGTATTACAAGTTTACTTTCTACTTACTGTTAGTCGGGAAATAATACACCTGCAAGATGTCCGCATCAAACTCCAACTTAAGAACGTACCCGATGAACGATAGGTGAATAATGTAGAAGATTAATTGTGGATCGTAAAAAAAGTATTGCATAAAAATTTCCGTATCTCGACGGAGAAGTCTGTTATTATTTTTTAAAAAAATGAATTTAACCTTTTTTCAAGATGACGGAAAATACATAGGTTCTTGATCGACAATTTGAAAATAAGCTTTTCTTTTTTTTGGTAGTCACAACCCCCCCCCCCTTTAATATCCAGTTTAGTCTTCTCGGTTCACATGCATATCTAACCCGTTTTTTCCGAAGTAATGACTGGATTATGTTAGAGCCTGTTTCACCGATTGCTAAAACTATCTGACGTATGAAGGTATCCATCAGATAAAAATTTACGATACCTATATATTTCTTTTTTACCATCAATTATCACTTAATTTGTCAGATATTTCTAATCGCAACCTGTGAATCCGAAAGTTGTATTATGTTAGTTGAGGTGAAGCAGGTGCTAAGGACCTGTTAGATCTCTTGCTTATAAATCCTATCAGTAACTTGAGCGCCAGATAAAGACTTTATCAACATCCGATGAAACAGGCCCTTATAGTACCAATCGAAATTTAAATTCTTTACAAGGCATTACATTCTAAACAATTTTCTCTTTAAGCAAAACAACTTTTCAGCCTTATTATTCTATTATTTAATGGAATTAAATTAGGATTAAAAAATAGGAGTAGGTAATGAAAGAATCGTTGACACGAAAAAATGTATATTGTAAAAACAAATGATATTCAGTGACGACACGGGATTATTTACAGGCAGCGCGACGACAGTCGACGACACCTTCACAGACACGCTATCACTATTATATACCTATATAAATTAGCCTATATATACAGTCCGTTACGAGATTTATTATATAGTAACAGCTACTCTTGTGGAAGTATTTCCTTTTTTGCAGAAAATTCCAAAAATTCAGTCAATATTTGACTTTATCAGAATTCCTCAGCATTTTTCCGTTTTTTTTTTTATTTTTATTTTTTATTAATGATAAGACTTTCAGTCTTTTAGAGATTTCTCTGAAAATACATAAAGGTGGTCTCGATAACAGTAAGAGCTCAGGCAGGAATTATTATTACTGTTTTCCTTCCATAACCATTTATTGAACGTTATTGACTATAGTCTATTCGCGTTACGAAAATAGTGACTCATCGTTGTCACTCAGCTTAGCCACGCCTCTTGACCAATAAGATGACAGTAAATTATAAAGTCGAGTTCACTTTGAACAGTTGAAGCCCTTCAGACAGTACGGACGTGTTCTTTGCCAATTTTAAAAATGAATACCTCACCTATTCTTAAAAATAATAGTGGATCAATATTAAATAGCGGAGAAAGACGAGTGATTTACAATGTTTTTAAGTACTTTAAACAGTGTGGTGACCAAAACGTGACTATGGAGAGTATAGTAGTGAAAAAGGCTAGTGCATGCGGTGTTTCTGAAAATACGGTTCTGACGATTCTAATCATTTTTTTAATGTAATAACTACTTAATTTTAATATTTTAAAATACTGTCATAAAAAGTTTGCTTTAATATTAATGGTTTAATTTTTACCCCAGTATGAATACGCCTTTACTTTGATGAGTCACTATTTTCTTAACGCGAATAGACTATAGTAAGATTTCATTGAATTAGTTAAAAAAAAATTAAATTGTATACTCAAATGGGGTACCGTAATAGGTACATATCTTAGTCGACATTTCATTGTTGCTTTTATTATAATACTAAACACTAAGCTACTATTTACAGTATATATTTGGCACGATCTAAACACTTCGAAGTTGACAACATATGTTTATTATTTTATTGTTAGACTAGAACACAAATTTAAATACATAATACTAATATGTACAACAGTGACCTACTAACGTACAGCTTGCGAGCACTTAGCTTACTCTGAAGTTAATGACTCCACTCGTTGCCAGTATAGCTGGCATCGGTTCAGGTTTTTTAGGGTAAAACTAGTATATTTTTGTATGTCAAGGGAAGTCCAATAAATTCAGACAAAAATCAATTATATAATATCTCGAGTCATTCTTAAAAACCTTTCTTAAGTGTTCCCGAAAAAAATATAATACATGTAAATAAATTATGTCAGTTGTTTCACCTAATTATCCAGAAATTTTTAAACATTTTTTCTGGCAACGCTAGCTCAGCGATGACAGCCCTGGCATTTTTATATTATTTCAGATGGATTTCTAGACAATAAAACCGAGACCCTGCTCCAGGTATAAATCTCACAAAACAGCCAAAATGGCTGGAAGAGTAAAAGTTTCTTTGTAGTAGAGGTTTAAAACTAAACCTACCAGAGCGGTCAAATGACCGCTTTTGAGACTCTTGAACTTATGCACGACTTTTTCTATAATATATAGCTACTTAAGAAACCTGTAAACCTAGAAAACCGAAGAAAGAAAAATGTAAACCTAGAATTTAACAATTTTTATTGTTAAATTCTAGGTATTACTTCTAGTTATTCTTAAGTAGCTATATATTATAGAAAAAATCGTGCATAAGTTCAAGATTCTCAAAAGTCGTCATTTGACCACTCTGGTATTTTTAGTGTTAAAACAGTTCTGTCAGAATGACATCTCGGTCGACAACGAGTACGTCAGATACGTCAGGTACGTCATGTAGGTCAGGTAAGTCAGACGGCGAACGCGATCACTGCGCCAGTTACTATTTCTTCTTGGGCTTCTTCGGATTCCGCGAGCGGCTCTTGGCCTTGCAGAGCGGACAGATGGGCGCGTTCCGGTGGATCTGCTGGTGGCACGACAGGCACGACTTCATCGGCGGCGGCTGCTGCCTGCGGGCGCGACTGTTAGTGGCGCTGCACTCGCGAGGAACTATTATTAGGTAACTTGCGCGATCGCGAGAAATCGCTATGGTGTCGAATTCGAATAGTAACTGAACCTCAATTACTATTGAAATTCGACACCACAGCGATTTCTCGCGATCGCGCAAGTTACGTAATAGTCCCACGGAGCCCGCTGCGCTTACGTTGGACTTTGTGGCATTGAACTCTTATACAGTCGTCAATAACGATGGCCACGATAAAATTATAGGGAATGGCGAGAAATATTCAATGGAATCCTTTCTGAATGAGAACAGGATGCTGTTATTCCAAAAATTACTTTAAATCTAAATTTTTCATTTCTATAATTTGCAATTCTACCAGTAGTTTGCTAATTATAAAATGTAAGTTTTCAAAAAAATATTTTAATATTTGTATCTTTCGCTATTCCCTAGTTTTAATTAATTCTTCCTTATTATTTCTAACAACATCAACGCGGGCTCCTCTTTCTCGAGTCTGTCCATATATGAAGGGCACAGGGGAAAAACATGCAATGTCACTAAGACAATGAACTGAGAAAATGTGAAATTAACATTTTGGTCCTTGAAAAAAGATACACTAAAGCTTGAAATAAAACAAAAATATATAATTTCGAAAGAAAATATATTTGTTTTGGGTGTGCAGTACAAAAAAAAAACCTTACTCATATTTATTGCATTAGCAGAAATAAAGTGAACAAAATCAGAAAATACAGGAAAAAAATATGCAATGTCCATGAAATAGTTATTGTTTATGCATCATTATATTATATCCGTGAGAAGTATCGCTTAGCTCTTGGTCCACAAAACTTTATCAAGGCCTGGATATCCAAAAATATTGCCTTTGAAATCGGAAGTCTCATTGTACGACTGTTCTAGCAGTGAAAACTCTGAGATACTAACGACAGTATGAGAGTAATTATGAGAATTTTTTTAGGTCCAATAAGAACAGATGACGATCGGAATCGGTAATGTTGAACTGAACTGAATCAGCCTGTAAACGTCCCACAGCTGGGCAAAGGTCTCTTCTCCATCTAGAAGAAGGGTTAGAGCTTAATCCACCATGCTGCTTCACTGCGCGTTGGCGGATAATTTCCCTACTATGAGTATGTTGCTTTCAGATGTCTATTATAATAACCGGGCCGGCACGATGGGCCGACCCACAAGGACATATACCCAGACCGGAAACAAATACAAATAGATGCCCCGAGCGGGAATCAAACCCGCGACCGTCGGTGTAAGATTACTAGTCGCACCACTACACCAGAACGATTGCCTCGGAAAGCACGTAAGCAGCAGTCTGTCCCGGTTGTTATCATAGACACCTCAAAAAACAACAGTAGAATTATATACCCTCAAAAATTCAAACAACTGTAAATGTCAAGGCATGGACAATGCTTATTTTTTCCTGTACGACTTGGACATTGCTTGTTATTGCACTGTGTCAATATTTTTCTTTAAAGATTACCTCGTGACTCTTCATGTTACTGCAAAATGTGTTTTGGCGTTTCGTTCTACCACATTTGTACTATACAATGGTATTGCCAGTTCAAAAAACATAAAAATGTGACATCACATGTTCTTCCCCTGTGCCCTTCATATGTATTTAATCACAACATGCAATCTAGCCGACAGTTACTAAATAAATAAATTAATCGAAGCGGAGAGGAGTTTAGCGTGAGGGCGAGAGATCGCAAGCGGGTGGGGAGGGGGGTGTGGTAGTCGCAACATAAGAAACAATCGAACCTCAGGTCAACGGTAAGGAAATCTCGGTCGAGAGCAGACCTGAACGCGGGCGGCGGCGGCGGCGGCTTGCGCGGCGCCGGCGCTAGGAACGCGCCCGCGCTTAGAGCCGCGCCCGCCACCCCGCCCGCGGCCACCCGGCTCGGCGCCGCGGGGAACCGGCTGCGGACGCACCGGCGGAACATAACAAATTCACTTAAACTGGGACGTACTACACATACACATGACTCACTTTTCTGACGTCACACTGCATATGCACCACAAAAATATTTTTTTCTTATTCGCACATATTCGATTTCACAATACTATAGGATGATATTTCTATTTGACTACTATTATAAACTATTATTAATTTCTTTATGTTTTCAGTCAGTTGACGATATAATATCTTCTATACATTAGAATTTATAATATTTACATTTTTAATCAGTCTATGTCTATGATAAAATTTCATTAGTGTGAGTACACATATAATAATAATCACTATCACTACATATTTATAAAACAAAGTCCTCCACCGCGTCTGTGTGTCTGTTCGCGATAAACTCAAAAAGTACTGCACTGATTTTGATGCGGTTTTCAGCAATAGATAGAGTGATTCACGAGGAAGGTTTAGATACATATACATACATATGACGCAGCGGGAGCGGGCCGCTATAAAAATAATTTAAATATAATATTATTTATAACTATATTAGCGTCACCTGTCGACTGTTTTAAACAATATCTACACTACAACAAGTACATGGGGCGCCATCTATGAATCATTTTTGTAACTAATATGACAGCTATGACATTATTTACATTTCATGCAAGATTTTTTGTGCAAATTAATAAATATCGCTGTTACATAACTCTATAAAACGTTAACATTTTGAATTACTAAGAAATAGATAAATTATGACTGATAATTCATTAATTCATTTATGTGATATATTCAATATTTGAAATTTAAATAACTACAATATTATGCGAAATTTTCGCACGGTCAGCTAGTAATAAAATAATAATAAGCTTTATTTATCACACATTTAAGTAATTCTATTTTCTTGTTGTTGATGTGTAGTCACCCTATAGGCCTCCTCCAATCTGAGCCATTTTTCATGGTTTTTAGCAACTGTCATCCAGTCATCCAGTCTTTTCCTGCTATATTTTTTATGTACACATATAAAATTCTGAAACTGACCTACTGACATAGTGTTTATGTTTCCAGCGTTAATAGAGTATAGAGCCGACTCATGTTTGTGTCATGTATGTGTATGTGTGCGTGTGTGTGAGAATAACACAAAGTGTAGACTATGACACAAAAAGATATAAGTATTTATTATACCGGTGTCCCACGGCTATGCCAGATGGATGGGAAGTACCTTAAATATTGTAGATGGAACATTTTACTGAAAGAGGATTTTATTATTAAAAAAAAAAAAAAAAACAATTTAAGCTGCATCATAGATTTTAAATAATTGTCTGGTTAAACAGGGACACAATCCTGCTTTCTATATGAAAAAAAAAAATCCCATTAGCTTTATCATATTTTTTTTTTTTTTTTTTTTTATACCACGACGGTGGCAATCAAGCATACGGCCCGCCTGATGGTAAGCGGTTACCGTAGCCTATGGACGCCTGCAACACCAGGGGCATCACATGCGCGTTGCCGACCCTTTAAAAACCTATTTACTCCCCTCTTGAAGGACCCCATACTGTAGTCCTGCGGGAAAACCTCGGCAGGGAGTTCATTCCACAACCGAATGGTCCGTGGGAGGAAATTCCTCTGATACCGAACTGTACGGGACCATTGGGGCTGCAATGTGTGAGCATGAATTCCCTGTCGATGGCGAGCGGTGCGATGATAAAAAGTGGCCGTTGGCACCATTTCGAACAATTCTTCGGAACACAACCCATTATACAAGCGATAGAGAACGCATAGGGATGCAACATCTCTTCTTAGACTTAAGGGCTCGATATCGCTCGTCAGTATTGGATCGTCGACAATTCTCACAGCTCTTCTTTGAACCGAGTCAAGAGGGCCAAGTTGGTATGCCGGTGCTCCCGCCCAGAGATGAGAGCAGTACTCCATATGGGGGCGGACTTGCGATTTATACAGACGCAGTCTTTGCCCCGGCGTGAAGTACCGCTTCGCTCTGTTAAGCACACCGAGTTTTTTGGATGCCATCTTGACCTTGTCTTCCAGGTGACATCGGAACTGGACGTCGCTGGATATGTCGACACCAAGGATACCAATACTGTTAGAGATGGTAAGGGTTGTGTCCTGGAATTGAGGGGCCACAGTGAATGGGGTTTTCTTAGCGGTGAACGCACAAACTTGTGTCTTGGAGGGGTTGAATTGGACTAAATTGTCTCGACCCCAATCGGAGACTTTGGAAAGACTACTCTCGATTTCAGACACAAGTTGTTCGCGACTTTCTACCACAGCGGAACGAGGGATGTTTGCACGGCCTGTGTAGAAAGCGTCTCCAGTGCTATCGTCCGCATAGCAATGAATGCCATCAATAGACAGTAAGTCATTGATATGCAGGAGAAACAGTGTTGGAGACAGCACAGAACCTTGCGGGACGCCAGCGTTTATGTCTAGTTTTGCGGAGCAGTAGCCATCTACAACGGCTCGTATGCATCGACCAGACAAAAAACTGGCAACCCATTTGCACAAACCCTCGGGTAGTCCGTACGATGGCAACTTCGAGAGAAGACCCCGGTGCCAGACCCGATCGAACGCCTTCGCCATATCTAGGCTAACTGCCAATGCCTCACCTTGACTCTCGATGGCTGAAGCCCATCGGTGTGTCAGATACACTAGCATCATACCGATCAAAAGGATTCATCATAAGGAATATTTTCTGCTAATATAAATAACATAGCATCAGGAATAAATGGAAGACCATGAATTTTAACTGAATGTAAAATTTTGTTCAGTAAAATGAAAAGCTGACATTGCCGTAAGGACATAACTGACATTATCATTTAAATTTAAGTACCTATTACTAATGAGCACCCACTTGAGAAGTACGCATAATTTCCTTATTATAATTTATAAGTGCATGATAAATGATAAAGATATACATAATTAGTAGATACCAGTTAGTTGTATGCAACATTTTTGTCTATAACAATGCTGCTAACTCATATTGTACAATAATTCAAAAATGTGTTCCACTTTGAAACGTTTATTCTTTTGCTTTAGTGATTTTCATTTCAGTATTTTTGAAGTGATAACTTTTTATGGGAGGATAAACCGCAGTCATACATTTAGAAGGTCCAAGCCAGACAGGCTTAGACCTTCTAAATGTATAAAATTGACCGATAAAGGTAAGTTATGTACACGGATTACATAAATGTGTAGGGGGTATGAAAAAATCTTTTAATTTGTTAAATGGTTAAGAACATAAATTTTTTCGTCTGTGATAAATGATGACATATTTTTGCATATTGAGAATAGGAATATTTTTACAAATTACAAACCAAAAATTATAGTTTTTTTTTTTGTAAATATTATAAATAAATTAGCAAAGTAAATGTACCAGGAAAACAAAAGACAAGCAGGTTAGTTCGTTAAGAATACTATAAATTTATCTAAACCTATTTTTTTTATTATTAATAAAACATGAAATAAAAAATAAACAGACACGTACCAGGAAAACAGAAAACACAAGCAGGTCAGTTCGTTAAGTATATTATAAATCAGATTAATTGATATAAATAATAATCATTAATTTCAATATTAAATAGTTCACTTACGAGATACACACATTTTTTTTTAAATTAATATGAAGTCTTCTTTCTATAAAATGTTCCATCTACAATATTTAAGGTACTTCCCCTCCATGTGGCATAGCCGTGGGATACCCAGTAAATATTTTTATAATAGATAACTCTATGTTCATTCATTCAGTTTTAAATTTTAAAAATAGTATTTCAACATACATTCCATTACAGTTAGAGCACTCTCAATACCCTCAACTACAGGCAAAAGAAAAACTACCTCTATACTCCTTTTAAGCTAACTTCTCACAACAGTTATAGTGATTAAACTTTTAAATATACAAACTTTCGCATTTTTAAATACTATTTAAACTTATAAGATGATCGGTGAGCACTCACTCGGGCGTTATGGGACTGCCTTCCTCTTCGTGCAGGTCTGGGAGGCGGTCGAGGCCAAGGCACTGTCGTCTCAGAAGGTCAACCTCGGCCTTCAACGGCCTGTAGTCCTCATGCAATCTAGACGCATTTGTCAGCTTGCGAGACATACTTTCCTCTGTCTGCTTTATAACAGTTTCCATCTAAAAATTTTAATAACTTTTGTTACAATTTAAAATTAAAACATTTTATTCTATCGAAGGAACATAAATAACCTAAATATAACACAAAATAATATTAATGTACAAGGGTGGTCTTTTTGCTGAAGTAGAAATTTCTTTCAATGATTTCATACTTTTCTAAAACTCAAACTGAAAATATATATTAAAATAAAGTAGACCTATATAAGAACTTGGAAAAATTTCACTTTACAAATGTGTCATGTCAGTTCAAATTGAAGCTAAGATCAACTGTAATAAATATAAATAAATAAATATGTTTAACACACACACACGGTCGTCTGTTCCTAAGGTAGGCAACTTAATGCCTGTGTTTTAGGTAACAGCCGACTGATATACTTTTTTTTTTAAATAGATATACATATAAATAATACATATATAAATAAATATATGTATATTACACCCAGACTCGGGGCGGGAATCGAACCCACAACCCTTTGAGCAGAAAACAGGGTCACTGCAAACTGCGCCAACGGGTCAGTCGAATTATTTAACTATAAGTTGAGCGAACTGTGTGATCCACAGCCAGTAAACAAGTCCGTAGTAGCAATCAGTGTAAGATTAGAATAGACTGCTATTTATACTATATATTTTATTCAAATTTATTTTTATGAAGTTAAAATATGAGTCACCAATTTGAAAAAAAATAATAAATATATACTCATTAATAATAAATAAATACCTAACATTAAAATATAACATTAAATACAAAACAAAAACAAATAGTATAATTAATAAAGTGATTGCACAGAAAGTTTGTCTTCAGAAGAGAATTTCTCTTTTTTAGATTTAGGTTAACAATTTATTTCTATAACTAAGGAGTGAAATGTGAGCACTCGGCCTTAGAATGACAGATAAAATAAACAATGCCAGCAGTTACAATTGTGCTCACAATAGCTCTCATAGCTACGGAAACAAATGCTCACACCTGGTGTTTATACTATGGAGTATTTCGGATCTGAATTAGGTGTATTCTATTTTAAGAATGATACATTAACATTGTAGATACAATATTAATAAAATAGAGCTTATTACTGCTTCACGTAAAGGCTATTTTTAAAATAACTTAATATTCGAAGAAAAATAACAAAAAATTAAGTCGGAATGTAACAGTATTGAGTTTATAATTGCAATAATACTGTTTGACATATTATTGTTATTTAACATGGTACAAAACTTTTATTGGGTCTATAGTAATATTACAGAGAGTAAGTTTGTTCGTTTAACTCACTAATCTAGGAATCCAGTAGCCCGGTTACGAAACATTTTTTTTTTTTAACAAAAATCCTATATATTGGGGAAGATGTTATAAGTTTTTAAAATATTAAGACTACATAGCATACAATTTGCACAGATATAGTTGTTTACGTTTTAAAAGCTAATGTATTTTTCTACAAACTAGAAAATACCTACAGCATTTATGTCAGCATGTATTTGACGCAGCTCTTCCACGTGGCTCATCTTCTCCTGCTGTAGTAGCTCCATTTCTCTTTTGTACTGAGCGAGGCAGCGTCCCTCTTGGTCTCCACTACGAACTTCATTTAAAATGCTGCGCTTCAACCGCTCCAAGGTAATAGTTTTATTTCTGTAATATTAAATTAACAATATAAATATTACGTGACACAACACACAATTTATGTCAGATAATAAAATTATGATTCAGTAAAAAATAATTAAATTTCAGACATAAATTCGCACCACCTTCACTTTAATGTATGTTACTTAACAGCGTATAGTTTACGTCCTACAATCTCCAAAATATGTAATCAAAGAACAAAACAAATTAAGAATCGTAAATCTAACATCTAATCCACCAAGAATATAAAAAAACAATAGGTGTCAAGTGTTTATTGATCGAGCCTACAGGTGCAAAAGCCATTCCATTAAAATCATCGGCGTCTATATACTTACCGGATCTCTTTCATGGCCTCTAACTTGTGATATATTTCTCTTTCGTTCTCTGCAGTCATTTTCTGCGTACATAAAAGAATAAAATTTTCTCTGGTGAGAAAATAAATTAAAAATATAAAACGTTTACCGATCACAAAACACTTTAAATTATTAGCGACAGATCATCATATAGTCACATATTATCTATGGAATCACAGAACCACAGATTAACTGTCGTGTGTCGTGTAGAATCGTTTAACATTGTCATAGACTAATAGAACGCATTTATATCCATTTAGGCTGGCCTTAGACATACGGAATGCCTCTCTTTTTTTTTTTTTTTTTTTAAATTAAATAAATAAATAAATAAATATTAACCAACAATCACACCACGTTAACCTAGCCCCGTGGTAAGTTCGTAAGAACTTGTGTTACAGGTACTAGGAACGGAAATAAATTTAAGATATAAATACATATATACATAAATACACATCCATGACCCGGTGCAGACATCTATATTCGTCATACAGATTATCTGCACCTGGCGGGATTCGAACCCGCGACCGCTGCGTAGAGTGTCCAGTTGCCTGACCACTAGACCAGCCGGCCGTCAAAATCTGAATTTTATTTTATTATTCATAATCTGTCAAATCATATTTATTTATTCATAATCTTAAATTTCGTTACCTCGCCTCACACATATCTTAAAAAATTCAGATTATTAATGTTTCGTTCAAAAATTTCATTGACTTACTTTTTGGCGATCTTTTCAAGAATTTTCTTAAAAATACTAATAATATTTATTAATTTAAAAGAATATTATTCACGTGGAATAATTTACGCATTATTGTTACTCATTTAAAAAGACAATAGACCCACCGGTCATAAATTTTTTTGTACAATATTGCATTTTGACAGAACTCCATATTTTCAAACAATAATGTCCCTTAACTCATAGCGATAAAGGTGAGAATTACATTAAAAAAACTTTTTTGAGGCCATAAATTATACTGAATTCTAAGAATTGATAGAAAAAATCCAACCGTGGGAACAGACAGAAATATTGCATTTGCAGATGGGTAGGTGATGTAACAATATTAATAATGATAATATAATAAAAACTAAGCAAATAGATACCGTTCATAATATGTAAAATACATATAATCAAATAATATATACAACACACGTACAAGTACATATAAATGCAAACAAATAATAAATAATAAATAATATACTAATAAATAATATTAATTAATAAATAATATTTTTTTATACTCGTTATATATTTATAAAGACCATTTTCTGATCTGGCCTACGCCGTTTTCAAAATCCGAGTTGGCAACACTGAAATAATTCATAATCTGATTTCCAGAATGTGTGTGTCGGTCTATTGAAATGTATGGGAATGCGAGCGTTATGAATTAATAATATTCAGAACCTGAATTCAGAACGATCTTACAGATAGATCTGAGTAATTCATAATCTGAAAAAATTAGAATGTGTGTTGAGAATAGTGAAATTGTATGGAATTCCGGGCTTTCTGAATGAATAATTAGGTTTAAAGACTTTATTTCTCATACAAACTTTACAGTTCTCTTAAAATGAGATATAACATAATACATAAAATTAAAAAAGTTTTACAACACCTCTGCGACAATAATTTACAGATCATGCATATAAATATACTCCTTAAGCTTAGACTTAAATAAACATAAGCTGTCACAAGTTTTTATGTGATTCGGCAACTTATTAAAAAATTGTACCCCCTCAAACAATATCGACCTCATTCCGTAACTGGTGCGTGCGCTAGTAAGCTGTAGTTTTTCAGTATTTCTTAAATTATGCGAGTATGTTTTTTTATGAAATTTTAAATTAGATTGAACTGAATTTGTAAAAATATTTCGGACTAGGATACATGTATAATATTTATGTAGTTGTCTTATATTTAATAGTTTTGTTTCCTTGTATAATTGCTTTGTCGGTGTCAGATAGGAATAATGAAATAAAGTTTTGATTATTTTGTTCTGAGTCGTTTGCAACTTGTTTAAATTTGTCACCGCGGCGGAACCCCAGATCTCTATTAAATATTCGAGATGCGATTTTATTAACGAGTGAATGAGAGAAATCATCATGCGTACACTGTGAGAAATACAATTCGTGACCTTACGTAACGCACCCAATGTTGATATTAATTTACAACGGACATGATCTATATGTATTTTAAACATTAGTTTGTCATCTATGTAAAGACCGAGATATTTTTCTTGATGTGACTGCTTTAAAATGTCGTTATTTATAATTAAAGGTGGAAAATTTCAATTTTTTTTTGTTTTTTGCAGAAAAAAATTACGAAGGATGTTTTTGAAGTGTTAACTGTCAATAAATTATATTTTAACCATTCGTTGAGCACATTGAGGTAATTATGAGCATTATTTATAATATCATTGATACATTTTCCAAAATAAAAGAGACATATCGTCGGCATATAAAGTGAGATGTCCTTTTTGCCCTACATTTTTAATATTATTCATATAAATTAAAAACAATAATGGGCCGATTATGGAACCCTGGGGAATTCCATAAGTTATATTAGTAACAGAATTGGCGAAATCTCCTATTTTTACCACTTGACATCTGTTTTGTAAATATGAAGCGAACATATTATAAGCTGTGCCTGATAATTCAGAAAGCCCTGAATTCTGATTATGAATTCAGAGAGGCATTCTGGATGTGTGAGTCCGGCCTTATCCAACAAACAATTTCGAAACATATAATGAGAACGAATTAGTCTGCTTTAAGTTTATATTCACATTTAAATACACTATTTACTTGATGGAATGGATTGAAGAAAACTCAACAGAAAAAGGATTCTTGTACATGACAATTACTACTATTTATCACAGGTCTTGCAACGAAGCCCAATTTCAATACTAGGAGAAGATTAGTAAGATCGTGTTTATAACATTTATTTTGCGTCAACGACGCTCTACGTCGTTGCTATTGATGGGTGCGGTCACGAAGAATGGATATACAGGAGTGCGAACGTAATGTTAAAAGAATGGCATAAATTTAGGTAGTAGATAATTATTTTGCATCTGTGCGCTAGGATTGAAGTTGTAATTTACGCGGGAAGGCTTGTTGCTATTGACAGCTCTGAATTTTGAAAATTGAGTTATTGGTTCATTTTAAACCTTTCTATTGGTTGCTATAGGTGTGCGATTATTGATTTAAATAGTGAAATAATGTAATTTAACATAATTATGAGAAAAAAAAGTGAGACAAAAACATCCCGCCAGGCCACCATTTTAAAGATATTTGACATGTAGTCAACATGATAATATGTCATAAGATTTTTTCAATTATTTATATTGTTTTTATCTTTAAACTTTGTAGTAAATTCTAATTCTATTAGTAAATAACTTTGATTCATCACCAACATAAAATACTCTTGGAGATTAAATTAAAGTTTAACACTTTTAGTTTAATAACAGGTACGTAATTTTTAAATTATTAAATAAATATTAAAAATATAATGTAATGTTAAAGATTAAGTATATTTGTTTAAATTTTTTTTAATTTCATATTATATATTATATAAAGTTATTTTAATTAAATATTTGATAAATTATGATAATAGTAGTCGGTGAAAAATTTAATTTTTTTCCAAAATAACATTATTTAGAATAATAAAATTTATTGTTATTTTCATATATTTTTCAGCTATAAAATATCATAAGAAGCCTCGCAGACAATTCACATAATTAGCATAGCATCAATTATCATGCTCTACTATCTTTTATAGAGAAGAAATATCAATGCCTACTTCTGTCCAAGAAATCAGATGATTTAGAGAATTCCAGATAAAATTACTATTAGTAGATACAAAAATAAAAAACAAAGTATTTTAATAAAATTTCTGAATTCGTTTTGTTTTATTTCATCTTCCAAAATATTAGCATTTAATACATAAAATTATATTTATTAAATATGCAACTAAAATAAAACTGTTCTAGAGAACTACTACCTATATTTAATTACACATATTATAATAACTAATATAATAATAGTATTGGTACTTCACGAATACTCGCGCACCTAGTGGCAAAAAAGAGAACTATGATCTTTGTTTATTTTTGTGTACATAAGTACCGTGAAATTTGTATAGTAATACGTCAACCGTTCGCTCTCCTGTATGTCCATTCTTCGTGGGTGCGGTGCACAGTTAGCACTGCGCACTCTGGTTGAGTGACAAGCGACTGTAAGCGACTTACAGCTGCTTTCTATATTAAGTCTCATTTCTCATTATCAATCATTCGGCATATATTTTTCTCTCCCAAGTATTATGTTATTTAAGTACCTGGATGACCGAGCTTTGCTCGGTTAAATTATATTTAGAAACGAATTACATACTAATGAA
Organism: Euphydryas editha; assembly: GCA_036937285.1. Lineage (NCBI taxonomy): Eukaryota > Metazoa > Arthropoda > Insecta > Lepidoptera > Nymphalidae > Euphydryas > Euphydryas editha. Next base: position 20,587,537 of record JAUPFZ010000014.1, read on the forward strand.
ATATGAATCATATTTGCGATCTTACCAACATAATAATAAAACAAAAGGAACTTGTTTTTTAAATATAAAAAATAAAAAGAACTCTCAATAATAGTATTTTCCACAAAAAAATAAACTTTAAAAAGAAAAAGGAAAAAAAATGGTATGGAGACACCTAGACTCGAACCCGTGTCTTTTGATTTCGAATCCGCCCGTTCCCATCCGAGCTATTACAAATTTACCTTCGTATTCTAATGACATTCTTTAATTGCCTGAAAAAAAACGGATAAAACGACATTTTCAAATTTCATGAAAATCGTTGGAGCCGTTTCCGAGATTCAGATTATATATTTATATATATACAAGAATTGCTCGTTTAAAGATATAAGATAATTGGTTTGGGATTTTGTTGTCATTTTTTGTTGGAAGACAACAAATATTTTAATATATCTAATAATTTATGGTTATCTGTAATGACAGGTGACAGATATCCCTAGCTCCATGTGACAGATAGACAACGTTGTTGTCTGTGGTCTTCCATCATCCTTCTTCTTACTTTTTGGATCAAGGCCGGTCAAGGCTCTTAAAAGTATTAAATATAATAATTATTAAAAACGTGTCCTTTCATTAAGAAACACCCAAATAATTCATTTCAATAGGTTATGGGCCCAGTCAACGCTCATCCTATTGCAGGGTTTTCTTAATGTTGAAAATACGGTGTGGTCAAGCACTGAAGTAAGGACACGTGGCACATGGTCAAGCGTGGTCAAGCGTGGTCAAGCGTGCACATCGCGCATTATGGAAGCCATCAACTTAAACGCCATCAACGAAATAAAACTTCGCGACCCAGCGCAATGGGCAGCGTGGAAGTTCCGGGTAAGGGTACTTCTAAGGGCGGCAGGTGTCTTGGGCATCGTGGACGGTTCCAGTCCGAGGCCGGATGAGGTCAAAGAAGAGTTTGCAGCGTGGGCAGACAACGATGCAAAGGCGCAGAACATCATAGTTGGCAGGTTAGCAGAAAAAACAATATCACAAGTATTAAGCTGTACTACGGCAAAGCAAATATGGGACAGATTGCATACTGTATTCGAACAAAAAGGAAATTTATCAATACACATAGCTCAAGAAAAGTTTTATAATTTAAAATTTACTGATAAAGATACAGTCGCAAATTTCTTGGGACGGTTCGAAGAAACGTTGGCTACTTTAGAGTCCCTAGGTGTTAAAATCTCGACGAGCATGGCAATTACGAAGATAACGTCATCACTTCCAGCCTCATATAAGCACTTTGTCTCTGCATGGGAATCTGTTCCGGCAGATCAACAGACATATGAAGAGTTATCATCTAGGCTGTTAGTTGAGGAGTTGCGCATGAAAGATGGAGCGAGTTCCACCTCGGAGGCTTTTAAAGCAGTGAAGAAAGGCCGTAAGTGTTTCAGGTGTGGTGGTGAAAATCACTATAAGTTAGAGTGCGGAAAAACTCAATTTAATTTGAAGAAAAATAAGTTTTGTAATTTTTGTAAACGTTCAAATCACAATTATAGTGAATGTTGGTTTAAAAATAAGTCTAATAGGTCAAAAGTACCATCTAATGATAAGGACAAAGGTAGTAATGCATTTCATGTAAGTATGTCCCCAGCCCTGAATGCACAAACATGTCAAAGTAGGGATGCATGGATTATGGATAGCGGTGCTTCAGAACATATGTGCCATAATATTAAATATTTTAGAGAATATGAAAGTTTTCCAGTGCCAAAGCAAATAATAATAGGAGACGGTACAGTCATCAATGCAGTAGGTGTAGGTAAAATACATTTAGAGGCATATAATGGTGCTGAATGGATTGAAACAAGTTTAAATGGTGCTTTACATGTGCCAGATATGAAGTTAAATTTATTCTCTGTCAGTTCAGCTACAGATAGGGGTTATATATTAGAAATGAATAAAGAAAACTGCATTTTCAGGAAAAGTAATAATAAACAGCAAATCTGTGCTATAGCTCATAGACAAGATAAGTTATACATAATGGAATTTAGATACAATGAGAGTGATATTGCATGTGTAGGTAAAGTTAGTGATAATTTGTTAGAGTGGCATAGTAAAATGGGCCACCAAGACATTGAACAGGTTAAAAATATCTTAAAAAGGAGTAACATCAATGTGTCACCTAGCAGTAGTGAGTCTACTTGTGAAGATTGCTTAAAAGGTAAGTTACATAAGCAACCATTTCCTTTAAGTGAGGTCAGAGGTCAACAACCTGGTGAAATTTTACATATGGATTTGTGCGGACCTATGGAGGTTAGTTCACTAGGTGGTGCATATTACTATTTGTTGATAAAGGATGATTACTCTCGTTTTAGAACAGTTTATTTTTTGTCTAATAAATCTGAAACTGTAAAGTATATTCAAAAATTTTTACAGTATACTACAAATAACTTGGGTCACAAAGTAAAAATAATTAGATCTGATAATGGTAAAGAATTTATTAATCAACAGATGCAATTAATTACGGATAAAATGGGTATAATACACCAAACAAGCTGTGCTTATACGCCAGAACAAAACGGGTGTGCGGAAAGAGAAATTAGAACAGTAACTGAGGTAGCTAGAACTATGCTATTAAGCTCAAGTTTGAATAAATCTTTATGGGCTGAAGCTGTCAATACTGCTGTGTATGTTTTAAATAGAACCAGTAAGAGTAGGGTCAAAGATGTAACACCATATGAATTATGGTTTAGTAACGGTATATTTGACATTAAACAATTAAAAGTATTCGGTTCAAAAGTTTCCGTTCATGTTCCACAACAAAAGCGTCTAAAATGGGATTCCAAATCCGAAATAGGATACTTTGTAGGCTATGGTGAAAATACAAAAGGCTATAGAATTTATTTTCCAGATAAAAATGATGTTTTAATTAAAAGAGAGGTTATATTTATAAAACAAACAGAATATAATGTGTCACAAGAGCAAACACTAGAAGAAACTGAATGGCCAGTAGAATATTTAGAAGAAGAGTATGAAACAAGGCTAGATGATGAGTATCACAGCTTTTATGAAGAGGATACAACGACCGGGCATGATCTTATGCTAGAAGAACAAGATAAAATAATACAGAGGGAAGCAGAATGTTCTCCAAGTGATCAAGAGCATATAGATCAACCAGGATGCTCACAGAGCAGCCAAGAAATAGGAGAAAATATCCAGAAGGAACTAGCAATTAGTAGACCATCAAGAAAGAAGGTAACACCACAATGGTTTGATGATTATGAAACAGGTTTTGTGACAATAAATAATGAACCATTAACATATGAAGAGGCCATGACAAGGGATGATAAAGATAAATGGGAAGAGGCCATTAAAAGAGAAATGGATACATTAAATGCCAATAATACTTTTACAGTGGTGAATAACATACCAAAAGAAACAAATATTATGTCAACCAAATGGGTTTTCAAAATTAAAGACACTGATGAAGGAAAATTGTATAAGGCTAGGTTAGTAGCACGTGGTTTTGAACAAAAAGACGGTATTTCAGATGTGTATTCTCCCGTTGCTAAGTTAGGAACGTTTAGGATTTTTATGGCTATGGCAAACAAGTTAAAACAATTGGTTTATCAAATGGATGTAGTAGGTGCTTTTCTACATGGAGATATAAAGGAAATAGTGTACATAAAATTACATACAGGAGAGATATGCAAACTTAACAAATCTCTATACGGTTTAAAGAAAGCTCCAAAGTATTGGAATGAGAAGTTTGATAACTCTATGATAAAACAGGGGTTTACTAGGTCCAAAAATGATTCTTGCTTGTATTTTAAAAGAGACAAAGCTAAATATATGTATGTTTTGCTTTATGTAGATGATATTCTATATTTTGGATCAGATCAACAGGAAATACAAAATTTTAAAATTCAATTATGCCAAAATTTTAAAATGAAAGATTTAGGTTTAGCATCAACATACTTAGGCATAAACATAAAACAAGAAAATGGTATAACTACTCTTAACCAAGAGAAATATTTAATTTCAATATTAAAAGGATACAAAATGTTAAACTGTAATCCTGTTTCCACCCCGATAGATCAAAATTTTAATTTTCAAATATTACAAAGAGAAGGGTCTGAAAGTAGTGAAATAGAAACAAAATGTAGACAGTTGATAGGTTCTTTATTATATGCAGCTTGCGGTACAAGACCAGATATATGTGTTGGAGTCAGTTTCTTGAGTAGATTTCAACATTGCGCCAGTCAGATGTTATACAAGTGTCTGAAAAGAATATTAAGGTATATTAAAGGTACATTACAACTTTCCCTCGTTTACAACTGTAATAGTACAATAATAGAAGGATATGTTGACGCAGACTGGGCTGGTGACATGCATGATAGGAAATCTACATCAGGATATATATTTAAATTGTTTGGATGTACAATCTTGTGGTATAGCAAGAAGCAAACATGTATCAGTCTTTCTTCAACTGAATCTGAGTATATTGCTTTGAGTTTATGTATTGTTGAAGCAAATTGGTTAAAAGGTCTATTGACTGAGTTTGGTATTATGTGTAATAACATAACAATTTATGAGGATAATCAATCAGTAATTAAGTTAGCTTATAACTCAGAAAATATCAAAAGATTGAAACATATTGATATAAGATATAAATATATAGTTGAGCAGGTGAATAAAAGCTTGATATCATTAAAATACATAAATACTTCTGAAAACATAGCAGATATTTTAACTAAACCATTGGGTAAAACAATGTTTGAAAAACTTAAGTGTACAATGTTTAAGTAAATACTAAAGTAATAGGTAACACTGTGTTCTGCTAAATCAAAGTAAGAATTGTTAAATAGTGTTTAGTACTAAGAGTAGGTACATAAAAATAATACAATCTTTTCTGAGTACCTAGTGATAATTTAAAGTAAGTATAATATAAGTATAAACTTGTCATATAAAAACATAAATAGGTACAAGATTGTAAAATGTAAATAAATATTTGTTGAGGGGGGGTGTTGGAAGACAACAAATATTTTAATATATCTAATAATTTATGGTTATCTGTAATGACAGGTGACAGATATCCCTAGCTCCATGTGACAGATAGACAACGTTGTTGTCTGTGGTCTTCCATCATCCTTCTTCTTACTTTTTGGATCAAGGCCGGTCAAGGCTCTTAAAAGTATTAAATATAATAATTATTAAAAACGTGTCCTTTCATTAAGAAACACCCAAATAATTCATTTCAATATTTTTGTTTTGTTATTCAATTGTCTTGTTTGGATTTGACATTGTTCAAAACATCATTTAACTTCGTTGCAAACTCATCTATCATAAGGCCTCTGGCGGCCGTAAAATGAAAAAAAAACAGCCATCGTTAAGTCAGCGTACCCTCACTACTTTCGACCTGTGTATTAGATCATGTTATTATATATATATTAATAAAAACAAAAATGTATGTTAATTTTACGATAGTACTTAAAGTGACTGTTTCACGTTAGTGAAAGTGTTCTTTATAAAAAAATTATTATATAATCTGTTTATACAGCACAAGTTTTTCATCGCCTAGCTCCTAAACCTACTTTCTTCATACATGTAAAAGAAAAATAAAATCAATAAGCATATTTTTTTATTTGGAAAAAAATTATCGATAATTTTATTATCGATTATCATATCGTGTTATCGGTAGTTATTGATAATTATCGAGTAAAAATATATCGATAATAATCGGTTGAAAATTATAGATAATTATTAGACGAAAATATGGATAATTTTCTTGTCTCGAAGTGTACGCGAAAAAAAAAAGATCCTCACCTCTCCATATTCTTCAATATCTATTCTTAACTCCGCGCTACTACAAAAAAAAAGATCATTCTTTCTACCTATCGATATAACTCGATAATTATCGCATGAAATATACCGATAATTATCGAATGAAAATTTATCGAGTAGTTACGAATTATCGATAATTATCGCATACCCGTGTATTTGTGAATTAGTTGGATACACTCTTTGGTTGGATCAAAGAAGTTGGATACTTGGGGAATTATGTATCTGTCGGAATGAAAATGGCCGATAGACTGTTAAGAGCGGCTTGCTGTCAAAATAATAAAAATACTTTTTATTAACGTATATGCTATATTTGTATGTAATTGCATAGTTTCGAAGCATAATTTTTTATATGAAACTGAATGAATCCTAAAAGTTTCTTCTCAGATGTCGTAAAAGTTTATACGCAAAGGTCATTTACACCTTTGCGTCTTGCTTCGTGTCGTGGGTATTGAGGCACCAGTCATACGCGCTGTTTACGTCTTAGGATGAGTGAAGACGGAAGCGATGAATCTCCGCCGCGGCCGAAACGTAAAATCAAGAGGGTGGTGGTCTTGTCGTCTTCGGAGTCTGAGAGCGATGAGAGCATCAGCGTGGCGGGGACACGTAGAAAGAGATTGAGAGTGAATATCAAAATCAATTATTTCAATAAAATATAGGCATACTAACCTTCATCGTGTCTTATTCACACGGTTTCTAACTATTTACAGGTCATTAGCGATGAGGAAGCGAGTGACACCAGTGGAAGTTCAGTGGTCTGCGCTGGAACTAGGCGTAGACGAAAACTGCCGAAGCTCCGTGACTCTGAAGCAAGCGACAGTTCCGACTGGTCGTCGGACCGGCCGGATACTGCCAAGCCTATGCCTACAGCATCTAAACCCGCCTCGGGCTTTGCATCTGACAGCTCTGAAGGAAATTCTGACAAATGCTCAATTTGCCTCTTGCGTTTTAAAGAACAACACGTAGGAACGCCAGAAAGCTGTGAGCACATATTCTGCTTGGACTGTATTACTGAATGGTCAAAGAATGTTAACACATGTCCCGTTGATCGGATGACATTCAATTCTATAATTGTGAAAGCTTGTGTAGGTGGTCGTGTGTTACGAACAGATCCTGTTAAGGTTTTGGGGAGAAGGCCTTCTGTTGAGGCACTTGTAGTTGAGGACCCAACTCTGTGTGAGGTTTGTGACTATTACATTTATAAAGAATATAATAATTACACATGTAATTATTTTAATATATATTTTTTTATGTAGATATGTGGCAGTTCAGATGATGAAGAGACTATGTTACTCTGTGATGGTTGTGACCTGGGCTATCACATGCAGTGCCTCACACCTCCACTCTCTGAGGTAGATTTGAGAAATTATATTTTATGATATAAAGTTATTTTACCATACTTAAAAGTTTACTTTTGTATTTACTAATATTACTAATATATTATTTATAAAATTATTTATTTTTAGATTCCAGCTGATCAGTGGCTCTGTCCCAACTGTTATGTGTCACTCAATGGAGAAAGCAATCTGTTAGAAGACATAAATCTGTCTGAAGTGGAAGATTTATTAGATGGGGTTGTTGATATAGATCTACCTATTGGACCTAGGGCTTCATTATTGAGACAGCAGAGGAACGTTCGGAGGTCATCTAGGACTGTGAGCCATCTTGATCAACCATCCACTTCAAGGGGTATGGGTAGCAATAGAGTTGATGTAAATGAATTACCCATAACGTCTAGGAGCTCCAGGAGTTCACAAAGAAGTACTTCTCGTTCTACTAACAGACGTCAAGGAGTGACAAAACGTAGGAAATACAAAAGACGAAGAACAAAAACAGTAATAATTGAATATGAGGTTCAAGAAAATGGAAAATTTCCTATTACAAAAAGAGTTAAAAAGAAAGTTAGAAGGAGAAGGGTAAATTTTTGTACATATTAACATTATTATGAGATTGCTCATAAAAAAATAATAGAACAATTTATATTATTTGTTATTGCGTCCATACTATTATATATGTTGTTGGTTAGCAGGAAAGAGGACATCAGGTACCAATCAAAAACACCAATTGCAAATTCATGCGACGTTTCGATCCTTTATTGAATCTTCTTCAGGCATCTACAAATTTGTTGTTGTACATAAGTGAAAGGCCATATATATAATTTACATAAAATAGGTTATAAGTAAGGTGAACATTATTTTTTTCTTTTTCTTTGCATCATCCAAACTTGTATTGTAAACGTATATTGTACTGTAGTATATTTGATATACACTCACCGGCACGGAAACTTGGCCAAGTATAAAATTTGTGATAACTTCAGTTTTTTTCAGTTTACACTACAAATTTAGGCCAATTTTGATCGTTGTTCATCCAATTAACGTCTTTAATCATTTTTAAGCATAAATAATGTTCTTTTTAAGTTTATAATGAAGTTTAAGCACAAAATCACATTTACACAAAATTAAACACTGCAGTTTTGAGCACTAGTAATTAAAAACTGTTTGATCTTTGGTAAACTTTTTAACTTTTTAATATCGCGTGTTTCCTCCTCTAGCCCTTATGACCGCCTGCATTCGATCTGGCATGCTTTGGATGACATTTTTGATGTCCAATTGCGATAAGTCGCGCCATGCAGTCAGTGCGGCATCTCGAAGCTGGCTAAGAGTTTGTGGTGGGTTCGATGCTGTTTTAATTGTCCTTTTTAGCTTATCCCAAATATGCTCTATTGGATTTAAGTCGGGGCTGCGAGCTGGCCACTGCAATTTTTGAATACCAACCTCTTGAAGGTACTCATTTACGATATGAGCGACGTGTGGACGTGCATTATCATGCATTAAAATGAATTGATCATATCCAATAAACCCTCCAAAGGGTACAACATGTTCTTGAAGGATATCCTCGATATATCGTGTTGCAGTTAGAGCGTTATTGACGATGACCAATTCTGTACGTGCATCAGAACTAACGCCACCCCATATCATTATAGAGCCTCCACCAAAACTCACTGTTGGAGTGGTAGTAATCGCCAGATATCGTTCACCTTTCCTTCTCCACACACGTTGTCGACCATCAGGTGCATTTAAAGCGATCCTGCACTCGTCCGTAAACAAAACTCTTGCCCATTGTTCATGAGACCAGTTAGCATGTTCGCGGGCAAATTGAAGTCGAGCTGCTCTATGCTGTGGGAGGAGCTGTGGGCCACGGGCTGGTCTTCTCGCTCTTAAATTAACTTCCTCCATACGTCTTCTCACCGTACGCTCACTAACATTTACATTCCTAGAGATTTGAAGCCGCTGCTGGATCTCGACCGCAGTAAGGAAGCGATTTCTTAAAGTCTCTAACACGATAAAGCGGTCGTCACGAGCTGACGTGCAACGTACACCACCACTACCTGGTCTGCGTGTACAGAGGCCAGTCTGTTGGTACCGTTTTAATGCATATTGCATTGAAGAACGTGGTACGTTAAGGATAGTAGCCACTTCACGATGGGTCATCCCTTGTTCCACTAATGACACTGCTTGTGCTATCTGACTTGGTGACAAAGGCATTTTTATGGATCCTTAGGCGCCTTTAGATGTTTATTTATCACAATAAAACCAAAGAACTTCGGCAACTTAACATTTACAAATTCCACAACACAATTCAAAATGTAGAGTTCGTCGGATAAATGACACAATTCAACTAAACTTCAGAACCCAAACCATAATGCACTTCAACTTAGTTAATTACCCTCTTAGGATTAACGTAAACATTATTTCTACCCACTTATACAATAAAAACAAAGTTAGACACACTTAAAAAAATTTTATCGCATGTTATGAGTTTGGCCAAGATTCCGTGCTGGTGAGTGTAGTAACTTTTGAATTTTGAAAATTTTTTCACTTTATATGCTTATGTATTAATCTGTTTTAAATTTTATATAAACGAAACCAAAGTATTTACTGCCAAAGTTTGAACGTTATTATTTTCTATCAATATGTTAATTACTAAATTCGTTACGCCGATGGAACCTACAACACGTTTAAATATGCATTATACAAAAAAAACGAAGATATATTAACAATTCATCCGAACAATTTTTAATTTTCATTAAATTCAAAACTAAACATTATTTCCTTTACCATTGTAGTTGTTGGAACGTCTTATATGTCTGTCCCGAAGATTTATTATTTTTAATTTTTCTGTATCTTTCCTCTGATCACAATATAGAATGTTAATTAACTGAATTTCAGGAATCTAAAAACATTAATTCATTACAAGATATTAACCACGTTGCATCATCCATCATTTGTATGGAAAAATTTTTAATAATAGAATATTTTTCCAAAAAATGATATGAACAATTTTAACCAATAGCGGATGATACCTTAGTTGTTTGTTTTTTTTCAAAAAATAATAATTCAGAAATTGTTTTTTAAAAATTAAAGCTGTACTTAATGAAGTTGGAAATATAAGGATACTAATTAGACACTCTATGTAAAGGTAAAAAGAAAAGAAAAAGTTTGTTCACCTTACTTATAACCTATATTATGTAAATTATATATATGGCCTTTCAGTTATGTACAACAACAAATTTGTAGATGCCTGAAGAAGATTCAATAAAGGATCGAAACGTCGCATGAAATTGCAATTGGTGTTTTTGATTGGTACCTGATGTCCTCTTTCCTGCTAACCAACAACATATATAATAGAACAATATTTTACAGGTAAAAAAACGACAACCACGAACGGCAGCTCGTCGATCGTACGTGCGAGCAAGCGTTCGCGCAAAATTGGCCACTTTAAAGGGTGATCAGAAAATGGACATGGCTCAAGTAGCAAGTGCATTGAGTGGTGTCTGCGAATTGGCAGTTCGACGTCATAGAGCTGGTATTCCTTCTCTAAGTCTTTTTGGAAACCCTCATGAGCTGGACTACTTCTCCGACAATGACGACAACACAATCTCTGAAGGAGCATCTACTGCAGTGGCCACTAGACCAACATCTAATATACTAAGTGCTTATAGACAGGTAAATATTTTTATTTTATTTAAAATTAAATACATTTAAAGCATGCATTTGAATTTGAATTTTTGCTTCTAGGCCAGACGAAAGATGATTAACGTACCGTCCCCACCTCATGCCACGTCTGCTCCCGATATACTTTCTAATATTTTAGAGAGTCAAACATTGCTGCATTCAAAAAATTCTGTGATTTCTATTTCTGTTGATGGAAATGTCGATTATAAACTTCAGTCACGAAAGCAAAATACACAAAAAAAGAGTGTTATAGAACCTAAATCTGAAGAAAAAGTAGATTTATCAAAAGCAAATGAGGCCGTTAGGAATGTACCATCATATCCAGGACAAAACCGAGGGGGTGGCTGGGGAGGCGGATACCGAGGAAACTATCATCGTGAACAAAATTCTAACAATTTCAACAACAGGGGTAGTAATTATGAGAACAATTACAGTGGGAACTATAATCAAAGTAGACAAGGAAATGCTTACAACTATCAAAACAACAACATGCGCCGCGACGACACTGAGTACTACGATAACTACTTAAGAAGACCACAGCAGTATTCACATAACGAAGATGCTTACTTCGATCGGTCAAGAAGACCAGGGCCCATGGAGAATAATAGGAGTAACAATTACTTGATTCATCAGAGAACAAATGAGCAGAGTCAGGGTAGATATAGTCTAGGACCGTCCTGGCAATCCTACGGCGGCGGTGGGCCCCCTGGCCCCGCGCCTCGACAGGACATGCCTCCGATGCAGACTCGGCATTCGTTTGGTGGGTTTGAGAATCCTGTAGACATGAGAATGGGCCAGATACCTCCGACAAATACGAATACTAATTCCGAAGTATTCCCCACAATAGAAGCACCCCGTCAGGAGAAAATTCAACCTCACACATATCAGTCCCTGCCCGAGCCTCAGCCGTACCAGCCGCTGCCGGAGGCACCAGTGTTCAATTATCCAAAAATTTCGGAAGTAGAAAAATCCGAGGACGAAAAGAGTGACTCCGGCCTCGTCATCGATACGGAGAAGTACGACCCCACGGAGCCGACCCACGACGACGACAGCGCCGAGGACGAGCCGGAGCCGCTTCCCGCGCACTCCGTCGCCCCTACCTCGGCCACCGTCGCCCCGCCCTCGCCCACCGTCGCACCGCCCGCGCCGCCCGCTCTGCTCTCGCCGCTGGCCGCGCCACCCTCGCCGCTCCCCGCGCCACCCCCGCCGCTCCCCGCACCGCCCGCCGTGCAAAGCATCCTAGCCGGCCTCGACCCCGCCGCCATGAACGTACCGCCCAACATTCTGGACACTGCCGTTCGACAAGTTCTGAAGGAGCATCGGAATTTAATCGCGCCGTCCACTGCGGAGCCGAGCAACGACAGGAGCGATGATGACTCCGACGGAGATTGTCCCAATTTCTCGATTTATTCCGCTACTAGTGTTCATATAGCTAACAACAGCAGCACTCTGACGGACGAGATGCCGCGCGAGCAGCCACAGGACAGTCTGGAGGACTTGGTTCAGGAAGACGATGAAACGCCTCCTTCGACTTCGCCAGTTCCGATGCCAGAGACCACCGTTAATGAGAAGAAAATCGAGTCGAATAAGTCCTTCACTAAGTCTTTGCTCGGTATTTATGAAGCTGACGAAAAGAAAAAGTCTGAGGAGGAATATAAAGAGAAAGTATCGAAGAGATGTCCGATAACGACGAATACACGTAATCCAATTAAAATAAAACTCAATACGTCATCGCTAATCAAAAGACAAGTTTCACTGTATGACGACGAGGAAGTTAGTCAGGAAGCCGAAGCCACCGAGAACGCTGACCCCGCTTCCGATACGGCTGAACAGAAATTAAATTTAAATTGTAGTATTAAAAGCCCAAAAAAATATTCCGAGACTTCTGAAAAGTTTGATGTTCAAATTGAACTCAAAAACAAAACTCCTACTAAACGTGATAAATCTCTAAGTCCTATGAATAAAACTGTAGTCGATAAAGACAATACTTTAGAAAAGGGAGAAAAAAATCAAACTGAGACAAGCGAAACTGACATAAGAACAAATAAAGAAGACTTGTGTCCAAATAAAAACGATGATGATCAATGTGTAAAGTTAGAATCGAATGAAGATTTAGATGTAACGAAAGAAAAAGTCGATGATTTAAAGAAAAATGAAGTAGAGTCTAATGAAGAAGAACATTCCGATGGCGATGATGAATTGCCGATGAGAGCGGCTACGGAATCGCCGAGAAATGAGGAAATTGCCAAAATTGACGATAACATGGAAAAGATGACCGAATCCATAAGCGAAACGGAGGACGAACGGAGCTATACGCCGTGCCTAGATGAAAACAAATCCACCAAGGACGCGTCATTCGAAACAGAGAAGGACAAAGGTCTAGAAGGTCTGGACACGGAAATGATATCCGAGGAGGAAGGAAACGAAATGTTTTCAGAGAACGAGCGAGCTCCTTCAGAGGTTTCGCGAGTCTCCCCTCCCAGAGCGCCGCACGAGAGTGAGGAGGGAGAAATAGAGGATAAAAATAAGGAAGCGAAAAAGACATCGCCGCGGGACGAGGGCACCAAGAAAAAGAAGAAAAAGGATTCTAAAAAGGAGACGAAGGATAAAAGTAAGAGTAAGAAGAAGGGAGAGATTTCGTTTAAAAAACTCAGTAAAAGTGGAAAGGAAAGAAACTACAGGGAGAGGGACAAAAACGAGAAAAGAGGCGAGAGGGAACGTCGAGACTCCGTCGACCGAGCCGAAAGCCGGCAGCGAAGGCGCAAAGAGAAGAGGAAAGATTTAGAACGATACGACGTGCGCACGGTCGTCACCGAGAAGAGAAGAAAACAGAAAGACCCGTTCGGGCGGGACGTGTCGCCGCGCGGCCGCTCGCCCTCCATGTCGCCGCCGCCGCGCTCACCCTCCCCCTCCCCCTCGCGCCGCCGCCGCACCGCCTCGCGCCACCGCCGTTCGCCCTCGAGGGCCCGCCGATCGCTCTCCAGACTCCGGCGCTCGCCCTCGCGGACCCGGCGCTCGCTCTCGCGGGTTCGGCGCTCGCTCTCGAGGATCCGCCGCTCGCCGTCCAAAGGTCGACGCTCGATCTCAAGGGGACGGCGGTCCGGGTCCAGAGGTCGGCGCTCGCCGTCGAGAATCCGAAGATCGCCGTCGCCGCCGCGCCGCTCGCCGTCCCGCGGTAGGCGCTCCCCGCCCGCCCGGCGGTCCGCCCTCCGGCGCGGCAGCCCCTTGCGCGGGCGGTCCCCGTCCCGCGCGCGTGTGTCGCCGGTGCGCGCCCGCCGCTCGGCGTCCACGCCGCGGCGCCGCTCGGGCACGCCGCGCCCGTCCCCGCGCCGGCGCAGTCCTCCGCGCCGCAAACGGCGCCGCTCCGGGTCGAGAGCCGCGCGCCGCCGGTCCGCTAGCCCGAGCCCGCCGCGCCGCGCCGGCAAGAAGAAGAAGCGCACGCGCTCGGCCCGCCGTGCCGCCGCCGCCTCGCCGCCACGCAAGCGCCGCCGCAGCGCCAGCCGCCAGCTCGAAGCGCCGCCGCCGGAGCCCGCGTCGCGGCCACCCTCGCCGCGCACGCCGCCGCCGGAGCCCGAGCTCGAGCGCGCGCTCCTCGACGAGTCCGAGCTCGTGGCGCTGCGTCGGCGCCGCGACCCTGACCGACAGCGACGACGCGCGCGCGACGCCGTCGGGCCCTCGAAGGAGGTGTTCACCTCCGGGGACAACATCCTCGTTAGCGTCAGCTTCAAGGAGCAGGAGCGCGGCGAGGACGGCGACCGGCGGCGCCGGCGCGAGTCCCGCCGCGACCGCCGGCGCCGGCGTCGCGCCGCCGCCGCGCCCGAAATCGAAGTCGCCAAGCCGGTCGCAATCATCGACCTCGACCGGTCGCCCTTCCGCGAGCTGACGCCGTCGCCGAAGAACGTCATCGTGCTCAGCGACAGCGACCACGGCGAGCGCGAGGGCGGCGAGGCGAGCGCGCCGCCGCCGACCGCGCCCGAGCCGGCGCCGGAGCCCGCGCCGCCGGCGCTCGGCCCGAAGACGCCCCCGGAGCCGGCGGCGCCCGAGCCGGTCGCGCCGGAGCCGGTCGAGCGACCCGCGTCGCACACCGCGGCGCCCGCGTCGGAGCCGAACTCGCCAGACGCGTACGACCCGTTCGAGCCGACGCGCAGCGCGTCCGCGTCTCCGGCGTCCGCATCGCCGGCGCCGGAGGCCGCGCCGTCGCCGCCGCGCGCGCTCATCACGCTGGAGGCGGCGCAGCGCAGCAACCTGTCGGCGGACGAGGTGCTGGACCGGCGGCCGCTCACGCCCGTGGAGAAGGTGATGGCGCTGCTGCAGTCGACGCGCGACGCGTCCCCGGAGCCGGGCGAGGTGCCGGAGGCCCCGCCGGCGCCGGCGCCGCGCATCGTGCTGCCGTCGCCGACGCGCGCGGCGCCGAAGCTGTTCCCGGGCAAGCCGTCGCCGATCAAGTCGAACCCGGTGAAGCCGATGCAGGCGCTGCGGCTGCCGCGCGCGCCGTCGGACGGCGGCGCGTCGCCCTACTCGCCGGGCTCCAGCGACTTCGGCGAGCTGTTCGAGCCGCCGCCGCGCCGCTCGCGCGCGCCCTCCAAGGTGCCGGTGCGCCTCGACCGCAAAAAAAGTAGGTGCCGCCGGGTTCCGCGGGTGTCGGTGGGCTGCGACCGTGTCTAACGTATCGCTCTCGTTGCAGGCAAAATGCAGGTGGGCGTGAAGATCGACGACGAGAACTTAAAGATCCTAGACGACTTGCCGAGCTCCGCCGTCGAGATGCAAGTCAAGAGCAAAGTAAGTATGCCTATTAGTTTCCCCACGATTTCCCATAGAATATCTACGTACCATCCTGCCACCTCAGCCTAGGTCTCTATGAAATTCTCCGATGATCTAGTAGGTTGCTATAGTGCATTCAACGAAACAAGATACCAAATGTAAACAATAGCCATTATCGACGACGGAACATACAAAATATAGGCTATTTCTATCTTTTTTACTATCTGCTGCAATGCTCTCGGTAAGGATGGACTAGGTCAAACGAGACTATTGCGGGTATTGAAAACATTTGGACGCCTTTTTGATTTCGTATTTACCTACATATTTATTTTTTTTAATTTCATACATTAATTTTTTTAATTTTATTTCGTTCGTGAAGTGCTCAGGGTGATCATAAATTTTGTTCGTTTTCTGTAATTTCCTGTATTATTTTCGTTCTGGTTTTAGTTTTAGTTATAGTTGGTATTATCCAAATTATCCGCCTAATTATTTTATTTTATTTATTTTCAAATTTCGAAAACTTAGTATAATTATGAAATTAAAATCAATGTTTAAGTTACGGCCAATTACAAGTTTTCACAAGTAGTATGAATGAATAACAGTTACATTTACGGCAAGACAACAATTCCAAAACAAGTAGTATAATATGTAAATTATATTTAAATTTTACACACAACTAAAGAATACACCAAATTTAAATCATTAGCTTTGAGGTGCAAATAAATCGTTACACATCACCCTTTTCAGCCCCGTTACACTCGTGTTTAAGAGATCAATATCGACCCTACGGCACGCTGTGTTGAACAAATGACAAGCTCTGATCATATATGAGTTCCGTCTATAGATGCTCGGGTTGTAGGAGTGTAAAGAAGGTCATGTCTTCGTAACAGAGCAGATGGAACGCACAGCCCAATTTTGTTCACCAGCTCGGCGACTTCCGTTGACCCATTCGCAATTTAAAAAAAAAAAAGGAAATATCCACTATTATTCTTCTCTGTTGCAAAGGGAGCAAATGGAATTTGCGACATCGGCTGAAATAATCGGGCATAAAGTTATGCCTAATGGCCGAATAGAGTTGCCTAATTTTTTCTAGTATTTTAGCGAGGCGAATAGCTTTGAGATAGGTCTGTAGTTCTCCACCATATCTCTTGGGCCTTTTTTATGTACTGGAGTGATATAAGCAGACTTCCAAATCGCAGGCACCTCTCCCTCAACAAGAGACCGCTTAAAAAGGATCGTGATAGGAACAGCATTTAGCACAGTTGAGTATGAAGATTGGTGGAATATTGTCGGGTCCTGTAGATTTATTCAGGTCGACCTGTTTTAACAAATTAAATACTTCGGCTTCTTATATTTCTATCGAGCTGATACCTGAGCTATTCTCACAATAATATTGAGTCAACCAGGTATCCTCTAAAGCCACGTTCACGTTAGTATCTTGAGCTTCGGCGTGTTGAAAATTAGAAGAAGAAGAAGTATTCCGAGAACATATTGCACATCTCCTCCCCACCATCAGACATCCGTTTCTTATACTTCAGTGCAGAGGGATAAGAATGTGACTGATATTTTTGTTTGATATATCGCCAAAAAGTTCGCGTATCCTTAGAAATATTCGACTCAATTTTTGTTATATACTTATTAAACATATCTTTCTCTAGTTCCCTAGCACGCTGTCGCAGGACAATTCATCTGATAAATTACCATATTTTTTAAACCTTTTATGAAATTTAGCTTTTTCTTTGAGGATCATCATTAACGGTTTATTATACCATGGGGGATATCTACCGACGGCCACAGCGGACCTGGTTGGAACATAGGACTTCTTCAGTCTGTTAAGTATATCGTAGAAAAATACCACAGCGTCGCTAAATGATCTACAATGTAACTCGGTGTACCAATCATAGCTATTCAATTCCTCTATGATAGTAGTGTAGTCAGCCTTATGATAAATATACTTCAAACCTGAACACTTGGGAAGTTTATAAAGTTGTACGAAATTAACTGATACTAATATGGCTCTGTGGTGTACATCTTCGGGAACTAATGGGTCACTGCAGTAATCAACTTCGACTTCACTATTGGATAGAACCCAGTCCAATATACTACCACATAGGTCTCCGTCAAACAAATAACATCAAAGTTGCTGATGCACACATTTCTAAAGAAAACAGATGTTTGCCATCATAACATTTTAGAAATAGCATTTGAATGTAAAGAATAGAATGCGTTGTAAGGTAAATTGATAGGAAAAGAAGTAGTAAATTATAAAAAGTTAAGCAAGGTGACTGAATGAAGCGAATTTGAGTATAAATTTGTAGCGAATTAGTTTCAAAATAGCGAATAAGCACAAAATTAAATTTAAAGATATAAATACATTTACCGAGGACAAGAGCCATTATTGCATACAAACTAATTTGATTTTTAAGTACATGTAGATAGCGTTTATAATTACATTTATAAGTCAATGTCGATCGGTTGAAACCGAGCGAGATGTGAACAAAAGGCCGGCGAGTAGTAAACATGCACAAAAAATACGTACCAGTGGTTCTCAATATTTGTAATTTAATTTGATTAAATTCGTTGCCGTAGGGTCGACGTGAACTAATTATTAAAAAAACTTCTTAAGTCCTGTTCCATTTTTATTTGATGCTTGGGCGAGGTATGGTTCTTCCGTATAAATATTTTGCATCCGGTCACCCACACATATTCGAAGCCTTTTTCTCTCGCAAAGGATTTGGTTTTATTGAACAACGTTTTATTTTCGATGGTCAGGTGGTCGTTTATATATATCCTGCTGCAGTCATTGCCAAGTCCTAATATGCTCGCGTTTATACCACCTTTGTATTTTTTCGCTGCAGCCACGAAATTATTTTTAATATAATTGTTATGTATTAGCATATTATGTTTTTGTGTTGACTGTCACCTCTCATGGGCACCCTGGCAATATAATTTATCTGTTCTTTGGGTATGCGGTAGTTGATGATACCCAATCTATCCATTAATTCAAACAGATCTTCACCATTAGAGGCTGGCAGCCCTTTACATTCTATGTTATTCATGCGAGACCTCTGATCGCTCTCGCGTTGGAGCATTTCTAGGTGATCACATCGCTTCTGTAAAACGGCGATCTCATTTTTTGTAGAATTAAGCGAGGTAATTTCCAATTTTACGCTCGATACCCTATTTGTTAAGATTTCTACAGAATTATGCATGAACTCCACAGACGACTTCAACTCTGAGAACTCGGCTGCGATGGTCTTGAGTTCCAGAAGCTCCTTTTGTATAGCCAATAAAGTTGGAAGTACCTCCATTTGAGTAGACAATCTCTTCAGCTCCGATAGTATACTATCCGTGTCTGCCCTAGGAGTGATGGTACGTGGACTAGCAGTTGTTTGGTTCCCGCAGGAATTACATTTCCAAGTGCTTCTTCTTTCTTCCCCTAATTTTCTCCAACCTGATTCAGATATACCCGAACAGGGAAAATCGAAATGACCTCCACACAGTGAGCACGTAACTCCAACTCTCACTTCACTATCACAGCGCTTACAGGGAAACATATTCAGATGATATAAAAGATAAATATAAACTAGACTTTGAGAAACGTTGATTGTGTACTTAAGCGAGTAGCAAGCTAGTATGCGTGCGAGCGGATTGCTGTCTACCGCCTGACTGATTTAGAATAAATGTCGCCTTGATAAAAATAACTTTTTTAATGAACGCAATTTAAGCCCAAATCATGGGTCGTTTAAGATGCAGGACGGAAAATCACTACACGAGGTCGATACGATTGCAGAGAGATTGCGTGGCGATGGCAGATCCCGCAAGAACAAGCTGGCTTTGTAAAGAGAATACTTAATTTCAAGCAGATTGTGGAGAAATGCTAGGAATTCAACACCGTTTATTTTGTTTATTACAGCAAGGCTTTCGATTGTGTCAATTGAAGTTGTCTGTGGAGAGTCTTATCGGAGCTGGGTGTATCTCATCACTTAACTGCGCTCTTGCAGTCACTTTATCATACCAGCCATGGAATAGTTAGAGTCGGCGGGACGTTATCTAAACCGTTCAGTTTCTAAAATGGAGTTCAACAGAGCTGCATCCTTTCACACATGAGACACACTTCACATAATGAGGCGTACCTGCGATCAGGGCTAGATTTAGATGTGTTTAGGCCTCGGGACAACAAAGGTGTGGAGGCCCCTTGGCCCCAATAATTATCGGATGACAATATAACTCGTACGAATTAACTTGAGACCTGGGCCGATGAATGTGAAAAATGTGAAATGTAAGTTTGTTTTTCACGCTTTCACGCGAAAACTACTTAACTGATCATCATGAAACTTTGTACACATATTCTTGGAGGTATTAGAAGTAACATATAGGCATGAGACCGATACATCAAAACGTAACTAATATCGGTTACGCGTCCCCATATCATATCATATCGATATACCAAAACACATAGCCGTTTTCACATAACTAACGAAAACTTGAGCGCGAACACGAAACCGAAACTGGTAGAACGGTGACGATAACTAATAGTGGCGCCACAGCTAAAACCATATTATCTGCATCTCTTTCTTATAAGGGTAACTTCATACTGAATAAAAGAGATGAGGCGAATATGGTTTTCCATATTATCTGCATCTCTTTCTTATAACGGTAACTTCTTACTGAATAAAAGAGATGAGGCGAATATGGTTTTCTATTCGATTTAGCGGTTTTAATGCAACTGTGTACATCGCAAAATATAACTTCAAGTTTAAGCAATAAAGTCGAGTCTTTACTTTTTTATTGTTATGATTATTTAGTTTCCGTAATAAAATAGTGTGTGTATTTAAAAAAAAGTTTGTGAAGTTTGTGAAGTAATGCCTTAAGTGCACTATTATATAATTATAAGTGCCTTATAATCATTATTATATTAAAATATTAAAAATTATAATAATACTATAATATTACTATAATATTTAATATTTTATAACCATAAGACGTAGTTTTTCAAAACATTTGATATAAACTTGTTATAGTTTATATTTGAACTGTTTTAACCTTTATGTTCAACAGTTTGCGTTTGTTTCGTTTTGTGTTTACGTTACGCAATTGATAGCAAAACATTACTACTGATATCGATATATGAAAACGGTTTTCAATATCGATATGGAAACTTAATATCGGCTACGTAGCCGTTTGATCTAAAAACCGAAAACGCCCATGTCTAGTAACATAGGATACATTTTATTAAAAAAAAAATTTTTTTTGGTCGTGATAACCGACATCCATGCGGACGAAGCCGCGGGCGGAAGCTAGTTGGTCATGTATGTGTGTGGTTATGTGACGCGTGGTCTGTCCGCAGTTCCTCAAGAAGCTGAACCGCCAGGAGCGCGTGGTAGAGGAGGTGAAGCTAGTGCTGAAACCGCACTACAACAAGAAGCGCGTCACCAAGGAGCAGTACAAGGACATTCTGCGCCGCGCCGTGCCCAAGGTACCGTCTCTTGTGTCCTGTCATCTGTACATTTGTGCGGTCACAAACTTGCTTATGCGTTAGCGGTCGCGGGTTCGATCCCCGCAAATGATAAATATCTGTATAGGCCATGTGGATATTTGTCGTTGTCTGGGCATTTGTGCGTGTTGTGTGTTTCCAGACCCCCGACACAGGATAAACATGATACAGTACGCGCGCGAGTTCATGTCCATCGGGGCCTGAGGTGAAGGGCGGGAGCAGCGCGCCCCGCCTTCACCCACCTCGCCGAATTCGTCCGAAATCGAGTGTTGTCCGTTGACGGTGACGCGTGCTTGTCGATACTAAAAACTATTGACCGCTATTGTATTATTTTTTTTAACGAAACCATGAGTACTTCGCCTTCAACAATTTCAAATAGAAAAAAACTTTTATAATACATAAGCATGATAAGGCCGCCATTGCACATTTACTGTAAATTTTTTTTCTTCAATGCTATTATTTAATAACGTGTGTAATAAAGTATTAAATAAAAATAAATAAATAAATAAATATTTAATTACTTAAAGTTGCAATAAATATGGAATAGATATTATGGTTGACCAAATGAGATTATCGATATCGACATTATGATAGGTCACAGAACTACCGCATTCCTCAGGATGGACATGAACTCGCGCGCGTACTGTACTGGGGGCCGTTGAGTGTGTATTTATGTATTATTTCTATTTGTCGTAGTTTTCTTGTCAAAGTAGGTTTAAGTGTGGCACAAAGCAAAATAGTTGATTACAAAATAACTTATTTTGTCTACGGTTTCATACCAGCAATCGAACTTTCTCATACATTCTGTAAAAGTATATTAAACAGTTGACTACGCCTACACTACAAATACTCAAAGTCAGAAAATAGTTGGCTTTCTGTGATGTAAGTTTGAAGATATCCAGAAGGCAAAAGATAAGACGTTTGTCAGTGTCGTCAGTGTTTCTGGACACGTAGAAAACAGTATGTAAACTTTGTCCAAACTAAAGGCAAAATTATAAACGCATCTGACTCTTAGTTAATAAAAGTTTTAGAGCTTTTAATTGAAAATATGTTTTTTGTCCGTGACGCTTAAATACTACTAGTCGGTACAAATTAGATTCAAAGATCTGTTTGTTCTACTCTGATACTATAAAAACATTGCATTTCTTGATAGGACTCACGACTGTACTGGCGTTATATTGAATAATATCTGAATTTAGTTTAATATAATTAGTTCAGTTAGTTTAGTTTTTTACATGTTCAATTTATGTATCAGATCTGTCACAACAAGTCGGGCGAGATAAATCCGACGAAGATCCAAGCCCTCGTGGAAGCTTACGTGAAGAAATTCCGGAAAAAACACAAACTCGGAATAGCGTAGTGTGTAGAGTAGCGGATGTTCTAACAGATTATTGTAATTATAATTTATGTACGGACAATGTATTTTACTTAAACATTTTATTTAAATAAAATAATATAGATTTAAATCAAGAATGAGAACTTTAGTTTGATTCGAAGCGAGTTGAGAGATCGGGCGTTGTAAATAAAACGATAATAGTTTATGGATAATATGTATTGAAAAAAATAAGTGCAAAATTACATTAGACATAGTTATGATACCAGAGAGCTAGTGTCTGAAACAAACTTGCAATATATATCAAGTCTTTTTGTAAAAGTTATAGTTGCATTAAAATTCACACTCGAAAACAATTATTTTTTCTTTGGTTTTTTATTTTGTTATATTAGTAACATTTAAGTATAACATCAAACTACAGTTATTAACAATATATTTGCACTGTAAAGCTCTATTATAAAGTATATCAAAGGACATAAACAGAACTATATAAAGCGATCCTGTAAACAATCTAAAATAACATATATATTTACTTCTAAAAGTTAACCTACACATACAGATCAAAACGTCTGACGCAGAGCTAGCTACAATAGCAACGGTAAGGCCATGTGTACCGGGCTACAGTAGAGACGCGACACGTGATACTCGACACTAATGACATTACACAGTGTAATTTGTATTCACTGTAATATTTATAGCGCAACACATTGCTCGTGTTCTCGCTCAAAGACGCAGAACTTTCGCTTAGCAACCCTGGTCTATGCAAAGAATTAAATCTAGTTGTCGACTAAAGAGAATATTTAGAAATAGTGGGCGTGTTATACTGTAACGTGAAACATTACCAAACATGCTTCTTATGGAAATTATCGTCTTCTAAAACCTATATAGTTCTAATAAAAAGAATAAAAGAATTATTATAAAGACTTGTTTAAAGTTTTTTGAGAAAATTGTACTAAACTTTTTTCCTCTAATAAACTCTTTTAAAGTCTTTATAAGTATTTTATTCTATTTATCGGAACTATATATATATATATATATATATATATATATATATATATAGTTTTTAGAAGGCGATAATTTCCATTTTCATAAAAGTGTCGTCACGTGTCGCGCCTCAATCGTTCGCCGAGAACAGACACGGCTACAGAACGTGATGCGGTCTAGACGGCGTTTGCGAAGCCGATGCGCTTGTTCTGCATGTCGAACTCGGTGTAGTACTTGCCGATGAACACGTCGCCCAGGATCCACAGCGGCCCGTTGGGCGGCGGGATGTCGATGCCCATGAAGCCTGACAGGCACACCGTCTTGCCGAACTGTGACACCTGCGGGGGAGGGTGTCTCTAAGATACCGTACTGAGTTCTCGAAAAATAGGACTCCGCGTTTAGTACAGTCAGTTGATATTATTATTACCCACAAGTTTTGCGGATGTTGTAAAAAATCGATAATTCTGTAACTTCGATGTGTCTACCAAATTCCAATAATAACTACTACGATAAAAAAAACGCACTGCTTAATCTACATCAAGGTGATATAGAAAAGAAATTTTGTACTAAAAAGCGTGCTTAAATACACGACGTACGCATGTTGAAGTATAGGAAATCTATAAAATTACCCAATTTCAAAACTCTCTGAAAATTTTCCAGGTAATAAATTTTTATCCCAATTGACTTTACTAATTTTAGAACATATAATAAGTTAGTAATTATTTTTAACCTGTTAAATCTAAAACCGTGATAACGAAAAAAAAGTTCCTAAAGAAATGCATGCCCAAGATTCGATGGAGTTGAAAAAGAATAGACCAGAATATGTAAATTCTGGTCACTCACTTCGGCTCTCACTGTCTACGTTCGTGACTTTCTTTACGAACGTTGTCTACAAAGTTATCAATTTTCTGGTATTTTCTAGTACCTACTTTGGACCGGTTTCGAACTCAATATGGAATTTTGTTAAACTTATTCTGACCGATAACTTTATCAGAAAATTAACGGTATTTTATATTATTTATATCCATCATATTAAAATCAATCTTATTTTTATTACGTTATCCAGCCTTCGTCTAGTCCACTTTCTTGATAGCTTTTTTGCTCTTAAAATAACAAACTCTTCTTCAGTTTTTATTAAATCTTCTTTTTTTTTTAGCATCCAATAGTGATGTACCACATAACTGAACCTTTTTCATTTAAGTTCTTTAGTTCATGTGTATGTAGGAATTAAAAGAAAATTAGTTACATATAAAGTATGGTGGATAGACAAAAGAAGTTTGTCATAAAACATGTGTAGAAGCGATGTTGAAGATTCCAAATTTAATATGTATCGGCCGTTCTGACGTACCTACTGGTGGGAAAGTTTAATTCTTGCCGAATAATGCAGGGTTCGATTCCTGGTGGGAGTTAATATTTGTGTATTAGTGTTTGTCTTCGTGGGTTTCCTCACTGCACCACGGGAAAACACGTAAAGCCGTGATCGACTACGAACGTAACCAATTTTATACATTTAAGATAGTTGGAAAAATATTTTTTGGATGTTATTCCATAATCTATGAATCTATAGAATGAATCTAGACACGATTTCATACGGCACGGCTTGGACACTGGATAATTTTTATTGCAAAATTTTAAATGGTCCGATTGAGAGAGGACATGAAATTGAAAATATATAGTCGCGAACTGAGTAGCGGGTAGAGCTCGCTCTCGACACGTGTCATACTACAAAATGGATTTAACTTATTCTCATTCTTACAAATCCGAATTTTTAGTTTGTTTGTTAAATGACTCAATGGAATTGAATGTGATGTCAATTATTGTAGTTAATATAATTTAATATTAAGTTATGCGGCATGTCAACACCTTGCGTCATGTGGTAGACTTTCGCAACTTGTATCCAACCAAGATTCCATGCGCCATTTTTGATGCGTTAAAAAAGTTTCTAGATTATTTTTGTTTGTATTTTTTGTATAAATGTTCAAAGTCCTCATTTGATATTCTGGTAAATTCTTTAAATAAGGCATCATCTGATTTTATTTTTGATAGTAAATTAGTCCGTGGGCCGCTCTGAAACGATGTTCTTTTCCACCAACGTTTCTTCTTCCGTAGTAGAGCTGCATGGCTTAGTACGAAATAAGCTGCTGCTAAAGTTACTATACAGAAGTCTATCGGCGAGAATCCAATGTCTATGCCGCAGAGACTACAATGACTACCTTAACAACATATGTGAGGACATAGAGAGGCATTCCAAACAATGCACACAAGCGATCTGTTCCTAAAAATCAAGAATATTAGCCGGGAATCAAAGCCGAAAACATGGGCTGTAGAGGATGGTGCGGGTAATCTATTAACAGAGATTGACCAGGTGACCGAAAGGTGGCGATCGTATTGTGAGGGCCTCTACGCCGATGGTCACAATCAACAGACTGAAGACCTGAGATACTGGAGTCCGAAATACGATGCGCTTTACGTAAACTAAAGAATAATAAATCAGCCGGTAGAGACAAAGTTTACGCTGAAGAACTAAAGCAAATTAGGGATAAAGGTATTAAGATACTACTAGACAATATGTAATCGGGTATGGAGAATAGGTCAATGGCCAAATGATTGGAAAGAGTCAATGCTTATCCTTATCCACAAAAAGGGATCTATTCGTTCGTGCAGCAACTACCGCACAGTGGCACTTACATCTCATGCCAGCAAGATAATGCTCTACGTCATTAACGAGAGATTAAAGACATTCCTACAGTGGCAGATACCTGAGGAACAGGCTGGCTTTGTTAGAGGTCGAGGTACCAGTGAGCAGATAGTCAATGTTAGGCAACTAGTAGAGAAAAGCTGCGAATTTCGCAGGCCAACACTACTATGCTTCATTGACTACTCCAAGGCTTTTGACTGCGTACGCTGGGACTGTCTCTGGAAAATATTACTGGAAATGGGAGTTCCTGAGCACCTGGCAGTATTAATAGCTGACTTGTACAAAGATGGTGAAAGTTTTGTGAGAGTCATAAGGAGGAAAATATCGAATAAAACGAAAAAACGACTCGTTCAGACTCTGGTATTCTCCATTTTTCTTTATGGCTCGGAATCTTGGACAATTCGATCTATGGAGAGGAAGAAGATCGACGCGTTCGAGATGTGGTGCTGGCGAAGAACGCTACGTATACCGTGGACGGCCAAGAGAACCAATGTCTCAATCCTGCAACAACTACATATAAAAACGAGACTGTCAAGTATTTGCTACCAGCGTATCCTCCGTTATTTTGGTCATATAGCGCGAAGGCAGCCTGACAGCCTAGACAAGCTGATGGTGCTTGGCAAAGTAGAGGGGAAACGACCAAGTGGCCGCTGCCCCACACGTTGGTCGGATCAAGTTACTAACCTCACTGGTCTCCAAGTGACCGCAGCCCTAAGGAAAGCAGAGGACAGGACGGATTGGAGAAAGTTCACAGAGATCGTGACCTAGACCCTGGATCAAAGTGGACACGATCTTCAGCAATGAAGCAAACGACCGAGAGAGAGAGAGTAAAGTTACTTGATCAGCCATATTCTATTCTACGGTGTCTAATCCCCTCGATCAATGAAGTAGGTCGAGCAAAAATACTCAAATAAAATTTTACAGCACGATGCTTCCAAAATTATCTAGGCACGATGTTGCCTCGGCGTAAAATAGGCTGCCGCATGCCACAAATGTTGAATATTGTAGCATACCACTAGGTGGCGCACGCCACAATATGTGGCATGCGGCAATGTCGGACAGTGTTGCTACGGAGCAAAACAGTATTTTAGATAAATATCCTGTAATATTAGATGCAAGATGATGAAATAAATAAATAGATCAGAGAAGCAATGCCAGAGGCTCGCACTCACCCGCAGCACGTAGTCGGGCCCCTCGAGGCGGAACTGGGCGCCGGCGATGGTGAAGGTGACGGGCGGCAGGCGCGGCAGCAGCGAGCAGTCGAGCGCGAACTGGCCGAAGGCGACGGGCGTGGCGCCCAGCGCGCGGTTCAGCGCCTCCATGTCGGCCACGGGGCCGCCGATCAGCGACGTGCCCGTGTCGGCGATCGCCTCGCAGCCCTGCGCAGGCGTACCACTGCACTACTCACTATTCTCTTCGACATTCTAGCCGATCGGTTCGGTTTCGACGCTAGCTTACACGATGGGGTTACACTAGAAATCGGCTGATGTAAATCCCTAATCCTCCTTATATTATAAATGTGAAATGTAAGTTTGTTTGTTAACCTTTTAACCGCCCGACTTTTTATCAGTTGGCGTGCCCCCAGCGCCCGGAATCTAAGTTGAACAATAAATACCTACAACAAATAGGGTTGTTGTAGGTAATATTTTCGATGTCGATATTTCGTAATGATATTTTTATTTACGAGCTTGGTTAACTAACAACTACGTACATACTACTGTATACTCTATGAAAATATCCGTCATTTTTTGTAAGCAAATAAAACATTGATCGATTTATTAGTAGGTATTTAATTAAATTAAGTATTCTTATACTGAGCTATAACTATACTGAATGAACCTCGCCTTTTCATTTCTCAGTAGTACCTAATCAGTCTTACAATTACAAGTAACATTTTTCAATAATAGGAAGTAGGTATAACCGATCAAAAAATTATTTACTTGCATCATACAGTTAACAAACAAATATTTTGGGTAACAATTTAGTTGACTTATTATTGGTTTTAAACTTCCGAGTCCCGTTATATACATAATTATTTTTTTAAAACACGAATGTAAAAATTACTAACTTATATCACAAAAACACGCGCAACACTAATGGAAAATTCCATACGGCTCAACTCGGTTGTGACGTCATGAACGGTCGTGTTTATCCGACGCAAGCGCTGGCTATACTGGCGAAAAGGACACAGTCTAGGGATGGGAATTTCCATTTATAGTTGTCGGTACAAAAAAAACTAAATCGCTAATTTCTTACCAAAAAAATAGATTTACACAGAGCATAAACAACACGTTATTGAATAACAATCACTTAATGTACTTTTTTTTATTCAAAAACTTGGTATTTAATATAATACTTTTGTTTTGAATATTCCATATCTTATCAATTCAAACATTACGTCTCATCACTACTGTCGGATAAATACGACATAGGCGTTGGAAGTCAATACACTTTTTCCGGGATAATATTAGTAAATTTACCTTAATTGAAATAGTATTTTATTTTGTTTCTTGATATAGTAAATCTGAATTATAGCACTAAATAAAAGGATGAATAGATAAACTTTCGAAAAAAAATGTATTTTAGGCGAAAACATCATAATACGTTTAGAAATTGAATATATAATACACAGGGGTTTTGTGTCGGATAAATCCGACTCAGGCGGAATGAGCCCGAAATTTTTTGTCGGATAAATCCGACTCAGGCGGTGAAAGGGTTAAGCTTTCACGCGAAAACTACTTAACCGACCATCATAAAACTTTATACATATATTCTTGGAGGTATTAGAAGTAACACATGATACTTTTTATAACAAAAAAAAAACATTGCTTTGGCCGCCATAACCGACATCCACGCGTCCAAAGCCGCGGGCAGAGGCTAAGAAACATAAATTCTTCTGCTTCATTCTTTGGCAGACTTTTGACATTAGCTCTCACAGGAAAACCAAAAATTCATCCATAGCTACTAGATGAGGAAAGGAAAGGCATGAAAAGAAGAGGGTGAGTCTTTAGATCTTTAGCCGCCGAAGTTTATGCGCGACAACTCACCTCCTGGCAGAAGTCAGTCCCGTTGAGCGAAACGCGGTCCATACGGAACTGCCAGTAGGCGGCGCGCGTGAGCGGAGCGTAGGTGAAGGCGCCGCTGTAGTGGGCGGGGTCGGAGCCGCCCAGGATGATCTCGCCGCCCTGCGACGCGCCCGGGTCCCTGCGCGGGACATTATGATGGTGACGAAAATAGATCCCACCTTATGGTGACGGTTCGCGCCGTGACATGGGACCGCGACCAGGAGAGACAGAGACAAGAGACCGCGACGCCCAATGATATAACTTGTCGCAGTCTCTTGTCTTTATCTCTCCTGTCGCGGTCGCCTGCCGCGGCGCGAACCATCACCATTAAATGATATGTAGAACTCAGAAGTTGATAGAGAAGTGTTACAAGCCATATATCAACAATAATAGAAATGTCTCTCATAGCTACTTAACTCTAGAACGTTACTAAGTCAAAATGAAAATGTAGTTCTATACCATAGACCTTCAATTACGATAAGCGAGTTGCAACAACTGGGTTTGAAAATGTCAATTATCTTAAGACTGTAGGATCGGTGTTCATTCTATATAACCATAAAACATTATTAGATAAAACCACTGTAAATACAAATGAACACATTAACGCAATTAATAGCAATTATAAGCAAGTTAACTTCCTTTGGAAGCTATCTCTTGAAAAAAAAAAATACTTTCTGGATCGGAACAATGTTCCGGAACCTGATGGGATTTCTTCGTCTATGGACATCGGGTACTTTGCGGAATAATAGAAGATGACACACGTAATTCCTACTTTTAAAACGCACAACAATAAAGATTTGTTAAGAGCAAATCATCCGTTACCAAGCCGCATAGTCGATTTTTTAAATAAATTGTCTCGAAAGTAAAAAACAAGTTGATTCATTGTATACAGATTTCCAAAAAGCATTTGACAAGGTGTATCATTAGTTACTTTACCAGAGACGGGAAAAATATGGAGTCCACGGATATTTGCAAAACCGAATTGCATCATACATGACAAATAAATTACAAATAGTTGCAATTAACGGACTCTACACATAATCAATAACGGTATCATAACGCGTGCCTCAAGGATCACGTCTGAGCCTTTACTCTTTAATATTTTCATTAATGACATAATATCAGTTATAAAAAATAATTGTCTTCTTTATGCTGATGATGTAAAGATATTTTGTAAAATAAATAATGCTCAAGATTGACAATCACTGCAGGAAGATCTGAATTCTGTTACACTAGTGCGAACAGAATGTAATTTTTTTTTGTGCCAACCTTTATTAAAATCGCAAAGATTAAATTTTACTGACTTAATGTGCAATTACAAACTTTCTACTGTGACTAGTGCTAGAGATCTGAGAGACACTCACCTGTTGAGGTAGAAGGAGAAGATGGGCTGCGGCACTAGGCTCTGTGACACCATGTTATTGAACACCGGCGTCACACCATCCACAGAGATCCTGCGCACGATTCATTAGTTTAGTCATCATTGCTAATATATCGAAATTGATTAATGCTATATGAAATTTATTTGTAGTATTGTAGAAATCTAGATGACACGCGCGGTTTCACCCGTGTTACGCAAATATGCGTCGTAGCATTAGTTTATATAATCTATTACTTTCTCCAATGGGCAGAGCCGCTTACTCACGCAAAAAAAAAAAAAAAATAATCGGACCGGTAGATTCTGATAGCATTCAAACAAAAAGGACAATCTTATTAATTTTAAGTTAATATTAGTACAGATATATAATAACAAGATACAGTCGGGACAGGATTAAATCAGATGGTAATGGTAGTACCCACAGAGTTGCTGGTCTCCTACTGGGCGTGTTCCCGGGTGGCAGATAGGGGGAACACCACTCCTAGTCCACGAGTGATAGGGGTCTTTGGACCCCCGCGGACCAAAACCAGCAGCGGTGGGCGCGAAAACGCAGGATGGAGGGAGATTGAGGGTACTCTCTCCCTCCACTTCAGTGGTTAGGCCGCTCCCGGTACTTCTCTGAATTAGCACAGTGGACCGGTGGACCGGTGAGTGACTCCAATTACAAACGGCGAGGCGCGGAGGAGCGGTGGAGTGTGTTAGCACGGGAGGTACGGTCGGTGGGGGCGTGGCGCCGAGAGGGCGCGGAGAGATGAGAAGGGATTCCTGGTCTTCTCTGCCTCGCGCAGAGCGGACCGGTAGAATGATGGAGGGCTCCACTTCGGTGGTTGGGCCGCTTTAAAAGCAGAGTGGACCGGTCGAGCGGCTCTAATCACATACGAAGGGGCCGCCGGGCCCAGCGTCGGGGCGTCACGGTTGTATGCGTTTACGATCCCGTGGCGCCCCTTTACGGCGCAGACGGCCGATGGATTTTAGTGGGTATTATGGCTTTAACAGGAGTCAGCGAGTCCCACATACCCGTCACCTTCGGGCGGCGGGATGCATAAATGCATTTCCCATCGTTAAAAAAAAAGGTGGTAATGGTAGTATGTAGGCGCTTAAAGTTTGGGTACATCTTTCATCTTAATTTATTAGTGTTTAGTCAACTAAGCAGCAAGTTAACTATTTTATTACGTTGTGTATATCATAATAATATTATGAATGCGAAAGTAAGTTTGTTTGTTACGCTTTCACGCGAAAACTACTTAACCGATTATCATGAAACTTTGTACACATATGCTTGGAGGTATTAGAAGTAACATAGGACACTTTTTTTGTCGCGATAACCGACATCCACGGGGGCAAAGCCACGGGCAGAAGCTAGTACTATATATTTATATTAATTTAGTGAGTATTAGTAAGGAACGTACGAGTCGAAGGCCATGCCGAGGATCCCGTCGAACTTGGCGGCCACGAAGGCGAGGCCGGGCTCCGACATCGCCTCCGCGAACGTCTGCGCGCGCACGGTCAGCCCGCCCACCTGCGGCCGACACACACACTCACACGCACACACAAACATACAAAAAACACGACTGGAGTTTACACCTTAAGAACGATTTTCTCTAGATTTCTGAGGCAATAAATTGTCCGTTATTAATTTGGCTTTATAATCAAATTACGAATAATCTCGTCTTCGGTAAGTTCAATATCAGATTCATCTGAACTCATTGTGATTTTTACATTTAATTACTTAAAAACAAATAATTACTAAATCAAGTAATTTCTTAATGAAAAAAGACTTGATAAGCGTGCTCTCACGTCTAGGTAGTAATGTACTAGTAGTGGAAGAGTGCGGAGTATGAAGCGGCGTGGCGTACACCCACCTCCTCCTCAACCTTCGATTCCTCAGAGTTCGCGCGCGGAATTTACGTCTCAATACTCACGACTTAAAAGTGAAAATAGGTTGCGCACAAAAAACGTAACGAGGTCATTCGATCAGTAGAAGTTACTCCTCATATTTTTTTCATACTGGGGGCCTTATATGAAAATCGATTCTTTAGGAGCAAACTCCAAAAAAATTATATAGTCAAACAATTGTTTTAACCACACTTTAATAAGATTCTACCACCCCTGCATCCAATTTGTAATAAGGCTGGTTAGACCCAAGTAGTGTCACTCGCTCAGAAATATAGCATGAAGTTGCTGTACAACTACATTCCGAAATCTACATCAAAAATCTAGAGCGAGAATGCTCTCACCTTCATTTATAATTATTTTTCTTCCTCTTACTACCAAAGATCGTTCATAGCTAGCTACTCATTTGAGTACACTACTCAAAACGAAACAATTAAAATGACCAAATCGACCGACTCACCGTAACGTCATCTGTGGAGAGGAAGCCCGAGAGGCTGCCGCTGCCGTAGTGGATGGCGAATTCCGTGCCGTTCTTGCGATACGTTTTCGACTTGGTGCTGTCATACTTGTTGTGTAGCACTGCGACCAAGGGACGTTATGCCGTATGTCACTTATCGAAACTCTTACGAGTCGGCTAACTATAGTAATCCTAAAATACGCTCAGGCTTATCGGGACCTAATTTTTTTTTTACATACACATACATTTAGACAACGCGTTGGCGCAGTGGTCACAGCAACTGGCTGATGTGCTGGCGGTCGCGAGTTCGATCCCCGCACATGACAAATATTTGTATAGGCCATACAGATGTGTGTCGTGGTCTGAGCGTATTGTGCTTGTGTATTGTGTGTGTTTCCGGACCCCCGACATAGGATTCACATCCTACTTGGGGCCGTTGAGTGTGAGACGTTTATTGTTTATGTTTTACACGGTTGTCTGTTCTTAAGGTAAGCAACTTAATGCCTGTGTTTTAGGTAAGAGCCGACTGATACACATTTTTTGTAATAAATATACATATAAATAATACATAATTTATAAATAAAAATATACAAGACCCAGAATCGGGACGGGAATCAAACCTACGACCCTGGAGCCGAAATCAGGGTCACTGCCAACTACGCCAACGGGTCAATCGATTACTATAACTATATTGTATAGGCCACGAATGTTAAACCCTAATAGCGGCTGCTATAATTTAAGTAAAATAAATTAATGGTTCTTTCCTTTTGAATCATAAAAATTACACATTTTATGTCATATAATTAAAGAAAACACATTCTGTACAAATCCATAATCCAAAATTGTTGTCGTCTATGATAATAAATGTTTGTTTCAACAATATAAATAAAGTACAACACTCACGGCAGGCGATATTGGTATAGTGGCACTTCTTGGAGGGCACCCACAGGTTGGACGAGCCGGTGTCGAACACTACCTTGAACGACTGCGGCGGGTTGCCGATCGAGATCGGACCGTAGTATTGCGCCTGTTATTAAATATAATTAGCAAAAAATTATAACAACATAAAATAATTTGCCCAGAAACACCACAAAGTACTACTAACTCTAAGAAAATATCAATAGCATTAATTGACCCTTGAATTTAATTCTACCGACTCAAAAGCGGTAGATATTAATACGAATATATCCTGCTGTAAACAATATTACAAAATATTATATCATTCCCGAAGACTTGACAAATATTGTCACAAAAAGAATATACTTTTAAAGGAAAGGTTAAATAATAATAAATAAACAAACATCTCACACTCAACGGCCCCCAGTAGGATGTGAATCCTGTGTCGGGGGTCCGGAAACACACATAATACACAAGCACAAACGCCCAGACCACGACCTGTGCCACGACAAACATCTATATGGCCTATACAAATATTTGTCTTGTGCGGGGATCGAACCCGCGACCACCAGCGCATCAGCCAGTTGCTGTAACCACTGCGCCAACGCGTCGTCATTATCTCAACTATGTAAAATACCACGACCTAAAACCATTGTTAGAAAATAAAGAAGAAAGAAAAAGAATAATTAACGCCTTGGGAGGCGAACAGTTTAAAAATTCTGACTATTTAATTTTTTTTAATTTTGCAGCTAATCAACATTTGATATTTTTTGATCGGTCGTTATATTGTTAAAGGTAATTTGTAATCGATTTTTAAACACAACTTTAAATATTATAATTATTATGTTTATTCAACGTAAATAAAATAAAATAAATAATAAAAGAGAAATAGTGTCTGAACATACCTACATTTTTAATCATAATAAATCCATTTTAATCCAATGTTGTTTTATTTTGAATGCTATTCAGGGACAGTGTAGCTATTTTTAATATAGGCATATACATATTTATGAAAATATTTAGAAATCATTCAGTGGGAAATTAGTTATACCCACGTTAACAAGTAAATTTTACCTCTATAACACATAATTATAGATAATATATAAATATATCTAACTCCCCGACTTATTTATTTCAAGTTTTATGTAGCTTATAATACTGTGTATAAATATTAAAAAATATAATTACTATAATTCTTTTCCAATAGGCTGTTAACATCTGCCTATGGTTGGTTGCTAAGCAACGGTTTGTTAGTAAACATTCCATATCGAATTTGGCTTGAGTATAGTACATATAGTCCAGTCATTACAGTAAGCTCACCTCGGAATTCGAGATACCCAACTGTAAGTCTGTAAATACTTGTATATTGACACCCTTAAAGTTGTCTCAAAACCTACATATGGTAGGGTGTAAGCAACTATTAAATTTCAAGGTCAAAGGTCACAAAAATCGGTTTTTTACGCTTTTTTTGGAAATATCTCATTTCCTATGTTTCCTATTATTATATTTATTATCCATATTGTAGAATACAAAATTCACTACAAATTTTGTTTCAAAAATTTTTTTATACGATGAACCGTTTTCAAGATAGAGGGCGGAGAGCGCGCGGTCACAGCATCACTTCAGGTCAACCGGTGCCTCCGGTCGAAAACGCGCCATATATAGTTGATGAACTATCGATAAATCAATGATTATAAATATTTGTCAATTTTTATTAACGATTATATTATATTTTATCTTTTTTTTCCTAACATATCCACTTTTTATTCGGTATTAATTTATTTAACAACACTTACCTGCCTATGTAATTGTTAATGAAAATATAGGAATTATATTTGAATTTTAACCTAATTAATAGTAACTTCTTACATGATGAAAAAAAAACAAATAAATTATGAATTAATCTTTTTATTAAAAAATATCATTTATTTTTATTGAAAGTAAAAAAATGAAATAAAGGATACAAAAACTACAATTTATAATTTTAATCATCTTCTTCCTCTTCATCGTCGTCTTCTGGCTGCTGGTAAATTTCAAACTGGTCTTCATTATCGTCTTCAACGACATTTGTCTCAAGTTCTTCCATGATTTCGGGGTCAAAGGTTCGATCTTCTTTAATGTCACTCTGATATGGTAGAGCATTGAGACAAGCTTGCCCATTACATTGGCCACAAGCTAAAGAGCATTGCAAGCCCGCTTTCCTGCATCCGCATCGCGAACCACAACCACTCTTGCAGTTGCAGAAAATTGTATTTAGCAAATCTTCTGAAGCATGTGGTAAAATTGTCATGATAGGCTCCAGAAAATCGTTTCGCATTGACCAACCCATAACTTGGGGTTCCAAATCATGTACTAACCAAGTTTGAACTTGATAATATACACGGTTAAAATGTTGATGAGCAGCAGCATTTGTTGGTGGAATATTTGAAAGCTGCACAGGTTTATTAAGTTTTGTAGACTTTCTCTTAATTATTTTTTAATTTTAGTTAACGGGTTATCAGTATTATTGAATAGATATAGATTTAATGCATGAAGAAAATGATAAAATATAATATAATAGTTAATAAAAATTGACAAATATTTATAATCATTGATTTATCGATAGTTCAACAACTATATATGGCGCGTTTTCGACCGGAGGCACCGGTTGACCTGAAGTGATGCTGTGACCGCGCACTCTCCGCCCTCTATCTCGAAAACGGTTCATCGTATAAAAAAAATTTTTAAACATAATTTGTAGAGAATTTTGTATTCTACAATATTGATAATAAATATAAATAGCAAAAAGCCCATAGGAAATGAGATATTTCCAAAAAAAGCGCAAAAAACCGATTTTTGTGACCTTTGACCTTGAAATTTAATAGTTGCTTACACCCTACCATATGTAGGTTTTGAGACAACTTTTAGGGTGTCAATATACAAGTATTTACAGACTTACAGCTGGGTATCTCGAATTCCGAGATTCTTACCTGATTTAAGCTTAAATGACTGGACTAATAAGCTGCGTGTTTTCTCGCAATCTTGTAGCTAGTAGTGCGCTTATTGCTTTACTGTGTGGATACTCTTGAGGTAACTACTAATATGCCGAGTTTCATCCCGATCTGAATTTCTGAGACCAAGCCAGGGTATTTACATAAAGGGTATTACAATAAGTATTGTAATACCCTTTATGTAAATATCCTATTATTATATTATTACTTACTTATTATATACTATTATATATTATTACTTTATTATTACCGTAGAATTATAATTATAATATATAGTTATTACCGTAGTAATTATAATATATAGTTATTACCGTAGAATAGTAATTCTACGATACTAAAGACATGTATAGGTAGATCTCAATCGATCAATAGTATGCGATATATAAATATGTCTAAAAATAAATGCAAAGCTGAGTGGGACTACATTCATAATATATAATGAGTGATACTAAAAAAAGAAATTAAATCGATTAATAGCATAGATAGTCAAATTAAAATCACAAACCCTACAGAGATAGCAAATTAATTTAATAAATATTTAATAAACATAAATCTTAATAGTCACAATCAAGTACAAAATAGCTACAATACTTATTTTCCTATAAAGTACTATGTTCTTAACACTCCTCACCTCTGAAAATTTAAAAAAGGCTATAAGCACTTTGGAAAACACCTCTTGAACTGGCTATACGATAGTATTACTACGAAAACAAATTATATGCGGATTCTATAGCATCGCCTATCTGTTATAGGTATTATAAAACTATGCTTGATGAATGGTATTTTTCCATAAGAATTAAAAGATTCTATTGTAAAACCAATCCATAAAAAACTAATAAAGGAGACTTAAACACTTATCGTCCTATAAACTTTGATACCAGTTCTGAGTAAAATATTTGATAAAATATTGTATGACAAAATCTAATCTAACAAACAAAATTAGGCTTGGTCAGAAAAAGTGAAGTAAGTCACTTTAGCCTGTCAAAATCAAAATCTATATTTCAGGGTAGTATGCATAGTCTGTAGGTACTACTATATAAGGATACTGTTATCCTGGGACCACTTATGTTCCTCATTTGTATAAATGATTTACCTTGTATAAGGCCCGGACTTATGGTTGGACTTAATGGACTTAAGTACTTATGGTTGAAACATTATTTTTATGAATATTCGTGTATTCGATAATAATATGATAAAAAAAAATAAAATAATTAGTATGAATCGTAACTTAGGCCATAACTTATCATAATTAACTTAGGCCATAATTTATCACGAGATTAAGGAAAAATAGTAGCTATTAACGTTAACGCGAATAAAACCGCGCGACGACTCTAGTATAAAAAAATTTGAAAAAAATTATAATATCAAAACTGGCCAATTAATGCCCCGACAAACCAATTCCATCCGATTTGATCAGGCACGATCAGAATCGGCGTCCAATTC
Organism: Euphydryas editha; assembly: GCA_036937285.1. Classification (NCBI taxonomy): domain Eukaryota; kingdom Metazoa; phylum Arthropoda; class Insecta; order Lepidoptera; family Nymphalidae; genus Euphydryas; species Euphydryas editha. The sequence continues at coordinate 20,625,753 of JAUPFZ010000014.1, forward strand.
GTCGAGCTATCCGATGACCTTCGCAAATGGTCATTACCAGTCTAATCGAATGATTAGTGAAATTGTGTCGCGTGGAAGAGATATTAGTCTTTATATTTAGGTGTCTTTTAGTTCAGTCTTCTATACCACTTTGGGAAGTACTGAAATAGACAACTTATACAGTGGCATTCTTGAGTTAGTAACGATGTGACGTGCGATAACTTTACTAGATAAACGGCACAAACACACACTGTTCTGTTTTATACTATTAGTACAGATAAGACTTATGCAAACATATGTCCAAAGAGATTGTAAATATGAATGTGTCATCCAAAGTATAAATAAAATAAAAAAATGTGGATATAGAAAAAAAAATCTAGAAATTCTTTTACTTCTTAACAATTAGAACTAAACTAAACTTAATCAGCCCATAAAAGATCCACTACCGGGCCAAAGTCTCTTCTCTATATAGGGGAAATGTTGGAGCTTATTCCATCATGCTGTGAGTGAGAGTGTCAGTAGAGACTGCGAGACGGTGGATTTTTCAATTAAAAGTGAATATTTTCATGCAAGATAGGATGTATTGGGCAGAGATTCATAATTCTTTTTGTTAATTAAATTTTCTTGTTTATTCAGGAAAGTATAGAAATATATATCTCGCTATGACTATGTAGAACGATGACAGTAAACGTCTCCAAAGCTACAGTACAGAAAATTAAAAACAGGTTTTGTTTATAAAGAATATTCCAATTATCTAACAGTGACAAAGTACGGAATAAGTGAAGGGCTTTAAAATGTCAACTGTTATGTATTTTTAATAACTTAACTAAAAATAAGCACAATAATTTGATAGTAATAAGTAAATGAACTTTAGTCAACGTGTTCACAGACAACTAATAATATAAATAAATATGTGTTCGCAGGTCATAAACATGATTGTTAATAATGTTTTTATTGCAAACTTTTAGGTCAAAAGTCAAAGAGTACAAGTAAATATATACAAGGGACGTCACTTTGAAGCTGGCATCATGTAATTAAAGCAGTTTTCGTCAAGCAATACTTTCATAGTACTTAAAAAATATTCAAAACATATATATGTAAAATTTCATAGTATATCTCTCTTAATGCTGGAAAAAACCACTATGCTATGAATCGTAATGTGAAGTCTAGCTATGTCGCTTCTAGATCATGTAACATTCTAACAGTGAAAGAATTATTAAAATCAGTTAAGAGTTTGTAAATTAAGAATTCCTAATAACATAATTTTTATTAAAATATTTTAAATTTTTTTTACAGCATGTCAACAAACTTATTAAGGCCAGATTTTTTTTATAGAAAATATTTCAATATTGACATAAACATTTACCAACAACAATATATTCAATGTTTTGTTAGGACAAACATTCTTTGAAAGGCAAGCCAGCGAGTGACATACGCTGATAAACTGATAGCTGAGGGGTTATCATCGGCGCGTTGTATTATTTTAATGCGTTTGTATATTTCAATGTATTATTATAATTTTCATTGGTTATTTTATGAAAATTACAATTGCTGCCTCAACTATATTCTTATCATCAATAAAAAATATCATGAGAAAAAATATTGTTAATAATTACATTGATCTATAATGAGAGATCTATACTATATTGTTAAGGTATTTTAAATATTTTTATGTAGATTTTTAATCAAAATGTTTACAAACAATTATTCTAATATGAAACTAGAACAATAGTACGTACGTCAAGGTAGTTTGAAAGTGGCTCAGGAGCAGGCCCCGTAGCGGCATACTTGATGCGAGCCACATGCAGTTCCGTATTCACCTCATGGAAATGTTTGCGAACAGTTTTCATGCGATACAGAGGAATTCTATAAAACATAAATATTTTCATTCGTTAAATAGGTGAAAATAGAAAAACCCAAAATCAAACATGACAACTTTTGTTATTTCAAGAAAAATAATTACCTTGAAAACTCGGCCGCACATGTCGTGGCAATAGCAAGGAACAAAAGTAATATTTTTCTCATTATTGCTAGTCCTTGTGACTCGGACTCTGTAATTAAAAAACATTTTTATGTAACACTTTCGTAGATTTCTTTTGTTCATTTTTTTTTTTTTTGTATTATAGATACTATTCGCATTCTTTTTTTTATATTACTTGTATTTATTTTCCTGTAGACAGCAACCTACATGCGTATTAATACGTGTAGATATTGCTCTGCCTGAACAATTAATCAAATTACCGGCAAAAACACAACTTATATGCAAAGAAACGTCAATATTTTTTATAGAACTGTCACATTTAAAATTGCTTTGTTAATACATCAATGTCAGTAATATTTTTCTTTCCTTTCGCTTGTTAGGCCTAGGGGTGTGCGATAATTATCGATAATTCGTAACTACTCGACAATTTTTCATTCGATAATTATCGATAAGTTTTCATTTGTTAATTATCGATAATTTTGTGCGATTCGATAATTATCGATAATTTTGTGTGATCTGATAATTATCGATAATTTTGTGTCATTCGATAATTATCAAAAAATGTAACCGATAATTATTGATAGTAAAATTATCGATAATAAATATTGTTACACAAGAAACAATGAGAGTATTCACACTATCCGTGGCAGTCAAGGTCCGATCAAGTCTCGCTCTCGCAACGATTCGTCATACAAAACATTTTACCGGATTGAGATCGGACCGAGAACGAACCGAGATCAGCACTGTAATGTGGATCGGGCCTTACTGGTTGTATTTTTTAACGAAATATTAACTTTTTTATTTTTTTTATATAATGTATGTGAAATTCTATCCCTTACGGAAAGGCTCACTCTTTTTGGTGTGAGTTTTCAGGGTCTATGGCGTTAGCTACCTTTTAAGAAGATCGCTTCGGATAAGTGACCCTTGTAATCAGGGCCGGATTTAGGGGAGGGAAAGGGAGGAGGTGGCCCCAGGCCCCCATATCCACAAAAGAGGAGGAGGAGGAGTAACTTCCACAATAGAGCTGACCGCGTTGGAGCGGTTTTTTTTATGAATTATGTATTCCTACCCTGATGGAATAAGAATCAGCGGTTCGGGAGTGGGACGACCTTTTTTTTAGGAAAATGTCGACCTGGCAACAATAATATATTGGTGTAAGATCGCGACGAATTTTTTTTTCTTTTTTGGTGGTCATCAAAGATAAAAATTCAGATCAAGGGGCCTCCACTCCTCTGTTGCCCCGGGCCCCCACAACTCTAAATCCGGCCCTGCTTGTAATCAATTCCCAGCTTGATACCAGGAATAAGCTCGAACCTCACTTCCCTTAATTTAATTCGTCTCTTATAATTAATTGTTATAAAAAAATCTGTAACCTCATTTTTTAATAGTCGGCTTTTGTATGCTCATTAAAAATTAATCAACGAAAATAATTAGACAATTTATTGTAAAATTCAATATTTATATTAATATACTAGTAAAGATCTGAATCTTATATCTTGATTATTAATATACCCACGTAACAATATTTAAAAAACAAAAGAATACATCGCTGCGCGCCGTTGCCTGCTTGCGTGGCACAGCTCACATCTCCGCTTAGTTCCGCCACGCCGCGCCGCCCAGCTCAATCTAAGCGAGACAAAGCTCACATTTCCACTTCCATCGCGCCATACAAATATGATACATCTCCGATCAGTGGTATCCACTGAAGCTGAATGGAGACGAGATGTGTGAACAACGATAAGTTCTGTTGATTGTTTTAAAACACATCTCCGCTCCGCTCGTCTCGTCTTCGCTTTGGCGGAGTCCGGGCCTTAAGGTGTCTAACCATTGATGCGGAGCGAGGAGGCGGAGCGGAGAAATATTAACCAATAGAATTGCGAAAAATCTCTCCTCCGCTCCAGTGGACAAGGGATATGCAATTTTATTGGTTAATATTTCTCCGTTTCTCTGCTCCGCCGCCTCGCTCCGCATCAATGGACAGGCGGCGACAGTGGGGATTGCTTTGCGCATCGTACACGAATGACAGACCCGTTTCAATACTTTTTTCTTACTTTGCATAACTTTTTTTTTTATTTCTATGACAATGAGAGGAAAATATATTTATTAAATATTAACAAAAATTAAAATTGAAATAAAAAAAGTAAGAATATGAATAAAAATAGTTTTATTTAATAGGTACTAGCCTATAAAGTAGCCTGTCTAAAACGAAATTGATCTTTTAATGCTTGCACGAGCTTGTGGTTTTAAACTGAAAAAATTATATAAATAAATATTTTTGACATACACACGTGGTCGTTTGTTCCTAAGGTAGGCAACTTAATGCCTGTATTTTAGGTAACAGCCGACCGGTATACTATCCATTTAATATACATATAAATAAATATATATTACACTCAGACTCGGGGCGGGAATCGAACACACAACCCTGGAGCAGAAAGCAGGATCACTGCCAACTGCGCCAACGGATCAGTCGTTTCAATAATAATCTTCAAAATGAATACTTCAAACTGTACCGCTTCAAGTAAATATTAAATATTCAATTTTAAAATAAGACTAGGTATATAATTTTACATACATCGAGGAAATTAAAACGACAAATTTAGGATGTAATTACTTTTATAAACAAAATAACAACATTATTCATATTTTGGCCACTTCACGAGTCCGACATTGTTTTATTTACATTCAGACAAAACAGTTACATAGTCAGTGTTCGTAGCCTTTATTATAATATTAGTTACATTACAAGTTACATAGGTTACATACTCAGTGCACTCCCCGTCTCCGAAATGTAGAAGGCACAACATTCAATATGTTATTCAGATCTCGTACACGAACAACAAAATATTACCGTTTTATACTATTATACAAATATTATATGCAAACTTTTTTGTTTTGATAGTCAAAATAATGTTTCGTGAGTGTTATTAAATATATTATATCTAATTTAGTTAATAATAATTATTATTGTTAGTCATTAAGTCCGCGTTTAGATAATTTTTTTTAATCTAAAAAATACAATTTTCTTATACTAATAATTGTCAAAAGGGACGGTATTTTTTAAAAACGATTTAAATTATTATATAGTAAATACTCTAAACATTAGGTAAAGAAGTTAAAGAATCTTTTATTATTAAATATAATCGAAAGATTCGAAGTCATCTAAAAATAAGTAGAGTGCACTGAACGGAAGTACCCTGCTCCCGACGACACACAATAATACTTAGTGTACACTAACAATGCGATTGAGCGTATAACATTCATATTTGGTAAAAGGTTGTTGACTCAGAATAGTGTATCAGATTTTATCCTCTATTAACCCTTTCGCTACTAGCGTCACATATATGACGGCCTCATTTTTTTTGCTGGGCCCGTTGTCACAAATATGTGACGGGTTTTCATTATCAATTTTTGATAACAGTTGTGTCAAGTCGTACTGCACATTAATGTATAATGTTATACAACAATAGAATAAATGAAAGATGTTATTGGTCTGGCAATAATTACAGTTGTTTATAAGATCTGAGCGGTTTTCTCCTGCGGCCTGATAGCGAAAGGGTTAATAATACAGTAATATTATATTTATATATAGGTATGTCTCTCATTGAAGTTTATGAATGCGTCCCTGAAGTAATACTTTCTGCTCTGAGATATGGAAAAATACGTTATTATTATTTTATCTATTTTTATTCTTAGTAATAAATGACTCACAAATTGATAGAGAATAAGTTCTACAAAATATTGTGAATCATTTCAAATGTACAACCATTGTTACAACACTTGGACTGCAACACTAAATAATACTATATTTACAAAAAAAAAACATAATTACATATCTTAATATTTACATTACACGCACATAGTTCATAAAACATAAAGCTGTATTTATATCTGTGTAAAAATAAATGTCGTATTATATGAATAAAACATTAATATACTGGATTAAATTAATATCAGTATAATTTAATAAGATTCCTGAACACAATATTTACTAGAAATATACCTAAACTATGTCAATAATGCTAAAAAATAACCACATAAATTTAATATAGAACTTTTCTATAAATAGCTATGTGATAATATAAATCTTTAAATGTTTAAATCTTTTGAAAATTATATTATATCGATAGTATATAATATTCACGGATACCATGTTCGAACAGCACTATTGCGGCATTAGTTGTATATCTATATACAAGTTTTACCACATTAAAAATGGACAAAGATAAGATACGGTACCATATTCTGTACAAGTATAAAATTTATCAATTACAAGTAAAATTTGTAAGAAGTTATAAGTATTACGTTTGGTCAGAGACCTGCGTATGTGTGGTCTGTACAACATTTATGACAAATATTTACAATCTATAAACATTTAAATCTTTTAAAGCAACAAACGCCGCACTCACAGCCCCTTAGCTTCTTCGGTTCATTGATATGTTATCTCATAGCGCACCGTCCACTATTTCAACTCCGCGACGAACGGCTACGCGCACGAGTCGCGCACGTGTCGCGCACGTGTTGCGCACGTGTCGCGCACGTGTCGCGCACGTGTCGCGCACGAGTCGACGAGTTGGCGTACGATGTGTACGCGAAGACCGCACTGCGCACAAGGCCGGATTTAGGATAGGAGAACCGAGGCTACGGCCCCGGGCCTCCACAAAATAGCCCTCACAATAGAGATTTGTGGAAAACATTTCAAATTCAGACTAGTAGACAACTTTTCCTTTCATATTGTTTTTCGCGTTTTATCTTCACATAAAAATAATTTGGGCCCAGGGGCCTCTACTCCTTTTGTTGCCCCGAGGCCTCGAGACCTCTAAATCCGGCCCTGCCTGCGCAACGCGCCGGACTGAACGATGTATACCTCTACCGATCGTAGTTCACTCAAACACGCACTATATGTACAAATTACAGCTATATGTTCGTCTATCGTCTCTATCGTAGGAACTGTTCGTCGGCAGCTGCCACGGTGCGGTAGAGACGCTCGTCCGTGGAGATGACTCGAACGGAGAATGTGTTCAGCGTCAACGGCGGACCTTGCACTATTTCCACGTTGCCAGCGTTCGCCTAAAATATTCCATCATATAAATTAGTTTAATAAACACTTTTACTATTGTGTGGAGAATGTGTTTGTATACAGAAAAGTTAATCTCTGGAGTTACTCGTCCAATTTTACTTTTTTTTTAGACATATTGATGTTTTATTTGATAAAATTGTCTCTGTAAATGTTTCTTGATTATGACAATTAATATATATTTCATAATAAATTTTATTACAATAATAAACTTTAATAAATTTGACATGTACATTTAACGCAAATCGAAATTGCCGGCAATTAATAATTTGCAATAACTTATAATTAAGGAAAGAAAGCTAATAATATGTGTTAATCTGAATGCAATTAAAAGTATTGGCTATTTTGTTTATTTTTTATTATCTTTTGATAATATATATTTCTTACAAAGAAGTTAAAAAAAAGCATTTTCTGTTCTTGCCATAATTTTATTGTCAATATATTTATGTATTATTTGTCATTGTTTAAAATTTTAATGTTTTCTTTCATAAAATTGTACATGTACCTTCTCTAATTTCTAACAATAATCTCTTCTACGGATAAGCACAACCTTTATACTTGTATTTAAATGACATATATCTTGTTATAATACTGTCTGTACGTATAATAAATATAATAGAGTTAAAAATTTCGGTCGATTAAGGGCGTTTGTGCACTACAAGGAATTTTACTGTCTGGCAGTTTTATTTGGCATGAATAAAAATGAAACGACACGAATAATAACGAATGAAAATGAATGTGGATTAGTCAAATGTCGGACGATAAAATTACGTATAGTGCACAAACTAGTATATACATTTATAAGGTGTAAAAAATCGGTTTAAATACTATACTTGAGCCAAATTCGATGTGGAATTTATGTAAACAGACCAAATGTCATCGTATATAGGGTTGTCATAATTTTAGTAATGAAAAATTGTAATTTATCACCAATTTCCTAGTTATACATTAATAATTTTACTTTAACATTGTTTCCTAGAACTTAAGTTAACCGCCAAATACGTAATATACAAGAAAATTAGCTTATTACAAAAATTAACAAATTTGTAATTACTAATATAACATCTAACAACGCTAAATTTTTGTACTGACAGGAAAATTTCTCAGATAAGCAACATTTGGTCTTTTTTCGATCAGTCGGTATATTGTTAAAGGTAAATTGTTATCGATTTTTATACACAATTTTAAACATTATAATTATTATGTTTATTCAACATAAGTAAAGTAAAATAAATAATAAAAGAGAAAGAGTGTCTGAACATAGATTTTTAATCATTTAAATTTAATAATATTAAATCTATTTTAAAACAAATGTTGTTTTGTTTTGAATGCTATTCGGGGATAGTGTATCTGTTTTTAATATAGGCATATACATATTTATGAAAATATTTAGAAATTATTCAGTGGGAAATTAGTTATACCCACGTTAACAAGTAAATTTTACTCCATAACAGATAACTATAGATAATATATAAATATATTTTTATTATCGCGCTATTCGATTGCTGAATAAACTATCAGATAACACAATATAGATATCTTTGCCCATAACCTGCCGAAACTAATGGAATTAGTCCAGGGGGTTCTTGAGAAGGAGGTATAAATTAGTGAATGTCAAATTTTATTTAGCTGATTTTTATTTTTTTTATTTTAAATTGTATAATGTATATAATTTGTGTAAAATTGCAACGTGTTTTCCTTTATCTACTTATAACATCGTATTGGATTTATACTGTTAGGATGTTATAATTGTGTCTTAAATAAATAAATAATAAATATCTAACTCCCTGGCTTATTTATTTCATGTTTTATGTAGTTTGTACTATTGTATATAAATATGAAAAAATATAATTATTATAATAATTTTCCAATAGGCTGTTAACATCTTCCTATGGTTGGTTGCTAAGCAACGGTTTGTTGGTAAACATTCCATATCGAATTTGGCTTAAGTATAGTTTAAATATGTAATATTTAATAATAGTTTCTGCCCGCGGCTTCGCCTGCGTGGATGTTGGTTATCGCGACAAAAAAATAAAAAAGTATATTTAGCGACCTTGATTGACTTTACACACTTTTTACTTGATGATACGAAATGAAGTCCGAATTACGAGTATAACTAAAATAAACTAATTTATTGATCCCTTTATATGATCAAATGACTCGGTGTGCGAGCACGCGCGATCGCCTCGATAGATCGGAATGTACTAAGTAATTGTAATTGTATTTAATAACCAATTTACTAATAAAGTGTGTGTGTTACTTCTAATACCTCCATGAATATGTGTACAAAGTTTCATGATTTGAAATTTTGTAAAAATATAAGATAAATTGTTATAACTAAAATTAACCCACCCCCACTAATTTCCCCCAGAATAGTTATTTTTTAGCTAGTTTAACCTTTTTTGCTGGGAAAATACCCAATTGAGAATGAATGTGAATGGATGATAGAAGAAAATTAGTATGTAGAATGAGAGTAAGATTACAAGCGTGAAGTATGGTAAAAGAGAACTAGATGTATAAATATAATATAGTAAAATAGACTGAATACTTGGAAAAAAAAGTTTCATATGATCGGTTAAGTAGTATTCGCGTGAAAGCGTAACACTTTACAAACTTATTTTCACATTTATAATATTAGTACGATACAGTCCGCGGGTCGACGTGGCAGCGGGCAGCGACCGAGGTAACAAAGAAAGAGGTGGCACCGACCAGGAACAGCGTGGCGAGGAACAGCTTGGACACGTCCTCGGGCTCGTGCGCCGTGCGCGCCAGCAGCGCGGGGAAGGGCGCGGGGGCGGCGGGGCCGGCGGGCGCCCGCGCCGCGTCCAGCAGCGCGGCGGCCGCGCGGTACACGTCGGCGCCGCGCGCCGCCGCCGCCTCGGCGCGCGCGCACACGCGCGAGCGCCACGTCGACCACTCGCCGGCGCCGCCCGGCGACTGCGGCGGGTCGCTCCGTTTATATTCGGTACGATCGTGGAGTATTGAACTAAAGGAGGGCCATCTTCTATACCCGATTAGTTGAAAAAGTGTCCACTTTTTTTTAGCAGATTATTGTTCGACCACTCACCGAAATAGCGCTAGTGTAGCAAATGGAAATGATCTACGTTGAAAAATTTTGTACTTCTCTTGACTTCGGTAATTAAGAAATAGTCGACTAAATCAATACTTGTGATTTTTTTCTAATTTTTAATATTTAATTCATTATTGATAATGTTTTCATTACATTATGTCATTTATTGTTGTCAATTTATATTTTTTACTACATGTTCCGTCAGTCAGTTCAGTTTGTTATTTGGCGCTTCCTTTAAAATTTATCCTCATGCTAATGTGGCGCCACACTAATTTGATGACTTTCGACGACACTTTTCGTAACAGAAGATGGTACTCTTTAGGATCTATACTCCACAATAGAAGTAACAGAATCTTTAATTATCGATTAATACTATCTCCTTTATTTTATCTTTGGAGACCGTTTAAGTATTACGTAACGCAATTTAGGGGGGAGGAGATCTCTTATAAAACGTTACAATGCGTTACAAGGGCGGGAGAGGGGTTCGTACAACGCGTTATGTAACTGTTTTTTTTTTGTTTATTATTTAAATAATAAAATAGGAAATTAGTTTCCCAAGTTGGCAACCTTTTTTTTTTTTTTTTTTTTTTTTTTTTTTTATATGTTAGTTGAATAGGCAAACTGGCAGACGTGCCACCTGATGGTAAGTGGTCGACGTCGCCCATGAACATAAACTAGTTCACCTGGAACTAGCCCAGCCGACTCATTTATGTGTTGCCTATCCTGAGACATATGATGTTAAGTCTCGGTGCCAGTAATTACACTGCCTGTCTTGCCCTTCTTTCCGAAACACAGCAAAGCTGTTTCACGGAAGAAATAAGCAAGATGGTGGTACCCATGCAGCCGGGAGCGCGGCACAGCGCATCCCTCCCACCGGTAAACCTAAACCTTTTTTATTTATGTTTTACGGCGAATCCCTCGATTGTATTGTACGTTACTGTTATTTGGTTCTCCGTGTATTGTGAGTTAGAAATCTCTTCTTTTATTTATTATTACCGCAAACGCGAATAAAATTATAAAAAAGGTATTTTAACAATTTTCCGGTACCTTACGCAACATAATTGTGTCTTTTAGATAAAAATGGTAACTTGGGTGTTACGTAACATTTAGGGAGAGGAGGGGAGTATAGAAACATTTTACGGCGCGTTACTTGGGGGGTGGAGAGTATCAAAATCTTCAAAAATTGTGTTACGTAATACTCAAACATCCCTTTCATATCCAGCTATTTTGTGAAAATTGCGAGTGTCTATCTATAACAGCCCTTAAGCTCTAGACTTATTAGTAGGATTAGTCGTGTATTGCTAGACAGAGGCACCCTGAAACAAAGTGGTGTGAGAGTGGGGGTCGTGTTACCGCGGCGTCTGCGGGCGACTCGTGCGAGGTGTCGGAGTCCCCGAGCGAGCTCTGCTCGAAGAAGCCGTCGTCGTCGCTGTCGTCGCGCCGCGCGCCCGCCGCCGCCGCCGCCGCCAGCGCCTCCGAGCTGCTCCACCCGGCGAACCCTGCACACGCGCGCGCACTGTACTACTGTATCGGCAAACAACTCACTGCCGAGCGAAAGTCTCCTCTCCATATAGAAGAAGGGTTGGAGCATAATCCACCACGCTGCTCCACTGCCGGTTGGCGGGTAATTTCCCTACCATGAGTAACGATCGTTATCAGGTGTCTATGATAACGACCGGGACCGACGGCTTTACGTGCTCTCCGAGGCACGATGGGGAGAGACCCACGAGGACATACACCCAGACCGAAAATAAATATTTGTGCAAATACAAATAACTGTCCTGAGCGGATATTAAAACCCGCGACCGTTGGCACGCGGCGTTGAGACGACTACTCGCACCACTACACCAGAACGGTCGTCACATAACCACCACTATATACATTATTGTCGGTACTTTGCAAATGACGTCACTCCCTTTAAGAACAATCGTTATGGACTATCACTGTTGATAAAAAATAATCTATGAATGTTCAAAAGGAGAAATAAGTGGTTTCACCCGGCGGGACAGTGGTGAGAGTACATGAGATAAGGAGTGTGTGGGGTGTGACACACCCCATGACTAAGTTGCCTACAAAATTGACTATTCGTCAATAAATTACATTTAGAATTAAAATATGACCTTATGATTGCTAAACACTTGTTTTTTGTTCCAGAAATCAATGGGTACTTTTTGAAAAAATAATAATTAACAGGGAGGGTGTAATATATACCCCATTAACGTTTGCGTATATATCCATAATGGATGCTGGTTCACTTAACAATGCGATTGTAGTGTACAACGTAATCCTATGACATGTAAACCCAGAAAATAAACTTGTATTTAAAATCATATTACATTAATAAATACGATTGTGTCAAATAAGCAATAATTATTTTATAAACATTGAACACTCTATTTATTTCGCTAACAACAAATAAGTAAAATGTATGTTAATAAGTCACATACGCATCTATTTGAAAGCCACTATAAAAACACTAAATTTTACACAATAAATGATCAATTTAGAATGTTGAGTGTGAGACGTTTATTTATTTATTTATTATAATGACCACATATATCTCCCGCACCGCACATTTCAGCGATCACGTCACTGTATCCTCCCCAACACATTGGCTCCAGATAAACAAAGCGGGTAAAGTAGGTGGGGTGTGTCACACCCCATCATGCTCTCGTCGGATTTATGATATAATAAAGTAATCAACTTACCTCCTACGTCTATTGAGTCCGAAATGTCGAAACCGCGAAAATCTGAAATACATATGTATTTTGTTATATCAAAGCTATAGAAAAAGAAATTGTGTGTGTGTATTAATGTAAGAAGTGAAACTTTTTATTATATATTTAACATTAATTGGTCAAGTGAGGTTTACGAAAAAAAAGTGTGTGTGTGTACTTATGTACGCACGTAAGAAGTTATACTTAAAACTATTAACTATATAACGATACGCCGAGTTAATGGGTAGTGCGCACCATCTGTACTCGGACCCTGGTAACCGTCTAAAAACAAAGTACTCGTCAAGACGAATCAAACGAGCCGAAACTCGATGGGATTGCGTCGTTTTATTAGTGTTTCTATGACCACCTTCCAGCTCCATCAGACCCTGGTTACCATTGAAAGGCAAACTACTCGTCAAGACGATTCAATCAGCACCCAACTCGAAGGGGTTGCGTCGTTTCATTACAGAGTTCCGGCGAGCGGGCGGCGAGCGCGCGGCGGGCGGCACGCAGGGCGGCGACGCGCGTGCGCACCACGCGCGACACCCACTGCTCCGGCACGCTGAACTGTCTATACGCTACCGGTGAGGGCGGGCGGCGAGCGGGCGGCGAGCGCGCGGCGGGCGGCACGCAGGGCGGCGACGCGCGTGCGCACCACGCGCGACACCCACTGCTCCGGCACGCTGAACTGTCTATACGCTACCGGTGAGGGCGGGCGGCGAGCGGGCGGCGAGCGCGCGGCGGGCGGCACGCAGGGCGGCGACGCGCGTGCGCACCACGCGCGACACCCACTGCTCCGGCACGCTGAACTGTCTATACGCTACCGGTGAGGGCGGGCGGCGAGCGGGCGGCGAGCGCGCGGCGGGCGGCACGCAGGGCGGCGACGCGCGTGCGCACCACGCGCGACACCCACTGCTCCGGCACGCTGAACTGTCTATACGCTACCGGTGAGGGCGGGCGGCGAGCGGGCGGCGAGCGCGCGGCGGGCGGCACGCAGGGCGGCGACGCGCGTGCGCACCACGCGCGACACCCACTGCTCCGGCACGCTGAACTGTCTATACGCTACCGGTGAGGGCGGGCGGCGAGCGGGCGGCGAGCGCGCGGCGAGCGCGCGGCGGGCGGCACGCAGGGCGGCGACGCGCGTGCGCACCACGCGCGACACCCACTGCTCCGGCACGCTGAACTGTCTATACGCTACCGGTGAGGGCGGGCGGCGAGCGGGCGGCGAGCGGGCGGCGAGCGCGCGGCGGGCGGCACGCAGGGCGGCGACGCGCGTGCGCACCACGCGCGACACCCACTGCTCCGGCACGCTGAACTGTCTATACGCTACCGGTGAGGGCGGGCGGCGAGCGGGCGGCGAGCGGGCGGCGAGCGCGCGGCGGGCGGCACGCAGGGCGGCGACGCGCGTGCGCACCACGCGCGACACCCACTGCTCCGGCACGCTGAACTGTCTATACGCTACCGGTGAGGGCGGGCGGCGAGCGGGCGGCGAGCGCGCGGCGGGCGGCACGCAGGGCGGCGACGCGCGTGCGCACCACGCGCGACACCCACTGCTCCGGCACGCTGAACTGTCTATACGCTACCGGTGAGGGCGGGCGGCGAGCGGGCGGCGAGCGCGCGGCGAGCGCGCGGCGGGCGGCACGCAGGGCGGCGACGCGCGTGCGCACCACGCGCGACACCCACTGCTCCGGCACGCTGAACTGTCTATACGCTACCGGTGAGGGCGGGCGGCGAGCGGGCGGCGAGCGGGCGGCGAGCGCGCGGCGGGCGGCACGCAGGGCGGCGACGCGCGTGCGCACCACGCGCGACACCCACTGCTCCGGCACGCTGAACTGTCTATACGCTACCGGTGAGGGCGGGCGGCGAGCGGGCGGCGAGCGCGCGGCGGGCGGCACGCAGGGCGGCGACGCGCGTGCGCACCACGCGCGACACCCACTGCTCCGGCACGCTGAACTGTCTATACGCTACCGGTGAGGGCGGGCGGCGAGCGGGCGGCGAGCGCGCGGCGGGCGGCACGCAGGGCGGCGACGCGCGTGCGCACCACGCGCGACACCCACTGCTCCGGCACGCTGAACTGTCTATACGCTACCGGTGAGGGCGGGCGGCGAGCGGGCGGCGAGCGCGCGGCGGGCGGCACGCAGGGCGGCGACGCGCGTGCGCACCACGCGCGACACCCACTGCTCCGGCACGCTGAACTGTCTATACGCTACCGGTGAGGGCGGGCGGCGAGCGGGCGGCGAGCGGGCGGCGAGCGCGCGGCGGGCGGCACGCAGGGCGGCGACGCGCGTGCGCACCACGCGCGACACCCACTGCTCCGGCACGCTGAACTGTCTATACGCTACCGGTGAGGGCGGGCGGCGAGCGGGCGGCGAGCGCGCGGCGGGCGGCACGCAGGGCGGCGACGCGCGTGCGCACCACGCGCGACACCCACTGCTCCGGCACGCTGAACTGTCTATACGCTACCGGTGAGGGCGGGCGGCGAGCGGGCGGCGAGCGGGCGGCGAGCGCGCGGCGGGCGGCACGCAGGGCGGCGACGCGCGTGCGCACCACGCGCGACACCCACTGCTCCGGCACGCTGAACTGTCTATACGCTACCGGTGAGGGCGGGCGGCGAGCGGGCGGCGAGCGCGCGGCGGGCGCGCGGCGGGCGGCACGCAGGGCGGCGACGCGCGTGCGCACCACGCGCGACACCCACTGCTCCGGCACGCTGAACTGTCTATACGCTACCGGTGAGGGCGGGCGGCGAGCGGGCGGCGAGCGCGCGGCGGGCGGCACGCAGGGCGGCGACGCGCGTGCGCACCACGCGCGACACCCACTGCTCCGGCACGCTGAACTGTCTATACGCTACCGGTGAGGGCGGGCGGCGAGCGGGCGGCGAGCGCGCGGCGGGCGGCACGCAGGGCGGCGACGCGCGTGCGCACCACGCGCGACACCCACTGCTCCGGCACGCTGAACTGTCTATACGCTACCGGTGAGGGCGGGCGGCGAGCGGGCGGCGAGCGCGCGGCGGGCGGCACGCAGGGCGGCGACGCGCGTGCGCACCACGCGCGACACCCACTGCTCCGGCACGCTGAACTGTCTATACGCTACCGGTGAGGGCGGGCGGCGAGCGCGCGGCGGGCGGCACGCAGGGCGGCGACGCGCGTGCGCACCACGCGCGACACCCACTGCTCCGGCACGCTGAACTGTCTATACGCTACCGGTGAGGGCGGGCGGCGAGCGGGCGGCGAGCGCGCGGCGAGCGCGCGGCGGGCGGCACGCAGGGCGGCGACGCGCGTGCGCACCACGCGCGACACCCACTGCTCCGGCACGCTGAACTGTCTATACGCTACCGGTGAGGGCGGGCGGCGAGCGGGCGGCGAGCGGGCGGCGAGCGCGCGGCGGGCGGCACGCAGGGCGGCGACGCGCGTGCGCACCACGCGCGACACCCACTGCTCCGGCACGCTGAACTGTCTATACGCTACCGGTGAGGGCGGGCGGCGAGCGGGCGGCGAGCGGGCGGCGAGCGCGCGGCGGGCGGCACGCAGGGCGGCGACGCGCGTGCGCACCACGCGCGACACCCACTGCTCCGGCACGCTGAACTGTCTATACGCTACCGGTGAGGGCGGGCGGCGAGCGGGCGGCGAGCGCGCGGCGGGCGGCACGCAGGGCGGCGACGCGCGTGCGCACCACGCGCGACACCCACTGCTCCGGCACGCTGAACTGTCTATACGCTACCGGTGAGGGCGGGCGGCGAGCGGGCGGCGAGCGCGCGGCGGGCGGCACGCAGGGCGGCGACGCGCGTGCGCACCACGCGCGACACCCACTGCTCCGGCACGCTGAACTGTCTATACGCTACCGGTGAGGGCGGGCGGCGAGCGGGCGGCGAGCGGGCGGCGAGCGCGCGGCGGGCGGCACGCAGGGCGGCGACGCGCGTGCGCACCACGCGCGACACCCACTGCTCCGGCACGCTGAACTGTCTATACGCTACCGGTGAGGGCGGGCGGCGAGCGGGCGGCGAGCGCGCGGCGGGCGGCACGCAGGGCGGCGACGCGCGTGCGCACCACGCGCGACACCCACTGCTCCGGCACGCTGAACTGTCTATACGCTACCGGTGAGGGCGGGCGGCGAGCGGGCGGCGAGCGCGCGGCGGGCGGCACGCAGGGCGGCGACGCGCGTGCGCACCACGCGCGACACCCACTGCTCCGGCACGCTGAACTGTCTATACGCTACCGGTGAGGGCGGGCGGCGAGCGGGCGGCGAGCGCGCGGCGGGCGGCACGCAGGGCGGCGACGCGCGTGCGCACCACGCGCGACACCCACTGCTCCGGCACGCTGAACTGTCTATACGCTACCGGTGAGGGCGGGCGGCGAGCGGGCGGCGAGCGCGCGGCGGGCGCGCGGCGGGCGGCACGCAGGGCGGCGACGCGCGTGCGCACCACGCGCGACACCCACTGCTCCGGCACGCTGAACTGTCTATACGCTACCGGTGAGGGCGGGCGGCGAGCGGGCGGCGAGCGCGCGGCGGGCGGCACGCAGGGCGGCGACGCGCGTGCGCACCACGCGCGACACCCACTGCTCCGGCACGCTGAACTGTCTATACGCTACCGGTGAGGGCGGGCGGCGAGCGGGCGGCGAGCGCGCGGCGGGCGGCACGCAGGGCGGCGACGCGCGTGCGCACCACGCGCGACACCCACTGCTCCGGCACGCTGAACTGTCTATACGCTACCGGTGAGGGCGGGCGGCGAGCGGGCGGCGAGCGCGCGGCGGGCGGCACGCAGGGCGGCGACGCGCGTGCGCACCACGCGCGACACCCACTGCTCCGGCACGCTGAACTGTCTATACGCTACCGGTGAGGGCGGGCGGCGAGCGGGCGGCGAGCGCGCGGCGGGCGGCACGCAGGGCGGCGACGCGCGTGCGCACCACGCGCGACACCCACTGCTCCGGCACGCTGAACTGTCTATACGCTACCGGTGAGGGCGGGCGGCGAGCGGGCGGCGAGCGCGCGGCGGGCGGCACGCAGGGCGGCGACGCGCGTGCGCACCACGCGCGACACCCACTGCTCCGGCACGCTGAACTGTCTATACGCTACCGGTGAGGGCGGGCGGCGAGCGGGCGGCGAGCGGGCGGCGAGCGCGCGGCGGGCGGCACGCAGGGCGGCGACGCGCGTGCGCACCACGCGCGACACCCACTGCTCCGGCACGCTGAACTGTCTATACGCTACCGGTGAGGGCGGGCGGCGAGCGGGCGGCGAGCGCGCGGCGGGCGGCACGCAGGGCGGCGACGCGCGTGCGCACCACGCGCGACACCCACTGCTCCGGCACGCTGAACTGTCTATACGCTACCGGTGAGGGCGGGCGGCGAGCGGGCGGCGAGCGCGCGGCGGGCGGCACGCAGGGCGGCGACGCGCGTGCGCACCACGCGCGACACCCACTGCTCCGGCACGCTGAACTGTCTATACGCTACCGGTGAGGGCGGGCGGCGAGCGGGCGGCGAGCGCGCGGCGGGCGGCACGCAGGGCGGCGACGCGCGTGCGCACCACGCGCGACACCCACTGCTCCGGCACGCTGAACTGTCTATACGCTACCGGTGAGGGCGGGCGGCGAGCGGGCGGCGAGCGCGCGGCGGGCGGCACGCAGGGCGGCGACGCGCGTGCGCACCACGCGCGACACCCACTGCTCCGGCACGCTGAACTGTCTATACGCTACCGGTGAGGGCGGGCGGCGAGCGGGCGGCGAGCGCGCGGCGGGCGGCACGCAGGGCGGCGACGCGCGTGCGCACCACGCGCGACACCCACTGCTCCGGCACGCTGAACTGTCTATACGCTACCGGTGAGGGCGGGCGGCGAGCGGGCGGCGAGCGCGCGGCGGGCGGCACGCAGGGCGGCGACGCGCGTGCGCACCACGAGCGACACCCACTGCTCCGGCACGCTGAACTGTCTATACGCTACCGGTGAGGGCGGGCGGCGAGCGGGCGGCGAGCGCGCGGCGGGCGGCACGCAGGGCGGCGACGCGCGTGCGCACCACGCGCGACACCCACTGCTCCGGCACGCTGAACTGTCTATACGCTACCGGTGAGGGCGGGCGGCGAGCGGGCGGCGAGCGCGCGGCGGGCGGCACGCAGGGCGGCGACGCGCGTGCGCACCACGCGCGACACCCACTGCTCCGGCACGCTGAACTGTCTATACGCTACCGGTGAGGGCGGGCGGCGAGCGGGCGGCGAGCGCGCGGCGGGCGGCACGCAGGGCGGCGACGCGCGTGCGCACCACGCGCGACACCCACTGCTCCGGCACGCTGAACTGTCTATACGCTACCGGTGAGGGCGGGCGGCGAGCGGGCGGCGAGCGCGCGGCGGGCGGCACGCAGGGCGGCGACGCGCGTGCGCACCACGCGCGACACCCACTGCTCCGGCACGCTGAACTGTCTATACGCTACCGGTGAGGGCGGGCGGCGAGCGGGCGGCGAGCGCGCGGCGAGCGCGCGGCGGGCGGCACGCAGGGCGGCGACGCGCGTGCGCACCACGCGCGACACCCACTGCTCCGGCACGCTGAACTGTCTATACGCTACCGGTGAGGGCGGGCGGCGAGCGGGCGGCGAGCGCGCGGCGGGCGGCACGCAGGGCGGCGACGCGCGTGCGCACCACGCGCGACACCCACTGCTCCGGCACGCTGAACTGTCTATACGCTACCGGTGAGGGCGGGCGGCGAGCGGGCGGCGAGCGCGCGGCGAGCGCGCGGCGGGCGGCACGCAGGGCGGCGACGCGCGTGCGCACCACGCGCGACACCCACTGCTCCGGCACGCTGAACTGTCTATACGCTACCGGTGAGGGCGGGCGGCGAGCGGGCGGCGAGCGCGCGGCGGGCGGCACGCAGGGCGGCGACGCGCGTGCGCACCACGCGCGACACCCACTGCTCCGGCACGCTGAACTGTCTATACGCTACCGGTGAGGGCGGGCGGCGAGCGGGCGGCGAGCGCGCGGCGGGCGGCACGCAGGGCGGCGACGCGCGTGCGCACCACGCGCGACACCCACTGCTCCGGCACGCTGAACTCCTCCACGCGCTGCAGGCGTCGCCGCAACTCTGTCACCGATACGTTTACTCATTAATATAAAAAAATAACTCAAACGCTCCCGAGCAATTAGATTGCATAACTTTGACGATTGAAGTGTAAACGTGTTAACATAAGGTTTTCTAGGAGGAAAGAGTCTAAAATGTAACTCAAATATATACAGAATTTTTCAGTTAATGTAGCCTATATTTCTTGCGAGTAGCAACTTCTAATGAAATTGAAAATTATTCAAGACACTTTAAAAAAATCAAAAAAAATACTATTATTGTAAACAACTAAGAAAAATACAAAATTCTTACAAGTGAAAAACATGGTTTTAATAACAATAGACCAGACAAGCGGAAACAAACTTGACCGAATTTGTTAATCGTGTGATCTCTGTTATGGAAGTTGGTCATCGGGTGGACGTTGTGTATACAGAGAGACAGACTAAGGCCTTCGACAAGATATCTCTTAAAATCTTTTATTGCATAAACTGAAGCTGGTTGGCTTTTTAAACACGGGAGTGCTTATTCATACGAATAGTTTTGGAAGTTACACTTCTTTGGCGCGTTAGGGAAAAATGATGAGAGTAAATTTCTACGATGCGCGCACACAGTGTGACGACACCATGAATGTCTGTCTGTCCCAATGTTTGACATCAAATCTTGCAAATTAAATTTAACCACCTACCCGGTTACCGATTGATCTGAAATTTTGCAATGAAAAGACACAATCTCATCGAGTTCGGGCTCGTTTGAATCGTCTTGACGAGTAGTTTGTCTTTTAATGATAACCGGTGTCTGGTGATGGAGCTGGAAGGTGGCCATAGGAACTTCGCAATGAAACAATACAACCTCAACGAGTTCGGGCTCGTGTTTTTTTTTTTAAATTTGTTCAAAACAGAAAAGTAAATATTATATTTTCACAAAAACCCAGCCACGAAAACCTTATAGGGTTTATCTGGGCAAGGTGTTTGAATCGTCTTAACGAGTAGTTTGTCTTTCAATGATAACCAGGGTCCGATGATGGAGCTGGAAGGTGGTCATAGAAACACTATAATAAAACGACGCAATCCCATCGAGTTTCGGCTCGTTTGATTCGTCTTGACGAGTACTTTGTTTTTAGATGGTTACCAAGGTCCGAGTACAGATGGCGCACACTACCCATTTACTCGGCGCATCGTTTTATTATAAGTATAACTTCTTACGTGCGTACATAAGTATACAAACTTTTTTTTCACTTTTCTGTACGTAAATATGTATTTAGAATAAATTGACCGATAAAAATCATTAGAAATGTCGAATAACCCTTCTGTTCGATACTTTTAATGCACGGAATACGATATACAAATACTTGTACTTGGTTAACTCAGTCTCAATAAAGGTTTTGTGAAGGCAACACGTGTTTTAAATATACACCCGCTTCATCGTACAAAATTGAACCATAACACCTTCAATGAATATAAAACAATTGGTTAAAAGTCTTAAAACATCTATATGTCTTGTAAAACTAGGTTTTTCAGCGTGGGCTAATTGAATTACCCCATGAGGCCACCATATGACCTGGCTGAGATGTGGGTTAAGTATAATTTAAATATAGTATGTTTGACAAATAAATAAATAATTAATATAAAATATAATATACAGCAATACTCACTTTTATTCATTATCAATTTAATAGGACCTTCTGGGTGCTCGACGTCAACATCACTCCGTCTCTTTCTCTCCTTTTTCTCCAGTACGGCGAGCGGGGTGGGCGGGGCGAGGAGGGCGGGGTTTGAGGGCAATTCAACCGGCAGCGGCGTAGAGCAGACTGGTACACCCGGCGAACTGGGCGGCGTGGGCGGCGAGGGCGGTCGACAGGGCGGCGGCGAGGGCGGCGCCGCTGCCGCTATAGCCGCTTGTAACTCCGTAAGTGGCAGCGCCCGCAGTGTCGACTCGCCGGTACTTCCTCCCGCTAGCTCTTCTACTAGTAGCCCATCCTGATGACATGTTGTAACTAAATTAAATAGTGTAAGCTATTGCTTGCATCCGTAGACTTCAGTGTTACAAATATATCATAAACTTCCGATATATACAATAAATGTGTCTTAAAACCTGTTTGGACTTATTGTATTACATTTCGGGGCTCTGGAGGCCACAGTAAAATAATATGCATGGAGTTATCAAGTAAAAAAAGTATATACCGCTCACAATTACAAAATTGTCCTGAACTGATACACAAATACCTGAACATTTCTACACTGCAATCAGATATTAATGTACATTAGATATAATTGAACTACACAATAAGAAATGGAAAAATGTTTTGTGAAAGGTAGACCAAGAGCTAGGCTCATCTCCTACGTCTCGTCCATTTCATATTCTGGTCCTTGCGATTTTTTGATTCTTAAAGCATGCTTACATTCTTGATTGGTCGGTGGTAGTTAACAGTGGAAAAATAAATTATAGTGAAGTAACTAAAGTAACATAAATGCGTTTTTTCTTTTTTTTTTTAAACATATACAGTCGGTCTGTCCCTATGGTAGTTCAATACCTGTGTTTTAGGTAACCGCCGACTGATATTCATACATATATTTTTAAATAAACATACATATAAATAATACATACTATAAACGTGAAATGTAAGTTTTTTTGCTTTTTTGCTTGCTATGAAACTTTGTAGACATATTCTTGGAGGTATTAGAAGTAGCATAGGATACTTTTTTTTGGACGCGATAACCGACTTCCACGCGGGCGAAGCCGCGGGCAAAAGCTAGTATATGAATAAATTTATATTACACTTAGACTCGGGGCGGGAATCGAATCCACAACCCTGGAGCAGAAAGCAGGGTCACTGCCAACTGCGCCAACTAGCCGATGTTTACAGTTTGTTGCCTTTTATTAAGTCCTAATTAAGTTAGGACAATAACAACAAATTATAAGGTGAGCGAGAGAGACCGGAATCCCCAGTGTATTGATTAGTTAAGGGAATGAAAAAAGGATCTGAACTGTGAACAGAAGGAACGATTTCGAGCGTAATGTAATGATTTAGAAGGTTCAGTACAATTGCACTAGATGACGTTGCCTTCCAAGATTTATTTGAAACGATACCCGTTAGAAAGTACTCATTAAGTAAAAGTATTAAATACAAAGTATCGAGTACAATAGTATCAGTATCGAGCCGAAACGTACAAGAAACCACAAAGTATCGATACTCGTGTCCCTTCAAATGACACGGAGAACCGTTACCGCGAGGAGGGCGCGAGATTCATCATCGATGCAGGACACGCACCTGCAGGCGCCAGGCGACGTGGAAGTCGGCGAGCAGGCCGATGGGCTCGCCGGCGTAGTCGTGCAGCGGCACGTCGGACGGCGCCAGCACGCGCGGCTCCAGCTCCACGTAGAGCGGCGGCAGCGTGGGCGGCGGCCGCGCGCCCGCCTCGCGCCGCGCGCCCGCGCTCGCCTCCAGCTCCACGGCCGCGAAGGGCTCGCGCGCCGACGGCCGGCGCCTGCGCCGCGCGCCCGCCGCCGCCGGCTCGTCCGCCGCGCCGCCGCTCGCCTCCGCCTCCCTGCGGCGCACGATATGAGGCCTGTGCGGTTCTACTGCAGTTCACTGTTGCTGCTCAATTTAGTTTTATAGTACTAGTCATTTTTAAACTGATAACTTCTTATGGGAGGGTAAAACGCTTCCTTATGTAACGCGTTACGTACCGGCGCCAGTCTGTCTAAATTAACTGACAAAGGTAAGTTATGTAATCCGTGTACATTCGTGTACATCATCCGTGTGTTTTGAAAAAATCTTTTTGTTTTTTAAATTATTAAAAATAAATTAAACGGGTAAAGATCGTAATTTTTTCATCCGTGATAATTTTTTTTTTTTTGTGAATATATTGAGGAATATTTTTATCGATATTTCAGACATTCCTTGTATACAAAGTACATGTACCAGGAAAACAGAAAACCCAAGCAGGTTCGTTCGAAAGGGTCACGGGGTCGTGGTGTGTTCAGTTACGGGATCAGCCGTTGCCATTTTACAAAACGTTATCTAATATCGGCGTGTTCACTTTCATACCACTTTTGTATATGACTAGTTTTGTAATGCGGTTTTACCCGTTAATAGATTTTGAAGTGATAACTTCTTATGGGAGGATAAACCGTTTCGTTACGTAACGCGTTATGGCACCAGTGTGTCTGGCTTCCCTTTCTCTCACGCATACGGCAGCGGTAGACAGGCTCCTCCTCTCTCACTCTAACCTACAGCCGCTAGCCATATTTCGGAAAGACGTTTTCCCCTCTCTCTACTCAGTGTTTAGTGAGAGAGATATATACTGTTGACAGTGAGCATGTAACCTAAAACTGATCGTTTCATCATCGTTTTTGAAAGGTATTAATTGATATCTATACAAATAATAAATCTGTTAAAACCTCCGTTTTATTAATACACTATATATTATAAAGAATAAATTTCAATAGCGCGTTTTTTTTTGTATCAGCGCCATCTCTTATCGTGTTTTTCTCTGTTCACGTATCACGTAAAAAGTACAAAACCAATGTAAATAACTTTAATACATAAAAATTAAACATAACTCACAGTATAATTTAGTTTTTGTTTCATTGTAATTAAATTTAAAAATAAATATTTAAGAAAATAGAAATAGGTACCTACGCCGCCAACGCCATCTGGTCTAAGGAATCTTAAAAACTCACAAAACTTATTTTTGAGTTATTATTTTGCTAAACTTAAAAGTTTACTAAATATGTCGGATAGGAATAGCAATGGTTTTAATATTTTAGATAAACATCATTTTCAATTAATATAGGTACCTACTATTATGTTAAATGTCACTAAATATAAAAACGATATTCTACTATTATACGATAGATGGCGCATGTAGGTGATAAAAAATATAAATTTATAACTTTTAAAATTTTAGTTAAATACCCGTGCGAAGCCGGGGCGGGCCGGTAGTACATAATAATAATTAATTTTAATATTAAATAGTTCAACTTAGATTAGTTTAAGTTATCACTTCTGTCGGGCGTGCCGAGAGTCACACTTTTTTTTACATTTTCTTAAATTATAAAAAAACAATAAATTTTGTTTTAAGATTATATATTTTTTTGTATAATCGCACATTTTATCAGTAATTGTACATACATTCTAAAAGATAATGTATGATTTAAAATAGCAAGATAACAATCAAATATATTTTTTCTTACTTGGAAACAAAGATAAAAATAATACTGTATAATTCACTTCTAGAATAACTTAAAACAGAAGAATATTAATTGGTCATTGTAAAAGTCGTACAATAGTCATCACAATCAGATTCCTCTAGGTCTCTCAATGAATTGAGGCACCATATTAGTTTAGGTTCCTATTCAACATAAAAAAACAGCTTGATAGTCTCATAAGCATATCATATCACAAGCATATCATTTTTTTCGGAAGGACTTTTGCAGTTGGCCTTTGGTGGTCTTGGTCTTGGTGTCTGGTGGTCTTGGTCTTTACAGCGACACCGGACGGGGTGGCCGGACATTGAGGTCCAGCCTGGAATTGAGAGCCTCCTTAGGGCGGGCTCTGAATGACGGTACTCCTAAGGGTGTCTCCTAGTGAGAACGCACCTCGGCTTAGGACGACCACGTCGATTGGCCGATTGGAGCGCTATGGCGAGCGATCTACTGCTCTACGTGCCGAGGCGCGTACGAGCCGCCGGAAGCTTATCTTCGTCTTCGTCGGCAGAGACGGTGTAGGTGTGTAGTGTGGTGCGGTTGTGTACTGTATCTATCGGGGGCGGATTGGCTAGCGTTATCTTAAATATATATATGTATAGGGTAAGCTATAGTAATATTGGCCCCCCCACAATCATTGGCCTTCCGACATTAAAATTAATATATTAAGCGTTTTCATTAAGTAAAAGGTATAAAAAATATGTATATTTTTCTATGTTAACAATGCTCTTAAATAAAATTGGCAGTTTTTTAAACATCAGTTAGCAATACTTGAAAAAAAATTAGTTTAGCAGCGTGCATGTAAACGGTGTAGATTATTACCAAAATCATAAGAAGTTAGTACTTTTTAAATGTAAATTGCCTGTTTTCTTGGTACTGAAATTGGGAATTATGCATTCCTATAGGTTATTTATCATTGATTTAAGGTATATAAACCTTATATACCTTAATTGGTAGAAAAAAAAGTCTAACTAGTGATTGGCACTAACACTTGATAAAGATTGACAGTGCAAATATTTACAAAAGTATAATGATTGACATGCCAATCATTAACTTTTGGTATGCCATTCACTGTACTCTTAGGCCAATGATTGTACTTTTGGCTTAATTTTCAAGTTTCTTTCAATAAAGTATATAAGGAGATGTAATATTACCACAATTGTGGTTTATTCGAGTTCTCAGATTCTTACTCAATACCTTGGCAGCAAATGTTATTTGTTTTTGACCCTTAATTCGACGGAATAAAATTTTAAAGTCAATGTTCTGCTTAAAGGGCCAATCATTATACTGCTTACCCTATATATATATATTTTTCATGAGCGATATCATGCAATCAGCCTTCAGACTATAAGCAGATGTGTTTTTTTTAAATTGATTTAAAGACTATTTCCTACTGGAGAAGCTATATCATGGTGTAGGGTCTAATATATTTCTCCTCTTTAGGCAGCTGAGACAGTCTGGAATGGTGAGTTGGACTGCTAACTGATTGGGATGACGTTTTAACCGTGACTTATATTTGTTGCTAAAGGACTGTATCTCGTCTTTCACTGTTTTAATACCAAGATGTTAATTGAGCTCATTGTTCTTTATAAACCATGGAGTGTTAGCTGTTTTAGTGTGTCTTCAGCTCATTGTATTATTTTTATATTGGAATCAAAAGCAGATCCCCAGAGATCGTAACCCATAGGTCTAAATTTATTTAAAAAAAACTGTTCCATGCATTTGTTATGTTCACACACTAAATTGTTCTTTTAGTACTCTGAGCTCAAGGAAAAAAAATCCTCATTCTTTGCACAAGTGACTAAGCAGATTTGCATATTTTTTTCAATACAAAATAAATGTTTGAATAACCTTCTTTATATCTGTACAATATACAGTGTTTTCACCATTAGTCCTACAATTTTATTCCTCCTACAGCTCTAGTTAGATAAAATGAGTGTTTGACCTTGTAATTCTAGGCCGAAGGCAAGACAGATATTTATTTTAGGCAAATGATGCTAATAATAATAGCTTGTGCGAGGGGACATTAAAAGTTGTTGCAAAATTCATGAAGAATTGTGTTTTTTTTTTAACTTTTTTTTTTAATTTGAAGTAAGTACTGAGAGGTTTGAGCCACTGCTTCTTTCAGAATTTAAGTATGTTGCATTATATTTTGCATATAGTTTTCAAGCATTTTTAAAGTTACTAGGAGTTTTTTATATTACATTAAAACGATTTTCAACATTATTTTATTCTCACATAATATTAGCATAAAAATATACTATAAAAAATAAATAAAATAAATTACTTAATATTTTGACTGCTTTTGTTCTTTTATTTGATTATTATATTATATATATATTTTTTATATAATTGATTAAAAGTGTAAATGAAAAGTATTAGAATACAGAGCTGGTACAGATTGTACTCACTGTGTATTATTTTGTAATGACTCGCTGACACTGAGTACGTGTTGGTAGAGGAAGTCCACCTTCCTACTATAGATGCTGGCGGACTGCTGTAGCAACAGCGCCAGCTCTGCAAAGTTTGGGATGGTGGAGTTGATCTCCTCCTCTTCCGCATCCAGAGCATGGAGGCCCGCCTCCGTCAGGTACTCCTCCAACAACTGGAATTGAAGAGAACTTCAAATCTCACTTTAAATAATATATTAAATTGTTACTAATAACAAAACTGCTGTACAGGATTTTGTTGTATTATTCTAACTTATAATCCAATTCTTTGTTATATGGCTAGTATCAAAGTTTAAATCTTTCCGTCTTATTAGAATTTTACATGTTTATATTTATTGACAAATTATTTACAAGTCATTAAAAAATAAATAACATATAAGCATATATTTAACATATATATGGTTATTTAAACTTATATAATTATAATTTACAAATTGAAACACCACATAGTAAACGTATTTAATAAAATAGCAAATGCATGTTTTTAGTTTATTGGTTTTTCTTTTTAACTGCATGCAGATAAAATGCGCTCTCAGTGGAATATATGCACAATTTGGGCACATTATGTCTATTTAAATACAGTTCAAAATAGTTTTTGTTTAATATAATTGTATTGCAAATTATTCTGTCAAACAAGTAAAAGTGGCGGGATGTTGTGCAGCCGCTAGCCGGGAGCGGAACTCACCGCGCTGAGGTCCGTGTCGAAGCTGCGGCGGACGTCGCTGATGGGCTTCATCAGCTCCGCCACTATTTCTTCTAGCCTTTGCGAATTCATGCTCCACCGTTTCTCTCGCTGAGGTATACTTCTGAAAACAATGTGTTTCCATTGATAACATCACTGAGAGGCGTCGTGAACACAACACAGACACTAACTTATAGCTGTGGCGCGAAACTTTCTGTCACTGGCGCTATTTTGATTTACGAGAAGATATTGCGAAATTTCTAAAATTCTAGCACACAATAGTTAAATTCTTTTTACGTTAAGTACCTTCGTCTTTCTCTGTAGTCGGCGTCCATCTTACAAACATAAAATTGTGTGATTAGGAATAACGTAATAACAACGGTGTCCATTTATTTATGTTTTTGAGGGAATAATCCATATTTCTGTGTTCGCTGTCACACATTGTTCGCGCTCGCTTGTGTTCGCTTTTAATTTTTTATTATCTGCATCCACATGAGTTTGCTTCGTAACATTCCTGTTTCCTGTCTATGAAATATAGATAAAAAATTAAACATGCTTCAGTAATTATTAAATTTCAAACTACAATAATTATTTACATTATATTTTAAAACATTTTGTAAATAATATTTATAAAAACAAATTAAAATAATTTTATTATCGATTTTACACAAGTCATAAAAAGAACAACTGACATAAACATGTAACATGGTATAATAATCTGTGATTGTGTGATCGGAATGGGAGGAGTGTTTACAAAATACAAATAAGATTTTTATTGACCGTTTAGATAAATAGATACAGTTTAATTGACTAAATAGAAAAAAATCCTTTTAGAGGAACATTGCTGAATAAATTATAAACTTTCGTTAAAGACTTTTACGTTAAAGTTTCAATAAGTTTAAGTAAACATGGGCATGTCTCGTTGCTACTCGTTGTTGAAATGTTTGCTGATAATATTCAACATTTTATTTTTCGTAAGTATTCAATTTCTTCTAACGATAACCCGTTGCAATGAATTAGCAATATGTTTAAGTTCCATAATGTATAATTACCACAATTCGCCTTGCAAATGTTGTATTTGATTATCAAAGTTGCAATTGTAATAAGTAGTAAGAAATAATCGTAATATACTTATTATAATTTACTTCACTTGTATTTTTTTATTCTAACTGAGAGCACTCACTTTTATTTACCTAGTTAGTATTAAATATAACTTGGATGCAATTATATTAATAAAAACAATCTATAACAAGCACATTTAAGAAAAAATATGATTAATTAAAATATAATTGTTTTTTCCTTAACATATGTATAAATAATCCGTTTTCTAGATTTTTGATTTCACATAATTTTAATAAATAAGTTACCTTTTTCTAATATTTGGTTGTAGAAATAAGCAATAATTATGAGTGATTGCATCTTGATCTTAACTTGCCTTAAGTCCATCACACTTGCGTGTATGTGCCCCTTCCTTGAATATTGTTGAGATATTTCACACACATACATATTTCATTATAGAAGTTTGTTGAAAATGTCTACTTAAGATAGATGTCAGCCACATTTGTCAAAACAGATGGCATTAGTGTAATAACATTAGAAATCTTGAGTCACTCAGTGGGTGAGATGTGTAAATGAATTGGAGTAATCGACATAGTTCCATACATGTAAAAATGAAGTGACAATGTGTGGAGTCCATAGTTCAAAGAACTGAAGGTCATCGGGACCCAGAGTTGCTAGAATGGGAATGACATATTTTGATATGTAGCAGTATCAGGCTGTGGTAGGACTAGATGGTTAAGAACCTAAAAAGAGTTACAGGTAATTATAGGTTTCTAGCCCCACAAGACTGCCGGTGTCACAAACTTTTGTAGAAGTCCTATGTTGAACATTCCAGTAATAAAAATATATTTTCATTTGAAAATTGTTATACTGATCTTTATAATAACAATATAGTTTATAAAGTAATTATTAATATCTTTTATAACTTATATGTATTTATGTTTTATGAAAAAAAAAATGTAATGAATAAAAATAATAAGTATATAATCTATTAGATATAACATATTAAATTGTTAAGTTCTTATATGCAAGTTGTAATGTGCTACATTAACCAGATGTTAACGCTAGACTCCCATTGTAAACAAACAAGTTTCTTGATATAGCTCACCTCACCTTACTTTTAATTCACCATCTATGGTTATATATCAGTATTGCTCTATTGTAAATTCCTCTGTGATTTTAAATGTTGAAATGTTGAATAATGTTTTGCATGTATATTTTCACACATGAAAAAAAAAATCATTAGAAAAATTGATTTCAAAATATGTAAATTTTTATTTTTCTTTATTTTTCTGGTATAGTTATAATCAATAAGAACTATAATGTTCATTTTATATTTAAAAAAACTCATGTGACTGAGAGTAAGTATATTGTATGCTGATCAATTTGTATTATTTTATATTTAATTATCAATTATCAAATGTGAAGTGATTTTGTAGTAATTGTTTATTTATCTAACATAGTCAAGGTTTATATAGTATAATATAAAAAAAAAATCCTATAAAAATGATATTGTTTTCCTACAATTAAATTAATGATTAAAAAAAAAACTTATAAAAACAACATAAAGACAACCAATCAACATATAGAAAATTGTTCAGCTCTAACATACAATTGTAACTATAAAATAAAAAATAAAAAACGAAATGAGTGCTGGGACACATAGTAGGAGTGAAACTTCAAGTGGCAAAACGAATCGCAATGGACAAGTGGAACTTTTACTTTAAGTTCTACGGGCAGATTGTTAATGCACTGGTCTAATTTAAAAACCTGCTAAGATTCAATGCGGATAAAGATGAATCTAAAGATTTTAATCTGGAATGAAAAAAATGTACATAAATGCATATTATATCCATTGAATACAGCCATTGCGCTCTCTCTACCGCTGCCAGCCTTGCTCTCTTTCTGCTGCTGCCCCCTCTCACCACGCGATATATCGTCTACCCCCTCCACGCGGTCGTAATAGTACGAGATCCGGCTGTAAAATTAGTGTGCTCATCAGGTTTTTGCTAAAAACCTAATTTTTTTCATACATTTATGATAAGAATATAAATCCACCAGGTTGCCAATCAAAAAGTGGCCTGGTCTGGTAGATGATCGCACTAATTTTGCAGCCGGATTTTAGACCATCCTAAGACGCCTCGTCTATATAGAAGTTTCACTTTAAAAAATAAAAAAAAATGCAAATTGTTTTCTGTGACTAAAGAAGTCTAAGAAGTGATTTTCCAAAATTTATTTTCTAATGGTGTGAACAGAAGTAGCGAGACTTCAATATGAATCTATAAATATCTATTTTAGTGTTTGATAAAATTCTCTAAATGTGTGAAAATGTAAAGGCGAGAGAATTCGCACTGGCTTAAATGTATGTATGCTTGTCACGCGTCAGATCGTGGGTATGGGCGTGTGCGGCTTCGCGTGCTGGGCGCTGTGGGACGGACGCGCGACCGAGACCAGCGCCGGGCTCGCCGGGCTGTGCGCGCTCGCCGCCTGGGCCGCCGTGCTGACCTCTGGCGCTATTGCGGCGTTGGCGGGTACCAGAGATCTCTCTGTAGTGTCTCGGTGTGCTTTATAACTGACAGATCACAAATTAACACTAGATTACTTGATTTTTTAAACAACTTTCGAGTTTTATATGTATATAATATACAGAATTACAAATGCTTTTTTAAGTTTTAAACTGGAAAAAGACGAGAAAAAGAGAACACAATTAAAATATTACCCTTGTTGCTTAAGGAATAAGTATCGCTTTATTTATTTTTTGTTTTGATATTCTTAATTTTTTGGTAAAGCTCGAGTTGTCCTTAAAAATAAACGCAAATATTTTTAATTTTATTCAGTGCTAATCTTCTCAATTTCATGTGATGATCATCATGATGAAAAATCAGATGGTTCATTAAAAAAACGAAAGAAATGTAGGTATAATATGATATTTATAATAGATGTCCACATTGTGCACATAGTCCACATAGCCCAACCTAAAAAAATCTCAAATGTGAAGTGTCATCGGGTGTACTCGTAGTAATTGTGCACGTCTCGCGCAGGCGCCATGCGTGGCTCGGCGTCGCTGCTGGCGAGCGCTTTCGCGCTCCTGGCGCTTAGCGCCGTGGCGGAGGGCGCCGCCGCCTGGTGGGGCGCCGCGCACGCGCCGCAGCTCAAGCAGGTGACCTAGTGTATAGTGATAGTGTGTGTCAGCAACGGTTTATTTTCGGTGTATTATATTTGACGCGAAATAACGGACGAGAATTATTCCACATTACGTGAATTAACGCAATGATGATGAATGATACAAGTTATACGCAATGAGTCTTTGTAACATGCGCGTGTTGCCGGCGGCAGGCGCTGCGCGACCGGCTGCGCTACACGCTGCTGCACGACTACGGCGTGCTGCCGGCGCGCACGCACGTGCTCGACGCGATCCAGCACGGGGTGAGCGCTACTTAATAAATAAACTGCTTAACATACACACGCGGTCGTCTGTTCCTAAGGTAGGCCACAGGCATTAAGTAACTTAATGCCTGTGTTTTAGGTATAGTCTGGACACGACGATTACGTCACATTCTTAAACTACACAATATGGCAACTTGTCACGTGCTACCACT
This sequence comes from Euphydryas editha, assembly GCA_036937285.1. NCBI lineage: Eukaryota > Metazoa > Arthropoda > Insecta > Lepidoptera > Nymphalidae > Euphydryas > Euphydryas editha. Next base: position 20,658,607 of record JAUPFZ010000014.1, read on the forward strand.
CATCTGCTTATTACTAGCGATCGAATGTATGCAAATATTACAAATTCACTCAGATTACTAAAATGTCTACTATACGGCCATGGGGTAGCTGTTTGATATACCTATTCCTTACCTTGAACCTTAATGCATTTGTGACATCTTCCAATAATATTAGCACGTACGCCTTGCAAAACCGATGTGTTAGACTTAATTTGTCGAATGCTTCTACCATAATTAAACGCATTTCGGCCTCGGTATCAAACACATAGAATAAAGTCCAAAGGTGTAGGATCAGGTGACCTCGCGGGGCAGTTGACACATCCATCGCTGCTAATTGTAATTTAATTCTCGTATCATAAGAGAATATAGAAATGATATTTAAAATAGATTCTTTCATGTTTTCTTTAGGTTTAGAATTTGAATGATACAGTATAAAAAAATTTATGAGTGTAAATAATTCGAAAGGCGTTCATAGTGAAATATAGTGAACATAGCATGCAATTTTGACATGTTCAGCTTAAACTAATTACAAAAACTACAACAATATTCTTGGCCATGGCCAAGGAGCCATTGAAAATATCAAGCTAGCATTATGGGATGACAGAATTCTATATAGAATATTTAGTTAAGACCCTCTCATCGTCCACTCAACCTCGATGTATGTACGAGGGACAATCTACGTGTCAGGACTGATATCGTAACGCAGAGTATCGCGCATCGTATTTGCATCACCTGTATGAACTCGAAACTACACCGCCACAGGGTACAATATTCTGCAGCGACCGAATCCAGCCACAGCGTCTTGTCCCAATATCGAATCATCAAGAATTCAAAAGTAGAGTATAATCAGCGTGGTGCTCGCACTATTCAGTGACAATTCTCCGAATATCCTTATAAGCATTCGTTCGGAAATAGCAAAACAAGGTACGAGATTTTTTTATTGTGCATACCACCAATATAACCGTCAGATGTCCACTGCTAAATGTAGACCTACACCATTATCTCTGGGAGAGGTTTGGCAATACTCGCCAAGTTTTGCAGGCGGGTTGGCGAGGGCAGTGTGTTGTGGCAGGATATGGTGATTGCCCATCACAATCCTGATTGGTGTACAGTTGTTCGAACCATTTTGGCCCTGGTCGCCTTTTACGACACCTCGGCAAGAAAGAGATCGGGATTATTCTTATCTGCCGGTCACCGCACGGCACAAATTTGTATGCATTATATCAGCCATTCGATGAGCACTGATGAACGTAGACCTCTCCCAGCGACCTCACGGGCGACCGGTTGAAAGCAGCCTCCATCTAACGGCTTTCGGCGACTTTCCTTAAGTCGTCTATCAATCTCATGGACAGTCGTCTATCCATCTCATGGACGGCCGTCTATCAATCTCATGGACGGCCGTCCGACGCTGCGCTTGCCGGTACGTGGTCTCCACTCATAAACCTTTCTGCTCCATAGGACGTCAGTTCTATGAGCTATGTACCCTGCCCACTGCTACTTCAGATAACAAATCCGTTGGACTATGTCGGTAACCTTCGTTCGTCTGTGGATCTCATTATTTCTGATTTGATTTCGCTCAGAAACACCAAGCATAGCCCTCTTCATTGCACGCTGTGCGACTTGGAGCTTATTTAAAAGGCCCATAGTTAGAGACCACTTAAATATACATAGTCTTGCCCTAAATATTATAACAAAGGAAAGGATAGTCTGTCATTCTTCATTTCCGCAGTGACGGAGTGACTCCACGTTTGCTTGGGGCGGCCACGTTTCTTTTCCCTTGAGGAGTCCACTCTAAGGCCTGTCTCAGTATGTGAGAGGGATCCCTTCGGAGGCTGTGACCGATTTATACCCATTTACGCCGCTTTATCTGGTGGCCGATTGGGGTCTCTTTGCATAGTTTAATCAAGTGGTTGTTTCATAATTTTTCGGGCCACCAGATGCCAATGATCTGTCGTAGCCATCGGTTGATGAAGACCTGGATTGACTGTGTGATGGATTTAGTAACCTTCCAAGTCTCGCATCCGTACAGAAGAATGGTCTTAATGTTGGAACGAAAGATTTTTAGTTTCACTCCAAATGTCAGCTTTCCTGACTTCCATACGGATCACAATGATGCGTTTCCACTCCTCGTCAATTGTGTCACTGACTGGCTGCAGTTCGGCGAAACGATGTAGCTCGAGCGCAAACTTATTACTAATATCGAGTCCCCTCAACTTCGCGACGTCGAACATTTTCCTTGCCCTCCCTGTGCTCTTTGCGCGGTGGATAGCTGCTACCTTTGGCAACCATTAAGAGGTGGTCACTATTTACGTCCGCACCCCTTCTATTACGGACGTCCAGTAGCGATGATCGCCATTTGCGGCTAATAGCAAAGTGTCGATTCGGTTGCGGGTGTTTCCATCAGATGACGTCCAGGAGTATTTGTAGGCTTCTTTATGCAGGAATAGATATATATTATAGATAATTATTAATCAAAACAGCATCTCGTAGTCGACTATTTCCTCCCCAAAACATGGCCATTTCTTTTAATGTAACAAAAAAAAAACCTACAGCTATGCCCCTATGTACTCGTTTTTTTTTTTTGTAAATATGCGTAATCTTTTTTAATGAGTTTCTGAAAATGTATAAAAAATTTGGCAATATTTCTAGTCTTTGAACACTTCTTCTTCCTTTGATAATAAGAATTAAAAAAAAATATAGGGGTATGGTCATGGCAGTTAAAGGTTTTATGTTACAAAAATATATGAACTATACTTGAGCCAAATTCGATGTGGAATTTTTGTAAACAAACCAAATGTCATCATGTGTTCCGTATAGGAGCAAGGATGTAATAAAAATTTGCTAGTCTTCGCAATACAAGGTGATTTATTGAAGTATTACAAAGTCGTAATTGAAAAGAGTACAATAAAATAGTTGTATTAAAGACGTATCAAAAAGTATTTTAAGATTCGAAATGTAATAAAATTTTGAAGGTAATGAATTTTGAATGTAATAAAATTTTGAATGTAATGAATATGCACATCGACGTAATAGGTTTTTATAATTTTATAATTCTAGAAAAATCGCTGGAGAAGTGCGGGAGAGCGCGCTTTGTGATTGACCGAGATTTATTATGTCGTGATATCTGAAAGTTCTGATTGGCTAAACGTTGTACATTACATCAGAGCGCTCGTGATTGGCTAAGGTATTTTATGTCGTGATAAATGAAAGTTCTAATTAATTAAACGTTATACATCGCAAGAGAGCGCTCGTGATTGGCTGAGATTTTTATGTCGTGATAAGTAAGAATTCTAATTGACTAAACATTATGCATTACAAATTAAACCTTAATAAAAGGGTGTAAGGGCAATGTGTAACTTAAGCTAGGTGAACGGAGCGGCGCGAACATCATGTATAGGGTTATCAAACTTTTATTAATTAAAAATTGTAATTTATCACCAATTCCCTAGTTATACATTAAAAATTTTACTTTAACACTGTTTCCTAGAACTTAACCGCCAAATACGTAATATGCAAGAAAATTAACTTATAACAAAAATTAACAAATTCTTAATTACTAATATACATCTAACAACCCTAAATTTTAGCACTGACAGGAAAATTTCGCAGATAAGAAACATTTGGTCTTTTTTGATCAGTCATTATATTGTCAAAGGTAAATTGCTAAAATGATTTTTTGACTTAACTAAGTACAGTTTTTACCTATTAAATTGTATAAAATTAAATTACTTAATAAAAAACAAATTTAATAAAAATTGTGGGATTAAAAACGACCACTTATCGAAGAGAGAATTCTTAGAAATTTTGTCAGCTTCTTTTGACCATTGTGTCAATGACCTAACCGCGTCATTTTCTCCTGTAAGCTGGTTGTTTAGGTATTCTTTAGTCAGATTCACATAACATTTCTTTAAATTATGTCAATTTTAAAACTATTTAGACAATGAGCTCTAACTACTGCTTAATTTTGTCACTTATAATTCCGTGAATGGTATGCCGACATGTATCTTTAGAATCCCTACAAGGAAGGACGTTACTTCAAAAACATTTTGTATATAATTATTACACCCAACTTCGTAGCGGGAATCGAGCTCACAACTCTAGAACAGTGAAACCAGTGTCATTGCCTACTGCGCCAACTGAGTGGTTATTGTGTCACTGTTGCTATCGAATTGCACTTATGATACGTTAGTTAAAAGGACTATCTGTAGATCTTTTAAATGTTGAATTTTTTATAGTGTAACATAGATAATCATGATAATTATGCAGTTAAGCGAATTCAACTTGTAACACATCTATTATTATCAGTGGTAATATTTTTTAAATAATAAAATACGGTTTACAAGTTGATAATACAATTATGATTGAAACGAAACGCGTGCATGTGCGCAGCTGCACTGCTGCGGCGCGGAGAGTACGCTGGATTGGCAACAGGCGAGCTGGGCGCAGGCGGAGGGCGCGCTGGACCTCAGCGTGGCCGCTCCGCCGCCTTCCTACCGCGTGCCGGCCTCCTGCTGCAGCGTGAGTACACACGCACACAAACACACTCGCACACAAACAAATAATACGCACACAAACACACACACACACACGCACACACACAGACAAACACGCACACAAACACGCACACATGCACATAAACACGCACACACACACAAACGCACTCGCACACAGTCCATCGCTCCTTCCTACAATCGTCCAACGCACAATTCTAGACGAGCCGTTCGTGAATAGTGTGCGGGACGGGAGAGAGCTCAAGCGGCTATATATGTATTCATTTGGGATACATATACTAGGGTTAGCGTATTTATTTTTTTGACGAAAAAAAAACTTAAGTATTTTTTTAGTATGGTTAGAGACACATTTGAATGTCGTGTAGTGTCGTGACGCGTTATACTAAATGTATGAAACTTATGCTTCTGGCGCGTCACATCACGCCACGACACGTAGGTATGTTTCCGGCCTCAGAAGAACTGTGTTAAATCCAGCCTAAACAGTTGTTCGAGTTGAGACTGGTTCTTTTTTTCTTCCGATATCTAGTTTATTTTGTAATAATGGCGTGCCAATTGCTTTGTCCAATTAAAAGTTCACGTTTAACATAATCGTAACACATGGTTGCTACCGGAAATTTTGTATATCAATATAATTTATTTGGTCTTACTTGAAGGCGGTCTTATTACTCCTTTCGATGAACGGAATATTTCGAAGTTTCCTTTCATGGACTGAAATTATTCTGTAGACACTCCGGCTAATGTAAAAGTTTCCGCATTATTTTCAAAACCAATCGTATTTTGCTACATTTTCTTATAAAAGGTAAGCGTATTTCATTTGTTTATAAGGCCATGTCTTCTTTGAATCAAATGAATCACTAATTGATAATCACCGGTATAATCTTAATCAAAACTTTATTATTTGAAATTTAGTACTTGTTATCATTATGTACGGTATATCAATTTTTCCTCATTTTTCCAGAATTCGTCGCTAATAGTTTTAGAGTTCATCTGTTCTGCTAACATGGCCTAAGTTTCTTCAGTTGTTTCGACATCCGCCGACTCCATTTGCGCTATAGTTTTTCTTCTCATGTTTCAATCTCAGGCATTAAAAAATGTCTTGTAGTCTGAGTCCACTGTAAAGGTTTGCTGCCTCAAATTGTTTTCAATCGTCCAGGGCCGTAGTTCAACTAAAGTAACTTCTTCAAAGTACATCTGTTCCTGTTCCAGTCGTCCAAATGTCAATTCTAGATTATCTAATTTTTCTTTCGGTGTAGCATGTGAATGAAGTGAGCTAAATTGCGCCTCTTAAACAATATCGTAATAGTATATTTTTGTCGCAATCAGACAATTCTTAGCCACTCATGAAATATAATTAGGAGAGTTAAATTAAGAAGGAAATATAGCTTCCGACTTTCGGCAAAAATCTGAAGTTTTTTGAATATGGCACACTTACGATACTGACCGAAAGGTGATTTAAAGGTAACGAATTAAATAATTGGATAAAATTTGCTTTTAAGTAAAAAATTTTGACTTTCCTTTTTTATTTAAAATTCGCAATTACTGAGTTGTCAACCCAGTTGAATAAATCTTTCAATTTTGATAAAAACATCAAATCGTAAAGATAACTCTTGAAATTCGTGTAATTACGACTATAACATATCGCGATCATCGTCTCTCATAATTGCGCATAACAGCAGATGTTGTCATACATGCGATTCCGACTAAAGCAATAAAGGTAAATAGGAGGGAACTAAGGATGTGATAGGACGTCGGCTACCCGACGTTCTCTCACTCACCGTCTGGAACTTTCGCTCGTGTGTGGCGTCGGCTCGTGGGAGCCGGTCGCACACGAGTGAGGCTCACGGCGCACGACGCACGTGTAGAAGTGTGCAATAATTATATTATCGGTAAGACGCAACGATAATACCGCAGACGGAGGACGCGGGCGAGTGCGAGGCGGCGCGCGTGGTGCCGGCGACGGCGCGCGGCGGCGCGGGGCTGCACGCGGCGCCGTGCGCGCCGCGCGTGCTGGCGGCGCTGGCGCGCGCGGCGCGCGGCCCGCTGCTGGCGGCCGGCGCGCTGCTCGCCGCGCACGCCGCCGCGCTGCTGCTGGCGCTGGCGCTGTGTCTGCGCGCGCGCCCGCCGCCCGGCTACAAGGCCTAGGGCAGGTCAGCCCCACGCCACCGCGACTATCGCCACATCACTAACGAAGCGGGACAGAGGCAGAGCTTCTAAGGAGCGACCGATACATATTTTGATAGGGTTGGCACAGGAGGATAAAATTTATGGAGGATAATATATATTTTTCATTTTTTCTATTATTATTCATACAGACTATAATAAACCATATTTACACTTTTATATTAAAACGCTATTCAAATTACATTAAAACCCTATTTAAATTATTAAATTGTCATTAAATGAAAACACAACGCGCGTCGTGTACTGCAGCCCCTGAGTTAGAGCACTCGCCGAGCCGGTCCAGGCCGGTTTCTCTCCGTACGTGACGGAGTGCGAGTACTCCGCACACACGCGCCTCAAGATTGTAGCAGTATACCTATCGTAGCGCACATGTATGAAGCTTTGTCTCTGTTCCGTTTCTTTACTCCTATGCTGTCGCCCCCGTAGATCGAAGTGTAACTTTTTATTGCATACTAGCTTCAACCCGCGTGGCTGTACTGATAAAAAGTAGTCTATATCCATCCCCAGACTTCAGACTACCCGTATCAAATTCTTACAATAGCTCGGTAACAAAGACTCATACAAAAAAAAAAAAAACGTTAATCCACGCTCGCAAAGTGCACAGTAATAAATGCTCTCATTTTATACTTTAATGGCTTCTCGCGAAAAGAAAGTAAGCGCCTTAGTATAGACGTCACTTACGCGTTTTCACGTGATATTTTTTACTGTTACATTATAGCCAAATTACACAAAATCTTTATAAATGTAGCCTATGTGTTATTCTAATGTATGAATATTACTGTAAAATTTCATCTAAATCCGTTTAGTAGTTTTTGCGTGAAAAAGTAACAAACATGCAAACAAACTTTAGCATTTATAACATTTTTTTTTTTATTTGACACACACACACACACTGCTCGTCTGTTCCTAATGTAGGCAACTTAATGCCTGTGTTTTAGGTAAAAGCCGACTGATATACATTTTTTAAATAAATATACATATAAATAATACATATAGAAATAAATACATATTAGACCCAGGCTCGAGGCGGGAATCCAACCTACGACCCTGGAGCAGAAAGCAGGGTCACTGCCAACTGCGCCAACGGGTCAGTCAATGTATAGTATTAATACGATGACCTTCCTTAATAAACTGGTTGTCGACGTTGGATTCAAGTTGGAATAGCGTCAGAACCGGCGTAAAACTAACAGACTACAATTTTTTAATATATAGTTTTAATGTTACAAGTGTCAATTTTCAAACATAGGTAGGTACATTAAAATTATTAAATTAAAATTTACGTGCTCTTTTTTAAATCTTTCAGATCGTTCCCTATTCACCGTTGACAGCAGCATTCCGACAATACAGAAAAACCGGCGCAAGCATACAACTTACCGATTTTACACCTCGATTGACGATATACAACACCGTAATATTATATATTGTTTGATACTTTTATACAACGGAAGGAAATATATACGAAAGAAATTTGAGATATTAAAACATACTCGCGGAAGTAGAAAGTAATATTTATACTCTCGACAGAACGTCGATTCGATGTGGATCGAAGGACCAAAAACGAGTCGGAACATGGTCCTTCGAGCCGGTATATAATATCACTAGTTTATATCTACTATGTATTAGATTACATTCGAGAACGTTCGTTTTAAAGCAATAGAATAATAAATGAGCCAGAGTTCGTCGAATGATTTGAAGTGAAGGAGTAATATTTAGTAAGAGGAAATAGAATGTACAAAAATAGTTTATAGATTATATCATACCGGTGTCAGCAGCGTGTTAGATTGGATACTGTGAAGTATACACAAGTTGGTTTAGTTTTTAGAACAATGTTATATAACTTATTTTGTTATAATAATTTTGATTAGATTTTTTGCATTGTTCTAGAACACTCTCTTTCTTTTTATTGTAACTTCGTAAATGCTGATCCCGTTGGAACTTCATTATAAAGCTTAATTCAAATGTTCAAATATCTACTATCCTTAATATCATCGCAAAGGGATCAGTTATTTAAACATGAAAACTTTAAACTTTATTATAATATTAGATAAAATAATAAATTTTGTCTGTCTGTATGTCGTACACGCTGCGTACACTCGAGTGTCATAGTCATTACAAAGTACCTAGTCACAAGTAGGCGGAGTCACGGGCCCGTGTTCGTTGCATTTACTTTTCGTTCCTATTTTATGATTATTTACCGTCTTACCGTCAAGACTGATCACTATCGATAAAAGACAAATCTCATTTTATATCGACTGTTCATTTAATAATTTATAATTAAAATATATTTTGTGGAAATAAAGTTGAGTACGCACTAAATGTACTGGACAGGTTCGTTACCAAATAATATGAGATACTTAACATAGAGCATTCCAATAGAACTAGTTCAAATTGTAAACTTAACAGCATCGTTTACAAAGATTCATACTATTAAATATTACAATTCAACAACATGCTTCGACCCTTTAACCTGTTATTCATAAAACCATTCCTTTGAATTAATTTCTTTCAATAAAAACAGGTGTCATGTGGAACACGTAAACGTTAATCGCTGGTGGCGCCATGACACCTTACTAAAAAAAATCTTGTATAAAACAATATCGTTTACATTTTATATATATTATATATTATCTTCTGCCTGCGGCTTCGCCCGCGTGGATGTCTGTTATCGCAACCAAAAAAAGTATCCTATGTTACTTCTAATACCTCCAAGAATATTCGTACAATTTTTCATGACGATCGGTTAAGTGGTTTTCGCGTGAAAGCGTAACAAACAAACTTACTTTCGTATTTATAATATTAGTATGATTTCATAATGACTAAAGGAACATTCGAACATTCACAAACTCCACTGAAATTTCCTGAATCTCATATTAATTATAGTTTCACATCGCGACGCAATAGACTGTCAGCTTTACAGTGTTTTGAACGGATCCGTTGAGTGCTCTATCTGATATTATGTTGATAATATATATAAAGCCTTATATGTTTTAATATTTAAATATTTTAATTTGTAATTGTTAATATAATTCAAAAGAAAAAGGTGTGTTTAATAATAAATAATTATACTTAATTTTTTAAATCAAAATAATTCAGTAATATTTTAAGGAGACAGTGCTTTGAAGAATTTAAGGTTTTAATTATGTTTGTGTTTTTTAATGAGTTTCATATAAATTGTAAGCAGCTTCATATCGCCATCAAAACAATATTTGTCTTTGAATTCAGGACGAAATAAATAGGTAAATTAAACAACATAAAAATGTGCTGCTTAGTTTTGACACAATTCTGTTTGTCTCTTGTCTCTATCAGCCATGTTTGATTTCGAGTGACATCATAATATATGATATTAAATACTTTGATGTAAATTGTAATACATAATGTTATATTTTTGTTTAAGTACGAGCAAACTTAAAAGGTCGGTAAAATTGCAGTGGTTTACACTTTATATGGAATGTATTATATGTTTTTATATGATTTGAAATGATTATTAACATAGTGTTAATATTTATTAACTCGTAACCAAACGTGTGTTAGTTTTAAGTGTCGTCTGGTAGGTTTGTCTGTACTTACTGTGTGTTCGTCTTCACTAGTATCGTAGTTCACTCGCCGCGCGCCAGAGGTCTCTACTCATAATACACTAGTACAGCTTAAATTATAATGCGATTCAAACTTGTAGCCCTTGTTATGTACAATACACTGCACAGAATACAAAATCAGATATAGCCAGGATACAGAACAGCGAAAAGGAGATAGTGATGGTGTTTTATACACTAAATTAATATAGTGATCTGTATTGCTATAAACTATAATGGTAAAAAAATTACGAAATGTTTTATGTTTCATTTAATACAGTTTATGATGCGCTAGAAGAGTATTCGGCGTGTTTTCAGACCGGTCATAAAGTTAGAATCGGACTCTAGTAACTAGTTCACACTAGTTTAGTGTCATAGTCTAGTAGCTAGCCATTTAGCAACTATAAGCCTTTCTGAACACAAAAAAAAAATTAGCTATACAGACACAGCATTGCTCACTAGTTGACTAGTTACAATCTTAGAGCATATACTAGTTGAGGCAGCTTCCCGTAGGCCGAAAGTGTAGACGAGGTCGTCGAGAGAGACGGACATATCGGACTATATGCTACCTCTCTAGTAGCACGTGATTGGTCACAGCACAGCTGACTCTGACTTTAAATACTATAAATTGGGTAACCATTAAGAATTTGTCCGTATACTGTGTGTAAAATTTATTTGTTTAATATTAGTGTCGAACTTATAGTTTTGTTGAGTGAGAGACCTCATGACGCCGGAATAAGAGACTGCACTTACTGTATTAATAATAATAATACTCACTGCCACTTTGTACCACCTTCTTTATATTTTAAGTTGAGACTGATTTACTTGTAATTATAATTTCAAGCGATCACTGACGATGTAGCCATTTACGTGAAATTTAGAAATATTTACCAATTGATATGTGCGTGTTTCAAAGTCCGTTGTTATGTGGGCGTTTACTTAAATATGTGTACGTGTGTGTACAGAATAAACTTACTGAAACGTAGCTTCCGGTGAGTGCTTAAGCTATTTTATTTAAATTATCTCTAACTGTTATTACATCTGTGAAAAGATCTCACCTGCAAGTATAAGAATATAACATTAAAATTACACAAAAAAAGAGAAGTTAAAAAAATCGAGTGCGTCACGGGATTCCCGACAGAAGTGATAATTTAAACTAATTTATGTTGAACTATTTAATATTGAAATTAATAATTATTATTTATATCAATTAATTAAAAAACGGTGATAGTTTTAGGTTATATGCTCACTGTCAACAGTATGTATCTATCTCACACTAAACACTAAGTAGAGAGAGGAGGAAGCGTCTTTTCGAAATACGGCTAGCGCTGTGGGTTAGAGTGAGAGAGCAGTATGCGTAAGAGAAAGGTTTACCCTCCCATAAGAAGTTATCACTTCAAAAACATTCCCTTTTAGACTACTTTTTTTTCTTATTCTAATATACATTATAAAATATTTTTAATGCATATTTACAATCGTCAGTGATTGCCGCTGAGTACAAATTTTTAATTCCTATGTTACTACATAATATGATAAGTAAATTATAAAGTTACATTTTAAGTTTTAGTATTACCCGAGTACCGTGCGAGTGGCGTCGCGCCGTCCCGCTCTCGCATTTGTTCCACATTGATTCATTTTCATATAAATTAGTAACTTCTGGATGTCACGATATTCGTTTAGATGCTGAAAATGTATGCTGTATCATGACATATTCGCTGTAATATCAAAATAAATGTCTAACGAAAGATTTGATTAGAAATGTGAAATACCAGAAGTACAGGTCGGCTGTAGATTTAAGTTAGGTGTGCTTACTACTCGGATATTGTTTAAATTAATTATAAGTTTTATCGTTTAATAAATCGCACTGCGACGTTTGCGACCGTAGCTCTAAAATACTTCAAGAGTATAAGGGCCAATCAACTTTTATTTGTCCTGTAAGTACTATGTCTTGTCCCTGATCAATAATCGCAGTTCTGAAGAAAATTAAGTGGTTTGTTGGCATATGTCACATTTGTCTTATTAATAAGCAAACATATGAGTACATTATTTTAAATAAATCACTATTAAACTGGAATTTTAATGGTTGTCCAGGTGACAAAACATCCGATGTAGTGTTTTTTTGTTTGTCCCCCAGTAGCTTAGTACAATGAAACATTACTTTATACAAAAAAATACAATATGGATTTTAATTACGCTTGTATATAATTATTCATTACAATGTCTACTATGATGCTAGCATATAGATTTTTTTTTGCTTCATAATTTTATCGAGTTTTTTGCATGTTCATTTTTGTCCCTATTATATTTTATTATCCTGACGTCCACCGGACAACCGTAAAAAAGTTCCGAAACAAAAACATATATGGAGTGATCAGTGCTTTGAGAACAAGTCGATCGATTTGGTGACAATACTCATCCAGCCCCCATTTTGATTTCATCTTTGCGGCGGCGTCAGTCGGGTGAGTGCGTTTTGAGAAAGTGCGTGGCTTTTTTGTGTGTCCACCGGACAACCAGTACAAAAACGTAAGTATTTGATATATCGTAGTATATTAAAGTTAAATATATTCTATTTCATCTATATTTTTCACTGCGCAGAAGACCTAATTCAAAATATTATTATTTATTACCAGGAAGCGCAAAGACTGACAAATGTCACTCGGACAACCAGTCACTTGGACAACCAAAACCGTTGTCCGTGGGAAATTTTGGTTGTCCATAGGACAATAATGATAGAATCAGCATGAAGCAATACTTTTTCTTTCAATAATTAGTCACTGAAGAGCCTCTTACAAGGGCTTTTTTTTATAGCAGGGAAATCCATTTACGGATGATATCCAACGCCCGGGTCGGCAGTCCTAGACCTATGTCGGACTCGGCACTTTGGGAGTGCAATACCGTACTAAACCCCTGCGGGAGCCTTCAGCCGCGTTAATTGGAGGGTAGACCATTTATCATTTTTTAATATAAATTAGATTCCGACGACCGTTCTGGTGTAGTGGTGTGAGGAGTTGCCTCAACGCCGCGCGCCGGGGTCGGTCGCGGGATCGATTCCCGCTTGGGACAGATAATTGTATTTGTACAAATATTTGTTTCCGGTCTGGGTGTATGTGCTTGTGGGTCTCCCCACCGTGCCTCGGAGAGCACGTAAAGCCGTCAGTCCCGGTTGTTATCATAGACACCTGATAACGATCGTTACCCATGGTGTGGTGGATTAAGCTCCAACCCTTCTTCTACATGGAGACAAATAGTAACTTTATGTGTTCCTTTCTCGAGAATCGAACCAGGGACCTCCCGATCCTGAGACAAACGCCCAAATCACTACACCACGGAGGCATTTAGCTTACCTAACACATTTTTGCTATATCTAATAGTTCTCTATTCTAAATTATTTTTGTTGTTATTTTTAGATAATAGGTTTGACGAAAAAAGAAATATCAAGACGCTATAGAGAAAGACTTACAGCAGACCCGGAGAAATTAGCTGAACGAAAGAGAAAAAACAGGGAAAGCTACCATAATAAGAATAAACTAATTTCAAGTATGCCGCCAGAAGATAAAGAAAACCGCAGAATTATATGGAAACTACGAAAACAGCTATTTAGGCTGATTAAAGAGGCGGTTAATGTTTCTAATTTAATTAGTAAGAGTTATCATGTTTATAGGTCGGTTCATTATTTAATAATTTATTGTAATGTTGATTCTTTCGTAAAAATTATAATAAAACTGATAATTATTGTCATATAGTTGTTTTTTTTTTTACATAAAAAGAAGAAATACAGGCGATTTCAATCCTAGTATCTCCTTTGAACTCCCGAGTATGTCCTAAGGACAACCGTATATGTCCACTGGACAACCATTTTGTCCCTGTCTCCTAAAGATACATTACCGTCATTTTTACTTTAAAAAAAAACAGTAAGGTTTACAAAAGTTTTAAATATGAATGTAAAAAATTAAAAGTGAATTCATAAAGAGTGTTATATCACGTATTAAATGTTATTTTACAAGTTAAATGAAAAGTTCGTTACATTTAAAGTTTGTCGTTGTCCAGGAGACAATATTATTGAGAATAATTTATAAATTAAAAGTCGCGTCATTTATTTACGCAAGATAAATTGAAATCCATCCTATATTAAGTGAGAATAAAGTGACGGTTTACAATTTGAATTTCAAATGGTTCAGATGTCTATTTAGTTAGTTGTCCTAGGCACTATCTATACTGGAGTCATGTGGATTTCGGAGCCAATTTACTATTTTATTTAAATAAATCGTTCTGCTCTATGTGAATTCTTGAAATATAAATTATTGTCTACAACAAAACTGTTAAAATATAAAAAAAATTAAATAAAATTAAAAAATTAAAATTTATCATTGATGTACACTTAAAAGTTGATTGACCCATAAACATACGAATTTATCTTACAGTTATGGGTTACCACCAATTGAATTGTCGAAGACATAAAAATTTTAAAACGCTGGACCCCAAATAATAGTAATTTGAGTTTTTCCGAGAACAATAAAAAAGCTTTAGGTACTATATTTTTGATATTCCGTTTAACACAAAAAGTTTATCCACTAACGTAACCTAGGACAAATCCGGCGTAACCAGAAGGCCCTAGTAATCTAAAGTATTCTGACGTGTGTTAAAATGAATCCTTAAGCACCTCGCCCTTCTAATGGTGACGGTTCGCGCCCGCGACAGGAAAGACAGAGACAAAAGAACCGAGACGACCAATGATAACTTGTCGCGGTCTCTTGTCTCTGTCGCTCCTATCGCGGTTGCGTGTCGCGGACGCGAACCGCCACCATAACTCTACACTCAGTTTGTCTGTGGGTGTGTGTGGAGGGAGGTGTGTGTGTGTGTGCGGCGCGGTCGCAGGCGGCGCGTGCGCTCGCGGTGCCATCTAGCGTAATACAACTCTGTCACAAATTATTTTGAACACTAATAAATGTATTAATAAATTTGGGTGTTTTGTTTCGTTACTTCTAGTTACCTAGCCCTTATTTTGTTTTTATAAAAAATTATTATTATTATTTTAATAAGAGAGATAGTTTGAGTAATTTCCCCAACAGTAATAAAGTAAGTAATCACTTATTTTGGTTAGAAAATGATATTTTGATGCATTAGTATGTACTAGACTTTCAATATTATTTAGCTTTAGCAGTGCGTCTTCGCTTTCATCAAAGAATACACATAGCGCCTTAAATCGTTAACTGCTGATAATGCATGGGCTTTAGAAAAAATCGGAGTTTATTCCTCTTTATCTTCATCATCATCACATAGCGACTCTTTTTGTGTGCTATTCACGTCTTCGATAAGATCTTGAATTGAATGAATTTCGTAGATTGAAATATTTTTCATCAATGGAAAGTTCTTTTGAACTCGCTCTTTTGAACAAGTCTATGAAAAACAAAATCCGGTGCGTACAGGTGTTTTAAACTGGATGACGAATCGTCTTACGCGTGATAATAATGTATGTAAACAGTACCTCAAGTTGCAGGAAATTACGTAATATAGCGTATTATGCGGGAAATCATATCAAGCGGACTTTACAGGTTGATTGGTGAATTACTATCAATATTTAAGGAGAATAGTCCGTACATGATTCTCATTCGAATTATGTAAAAAAAGGTATTTAATTTTTGACAAAATTTTGATAAATTTCAATTGAAATAAATAAAGTGTCGGTAGGTACATTTCCAGTCATGCCGGCGGTGCGCGCGACGTGGTGTTGTACTGGTTGTACTGTGCCGCTAGCACCCGCACACCCGCCCGCGGCTAATTCTAAGGCCAGCCGCAGGCGTCTAATATTGCGTTCAAAAATTTCATTTACTGACTTTTTGGCTATCGTTTTTAAGTTTATTAAAAATACTAATTTATTAATTTAAAATAATGTAATTTACGTGGAATAAATATGATGTAAAAATAATAAATAACTAATAAATAATAATAATTAATAAATAATAATAATTAAATAATTAATAAATAATAATAATTAATAAATAATATGCTGTAATATTTTAATAATATTAATAAAAATCAGAATGTATGTGGAGAATACTGACATTGTATGGAATTCCGGGCTTTCTGAATTAATAATATGAATTCAGAGAGACATTCGGATGTGTGAGGGCGGCCTAATTCCCACTAATTCGCTCGACGAATTCTGCTAGTAGGTCAGTAGGTACGGCGTAAGCTTTGGCATGGCGCGCACACGCGTCTTCCCGGCTTCTGCGCGTCTAGTGATCGATCATACGCGTATACCTAATCAGTCGTGTGTGAGTGCAATCTGTCATTAATAATTAGGTATGGCTAAGGAATTTATATACAAACTAGAATGCTCACGTGCACTCAAAAAACGTTCCTTTACCCGGGATTGCGTCTCTTTCTACCATAGATTCAAGGCAAAACTCGTAAGAAAGAGACAAAACACCAGTTGTCAACGAAATGCTCGGAACAATTTTTCACTTTACATGTTGGTAAGAAATGTAAACCTTATGGCCTTTATTTCAAGGTGCATATTTGAATATACAAGTTTACTAAGTGAGCGTTCTAGTTATGATATAAATTCTTTGGGTATGGCTTATCAATACACAAATGCAGAATCACCATTGCTTTCGAAACTGTTAAAAGTGACTGTGTGTGTGTTAGTGTAGTTATGTAGGTAAATAGGTAGTTTAATGATTGACAATCGTTGTAAATAAGTATGATTCCATTTTAAATACGCCGGAAATACCAAGATATGTAAACAGTTCATATTTATTTTTGTTCAAAGTTTACATTATTTACCTAGTCAACGAATTTGTTGCTCATCACATCAAAATCAAATGGAATAAACATATCTATCCACTCGTAAGTTATATTTAAAGTAAATTATTTATTTTGTCTAGAAAGTTCGGTGATTACCATGCCGATAGGCAAGTAGCAAAACTACTGGTCTCCCAGGGCCGTACTTAGAATTTTTTATTAACTCGGACACTGACTACGAGTTTATTGGAAGTTTATTATTGAAGATAGCTCACTCACTCAGCGAATAAGGTGTTCTTCCGAGGCAATTTCAGTCGAATTATTGTAGTGAAAATTCTAATTATGTAATTTAATATTCTGGGCTAAGGTTCGAACCGGTAGTAGTTGGTTTTGACGTTCAATATTTAAATTATGTAATGTGATGTAGTAAAAAATATCTTCTTTCTTGCTATAATAAGAATAGTAATTCATGATAATATTATGTAGCCGTGTGTGCCATCCAACTTCAAATTCAAATTACACCTATGATTAACAAAAAATTCTGAGTACAGCCCTGGCATTGCGACACCAAGTGAAATATAGCAGAACTATTACGTCTGCCAATATTATAATCAATTAATTGTTTTGGCTACTGGTCGCTAGATGGCTTGATGCTATTATTGCTTGCTTTTATTTAATAAACAACAGTTAGCTGTTCAACAAATGACAAAGTTTATTTTTGTTGTATTTTGTTGTGTTTTTGATGTGAAACATCTATAGCCGCACGTAAAACCGATTTCTGGCGTGGCGACGCATGCCGTGGCGACGCGTCGCCAATCGCAATCGCAATCGATCGAAGTCACTGATTAAACGAATTAAATAGTCACAATTTGAAATAAATTCGTAAATTTTTGTATTTAATGAAAATAAATGTTTATTCAATAAATAGTCATCGTTATCTGGAAAAAAATCGTAATATTTTATTTTATCATTATGACATATTTAGTTCCTATCACAATATGTTCTTTTCTGCATATTACTTTTACAAAATAATGTCGATGTTTCACATCTGCCAGGCGTCCCATGACGGCTCACATGTTTTTTTTTTAAATATTTTCAAAAGTAACTATCATTTTTCAATAATAAAAAATTTCTATCAAATCTGATCTTTTTCTATGATCTTGCGATTTGAAAAAGTAAAAAATTGATTCTTTCCTAAAAATGTTTAGGAAACTTTTACATTTTTATAATAAAACACTATTAAAATTACATTTAAAAACTATTTAAATTAATAAATTATCATTAAATGAAAACACGACGCGCGACGTTCTGGTGTAGTGGTGCGAGTAGTTGCCTCAATTGCAACGCCACGCGCTGGTGGTCGCGGGTTCGATTCCCGCTCGGGACAGATATTTGTATTTGTACAAATATTTTTTTCCGGTCTGGGTGTATGTCCTTGTGGGTCTCCCTACCGTGCCTCGAAGAGCACGTACAGCCGTCGATCCCTGTTGTTATCATAGACAAGATAACGATCGTTACTTATGGTAGGGAATTATCCGCCAACCCTGTTAACACTTCGCGGTGTTTGGACGTAAGTAAACTACCGCGTGGAAACTAGGGTGTCCAGACGCCGCTTAAATAATTAGATAATTGTTGGGCAAATTTACTTAGAAGCTTATTAATATTTATGTTATATTTTTACATAATTCGAATGAGAATTATGTACCGAGTATTCTCCTTAAATATTGATAGTGACTAACCAGTCATCCTGTATAGGTATATCACATACTTGTTCTATAAGAATATAAACAAAAAATCTAAGTTTTTTTATCCATGGGCTCTAGAAAAGCTATGACGTCCGATGCTGATTGTTTTATTATATTGTAATAAGTTTTTCTTCATATTAGTGTTTGATATTTTACCTATCTTGGTATTTCCGGCTATTTAAAAATGGAATCATACTTATTTACAAGGATTGTCAATCATTAGCCACGTGCATTTGGCAAGCGGCACAGTACAACACCACACTTCATTTATTTAAATTGAAATTTATGGAAATTTGGTCAAAAATTAAGTACCTATTTTTTTAATATAATTCGAATGAGAATCATGTACCGAGTAATCTCCTTAAATATTGATCCTAATTCACCAGTGGATGACTGGTAGGTATATTTTTAAATTAAAAAAAATCCTACAACTAAGCACCGATTGCAAATTATATATAGATACTTTTTATTTTTCCTAAACAATTACTGATTCATTTTTGTAAATGTTCTCATAATATCACGTGAAAATCAGTTCCAAAAACTAATGTTGTGTGACGTGACTTTATCACGTGGACCTGTAACAACCGACCGCACAAATCTTTCTCTTTGTTTTCCGCGAGAACAAAGTCGCGAGCTCAGTCACACAACAAACATAATACCGTTATGAATTTCCTCAATTAGAAGAATTTACATAAACGTGGACTATATTTTATTGCATCAAAAAAGTACTTGACACATTACGCTGTTGAGGAATCAAATATACATTTGCGAAATTGCGATGCGCTGACGCAACACGACATTATAAAATGCTTACGCAGTCGTTGTGTGGCGATCCTGTCCCATCTCGCTTTACTTATAACTTGTTTATGCAAACTATATAAATATTACTTATTTTGAATGATGAATTGATCCATTTAATCATTTTATGCAAGTAACATATTCACGATTGCGGCTATATAGCGGCTGAGGAGTTTTGCGGCTCAAGTGCTAAAATCAGTTAAAATTCTTCTTCTGCTCGGTGGTTTAATAATTTTGATCTCTGTAGGCTGTAACCCTTGGCTCTGTCGCGGTAAAGTAAACTGTCTTAGAAATGAAAGTTTCGTGAAAAATAGTAAGATAGTAAAAAAGTTGAAGCTTTTAACTATTACTACTAAACTATATAAGTATTATAAAATTGTAATCTTCCCGTGTCACGAAAACGAATGCTAGAGATTTTAGTCGCCGAAAAATAATTTTTTTTGACGTGATAACGTCTTGTAAATCGCTAAATGCCGGCTGCAAGCACGAAGAAGCATGACTCATTGTCACGTTCCGCGAGCGAGAGACACGATCGGCCTAAGCGGCTAAATATTTCGGCTTGTAAATGAAAAACAATAATGCAGATTGGAGGATCTCAATTATCACACATGTATAATAAGTTGTAAATAAATTCACATTGTTACTTGTAATTAATCTGTATAATTTAAGTAGTAAACTATTTGAATTAACAAGTGCAAAAAATGTTAATTTATCGAAAAAAAAAACATTTAATTAATTGAATTAACTCATTCTCTGTAATATAAAAAACAGTGATTTTTCAAATTTAATTCAATTCAATTCATAAAAGTATTCAAGTGACGCTTTCTCGTTCAGGTTTTTGGGTTCAATCCGATGGTTGGGGCGTCACGGTGGCATGCGCCAGCGATCCCGTGGCGTCCCTGTGTGACGAAGAGGGCACCGCTGGGTTTTAGTGGGTATTCTGACTTCGCAGTCTCTCTCAGTCAGAAAACTCATTGGTGATGAGATGCTTACTTCAAGACAGCTCCAGAGCCTCGAACATCGCCGACTGGTTGCTAGTCTGTGTGTCTTTTACAGGTTACATTTCGGTGAGTGTGCACAGGAATTGCATCAATTAATTCCCCCAGCACCATTCCACCATCGGACAACTCGACGAGGGCAGGGGTTCCATCCATACGTGGTCGACATTCCTCCGGTTCGTACCTCGCGGTTCGCATCATCTTTCATTATTAGAACTGCAAAGGAATGGAATTCTCTTCCTGCGTCACTGTTTCCCGATGCGTACAACCTAGGGATTTTTAGGCAAGAGTGAACAGGCATTATTTGAGTTTGCGTGCTTCACCTTAGACCTCATCATTGTTTACCATCAGACAAGATTGAGGTCAAACGCACTCAAATTTCAAATAAAAAAAAAAAAAAAAGAGTCCCACATACCCGTCTCCTCCGGGCGGCGGGATACGTAAACGTATTTCCCAGCGTCAAAAAAAATAAAGGGTTCAATCCGATGAGTTTGGTTGTAATATTTATATATGTACAAATATTTATATACGGATGTATTATATACTATATATATATATATATATATATATAAGTAATGTCATATACGTATATCAGTCGACTGTTACTCAAAAACACGCATTAAATTGACTACATTACGATCGTGTATGTGTGTTAAAAAATTACATATGCACATATATTAATTCTTTTCGTTATTTCTTTTTGTTGGAAATTTTTTTTAAATTGATCGCAAATATTTCCAGGTCTTTCATGAATCTTTACTTAAGTTAAAAAATTGCAGGCATCATAACCATCAGTATTAGGTATGTTCAAATAATTTGAAACGAGTGATGCATTGAACTTTTGAAAGTATGGCTCTTCTTAAGCTGACGTGTAAAGGTATTAAAGCCTTTAACTTGACGTAACAAAACACAGGCACACCTTCGACACTTCAGCTTGCTACCAGTTCTCAGCCGCTACATCTTGCAAGCTACTTCGCGAAATAAAAAGCATAGCATTTCAGACTTACTTACCTGTACCATAAAGAGAAGGTAAATCTTAGGTTCCTAAAGGATAATCCAGGAATCACAAACATACGGGCTTTTAAAGAAAAAAAGAAGAGCTGATATTATAAGGAGTAACTTAAGCTACGAGTACTTTTTTATATCTACATTTAATTAAATTATAACCAGTCGATATCTGACATGTGAGATAGTCTTTATGAGAACAATTGCATCCAAAGCAATTATTTTTGAGTTTTTATTTTATTTGTCTGTATTTTGATTCCCACATCACGCAAAATGTATTAGGTATATGAAATTGCGGTTTTTACAGTTGTGTTCCAGGTTTAACTAAAAATTTGGTCTGTTTGATACACCGTCTAAAAGTGGAGCTATTACTCTACAAACAACTGCCAAACAACGTCTGCACATCATCCTTTGACACAAATAATATACATACTCGTATATATGTAGCTGTAGCTATAAAGTATCGCGGGTAAAACCGCACGTGTCACAAATATAATTTGTCATCAAATTAGTTCTGAGCAAAGTAACATCCACGCAGACAAAGTCGCATGTATCAGCTAATTATTTGAACTTAGTTTCCGTATCAAAGTCTAAAAATAATGTCTTGCATCATTCGTTTGTGGGGTAAATGAAAAGATGTGCTTTACAATGTGGAGCATAATATTATATTTTATTAAATAAATACACTGATTATCGTAAACGATCGGAACTTACTTCCTGTTTCAAGACGTCAAAACGGAAACTTCGTAAGTTCCTGAACTGTAACATATGGCGTCCCCCAGGGCTCGATAAACTTGCTGGCTGCAAAGTGACGGGTGTCCCGCGCATTTTGCTGTTCGGGTGCGGGAATATTTAAACGACACATACCCAGATAGGTGGATTGGGCGCTTGGGTCCAATTTTATGGCCACCACGGTCGCCTGACCTGAACCCTCTGGACTTTTTTTATTGAGGCTGCATTAAAGAACAAGTTTATAATAAAGCAGTGTCGACAATCGAACACTTGCCCACACGCGTGCAATTAGTCGCTCGTGAAATTGAAGTATCAGGCTAGGTATATGCACGCCGTATCTTAAGATCATTTAGAAGGCGATGGTGAACATGTAGTTTGATGTAATAGATGCATTTTCATTACAAAAACCTTTGTTTTTTTTTCTTTATCCTAACATTTAAGTGACACAAATGCTAATGACACAAAACGAACTTACCGACCGCGATAAGTTCTGTCGCTCCTACAAAGTAATTTTGGTTTTCAAGCACTAATTGTTAAACCTTTAGAAACTACACAAACTTAACATTTTTTTTTATACTATGCAATTCTAGTGTTGTACATTTTTTTCACAATCAATGGTTAAAACTTTACAAAATGTAACGAATACAAATAACTTCTAACCCTAATTTTCATAAATTTAGAATAAATGATGCCTGAAATACTTGTTCTATCTAATGATATTACTATCATTAGATAGAACAAGTATTTCCGAGTAAAATACAAAAAAAAAGAACACAAAAATACCTTAATTTGTAAAAATTACGACCAAATTACTAGTCGTGGTAATTTTTTTTTGATAAAACACAAAAATATTCACAATTTTCACAGTGTTAGCAACCCTGGCATAAAAAGTACATTTTCCTGAAGCTCGCTAGAAGAAAACTTCTATTTTACGCATACTGTACAATTTTATTGTATAAAAAAAACTAAGTTATTAAATCTACATCAATTATATACCCATTATACTTGTGTACTAGTAAAAAAACTATCTATGTAGGTACCTACTAATTCTATCCAACCTAACTTAAAATTACATAAAAAAAATCGACGGTAAAAAAAGTACAAACTACTCATATTTACGGTAAAAAATCAACACTCTTTGAGGGAAGTACATACAATTATAAAATAATCTGCCTTATAACACAAAAAAGTACGAAAATGATCTAAAAAAAAACATGTGATAAATAGACGAGGAAATCGGACCGTAAAACCACATGAGTAAACAAATCGTTATTTACTCATGTGGTAGAACTAAAAAGTCGGATTGCCGCCGGAGTCGGACAGTAAAATTCATTGTAGTTCACAAACGTTCTTAATGTATTATCATTGTAATTATCCTGTTGTAATGCTCCAAAGGCATAAACTATTATCATGTTTATTCTGTTTTTGTATTTCATTGTAAATGAAACTGTGTTTCTTATGAGAATAAATGTCTTTAAAGCTACTAAACTTATCGTTCCATAAATTATTTTAATTAATTATTATATTTAAGGTAATTTCCACGTAAATTAATATTCTGTCCAGTATAATAATTATTCTATAGGTACTCTCTCCAGCTATAATGTCGTGAGGTGACAAACGCTATCTGTCTCGTTATCTGCACACTTAGGTACAATGCGACTTGTCCTTCTTATCTCGACATCATTACTCACATTACAAATTGTATCGATTACTGTCTCAAAGCAATTCTATGTTTATGTCACGTTGAATGAAAGCTTTCAAGAATTTATCGCTAATGTAAACGTTATTGATATTGCCTACAAATGTTATTTGCGAGAGAATTACGTCATAAAAATGTTAATCGAACCTTTATTGCCGTCGACTCCTATACATGACAACATAAGTGGTTTTCGTTTTATACTATTTAATTCGAGAATGTTATGTTTCGTGAGGAGCCGATACTCGCCAGCTGTAATTACGCCTCGGAGCGAGCAATTTAAAGTCATTGAAGCCGATGCCGCGTCTTTGCCCTCTGACCGATTAACGAATGCCACTAAATGTCTATTAGTTACAATCAATAGGACGCGGGTTTGGCAATCGTTAGGACGCCATCAAGGGCGTGACCTGCGGTAACTGATGACAAACTAAGACAAAAACTGCAGCTAAATTGTACAATACGTTAGCTGTGTGTTACGAGTAAGTGTTGTTTGTTACGCGAGATATTTTACATGACAGCAAAGAAAATATCGAAAACAAGAGCAAACCTTTAAAATTACTTATAACAATAAAATACTCAAAAAATATGTGTTTGATTAAGAATCATCAATATACGAGTATTTGATGTTACTTGTTTGGCAATGATTAATTTCACGCCATTAGGTACAAGTCAAATATTTCCTTGTCTTCGTTTGGCTTCAATATCAGAAATGTTTTCAGAATAAGTATTTTAGCAATGAAATAGCAAAAAGCTTTTGTAGTTTTAGATAAGAATTTAATTAAGCACATAGACATTTAAAATTTCAATAATCTTTTGTTAGTCTTAATTTAAGTAAATAATTGATAATCCCTAAGGGAGTTGCTGGTCTCCTAGTGGGCGCGTTCCACGGTGGCAGATAGGGGAACACCACTCCAATGCCTCTCGAGTGGTAGGGGTCTTCGGACCCCCGCGGCCCAAAACCAGCAGCGGTGGGCACAAAAGCGCAGGAGGGGGATGATTCGCTCTCCTCCTCCATTCGGTGGCGCGAAAGCGCGGTAGTTTGGGCGCGGAGGTGCACAAGCCACTGGGCCCCCTGGACCAGCTGATGTGCGGACCCATCAGCGGCGGTTCGCCGTCTGGGGTAGCTGGGCGTCCAGTGGTGGGCGGGGCGCGAAAGAGCGATGAGACTGTGGGCACGGGAAGTGCAGTCGGCGAGGGCGTGGCGCCGGGAGGGCGCGAAGAAATGGGGGGGATATTTTTCACCCTATTCAGTGGCAGGAGCGGGCAGGTTCGGTCGTCCGTTCCATACAGGTGGGTGCAAAAGCGTAGTGCTTGGGTGCAGAGGCGCACAAGCTACTGTTTTTTTTTTTTACGCAGGGGAATCCATTTACGGATGATATCCAGGACGCCCGGGTCGGCAGTCCTAGATCTATGTCGGACTCGGCACTTTGGGAGTGCAATACCATACCAAGCCACTGTGCCCTTGGACCGGCTGATGTGTGGGCCCAGCTCAGGGGTTTTGCCATCTGGGGTAGGTGGAGTCCAGTGGTGGTCGGGGCGCGAAAGTGCGGTGAGAGTGTTGGAACAGGAGGTGCGGCCGGTGAGGGCGTGGCGCCGAGAGGCGTGGAGATTTCGGTGGTGGGGCCGCTCCTGGTACTTCTCTAAATTAGCAGAGTAATATAATAATATTTAATAATATTTATTTTTGAGAGTGGACCAGTCAAGCGGCCCCAATCACATACGGAGAGGCCAACGGGCCAAGCGTCGTGGCGTCACGGTTGTATGTGCGAGCGATCCCGTGGCGCTCCACTAAGGCGCAGACAGCGAGTCCCGCATACCCGTCGCCTGCGGGCGGCGGGATGCGTAAATACATTTCCCATCTGTTCTCTTATATTTACGCGAATTTTATTCATTTAATTAAAAGTCTAAAAACGGATTTTATCGCGTTTATTTAAATTTACTGTTTAACAATATTTAATTTAAATTATTTCCCGACGTTTCGGACCCTTTACAGCGTCCATGATCTCGGGGGACTGAGGTGGTGGGTGTCCGAATAATGAATCAATTGTTACATACCCCGCTTTTTATACAATTATAAATTATTACTTTTGACCGTTCCTATTCACACAGAATGAACTTGTTGTGTCTGGAAGTCGTGCTGTGTTCTTATTTTCCTTGGGTTCAATTAATTTTAGAACTGGTTCCCAAGCTGGTGGTACGTTCCAACCATCCTCTCTATTGAAATTAGGATGTTTTTTTATTTCAATAGCCTCGCGAATCATCCTTGGTAGGAATCGGTGTTCTTTAGCGAGAATTTGTGGCTTATCAAATCTAATGTAGTGGTTGGTACCTTGTTGAGTATGCTGATACACAGCAGACTTTGTCGACCGTTGGTGTTTAATGTCAGCTATATGTTCTTTTACGCGTGTCTCTATACTCCGTTTAGTTTGTCCTATATATGAAAGACCACATTCACAGTCTAATTTGTAGACCCCTGCATCTTGTAAAGGTATTTGGCACTTGACAGATGGTAATAATTGACTTATCTTCGTTGGCGGCTTGTAGTAAGTTTTGATTGAAGCTCGCTTCAAGATGTAGCCAATCTTGTCAGTGACTCCTTTAACATATGGTAGTACGGCAGGCTGGCGCTCAACTGTGGCAGTCCTCTTCCTCCGGGATCTGTGACGCTGACGCGGTGCTCGGAGCTTGTTGTCTCGCAGTACCTGCTTGATGTGCTGTAGCTCTGCGTCCAGGTGTTTCTCGTCACAGATCTCGTGAGCTCTCTGAAACAGAGACAAACCAACGGCAGAGAGTTGTCTTGGATGGTGGTGAGAAGCACCGTTTAAATAATTGTAAAGGGTCCGAAACGTCGGGAAATAATTTAAATTAAATATTGTTAAACAGTTAATTTAAATAAACGCGATAAAATCCGTTTTTAGACTTTTAATTAAATAAATACATTTCCCATCGTTAAAAAAAAAAAGAAAAAAAGGAAGATAGTTGACGTTGTCTACCTAGACTTTGAACGTGCTTTCGATAGAGTTCCCCACCAACGGCTTCTAAAAAAACTTGAACATATTGGTGTGAGAGGTGCGCTCCTAAATTGGATAGAAATGATTGGAATAAATTGGAATCTTTCAGACAGAACTTTCCAAGTACGAGTTGGTAACTCCTTGTCTCAACGGAAACAAGTGCTTAGCGGCGTCCCCCAAGGATCAGTACTCTCTGCCTATCTATTTTGCATTTACATTACAGACTTGGTAGAGCTTATTAAATCTCAAGCTGCATTCTTTGCTGATGATGGAAAGTTCTTTGCTAACCCTCTAATAAGCTCCGAGCAACTACAAGATGACATTAATAGAATTCAGGAGTGTACAAAAGACTGGGTCATAAGACTCAACCCATCCAAATGCAGTGTCCTTCATCTTGGCCGAACTAACCCTAAAGTGGCATACAGTTTGGATGGGAAGACCATTGAATCAGTCGATATCCAGAGGGACCTTGGTGTACTTATAACTTCCGATTTGAAGTGGGAAAAGCACATAACTACAATAGTTAAGAAAGCTAACTCATTTATTTATGTAATCAGGAGGTCCTTTCAAATGATGACAATTGCAGTCTTCATAAAAAATTATAAAACATACAAAAGACCTTTATTGGAATATGCCTTTCAAATTTCTAACCCCTACTATCAAAAAGACATAAATTTACTGGAAAACGTACAAAGAAAAGCCACAAAGATACCACATGTTCTACGCCGTAAGTCATACCAAGAGAGACTCCACGCTTTAAACCTCACAACCCTTGAAGAAAGACGCCTACGTGGTGACTTGATCGAAACTTACAAGGTCCTCAACCACCACTATGACCTACCGGATTTACAAAACATCTATAACCCTAAAGACAACGAGAGAACATATAGAGGGCACCAAATGAAGCTAAACAGAACACCAACCTGTAAAAAAGCTGCATACAACTTCCTAAGCAATAGAGTGGTTTCGAATTGGAACAAGTTACCAGAAGAAATTGTTTTGGCCACTTCAGTTAATGCTTTTAAAAACCGACTCGATGGCTGGTTAAAATCTGAGAAGCTGTCACTGCTGCAAAATTGATTTTTCAACACAATTGACATAGACACATCAGCTTATCAGCTGCTCGTCTATAAATTAATAATAATAATAATACTAGCAAATTCGACTACGTCAAACTATGTTTTTCTAGCATATTTTAAGTTTTTAAATGACAAGTATCCCTAGTTAATTATTATATGACGTTAGCTCTGCAATGAAAACATAGTCAAAATCAAAATAGCTCTTTCGCAGTGAAACAGACAGACAATAATTCCTATTATTATTATTATTTTCGGTATATGTGACGTACAAGTCGACCGTTCTGGTGTAGCGGTGCGAGTAGTCGCCTCAACGCAGGCGATCGCGGGTTCGATGCCCGCTAGGGACAGATATTTGTACAAATATTTGTTTCCGGTCTGAGTGTGTGTCCTTTTAACTCCCCACCGTACATCGGAGAGCACGTATAGCCGGCGGTTCCGATTTTTATCATAGACATCTGATAACGATCGTTACTCACGGTAGGGAGATTTTCTACCAACCCGCAGTGGAGCAGCGTGGTGAATTAAGCTCCAATCCTTCTTCTATATGTAGAAGAGGCCTCTGACCAGCAGTGGGACGTTTACAGGCGATTTCAGTTCAGTTCAGTTAAGTTAATATCTACTATTCTGGCACTATTGATAGGCGTCAAACGAATGAATGAACGGCTAGTTTACAATTAAGTTCGAGTTTCAATGAAATCGTAGTTCACGGTTGGTTTTCTTATTATCTCCTATATGGCTATATACCGGTGAACGACGCGAATCTTCACTGCAAGTTGTTTCTGTGTCACACGTTCACGTTCGCGTTGTCTCATCGTCTGTTGAAACGGAAAGTACCTACTTCTATAGACCACATCATTGGTCTTCGTCGAGATTTACAATCCTCTGTGTAAGGACGTAAGAATGGAACATCACGCACTTTTGTGATTTTTAAGTGTGCTACAACTATCATAATAATTATATAAATAATAACGTTTCACAATATCTGTTACTAAAGAAAATGAAATGTCAAAATAGTATATTTTTACTAAATGCTTGTATGAATATTTACAATAAATATTTTTATCAATTGATTATAGTATATATTTACTAGCTGACCCGGCGAACGTTGTTTTTCCTTATTAATTATTTCTAGTGAATATTTTAGTAGTCAAAGAAAAAATAACCAACTTATTGTGTTGTGACATGTGGGCATATGACTGAAAGAGGAATTTAGCGCTGTGACGGGCTATAAAAATAACAAAACGTCAAACATTCATTATTTGAATTAATTGTAGGTACTTTTACTATCTTAACTAATAAATTTCAAATTACATCTCTATGACAAATTATGACAATAAAAAAATAAATCTCTTAGTGCAATGGAAATATGATATTTTTGTGAGTCCATTTTTAACCAACACAAACAAACTGGATGGCTTATCCACGCGAGAATATGCCAAGTATAATTTGTCCGTGTGAAAAACACGGTGTGCCCAAATCTAAGCCACGAACAGACATCGCTTGGCTTGAAATTGAACCCGTTTGAATTTAAAAAAAAAGCTTCAAGTTTATTGTGTGAGAAAAACAGGAGGCCGGCTTCGTTCTCATCCCTACTCTGTGCTGTTTACGGGGTAAGAAGTGACACCGGTAGACGCCTGAGGGGAATAACTGATCGAGTGGTAACTGATCAATTATCGACCGCCGAGAGTAGAAGATTATTGAAGTACTAATATCGCTATAAAAAAATAGGAGTTGGTGGTAGAAAGGTGAAAATTTAGGGTTGTATGTACTTTTTCATAAAAAATAAAATTAGGAAATTTTGTCAAAAAAAAAAAAACAAGTTTAATTAACGAAATTTTACAATATGATACATTCACATTTACAATTCAAAACTTAAAATAATTATTTACAAACAGTTTTGGTATAAATCATGTCCGCGTGGAATGGTGCCAAGTGCCAAAAAATAAAAATAAGAAAGTTTGGGGTGGACTACCCTTATCATTTAGGGGTATAAAAAATAGTTTACATCCTATTCTCAGACCCACTAAATATACATAAAAAATTTCATAAGAATCTGTCAAGCCGTTTCGGAGGAGTATTGTTACAAACACTGTGACACGAGAATTTTATATATTAGATATTTTTATCAAATAATAAAAACCGATTCTAATTGGATTTCCACTGGCAGTGAAAAAAAGCCAAAATCTCAAAAAAAGTTAGTTTACTTCTAGTTTAGAAAATGAACTAGGGTTCCTATAGGCTTTATCTCTCGGGACTTATCATTTAGGGGGCTGTCGATAATAGCGTGAAAGATACGTTCGAGACTACATGTATGTTGTCGATGTATCTATGTAATATATTAGTGTTAATATGAGTAGGTACTAATCTTTATAGCTTACCTATATGTATTTGCTTTGCATGGAGTGATCATGATGTCATATGTTACAAAGCAGCTGTTAACTCTTTAAATTATCTATGTTGTGTGGCTGGTTGGGTTAATTTAAAAAGAAGTTATAAAAACATATGTCCTAGTAGTATTTATTTAATTCTTTATTATGCACAAAAAACATACAGTTTACCCGAGTCAACATTTAAAGCCGATTTAGCGCCGCCTACGTTAGGACTTATGTCGGACCTCTGGGCACAAAGTCGGTCCTAACTATGTTAAATTAGGTCCGACTTAGCACCCAAAACTGGGAAAAAATTCAGTTTTTTCCACTTTACGACTAAAATCGGACCTAAATTGAATAAAAATGAGCGCATATAGGTGCTAAGTCGGACTACTGGGCTCTAAATCGGTTCTATGTCGGACTTGAGGGAGCTATGTCGGCTTTAAATTTCGACTCGGCTAGTTATGCATAAAAGGAACTATGCACTACATTGAAAAAATTGGGGCGATTTCGTCCAAACAAATAAGGTGAAGAACATTATGTGGAAGAAGCTGAAAAAGTATACAGAGTAAAAAAAACAAGTGTAGTATTGTAGTTTTTTGTTCTTTACTATTACGAAAAAAAAGAACAAGTTTTTTTTGGTCCGATTCTGTTATCGTCGTTATATCTATCGTTTTAGAATGGTCATAGTCATTATCTATACATATACGTGTCCGCGTGTCCTAGGTCTGTAATATTTACTAATAAAATTTAAATATTTATAAGAATACACTCGATAAGCGTGGATGTCTAGACGCGAGCCGAAACCAGAGAGGGTGCTTTTCCTCTATGTCCACAGACACGAATCTAAATGGAGTCATTCATAAACAATAGATATATAGAACAAGGTCCACGGCCGGACTTGTAATTTATGAATTATAATAAGCTAATTATTTTTCTCGATTATATTATAACAACAGTTAAAAAAGTTCGTAGAACTTATTCGATAAATTATTTTTTGAGTGAATGGCGCATTTTTGAAATGGAAAGTTAAATTTTGCCCAAAAAATTGTCAGATAATTGTTAATAACAATTGAACATTTAAGGGAAGATAGCTTCTCACACGGACAATACTACGTTGCTTGTTCCAGAGTCAGTGCTAGCATCAGTCTGGTCATTTTGGCACCAGGCAGAAATATCACCAATGTGGTATACAAGGAAGTGCTTAATGAAATTCTAACTTCCTGATGACACTTTGTTAGCGTAAAATAATTGGAGTAATCATGTCAATAATTTTTATCGTGTTTATGTAGAATTCAGAAATAGAAAACAAAGTGCTCTTTCCTTGTACCTCCCTTTGATATCGATCCCACGAGATCTCCGGAATGAAAGACCAACGCTCTAGATATTACAACACGAATACAATATTTTATGTTCATTTTACGAGTATATAAATTTACATGTAATTTTTCTATTTAGATAAAGTTGAGCGTTGTGGTCTACGCGAGCAAAGAACTGGAAAAAAGAAACAGCCAAAGTCGTGTGTAGTGTTTAATTCAATCGAGTCATAATGGTATCATAATGAGTTTCCGATAACTCTCATACGACGGATTTGGTAATATAGCATTTTTGGGAAACTCGACTTAATAAAAATATAAAGTAGACATTTCTTTATAGGAAAATCCTCGATTGTTTAACTTTATTTTATGAGTGCCTACATATTTTCATTAATTGTCATTGTAGCGGTCTTTGTAATCCATATTCTAGTCAAGGTGCCTTTAAGTTAAGTTATCAGTTATCATTAAAGTCAAGTTCAAGTCTACGTATTATTGTTCCAGAAATAAAGCCCTGCGACAGACGGACAAAAGGAAAACGAATTCTTAGTAACGGTGTTCCTTGGCAGTCTTTCTATACAGAATCCTAAAAACATGAAATCAAGTTCTATTTCATGATATTTTCAAATAATACAATCTACAATATTATTACTAGGAAATATGAAAAAACATAAGTAGTTGTTTGATATTTGGTGATTTAATAAATATATTACTTACTAAAAATTCCTAAAGTTTTATATAATATGTATACTTTAGCAGCATGTATAGGTACTTTAGCAGTGGAGCAGCGTAGCGGATTAAGCTCCAACCCTTCTTCTACATGGAGAAGAGGCCTTCGCTTAGCAGTGGGTTGTTTACAGGCTGATGCAGTACAGTTCATACTTAGCAAAATAAAGTAATATTTTTACTTTTACTACGAAACTTAAATATAAGATGGTGAAAAAGAACGGGATGATCGTGATCGTACATAGCTTTAAGTAGATGGCTAAATATAATATAAAGTGTTCTTTGTTTCGTGCTTAAAAGTAGGTACAGAAGGTTTAAACTTCGTGGCTATGATTTTAAAGGGTTTATCGCGATCAGCACGAGTGTTCAGCGTCGTTGCCAACGTTACTGGTATTACTAATAATTACTATACAATGTAAACTGCATTGACTCCATTTTCAGTTACTAAGAAATCTGCGACTTTAATTGCGCGATATTTTATGGTAAAAAGATTAATTTTTTTTTTTCAAACTCTCAAATAATCAGGGCCGGATTTAGAGGTGTGGAGGCCTCGGGCAACAAAGGAGTGGAGGGTCTAGGCCCCAAATTATTAAAAAAAAAGTCTTTGTCTCTCCATATTCCTAAAAAAAAGATCATCTCCTTACTCCTTACTCGACAATATCATATATAAAAAAGGTCATCGCCTACCTATCGATATTACTCGATAATTATCGGATGATATTCCGAAATCTCTATTATAGGGGCCTCTCTTATGCGGAAGCCCAGGGCGGTAGTCTTGGTTGCCCTCCCCTAAATCCGGCCCTGTTAATAATACACAAAATCTATAAAAAGAAAGCTTAATGAATCAAATACTTCCTTAGAGTTATTTTGTTTGCATGCTTTTTCAATTATACTATATAAAAATAATATTACCCATATCGCTACATTTACTAACCCAAAAATCATGTCCAATAAATATCAAAGGAAGTCTACTAATAGATACTACTTTCTGCACAGTACAAGTTACGGATATTGCAATCGAAATAGTAAGAAACAATGAAATGATAAATTATACGTCATCTAATTTATATGGCATCCCATAATCTGTTTTAAATGATATACTACGACAATTGATCTCCTGATAGTTGTAATTAATAAATTTTTATTGGTATTAGTAATGTTTATGGATCATTTGATGTTGTTAAAAATACCGGCGACAATTATTGTGCCCTTGTTATACTGTCCAAATTTTAGGTAACAGATACGTGAAAATATATGATTTTATCAAAATTTCTTGTGTGTTTTTTTTTAGATATTTATTAAAAATATGTAAGTATTACATCTAAAATCTCCTATTCTTATAATTAAAAGTAAAAAAGTAAAATAATGTTAAAAATTAATTTAAAAATACTCTAGACCGTATCCCAGAAGTTTCAGAGGTTAGCCGGACAGTACCCCATGGAGGAGAAGTCTGGCCTTTTCGCCGAGGCCAGCCTGTCGCTGGAGGAATCCTGTTGCCTGCAGATCCGGGACCCTCCAATTAAAGCGGCTGAAGGCTCCTGCAGGGGTTTAGTACGGTATTGCACTCCCAAAGTGCCGAGTCCGACATAGGTCTAGGACTGCCGACCCGGGCGTCCTGGATATCATCCGTAAATGGATTCCCCTGCGTAAAAAAAAAAAAAGTATCCCCGAAGTTAAGAAAAGTTTAATTACGTATAAACAATAGACAAGCTATTTAACTTTTAAAAAATTAAAATAGCCCACTTTAAGCCGAGCTTAATAAACAAACCACAACTTTCAGTATTCATATTGTTATACTGTTCTCTTATATTTACGCGAATATTACTCATTTAATTAAAAGTCTAAATCGGATTTAGACTTTTAATTAAATTCATATTGTTAATTTACCTCTTCTTCGTCTTATTATATATTTTTTAATGTAGTTATTAATATTAAGACTAATAACACACATACTGTAGCGCAATAAAAGTTATTTGCTATTATTATCTTCATTCATAAGTGAATAATGTTATTGAATATTATATCGATGATGAATAATTGATAAAGAACCCTGTATTCAGCTATCTACAGACAACAGTCCAAACATGAAAATCACATGAATCATTTTGTGTTGTACCTGCTAATGAGTAACTAGAACTACATGATGATATAAGTACGTTCATTTTCTAACTTAAATTATAGAGTATGACATTTTTACTCCTAATTGTTTAATTGATAAACGTGTGTCGTTATTCAAATCAAGTAAAATTAAAAATTCTTTATTTAAGTAGGCTTCAAGAGCACTTTTGTATTAGTCATTTTTCAAAGTATATTTTTTAATTAAATAATTATAATTAATGTGAAGCTAACATCGACTTAGAATGTAGATTCTGCTGAAAATAATCAAAAAGAAATTAAATAGTTACTTTTTTTTTAAAAGTCTTTAATACAATATATACTGTACTGTTTCTGTAAATAATCCACTGTTGAGCGAAGGCCTCTTCTCCATATAGAAGAAGGGTTGGAGCTTAATCCACAACGCTGCTCCACTGCGGGTTGGCGGCTAATTTCCGTAACGATCGAAGTAACGATCGAAGTAACGATCGTTATAAAGTGTCTATCCCCTCAGCCACACTATGCTCCTCGCGCTGCTGCTCGCGCTGCTCGTCGCTCTGCCGTGAAAGTTGCCCTAGCGGCCACACTATTCCCTACTCGCGAAATTCATCGCGTTGCTCCGCATTTCAGTACTCGCCTTGAAATGGATGACAACATTGCGGTAGCGTGCGCTTTATGCATTAATAGTTTATCGAAGTATTTAAAGGTTTTTACAAAACCGTGTATTGAAACGACGTCGTCCTCGTCAAAGCAGATGGTGGGTGACATCGATTCATCGTAACAGAACGAAGTAAGTGCGCGAATGTGTGGCTGGTCACTCGCGCTCGTATTGCCGCTCCTTTGACTCGCGCCACAAAAACCGACAAAAAATGGATCGCCGGGCAGGACGAGCGGCATGACGAGCAGCATAACGAGTAACGCAGCCACACTACTTCCCTGCCCACTTCCCTCGCTATTTCCCTTGTCACTCGTCGAGTGTGTGGCCGCAGTATATGATAACAACCGGGACCGACGGCGTTATGTGCTCTCCGAGGCACGGTGGGGAGACCCACAAGGACATACACCCAAACCGGAAACAAATATTTGGACAAATACAAACATCTGTCCCGAGAGGGAATCGAACCCCGATCTATTAGTTTCAATTGTATCGTTCCTTCTCATCTTTATATGACGTCTGTTACTGTTTTTGTTTAATCATTATTTTTTGTGACAAATTATAAGTACCTATATCTATATTATTAAAAACATCTCGAAAGCAGACTCGAGTTTAAAGATCGTAAATGCCGCGAATAGCTTTTTTTTGCAGAACAAAAATACATACTCAATATCTGAAGCGTTACCCCACAAAAACAAACCGTGAGACATGACACTATAGAAATAATTCAAATATACTAATGGTGCAGTATCAATGTCGGTCAGCTGACGAACTCTCCTAACCGCAAATGCTGCGGAGCTGAGTTTCCCAGTCAGGGATGACAAATGGAATTCCCCTGAAGTTTTGAAAGTTTCCCCTGTAAACCGGGGGCTCCGTATCATTGATACGGCGGTAGCTACGCCCCTGAGCATTGCGTTCATATTACGCAACATAATCGTAAATTTACATTTAATAGTTGGCAAGCTCGGTTGACCGCGATCTGTGAGAGTATGCATACAATGGATTTGATACTGAACAGTATTGAAAGCTCATCAAGCTCAGTAATGCTACAATAACAATAAAAAAATTCGTGTCGCCATTTTTCGTATCCATAGGCATAGGATCATGTCCAGAGATGTCGTTTCGTCCGTCTACTAGCAGGGCGGGGTGGAGGGGTTTTTTACGCACAGTATATCGCTCAATTTCATAGAATAAGGGTACAGATACACATACTCATTACTAGCATGCTTATAATCTAGTCATGCCATTTTGGTCAACTTTTTTCAGCATTCTTCGAAAATTATGATTGAGGTGTCATTCGATACGGAATGGCATCCAGATGATATTAGAAATAAATGATTATTAAAGTTATTTTTAAACACCAAACCCCTTTTTTAGTTATTTGTTAATAACTTTTGTAATTTCTTCAAACGGAACTTCATTATTTGTGTATCTGTAGCCTATAGTAGGCTAATAATATACATATATAATCGAACGGCGGCAATATTGAGGTCAAGGTGGGGACGGCATTGTCCGTACGGACCGGTGCCGCCGAAACCAAAACCATCAAGCTTGCTTTGCCGTCCTACTGTACGGTATAGGTACCAGGCGGAACTCTTGGCGATATGCCGGGCGGTGCGGATGGTCGCGGACCGCTTGGCCGGATCGGTCGGGATATACTCCGACTCGTCATAGGCACTGGTTACTCTTGAAAATCCGAAAGACTTCCATCACCTGGCTGTAGAGGCGCGGAGATATCTGCAGAGGGCTTTGCTCCAGGACAAACGTATTAGTTTGTTCTGGATCAAAGCCCATGCAGGACTAGAGGGGAACGAGCATGCTGACCATCTGGCCAAGGAGGCTGCGCTGAAGTCTAAACACGCTTTTGACTATGACAGCTGCCCGGTCTCATTCATCAGGCGTAGCATCCGCATGCATTCGCTTGATGAATGGAACCAGCGGTATCGTAGTGGCGAAACGGCAGGAGTCACCAGGGTGTTTTTCCCCGACAAGACAGACGCATACCGGATCATCGGCAAAATAAAGTAGGACAGATTACCCACTCAGGTATTGACGGGGCACGGTGGATTCTCCGAATACTTGCACCGTTTCAAGTTGAAGGAGAGTCCATCGTGCATCAGCAATCCTGGGTGTTCGGAGTCTGTCCTCCACATCCTTCTGGACTGCCCGGCCGATGATCGCGAGAGGTAGAATTTGGAATACATGTTAAACACAAAGATAGAGTTTAATTCACTTTCCGAGATTATCTGTAGAAAGGACAGGGATCTGTTCCTTAACTATTGTAAAAAACTATGTAAAATAGTTAATCAAAGAAATAGGTCGTAAGTAACATATGTTAGATATATATAGTAGTATACATAGGCTAACATGTACAAAATTGTTATATAAATTAAGGACCATAATGTAAGCTCGGACAGTCCCCATGGAGGAGAAGTCTGGCGTTTTCGCCGAGGCCAGCCTGTCGCTGGAGGGATCCTGTTGCCTGCAGATCCAGGACCCTCCAATTAAAGCGGCTGAAGGCTCCCGCAGGGGTTTAGTACGGTATTGCACTCCTAAAGTGCCGAGTCCGACATAGGTCTAGGACTGCCGACCCGGGTATCCTGGATATCATCCGTAAATGGATTCCCCTGCAACAAAAAAAAAGGACCATAATGTAAGCTAGTTTTAAGATTCTATTGTAAGGTGTAAAACTCTTGTTTTATACAAACAATTTTGTTTCATGTAAATCTTAGCTAAGTACCCTGTATCTGTATAAAAGGTATTGTAAATTGGTAAAATAATAATCTGCCTCTCTTATTGTTTAAAATGAGAAACGAAAGCTAGAATAAAATTAGTTTTAACCCTTTCCCGGCCAGATTTTGGTACAGTAATCGTGCCCCCACGGCCAGACAACTTTAAGTATAATTTCAAACAGTGATGCGACATCTGAATAATTTTTATCGATATTACACATATAGTTAACTTTTGTCTGCGGTATCGTACGAATTTGTTTTAAGCCTATAAAGGAGATCGTGCTAATGGGCAGTAAGTAGTTATATGTATATTGACAGTACCATCAGTGGTACAATGTACCTGTGCCACGATGAACGGAACGGAGGATATAAATTAAACTAAAATAAAACACTTGTAAATAAATTATAAAAATAAAAGCCATGTAATATTAAGTATATAATTTCCCAATTTGGAAGTGGGGCTCCTCCTTAAATCGGGTTGAAATTTTTTTTAACGTTTGTTATAAATAATAAACATGAGAGAAAGTAATAATAAGGTGGCGCACGCCCAAAAAAAAAAATTAAATTTTGTTTTATTGATAGGTTGTTAGGTCTTTTTTTTTGAGCGTTAATTCTAGTTTTAACAAAGGCATTTAGCAAGAACTAGTTCTAACTAGCAAAAAAAAAGACCTAACAAGCACACTCCATCGTACACCGAATAGTGTTTTTTTTAACCGACTTCAAAAAAAGGAGGAGGTTCTCAATTCGACTGTATTTTTTTTTTTTATGTGTGTTACCTCATAACTTGTTACTGGGTGTACCGATTTTAATGATTCTTTTTATATTCAAAAGCTAGTGCTCGTCATGTGGTCCCATTTAAATTTGAGCGAGATGTGACTAGTAGTTTTTGAGTAATCCTTAATAAAGCGTATATTTGTTCCTGATACCGCGCGTCGTTAACAAAAAACAATAACCGACTTCATAGCAAAAAAAAAAAAAGAACGGTAAAACAAAAATGCATTAAAAAGTAAAAAAATAATTACGTATTCTTTTGTCTGTAATCAAATTATTACGATAATATAATGTACAATTATTGTTGTCTTCGGAGTCGGTGTCAGCCAACGTCAATGATATTCAAGTAAATGAATATCATTGGCCAACGTAGTTTAACATTACAATAGGTGTACCTACACTATTACGCACTCTTTTCCTTATTTCCTTGGCTGACACCGACTCCAATAACAACAATAACGACAAAAGAATACGTAATTATTTTTTTACTTTTTAGTGCATTTTTGTTTTACCGTTCTTTTTTTTTTTTGCTATGAAGTCGGTTATTGTTTTTTGTTAAAATTTTGTTTTATTTTCTTTCAAAAATAAAGTAATGCGCCACCTTAATATTGCTTTCTCTCATGTTCTTTATGCATAAAACATGAAAAAAAAATTTGTTACCCCGGTTTTAGCAGGAGCCCCACTTTCGAATATTTACCTTAACAAAAATTAAATTTTTCGCTCATAATATAATCTAATCAGCTTTAATGTATTAATTCAATATTTTGGAGATGAACACGGCGCGATTTCTAATTGAACTTCTTCTGTTGAATTTCTAAAGCTATTTTTAAACTAGTTTGCATAAGTTTCCCGCCGAATATTTTTTTTACATATATTTATTTCCAAGCGGACGAATTTTAAAATGAAGTCTTAAATGGGAACACTAACTACTACTCGAACTGCAATTACTGTCGTTGCTGATATTTTCTTGTAATATATTCAATAATTCGTCGTTGTTCAACATAATGTTGTACAGCACTAGGCACATGAAGTTAACGTGTTATTACGGGGACGGCTCTGCAGGTACCGATGTTTACAAACCAATATGCCTACCGTGTCGCTTGCGCCGCACGGAAAATCACGGTGATGGCCGCAAGTGATCGTCTGGCAGTAACTGTATTAGTGACGTCCCAAAATAATATCGAGATCAATAATATATATTTTTTTGGTTTCGTAGTTTTCTACCGATTCTCTTTAATTGTGGTTTATTATTCAAATAAGAGGTTTAAAAAACACATTAAATAATTAATTTATACTTTAGACATGTATTAACAAGATAATTAATAGTTTTAAAGGATCTCTTCTCTATTATTTAGTTTTTACTAGCGCATCACTAGCCTACGTAAAATTACGGGTTCGGCGCTGTGTGTTAGGGTTGTGATAGCGCCTAATTTGACTATTGCATTTAAATTGCATTTTTATGTATCAGAATGTTAAGCCTATTATTTAAAAGTTGGTTTATTGTAAAGTACACATCCTGAAGTATTATAAATAATATAAAATTTCTTCATATTTTTTATATCTAATCAAGAAATAGACATAGAAAAAATAGAACGTAATATTACGGGCTTGGCGCCACAGGCATTAACATTAAAACACGGAATATTACGGTGACGGCCGGGAAAGGGTTAAGAGATATTTGGTATGAAGCATGAAAGTGGAATGATTGCGAGAACA
The DNA here is from genome assembly GCA_036937285.1 of Euphydryas editha. Classification (NCBI taxonomy): domain Eukaryota; kingdom Metazoa; phylum Arthropoda; class Insecta; order Lepidoptera; family Nymphalidae; genus Euphydryas; species Euphydryas editha. The sequence goes on from JAUPFZ010000014.1 coordinate 20,699,031, forward strand.
GTAAACACAGTCTCACACAAATATATATATATATACTGGGTGATTTTTTTTACCGTCTTGAAAAAAATATAGCGTCATAAGTAAATGAAGTAGAAGCCCCAGGCATTATTATTTCATTAATTTATTTTTTTTACTGACACAGTCTGAAATTAATCTACCCAATATACACTCCCAATTTATAATAATTTTCTTATATTAAAACACAACAAAGTAATTATTTTAATTAGAATTAAAATAATTCTAAATCGTAAATTGTCACCCTAATTAAACTTTGCATTGCATACATTCATAACTTGTCGAAAAACTATCTTCAAGGCCAAGGCCAAGGCGACGGCCAGGCGCCGCCGCACGCGCCCGATCCGCGATTCCCCGCTAGCACCCGCTCTCTCCCGGTAGCCCGCCGCCCGCTGCCCACCGTCTTTCAAATTTTAATTATTACTTATTAGTCGCATGCGATTATGCTTACTGTGACGTCGCGTGATATATTGGCATTGTTTACATCCGTGATATCGTTAACCATAAACATGCCCGAATACGATAACGTTGAGTATTTAGCAATGGTACGGTGTTACATACTGTCTGGTGAAAGCTTATGTAGATCAAGTTTTAGTTTAAACATATGGGCTGCGATCATAAATGACCGAATTATAGGTTCAATATGGATCGAAGGTCGATTGACAGGATAACGTATTTACAATTACAAATGATACGCTCCGTCATCGACACAATGTTAGAGGACGTTCCTCTAAGCTATTTACAAGGAATTTACTTCCAGCACGATGGCTGCCCAGCTCATTACGAAAGATCGGTACGCGAGTATCTAGACAGTCAGTTCAGTGGCAGGTGGATAGGTCGCGGAGGTCCTGTGAACTGGCCAGCCAGATCGCCAGACCTAACTCCTTTAGACTTTTATTTGTGGGCCGAGCTATAACGGTTGGTGTACACTGAGGAAGCTTGCAGTGTTGGTGAATTAAAACAGCGCATAGTAGACGCTTTTGATATTTTATAAAGTGATAGAGACACTCTTCTGTTTAAAAAACAATTTACAAAAACGTGCTAGTTTGTGTTTAGAGAGAAGCGGTGGACACTTCGAACAATTACTGCGATATCGCTAAAAGGTACATTTCAATTATTTTTTAATATGTAATCAGTGTAATTTGTAAATAAGTTGATTTCAACCTTTTAAATACGCCTAGTATGTTGTAGTTTACGCGTAATACTTGTACCTACATGTTACCAGCATGTTAGAAGGTCCTAAGCTCTTAAAAGTATGAAGGAAGGATCGAAACAATCTTTAAAATACCAATTCGGAGTTAATAAAACTAACGGAAGTAATCCGTGAAGTAGTTACGCTATTTCGCTCGCTTGCGGATAATTATGAACGCGCCAGGTAGGGTCTATATGATTAATGTATTTTATAAGACTTTCAGAACTTTCGTAATTGAAATGCCAGTACACAAATACTGTCGTCTATAGATTATATTACACTTACACAATACACCATATTATTATCAAGACGGTAAAAAAAGTCACCCAGTATATATATATATATATATATATATATATATATATATATATATATATATATATATATAATACTATTTCATCTGCTAACATTCAGTAGAAATTATAAGATCCGTGTAGATGGTTTATATGCAGCAGAGAACGACTGTCAGTGGCAGAAGACGATGGTATTGTAAAATGAATGAATTGGTAAAGTAGAATTCGCAATCGTACGATTGGGTTGTATAATCAAAACACATTGCTCAAATTTAATTAAAAAAATATAAAAAGAACATAAACTTATAAATTGAGAGTATACAAAACAAACTGACAAAGGCGAAATAATAATTTTGAAAAAGAACTTTTGTAACCTGAAAATACTTGAACCGTAACTTTAAAAAGAGAAACGAGTATTGTAAAGGTTTCAACGCAAGGAAATGTTTAATGAATCTCTTCAGAGGCCTTGATAAAGCTAACGAGGCGCTCCGAGTCTTTTATAAACATCGCCGTTATCAAAGTGGGCGAACGTTAAGCGTTTAATTGCTTGAAATATAAAATCCCGAGTGCGGACAGGCGGGCGGCGACTCGAGGAGTCGTGCGAGTTATAAATATTAATAGGGGGTAGTTCACGACTGATCTAGGTTGTTTTACAATAACACAAAACGCGACACTGTGTAACGCAGTGTTCGAAAAAGCGCTTTCCAACAACGACACGGTCAAACACAGATGTACTCTGTACGTTGCTGTAATTATCGGTCGATAGTTATCGATAATTATCGAGTGGAAAATTATCGAGTAATTACGAATTATCGATAATTATCGCACACCACTACTGTTTTTCAACTGTTTGGTAGAGAGTACCACTTGACACTTGACACTTCACACTCCCCTTGATTTTCTACTTTTCCTATCATCTTCCTATCCTTAACAAAATAACTCAGATTGGAAAATCTTGAATATCACACTATCATATATATAAAGTACTACCTATATGTGTGAATAATTCAATTCGATTCATAAAAGTATAAAATTCTACATCTATGTTTTCTTATGACGTTACACGTAAAAATTATCGTCTGTAAACCGACTTTACAGACAACCATTTTTTTTTAAATAATTATCGTTCTATGTAAAGCTCCGGTCTGTGTTGTTGTCTATAGATATTTCGTAAGTAAAACATTAGAGTTGATTTTAAATGAAGCTTATATCAGTTATTATTTGCTAATTGCTACTTAACTAAAGGGCGTGTTATGTATGAACAACAGCTGTAAAAACTTCGCTTCCGAGTTTTGACGCGCAACTTTCGAAACTTTAACGGTTCAACCCTAATCTTGGCTCCTCTTATTTTTTTTTAATAAATATAGCCATATTAGACATTTTTAACCAACTTAAAAAAGGAGGTTCCATTCAACTGTATTTTTCTTTAATGTGTCTTACTTCATAGCTTTTTACTGGATTGTTGATTCTTTTTATATTCGAAAGCTTATCCTTGTCATGTGGTCATATTTAAAGTTGAGCGAGATTTGAAGAGTAATTTTTGAGCCATGTGAGTGTCCCTAATAATGCGTATTTAATTTGACTTTGACTATTTGGACGATGTTTTCAATTCTCATTTTATGACTAACATCGACGAGTCTTGACGATGTAAAAAAAAAAAACTTTATAGGATGGTTTGGAAGAGCATCGTTATATTTCGATAGGAGGTTTTTTTTCTAGTTTAGTGGATTTTTTTTACTTTTTAGTGCATTTTTTATTTTAGATTTTTTTTAATTCGGTTTATACATACATATTATATATAAATATCATACATATATAGTATTAGTTTAAAGACGAAAAGGTAGATCGGCTAAAGGCCTCGTCAAACAGAGAGCGTTATTAGCTAGCTAGCTATATAAAGGCGCCAGCTCTAAAGCGCCGTAAGGTCGCGTGCTATGTGTTTGACACAAAGATATTTGAAATAAGGAGATATGCCCTAAACACGAAATAAGTCCGGTACCGCTGTCGCCACTTTTAAAGATGTGTTGTGTGTTGCGTTTTCATTACCGGCACAACTAGCGTTCTAATCCTCTAATTGGTTCGCACACTACGAAAAACAATTGTACGAATACACTAATACACGTAAAAAAACAGCGTCGGTGAACTCGGTGAACTCGTGAAAGCGATGTACATCGCATTTATCGATAAAATCATGCGATGAGAATGTTATTCATTTTTAACCAATATTACCTGTGTAAACGCATATAAAATACAATTAAGAATAGTGATGTGCTATATTTTTGTATTTTTAATTCTATTATGGTATCCTGAAAATTATTAAAATAATACCTACAAACGAAATGAACAGAAAATTGTTTATTAAAAATAAAAAATGTTTTGCACAAAATGAAATGAAATAAAAATGTTTTATTTTGCTTACTTAATATTGTCATAATTATAAAGATCGCTTTTTACCCGAACCATGCAACCTTTGCGTTTATCACTATATTTACTCAATCGTGTTTATCATTCTATGTCCCCATCTTTTGGAAACCTGGAAAGGTAAAATAATAGCTAACACACAAGTACACTTGCATATAAGCTAAGCTAAGCTGAAACTTACAAAGCAATAAGTAGTAGGCTTTTAAAAGGTCAATCACAAACCCATTCGTAATAGGTACATGCAGGAATAGTCATGTTGACTTGTGTTATGAATTATGTAAAAGAAAAGGGAGTCTGTGATAACGTAGCGGTTAATAGTATGAAAAAGATAAACATAAGAAAAGGAAAAAAAGATGATACTGATGATAGTAAACACCATTTTAATCTGAATCATGCCATTTATTATAATATTTCCAATCTTATTGTGAGCTGTACTGAAAACATGAAGGTGTAGTAAAGTACCCGAAAGCGTGTCAAGTTGGGCAATAGCTCGAGGCATGCCATATCATAAATCATACCTAAATATATTTCATATATCATTACCATTGTACACCTAATCCTATGAACTTACTTTACCATCTCTGATTACACATCTCAATAATAGAAATAAGTAAAAACCTATTCACAAAACTATACGGTTGACAAATATTAAAATTTGGCTATATTTCATATATTTTGTCGTTAAACAAACATACTCAAATACAATAGAATAGCACATGTACAAAGACGCTTAACTCATAATTTACAGCTAACCTAAGTGCCATAGAGAGATTTGAAAATTATGACAAAATAATATAATTAGAAACGCTTAAAATATACATTCTTGCTAAATAAGCTTAACAAATACGTTTACAGAACACAACGCATGTATATACAACATACATAACTAACTAAAAACATACATACACAAAATGTATTATAAACTTCAATAGAAATAAGTAATTCGATAAAATCGCCGTGTTGTCGATAGCTTACACCTGTTGCTCCGTATGGACACCACTATCTCATCGCACAAACAAAACGGTAAAATATGCGACATTACCATTACGATAGTATCGTTGTGTAAATTTTACATTGCTTGTTCAGTTACTCCGCAACATACTGGGGTAGTGGTTAGAAAGCAATGTATTTAAATGTAGTAGAAGCAAGAAATATTTCTCGTATACTTGTTTTTTACGATTTTTAAGTAAAATATAGTAAAAAAGTAATATTTACGTGTGGTAACTGATTCCATGACTTGTTAAATGTTTAGTTTCACTTCTATTCTTACAAGAAACAACTGAACAAGACGGCATTGTTAGTTGTTTTCTCGCTCGCGGTCGAAATCACACTGATTAGCAGTGACGGCCATTTAAGCGATATGTGAGCATTTTGGGCAAGTTGCGTCTACGCGGACACGCCCCCATGCCAGTTCTCCTATTCTTAATATTTCTATGGTTTGACAACTCCAACGCTATTCACTAGGCTTCGAGCAACGCTATTCAGTTAGTCGTCCGTCACGATTTCCTGCGACTCGGATGAAGAGTTGTTGTTTTACATTCACATGCATGCACCCACATTCGCAAAGGAAGCGAATATGGGTGCATGCATAATATGTGCAGTGTAATGTATGTGTATGGCAGTGTAATTACTGGCACCGAGACTTAACATCATATGTCTCAGGATAGGCAACACATAAATGAGTTGGCTGGGCTAGTTCCAGGTAAACTAGTTTATGTTCATGGGCGACGTCGACCACTTACCATCAGGAGGCACGTCTGCCAGTTTGCCTATCCAACTAACTGCTCTATATATCTATTTTTTATGAATTACTCCATTTAGATCAAACGGCGTTTTTCGGGTCTGTGGACATAGAGGGAAAAGCGCTCTCTCTGGTTCCGGCTAGCGTCTTGACATCCATGTTTATCGAGTGTCTCCTTATAAATATACAAATTAAATAGTAAATAGTACATGGCGCAGCCGTATTTGAGTTTAAAAACAAAAAATATTAAGTTTTAAGAAGAATAGAATTGTTCAAAAGTATCAAAATGGAAAAATTAATGGTTAAATTGCCGCCTAGCTTTGACCTGCGAGCACCCAACGCCGCGTCAGAATGGCGATTATGGCGGGCGTCGTTTGAAGATTATTTAATTTCAACAAAACAAGACGTTAGCAGTGACAAAATTGTTTATTGTACTGAGAAGGACAAGGTCTGGAGGAAAGGTGTAGTTGTTAAAAAATGTAAGGAACCAAGGTCATATCTCATTAGTAGGGGCTCTAATACGAGGCCGTTTAGACGAAATAGCTATCATTTAAGAAAGTCATACAGTAACGTTGATAAGTTTTATAGAGATAAATATGTACCATTTGAGAATGAAATTTTGGAGGGAAATATTGATATAAAGAATGACAATAGTAATAGGCTCGGCACAGATAATCAATATTATGTCACTCGTAGTGGGCGAACTATCAAACCAAAAAAATTTTTTTTTGTTATAAATTTTATATATTATGTTAGTACATAATATTTTGATATATTATTTTGATATGTTATATGTTATATATTTTGAGGGGAAGGTGCTCTATATATCTATTGTTTATGAATTACTCCATTTAGATCTTAATCTTAGTCTCCTAATCTTATTATCTACGCTCAAACGGCGTTTTTCGGGTCTGTGGACATAGAGGGAAAAGCGCTCTCTCTGGTTCCGGCTAGCGTCTTGACATCCATGTTTATCGAGTGTCTCCTTATAAATATACAAATTAAATAGTAAATAGTACAATAAAAAAAAATGCATTTTTGTATGCAACGTTCCTAGTTCCTACTGTCATACAAACACGAATATTTTCGGACACATTCAATTAATTTTTCACTCATTTTAACTAAATTTGAAAGTGATAATTACGAGAAAACGCCTGGCGCTAAATAAAATTCTGTAATAAAATACAACACGACGCTATAACGCGGCGCTAGGCCGGGACGCTATAGCGCTTTGACGCGCGCTAATAACGCTCTCTGTTTGACGAGGCCTTAAACGGAACGACCGTTATAAATTTTGTTTCTTGTATTTTTTTAAAATCAAATTATAAATAGTATTGAAATTTTTAGACATTTGTTTTGTTTTTCCGCAAAAATATATTATTTCTTCTAAAATTGATTTATATTAAAAAGAAGAATATCGATTATTCAGTAATCGATCTTTTTCACTCGATGTCACATCCACTCTTCATCAAACTCCAGTCTTCGCGACTTCACGTAAATACCGAGAATGTGGTCCTAGAGAGCGTCGGGAAGGGGTGAGTGGGTCGCGGGGCGCGCTCCGTCCGTTGCTCGCATCGCACCCGACCCGCCGCAGCTCGCCGCCCGCCGCGCCCCAGCTACCCGCCACCCGGCAGTGCCTTACGAGGCGCGCTCTGAAACATACGCGTCTGTCGCCCTTTCTCGTCGCGCTCCCGATGTCGTGTTGTGCCCTGGTGCCTGTGCCCCGGTGACAGTGCTGTGTCCCCGCTAGCCCGCGCTCGGCCTGCACCATGGGGTGCGGCCGCGGAATCTGCACCGCCGACAAGATATTCATCTTCATCAATTTACTATTCGCGGTAAGAGCCTCAAAATTTCAACCAAAACATGAATTAAAACTTGCAAACTTTTAACATTTTTATGAACATTTATGTTCCCGAAGGCCACTCATTTTCGCTAAGTGGTTGGTAAAAGCGAAATTTTAACGCAAATTCAGAATTCGAGTGAAGCTTTTTAACTTCAATTATATAGGAAAAAATAAATAAATAATGGATGAATGCAAACGTTTTAAAACTTTCGTTTATGTTATTTCAAATAATTAGTTTGGTCGCAAGTTCAGTTCGTAGTTTTTTCGGACTTGGGGTCGCGGTGGCCCGCGGGCCCGCTACCACACCGCTACCTGCTACTGCCCGCGCGAGACGAAACAACGGAGTGTAAAACACACACTAGTGGCTTGGCTCCGCTGCTTTAGGCGCATAATAATTCGTGACCCAAATAGTTTTCAATCTTGATTGTTTGATGCTTATATTACGAATTGTTCTAATGTATATAGGAACCTACATCATTCTTGTGGTGGGTGTGTGTTGCATCGAGTTAGGTGGGCTCATTATAACCAAATATGATTCACAGTAATTATCAATAACAGGTCGTGTTACATTACAAAACCAGTCCGTTATAATATAATAAATAAGTAATAATTATTTATATTCTCACAATGCAATTAGTGTAAAATTTGCAGTTTATAGTGAATAATAAACAACTAAACATGCCTACAACCGGTTACTACTAGAACTCTTCGAACATTTTACCCGCGTAAAATTTTAATGCTTGTCACTTCTCGATCTGTTTGACTAAACTAAATAAACAGTGGTGTATTATAGCGTTAAAGATATCGTTATTGTCAAGTTAACAGGCTGTTATAAAAAAATATAATCGGGCCGACAATTACGACGTTAATATCAAATAAATAAACTATCCATCGTTATCAATACAAATATAATAATTTAAACAGCTGTTTATTGCGCTAATCGGAGCTATCCGATTAGCGCGGTAGACTTGAGAAATTGTTTGCAATAGCTGCGTCTTCCGGTTCTACCCGTATGTTATATTATGTGTCATTCCGGATCTACAGTTATTTACACAACTAAGTTTCATCGATGGGCTTAGTAGTTTCTTGTGAATGGGTAACAAACAGCCATCCCTACATCTAACTTCACAAAAAACAGTACCCGAGTCACTTCCGATATCTTGGGATTTTTTTTAAATAAAAGTAGGAAAATTGGTTGAGGCAAAAAATAGGTAATACCAACGTCATATTAAATTGGTTACTTTGTGTATAATTACTACTAGTAATTGTTTAAACTTGTGTATGTACCTACTCCAGCTATCTATATTTCTATATACAAAGTTTCATTGCAATCCATTTAGTAGTTTTTGCGTGAAACAAGCGTCCATCCGTCGATACTGACAAACCTTCGGATTTATAGCATTAGTAGGATAAAAGTACCATCAACAATATACTCAGAATAAGGACAATGAAGCAGTAAGAAAAATTGTAAACAAACTTGAGACGTTTCGAAGCTTAACAATAATGACACCGCGAAAGATGTCAAGCCTTTTTAATATTTACAAACATACATCTACTTTTAATATGTTAAAGTAATAAATTTTAAATATCCAAACGTAACAGATTTGTCTTCGATTCGATTAAGTTCTGAAGTAATAATTGTGTACAAATTGCCGTCGAAGTATCTCCACTCGTGTAATCGGAGCCCTTTGCTCGAGATTAGCGTTGAATGTCAGTGAACAATCAATCGGGTAAAAGCTAGCTTTGGACTTAAGACCGAATTTAAGTTGTAAGACATTTTTGTCTTAAGTATACAAATGTTTTGTTCTATTTACAATACGTTTAACATAAGTTAGTAATGTATCTATATTTCGACAAGATGAACTTGGAAAGAGTAACGATTTAATCGTTATACATTGATAGTATTATAGGAAAAATAACGGCGTCGGTAGGCGTCCGCAATATTTTTTACACTATAAACGTAATGATTACAAATTAAATTTTTTCTATTGAATAGGATAGTTAAAGGCACATTGCGACATTCAAAAAGTTGTACCATTAACTGTAACTAGCAGTTAGTGCCGCGTGTGCAATTTGCGAATGCAAAAAAGAAGCGAAGGAATTGTCTCAATAGACACGAGTCAGTGTCTTATAACGTGAGGCGAGCCTAACGCCGCGCGGCTCTAGGTTAGCTGACCTCTAGGTCGCACTGATAGCTAAGCGCTTACGTCGAACGTGTGCATATTATGTACAATTAACATCCAAATCAAAACCGGTCATCATCAAAATCTTCATGTTTTTTTTGTATCACGAGTAAACTTTGTATCGCTATTACACGTTATAACGAGTCTTATATTAATAATTCATCTGTTTATTCATGGAAATAAAAATATTTTGCTCGTAGACTGTAGTGTTTTTGGCAGGGGGAGCCGTTTCGCGATCTCCGTCCTCGGTAGTGACCTCGGCGAAGCGACTGCTATCAGGGACGACGGCGCAATTGACGAAATACCGAGAAAGGCACCCATTGTGGCGCATCTTAACAGACGTCGTTCACTTGACTAATTTAGTATTCATGCGCTGTCTCCTTTCAGCGAATTAACGTTATCTGGCGTACTGTTACCGTGTTATACTGGGGCCACACTAGCGGGAAATGCCGTTGACTGTGGCGTTGAACGTAGGTGTGGCCACCACTCATTGCGATAATTTAACAACGGCATTCACGTTGCCGTTGGACGTTGGGCGATAGTTGCGGCCACACTAGCGGGAAACGCCGTTTACTATGGCGATGAACGTAGGTGTAGCCACGACTCACCGGGAAATGCCGTTGACTGTGGCGTTGAACGTAGGTGTGGCCACGACTCATCGCGATAATTTTACAACGGCATTCACATTGCCGTTGGACGTTGGGCGATAGTTCAAGTGGCGGTACATCAAAGAGATAACCGCGAGAGTTAAGGGGTCTGGCCACCCTGGCGGAACAAAAAATGCACTGTTTTTTTAATTAAATTAATAAATTCGAAACTATGGGCCGGAATATTTTTATTTTTTTACTCAATATCACAAAAGGGCTTCAAAAATAACATTGTAAAATTTTATTTGAAAATATTAAAAAATAAGTGTGTAATAATATAAATTAAGATGCCTGTAACTTGGCCAATTTTGAGTGTTTCGATACGCAACAGGTCTTAAAATGTCCGTTACAGTTCAGGGTTTATTAAAAAAAAATTAAAAAAAAAAAATTAAAAAAAATAATCCAGGGTGGCCAGACCCCTTAATACGTTGAAGCGGCCACACAGCACACTACGAACATATGTCATTGTGCACCGTGAGCGCCACGGAATCGCACGTGTTTGTTTTCGATAAATATATACTATGACTATGGAGTGGAGTAACGAAAAAGTAATTACGTTTACGGATTCGTGATTCAAAATTTATAAGAATCGTGCGTCACAAAATGATGCTTAGCGACGAATAACGGAATTATTACCTTTTAAAACAACTTAACCAACAACTTTAACTTTCGGTGAAATAAAGATAATAAAAGATCGAAAAATTATGTAAAAGCCACATTAATTACTTTAATATATTCTTTATTCTTTATTGCACTTAAAAATTGAACAGTAATATAATCACATGTATCATTAATATTATTCCAATTGCCTGAAATATATAATATATAAATAAATGAAAGACACAGGTAAATACGGAGTATGTTGTTTTATTTTGTAAAGTATAAAAATGTTGTTTCAATTTAATTGAATAGATAATAGTAATAATAGATATAATAACTCTTAATAAAAAATGTTTGTCTGTAAAGTCGGTTTACGGACGATAAATAATTTTTACGTGTTGACGTCATAAGAAAACATTGATGATAAATTACATACTTTTATGAACGGAATTGAATTATTTGTTATCACTGAATTATCATTATTTTGTATAACATATATTTATTATATATTATTATTGTTATGCCATCTGCCCATCTGCAAATGCAATATTACTGTCAATCTCAGGTCGTCTGGCAAAACGTTCAATAATATTTATAGATATACATAATTAATACTTATTATTATATGTTTCTTATTTAATCTCAGATAGCCGGGAAGTTGATGGCATGCATATGTTCATGATGACTGACCCGTTGGCGCAGTTTACAGTGACCCTGTTTTCTGCTCCAAGGGTTGTGGGTTCGATTCCCGCCCCGAGTCTGGGTGTAATGTATGTGTATTCATATATGTATTATTTATATGTATATTTATTTAAAAAAAATGTATATCAGTCGGCACACAGGCATTAGGTTGCCTACCTTACAGACGACCGTGTGTGTGTGTGTGTGTTAAACATATTTATTTATTTATTATTTATACAAAAAAAATTACACTCATCAAATACAGAGTTGCGCCGTCAACGTCTATCTTGCTTGAAATTCAAATAACATTAGCGCCAATTTTATCGCCAAGAATGGGCGTTGACGTTGAACTTTCAAGTGTAGCCACTCACTTCATCGCGCTAAAATTATCGGAATGTCTACCGCGATGATAGGCATTGACGTTTCTCGCTAGTGTGGCCCCTGGGTTACGAGCTGATTGTGAGTTATTTATTAACTTATTTGACAATTCAAATGCTTCAAGGTAAAACGAGGCTCTAAAATAATTGGCAAATGTTTTCGAACAACCAAGATATGCAGTGCATGATGATGATTAATGATGAATAGTCAATGCAATAAATTAGAACAAAAAAGAATTAACCCCACGACTCATAGCCTCCACTGGTGACAAGAGGGCTGGTGCATTTTTTGCCCAAAGAATCGGAATTGCGATTCAACGGGGAAATGCTGCTAGTATTCTTGGCACCATTCCACGCGGACATGATTTATACCAAAACTGTTTGTAAATAATTATTTTAAGTTTTGAATTGTAAATATGTATAATATTGTAAAAGAAGTAAATCTGATGTTCATAAATTAGAATATAGAACACATTTTATATTCGAATATAAGTCATATTATATTTGTCGTTATTATATTGCGTTATCATTTGCGTTCGTTTTATAATTGAGCACCGATCCATAGACAACATCGACGTAAATTAAAACGTAATATTTTATAATAACAATAGTATTGTAACTCGGTTATAACATAATGTAACGCGTGTTGCTCGCACGCGTGTTATCTATCGCTCCACATTCCACATAATACTCGCATATAATAGAATACAGCACACAGTTCCATCGGCTTTCAAGCTTAATTCATTCCTTTGAAGATCGAGATTCATTACCAGTCCGCTGAGATTGATTCCCGGTGTCGCGTTGTAGATAGGGTTGCCAGATTCAACCATGTCTTTTCCGGGACAATTCGAGGATTACGAATTCGGTCGGTTGAAAAATATACGAAAATTGATAATATTTTTTGTAAATCGCTTTAGTAATAATATTTCGCAAACATTCTATTAAATCTATCTTTAAACGACCTACATTATTCACTGTATGAGTAATGTACGTCTAGGTAGGTGAGTTATTTTTATAGTGTATTTTTTAAATTATTTTAAAACGCAAAACTTCAATCAGAAACTGAACACCCTTTCTCGCTTTTGCTTATTTATTAAATAAAACTTTGGTAAAAAATCAAAATAAGTCTTTATTTATTCAACTAGCGGCCCGTCCCGGCTTCAAACGGGTATTTAATTAAAATTTAAAAAAATATAAATTTATATTTTTTATCACCTACACCTGCGTCGATACTGGAAAATATTTTATAATAGACGGATTGAGTTGTCAAATCAACTTCGAAGCAAAAGCAAACCCCTTTTAACCCCGTTAGGGGATGAATTTTGATAAAATACGAAACACGTCTTTAATCAATTCTGTTAAAGAATATTTTATGCAAAATTTGAAGTAGATTAGACCAAGGAACTACGTTGTCCCATACAAACTTTGCCCCCCTTTTTTGCCCCTTAAGGGTAGAATTTCATAAAATCCGTTCTTAGCTGACCTCTCCTTGACAAAAGGAATATTCCTACCAAATTTCAAGTCTCTAGGTTAAATAGTTCCAGAGACATCGTGATGAGTGTCCTTTCGCTTTTATATATTAAGATTATAAAACGGACTCGTTAACAGATTTATTATATTATGTATAGATAGTACGGATGAAACATTTGAACTGATTTTTTTATTAATTATTTTTTCATTGATGAATATCATATTTTAATAAGTATTATTCCCGACGAAGACAAATCCAAAAACACAAAAATCATAAAAATCGGTCCAATCGTTCTCGAGTTATAAACAGTGTAACTAACACGACTTTCTTTATATATAATAGATTACAACTTAAATAGCTATAACCATCCAACTTTGTACAATCAACATACACATAACGACCAAATATTTTAACAACAAACAAACAGTCAAGACCGAAGTACCCTAAATGCAAAAAAGAATAACGTTTTTTTAAATACGGGCGAGGGTCATTCTTTTGGCCGAAGTTTTGGACAGGGCGATTCAAAAAATTATATTACGTATTCTGCGCCATCTATCGTATATGATAAATAAAACTAATGGTACCGAGAAAACTAGTGGTTTTCGAAATCCGGGACAATCAACTATTATTCCTGGACACGGGACAAGACACGTAATTCCGGGACAATCCCGGATTTCCCGGCCATCTGGCAACCCTAGTTGTAGATCTCAACTGTACCGTGGCGGTGTGGCGTGAGCACGGCTTCAGTTGTTGAAATTTGTTCGGACCACTAATTGAATATTTCACAAAATAGTAAAATTCAGTTTCGAAACTGAAAGAGGTCACAGCCGCAAATCGAGCAAAGCCTCTCAAGATGAAACCGCTTTTATCTCTCTAGTGTCGCGGTCCGTCGTCATCGCGCTATTGTTCTCTTGATTAACTTAATACACAAAATCCGAATTAAACATTACAATTGTTCTTTATCATTTAAGATGAGAAGTGTTCACAATAAATATTCGGAGTGGGATGTTTTGAATGAGATTAGTATCGCCGTACAAACATCGTTCAGTGCCGGATAATTCTGTTTGTTATTGAAGGTATTCATTCGAGCGAGGAGCGCGCCACTCGATACGTTGCGTCGCGTCGCGTCTGTACGATAAACGTGTGAACGCTCGTCTATGATACCCACACCTGCCCGGCTAGCATGCTCGCACGACAAAATTTTGTCGACCCCTTTTCTCGTATTATTTCTCTATGTCTACAGTAGCTAACATGCGTGCACGTGATACTCTTCTCGTTACGTCGATAGAAGATATAACATTAAGTTTTAGATATCTGCGGTATTTATCTCTACGGGAGCTAACATGACATAGTAATTTTGTCGAATTTTGACGTGATTTTGACGTTTGAAGAAAAATATTATCGACGAGATAAAGTAATATTAATTTTCTTCGGAAGAGAATTTTGTCTCTCGTAGTGTGCATGTTAGGGTAATCGAGAAAATACTTGATGTAGATACATTATCTCTCTCTCTCTCGTCAAGAGATATCTCGGTTCGCATGCTAGCCCGGCAGGATTTGTAAACTAACGAATACTTGATTGTCTACGTAAGAACTTTACTGTCTACTGGTTGTATAAGTAGTGTGAACGAATTGCCGCTAGGAGTTGCTCCAATATTCAATACAAGACGAAACGAAATTTTTGTAAGAGGAAATACTCACTTATGTTTATTATCCGCTTAACCTTTAACCTCATTCGTTATTACATTGTAAAAATAATGAAATACTTGTATAATAGAATACGTAAACGAGTATTATAAAAGGCATCAGAAATGTTAACAATTCCAAGTTCTAACATTCATTAGCGTCTAATAGACTTCCTTTGAAATCGTGTTTTATACAACCTTCATAATTTATTGATAATAATATTGCCGTGTACGACCGACAATGACATGAGTACTTATTAAAAACTATAAAATATAAATGTACAACGAAAACACATTAAGTAATTAACATTAGAACGTCGTAACATCGCGTGTCACTTCTGACCCACTTGTGTCGGTCTGCGGTGGTCTAGTGTTGGACAAGTCCACTAATGTATAAGGATTACGCGACGTCTACCTGCGTCCTGTCGACAACAAGACTGTTAAGGGGATGCATGCATAACAAATAGGTTTAGCAATATCCCGATCTTCACGCGACCGATTATACGATCCCATGGAAACCCAGCCGAATTAGCGTACAGCATTGAATATGTTTAAAACTAGACTTACCACCTGATTACAACCGTGACGAATTTCTTTACTGTATTATAAGTCTGATAGTATGAATAAATAAATAAAATAATTCTAAGGATTCGAAAACCTCGGATTCACGTAAGTCGGGGTGGCGCGTTAATCGAGGTGTAAACTGTATTACATAAAAATATTGAATTTTAAAAAATAACTATTTATTTCAATCAGTCATTTTAACAATAATATAGTATTAAACACACAGTATATTATAGTATTAAATAAAATTTTATATCCGGGGAAAAAGAATGCACTTGACAAAATTGATAAGAATCTACCTCCAGATTCAAGTAGCGCGCGAAAGACAACGTATCTCTTCGAATAATAAGGATGTAACGAGATCGTGACTGCACATTAAAAGTCGCTTATAAATAATTTTCGACGCCCTGAATCCTGATACTAAAAATATTTTCATAGTTTATCATCTACAACAACACCAATAGGTCCATGTAGCTCACTAGCGGCCCGCCCCGGCTGTATATATAACTAAACCTTCCTCATGAATCACTATCTACTGTTCTCTTATATTTACGCCAATATTACTCATTTAATTTTCGCGTTTATTTGCTTAAAAAACTTTCCAGTTTAACGATTTTTACAATTAAATTTTTTCCCGACGTTTCGGACCCTTTACAGAGTCCATGATCTCGGGGAACCGAGGTGGTGGGTGTCCGAATAACAGATTATTATTAGAAAAATATTGATGACTTTTTTTATAATATTTAGTGATTATAGTATATAATATACACTTTATTAAAATAAAACGGCAATTGCAAAGTTTTGATAAGTTTGCTGGTGATAAGTCATTGTTGACTCACGACTGTTATGAGATGATGCTCTCCACGGTTATCGGTTGCGTCACGGCATATGAAACGATTTCCATTGTTTACTAAATCGCTTCGATGCGATAAAAAATAAGACCTCAGCGGCACCGCGCGCGCGCCAACGAAGCTGCGCGCGCGTGATATCAAAGCTTTGTTCAAACGCTCTCAAATCGCTCTCCCTTTTTTATATACCTAAAACAAGAACTAAATATGCCCAAAACTGCTTTATCTTTAGAGCTTGTAATAAGTACAACAAATGTTTTCTCAATATTGATTTTGCTACATGTACAATACAAAGTGTAAGAAAAGAAATAAGAAATGCAATAATTTTGTAATTTGTAATTAATTATGAATAATTCGTGAATTGTAGTTGAGTTGATTTCATTTTTTTTTATATTTATTTATTTATAATTGTATTGATTCTATAGTTCGCATGATTGATTGAAGTAATGTTGTAGGTATTTCAAATTGATTTTGTTATTTAATTAATTACACAGGTCTGCGAATTTGATTTTTCTAAAAGTTTTTTTCAAATAATGTTTTTATTCCTTGTATATGTTCTAAAAATAATATAAAACAGTATTCGTATGATATGTATCACGTCAAATTTACAAGATATAGATGGTATAGATTTTTGATTAAAAATATATGGAGTAAACATTTGATGAAATAAACAATAACCATTTAAGAATATTTTACAAACTTTTAATATGTTATTGCTATCAAACTAAATTAAAATAGTATATTAAAACAGAACAATCAATAGTAACGTTGTTTTTTTTTAATGAAAAGCTAAAATTTGTTGGTTTTCTTTTATGAACTTTTGTTTCATCTCTGTGCAACATGCAACAATAATCGGACATCATATTAACGTCCTAATGATCTTGATATGTACCTTCTTTCAATCTCTTTTATATCTTGATAGAATCGTTTACCTTGTTCCTCACTGTAATCGCCAAGATTTTTTGGGAAACAATCCATGTGAGACGTCAGAAAGTAAATTTTCTAACTCATATTACAGCCTAAGTTCTTATAGGCATTTAACGTTTCCTGAAGAATATTTTTATATTCAGGATCTTTTATAGTATCAAGATACTTAGAAACAACATTCTCAAAACCATTTCAAGCTTATTTTCCTAAGGTTCTCATCACTTTTTCAAATTCTACATTCTTGATAAGTTTTCTGATATCGGGTTCCGTGATATTTCCTCTTTCAACTTAGCATCAGATAAACCAGGAAAATATGAGCAAAGATATTTAAAAGTATTTTCGTCTTGTGGTAAAGCCTTTAAAAACTGTTTCATCAATCTATTGCGATTAAAATATCCACACATGATCGGCGTAATTTATCTGGAACCCATGCCTTGTCTTGGTAACATAACCTCAAACTAAAGTAAGAGTAATAAACATTTTTTACAAAGTTGGTTATATTTTTTCTTTGTTTTACTATAGTATATTGTTCACATATGTAGCAAAATATATTCGGATTATTTCTGCAAGTCCTAGAAAACATACTTAAACATAAACGTATACATAATATTTTTATCGCACGTGAATACGTTTCTTAATGGCGCTCTTTTCTTTTCTTTTTTTTCAGACGCTTTAAATTTCTCTGGGTGGTTATAATCTATAAAACGGTTAATCATAGTCCTTAGAATGATCGGCTACATAGTATAGGATGGTTGGTCAGAGAAAAAAAGAATATTAATATAGATTATGGAATTGATGTCGCAAAGAAACTAGCAACTTTACTAAATTAATAACTATATTTGTTCAACTTAAGTGCAAAAAAATGTGACGTGACACATTCAAATAAAGCTTAAATTTGCAATATATAGATTAATATCAACACATTATATGTGAAATTATTCAAAAAACTTTTTCATCGCAGACCTGTGTTATTTATGGTTAATTGATTAAGAATTTAATTGTTTTAATATATTTTTTTTTTACTTATTTGATTCAATTTTTTGATTAATATTTTTTTATTTGATTTTATTAATTGATCGAATGTGAAAATTTTGGATTGATTTTTTAATTTATTTATATTTGAAATTCGTATGCATGATTATTAATTTCTTAATTTTTATTATAACTTGACATATTTTAATTTATGTTTGTAATTTCTCGATAAATTTTTTTAACTTTTTTATCAATGTGTGCTCTTTTATGAATTGTTTATTATTGGAAACTTTATTGGTTTATGTATTTGTTGTATGAATTTTAATTCATTGTACTACTATACTGTTTGTTTCCTAAAAAAATAAAAAAAAATAAAAAAAAATAAAAAAAAATAAAAAAAAAATACCGGCGCACCGCGCAGCTAACTTGGGAATTAGTAGCAATTAGTGGCGAGTAGTACGAGGTTAGTCGGCTGTTAACCATAATATGACGACGATTGGTAAAATAATATTTAAATGTGCAATTTTGGTTACAATTCTTGCTATAAATAAATTCACTGAACTGAACTGTATCAGCCTGTAAACGACCCACTGCTGGGCAAAGGCCTCTTTTCCATATAGGAGAAGGGTTGGAGCATAATTCGCCACTCTGCTTCACTGCGGGTCGGCAGATAATTTTCCTTATCATGAGTAACGCTCTAACGATCGCTATCAGGTGTTTATGACAACAACCGAGACTGACGGCTTTACGTGCTCTCCGAGGCACGGTGAGGAGACATACACCCAGACCGGAAACAAATATTTGTACAAATACGATATTTGTATTTGCCCCGAGCGGGAATCGAACCCGCGATCGCCGGTGTTGAGGCGACTACTCGCACCACTACACTAGAACGGTTGTGAAAAGTAAATTTACTACTGATATCTTTTTTATTTTAAAAATACAATGAGATCAGTGTCTTCCGTCTACGTTTATAATATGTAATTGCAAGTCATTCAATGAGGAGTTCCGTCCTGTCGCTCGGACATTTTTTTCAGTTCTTGATAATAAAATAGGAAAAAAATATATAAAATGGGCGACAAACGGCGCAGACATTACGTCACGTACTACCTAACATAAAAATTTTCCTACGAATTGAAAACCTTCTCGAGCCTTGTTTATAATATTTATGTATTATAATTAGATAATATTAAACGCGTATTGTGTGAAATAGTTATATTGTTTCGAGTTCACACTTTTTATTTCATTTGATTGTAAATATAATTAAAAATAATATCAAAAATTTAAAGTTCATGTATATTAAATACAGTAGTTGTGTTGTAATTAGGTTAACAGCAATTAAAACAGCCAGCGTTAAAGTGGAAAACGCGAGATTTTAGCTAGATTTGTACCCGCTTGTCAAAGCACTCGTTCAGTTACTTTTTATAGATTAAACCAGTGTTTCCCAACGTGGGGCCCACGCCCCACTGGGGGGCAATTTGATAGTTAAGGGGGGCAATTTAAAAATGGTCTCGACACGACTAACAATTTATATAACAATTTCATAGTGATTTCTTCCTAAAACTTATCATTTATATTTCTTAAGGGAACAAAACAATTTTAAAGGTTAAAAAATATGCACGGGGGCATAAAAAATTTTGAAATGTTAAGGTGGGGCATGGCCTAAAAAAGGTTGGGAAACACTGGATTAAACGATTTAATGCGACTTAATTTTCTTCATCATTTTTATATAATTGTATTTTTTTACTGTTCTCTTATATTTACGCGAATTTTACTTATTTAATTAAAAGTCTAAAACGGATTTTATCACATTTATTAAACAAGTATGCTTAATTAAAAAAATCAAAAAACCCGACTGCGTAAAATACTCTTATTATAAAACTAAAAAGAATAAAACAATTTACTAGCTTTCATTTGATACCCATATTGCTACAGTAAGAAAAAAAAATTCAACTCCCCCCCTTCATTCCGCCATTTGCGGGCGCCATTTTGAAAATTTATATAGCCTATGTCACTACTAGAATTTAGATAAATCCAACGACACCTCATATGTCAAAAACCATCCAGCCGTTTGGGCTGTAGGGCGTGCCATACATACATACATACATACACTCGAAAAACATAACTCTCCTTCTGTCGCAGTCGGGTAAAAAAAAGAAGAACTTTACATTTTAACAATTTTTAAAATTATTTCCGACGTTTCGGACGCTTTACACCGTCCACGGTCTCGGGGGACTGAGGTGGTGGATGTCCGAATAATTATTTAAATGAATTTATTAATATTTTTTTTTTTTTTTTGTACTAATCTTTGTCGTGATCTGAACGTTTGTGTCTCTCCCGACATACGATTTGGACTCCCACCGGGAACTGTTCAATGTAAAGCGTTTATTTATTATAATAATGTAAGTACCTGGATGACCGAGCTTTGCTCGGTTAAATTACATTTAGAGACGAATTACTATAAAAAATAAAAGAGCTCTCAATAATAGTTTTTTTCACAAAAAAAAAAACTTGAAAAAGAAAAAGGAAAAAAATGGTATGGAGACACCTAGACTCGAACCCGCCCGTTCCCATCCGAGCTATTACAAACTTATCGATGACAGCGAAATTTACCTTCGTATTCTAATGACATTTTTAAATTGCCTGAAAAAACGGATAAAACGACATTTTCTAAAAATAAATCCTAGCTAGATCGATTTATCGCCCCGAAAACCACCTGCATACTAAATTTCATGACAATCGTTGGAGCCGTTTCTGAGATTCAGATTATATATTTATATATATACAAGAATTGCTCGTTTAAAGATATAAGATATGTATTCTATATTATAATTACATAGAGGATTTTCCAATTTAGTTTGTCATATTTTGAAAAAAAAAAAATCTTATTTCTGTCGAACAATTTATTTGATATTTATTCAAACGATATTATAACTCGTTACTTAAAATGATAGTTAATTGTAATACTGTGTGGTTACTATCGAAAGTAGGTATCTTAGATATAACACGTTTGAATTATTGTGAGTAATAAAACTATCGACGTTCTTTGTTGTTGATGGAATATTCATAACACGTGATGTTCTAGTGTCACATTTGTTAATAACTAGCTGTGCCCGTTACTTTGTTCGCGATCACCCCTTCTACTCAGGATCGTACTAAATTTCGGGATAAAAAGATAAAGAATCCAGTGTTTGGACTTAAATCATGAAGATCCAAATTCACTGCGTAGTTTCGGCGTGATGTGGCGGCCAAGTTACAGACCGAAATACAGACAGACTACTTCTTTCTTTAGTAGGGGAGATTCGGATAGCCACGGACACATAAACAAAACTCATATAATTAAAAAAATGAACAAAACAAGATGTTTATTTATTATATTAACATTAACTAAAACATATATAAAGTAATTTAAAATAAATGAAAATCACATATTTATTATATCTTAGTTTAAATCAACCTTAACAAACAGTCTTTAATTTTCGGCAAATTTTTTTTTGGCGGGTAGCCCCGGACATACATATTAGCGATGATCAAGTCGTTCATCAGCTTTGCAAATGTCACAATAATAGTAAAGCTGTAAAGAATCAATATCTGTGCATGCTTCATGTGCCCAGTCTTTACACATATGACATTGTATCCAGTCTTCTTCGAATTTTTCACTGCAAATGATGCATTCTGTTCCCTGATCTCTTGACAACTCTTGAATGTTCTGTTTTATTTTCATTTTTTTCTTTGAGGCAGTTGCCCTTTTATTTTTGTTCTCTATTGCTTTAGCTTTTTTGATTATAATGTCGTTTTTCTCCACCAAAGCATTTTTAACTGCAGAAGATGTGAGAATCTCACTCTTTTGTGTTATTCATGAACGCGTCGTGAGTCGTTTCTTAGATGCATCAGGAAGAGGAGACAATTGTTTTAGCAATTGGTCGCTGTTTGTTGGGTAGGATACAAGACTGGAGAACGACTGCGGCTGGTTGCAGCTTTTAGATGACTGGGACGTAGCATCAGTAGTAGTGTGGGATGTGGGATTGTTACTCAAAGCTGGCTCGTGTTCAAAATTGGTCATTGCAGATGGCCAAAAATCCTTAGCATTAAAAATCTATGTAATAAAAAAAAACGCAATTAAATAATTAATAGAATAAAGATTTTCTCTTCACTCAAAAAGTGTCCGAGGGTACCCGACTAAACTGTGTCCGGTCGTACCCGACCGCCTCGATCTAAAGTTCTACATAAATAAAAAAAATCCAACAATCCTAGCGACATGAAATATCCTACCCTTTTAACTATAATAATAACTACTAAGAATAATTCATAAATGATGATGAAGTATTTACATTCAATGTTCATAAACTGTATTTGAAAAGTAAAAGGCGCGCGAAAAAATCTCGATGAAGAAAACAATCAACTGTCACTTATTGTCCGCTCGGTGATTGCGTCACTACTGCGGCGAATATTCAATTACGTGGCGTCGCGAACATTTTAAGATGTGTACTATTTATCTATGTGTGCCTGATTACCTAGAACGGAAAGTGGCCGAGGCTACCCGCCGGCCGGGGCTACCCGACTTTCCCCTATATACATATTTTTATTTTATACGAGTAACTTGAAATATTTAGCATGCGTCTTATAATCAGTTATCGTGTTATAATTATAATCGATGAAATACGATATTATCTATTTCGTATAAGTATTAGTATCTAGTTATTCTAGACGATTGTGTGCAAATTACAACACAACAATACAACGACACCACCCGCCATGTCTCGATGTTAAACTAATTTCTTAATTTGGGTTGTCTAAAAGTAATGACTAATTTATTAACCATAAGACCACCCGTTGTACATATTCTCTTAGACCGAAACTCCACCAGAGCGGAGATTTGTTTAAACAACCAATAACGTTATTCGCACACCTCGTCTCCACTCCGCTTCAGTGGATACGACTGAACGAAATTCTATTGGTTGTTAAAACACATCTCCGCACATCTCCGTTCTGGTGGAGTCTCGGCCTTACTATCCTTTACGTATGTTTTATAATGTATCTGTCGTAACAAAGTGTAAACAAATAAATTAATAGAGATGGTTTTGCTATAACAATTGTTTTACGATATTGATAACAACATTGTTTACCCAGACGTTCAAGTGCAATGTCAATTATCCATAATTACGTGTTCCGTTGCGGGTACACTGACTAACACTGACGCATCGCGTTCTTATACTAACTCGAACTCGTGTTCGGTAGTTTGGTATAATTTCGATGCCTCATTGTAGGAATATTTGTAATTTGGATGACGGAATATTGTCTGTTACCAACGGGAAAAAAATATGTATTAATCTACATTAGTTATTATTACCACAACCAGACAAACTAGCTATAGGATGTAGTAATATAAAGTAACTAGCCGTGCCCCGCGGTTTCACCCGTGTTAATTGAGCGAAAAACGTTCTTAAATATTTTTAAACAATTGCTCTACCCGCCTCGTTAGTCGAGTGGTCGCAAGCGTTACTGCCGAGCAAGGGGTCTCAGGTTTGATTCCTGGGTCGTTCAACGTATTATTGAGTTTTTATTTTTTGAAAATCTCAGTAAAAGAGTGATGTTATATTTACTTTAAAAGTGGAACTATACTTAAAAAAATGTCTCGAGAAGAGAAATTATAAAGGACGCAACGGAAGCTCTGAAAAAAAAATTATTTTTTCCCGGTTTTGTAATATTTCTTATTATTGCTCAGGCCCTATTGACCGTAGCGTGATGTTATTGTATAGCCAATAGCCTTCCTTGGTAAATGGGCTATCCAACACAAAAATATTTTTTCAATTCTAACTAGTAGTTCCTGAGATTAGAGCGTTCAAACAAACAAACAAACTCTTCAGCTTTATAAAATTCGTATAGATTAACATTTATTACAAGAAATATGTACAATATAATTTATATTAATATTACAGTTGTTATAAAATTCTTAGTAAATGATTAAACTGTAAATAAAAAAAAATGATAAAAAATCCAAACAAAAAAGGCAACGAGGCGACGAGACAGTAGAACAATAAAACTAATATTTAACAAATGATGATTGTATTGACAATTTTTCAAAGAGTAGCTAAATATTGAGTTTCTTGTCGGTTCTTCTCAGCAGAATCTACATTCTAAATCAATGGTAGCTAAAAATTACATGGTACTACTGGAATGATACAGGACAAAGAAGAAAAAAGCCGGAGCGATGTTATACGAAAGTGCCGAGCGTGACTTGGCACTGTTTGCTAAACGTTGACCTTACGACCATGACGCGTCTCTGCTAACACAATATTCGACAACCGAATAAATTAACAACACGTGGTAGGATTATCCACTGCTAAACGTAGGCCTTCTCCTATCATATCTTGGCCGGTTGGCAAACGCATAGTGTTGTGGCAGGATATGGTGAAGCTGATTGCCCACCGTCCGCCGAAACAGCCTACCGCGAAGGTGCGATGCCCAAGTGCGCGGGGCGTCGCACAGGAGAGTGCTCAATGGAGCTGTCGCCTGCGGGCCACGTAGCAACGTACGCGGTATCCGTGGCCCGCCTTGTAAGGGCAGGTGAGGGCGCACGGCGGGTTATTTTAGTAGGTGAGGGCCCCGCAATACCCCGTTATCTCCCCGGACGACGCAGTGTGCGTTCACGTACATTTTTTACTGCCAAAACAAAAAAAAAGGATATGGTGAAGCTGCTGCCCATCACCATCCTGATTGTTGTACAGTTGTTCGCACCGCTATGGCCTGAGTCGCCTCCTACACCTCGGCAAGAAAGAAGTCGGGATTATTCTTCTCTGCCGGTCACCGCACGCTATATCGATATGATAAATTATAACGAAACGTTGCATTGGCTGTAACAATAAGATATAGGAAAAATAAAAGAAGACATACCACAATATTACATTGTTCAGTATTTAATGTCTTAACAGGTTTGCTTTGTATGTATTTTTATTGCAGCTTTTGTCTTTTAACATAATATTTATATAGTTAACTAGCTTTTACTCGCGACATCGTACGTATTGAACTTCATTACGATTTCACCACAATTGTTTAAAGAGCTATAACTCCACTTCTAGACGGTGTATCGAGATGAAACTTAGACCAGATTGTGAGTTGTACCGCTAAGTTCAAAAATGTGAAAAACATTATTTTGTGCAGGTTTTGCGTAAAAACAAAAATATTATATACAAAAATTGTTTCATTTTTTTTCTTAGCTTTCATTGCTCACATAAAACCGCCTGTTAGTAGTTTTTACAAAATGTCTCACGAATATAGACTCAGACCCGTTACAATTTTATTATATACATAGGTATATACGTATTATAAAATTGTAGGTATGTCCAATGAGAAATAATTTGAACATCGTATGAGTTATTTCTTATCTATATTATATATTTGTTGCTAAGCTTCCACTGAAAACCTGATTTTTACGTTTATAACTAATTAGCTTCTGCCCGTGGCTTCGCCTGCGTGAATTCGGTTATCGCGACTAAAAAAAATTATCCTATGTTACTTCTAATACCCCCAAGAATATGTGTACAAAGTTTCATTATGATCGGTAGTAGTAGTAGTAGTAGTAGTAGTTTTCGTGTGAAAGCGTAACAAACAAACTTACTTTCGCATTTATAATATTATAGTATAATTTCTGTCAAGCTTCTAGACATTGAGTTCCATGTCAGTGTTGTAGGTACATATCTGTAATTGGCTTATATATAAGATAGATACCTGTACGAATTTTTTGAATGAGGTAACACTTTATTATTTTGAATTTAATCTAAGTATTTAATATAATTTTATACTTAAATATGGCTTTTTTAAATAAATAAATAAATATGTTTAACACACACACACGGTCGTCTGTCCCTAAGGTAGGCAACTTAATGCCTGTGTTTTAGGTAACAGCCGACTGATATACATTTTTTTTAAATAAATATATTTATAAATAATACACATGTAAATAAACATATATTACACCCAGAATCAGGGCGGGAATCGAACCCACAACCCTTGGATCAGAAAACAGGGTCGCTGCAAACTGCGCCAACGGGTCAGTCCAATAAAATAAATAAATGTTTTTACTATGTTCTTCATATCGAGTGTTAAATTCATCTGCTTCTGACTACTTTATGTGTTTTCGAATATTTACGGACATCGGCACTGAACGGATGCGAATCTTTGATGGTGATCGATTAGTTGATCGATGATCCGTCGGTCTCGTCGTCTCGGAAGACGACCTCCCCATCCCCTCTCCACCTTCCACCACCACACTTTAACGCTAATCCGGTTTAACTAGTTGGAAAACGATGTTAGCGTACGACGTGCTAATATTAATATTCTGAATATGATTTTATAAAGAATTCATAATTTATTTGTAGAAAATAAAAAGGTACGATTTTTATTATTGACCATGTATCTAATTATTTTTTTTGCTTTCGACCAAATGGTGCCAACGGAACGGCAATACTAAGACAGCTGTCTGTCAGCACGTTCGTTCTTCCTTCTTATTTCTCTTTCTGTCTGTCACGAAGACAATATTTATATAATCACAATAACTTCATTTCCGTTAAAATACTTCTTACATAAAACTAAAGAGCGCAACATTTAAAACGGGTTCTCAAACAACATCTTAAACCTAGAAGTAGAAATAACACCACAATAAGGTAGATTTCTTATCGTCTATGGGTGACCCGTGTTTAGGATAATTAACCCAACGCTCAGTTATAATATCAGCCACCTACTATTAAGATTATTACATCAATTCTTCCAACATGCGACAAATTACTTTAGCAAGGAGATTTTCAATTAGGTAAACAAATGACATGCTTCGTGACAAGTTATATATAAATATATAATGACTACTTATTTTGTTATATAGAAAAGATCCAAGAAGTAAAAGGATTGTTTAGAAAATTTAAATATAGGAGAGGTTACGGCACAAATTAAATCCTTGCGAAGTTTTGATACTTTTTATAAGGATCAAAGTCAAAGTCAAAATATTTTATTCAGCATAAAATTATTACAATTATTCACTGAACGTCATGAGTCTACCACCAGTTCGGAAAGACGAAGCCTCTGACCTGAGAAGAACTGGCGAAAGAAACTCAGCGGGACTAATTTTTTTTTAACGTAATGTTTTTAAAAAAATGTAAATTGAAATTAACAATAATTCTCTGTAAGTTGAAATAGGTTGGCGGCGATCACATCATTCCCTAGGCATACTGTCTTCTAGAAAATCGTTTATCGAATAGTATCCTTTAGTACACAAACGTTCTTTCACATTTTTTTTAAATTTGACAATAGAAGCTTTTTGAACGTTTTCTGGGAGCCTGTTGTACAAGCGTATACATTGTCCATAAAAAGAATTACTGACTCGGCGTAAGCGAGTTACAGGCATTACAAGTTTATGTTTGTTCCTAGTATTAATGCTATGCATGTCGCAATTCCTGGCAAATTCGTGTATATTTTTATGAACATACATAACATTTTCGTACACATATTGAGAAGCAACAGTCAATATTTTTACTTCTTTAAATTTATCTCTTAATGATACTCTGGGGCCTAAACTATAAATTGCACGAATAGCTCTTTTCTGCAGGACAAAAATAGTATTAACGGTAGCTGCATTTCCCCATAATAAGATTCCATAGGACATAATACTATGAAAATAACTAAAATATACTACGCGAGCTGTATCTACGTCAGTAATAAGTCTAATTTTTTTTTACCGCGAACGCTGCAGAGCTAAGCCTATTCGCTAACCCTTCAACATGGAGATCCCACTGCAATTTCGAATCTATAGTTAAACCTAGGAATCTAGTGGACTTTACCGGTTTTAACATTTCCCCTCCTAATTCTACACCATTATCAACAAGATCTTTAATGTGTATACCTTTTAACGAGCAACTATTGTATAATATATAATTATGATCTGAAACTCGGAAGTGGCCCCGATTTTCATGAAATTTAGTATGCAGGGGGTTTCGGAGGTGATAAATCGATCTAGCTAGGATTTATTTTTAGAAAATGTCGTTTTATCCGTGTTTTCAGGCAATGAAAAACTGATACAATGTCATTAGAATACGAAGGTAAATTTCGCCACCATCTACAAGTTTATAATAGCTCAGGTTGAAAAGCGGGCGATTTCGAAACCACAAGACCCCGGTTCGAGTCCAGATGACTCCAGACCGATTATTTTTGTCCCTTTTTTTTCCAAGTTCCTTCTTTTATGACAAAAACTATTATTGGGAGCCCTTTATCAACGCATTTGATTCGTATCTTCTAATCTTCGTATCTAAGTATATTAAAAAAAAAAATAAAAAAAATATACCGAGCAAAGCTCGGTCATCCAGATACCTACTTTAGAACTTTATTAGACAAATACGTAAAATTTTAACAGAATAATTACGAGTATAACTTTACTATTACCGTGGCCGATGTAACGACTATACTGACAAAACAGTACCTATAAATAAAATAAAGTTAATACCGTTGAAGTAGGTAATATGTACTAACGTAGTAATAACATCTCACTGGTTAAAACTTACACCCTTATCGGGTTTTTCGTATGAGGCCCCCCGGTCCGCTTGCATGACCATATAAGTCAAATAAAAAAAATTATTGTACATTGTTAGTTATTGTACGGTGTTCCGAAAATATCGTGTGCGTGTCCGACTCGGATTTGGTCTGATTTGCAATTGTTGTTTATCTATTCACAATAGTCAATTTCAGATGTGCATCTGAAATTGACTATTGTGAAAAGTTTAATGTAAAATATTTCGCCGATTAGTTATAATAAATGTATATAAAATGAATAAATATATATTTATATATGTATATTATTTTCATTAATTTGTTAATTTAACCTTTCATATGGTATTAATCTTATTTTCAGTTGGATAAACTCTTTTTGCGTATGTTTAGACAATCGTACTTAAGGAGTAAACTCCAGTCGTGCGTCGGAGCTGACACACACAATTTTATTCTTTAATGTTATCGTGTGTGTAGGTCAACGTCCGAAGCGTCGTTCAATATGAGATGAACTCATTTTGAATCTGTAGTTCCAAAATTGTACTACAGTAATTATGTTGTGAGATGAACCACTGCTGAAGAACCGATTGTGACGATGTTTGCTATGGAGGGATAGCTGGAGATCGAGAATAGTATACAATTGATGGGTCTTAGAGTACCTACTAGCGACCCGCCGTGGCTTCGCACGGGTAGTGTTAATGCTTTTATCGACAGTTATGGGCGCGGCGGGGGTGGTTGCATTGAGCGAGTACCGTCATCGGTGCAAGATCCGCGCTTGAATTTAAGCGCTAAGATATTAATTTGCGCATGAATTTAAGGCAACTCGCGTATTAAGTTGATTAGGATTAATACTATCCGTTTAAATAGCATTACAATGACCGCACTGTACGTGAGCATTTTATTAGAAGTTAAAATAGATATAGTAAGCTGTAGACCTACCTCTAAAAGAGGAATATCCGACTGTACTTTGTTTTGTTTTATCTCAAAGGGATTAGGCAGCGTTTTCTATTAAAGCTGTCAGGCGGATAAACTTGTTCCGATATTTTCAACAATTATTATCATATTTCAAATTAAGGTAGCGAGAGTATATTTGAGGGAAAGCTGCTTCTTCCACAGGCAGTTGTATGTGGCAAGATTCCAGAGTAGCCTAGTGATTCTAGCACCTGAAGGAAAAACAAAAAATATTGTTTGTAAAGGAATACTGCGGAAGGTGTAGTATTTCGATTTTGTTGTAAAAGATAATACCTCCGTGTAACCTTCTCCAGACCTAAGACCGAGCTTCGTGTTCATAAAATATAACAAAATTTTATTTTATTTTAGTGGTTATTTAAACTTTAAATTCTTACTCTATAATAAAGATTGTTATATTTTTTAAGTATTCAAAGAACACATTCAATTATAACAAAATTAATAACGTAAAAATCCTATTAGAACCATTTTAGATCTCGACGCCGACGAAGTCGCGGGCTAAAAACTAGTTTTATATAATTATCAAATATCCAAAAAAGAAATTGTAGTTATTAAATTAAAATAAGTCAATCGACCGTTAAGAGCAAGCGAGTAGCTATTACGTTGAACATTGCGTTCAATCTCTCGGCTAATTCACATTTAGGCGTTTGGTTGAATGGTGTTGTTCTATTAAAGGGCTATACTTATATTACATAATTTCTATTGTAAAAACACGTAGCGCTTATTAAAACCTTTGTTTCTTAAAACTTTTAAAAATGTCTAAGGAATAGAAGTGAGAATACTTAATTATTTAAATATCTTCCGTAGTTTTTCCGTGATGAGCGCACAACAGCAGACCTCTAACATTTTATTAATATAGACTCCATTAATGATGTTGAAATCGATCGTAATAAGTTGTCTGGTATTGTAAACGAAGCCTTTCCTTATTTCTCTTTGTGTTTAACCCCATTGTCGTTTATCCTTGGCCGTGCAGTGTCAACAAAGTAAAGTGGGGCAGCGGCGGTCGTCTCCGCGAGCGTCGCGCAGATCGCGATACCGCCTGCCCCACACAAGTTGACAGATCACACTAGTGATGCTCGATGTACATCGATGTATCAAAATCATCGATATTTAGTATTTACTTTACGATTTCACGTATCAATCAATCCGATGCGTCCTAACTAAATACTAAACCAAGGAATGATATGAATAAAACATAAAAATATGTATAGTATTTTTACCCGACTGCGCCAGAAGGCGGGTTATGTTTTTCGAGAGTATGTATGTATAATTGTTTGGCACGCTCTGCGGCCTGAACGGCTCGATGGATTTTAGCTTGAAGAGGTGTCATTAGATTCGTATTTATTGTGAGAGTGACACTGGGTATATCAAAAAAACAAATGTCGGATTTTTGGCGCCAAATTAATTTCATTTCCAAATTACACAGAAACGTAGTCGGGTTTTTTAGTTTTTTTTTTAAATTACCGTTTTATTGTGCTCGTTTTTTTATTTATACGTTTGTCGATAATTTTTTTCGATGTATCGAAAATATTGATTTTAATTGGTAAACATAGTTGCAATATTTCGATGTATTAATTATGAGCGCAGCGCCGAGCGCGCCGCATGAGACGCGCCGTCGTCGGTCCGACACTGAAATCGATTAGTTATTAGCCTTACATAGATCGAGTCTCACAATGAGTAACACTAACAAAAATACCTCAATACTATTTGAGGAACATTTGAAAAAACTACGTTTACCGATTAAAACCGTCGGCGCAACGACCGACTGATATATCTGTTTACAAATCTGTTTAATTCGTACCGAAATATATAATTAATCGCTCTATTTCTATACATACAGTGATACAATGTAATTTTTTGAGGATTCTTCACTTGAGCGGCTTCAACAATCAGCTAATAGTGAATCGTTTACAACTAAATCACGATATCGTTTACAACTAATTTTATTACGTGACTGTCGTCCGAAGACCGAACCGTACGAAACATAACATGTTTCGAAATTCATTGCTTTATAGTAAGACTATAATGTTTACTTTTTTTATAAATATTTCCCGAACAAGACGTGTTACATTGTTTCTTACGACATCGCTACGACGAACTCGGCAGCTGTTTGTACAGTATTAAGGACACATTGGTCAAATAATTAGATAAAATGTGTGATCTTAAAATGACGTAATCTATAGTACACGCACTAGTAGTAGTGGGTGTCCACTACAGACACAGTGTGTAGGAACGCGCGGATTGTCTCGGTCGCAGGTGAACGACCGCCGCTCGCAGCTGCAGCATCCTCTCGGGCGGTTGTCGCGATCTCACTGCGCGTCTCCGGGGCCCGTCGCCAACGGCTAACCGCTCGACGACACTCAACTAATTGACGGTCACTTACGAATTGTCTTCTAAGGTTCATACTATTCACTTGTAGAATTAAATTACATCTTGCTTGAATAAAGACCAGTTTTTAATTGTTTTTTAATATACGTTAGTGTCTTGGCGAGCAAAAAATAAAGCGAAGTATTCAAACGTGTACAGGTTTTGATAAGCAATAATAATTATACATAATTATTTAATAAAGTCGTAGTATTGCATATTATGGCGATGAGTAAAATATTGAAGATAACTTGATTTCTATTTTATCTATAGTTGATCAACGAAACGAGACAGAGACAGGCTGTGTCATCTGAGAAACGGTGCAGGTATTACTTCCATAAAAAGGGAGAAACATAGAAGCAACATTTGCTTTATCTCGTCCAGTGTAGAATATACCTATAATACACAAGACGAGATGAAGTGTAGTACCTATAGGTAGGAGAGTGAAAATTGTTTTATTATTCTAGGTTATAATATATAGGTACTACACGAGACGTCTTTCGCGGTTCCACCTGATTTAACATTTGTGTCTACATTAGCTTAAATTTAAATTAGTGCACTGTGCAGTTGCTCAAGTGTTTATTTATTGAAATAAAACATAATTATATTCATTGTATCATAATTTAAATAGTTTTTATTAGGTTATTAAGAATATTCAAAATCGTCAAATTTTTGGAATTATCTGTTGAAGTTGGGGAGACCGGGAATGGTTGACTACTTTTTGACTAATTAACCCAAAATGACGAATATATGTATATGTTAGAATTCACTTTATTTTTAACTATTCATACAGAACAACAACACTAATCCTTACTATCTATATAATATATTATATATAGTACTTATATAACTTTTGTTATCCCGACGTCTAACGAGTGACGACTAACTGCCAACTGTCGACTGCCTTATTTTACCAACGTGAGTGACATATATACCATTTACACTAAGTAAAAATGACATCCATATTTAAAAAAAATCAAAAAGGAAGTCGAATCAATTATTAAGTCACAAACAATTAGAATGTCGTTTTGTAATTTATTTAAGTTTTGTATGAGAAAATCAATTAAAATAATTTAGAATATACATGCATTAATTTGTAATTCTTTATTAAAATATTACATATTTCCGTTTTATTAAAATACTTAAATATTAAAAAGTGAGTAACATATGGTGGGTAATCTATGAACACTTTTTTCATTACCGAATTACTTTCCATCTCACAATACCAACATGCTAACTAAAATACAAGCTATCATATAATTTTATCTGATATATGAATTCAATTTATATATTATTATCATTTTTAACAAGTAAACGGCTGATCGTTATTACCTACACAGTATTTCTTTGAAGTACAGATTTTTAAATCCATTTTCTTTTGGAGTCGTTTCTGTATGACGTCTGGTGTCAAACTTACGTCTATGATTGTAAATTGTTTTTTTAGGGTTCCGTAGCCAAATGGCAAAAACGGAACCCTAATGGATTCGTCATGTCTGTCTGTCTGTCCGTCCGTATGTCACAGCCACTTTTTTCCGAAACTATAAGAACTATACTGTAGAAACTTGGTAAGTAGGTGTATTCTGTGAACCGCATTATGATTTTCACACAAAAATAGAAAAAAATAACCAATAAATTTTTGGGGTTCCCCATACTTAGAACTGAAACAAAAAAAAAAATCTTTCATCAAATCCATACGTGTCTATGGACAGGTCTTCAAAAATGACACTGAGGTTTCTAATATCATTTTTTTCTAAACTGAATAGTTTGCGCGAGAGACACTTCCAAAGTGGTAAAATGTGTCCCAACCTGTAACTTCTAAAATAAGAGAATGATAATACTAAAAAAATATATATGATGTACATTATATGCGAACTTCCACCGAAAATTGGTTTGAACAAAATCTAGAAAGTAGTTTTCTTTTGTTATAAAAACATACGCTATTATTAAAACATCGATCAAAGTTACAACGAACTACAAGAACTATATGATGTTACTTGCTGCTACGGAACCCTTCATGGGTGAGTCCGACTCGCACTTATTTAATTATTTTTTCTGAATCATCTAATTTATCAGGGGCGCGGCCTGCCCGGGCGGTCGACGGTCCGTAGTTTAACGGATTGCAATGGATAGATTACTAAGGACCTGTGTCACTGGTTGCTGATAACGCTATCCGACTTATAGCGGAATCCATAAAATAAAAGTTTATGATATCTTTCCTTTTTCTCCATTAAACTCCACTGTATCGGTGTCAGATATTTCTATTCACAACATGTGGATCCAGAAGTTCTAAAATGTTAGTTACGGTAAAATAGGCCCTAAGGGTATGTTTTAACTCCTTCCGATAAACCCTGTCAGTAACTTTTGTGCCAGATAAACTTTATGAGCGACCAGTAAAACAGGCCCTAAGTAACGTAAATAAGAATATCACATAATACGGTGTCATACATGAAATTATTCGCGGAGTTGCGGATGCATCTCGCGTTCCTTAAGAACGATGAACGTTGAAGTTTTTTATAAACTGCTGCAATATTAACAGAGTTGGAGGAAAGAATAATTAATATTATGTTATATAAATAAACTTTATTTACATTGTATTATTCCAGGGAAATCCTACCCGAACCTTGTAGTTCTGTTCGCTTAACCGCAGCTGATATCGGTCCTTATTAAGGGTCATTACAACGTCTCCTCATGGACATATTCCCGCTAGATGGCGCTGTTCGGGCTTTCGACAGGTTTTTGATATTTTTGCAATGTTGCTATGCACAGATTTTAAAAATATTACACTTAGCGGATGTATATCAATGCCTATTATTTTATCACATCATTAGTTTACTTTAAAACGGAGCCATTTAGTCAAATAGTCTAATAATAATATCTGTCATATCGATTACTGTATATACGCAACACTCACGCACACACTGACATCAGATTTGTTATCCAAATTCTGTGGTTCTTACATAAATCACGAATTGTTTACTATAAAATTGAACTAGATGGTTAGTTCGATATTTTTGTATATTATGTCGATAGCAACGCAGCCTATATGAATGTGTAATGTTTTACTTTCGCAGTTTCGTGTGGTTTCGCGCCGAATTAATTCTTTGTTGTTTTTACAAGTTTTACTTACTGAATGTGTATTCAGTTATGTCTGTGTAATGGGTTTTAATTTTAAACTATTATTTTACGTCTTCATTTAATTCATTTATTATATATTAATTTATTTACATATAAATCATATAATAATATATATACGACCATTCTGGTGTAGTGGTGCGAGTAGTCGCTGCGCCGCGCGCCGACGGTCGCGGGTTTGATTCCCGCTCGTGACAGATATTTGTATTGGTACAAATATTTGTTTCCGGTCTGGGTGTATGTCCTTGTGGGTCTCCCCACCGTGCCTCGGAGAGCACGTAAAGCCGTCAGTCCCGGTTGTTATCATAGAGATGATAACGATCTTGGAGAAGTTTTATGATGTTGTTAATATTATATTCAACGTAATGGTATTAAAATATAGATCAAAACTAATCAATCACTGCATTTTTTTTTAATCCACCAATAAATTACTTTGAAATAGATTATTGAAGTTTACGTATTTTAGTACCTACGGAACGTCTGTGGTTTCTGATTAGGGTTTCGGAAAATATCCATTCTCGATCCCGGGAAACATCGGTCGGGAATCCCGGGATTGAAAAAGAAATCTTAAAATTCATGAAATTGCTTATAATTGAGGTGATACCATATTATTGAGTAATTTGAAGTAGGTAATTATATAACATAAAGAAATATTATTTCTAATACACAAGTTCTGAACAATTGCAGCTGCATTTTCTGACTGGTCAACGTTTAATTATTTATTCTAACAAAGAAAAACTATATTTACCAAATGTTTACAATGTTTACAATAGGTTATATTGGTTAAAAAAAAAAAATTGACGACCGTTCTGGTCTAGTGGAGCGAGTAGTCGCCTCAAAGCCGGGCGCCGCTGGCGGTCGTGGGTCCGATTCCCGTTTGGGACAGAAATTTGTATTTGTACTAATATTTGTTTCCGGTCTGGGTGTATGTCCTTGTGGGTCTCCCACCGTGCCTCGGATAGCACGTAAAGCCGTCAGTTCCGGTTGTTATCATAGACACTTGATAACGATCGTTACTCATGGTAGGGAAATTATCCGCCAACCCGCAGTGGAGCAGCGTGGTGGATTAAGGTCCAACCCTTCTTCTTTATGGAGAAGAGGCCTTCGCTCAGCAGTGGATTGTTTACAGGCAGATACAATACAGTACAGTAATAATCTACACAATAACAACAGCGTTTTTTATTTACTAATATAGCTGTGCCCCGCGGTTTCACCCGCGTTAATTTGAAGGAAAAACGTACTTAAATATTTTAAAACCAATATTAACCAACCAAGGAGAAGAAAATACTGGTTTTCTCCGCAACCTGATCTCGATTAGGCAACATATTATAGTTCTCCGCGTGAAAAGAAGTCTTGACATAAATCGATTTCTAGGTATGTGTTTAAATGTTTGCCCATGTGCTTCATTAATTGTTACAGCAAACGATAACTCAGGCGACTTGTGTCTGCGCGCGGCGTGACTTACATAGTTTCATATGATTTTACATTATCTTCTAAATTATGCGTTCAAATTAAATGCTATAAAAGACAAAGTTTATTTTCATATAGTTGCCTCGTTGATGAAGTATTTTTGTATTCCTAAGGATTATGCCTGGCTAATAAAAATGCAATAAAATCACCTTTTAATTTTTTATGATCATTATTTCGTTGCGGAGTTATTTTAAAACTATGATATCTTCTAAGATAATTCATTGAAATCAAATGATGTTAAGGACAATTTCGTTTAAAAAGGCATATTTGTGATGAAGATTTATTTGGATAAGGATTTATATCATGTCTATAAAACCACCTTCGCAAATAACACATTATTTTAGAACATACTTGATTACTATAAAAATGGTTATATTAGTCGCGGACTTTTTTTTTTGAACTTTTAATGTTAATCGATTCCGTTGTACATAATTTTTGCATAACTTTAACTGTTTGCGCAGCTTACGTAACGGAATCTCTCAAAAAATAATGTTTTTCCCGTTTTTGTAATGTTTCTTATAAATGCTCAGCTACTATTGGTCGTAGCGTGATGTTATATAGCCTATAGCCTTCCTCTGTAAATGGACTATCCAACACAACGAACACTAGTCCAAATCTTAAAAACTATTAAAACTATTTTAATGAAACTTGTTCCCTATGTTGAAATAAATGTAAGTCAGTAAAATGAGCGGTCGCATATTTTCGGAGAAATGTAAGGACAAACATACATATACATATTATGTTTGAAAGCTCTAATATATTGTCATTTATTTGATTATTTTACAGTTCCAATAATATTACACACGTATATATCTAGCATATGGATTGGATTCATTTTTAGAAAATGTCGTATTATAGTATATAGCTCAGGTGGGATGATCTCGACTCAAGGCGCGAGTCGCCTTGAGTCGAGATACTCGGCGACCCGGGTTCGAATCCTGGTGTCTCCAGTTCAGTTTTTTCCTTTTTTATCCTAAAGTTCCTTCTTTTGTGAGAAAAACTATTATTTGGAGCTCTTTTTATTTTTTATTTGAATAACCAGTTCATATTTTTTTATTATTATGTCGGTAAGATCGAAAAATATTAATCATATTTCATCAGTAAGTATGTAAATCGTATCTATTTATAATATCTCAAAACACGATTTACCAAAAA
The DNA here is from genome assembly GCA_036937285.1 of Euphydryas editha. Taxonomy (NCBI): domain Eukaryota; kingdom Metazoa; phylum Arthropoda; class Insecta; order Lepidoptera; family Nymphalidae; genus Euphydryas; species Euphydryas editha. The sequence goes on from JAUPFZ010000014.1 coordinate 20,737,110, forward strand.
AATATTGGTCATTCAGATATTAAATATACTTATAATAAATAACAATAAAATAAATATAAAACTTCATTTTGAAATTGAGTCTTATTTGCAGAGTTATAAGTTATACTTCAATAATATTGTATTATTCGTGCAAAAATTGTATTTATATTTTATGAGAATAATATTGTATGTTCATTACGGTACCATTGAAATTAGTGTATTGTTATAAATATACGTAGAAAAAATACAAAAATATTTACAAGATGGTAATTAATACTCTAAACACCATTATGCAATAAAACGAAAACTGTCGTAGTACCTACCACATTACCATATTATACTGTTAGGGGAGCGATTTACGTACAGGCGTTTGTTTCTTTTTTATTTATGATGTGTAGTTTTTACAGATTTAGATTTATAAAATGGGATGTAAAGAATTCCTAAAAGAGAAGTACCTATAAAAAAAAGTAATTGACGACTATTCTAATGTAGTGGTGCGATTAGTCGCCTAAACGCTGCGCGCAGGCGGCGGTCGCGGGTTCGATTCCTGTTCGGGACAGATATTTGTATTTGTACAAATATTTTCCGGTCTAGGTGTATGTCCTTGTGGGTCTCCCACCGTGCCTCGGAAAGCACGTAAAGCCGTCAGCTCCAGTTGTTATCATAGATACTTGATAACGATCGTTAGGTACTCATGGTCATGGTAGGGAAATTAACCGCCAACCCGTTTAGTGTGCATGATTCATGATGATGATTTAGCTTGGATCCATTTTTAGAAAATGTCGTCTTATTTGTTTTCATGCAATTAAAAACTCCTACAATTAGAATAGAAATGTAATATTCGCCATTAATTATTAGGTAACGATAGCTCAGGCGGGATGGTCTCGACTCAAGGCGACTCGAGCGACCCTGGTTCGAATTCACCTGTCTCCAGTTCAGTTTTTTCCCCCTTTTTTATCAAGTTCCTTCTTTTGTGAGAAAAACTATTATTTGGAGATCTTTTTATTTATTATTTCAATAACCAGTACACATATATATATATATATATATATATATATATATATATATATATATATATATATATATATATATATATATATATATATATATTTATTTATTTTATTATTATTATATCGGTAAGATCGAAAAATATTAGGTAGTTACTCATATTTCATCACTATTTAATCGTATCTAAATAATTATATTTGATACGTAAATTGACCAAAAAAAATACCGAACAAAGCTTGGTCATACAGATATTAAATATGTATATATAATAAAAAATAACGATATATAATAAATAACGATAAAATAAATATAAAACTTAATTTTTGAATTGAGTCATATTTGCAGAGTAAGGTCACATTTAAATAATACCTACCATTAAAAAGTTTAAATTAATTTAAACCTTATCAAACCATTTGATAATTTTGAAATTTGAATGTGATTTCACAATCCTCTTAGATACCTATGAACCTTACCTTTTCCTATAAAATTTATATCATGTAATAGCGAAGTACTTTTACACTTTAACGATAGGTGGCGCAAAAAAATTATTTTCGACGCATTATTTGCATAGAGGTATAATACGTCTATGATTATTTGGGCGACACGGGCGACATCTATCAATGCTAATGTAAACTTCAGAACTCACACACGTAAATCTGTCACTTTTTGAATGCCGATTTTATACTATAAACAATGTAAATATTTGCCTGACATGAACATTGCCCATATAAAAAGCTCTAAAGAAATGATAAAACAAATTAAATGTTTAAAAAAATGTATACATTTCAAGAATAATCAAAAATAAAAATGTATGAAAGTCGACCTATGCATGTCCACCTTAACATAAGTTTCGTATTTCTATTATTATTTAAATGTTTATAACAAATACAATGTATCGTGTTCTGCGGCGGAAGCCTTGGACGCGAACTTGACTACGTCTTACAGGAGAAAAAAAACCGACAAGGGCGAACGCTATTGTACGACAACTATTGTATATAATATGTACTTCAGTGATCATTAATACATTTAATGTGTTGAAGGCTTTTTTATTTTATTAATATAATGTTTTGGGACACTATTCTTTCTTGTTCTAATGATCGAGCAATAAATAAATAAATATTAACCAACAATCACACCACGTTAACCTAGCCCCGTGCTAAGTTCGTAAGAACTTGTGTTACAGGTACTAGGAACGGAAATAAATTTAAGATATAAATACACATATACATAAATACACATTCATGACCCGGTGCAGACATCTATATTCGTCATACAGATTATCTGCACCTGGCGGGATTCGAACCCGCGACCGCTGCGTAAAGTGTCCAGTTGCCTGACAACTCGACCAGCCGGCCGTCACACTCCATTAACCGTCACAATCCATGTTTATTATGTTTTTTGGTATTGAATCATTAATTATACTGTTATACCTTCAGTAAATCATTATGGTGATACTGTTATGACGTCATTATGACACAATTGAAATAGCAGTATACGAAACTTGTCAAAAACAACCATTACGAAGTAATCAATCAACCATCTATAATTGTGTCGCGGCTGTAAAGTTCTACTATTACGTGTATCGTATACGGGTCATGTATCGTACATAGGCCAATGGATATCATATAAACCAGCTATAAATTGGTTTTAAATTGTGTATAATTTTAAGATGAATCAGTGATATGTTATTAAAGTTGTTTATTTCGCAGTTTCGTTCATTGGAGACTTTTTGCACAACCAACGACTATTTAAAATTCAAAGTCAAACGTCTCGGTAATCATCTTTTAAACGCAGGAAAAAGTCTATTCGGTGAAATGACGCGCAAACCTCGAATTGTTGATCAGAGCATTGTCGTATTGTTCGAGTTTATTCGTCGTCGGACAGTTAATGCTCCATCAGACGCACGACTTGATTGTTAAATCAAGCAAATGCAGTCACATCAGACACAAAAGGACGACGAACGCTTCACAAGAAGTTCGACCGTTTCCGAGTTTGTTCATTACAGGTATAGAAGTTGAGACTAAATTTATTGCAGAAGTTCCCCCTACATTTTAGTTCCCCAAAGTCCGCAGCTCGATTCCATTGTCGGGTGCTATCGCGCGACCTGCGCTCGAAACAAGGAGCTACGAGCTGACGCTTACAAAAAAATAAATACATCCATTCAGACTTACAAGAATCGATGTCGGTTTATTAACTTTTATGTCGTAATCGTTGCATGTGCTTATTATAATAAATATTGACGCTTGTCGCACACGAGCAAAACAAATTAAATACCGGATTGATATTGTTTAATGTAATAATGAAACTAAATTAAAGTAAAAGTCTTCATGTATTTTGATATTGATGATATTATAACTCTTATATTCTTTTCTAGGACGCCAACTACGAGTTATCTCGTCCTGTGTTTACTTGCCATTTTTGTGCAGCTACGATTAAATTCGAAATATATCAGCGCTAATATCGATAGATGGCTTCTGGGAAAGAAACAAAAAATCAATACTGGCTTGCATAACAGAAAAATTATTAAAAAAAAAAAACGAATTTTTATCCGTTTTGATGATAACTATGCACTAGAATTAGAGTTTAAATAATATAACGTGATTAAATCAAATTTTCATTTTAGGTCAGATTTTTGAAAATTGCCGTGGCAATCAACGTTTTAATAAGAATAACATAATTATGTTTTGGAATACCTAATATACATATGTATGTATTTTTTAAAAGATATTTTGATGCAGACATTCGGGGACCCACACACTGATATACGGTTGTCAGCTGATATATCGTTTTTGACAACACGTCCAATAAAGTATATCTTTGTAGGCAAAAATGCGAGCGAATATTGAGAATGCTTGGAAACTAATTTTCAGATAGAAGAGAACAAGCGCTGTGTTGTCGAAAGTTCAGGGCCGCTAACCTCGTGTTCGGGAGTGACGTGTTCTCTGAATGACTTGCGTTTAGGCGTTTTTGAGACATTGCTCAGCTGCGCCACAGAGAAGGTGCTCGAGGTCGCTCGCTTGCGTTCCATCGCGATTGCTCTGCGCAAACAGACAACGGAAGTGGCGTCTCGGTGTCGGGCCACTCTGTATTGTATAGGCATGATGTGTGTCATTTTTTTAAGTTAATATTTCGACTTCTTTTAGAATATGGTTATGTAAATTTAACGAGTAAAATTAAAATTATACTATCCTCAACTTTTCAATGTAAATTGATGATTGTTTGTATTAGGTTGTATCAGCCGTGCGGCGACCGGCAGCGAAGAATAGTTCCAACCTTTTGTCTTGCGCCTAAGGCCACAGGTACACCAACGTGTCGTGTATTGGTAAACCAAAAATGTCATTCGTACCTCATTTCCAAACGGCAGACTCAGCTCTCTCTCTCATCTTTAGAGTTAGAAAACTTGGTGAACCAACCAATATTGCTGCTTTACGATTGATTGGTTGGTATGAAACCGAACCGAACTGGATCAGCTTGTCCCGCTACAGGGCAAGGATCCCTGCGCTTGTATACTAAAAGGGTTAGAGCATTATCCATTATACTTATCTAACGCGGACTGGCAGATAATTTTCCTGTAAAGATATCGTTATCAGATGTTTGTGATAACACTCAGCTCGAAGACCCACCATTTTCATCTACCACGACCATCGATCGACATTTATATAGCAGGATAAGGATCGAATTCACGATCTGAGACTATCGATTATTGTATAATATTATATAAAAAGAATATTACTTCAGTTACTATATAATAAAATATAATAGGAATACTTTAGTTACTTGCAAGGTCTCACTGGCGCAGGACAGTAGTAGGTAGTGCTGCTTAAAAACTATTAAATCGACTGTCCCTACGTACAGTATCGAAACTGAAAATTTGGGATTTTTTTTATTGCACTAAGAAACTCTTTTTTATATATGTTTTCATACAAAAAAAGAGAATAAGCTAAAAAATACATATTAAACCACATTTTTCATGAGTATAATATCGATACTTAACAAATAAATGACAATTTTGTACACAAAATTAACTTAAAAGTGCTCTCCTGTAAATTACCTTTATTCAGTTTCAATAGTATACGTAGGGACAGTCGAAATGTCTAGTCATTCTTCAAGAACAGTGTTTATAATATTGGAACTCGAGCCTTCCTTCGGTTCCAATAGTGTAGACTTGCTTCAAATTTAATGTTTACAATATTGTACGTATATTCACAATATTATTGATTATTATGACAAAAACGGTGACATAGATCGTACATCGTAAAGGAGAACTTAATGTCGAAGTTGTAATTCCAAGTTACCGACTTCTCGAAATCAATGTTTCCTTTTTAGGTCAAGGTATTCGTCAATATAATAAAATACTCCAAAATGTTCTACAGTTTCTAATAAATAAATTTAAAGCATCCATTAAAACGTCTTAGGAGTCACAAAATATTGTTTGGTACGAGATTATATCGTACAAATTATTAAGGATTGCTTATAGTACCTAAACCTGAGTTTATGTAGGACAATATAATAAGACTAAATTTATAATTATTGAATCTATGTGTTGATATTAATTTTTAATCAAGTTTCTAGATTGTTCATTCCGAATTAATAGTAACTTTCCATTAACAAGAAGATGTTATTGTACAGTTACGATCGTAAAGTGCTTTTAGAGCTTACTTGAATACAATATAGGTGTTTTTAATTTTGATTTTTCTGCGATACGGTTCATTGCCTGTATTTACTTAAATAATATTTTTACTATATTATAAATATATTTAATACTTATATTTATTTTTACTGACATGTAGCTAGTTATAAGTCATGACATTGTTTTATTGTGACAAACGGTTTTTTTACTATATTTTTCATTTGTCTTTTTTATTATTTAATGTTACTAGCTGATTCGTGCGAAAATTTCGCACAATATTGTAGTCAAATATTAAGTGTTAATATAATTAGTAATGTATAATATATAATATAGTAGTATGAGTTCTTGATGTTCTAAAAAATCTACGCACGCGTCAGCTATTTAATATGTTTCATTGAAAATTATTTAAAAAATAAATACTGGCTGTCTTCAACGACACCCTGGGGCTTAAATTAAACCCAAAACTTTCTCCTTATACTGCTTTTTACAATTATTTCGATGCGAGCTAATGCTATCTTGGATACAACGTTTTAGCGAGAGAGATATTGTAGGTAACTACAAATATAAATCTAAGGTATGCGAATTTATGAAATGCCTGATGAAAATTAATAGCAATGAATTACTCGCCGACGTTCTAATTCGGAACACTGGCTTTGAGAGATTTATTCAGAACAACTTTGACTCGATCATCATTCATTTATATTTAAATTAGTAAATATATTTAAATATTGAATATATACATATTCGTTTTATCATCACCGATGATGCAAGACAATGTTATTGCAATTAGTTACTTACCTATTTTAATACGTTGATTTTATCTAATGAAGAAAATTAATCAATTCACATTAATGAATTAATGAATTATCAGTAATAATTTATATCGTTCTTAGTAATTGAAAACGTTAACGTTTTATAGAATTATGTAACTACATCGATATTTATTAACTAGCTTATAGATTATACATTTTAAAATAACATTCATTTACCCGTTTCTTCTTTACATTTCATATCTACAGAAAGTGCAGTAACAGAGAGAGACTGTCTTTTGTAAAATTGACCTTCAATAAGTGCTTATTTTCAGCCTTCTTTGAATAAATGACTTTATGGTGATTCTGCTGAATTAAGTCATAAGTTGTGACTGAAGCAGATGGAGAAAATAATGAATAAGGAATACAGAATATGGTAAAAATACATACTTATAGGACTTCTCGATAAACAACATTAGTTTGTTGTTTGTTGTTGTTTTGGCTCTCCGCAGCCAAAATGTAAAAAGAGTCAGGACTGGTGACGTGGGAGCAAGCGACGTACAGCTGCCCGTGTGAGAAGCAGCTCGTTCTGAGGTCGACACCAGCTAACCTCAGTGTCTGCCCCTGTGACTTATTGATGGTCATCGTGAAGCAAATACTCACGGGGACCTGTAAGCGCTTGAACTGGAACGGGAAGTTATGAGGTATGAGGGAAATGCGTGGTATAAATACTGCCTCGCCGACGCCACAACCCGTAAGAATTTCCGCCTCAATGGTGTGTCTGTGGAGCGAGATGACTTTAAGGCGGGTTCCGTTACACAACTTCGGAGGAAATAGGTTCCGAAGAAGCATAAGCATTTCTTATCTTTATGATATATGGCATGCTTAATTTTCCTCTTTCTTCGTTATTTAGGTCAAATAGCTTACAGAAATAGCGTGCCGTTTTCGAGTTTAAGTTTTGTTATACATCTATGCAGTTCTGTTTGTTATTACATACAGACAAACTCGATGAATTTTATAAGACATAGATGAAGCAGCTTAAAACTTATATAAACACATTTTTTTAAATTGTCTTGCTCATCTCTGAAACGAATTAACGATACAATTTTTAAGAAGAAAATGCACAACTCCATCTATGACTTTTAAAAACAACTATTAACCTCGCCAACATGATCAAATTTAAATTATTTATATCCAAAAAGGGTTTACACATGTAATTCGACTTGATGTTTCTGAAATCTCATAGATGGCGCTGCTTTAAGATTGTCTTGATACCACTTATATTCATTTCTTATATCACATTTATTCTTACATTCATTATATTTATCAGCCTAAGTTACTTATATTTCGTGATTTTTATAGTGTGAAGATAGCTTATAGCATGGTTATTAACATAATAACAACATTCAAATATGCGTCGTTAGATTACACGTTGTTACAGAATGCGTTGTAGAAATAAGGGTTTTGTGCTTGTTCCCCGTAGGTGATAGCGTTATAATATGTAGCCTATATGTTGACCCGACTTCTTAATAATATTCGTGCCAAATTTCAAGTAAATCCGTACAGACCAACAGACAAAAATTCTAAAAACTATTTTTGGCTTCGGTATCGAATGTAGATCACACCCCAAGTATTCTTTTAAAAAAATATTCAATGTACAGTTTTGACTTTCCTACCATTTTATTATATGTATAGATTAGCGCGATAGATCACTTCCATAAAATGTAAATAATGTCATAGCCGTCAGATTAGTTGCAAAATTATTGATAAAGAGCCAAAACACATAACGGCGTTGCGGCGACGCAACGCTAAAATCGGCAGTTTGCGTTGCGGCGTTGCGGCTCCGCGAAAAAGAGCGTTGTTGTAGGGTAACCAGTTCTTCGTGATTTTTTATTGTGGATATTAATTTAATTATTTTAAATATTATAGTTCACGTGAAATTTGTTAATTATTGTTTGTGAAGTTGTTATTTAGTAGAATGCATAAAAAGTAATCCTTTGTACCGGAAATAATTTTGTGAATCAAGTTTGTATGCTGGTAGAATTTTAAACAACTTTTGTCTCATAAAGCCTAAACAAAATTGAAACAAAGTGATACATAAATTAATATCTTACTATATTAATTTTATAGATTAAATATAAATAAATAGGTTTTGCCCGCGGCTCCGCTCGCATGGTACAGGCACCAACGGTAGTCGGTACGTAAAGTAGGTACTCTATGTACTTTTCTGTACCCCAGAAAACTGGTATGCAGAATTTCATGATGATCGGGATTCAGGTTAATAGTTAAGGCGTAAAAGCGTAACAAACAAAAAAACTCACTTTAGCATTTATCATATGGATGAAATTAGCATAAAATTAATTTACATATTTATAATTTAGGTACATCATACATGTCATTTTTTGAACCGAGTTGTTGAATTGTTTAAATGAGTGGAAGTCGGTTTACTTTAAGAATAAACTTTTATTTTAAGCAGAATTACAATATAAGTACTTTACAGTTCACTCGTAGTGTCACAGAGAGAGAAAAAAGGCATAGATAAAACATAAACTATAGATCAACCACAGACATAGATCAATAGACTAGGAAATTATATAGAAGGCTTTAAATTTAAACTTACATTTCAATACTCTCCCCAAATTAGAGCCTTCCTTTATATATAGCAAAAATTATAAAGCTTTAAAAACATACAACATGAATAATATTTAGTTATGAGTTTTGTTGTTATACAAAAGAAAAAAATGAACTACTTATATTTATTAAGTTTACACATTCCTATGTTACTTCTCATCAATATGAATTTATCTTTAGGCAACGCTTTGGTAAACATATCAGCATATTGATTCTTTGTGTTTACATAGTTAAGACTAATAACATTTTCATAATATTTTTCTTTAATAAAGTTATATTTAATATCTATATGTTTGCAACGCTTGTGAAATTCACTATTTTTAATAACGTTAATTGCACTTAGATTGTCAATGTTTATGATCACAGACTCTTGTTTATATTCACTTATTTCCTGTAATAGTTGTCTTAACCACATGGCCTCTTTAGTGGCAGCACAAGCAGCCATAAACTCTGCCTCAGTTGTAGACAAGGCCACTGTCTGTTGCCTTTGTGAGGACCAGGTGATGGCGGCTCCATTCTTAAGAAAAACATAACCAGTTGTTGAACGTCTTGTTTCAACATCGTTGGCAAAGTCGGCATCACTGTACCCTACTACATCAGGGCTGTCTGGCTTTGACATGTAGTACAATCCATAATTTTTAGTGTCTTTTAAATATTTGAGTATTCTTTTGACAGCATTCCAGTGAGATTCATTATGACAGTTCAAAAATCTACTCACCTGACTGACTGCAAACAAAATATCTGGCCGGCTTACTGTTGCTGCATGTATGAGAGATCCTACGGCTTCTCTGTAGGGATATTTTCTTTCAGGTAGCCCATCAGTCTTTATGAGTTTGACATGTGGATCAGCCGGTACACTGTTAGAGTTTGCTTCAGTCATATTGAACTTCTTTAGTAATTGTTCAATATATTGGGTCTGGTGTATAAAAATATAATCATTAGATTTTTCAATTTGCATTCCTACAAAGCAGGAAAGAGGATATGTTTTGATATTAAAATTAGCTTGAAGATCATTAATTACTTCAGTTAAAACTGATTTATCTTTACAAAGTAAAAGACCATCGTCAACATATAGACACAAGTAACATGTTATTCCTTTAGTTAATCCAATGTAAATACACTGATCTGCTTTACATCTTTCAAATCCAAATTTATTTAAAACTGAATTAAATTTAGTATTCCAACATCTTGGTGCTTGTTTAAGACCATATAAAGACTTGTTAAGTTTACATACCATGTTTGGGTTGCAGTCCAATCCCTCAGGTGGAGTCATGTAAATTGTTTCTTCCAGGTCACCATACAGGAAAGCAGTGGTGATGTCAAATTGGATTATATCTAAATTTTTCTGAGCTGCAAGTGATAATAATAATCGTATAGAGTCATACCTCACTGTCGGCGCAAAGGTTTCATCAAAATCTATCCCTTCTTTTTGTGCATATCCTTTTGCACAGAGCCTTGATTTGTAACGAGGACCTGTTGGTTCGTTTTTGATGCGAAATACCCACTTACATCCGATAGGCTTGGTGTTTTGTGGTTTTTCTACCAATGTCCAAGTAACATTTTTAGAATGGGATTCTAATTCTTCTTTTATTGAAGTTTTCCACTTCTCTGATTCAATTGAGGTTAGAGCTTCTTTGTAATTCTGAGGAATATAATTTATATTTTCTTCACTGTAGCACAGGTAAGTTTTATCTTTATTTTCATTTAATTTTGATAATTCTTTGTTTCTAGGTCTCAATGTTATTTTAGAAGGTGTTGACGATAGTTGAACATTTATATTTGGCTTATACTCGGGATCTACATTATCTTCTTGATCTGACATATATTCACTAGTGGTGTTTGAAGTATCTGATGTGTCATTAGAATTTGGAGATGTTAAATTATCATTTTGTTTCAATGATGTATCACACATTGTTTCTTTCTCTGTCAGATTTATAGGAAGATAGTTTCTTTTTACTGTGGTCTCTAAGAAAACAGCATCTCTGCTTTTAATCACAGTTTTAGAGACAGGTATTATAAACCTATACCCTTTTGTATTATCACAGTATCCGATGAATATAGCTTTCTGTGATTTACTGTCCCACTTCTTACGTTTTTCTCTTGGGAGATGTATCATTGCTTCACAGCCAAATATTCTTAAATGACTTATATTAGGTTTCTTTTTAGACCATATTTCTTCTGGAGTTTTAAAAGCAAGTGAACGTGTTGGAGATCTGTTAATAAGGTAAGCAGCTGTGTGTATTGCTTCTGCCCAATACAGTTTAGGAAGCTTCGCATTAATCAACAGACACTTTGCTTTTTCAACAAGTGTACGATTCATGCGTTCTGAGACACCATTTTGTTCAGGCGTATAAGGCACTGTAGTTTGATGGACGATACCAGCTGTTGCTAGGAACTCAGAAAAAGCATTGTTTACATATTCGAGTCCATTGTCTGTACGCAAACATTTTATATTGCACTCCAATTGATTTTCAACTTGAAATTTAAATTCTTTGAATTTTTCAAGAGCTTCTGATTTCTTCTTTAAGAAATAAACAAATACCTTTTTTGAAAAGTCATCTATAAATGTGATGAAGTATTTTGCACCACCAATGGATGTGGTTTCCATTGGTCCACATATATCTGAATGCACAGTTTCAAGTAAATGTATAGCTCTTGAATGGCTTGACTTAAATGGCAGGCGTGTTTGTTTGCCTTCTAAACAAGTCACACAGGTCAGATTATCTTCTTTCTTTGATAATTGCACACCATTTGTGTTTTCTTCAATTTTCTTTAAATCATTGAAATTAAGATGTCCCATCCGCTGGTGCCAGAGATAAAAATCTTGTTTATCAACATCAGATATGTATGCTTGAACATTGTACAGATTAAGCCGGTACATATTGTTGATTAAGGTAGCTGTTGCAACTATTTTCTTATGTCTGTTAAAAATTACACAGCCTTTATTATTAAATTTTACTAAACCACCATGATTTACTATCTGACTGACTGATAGTAAATTTGTTGCTAACTCAGGCACGTATAAAACATTTTGGAATACAACTTTGTTACTCCGACCTCTGTCATCACAGATATCCAAACTCAGCTGACCAGAGCTTTCTACTGATAAGGATTTGTTATTTGCAACTTTAATTGTCTTTACTAGTGGCACTGTTTCATTATGCAATAATTGTTTGTGTCTGGTCATATGCATTGAGGCACCGGAGTCTATATACCAGGCATCGCTGTTACTGAAAGAAGCTATGAATGCAGCGGCATAGCTTGGACTTCCATGTTTCTGTTTTTGCTTAGACTTGCACTCTGTGCTTATATGGCCATATCTGTTGCATTTGAAACAACGTGGACCTTTTTGATAAGACTTTTTAATTACATTTTTCTTTGAATTTGTTGTAAAGGCATTTGTTTCGCTATTGCTCATTTTCACATCTTGTAGAATTTTAGATTTAACTGAATCGGCACTTATTTTCATACCGGAACTCTCGATCGCCATGATCATAGGTTTGTATGTCTCGGGTAGACCGGAGAGTAGCAGGGTTCCCAGCCACTCATCATCTACTTTAAATCCGATATTGCGCAGCTTATGAGCTGTTGTGACAACTTTACTCACATATTCTTCTACATTTTGACACTCTGCGAGGGTTGTAGTACACAGTTCACGAAGTAAACCTACTCGGCGTGTTAGCCCTGAGTCATCGAAAGCACTTCTCAGATTGTTCCAAACTTCCTTTGCTGTCCTCGCTTCTTGTATGTGAACATAATTAACCGAGTCCACTAACAAGATTATCTTAGATTTTGCTTTGAGATCACGTTTTTGATTAGCCACGTCGCCGGTTGGATTTTCTATACAGTCCCATAACTCTTCGTGTTCGAGGTATGTTTTCACGGCAAATCTCCATGTGGAGTAGTTATCGCGACCAGTTAGTTTTTCTATCATGGTTAGCGGGTTATTTGAAGACATTTTTTAACACTCGTAAAACTTTGCCAGTTGCCACGTGCGTTAAATTTAGGTTAGGTAGTTTTAACAATTTCGTGTACTATTGTTCAATTTATTTGTTCACTTTTACAGGGCATCTGGGCCCATAACCTGTTGAATTGTTTAAATGAGTGGAAGTCGGTTTACTTTAAGAATAAACTTTTATTTTAAGCAGAATTACAATATAAGTACTTTACAGTTCACTCGTAGTGTCACAGAGAGAGAAAAAAGGCATAGATAAAACATAAACTATAGATCAACCACAGACATAGATCAATAGACTAGGAAATTATATAGAAGGCTTTAAATTTAAACTTACATTTCAATATCATTTCATAAATTAGCGGTAAATCTAATAGTTAAAAGTGGTTAAAAGTAACAATACCTATAACAACAATTGAGCTGAACTGTGAGCCGTTTCACAGCTCCGGTTCAAGCATATGGCTCATGAGCTTATCTGCAGTTCATAAAAATTCATTGAGATACCCATGTCTAATAAAGACACAAAAAAATAAAATATAAAAATAGACACAAAATGTTAATAAATCATGGTCAACAAGTATGACGTCACAACGCCGGAATTGGCGGTGCCGCGCCGCTAAAATTGGCGGTGCCGCCACCGCCGATTTTAGCGTTGCGGCGCCGCAACGCCGTTATGTGTTTTGGCCCATAGTGTGCCCGTGTACTTGTAGTGTATGTATAGTTGTGTTATTGTGATGTATAAAGCTACGTTAGGTACCTACTGTAAAATTTCATACAAATCCGTTCAGTAGTTTTTGCGTGAAAGAGTAACAAACATCCAAACAAACTTTCACATTTAATATTCGCATTAAATATTTCATATTAATTAATAGGATTTTGTGGATCAATTTTATTTTCGTAATCTTTTTTAATTTTTTTTTTTTTATTATTATTGTTAATGTTTAATTCGTTCTATTTAAGTAAATATGTAAATAAAAACGAGGGTCTACGGTGTTACAGATGTACAGCGGCGCCCTGCTGGCGACGGCGGCGCGCCTGGCGTGGGACCCCAGCACGTACACGTGGTTCCGCTTCCTGGCCGTGGCGCAGTACCGCGTCACCACCGCCTACGTGCTGGCCGCCGGCCTGTGGCTCGCCGCGCTCGTGTACATCGCCGCCGCCGCCGCGCACCGCTCGGCGCGCACCAGTCTGCACCTCGTGAGTGACCGCTGCAACCTACGTAATTTATTGACTGCTTCGCTGCTCGAACTAGACGGCTACTCGTATACTGTTATTTCTTCTACCTCCGCCGAAAGTTCGATTTTCGTTGATGTGAAGCGGGATAAAAGTTACACTTTTTTCCGCGCTTTACAGGGACAAAAATCGAACTTTTGGCCCAGATAGGATAAAAGTAACACCTTTTCCCCCGCTTCACACGGACAAAACCCGAACTTTCGGCCTAGGTAGGAAAAAAAAGTATGTGTAACACGGGACGAAACTACTACATCCTTTCCCGCATGTTTGCTACCCTCGCCTTCGGCTCGGGCGGCAATTTTACATACGGGACAGAGAATAGTACTTTTCATCCAAGATATTGTGTATTTCATGCAAGATATTACTAATTTTGTACTAAAACACAGTTTATATATTATTTTCAAAAGAGTAACTGCGGAGTTTCTTGCCGATTCTTCTCTGCAGAATCTACATTCCGAATCGGTGGTAGCTTTACTTTTACAAAAAATAATAATAATCACTACAATATTAATTTTGTAAAATGACGATTCGAAAGTGCTCGTAGGGCCTATTTGAATAAAGTTATTATTGATTTTGATTTTGATCCCTTGTGGCACAATTAACTATTGTAATAAAGCGTTTATCTTCATAGCAATTTGACTTTGTCTCGCAAATTTAAGAAATCCATTTTTTGTTTAAGAAAACGATTTAAAGCGTCGTCGCAAACAAAAAACAAACTTGTCAGAAAAATCTTCTTTACTTTGTCGCCTTTATGCTGAAGTGCTGTTTCACTGTTTCGAGCTTCAACGTAAATGAGAGTAAACATGACACAAAATGGGATCGTAAACAGCTTTATCTTAGTTTGTTTTCTTTTTACTTTTCACCTTTTGTTATTTACTATTTTCCTTTTTATGACATATTCAGGGTCGCCTTTGACTTACTCGTCTTGGCACTTGAGAATATTTAGCTATCTCTTTGAGGTAGTAGAGTAGTCCCTATTTCTATAACTGTCAGTAATTATCATTTCGTTTTCGCGTTATTTATAGCTTAGACACTAATGATGATCTCGTTGAATCGAGGAATCTAGGGACTCAGCTAACGAGTATTTCGATCTAACATTGCGATGTACCTAGAACATGTGTGGCTCGCAGTACTCGGCGGGCGTGGCGTGTCTGGCGGCCAGCGAGGTGGCGTACGGCGCGTGGATGGTGGCGTCGCTGGTGGAGTGGTGGCGAAGCGCGCCCGAAGCCGAGCTGGCGCGTCACGGCATCGACCTGCTGCACGACATCAAGCCGGCGCTTCTCGCCGTCGAGCGCTACGCCGACGTGGCGCGCCCGATCTACGCCATGATAGAGGTGCGCCTGATTTCACACCTACTGATATTTGTGAGGGACATAGCCCCATAGTGGCTTACATGGAGAGCGTAAATAATTTTGTGTACTTCAGAAATTCGACGACCGTTCTGGTGTAATGGTGCGAATAGTCGCATTAACGCCACGCGACGATGGTTGCGGGATCGATTCCCGCTTGGGATAGACATTATTGTGTATTTGTACAAATATTCGTTTCCGGCCTGGGTGTATGTTCTTGTGTCCCACCGTACCTCGGAGAGCACGAGAAGCCGTCTGTCCCGGTTGTTATCATAGACATCTGATAATGATAACGATCGTTACTCATGGTAGGGAAATTATCCGCCAACCCGCAGTGGAGCAGCGTTGTGGATTAAGCTCCGACCCTTCTTCTATATGGAGAACATGTCTTCGCTCACCAGTGGGTTGTTTACAGGATGATACAGTATAGTACTTTAGAATATGCCGTGTTATAGGAAACACAAAAAAAGATTTAATAAGTATTCCCAAAATTGGTATTCGCTAAAAGTGTTACCATATCTGGTATTTTATCCTGTACCAAGGAATATAATTTAAGGCTGGACACACAATAACCGCACGGCGCGTGTCGATGGGCTGCGACAGTGTATAATCGTCAGTATGAGTAATCTTGCATCGATGTCTGCGGAGGCGTTGCTTTATTGCATTTTATTGAACGAGTTCGATCTGGTGACATCTCCTGAATGCCGCAATTGACTGAATTGGTCGATACAATATTAGAACGACGATGTCCTTAATTGACGTCGTTTAAATGAATATTTGATCAATTTGAACAAGCTGTTTATGTTCGTATTAGATTTATCTAATTGTAAGTGATATTCTAGTAAAAAAAAATTATAACGCATGGATTGAAAGTTCGATTTTCAATTCTAGGGATGAAAGTGCCACATTGATTCCTGGCCAAATGATGTCGTAATACACTATTCTCATTACAGAAGACTCATCATTGTAAAAACAAATATTGTAATTTAACATGATCAAAATATTTTAATGAGTAACCCATTTTTACGTATTCCAAATCGTTTACTACGTATCTATAGTTTAGTTGCGGGAACCGATTTCTATAAATGCCTAATGTTATTTTCCGTCCGAAACAAAATCGATCAGAGCATATTGCAAACGATGTGTGAAGATAGCTTGGACCCTACTTTCCAGACTACTTTTCGATGCAGTTAAATTCAATTTCGTTTTTTATTTTTTGCTAGCTTATGGTGAAGATAGAAGTTTTTTTTTTTGTGGAGTCGGTTTCACCACAGATATTTGAAGTAATTCTATGGATTGGACCAACAAAGTCTAGGTTTAGTGATAAGACCGTTGCACGCTCTGTGCTTAATTTTAAGCTTTGCTTCACTATACATATTATAAAAAATCCTCCGCCGCGTCTATTTGTCTGTTCGCGATAAACTCAAAAACCACTGCACGAATTCTCATGTGGTTATCACCAATAGATAGAATGATTCATGAGGAAGGCTTAGGTACATATACATACCCCGGGCGCATCAGGAGCGGGCCGCTAGTTATGTATAATTTTGACTGGCCCGTTGGTACAGTCGGCAGTGACCCTGCTTTCTGCTTCAGGGTTGTGGGTTCGATTCCTGCCCCGAGTCTGGTTGTAATATGTATTACCTATTTAAATTTTTTATAAAAAAAATGTACCTATACGTCATTTGTTGTGCTAAAACACAGGCATTAAGTTGCCTACCTTAGGAATAGACGACCGATCGTGTATGTGTGTTAAAAATATTAATTTATTAATTTATTTATAATATTGTAAGTTAATTTGTGTGTGCAATAAAGTTAATTATTATACACATACATAAAAGTTCGGTTTTCGTCTCGCTCTCAGGCATTCAAGTTCAAGAAAGTTTTCGACGATATTCGATTTATAATGGTTAATAAACATAATAACATATAACATATTAGTATTATAGGATTTCAGTAACGCATCGAATATTGTTTATTTCGATATGTTTCTAATTGTTTAGAATGAAATGTATAAAAGTTGGGTTCAGTTTCATTTCTTTGGGTGACACTCTCGTTTTCGTATCGGAGATCGTCTTTAATCTTATTGCCATGTCAGTGCTAGTGTGTAGGAAAACGTACAATCCATATGTACAATATGTTTTACGAATACTTGTTCAGGAGAAGCCTGATATAATTTAGAGGCAATAACGCATCTATTCACATAATATCTGCTCATTATGGGTAAATAATACGTAAATATTATAAAATTACTACAAAAATGTTCCGTACATATCTCGTCCGAGTTCACATGAGTCGATTACGATTACAGTTTTGTACTCGTAGACGTCCTTATTGAAAATTATCGGAGTTGATTACACATCGTAATCACCAATATAATTAAATTTATAATTAAAATTTGCTATTTTAATTATATATCCGTAAAAACAACATTGAAAGAGAATATCAATAAATACTACCGACCGACCTTGTTTATTATTTTCTTTCATCTTTTAAGTCACAGCTTTCAATTATAGCTATCGAAATTAAATATTTATTTTTATGAATTTAATATTACATTAATCATATCGTCATAATATGCATTGGTATTCCCTGTTTTAATTTATGACTATGTCGTAGCCATATCGTAAAACTGCCCATATCATGAAATGCTCGGAAATTTAATGAAATGGTCGCATTTCATGAAATGTTTCACTGTCCATTGGCCACATCATGATGTGCCTTGGTCAGATCAATGATAAGAAATCGTTTGTCGATATGGTCAACTAAGATAAGCTACTTTACTAGTTCTAGTCAATATTATTTGATCATATCGCCTATAAAACAAATAAAAGATAGAAGGGTGACCGTGCGAAAAAAAAATATCTATGGACTATTACTGGGAATGCAAATATTACATTATAGAAACTGCAGGTGAGGAATATATTATAATCAAGAAAAAAAAACTTAACCTAACATTTTTTGGATTATTTGTATACATATATAAAAAAAATAAATAAAATAAAATAAAACTAACCTAACATAATCTGGCGTTTTATTATATATTTCATGCAGACCCTATTGTCATGATATGGCCAGTCGTGGATGACAAAATCTTGAAACTACGACACCTATAACAGAAGATAGGCTACGGAATCCTGTTTACTAATCTGACATTCGACAATCATCTGAACTTTCTACTCGACTCTGCCTTGAATATTATTTCTTCCTCTTATTATATTTGTACCGTTTCTAAATTACGTATTAGTTATAATGCAAGCTATCCTTTTCCACGTCTGCAGTAAAATTATTTAACATTATTATTATTTTTTTTTGCAGGAGGTGGAGCGAGAAGCACCGAACAATGTGTTCGTAATAATTGTGTTCACTGGGGTCGGAATCATATTGCAGGTACCTCCTTTATCTAATGGTGGCGGTTTCACGCCGCGGCAGGCGACCGCGACAAGAGACCGCAACAAGTTGTATCATTGGTCGTCTCGGGTCGCGGTCGCCTGTCGCGGTGCGAACCGCTATCATAAGGCCTCTGCCTCGAATCTAGCGGGCAGCGGGGCGGCAGCGGAGTCAAGCGGGGACCGCTCGCGCGTCTGCATTGCGGTGTTGTGCAATTTATTTTGGTGACGTGTCGAAACATCGGACGTGGTAGAGCAAATTACTTCATCAAAACAAATATCTCGACGACAAATCCGCGAACAGAACACTACGCCGCTATTATATAGTCAAGTGACTATTATGCCGCGCGATCTGCCCGCTGGTTTCGAGAACGGGTCTGCGTTGTCCGCCGCGCGCCCGTGCCGCTGCCGCCGCCCCACTGCCCGCAAGATACGAGGCAGAGGCCTTAGAGTTATTTAAAGGTTAAAACTTCGCATTTTTTTTTTCAATTCACGTAATTTTTTTTTGTGTCAAAATGTGAACCGAATTCCAGATAGTGGCGTTCGTAATGGCGCGTCGCCTGGCGCGGCGCCCCGCGGACGCGGCGCCCCCCGCCCCGCGCCCCGCGGCGCCCTGCGCCTGCGCCTGCGAGAAGCGCGCCGACGACGAGGACAGCGACAGTGACGGCCACGACGCGCCGCCCGGCTGGCGCAAGAAGGCCAACCTCCGCATGTACACCATACTCGACAAGATTTTCTAGCAGGTACGCGCTCCGTAACTGCACCGGAGCACTACGCTGCGCCGTGTGTGCTGCCTCACTTGATGGGGGGACGGGACTGCCGCCCCCCCAAATCGAAGGGTAGAGCGGTCGCTAAGACCCCGGCCGCTCCCCAAAGTCCAATTCTTCAGGTCACGGAGGAGACTGCGGCTATGTCGTCATGACGTTTTTTTTTTTTTTTTAACGATGGGAAATGCATTTACGCATTCCGCCACAAAAGCGGCGGGTATGTGGGACTCGCGAACAGACGCCAGGGCTGCACGTCAATCCCAGCAGGCCGAATACCCTAACTAAAACCCATCGATTACGTCGCGCGCCGTAATGGGACGCCATGGGGTCGCTTTCGCATTCAGCCATGACGCCCCGGCGCAGGCCCGTCGGCCCCTCCATGTAATTGTAGCCACTCGACCGGTCCACTCTGCGCAAGGCAGAGAAGTACCAGGAGTGGCCTAACTACCGAGGCCGGGCCACTCGCCGCCGGCTGTCCTCCGCTTAAGCAGAAGATTGCCAGCATTGAGCGACCCGACCCCCGCCGCCGAATCGCACCCAGACACCCCACAAGAACTGCAAGGAGTCAGGCTTAACCCAGGCGGCTCGCGCACCACGCGCCCCCCGCACAGAGCGGACGAGCAAACCCGCCCGCTCCTGCCACCGAATGGGGGGAAAAATCTCCCCCTCATTTCTCCGCGCCTTCTCGGCGCCACACCCGCACCGTCCGCACCACCGTGCCGAACACACCACCACCGCCCCAGTGCTCCAAGCGTCGACACCCCCTTGGACACAAAACCCCTGGTTTGGATGCCTGACCGACGGCAACCACTCTTGCCACCTGCCATGTTGTCCGGTCGCCACAGCCAGCGACAGCTAGAGAAGCATCGCTGGCCGCGCCCGGGGTAGCCACGGTCAACGTAAAGCCGACCATGACTGGGGTGGCCACAGCGCAAGACTATGGCCCCGGCGCACCATTGCGCTTTCGCGCCCCTCTTGTCTCCGCGCCCTCTCGTCGCCACTCCCTCACCGTCCGCACCACCGTGCCAAACACACCACCACCGCCCCAGTGCTCCAAGCGTCGACACCCCCTTGGACACACCACCCTCGGTTTGGATGCCTGACCGACGGCAACCACTGTTGCCACCAGCCATGCTGTCCGGTCGCCACAGCCAGCGACACCTAGAGAACCATCGCTGGCCGCGCCCGGGGTAGCCACGGTCAACGTAGAGCTGACCATGACTGGGGTGGCCACAGCGCGAAACTATGGCCCCGGCGCACCATCGCGCCCTCAGGTGGAAGGGGAGAGCGAGTCATCCCCCTCCTGCGCTTTCGCGCCCCTCCCGCTGATATTGGTCCACGGGGGTCCGAAGACCCCGACCACTCGCGAGGCATTCGAGTGGCTTCCCCCATCCGCCACCCCGGGGGTCGCGCCCAGTAGGAGACCAGAAACTCCCTTGGGTATGTCGTCATGACCTTTTTTTTTTTTTTACGCAGGGGAATCCATTTATTGATATCCAGGACGCCCGGGTCGGCAGTCCTAGACCTATGTCGGACTCGGCACTTTGGGAGTGCAATACCGTACTAAACCCCTCCGGGAGCCTTCAGCCGCTTTAATTGGAGGGTCCCGGATCTGCAGGAAACAGGATCCCTCCAGCGACAGGCTGGTCTCGGCGAAAAGGCCAGACTTCTCCTCCATGGGGATGTCGTCATGACCTGCCGCAGTCTCTCCCGTTCGCCGGTCCCTGGTGTAGCGGAGATAGAGCGCTCACGGTGCCCGCGAGCGCTCTATGACCGAAGGCGGCCCGCTTAGGCGAGCCAACCGTCAGGGCGTCACGGTGGCATGCGCCAGCGATCCCGTGGCGTCCTTGTACGACGACGAGGGCACCGCTGTGTTTTAGTGGGTATTCTGACTTTGCGGTCAGCGAGTCCCACATACCCGTCGCCTCCGGGTGGCGGTATGCGTAAACGCATTTCACAGCGTCAAAAAAAAAAAAAAACAGTACGCGCTCCGTCTCGAGTCGAATCATCGCGTTCCTTAATTGTTATTTATGCAACTGTTGCATAATAAGGAATATTAAAACACGAATGTGGGTTTATCAATACTATAACAGTATCACATGAGTGTTTTAGTACCTAATTATCAACAGTTGCATACAAGACTGTCTACTCCCATAATGTGAATCCTCTATAAAATATTCTGAAACAGCTTACTGCTAACATTAACACAGCCAGTTCTAGTAACCTGATATCATCTTATAAACGCACGTGAGTGACAATGTTCTTTTTTTTTAAATTCATACAGATATTACGCATCGAGCGGTAAGAATGTGGCTGACCGTTGAGTAAATCCTTTGCGCAGAAGGGATTGAAAAAAAAAACAACGGAGTGTTATTTTATTATTAAATTCAGTACAACATTATACTTTCATCCGTTCGGATGATATTATGGTTATTAGCACATTGGGTGTTTTAATGTTGGCAATAAGTGAACTGTTTCAGAATCTTTCATAGAGGATTTAAAGCATGGGAGTAGATAAACGTTCGTTAAGTATCCGCGCATGTGTCCGAGTCATTGATTTATAACGAGCGTCTCTTAGGACGACCCGTCGGCGACGTCGGCGGCAGCGAGAGTGAGTGCGCCTCGCCGCCGCGATCGCCGCCGCGCGCGTCCGCCGCGCACTCCGCCCGCGCCCGCGCCCGCGCACGCACACTCGCACGCGCGCTCGCTCGCGCACGCGGCGCGCGACGCCCGCTGGGACGCGGTGCACGCGCAGTTCGCGGCGGCGCGCCCCGTCGCGCCCTCCGCGCTGCTCATTCTGCGGACCGACCTTTAACCGCCTGCGACGGAGGATTCGATAGCGTCGGTTTTAAGAGGACGTTGAAACCTTAGAGCATATACTACCAGAGGTAGCTTCCCGTAGGCCGAAAGTGTAAATGAGGCTGTAGAGAGAGACAGATATATCGGACTACATGCTATCTCTCTCTAGACACTACACGATTGGTCACAGCACAGCTGACGCTCCACCGCTTGACCGAATAGACATGGAGTATACCATGAAGGGAGAAAATCAACAGCCAATCGCGTGCGACTAGAAAGAGATACCATGTACTCCGATATGTCTATTTCTCTCTACAACCTCGTCTACACTTTAGGCCTACGTGAAGGTGCCTCCAGTAGTATACGCTCTAACAATAAGGTTGAAACATGTTAATTGTTAATATTTCGAGTCGATGATGTACGATACGCGAGTGCGAATTATTCGAGTTCGGTTATCGATAGTCTGAATTTATTATAGTGTTGTCGAAGCGAGATGTCGTCTCGCGTCCGATGTCGAAATTTTATCCAAACATTGTAAATAATTGGATGGATTTGAATTAAAAAAAAAATCTGTGAGATATGGTATATTTTATGTTAAAATGAAGTTATATTACAGATTGTTATAGAGAGCAGAGATTCTAGTAAAAGCTTTATATAGCCATGTTCTTGCACTTCGAAGTGATAAATTAGTCTCCTGTTATACATTCTTAAAACAATTATATACATCGAATTGATGAAAATTTAAAGCGAACGATAAGAAGGCGTTCAAGTATTACGTAACGCAATTTTTGAAGATTTTTGACCCTCCCTCCCCTCTATGTAACACATCGTAACGTTTTTCTGTACCCCCCTCCCTAAGCGTTACGTAACACATAAGTTAACATTTTTACCCAAAACACACAATTACTTAATACACGAAGAACAAAATAACAATAACGTAAAATACAATCGAGGGACTCGCTGTGAACCAAAAACGAAAAGGGTTGCCAACTTGGGAGACTATAATTTCCTAGTTTTTTATTTAAATAAAAAAAAACAATGCTACATAACGCATCATATGAACCCCCCTCCCACCCTGGTAACGCATCGTAACGTTTTAGAACACCCCCCCCTCCTAAATTGCGTTATGTAATACTTGAACGCCCCCTAAAAGAGAGTCGCGGTCCAGGCTTGCCAGGGGAGGTCGCCTGCGTCGGAGCTTTGTATTACTAGCCACTAACAGACTGCCATATTGTTTATTATATTTAGGTAATTGTTACTCTAGATAAGAGATATCTATGTAGGTTATAACGATTAGTATAAGTCACACCATATCATAGGGAGGAAGTACTCGCCGCTCACCGTATTATACCGTGAATCGCAAGATATGCGTCGTATATCTTATGTGCGATATACTTTTTATTTCTTTTTATATTTCGAATAGTTTTATAACCGAGTAGCGAGATTGTTGAGAGATCGCGAGAGATGCGTGGTACTACATCTCTACGTATCATTCGGTTCGACGCGAGCCGCTGCTGACCTTTACCATTATCGATTCCCGCTTCCTAATAATCCGAGTAAGGGGTCATCCATAAATTACGTGAGGCGTTTAGGGGGGACAAGGGGTCGAGCGAAATCTCACAGAATTTCACTTAGGGGGGAGGGTGATGTCGGCAAATGTCACGAATTTTTTTCCGTCATTATAAATGTGAAATAGTTTTCGTGTACCGGTGATGACCTTTTTTTATTAATGTGTATAGCCTGGAGGTGGAAACTTCGGTACGGGGGTGCGATGACCTTTATTTTTCCATGAACAGTCTTACGTGAGATTACGGGAAAGGGGTTCGAGCAAAATCTCAGGAAATTTTACCCTTAGGGTAATAAAATCGTCAAAATTGCCTCACGTAATTTATGGACGCCTCCTAATAAATTACTAGTCGATAATCGCGTCGTAGTGGCTCGCCTCGGACATAAAGTAAACTCCAAAATTTCTGTGATTCACTTGAACAAATTAAATGTAAAATGATAGCAAAATCTCTTATGATTTGATACGTTGCAACGGTAACATTGTTTCCTGTCGGTTGGCGAGGTATTTGGTGCCAAGTAGATTTAAGTCGGAGATTAATTACGTGGTAGAATGATTATAAAGTGTAAGTATTCGAGATTCGGTCGTGTGTTCTGTAGACAATACGTAGGGAGCGCTCGCTCGCAACTAGACAATAAGGAGAGAGTTACGCGATCTACTCGTTAAGCCTTAAGACTATCAAGCAATAAAGTGATATTTTTGTACAATCCGCATTTTTTATTGTCCCTTTAATAAATAATTATATTTAACTTTCACTTGATCCCTTTTTTAATAATTAATAAACACTTGCTTTAAAGAAGTCACAAAATTTCTTTCCGCTTAAAAGAATGATGCAATTTGGAAACAGCTAAGAATGAAAAAAGAAGGCTGTTTCTCTCATCGTACGGAATTCTAGCTACATTGCTACGTCACGCCGATTTTTGAGGATCGCTTCATCAGTTGGTCGAAGATATGTCGTAGTCGAACGCCAATGATCCTGCTATCACTATAAATACGTATAATGTAACATTAAATAAATAAATAAATAAAACTCGTATTCGTACTTAATTAAATATTAGCTTATTATTAAAAAAAAGAACTATTTAGTTATTAGTACTAGGACACCAATCCGAATGCACATCTATCCCATATCCATTCCAAACTGCCGGGCGGTATGCCACAGGCCCGCCAGTCGCCGCCAGTCGCCGCCAGTCGCCGCCAGTCGCCGCCAGTCGGCGCCAGTCGGCGCCAGTCGCGCGCTCACAGCACCTCGAGCCGCCCGTTCCTGTACACGGCTCGCAGCGGCGCCTTCTCCCCGTCGCCTCTCCTAGAACTAATAATGAATTTACGACAATTACGAGATATTTTACATGAATTATGTGCAATTTTTATTGGTGTTTTGTTTGTGATATACAAGCTTCAGCCCGTGGCTTCGCCCCCGGTATTGTATTGATAAAAAGTATCCTTTGTCCTTCAGATAGATATACGCAGACCCGTACTATTTTTTTTAGATCTTTTAAATATTAACCATAAGCCCTTGTCCATTGGAGCGGAGCAGAGATTTTTTGCAATCCTATTGGTTAATTTCTCCGTTTCTCCGCTCCGCAGCCTCGCTCCGCTTCAATGGACAGGCACACTAATTCCGTCATACACGGTTTTAGTGTAAAACCGTTTACGCAGCTCAAGCAAGAGAAGCTCTCAAAACAAATATATTTTCCCGTTCTTGTAACATTTCTTATTAATGCTCAGCTCGTATTGGCTGTAATGTGATATTATATATAGCCTTCCTTGGTAAATGACTATCCACTAAAATATTTGTTCACTTCGAACCAGTAGTTCCTGAGATTAGCGCGTTCAAACAAACAAACAAACTTCACCTTTATCATATTAGTATAGATCATATCCACGACTTTGTCGTTGCTTCATTGCAGTTGTTTGTAGAGTAATATCTCCATTTCGAGAGGGTGTATCAAACATAAACCTATATAGAATACAGTAATAAAATTTTAGTAGTAACCAATTTTTATGAGCAAAGGCGGACTTATCTCTAAAAGAGATCTCTTCCAGCCAACCTGCGGTAGTGAGTGTCATCATAAAGCAGGCTAAAAATATGCTGTAGTATATTATCATAAATAGTACGTACACAGATACTGAGTTAAACCTATATCAGGTTTTGAGTTGGACTCCAAGAAACATAGCATACATACATACAGACGAAAATTCTAAAAATACCTAGTTGTTTTGGCTTCTGTTGCTCTCATAGAGACCTCTATAATTCGTTTTTCTAATTATTGTTTGGTTTGGTATCAATATACCTACCTATAGGTTGGAATTTATTTGGTAGTATAGACAGATTTGCGTATTATGTCTATAGCCAGTTGTTAGGTCAAAAAATAAGGCTTAGGTAAGTTCCAGTCGTTTTATGATACGAATAGTGGATCAAGACTTGTGTTTATAAATTAGATTTTCATTAAAATAATAATGTAGTAATTATTTATTAATAAATTTATACAACATGTTCGGCATATAAAAATACAATTAATATAATGATTATACATAATAATGACGGATAAAGAAAATACAGATCGGTATTTATAAAAAAAATTAAAGTTAGAGTCATTGAAATAGTATTTAGTCTGGATAATCTTCTCTTGTGTAAATACGTGTTTTTTTAATATCCCCGACGATATCGGCCACATTCCGAGCCTTCTGCGTTCACTCGGGGTACATATTCTGTGCTCTACAAATCGGCGCGTCAGTGAGACGACACGTGTGTCGGGTCCGTTAGATGCTCACAGGTCGGGTGTTGCTACACCGCGTGCGTGTACCTCAGCGGCGTGGTGGTGGTGACGGTGTCGCGGGCAGCGCCTCGCGCGCGCGGCCGCCGGAGGCCGTGCGCCGCCAGCAGCGCCAGCGTCGCCGCCAGCACCTGCAGCGCAACCATGATCCCCGCGGCGCATACAAGCACATACAAGTTTTGCGGGAGATCATTCTTCGCTTCCTGCGAACGTTAAGCAACATTATTAAAAAATTGCGAGCCTACAGAGAAGTTACGACTACGAATAGTATGAGTGACAATTCTTATGTGACACCTAGCGAGAGAGCTCACGCGGATTGAAACGTTTCGAGGTTCGCTACTTGGGGTTGGTAGACGATTTTTTTACTGCTTCGCCTTTTGAGCGGTACCTATCCCTACCTATATTACCTATAATTAACGTGAAACGTAGGTAAGTTTGTTTGTTGCGCTCTCACGCGAACACTACTTAACCAATCATCATTAAACTTTGTAGGTACACATATTCTTGGACGTATTAAAAGTAACATCCCGGGAAAAAATGATCAGGCCTGATCATGCATGATCATATCTTTTTATAAAAATTTTCTTGTTATAAAGTATTTAAATGTTATATTGAAATAAACTCACGGCCTTATGTAATGTATATAATATGGTATTATATGTATATACAGTGCAACCTCGATATAACGAAACTGAAGGGAATTAGGAAATATTTGTTATACCAAGTAATTCGCTAAAATGAGGTTTGTTATATAGAGGTTAGACTGGACTGCGATTCGTTTTAACGAGGTAAAAACTTGGAATTTATGGAAATAATTAATAGGATACGTTATATCAAGGTTTTAAGTTGAAAAAATTCGTTAAATAGATGTAAAAATACCTTCTACCTATATTCTGCAATGATTGAAAAATCGTTATAAAGAGGTTTTTGATAAATGTTATTCGTAATGTAGAGGTATATTTTGTATTATCTCTTACGGGTAGTTCTAGGGGATTTCGAAAAATTCGTTTAATCGAGGAATTCGTTATATTGAGGCTCGTTATATCAAGGTTGTACTGTAAAAATGATTATTATAATAAATAATAATAAACGTCTCACACTCAACGGCCCCCAGTAGGATGTGAATCCTGTGTCGGGGTCCGGAAACACACACAATACACAAGCACAAACGCCCAGACCACGACAAACATCTGTATGGCCTACACAAATATTTGTCATGTGCGGGGATCGAACCCGCGACCGCTAGCGTATCAGCCAGTTGCTGTGACCACTGCGCCAACGTGTCATCATTTTTTCCCGCGATAGGATACTTTTTTTTTGGTCGCGATAACCTACATCCACGCGAGCGAAGCCGCGGGCAAAAGAGTACTAAATAAGGTGTTAAGACAACCTCAATAAAGGTACTAGCAGATTTTTTTTTTACCGGGTATTAGTCACTGAGATTAGTTCGATCAATCATTATCAATCTCATCAGTTTTATAACACTAGTATCTATATAGATAATAATTGCACGAGTGTCAATGAAATTACCTGTATAATAAGGTTGACCTTCTCGGGCAAGGGGTGGAAGTGCGCCAGGTGCTGCAGCAGCGGCTCGAGGTGATCGCTGACCTGTACGGCGTGATGCAGCTCTTCCGCCTGGCTGCCGCGATTCCAGCGCAGCACGCGCAGCGTCACCCAGCCCGCCCACGCCGCCTCGCACCACACCACCACCAGCGTGATGGTCGCGAACTGCGCACACATTAACCAAATCAGCTACCCTCGGGTTATATTGTATTGTAATGTCGGATTCAATGAGACGACTTGTTTGCTCAAAAGTTCATTTATTAATCTCTCTATTTGATCACAGGAGCACGTTTTATAACAACTGGCAGTTTTTCATATACCTACACACTACAATATAAAATAATATAATTATGCTTAAGTGACTGACGAAGCTCGTTTTCTTTTGGGCCTGTATATAATAATTGTTTGCCCGGCTATGGGTGGTCGCGTAACTATTTAGTTATTTACTATATTATATTTAGCTAGTTACGAAAAATACTCGCAAGTCATAATATAAAAAGGGGGGGACAAACCAATATGAGTAGTGCGCAGCGTACGGCGAGGCGGCTGCAGCTGAGCGCCGTGAGCGCCAACTGCGCCAGCAGCAGCAGGGTCAACCCGACGGTCGTCAGTACGACGGCGGCCGAGCGGTACTCGAGCGGGAACAGCTCGCGAGCCGCGATGTACGCAGTGGGGTCCCACTTCAGACGCACTGACGACGATAGGATGGCGCCCGCGTACAACTTACACATACGCATTGAACCCAATTAATTTACACACTCATTTTAATAAAAAAGAAGCAATTTAGGAGTAGATCATAGTCGCCTAATTAACTTTTAGGCATCAATTATCATAAACGTACAAATGCTTTTCTGGTATAAATATTCAAGGGAAATAGGAGCGAGTTGAGATCGCTGAATATACGGACCTGTCTTGTTCAAGTCTCGGAGAAGTTTTTTTCTGTTATGAGTACCTACTTAATTGTAAAACCGATAAACCTAGTAAAAAATATATTGTTTTTAAACTTTAACACGAAAAGATTATTGTTAATTCCTATTCCTTATGCAAAAGTTTAAAATAGGTACCTGCTAAATTAGCTTAAAAAAATTTTTTTTTTTGAGAAGCTATATAAAAAGGATAAATACTAGATAATCTCGTCTGAATCATAGCGTGATAAATGGACTTTCTAAAAAAAAGTACTTACACAAACAATGAAATAGAACTAATTATGTCTAATAAAATAATCTTTCAAACAAATAGGTAAAACCAGTTTCATGTGCCTCTAGAGGTATCGACACAGGTGACTCACCATCAGGAGCAAATTGACGTGCAGCAACAGCGTGGGCACGACGCGCGCGATGTTCGCCATGTTGCACACCACCACAGCGAGGTCACTCGAGGCACATAGTCTATCAGTGTACGTACATATCAAACACTACCAAACAATAACGTTAGAAGTTGTTTCCTCACTATACACAACTCACTCGCGCGTCGGTCGCTCGGAGCAGCTGCGTGCAAAATATTTGTGATGGCCTTAAAATTAGATATGTAGGTGCTTATCGTGGTTATCGTGAAACGTAAAAAAGAACGGCTGCGAGCGCTATCTGTGCTTATCGTCGAGATAGTTGTGTTTCAGTTTCGTGTCAACTGCAGCTCGCGATGACTAATAGGGAATATGCAAGTTATTAGAATTTACTTGTTTTTTTTATTTTTCCTGATATTTTACGGTCCTGACATTGCGCCTGAACTGAACCTGAAATTCAACACTTAGTAAAACCTCGGAAGATAGGAAGGAATAATAAATAGCTATAGTTCTTTCGTCGTTCCTAAATCTTTATTTTGTATCTTATTTTAAAATATTTTAAAAAATAATTCTAGCACTTAACATTTATATTTTTTGAATATGTTATAGCTAGGGAGCTGGTGGCAATTTAGGTATATGATTTATTCGTCGTTGATACCAAGACGTAATGTATTCTGGACCTATATTAACAAGAAAAAATAAGTGTCGAGCTCAGGTAGCTTGTATTTTTTTTATAAATAATTTCGAAATTGTAGAAAAAAAGAACTATCAAAAATTATATTATCGTTTTTGTGAAAAAAAAAAATAATTACCCTAAAACACAGCAGGAAAAACTTCTGCCACAAGCATTAATATAATTTTTTTTTTATATTAAATAAAATTTATTAAGACTATTGACAGAAGCGATAATATAGTTTAAAGACACTTATTTTTAAAAAAATTATTTTCAAGCTAAAATTTGATATTGCAGCAATTAATGAATGGCAGAAATTATCATATAGTACTCTAACATTATCAACCTCTGTCAGACGATGAAATCATATAAAAATTACTACCACCAGCTCTCTAGCTTTTATAATAACGTAAAAAGTTTTATATTCATTATAAACTTATCAGTTTCTTTCTTTCGTCGTCTCCTCTGCTTGTTTTCAGGTAATTATTAGTTTAATTAATTATAGTTTGATTTACTCGTACATCTAGCAACGTTTTAAACTTCATGATACGTCAAGGAGTCAATAGTAAAATAAAACGAAGAATGAATAGTTCAACATTTATTATCATATATTTGAAGTTGAAGATTCGCTAGCAGCGCAGCGCCGCGCCGCCGCCGGACCGCCGTCACGCCGCCGACGAGCGCGCGGCCGCGCGGCGGCAGACGAGCGGCGACAGCGCCGCGCCGCCGCCGGACCGCCGTCGCGCCGCCGACGAGCGCGCGGCCGCGCGGCGGCAGACGAGCGGCGACAGCGCCGCGCCGCCGCCGGACCGCCGTCGCGCCGCCGACGAGCGCGCGGCCGCGCGGCGGCAGACGAGCGGCGACAGCGCCGCGCCGCCGCAGCGCAGTGCAAAAATATATAACTGTGCCGCGCTCACATCGATAAGAGTAATTTTACAACAAATGTATACATATATATATATAGTTATATGTCTATAGTTTTAAATGTCTACATTATCAACAAAAATATAGAGAAGATGCGGCGCCGCCGGCCCCTCGTGGCCGCCGACGGACCCGCGGCGGCGAAGGCTCCGCATGCACGTACTCTAACTCATCACACCATGATATGAACTTGTGATTATAAAACTTGTACATTTACACAACAACAAGATCCACTCACTTCTCGTAATGTGGCGATACACCGGTGCGCGCGAGTCGCCAAGCTTTTATATTACTAGATAGCTCATGTCTTGCATTCATTACCAGAAGCGAGGATGAATGTAGAACGTAGTCTATTAGCATTGAATACCTTTTGTTTATATTCTATTAACGTACATAATTGTCTAGAGTATTATTTATAATAATCTTAAATATATTTCCTAGTATATAGTACAACAATAGCACGCCTTACAAGTTACGACAGCGATTTGAGCTATACTGATAGCGATGATACGCGCGCTTCTCGCTCGCTCGAGCGGGAGCGCCGCGCCGCTCGCGTTGACTGTGCAACATTATAATTTTTCTTTTATTTTGTAATAAATATCGCACGAACTAGCATCCAACGCACAGATAAGCTAATTATAGCGTTAGTGATATTCTAAATAAGTAAAGTTACTAATACAGCGAGAGAGTACAGACATCACATCGAAGTATAGATGTTAATTATATATGTTCTAACACGAAGTTCTTATATCTACCTACATACGTGGACTACGGTGCAGCTTGACGGCTGACGGCCAGTGGGAGAATCGCTCGCGCCATTCTTTTATGGTGTCGGTTCGACTCGGCGTTACATATTTTAGGAAGAATTATTTCGTTAAGCATTTCGTTGTAACTAGAGCCGCCACACCCGTTACAGTTCTAAGAGCTCTGTGTTGATTATAAACAAAACAGTAGAAAATGTGTGACTACACTATATTTGACTTACTAAAGTCGCACCTTATAAGATATAATTACTAAAATATTGGAATTTAATTACTCATCTTACTTAAATCAACTAAGAGTTTGATGACATGAGTCTTATGCAATAAAGCCTGTATCTTGATCTTATTAACGTATTAGTACGTACGAAAGATGCCATAAATGTTTCACTGACTTTACACAGCTTACTAGTCAGTGAACCTATCGATAGTTCGGTACGATCATGAGTTCAGATACCGTAACATAACTTACTTTAACAAATGCATAACTTCTTTAACTGTGCATAGTTACATTATAATTCCTACCACCGAATACATTCTATGATCGATAAAAGGTACGTGACATATTTAACGAATATTTAAAAATGTTTAAAGTTTGCAGTTCCAAGTTCCCAATCGTTAGTCTTTTAATATTTTAATAGAAAACGATCTAGGTATCGTAATATTAAGGTGACGTAATTGACGTCGTCTCGCGCTGTGGAACTAGATCTCGTCTTTAGGTTACAGATACACATGCTCATTACTAGTATGCTTATTAGCATGCTTATAATCTAGTCAACGAGTGCCATTTTAGTAAACTTTTTTCAGCAGTCTCTGAAAATTATTATTGAGGTGTCATTCGATTCGGAGTGGCATCTAGATGATTTTTGAAAAAAAAAAAAATGTAATTCCGCGTGTAAAAATTTCAAAAGTTATTAAAGTTATTTTTAAAAACTAAAGCCCTTTTTTAGTTAAGTATTTGTTAATAACTTTTCTAGATGCCATTCCGAATCGAATGACATCTCAATAATAATTTTCGGAGACTGCTGAAAAAAGTTTACTAAAATGGCACTCGTTGACTAGATTATAAGCATGCTAATAAGCATGCTAGTAATGAGCATGTGTATCTGTACCCTTATTTTAAGGAAGCGTCAACGAAATCATCGCTCCCACAACCTATAATACACATATTGTATTCTAGTCTATTCGTCTGTGGTCGCTAAAGAAACACTTGCAGCGCTGAATAATACTGTTATATAGGTCCGGGTACATAGACCCTGGTCGTCTCGCCGGGGGGCGGCGGGCGCTTATCTGTAGGACTGCTCCGCCAGGAAGGGGTTGGCGGGGCGCACCGGCGCCGCGCCCGGCACGCTCAGGCTGTCCGCGCCGCTGTAGCTCTGCAACACATCGGGCGCCGTGTTAACACCAAATTCACTATACATTCAATATAATTAAAATATAATTTAATTACAGAGGATTTATTCCCTAAGGTTCCAGAATTTCGAGCGTTCTTATGACTGTCCCCGTGTGACGACCGTTTTGGTGTAGTGGTGCGAGTAGTCGCTTTAAACCGGTCGCGGGTTCGATTCTCGCTCGGGAAAGATATTTGTATTTTTAGAATTATTTGTTTTCGGTCTTGGTGTATGTCCTTGTGGGTCTCCCCACCCTGTCTCGGAGAGCACGCAAAGCTGTCGGTCCCGGTCGTTGTCATAGACAGCTGATAACGATCGTTACTCATGATAGGGAAATTATCCGCCAAGCCGCAGTGGAGCAGAGTGGTGGATTAAGCTCCAACCCTTCTTCTATATGGAGAAGGAGCCTTCGCTCAGCAGTGGGTTGTTTACAGGCTGATACAGTACAGTACAGTTATGAACGTCAAAATGTTAAGTGTTAAAACAAATAACGAGTAAATTTAAATTGAATCACACGCTGTCGCCGCACACGGACCTGCGTGGCGCCGTAGTTGTCGTGGTTGGCGAGGTCGGCGAGGCGCGTGGAGGACAGCGCGCGCGGCAGCGGGTTGGAGGGCACGCCGTGCGGCGCCAGCACGCCCGCCTCCGCCACGGCGCGCGCCTCCTCGTCCGCCGCCGAGCCCGGCGCCGGCGCCTCGGCGTCGCCGCCGCGGAAGTTCACGAACGCGAAGGCGGCCAGCGCCACGCCGCACAGCAGGCCGTAGCCCGCGAACGTGCGCGTCGTGCCCCACTTGGCGACGGCGATGCCGCCCAGCACCGCCCCGCAGCCCCGGCCCAGCCCGTGGTGCAGGCCTGCGAGCGGTCACGGTACTTCTAACTTTACGTTCCTACGTTATGGGTCGCAGTTGCATTAAAGACGATAGTTATCGATTTAAAAGTAGCAGAAATATCAAAACCTTGCAACACGCCCTGCGCAGAGGATCGCAAATTGGGTGGCGAGCCGTGAGCGATGTAGGAGCAGCAGGCGGCCCACACGGCGGCGTGCGTCACGCCCTGTACGAACTCGAAGGGCAGAACCCACCAGGGCAGCGTGAGCCACGAGATATAGAGAAACCGCACGACATTGCCCGCGAGACCCAAGCACAGCACCTATGAAATAATAAATAAGATTACGCAAGAAAACATCGTAGCCGTGACCTTTTTCACTGAGAAAACAAGGCTATTACTTTGACGTGTCCCATTTGAGTAATGAGCTTGAAGCTAAAGAAGTAAGCGAAGATTTCAGAGATGTGGTTGATGACAGAAGCGACGCCGAAGAGCGTGGGCGAGCCGCCAATATCCTACGAAACAAAAACCAGTTACCCTATTTATTTGTTTATTTATTACAACATTGTGTGTAAGATCGCGTGTAATTGAAGATAATTTTCAAATTGATTTGCAGCTTTTTATAAATTTTATAAATAAAGAAACCATCGTAGTCACCTGCAAATGCCAGAAAAGAAACGTGAAGATTAGGCCGATTCCGAATCCCATGAACCAGGCGACCAGCAGAAAAGAGGCGGCCTTTACGTTCTGGAACTGCTTCAGCACCGTCACCCACTCTGGCATCTCCCGCGTCGTCTGCGCGAACACCTACACGAAAAAAAAAAAGAAAACCTCAAATTCAATAGTCCTGCAGTGCTGGTGTAGCGATCGAAATCATATCACAAAAAACTTGCATATATTAATATGTTAGTTAGGTACCTACTAGTAGCCCAGTTATATTAAATATTTTATAAATTATAGACGATATTTTTGTGTACAAAATCCATCGGCTCATGGTGCTTCAATGAAAGTATATAAATGTAAGCGTTATTTTTAAGTGAGGTTAATTACTACATATTATTATAAAGTAAAGTCCCTCGTCGTGTTTATCTGTCTGTCTGTCTGTTCGCGATAAACTCAAAAACTACTGAGCTGATTTTCATGTGGTTTACCAATATACAGAATGATTTATAAAGAAGTTTTAAGTGTAAAATTTGTTAAGGTTTTTTGTAAATTGATTGAAAAATGACGATAATTATTGAAAATGTCGGAATAAGTCAAATTGTCTGGCATTTTAAGAAAGATTTATGAAAAAAAAACTGTTTTTTTAAACTCTTGACTTCGCATAAAAACTTAACACTTGTCGCGAACGACGCGGATTGTCCACAGTTTTAATAGAATACCAACAGTTTATTAGTTTCCTCATATATTTTTTCCAGTTTTTAATATTTTATTCGTCTTTAGTGACTAGAATATAGACAAAGTTGAACATCATAAAGACTCGTTAAGCGACGATGATCTTAACCAGTTTTATTTTTTTTTAAGTTCAAGTGTAATTGATTTATTAATCAATTATTAATCAAGACAATTGTCTAGATCGCATTTCTAATATCCATCCAATCTAAT
This sequence comes from Euphydryas editha, assembly GCA_036937285.1. Lineage (NCBI taxonomy): Eukaryota > Metazoa > Arthropoda > Insecta > Lepidoptera > Nymphalidae > Euphydryas > Euphydryas editha. The sequence continues at coordinate 20,772,961 of JAUPFZ010000014.1, forward strand.
CTAATAACCATCTACAATTTTAAGAACAATTTTTTTCAAAGGCATCTCAACTAGCGCTAAAGTGTATTCAAATATATATATTTTTAATTGTTGTGTAAGAATGTTTCTGTTTTCATGTAAAACGATAATTAGCAGATAACTTTATTAAGAACTAGCATCCGCTCGTAGCTTCGCGCGTGAGGATGTCGGTTATCGCAACAACAAAAAAAGTATTCTGTGTTACTTCTAATACCTCCAAGAATATGTGTACAAATTTAATTAAAAGTCTATAACGGATAGATATTATCGCGTTTATTTAAAACTTTACAGTTTGACAAAATTTTTAATTATTTCCCGACGTTTCGAACCCTTTACAGCGTTCATGGTCGTCCATAGTCCCCCGAGACAATTTAAGACAATTAAAATTTTTGTCAAACTGTAAAGTTTTAAATAAACGCGATAAAATCCGTTATAGACTTTTAATTAAATGAGTAAAATTCGCGCTCAAATATAAGAGAACAGTATATGTGTACAAAGTTTCATGATGATCGGTTACGTAGTTTTCGCGTGAAAGCGTAACAAACAAACTTACTTTCCCATTTATAATATTAGTATGATTTTGTAACCTTAGCGTGTTCCAATGCAGGCTGGCGCAACGGCGGAGCGCTGGTGTCGAGTCCCGGCAGCTGCAGCTGCTCCGCCAGTTGCTGCTGCAGACGTTCCTCGTGGGTCGGCTCGGTGGGGACGGGCGCCGGTGGCGTCTCCACACTTATCGTCTCGTACTTGAACTTGATCTGGCACATATTATTATATTAAGAACAATAGTTTCTGGCTTGAATTGGTTTTATTTCCACTTTATTATTTGCTAAGTAATAGGAAAACAATTTTAGAATATCGCACTTGCTTCTTAAATCTTAAAATATAAATTAGTTGTCATATCTAGGTTATCGATTGTGAATTATTTTTGTTATTAAAATGTAAATGGTACATTTGGAAAAAAGGCATCTAATGAACCTGAGTGGCAGTTATGAGTGCTGCGCCCATCAGGACTGAGAAGGTGGCGAAGCAGATAGTGTAGTTTTTCTCGTAGCGCTGCGGGCCTCCGCAGGGGTGTATGCTGAACGCGGTGCTGTGGTCCAGCGCGATGCCGACGAAGAACATCGCTAGGCCCCAACCCAACGAGCCGAACATGCGTTGATGACCATACCTGTTTAGAATATTATATATTATATAGCAGTTGTTGTAACATGAAGCTATTTCTTTTAGGACTATGGTAGTATTAAACTAATTAAAATAGTTACATATTCATTGTCTAAGACTGGAGGATAAATATTTTTTTTTTCTTGAGATCAGTAAAATGCCTTTCTTTATTTGATATATTTATATTAATCCACTCTATACATATGATATACCTGTCGGCGTCTTCTCCGAGTAAAGTTATTACAGCAGAATCTGCTAAGGTGATAGCCGGAGCACTGAAGAATTCACCGATCACGACCAGAAGTAACAGGAGGAAGAACGTCTTCTGAATGTCAGGGGTGCTGTACACGATGTAAGAGTGCAGGGGCGTGACCCAGTTCGAGTTAGTGTCCGGATTGTAATTTTCAGCATCGGAAACAGATATCGGTGACCCTTCACGTCCGGCGGTGGGCAAGCGGAAATGCTGAGTGGACGTGGGCCAGTCCTCGTCGTAACGTGGCGACACCAGTCGGTAGACGCTGTCGTTAATGGGCTGCACGCACGACACCGCCGTCGGCTGCACCCAGCTCAGCGGCAACGTGAAGACTATCCACGCGCTGAGCGAAGCCAATAGTAGGGTTCTTCCTTTCTGCCACCTGTCCGCTAGTCCGCCCCAAAACGGCGCCGAGAGGAATTCCACGAAAGGTCTCGTGCCGATTAGCAAACCGCACTGACCGGCATTCATACCCATCTGCTTGAAGTACACACCCATCAGAGGGAAAAGCGAGCCGAAGGCTGAGTAGAAAAAGAAATAAAAGGTCTTGACTGTAAGTAGTTCCGGGTCGACGGTCCCCGCGCCGCAGATCAGCTCGAGCAGGTCGCTGCGGCCGCGCACCTTGTGCGTCGCCTCCTTCGGCGCGGGGTACCTGCGACACAGAGCACGCGCTAAGTACTCGACTCGAACAATTATTTTTTACAAACCTTTTCATTTTTTTTGCACACTTAATTTTTATTGCAATTCTGTTAAATGATATTTAGTTTCAGATAATTGTATCAGATAATTTACGAATAATAATTACTATATAATATTTATTTATTTATTTATACCTTATCGTATCGTATGTGTGGTATACGCAAATATATTTTTAAACATAGCTTAAAGATAATTTGAGATTGTGGGACAACGGGCGGACTAATGGCTAATTAGCCATTTCTTCCAGACAACGCAAATGAGAAAAGGACATTCTAATACAAGGATCGGGTAGGTGGTATAGTTATATAATAAGTTGGCGGATATTAGTTTTCCCTACCATGATCAACGATCGCTATCAGATGTCTATGGTAACAACCGGGACCGACGGCTTTACGTGCTCTCTGAGGCACGGTGGTAGATTGACCTTCACAACAACGATGACCCACAAGAAGCCAGACGAGAAAAAAATATTTGTATAAATACATATATCTGCCTCGAGCTGGAATCGAACCGCGACCGCCGGCGTTCAGGTGACAGCTCGCACCACTAGGTATACCAGAGAGTCGAAAAGCTTAGAGTACTATGGGGTAGAATTCTTAAGAGCACGAGAGTGAGTTCCCTGTCGTTCTTTTCGATTCCGAGGTTTGGTAGGATATAACAAATAGTACCTACACACAAAAATGTTACAAATTTGTAAAAGAGCAAATGTTTGTTTTTAAAATATTAATACAGATTTAAGACAATACAGACATTTTTAAATGAATTTGTATGTACTGTTGTATGAACTGAAATAAAAAATAGAGTAGATAGTAAATACATGTTCGTTCTTTTTTTTAATTTTTGTTTTATTGCAATAGTGACCTAAAAATTTGTCTCTAACAAACCGCTAAGAGACCTGACCTCCAGATTACTAGAACAGTTTATGAAACTCTTAGCTCACGCGAGGGGAATCATAATGTTCCGAATCATCTTGAGCGCTACACTCGCAGCTGAAACGTGAAACAAACAAACGCTACGCGACATCATAATCGATAGACTTTCTCGCTTCTCGGTTTCACATCGACCTTGACATAAGTATTAAATACGAGGGCTCACTAAAAGTTACCACTTCGATCGACGGGAGACGTGACACTTTGCGTTGCTATAGACTTATAGAGACAGAAATGTTCGGACCGGAGGTTTCGGTAAAGAAAATAAAGTGAGCTTCTTACAGGCCACACCTGTTATGTTATCCTCCCTACCGATGGTGTTGTGAACGCGACGTCAATACTAAAGGCTTCTTCTTTTTGTTACGTTACTATAGAGTATTCTAAATGTATCAAAAGACTATTGTGAGTGAAAATCTAAATAAGTGCTCTGTCGTTGCATCGGATGAAATTGGAAATAATTATACTTTTATGCGAATATAATATACAAATCAAACATATAAAACCTCTTTAGAATATCGATTGAGCTTAGACATAAAACTACACATTTTACTTTTGGTAAACCTTAATTATTAATGTGTCCGTTTTCGCTTATTTGTCGTTTTATAGGATTATCGCTTCGGTGGTCGGGTGGAACGATAAAGTGTGTCAATAATGTTGAATAAGAAGCTCGTAATAGGTCTTAGAGAACAAGAAAGAAAATGCGCGCACCTGGAGGTGTCGACTTCGCCATATTCATCAGGGTTGACGAGAGGGCGCGCGACGGGCGGAGCGGTTTGGTGCGGCGCCTCCATTGTGAGCGAGCGGCGACGGGCGCCCGACTGCCGTGCAGCTCGCCCCGGCGCGCCGTCCGCCGCCCGACGCCCGGTCGATAGCGCCGCGCCTGCGCCGCGCGGCGCCGCAGCCTCCGCGTGACGTCACCACGCTCGGCTGCACTCGGGACAGCCGAAGTCGTCGACGTTGGCTGGCTACAGCTTATAAATAAATAATAATAAATAAATATTAACCAACAATCACACCACGTTAACCTAGCCCCGTGCTAAGTTCGTAAGAACTTGTGTTACAGGTACTAGGAACGGAAATAAATTTAAGATATAAATACATATATACATAAATACACATCCATGACCCGGTGCAGACATCTATATTCATCATACAGATTATCTGCACCTGGCGGGATTCGAACCCGCAACCGCTGCGTAGAGTGTCCAGTTGCCTGACCACTCGACCAGCCGGCCGGCAGTTATAATCAAAAGCTTAATGTCGTCTCGAAATATTCATAGCTCAAACGTATGGACGTAATAAATATTTCAATGTAAATACTGGAATAGTATGATAAATAAATTACTAAAGCTTTCATTGATATTTTGCAGTTTTTTTTTTAATTATTACTTGGTTCTAATAACCATCTAAGCTCACTCGGTATCTATGACACACTATCAGTTGTGATTCTCTTCAAAACAAACACCTTTTCTTATTGTTCTATATATTTATTCTTCTCTCTTCATCATATGATATGATAATTAATCCTTTGAGGTATATTTTCGTTAAAAGAAAATCATGCCCTTACGAAGTGAATGTTTTATTAAAATCGACGCATCGTACGTAATAGCTTTTGTTATATATTCTATGTAATTTCGTAAAATATATAATATATAAACCGATGACGATAGATATTTTATTGAAGTGAAACTTTTATATCGACGTATGGCTGAAAAAATCAAAAATCGTCACACCACGACCGTCACATTTTCGGACCATATATGGCATTATATGGTATTGTACTGTATTTCGGGACTCCGTTCTATATAAGTAATGAAAGGACGCAACCCCATCGAGTTTTGGCTCGTTTGATTCGTCTTGACGAGTACTTTGTTTTTAGATGATTACCAGGGCCTGATCTGATGATGGAGCTGGAAGGTAGCCATAGGAACTCTGTAATGAAACGATGCAATCCCGTCGAGTTCGGGCTCGATTGAATCGTCTATCGTCTATTCATTTGATTTCGATGTAATATCTCTAAATTGTATTGGTGTGCAAGAAGTGTAAATAAATAAATAATTGAATAAATAAGGACGCCGAGGAGGAAGTCCGACGAGCGGGGGACAGAGGAGACCGCTGACGTGGCGTCCATCCGTGGGCGACGAATGGGGGTGCGTAGGAGGCGCTACTTAATGCGCCTTCAGTAACGCCCCAGTGCCCGTGTCGGGCCGGGATGGGAACCGGGTCCTGCTAGACACGACGTCGTCGGGACTGTTCAGAGGTGAGCCGGACAGTCCCCATGGAGGAGAAGTCTGGCCTTTTCGCCGAGGTCAGTATGTCGCTGGAGGGATCCTCCAATTAAAGCGGCTGAAGGCTCTCGCAGGGATTAAGTACGGTATTGCACCCTCAAGTGCTGAGTCCGATATACGGTCTAGGACTTCCTACCCGGGCGTCCTGGATATCACCCGTAAATGAGTTCCTCTGCGATACAGAAAAAAAATACATCTTCAATGTAATAAAGATAGAGGTATAAATGGAATTTAAAACGGTGGTGAAGTTTTTTGGATTGTAAATAAAATATCGTAATGAAAGTCGGTATATTTAATATTTTCGTATAACACAATTTTATAATCTTAATACCTATGTTTATAAAATATATATTTAATAGAATAGTAGAAAATCTATAATAAAGAATAAATCACATTTATCTTCAAATATTTTTGAAGACTCTTTAATAATCTGATAGAGCCGACTTCGTACAAGGAGCTCTTGACCTATTACATCTTTCCCGGCCGTAGCCGTGTAAACTATTACGTAGTGAGTCTCTATGAAGACAGTTATAAACTACGATAGCAAACTCGTTAGCATGTTTTATTTCTTCATTTCTTTAGTTTTTGTACTCTTTAAATCGGTAATAATTGTTATTTACATTTATCTAATACCTACTCAAATAGCAAATGGTTTATACTCCATCCAAAAATAAAAGTCTTATTTTGTAAACAAATATGGCGGAATGGGTGACCATAGACTACTATAGTGCTGTGATATATAGTCATGTTGATAATTGTCGATGTCGGTAAATTTACTATGGTGCATTTCTGCTGACGCGATGCAAGGCAATAGAATTAGTGTAAATAACAAGTTATTGTAAACTAGCGGCCCGCCCCGGCTTCGCACGGGTATTTAACTAAAATATTAAAAATTATAAATTTATATTTTTTATCACCTACATACGCCATCTTTCATATAATGGTAGAATATCGTTTTTATATTTAGTGACATTTAACATAATAGTACCTATGTTAATTGAAAATGATGTTTATCTAAAATATTAAAACGATTTCTATTCCTATCCGACATATTTAGTAAACTTTTAAGTTTAACAAAATAATAACTCAAAAATAAGTTTTGTGAGTTTTTAAGATTCTTTAGACCAGATGGCGTTGGCGGCGTAGGTACCTATTTCTATTTTCTTAAATATTTATTTTTAAATTTAATTACAATGAAACAAAAACTAAATTATACTGTGAGTTATGTTTAATTTTTATGTATTAAAGTTATTTACATTGGTTTTGTACTTTTTACGTGATACGTGAACACAGAAAAAAGCGATAAGAGATGGCACTGATACAAAAAAAAACGCGCTATTGAAATTTATTCTTGATGATATATAGTGTATTAATAAAACGGAGGTTTTAACAGATTTATTATTTGTATAGATAACCACATTTTATTTCTTCATTTAAAAATATTAAAATGAATTATATTAAAATATTATTAGATAAATAATCGTAAAACAGTATATTTATTTTATCTAAGCATTTTAGATTTTAATCTGTTTATTATCCGATCCCCTATTTGATGACAAAGAAATACTAAAAATATTTTCAATGAAATTTAAAGCAAAAGTTACCACATATACCACTTACGGTCTTATTTATAAAAAAATGAAGTAGTCTCTCTCTGAGTCACTTTAAGCCAGACACTTTTTAACTTTAGTGGGAGTTTTAAATTTTTTGTTTTATAAAAAGTTCGATCTTAAATTTTTATCGATATGAAAGAACGTCGCAGCGCTAAAAACCAAAGACAAGACATATACAGTCATGATAAATGTCACTTGAAGTTGAGGTTACAGTGAATTTAGTTTTATGCTAAAAAATATTAGTTTGACGATGAAATAAACGTATAATTACAAAAATAATGGTACTGCATGTGATTACACAGATGCTACAATAATTAGCTACTAGCTATTGTGAGTGATTACACAGGGAATGCGTATTTTTCTTCCGGTAAGGGGTTTGTTTACATAATAAGACTTTTATTTTTGGATGGAGTATACTAGCTTCCGTTTAATTATGTTTCCAGAAAGTATTTTGCAATATATAACAAAAAAAGGCTAAATAAAGATGTCAGCGCGGCGTCGGCGAGGTGGCGTGTCGCGCGAGGCGCACGCTGGCCGCGTGCATGGACGAGCGGCGCGACGCCGAGCGCAGGCGCCGCGAGCTGGCGCGCCGGCTGCCGCCCGGCCGGCCCGCGCGCGACTCGGGCGAGTCGTCGCCGTACTCCGTGGCGCTGCCGGAGCGCACGGAGCGCACGGAGCGCACGGAGCGCGCGGACGGCGAGGAGGCGGGCGGCGACGGGCGCTCGCTCGGCGCCGGCGTCAGCGGGCCGCACACCGGCTTCACCGACTGCTCGAAGCGGAACACAAAGCGCAGTTCGGACCAGAAGCTGGCGAGGAAGGAGCGCTCGGGATCGCGCGGGTGGCGCCACGCCGTCCAAATGAGGTCACAGCACGACACCAGTACACCCAGCGCGCAGCCTACCACCAGCACCAGGAATAGACCCATGAAGTTGTCCATATGGAGCTCCTCGCTGTCAAATGATTCGGTCGGCTGCGAAAAATTTATATTACCCATTCAATTTATAATGTGGCGACGACGAGAGTATTGCTGAATGTTTCTAATATCTGAATTATATTTAATAACTAAAGTTTCAAATAAAGTAAAAGTTATAAAAACAGTAATTCGAGGATGATACTAAGTGATACCGTGATATAATAAGCTTCATATCTAGCCTTGTGTAGTACCTGGCAGGCGCCCCCGCCGTGCATCTCCTTCCACCAGCGGTACTTCATCTCACGCAGCACGCCGGTCTCTTGGAGGTTCAGCAGCGCCAGGTTCAGCGCCTGACGGTACTCTGAGTCTAGAACGGTTCGAAAAAAGAGAGGGGTGCTATAAGTTTAACGTGTCTATCTGTGTATCTGTGTAAGTGATCTCCAAGTGTAAGTGATAAACCTAATATTTTTAACACTCTACTAATTCAATTATTTGATATTCATGCTCCTTTACACGCAGTTCAAGTTAAACATCTCCCTGCGTCATGGTTAACCGAAGATATTAAGGCACTTGTGGTTAAGCGCAACACATCCAAGTCGAAATTGAAACTTAACCCTACTGAAGATAATCTGACTAAATACAAAAAAATTACAGTACAGATGCAATAGAATCTGTGCACAACGCATTTTTATAAATAATTCCTCAGACAAGAAAGTATTTCTGATGTTTGGAAGTTTCTGAACATTTTGGGCATCGGGAGACAACGTGATAATACTTGTAAAACCATTGATCTTGACACACTCAACAACAGTTTCACCACTGTTGATGTTTTGACTCCTAGTGTAAGAGAAAATACAATAGCTGAAATTTCTCGATGGTCGAAATAAACAATATCTGTTTTCGCTCTATCATAATGGAAGATGTTTACAAGCATATCCATGCTGTCAAATTGGATGCCATTCGTTGTATTACAGTGAGTAAAAGAATGATCATTTTGTCAATTAACAGAGTTCTTCCAATCCGCTATAATATTTTCAATCACTCTCTTTGTTCTAATACTTTTCTTAAGTTATGGTGTCTTGCTTATGTCATTCCTATTCCTAAACTTTCCAACCCTTCCTCACACACGCATTTTATACCAATTCCCGTATTTCCATTCTTGTCCAAGGTTCTTGAACGAATCGTTCATGACAAACTAACTCACTATCTTCACGGCAACAATATTCTAAGTCATTTCCAGTCTGGTTTCCGCCTTGGAAGAGACGAAACAGCACTGTTTCAGCTGTTACTAAAATATGTAACGATATGAGCCTTAGAATTGATATTAATCAGCAATTAATGGTAACACCATTATAGTTTTATCAGACTTTTACAACGCATTTAATATCGTTGACCATGACATTCTCCTTGAAATTCTTAAACAGTTAAAGGGTCTAGCCGTACTTTCATAGTGAAACTGCCCCCGATAGAAACCTATATCGTAACTTATGTTATATTTTAGAGGGTACTAATAGTAGTTGATCTAGGAGATATTAGCTCTATATCTTAGTCGATTGAGGAGCTATTTGAAAAAAAGTGTCTAGGGGCGACTTTTTTTCGTAAAAGTATATTTTTGTTAATTTTAAAGATAGAAAAATAAAACCAATTCCAGTTGTTATGGTAGACTTTACAGCTTATTTTATAGCAATTTTCTATGAGCTAAGTCTAAATATATTTAGATATGAAACAATACAAAAAAAAAATGATTTCCACCAGATCGAATTGAATTATCATTTTGAAAAAAAAAATATAATAATTGTTTATACCTCGCCTAAAAGCATGCCAAGTTCCATTAAAATCCATAAGGTACAACATGTTAAAAAAAAATAATGAAAGTAGACCGCCGCACGTAGGGATGCAACATCGCTCATAAAAATCATCGATATTTACGCTTCTAGAGAAGGTGTTGCTTCAACTTCTTTTTAAACGTTTTTATTTATTTATTTACACTATCATTCGTACTAAAGTACTTATTAAATTTTTTATGAAAAAACATAAATGAAATGAGTGGGTATTAGATGTTTGTTCAACTAAACAACACTTCTTTAAGGATTACTTATTTAACCACATAATTATGTATGTAAGTGTACGTACTCTTTTTCATCGCTATTCCATATCCTTTACTGTCGAGAAGATCTCCAACCTGAAACAATGATATGCGAGATCGTATACATTTTTGACTCTGGGTATTAAATGTACTTCGGATAATAAGTGGTAAGTAATACTAACACTGGTAACTTCGCAGTTGCGTTCTACTGTATACTCAATAGTTGTAGACTCGGCCAAAAATGCATATTTTCCGGTCATCACTCTAAAAATAAAGTGTTAATAAAATAAATATGTACATTACATACAACACTTTGTTATAAATGTTTGTAGGTTACTTTTTAATGCCCTCGTCGTTACTCATAGGCATCTCTTCCTCCTTCATCTTCTGAAACATTCTCTGGTAGAGCTCGTTTTCAGACATCTAAAATCAATAATTCTTTCTTATTATTCTTCGAAGCGAAAGTCGATATCGTACTGTTTAAATTTAGTCAATACAGACGAGTAGAAACCTCGAAAAAGGTATAAGTCGAACCGCCGTACTTAGCACCATATGTGATACCCTGGTCGTTGTCGGCGAGCTCGCGCACGTTTTTGAACAGCTCCGCGGATGACTTGGTCGCCAGCAGCGTGGCCAGGTTCGCCGTGTACGAGCTGGTGATCACGAGCGCGAAGAGCCACCAGCTGCTCGCCACCGCGCGCGTGCCGTACGCGCTGCAGACGCAAAGGATGAAGAATTCATTAGAATCGTATAGTAATTACAAGTTTTTAATGTAAAAATGTTTAAAAATAGGCAGATGACTTCTTCGAGGTTTTTCTGTTTCCTTAGGTCACCTCCTTTTTAACAACTGTTTTATTTCCTACTTATTTTTGTAGCTACAAAGAACGCATCGATTTCATTAAAAGTTTTAATCATCAGTCATCGGAATATGGAGATTCAATTCTAATAATATTTTTCACAGAAATATAATATAGACCTTTTAAATACAGATATAGATGTTTATTGTTTTGCAGTTGAAAAATCACTGCTGGATGCGAGAGTGTCGGATTGCAAAACTTACACGGGCGCGATCTCGGAGCCCTGCTGCAGCACGGCGCCCAGGTTGAACCACAGCGCGTTACCGAGCGTGAACTGGTTCTCGAGCGCAGGCGGCTCCTCCACGCAGGGGTAGGGGTTCTGCCATTCGCCGGGGCACAGCCGCCCCACCACGTACAGCACCAGCGACGAGCCCATGTACGCCAGCCCCAGGCAAAGCCACACCTGCACACCGACCCGCCCCGTCAGACATTTTTTTTGTTGTGAGGTAACTATACATCCTTAATTTTATTTTTATTTATCTATACATCCACATATACATCCTTAAATTCAATTTTTTTTTAACTATACATCCACAGTCTTTATTTGCCCGTGACTTTTTTATTAAAATTTTTAGATTATCATTCTCTTTAATGCGTATTTATTTAGACAACGAGACTTAAACTAAACATCGGATCTCTATATAACGCGAGTCCTTACACTGACCACACTTACTTATTCAATATATAAAAAATAATTTTAATTTTTTTAAAGAGTTTTAAATCTATTTATCCGCTTGAGTGTCCGGGCAATGACCTTTTAGTTTACCAACTGCAAAAAACTGCATAAGGCCTCTCACGTTTTGTTACGTAATTTTCTACCGGTGATAATGTAATATACGTTAATCAACCTGTAGTTGATAGGTGCACTTCGCGTACTAATGCCCGTGTCGAAAAAAAGTTGACATGGGCAATATAGCCAAGGCGACCATTACTTGACACGGGCGCTTGCCGTTATTGCGGTTAGTTTGTAAACTCTTGTCAACTAGTAGTTGACACGGGCAGTGGAGTGGTTATTTACATGCTTTTTAATGCCCGTCAGACATTATCCGCTAACGTCTACACCGCTAGCTTCGTATCGGTTATAAGTCCGAGTGTTGACATCGCAGTGACGTATGATAAGCTCGGCGCGGTATTTCAATCGTGTATGTAGAGATGAATTGGCAGATGTTACTCGTGCTTTAAGAATGTCACCAACATTTTAAATTTAAGTGAATGATGTATACGAGTATGTATACTTTTTTTAACACTATTTATTATAATATAACGATTGATACCCCATTCGAGAAGGGTAAGAGGAAGGCCAGCAGCTCTGGCTCGGGAGTCTGCGGCTTGCGGAACAGGATGGTGATCCCGAGGTTCATGAAGGGCGTGGTGAAGTCCACCGCTTCCTCGCGCTCCGCCGTTATAGTCAGATCCGTCACAGCGAAGTGTACGTCCTGTTTCGTGTCATAAAAATATTACTTTTATATTGCTTTATTAATGAACTAACTTGACCCGCGATTCAACCCGCGTTAATTTGAAGAAATAACGTATTCAAATTTTTTTAAACCATTACTCTAATAGTGCCCGCCTCGTTGATCGAGTGGTTGCAAGCGCTACTGCCGAGCAAGGCTCTCAGGTTCGATTCCTGGGTAGATCAACGTATAATTTTTTTTTCGACTCGCCCCTATTACTATGAACTCATAACTGGCGAAAACTGGGTGTTATATTTAATATGTGCATCTCTGTCTACCCCTTCGGGGAATAAAAAGCGTGATGTTATGTTTACTTTAAAAGTGGAACTATAGTAAAAAATGTCTCGGGAAGAGGAATAATAAAGGGCGCAACGGATGCTCTGAAAAAAGATTAATTTTCCCCGTTTTTGTAACGTTTCTAATTATTGCTCAGCCTCTATTGATCTTAGCGTGAAGTTATATAGTCTATAGCCTTCCTCGATAATTGGACTATCTAACACAAAAATATTTTTTCAATTAGAACCAATAGATCAACAAACTCTTCAGCTTTATAAAGATTAATATGAAAAATGATAACTTTGTATTGTTTTGCTTATGCACTCTTCCCGGCACTGTTTCCTAATTTTCTATAAATGAAGTTTGCCTGAAAGAGATCGCTATAAGCTATAAGACCGTCTTTGCATTAATGTATTTACATGTACTTGTTCTAAATCGTATATTATTATGTGTGCAATAAAGATTTGATAATATATATTTAAAAAAAATAAGAAAAAAAAACAAACAGACTTGGTGAAACAAAAGATAGATTAGTACATTGATTTAATAACGAAAAACGGGCAATGCTAAAAATAATATCCAGAAAACTACATTTCAAAATATTTCTTGTTATACTGTAATAAATAAAAAATCGGTTGATGTGTAATGAGACAATTTGATACAATACGGGATCGTCCATGAGGCGGCGAATCATGCCGTCCCATTCTTTCGTAGTCTTGTTCCGCGAACCGTACGCATTGTCCTTCTGCTCCACGAACGTGTAGTTGAAGTGCAGCATTCTGGACAGCTGGTCGATGAGCTCGATACAGAAACCTGCGCCACCGTAAACGTCGCTATGACAATAACGGAAATTTAAAAGTATTCAAAGAAACGTCTTCGATCCTCGGGATTCCCACCTTCGTACTGATCGTTTCCGAAGAGCCGTATCGAAGACTGTTTTTTCATAACATACGGCTTATTCTGGAACGAAAAAATTGCACGATGTACTCGTGAGGTCGATATCTCAACACTAAGTGAAGCACGACGTCGCACTAACCATGGCGATGAGCACAATGAAGGTGCGGTTGGTCATGAGGTCGGCGGGGGGCGGCGGCGCGGGCGGGCGCGGCAGCCAGACCAGGCCCGAATGCGGCGTCCACGTGGCCGCGGGCGCCAGCCGCCCGCCGCGCTCCAGCTCCGTCACCTGCAGCAGCGCCTCGTGCCGCTCGCCGTCCGCCTCCCACACTAGCGGCCCGCTGACACCCTCCCACTTTTCCTGTGTCGAGTCAGAACGATCATGGTCAGTCTACGTCGGCACACCCGGTTCGCGAGCCGTCACGGTCCGGAGAATAATCGCAGAGCGAAGAAATCTTACCGATCGCAAGTAGTTTATAAGTGTGTCGGCGTGAAACGAAGACGTCCCGCGCTCGCAGGAGCCGGGTTCGTCCGGCGGCAGGTTGAGATTTTTTATCGCCCTAGCTACGATTTCAATCGCATCGTAAGTCATAAGAACTGACGTCGGTGGGTAGCTCGCCATCTAGAAATAAAAAAAAAATCTTTGCTTTAAAACCAGGGAATCCCAAAATGGTCGATATCGACCCCTTAGGTCGAAATCGGTTTCCCAGGGGTCGACATAAACGAACACTGATTTTGAGGGTCGACGAGATCTACAAATCAACCCTTATTAATTCACACAAGTTCTTATTTGAAACTTTCAAGATCCTTACTTCCTTACTAATATCCTTACTAATATTATAAATGGGAAAGTGAGTTTGTATGTTTGTTCCGCTTTCACGCCTTAACTACTGAACCGATTGCTTTGAAATTTTGCAGACGTAAAGTTAGAAGTCCGGATTAAATAATAGGGTACTTTTTATCCCGAAAAAGTTTGATTTTCCCGAGGGAAAACAAAAATATTGTTAGTTCGGAGATAGATGGCGCTGTGTGTAGTTTAAAACAAAGTTATGTTTTGCATACGAATATACACAATGTAAACTTAGAAGGTAAATGATATGATAATTAATCCCCGAAAATGAGGAATTTGGTTTATCTTCTAAACTGGTTTTTTACATCTACTAATCCTGTGTACTTAGTAATTTTCTTTGCAAAAACTCCTGTTATTATTTACCTACCCTTTATCCTGGTATAATACTGTTCCAGAGGGTTTACAAAAGTGAAAGTAGATTATTACGTGCAAATAAATAAATAAATAAATAAATAAATATTAACCAACAATCACACCAAATATGACAAATATACTGAAATAAGTATAAAGTATTAGCAGTTACGCTATTTAGTTCTTAAGGTATGCGATAGATGGCGCTTGGTGGTTTTTAAAACGTGGTATCGTTGTGTTTTCTAAGATGCGTAAGTAGTGGAATGACATCTCGCGCTTTAACCTATAGCTCATACGCTACCTATACTTATTCGGTGCACTTTTCGACTCATTTATTTGCTGTTTAACCTAATTTCACTATAGTTTTTTTTCAGTTAGTTTTATAAATATTTTAATACTATTAATTATATTAATATTATACTATACGTATATAACTATATACTATTTATTACAATAATATACATGATGACCAATGGCTCTGCGAACGCGCAATATTAGCACCAAATAAATAAATGACTAAAATAAATGAAAATATTTTGGATGAAGTTATGGGAGAAACTACTGAATATTTATCTGTAGACACGGTGATAGACTCAGAAAATAGTACCTCATATCCTGTAGAGTTCTTAAATTCTTTGGAATTATCTGGGGTGCCATCACATAAATTAAAATTAAAAGTAGGGGTTCCGGTGATGCTCATGCGTAATCTCGATGCCCCTAGACTGTGCAATGGTACCAGGCTGCGTGTCACTCACCTTGGGCGGAATATTATTACCGCCACTATTTTAACTGGCGCTGCAAAGGGTGAAAGTGTACTCATTCCTCGGATTCCGATTATTCCAACAGACCTCCCATTTCAGTTTAAAAGACTTCAATTTCCTATAAGGGTTTCATTTGCTATGACCATTAATAAAGCACAAGGTCAAACTCTAAGGGTTGCTGGAGTACACTTAGAAAAGCATTGTTTTTCGCATGGCCAGCTCTATGTAGCGTGTTCCCGGGTATCCAGTGCCCAAAATTTGCATGTTTTTGCTCCCCAACGTAAAACATATAATATAGTTTACCACGCAGTTTTGGTTTAAAAACTCTAAACTCTATATATACGGGAAAACTAAGAAGCGCGATATAACCGAATTCATAACCGAATTCCACGCGGGCGAAGCCGCGGGTAAAAGCTAGTACTGTATAAGTTATGTTACGTGTACCAACTAGTTATAAGAA
The DNA here is from genome assembly GCA_036937285.1 of Euphydryas editha. Taxonomy (NCBI): domain Eukaryota; kingdom Metazoa; phylum Arthropoda; class Insecta; order Lepidoptera; family Nymphalidae; genus Euphydryas; species Euphydryas editha. The sequence continues at coordinate 20,788,824 of JAUPFZ010000014.1, forward strand.
TGACAAATATTTTAGTAGGAAAATTATGTCAAGTTTACTCACTTAACTAACCGTAAAGTTTTCGAATTGGTAAGTATTTGGTATAAAAGGGGGGAAAAAAAACTAGAGATAGGATTTATACAGTAATTTGGTTATGGAAGTCTAAGGTATCAGTTAATTTTGGAAAAGGGGTCTCTTGATCAAAATAGTTTGAGAATCCCTGATTTAAACGATTTTTTTTACTGTGATACATGTGACAGATAAATGTATAAGTTAATATAGTTTATGATTGAGATATGTAAGCTTTATATGTTCTAGTAATTTGATAAACTAAAATATATATGTTATTATACTCGTATGTGTCCCAGCACACATTTCGTTTTTTCCATTTATTTCGTATTTAAATCGTATGGAAAATATTATTATTTTTAAATATAGTGTAACGGGCAACATTGTGTGACATCGAGTGGAGAGGAGTGAGAGGGAGGAAAGGAGGGATGAGGTGTGGTGAGGAGAGAATAGTCGAGCAGCTGGGCATTCCTTTTGGCGAGAGCGAAGTGATCGGACAAGAAATTATTTTCTACTTAAATTAAATTTGTAAATGTAATCAAGAAATAAATCAAGTTAATTGTCAGTACGTTTTGTTTTTAACTACCAAATACCGGCGCTATATTCAAAAGTGGTATCAGCCCAAAATGAAGAGAACCACTGAACATCCAGGTCAGGCTGTACGAGCGAAAAACAACCGGGACTGGCACGTAAGCGAATCCAATATTAATAATAATTTTAATAGTAAAATTTTACTATAAAATTAATTAAATACAACGATATCATAATTAATGGGACACAAAAAAGTGATCTCTTGCTCTTTTTGCGTGTCAGAATAATAGCTATATAATATGTTTAAAAAAAATGGTTGTCTGTCGGTTTACGGACGATAATTTTTACGTGATAACGTCATAAGAAAACATTGATGAAAAAGTGCATACTTTTATGAATGGAATTGAATTATTATCACTGAATTATCATTATTTTGTATAATATATATTTATTATATATTATTATTGTTATGCCATCTGCCCATTTGCAAATGCAATATTATTGTCACTCTCGGGTTGTCTGGCAGAAATTGCTCTTTAGCAATAAGACCGCCTGGTTGTACAACTTATAATGATGTTATTTTGTGTCCTTAATTTAGTTCTATTTTGGTGTGCATTAAAGTATATATTATTATTATTTTCTAACTGCTTCACTCCACCTGTTCAATAATATATATAGATATAGATAATTAATACTTATTATTATTATTATATGTTTCTTATTTAATCTCAGATAGCCGGGAAGTTGATGGTATGGGCCAAAGCCAAATGTACATAAACGGCGTAATTAAAACCTTTGTACATCTTTCTTATTTTCATTACAAATATTGTTATTTTTTTAGTGGTGTGCAATAAAGAGTATTATTATTTACCTGATTGTTTATTTTTACTGAAATGTAACAAATATATATAATAATTTATGTTTGTGGTTGGCCACAGTGATTGACCTCACATTGAAGAAATTTTACTCTACTTCTACAATCTACAATGTAGTCAGTACTACTGCTTTTTGCAACATGTGATAAGTGCTCGCTGGTAATTTAAGCATTATTATTATAATGAGCATTTTTTTTTAGAAATAAACTTTAATCAAATTAATGTTAATGAAGTTTTAATTTAAAACTATGAAATTGAAACCATTAATCAAATTCATGATACTGATGCTTTTGAAAAGCCTCCCAAAATCTGCTTGATATAATAATATATTCCCTTGCAGTGCGTTAACTTGTTATTAAAACATAAATATTTTTAAAACTATGGTTATAAATCATTAATTTTTGATTTTCAAATATTGTTTACAGTTTTTGCAAAAGATGGGTGTCAATAAGATGGGTGTTTTTTCCCCTGAACAATTTTGAGTTTTTATTATAAAAGCTAAATAAAGTTAAATACTTTGATAGGTAATACAAGAAATAATCAAGTTTAATAAAGAAGTTAAGTTTAATAACTCAATTAAAGTTAGCAAAACAAATTAGATTATCATTAATCACTTATCAAAATAGTAAAAATATACTAAATAAACGCAGTTGACTTTTTATACGATCGTAATTATATGAGTTCTAATATTAAACTTTTTAGTCAAAATTGTAATATAACCTATTATTATTGCACTCGCCGACCGAAACGGAACTCTTATGGATTCGTCATGTCGGTTTGTTTCTCTGTCCGTCCGTATGTCACAGCCACTTTTTGCCGAAACTATAAGAACTATACTGTTGAAACTTGGTAAGTAGATGTATTCTGTGAACCGCATTAAGATTTTCACAGAAAAATAGAAAAAAAAAAACAATGGGGGTTCCTCATACTTAGAACTGAAACTCAAAACATTTTTTTCATCAAACCCATACGTGTGTGGTACCTATCTATGAATAGGTCTTCAAAAATGATATTGAGGTTTTTAATATAATTTTTTTCTAAACTGAATAGTTTGCGCGAGAGCCACTTCCAAAGTGGTAAAATGTTTCCCCTCGCCCTGTAACTTCTAAAATAAGAGAATGATCAAACTAAAAAAAATATGTGATGTACATTACCATGCAAACTTCCACCGAAAATTAGTTTGAACGAGATCTAGTTTCTTTTAATACGTCATAAATCGTAAACCGCAAGTTACCTTTCATTCAATTAACTAAAATATAAAACAACGAACTACAAGAACTTTGATATGATGTTACTTGCTGCTATGGAACCCTTCATGGGCGATTGCGACTCGCACTTGGCCGCTTTTTTTTAATAATCCAAGAACAAATATATGATATTACTAGCGGCCACGGCTTCGCACGGGTATTTAACTTAAAAAAAATATATAAATTTATATTTTTTATCACCTACACCTGCGTCGGTACTGGAAAATATTTTATAGTAGACAATCCGTCTACTATAAAATAGTTTAGGTTGTCAAATATGTGTCAAAATAAAATGTAATTTAAATCAAAAGCACTAAGGAGTATTGATATCAACTACAAAGCAAATAAGATTTTACCCCCTTTTACGGGGTTAAAAGGGGGTAAAATTAGGGGATGAATATCGATAAAATACGAAGCACGTTTTCAATCGATTATCTTAATGAATATTTATGTAAAATTTTAAGTAGATTGGACCAAGGAATCACGTTGTCCCATACAAACTTTGTCCCCATTTTTCACCCCCTAGGGGAAGAATTTCGTAAAATCCGTTCTTAACTGATATCTACTCGGCTTAAGGAATATTCCTACCAAATTTTAAGTCTCTAGTTTCAGAGATATCGTGATGAGTGAGTGACCTTTCGCTTTTATATATTAAGATATCGCTAATCAGATTCTTAAAATGCAAGAATTAATTACCTTTTTTGCTGCGATTGTTGTTGTAATAAACAAAGAAAACCACATTAAATTTTCACTAGCTTTACAAACAATAAATCGACAAAACGTCAAAACAGTTCGTGTGTAAATTGCGTGCGTCTGCCGCTGTCTCTTCTACTCGGACGCGTCATAAGTTAGACCGACCGCCGATCGTGAGCCGAACGCTTAGGCCGATCGTGCCTCTCCCTCTCGGATTGTGACAATGACGTCATGTTTTTTTGGAAATGTACCCAGTAGCTTTCATCAATTTACTAGACGTTATCCTGTCAAAAAAACTCTTGTATCGGTGCATAATAATAACCTTGGCAATTTCTTCCTCGTTTCCCGTATCACCCAGCTGCTTGGTGTACTCTTCCCGCCAAACGCTCATCGCTTTGGTCACTTTGCTCGATTCCGCGTCGAAGATACGTAGACCTGCGGGTATAGGAGACGTCGATTTATCCTTACATTTATATAATGATTAGGGTATTAATTTTTCAGCGGAGGACCGGTGATGTTCGCGCCGCCGTAGCTGTAGTCCTCGAGTGGCATGGTATGCAGGTCGAGCGCGGAGAGCAGGTACGAGTGGCGGTCGGCCAGCAGCCCCACGCGCTGCGCCGCGTCCAGCACGCGCACGCTGCACTCCGCGTCGCACCACACGATGAAGTTGATGGCGCCCTGATTCTTGAGCACCAGAAGTAGGTTTCTGGATTATTCAAATTATAATATCGTTTTTTAAAAAAAAATTGAATACAAATTTTAATTTAATTGAGAAAATTGTGTTTTTTTGTACCAATCAATTCGGTAAAAAACAAAAAAAAATTTAAGTGTACAAAGAATCACTCGTTCGTTCTAGAAATTTATCTGAAAATGATAACCTCTTTAGAGACGTACGCATTCTCACCTCAGCGCGTTATCGTCGTGCGCGGGTGGCAGCTGGCGAGCCCGCAGCACCATGGCACTGGAAGTGGGCGCCACACGCGGGGCCGCGCGCGCGCTTCCTGTGTGCAGCAACACCGCGTGCTGCCAGCCCTTGGCTTCGTACAGCGCTGCGCATGCCTAGTTACCGCATATCGTTACTTAAATCGATATAGGTAGTACTCACTCGCGACTTAATTTCGCTAGATCCAGAGATTCGTCTAATTTTTGCCCACTAGTTCAATTTGTAATTTATGGTGATGATAACGTATAGAACGATAACAAATAACGAAAATTGTTGGTAGTAAGGTTTTACTACCTGAATTCAAAATTTCGGTAAATGTAAAGGTAAATTCATCGATCTGAAGATACTTTCATTTGATTCAAGGATTCTTTTTAATTTTTAAATGTGATAAACGTGTACGTGATTTCGAGTTGGCCGATTCTTTTAAAAGGATTTATTATATTACTGGAATATTACTCGTGCGAGAACATCGAAGTGTGGATACAGCTCGAGTGCGGTCAGCAGGTTGCGGTTCTCGGGCGCCGGCGTGGCTAGCAGCAGCGGCAGGCCGGCGCGCGCCGCCGCGTCCGCGCCCGCCGCGCCGCCCACCACCGCCGTCGCGCCGCGACTGGCCTGCGAGTTGCGACACAAGTACTGGACGCGCTCACGAAACGAGATAGAATGCTGTCTGTGGTTCAAGTTCTGTTTCTATATGTTGTATACCATTCCATATTCAATAGGCTTTCTACTGTACTGTATCAGCCTGTAAACAAACTACTGCTGAGCGAAGGCCTCTTCTCCATATAGAATTATAGATCAAGGTTTGGAGCTTAACCCACCACGATGCTCCACTGCGGATAGTCGGATAATTTTCCTACCATGAGTAACGATCATTGTCAGGTGTCTATGATAACAATCGAGACCGACGGCTTTACGTGCTCTCCGTGGCACGCTGGGGAGACCGACAAGGACATATACCCAGGTCGGAAACAAATATTTGTACAAATACAAATATTATTCCTAGCGGGAATCGAACCCGCAACCGTCGGCGCGCGACGTGGAGGTGACTACTCGCACCACTATACCACCAGATCGGTCGTCAATAATTCGTCGGCTTTCTAATACGAAAATAATTTTTAAAATGTAACCAGATTTTTCTAAGAATACTTAAATCAGAGGAACTTCGATATATAATATGAAATGATTCATTTTATTTTACTTGCAAACATATCTGTCCGGGCTCGGCGAGCGGCTCGTTGGGCTCGACGGGCGCGGGCGCGTCCAGCGGCGCGACGTCGTGCTCGCGCAGCGCGGCGTTCACGGCCGCCACCAGCTGCACCGCCGTCTCCGGCCGAGCCTCGACCACTCCTGCGGCAACTTAGCTAATGTTATCAGTGCTCCGTCAAATGCATCGTAAACAATTTACCAACTAAAGATAAGTTGAAAATCTTCAAATAAAAATAGAGCTAATTTTGTATTTTGAATGAATTAGAAACATATAATACTGGCGTTGAAAAAAAGTTTTAAACGAATGTTTCCTTGCCTATTTGAAGCGTCTGCGCATAATTAGCGGGTAAAAATAACAGTAACAATAACAAGTGAACGTCAGACCGCGACTGTGGTCTCGTGTCGCGCACGCACATCGCGGCGCACTGGCGGATCACTGCCACGCGGTCGCAGTCCTCACCGCTACTATCGAGAAAAACATTACATAGGTCTGTGACGAGGCTAACAGAATCGACTTCGATCTCGATATTCTTCGCGACATGAATGATGCCAGTCTTAACAGACTGATGGATGTAATTACGAGCTGTATAGTCAAAACTAAATTTTAAAAATCTCGATGCATAATGCCAATTTATTGCTGCGCAAATTAAAACAAAATAATCTTTCAGTACTTATTAATAATACATTTTATTTAAAAGGTTTCGTAGATCAGAATAAATCTATGAGTCGAGATATCGATTAATTCTAGAATTGGGACAGCTCTGTACACATACACAACACATCCCCGGTTCCACGTGCCACTAGCCCCCCTCCCGCCGCGCGCGACACGCGACTCGCGAGCTATTCTGGAAACGGGTCGCGTCACGGCCGGCGGGCGGCGGCGGACGGCGAGTCACTGACGCTGAAATACTCCGAATGTCTAAAAAATATGAGCTTCTCAAAAGTCAAAAGACAAATTCGGACGGCATGAAATATTATTATCCTATATCTATTATTTCCAGAAACTTTATAGAGCTTTTATACAAAGCAATAAATACAATAATGTCGTAATTACGTTAATTATCAGATCGAGGATTGGGATATTTGGAATTAAATTTAGCAATGTAAAATGTGTTCTTAAGGATTTCTTTTTTCATAAAATATTTGTTAAAATACGTAATACGAATTTTTTAATCGTGGTTTTCTTTAAAAAATATACTTTTTGGTAAGAGATAAAGTAATAACTGAAACACGAGAAAGTGCTATTAATAGTTTTATTTTTATGAATCGAGGTGATCGATGGCGGCGGGTATCTAGCAGATGGTTTGCAAAGTATAGGGCGAGTCGGTACTGATGAGGCTCGCTAAGGCTGAAGGACTCTTCTCGAGCGATAATTAAAAATAATAGATAGCTATCTAGTTGCACTACTACTACCGCAGGCGCAGAGGCCAATATCAATGTAGAAGTACACAAAACATAAACAGCTTCCTTTTTTTTAAGGCAGATGTTTATATTTGTGCAATTATTTGTTTCTGGTCTGGGTGTATGTCATTGTGGGGCATCGTTGTTGTGAAGATCAATCTACTATCGTGCCTCGAAGAGCACGCAAAGCCGTCGGTCCTAGGTGATATCACAGGCATCTGATAAAGATCGTTACTCATGATAAGGCAATTATCCGCCAACCCGTAGTGGAGCAGGGTGTTGAATTGAGCTCTACCCTTCTATTTGGAGAAGACGCCTTTGCTCAGCTGTGGGACGTTTAAAGGCTGATTAATAAATGTTTTAAGTCAGTGAGTTCGCAGAGATCAGCGATGTGGAGGAATGGCAACGACTTCAATATATATTTTTTATTTTATTTTTGCTATTAATCATATTTATAGTTCTATGGCTTTCAGCATCAGCACAGCGGATAGATAATGACTCACAGATATAGACATCCGAATAAGTTATAAAATTTTAATAAATAAAATATATTTTATTTTAAAAACTCACAGATGACATATATTCTCAAACATACAAAAACTGTATAACAGACTAATATAGAACCTTCTCTTTTATTAAGATCAGTTTAAATGTAACTTGTTGCTATCGTAACATTTTATTTTAAATAAAATCTGAATTAATATCATTGTTACAATAAGAATCATTAAAAAATAAGAAATATCATCGTAATCTAAATAATGAAAAATTTAAATTTATAAAAACACAACTAGTTATGCATTTCATAGTAATTTAATAATTTATTTCCGTTACAAAAAATATTATTTTTTAAATTAACCTATAAATAGTTCAAAACAAATGTGTTAACATTTAAATTAATCTTTTACATTTTTATTTTTTGTTTACAGAAAAAAATATTTTAATGGAACTAGAACGAAAAATCTGTAAATGACTACTATACTGGATTTTTTTTCCGATGATTTTTTATTAATGATCATAAATTAGGAAAATCGAGACGTCTCGTCTTAACTGTAGAACATAACGTCAAGTCCATCAAGATATAATTATTTGCCAGGTAGACAAATATAGGGGAGCACGCGTGGACTTTTTAAAAATAACTTAAAAATTACATTCTAACTTATTTAATTATAACTAATTGACGGAATAAACTTGTATACTCTTATCAATTTATTATAATATATCATAAATTTTCATATGAAAATAATGGTTCTCAAGCTATGAGGTGGGTCGTGTTACATACTTATAATGTTGATCAAGCGTTAACTTCTATTGTCGTCATGTCATGAACCAACATAACTAGATTTTTGAATTGCAGACTGCCATGCAGTATCCTATAAGAGAATCATATTGTTTTATAAAAATAAAATCATTAGTCTTCATTCATACTTGATGAAGAAGGGGGTAACTGTACCTGTAATATATTTCCTTGACGGTCATAAAACGCACTGGATATATGAACTTAGTAAATTTTGCTAAGCATGAATATTGAGCTCGTCGCACTATATTTCAGTGCCACACGTATTTGACAACCGGCTGACGTCACAGTTTTAGATCAATTAAAGTATCTTAAAAGGATGCATCTCGAATGTATTAGGATGCTTCATTTTAGAGCAACATTCTTTTCCAAAACTTTGTAAAGCACAAAATTTCATAAAAATCTGTCCTCTAACTTTTATTTCCTACTATCAATAGTGTTGAAGCAACAGGCACAACTTGACTTCAGGGCGGCATTGCCTTTATATTTTGTCAGGCGCCATCTGTTGTATTTTAGTGACGGTTCACTTAAAATTGTATTTCAATATACTTCTGACTCTACTCAGAGTAAAATTCGAGTCTCTTATTTTAAATAACTTGAATTCCTAAAACCCCCTGCACGCACATAATGGTCATTTGAGCCGAATTGATGAAGCCTAACATTTTCTATGGAAATATTGGGAATTCAACAAATAATACCTGGAATTCATTTAAACAATTGAGCAACGTGTCCGAGAGCAAAAAAATCTGCAAATCTCTTCGGATGAAATAAGTGGCCTGGACATTAGAGTGTTTAGAATTAATAATATTAAGGTGTGTACAATTAATTTAATTTCTATCATCCAGCACTCTTATTAAAGGTAATATTTTAGTTATAAGAAAAAAAAGGCAGTAGCCACAAAATACAATTTACAGCTATTTTAGAAAATTTTCGAGTAGAACGCCGATTTGTGAAAAATATTCAAAGTACAGATTTGTCTCACTGGACTATTTTGAGTATTGTTTAAAGAATTGAGTAGTAGTAAAATACGAAATAAAAAAAAATCTTACTGTGCGAGCGGAAGAAGAAATTAATAAAAAATGGTTTGGTTTTTCATAGGTTTTTATATGGACTGTTTGATGAGCAACGGCTTAAAATCAAAATTAAGGGCTTTGTTATAGCTCAATTTTTTTTTATCAGCTACAAGATTTTCATGTGGGACTTTGAGAAATAAATTTTGCAATAATACTGTTCTCTTATATTTACGCAAATTTTACTCATTTAATTAAAAGTCTATAATGGATTTTATCGCGTTTATTTAAAACTTTACAGTTTAACAATATTTTAAATTATTTCCTGACGTTTCAGACCCTTTACAGCGTCCCTGTTCTTGGGGGATTGAGGTGGTGGGTGTCCGTATTCGAGGGTGAATATATATATAATTATATATACAGAATGTGTCGTAAATAATGTATAATCCGTTAACTAGGGGTATAGAGTAAGATCCCAGTGCCGCCAGACCTACGTCATTTTAGCAAAGCTGAAATTTTCAGTATTTCTAGTCTACTATGTAGTTAAGATAGTATGCGTACTTACTAGTTCGAAAGCGGGGCCCTTTCACAGGTAGCGCGAACTAAAGGTATATAAAAACCTTACTCACCTACGCTAAAGTAGAAAGGCTCATATTAAAATATGTTTTTAAGAATATTATCAAAAACTGATATTTATTATTGCCAGACCATTTCCGTGGGCCATTACTTCCGCCAGACGTTATAAAGGTTATTTAAAAATTAGGTAAACTACGTTATACTAGCAAGCCTACATTTTACATATACCACTCATGGTACTATTTCAAGATCCTTTGTAAGCAGCCGGACCAATCCGATGGGCCAATCATTCTCCCAGACGCCTTAAAGAAAGCCTTAGTTGACGTAGATGCTGCGCGATTTCAGCATTTTATTAATAAATATACAGTTGTCAATGTAAATGAATAATTCAACCGGAAAAATTGAAATGAAAAATGAAGATGAATAGTTTGTAACATAATAGATAATATTTTTTAAATCATAATTTGTAAACTGTAACATTTTCAACAAAAATTTTAATAAATAATGTACATCATTTCTTTTTTAGTTTTATCATTCTCTTATTTTAGAAGTTACAGGTGGGGGACTTTGGAAGTGTCTCTGGCGCAAACTATTCGCTCCACTGCCCGTGTCAACTACTAGTTGACAAGAGTTTACAAACTCTTATAATAATAACCGTTATATTTATAACCTCTTATAGCAATAACCGCCAGCACCCGTGTCAAATAATGGTCGCCATGGCTATATTGCCAGTGTCAACTTTTTTTTCGACACGGACATTAGTACGCGACGTGCACCGTGTGTTAATTAACTATAGGTTAATTAACGTATATTACATTATTACCAGTGGGAAATTACGTAACAAAACGTGAGAGTCCTTGGGCAGTTTTATGCAGTTGGTAAACTAAAAGGTCATTGCCTGGACACTCAAGCGGCTATTCAGTTTAGAAAAAAAATGATATTAGAAACCTCAATATCATTTTTGAAGATCTATCCATAGATACCCCATAGAAAACCCCACACGTATGAGTTTGATGAAATTTTTTTTTTTGGGTTTTACTTCTAAGTACGGGAAACCCCCCACAATTTATTGATTTTTTCTATTTTTGTGTGAAAATCTTAATGCGGTTCACAGAATACATCTACTTACCAAGTTGCAACAGTATAGTTCTTATAGTTTCGGAAAAAAGTGGCTGTGACATACGGACGGACAGACAGACAGACATGAAGAATCCATAAGGGTTCCTTTTTTGCCATTTGGCTACGGAACCCTAAAAATAACCATAAAATTATTTACACTTCTATTGTTTCCAATTTATTGCATTTATTTTACCGAAGTAGCGCCATGCTGCTTGCAGCTGAATGGGCCGGCGCGCCCGGGGAAGTACTTCGCTCTCACTTAACACCGACGTGAAATGACGGCACTGTCATCATGTTTCGTTCGGTTTGTGAGAGATCCGGTAGCCCATCCCTTGCATTCCCTCCAGGATCCGGTGGAACATTCCTCCCCTCCCTAGAAGGCCGGCAACGCACCCGCTAATCCTCTGATGTAGCGGGTGTCTATGGATGTCGTTTTTATTTACCACCAGGTGAATCGACTGTCCGTTTGCCCCCTTTAATATAAAAAAAAATCTAAATATCAGTGAATGATCATAACTATATTTATTTAAAATTTTAATCAAGATGAATAAATAATAAAACCATAATTTCAATTATCTGTCTTATAAAACCATGTAGTGTTCTCACTCGCATTCATGCGCAAGAATAATGCCCTCACGCTCGCACTTACGGGGGAAGCTTTAAGGCGTCTGGGAGAATGATTGGCCCATCGGATTGGTCCGGCTGCTTACAAAGGATCTTGAAATAGTACCATGAGTGGTATATGTAAAATGTAGGCTTGCTAGTATAACGTAGTTTACCTAATTTTTAAATAACCTTTATAACGTCTGGCGGAAGTAATGGCCCACGGAAATGGTCTGGCAATAATAAAATTAAATATCAGTTTTTGATAATATTCTTAAAAACATATTTAAATATGAGCCTTTCTACTTTAACGTAGGTGAGTAAGGTTTTGACGTGATAACGTCTAGTAAATTGATGAAGGGGTGCCCGTTCGAAGAAGATGACGTCATCATTGTCACAATTAGTGAGCGAGAGCGCAGAACAAGCGATAGAGAGGCACGATTAGCCTAAGCGTTCTGTCTTACACTCCATCGGACCGCGTTCGAGTAAAAGAGACAGTGGCGCCACGCAATCTACACGCGAACTGTTTTGTAGGGATGTTCATCGGAAAAAAATATCGATAGTTTTACTATCGATAATTATCGTATCGTTTTATCGATAGTTATCGATAATTATGGAATGAATAGTTATCGATAATTATCGGAGGAAAAGTTATCGATAGTTGGCGACAGTTATCGATAATTATCGGATAAAAATTGTCGATAGTTGACGAAAGTTATCGATAATTAATCGGTCGATAGTTATCGATATTTATCGAATGAAAAATTATCGATAATTATCGGATCAAAATCATCGAATAACACTTATCGATAATTATCGATAATCAAATGGAAAATTATCGAGTATTTACGAATTATCGATAATTATCGCACACCCCTACTGTTTTGTGATTTGTCAATTGTTTGGTAGAAGTAGGGATGTTCATCGATAAAAAATATCGATAATTTTACTATCGATGATTATCGAATCGTTTTATCGATAGTTATCGATAATTATCGTATGAACAGTTATCGATAATTATCGAAGAAAAAGTTATCGATAGTTGGCGACAGTTATCGATAATTATCGCATAAAAATTATCGATAGTTGACGAAAGTTATCGATAATTATCGGTCGATAGTTATCGATATTTATCGAATGAAAAATTATCGAAATGAAATGAAATGAAATGAAATGAAATGAAATGAAATGAAATGAAATGAAATGAAAAATGAAATGAAAATATTTATTTCGTCATAAGGTGATTTTACACACTTAACGAATGTCAAAAAAAAAATTCATTTAAAACAAATACGTCAAATTATTACAAGTTAATGTCTCGGTAGACATAACATTACTATTATTATATCATCGGCTTTATTAAATGTTACAATAAATAACTTAATCTAATGTCCCTAGTGTTGGCCGAGAGGAAAAAAAGCCGGCGGAAAAAAACTCTCGGTACTCTTTTAAATAATTAAGCGTCATACAAATAAATGAATAATGCACAGTATGACCATGAAATGATTAGGACAAACACGAGACAGCCAATCGTATATGCCGAAATCAACACATGCCACCTGCTCACAGAATTGTATATCTATATCTAGTGACAATTTACATATTGATAGCCTGGCCGAGTTATATTCAATCCCATGCCTTTTTATCATTTAGAAATTCATTTATGTCATAATAAGCTTTTCGACACAAAGTTTGCTTAATAGTTTTTTTAAACTTCTGTAAAGGCAGAGATTGAATCGCAACCGGTATTTTATTGTAAATTATAATAGACATTCCAATAAAGGAACGACTTTTTTTACTGAGCCGACATTTAGGAAGCGCTAGTTTGTGGCCGTTCCTGAGTGTTACATTATTCAAGGCATGATCACTACGGCTAACAAACAAATGCCTATTTTTACGTATATACATTATATTTTCATAGATATATTGCGATGCAAAGGTCAGAATATTGATTTCTTTAAACTTTTCCCTCAGGGATTCTTTACATTTCATTTTATATATGTAACGGATAGCCCTTTTCTGCAGAATAAAAATAGTATTAATATTCGCCGCATTGCCCCATAGCAAAATGCCATAGGACATTATACTATGGAAGTAGCTGAAATACACTAATCTAGCTGTATCGACATCCGTTAGTAGACGTATCCTTTTAACCGCGTACGCTGCAGAACTCAGTTTATCCGCCAATCGACAGATATGGGGTCCCCACTGCAACTTTGAATCAATAGTGATTCCAAGAAAAACCGTTGAATTAACTAAATTAAGTTTATCACCATTGAGTTCTGGTTGCATATTGACTTGTCTTACATTAGGTGATGAAAATTTGATACAATTAGTTTTTTTACTATTGAGAAGTAAGTTATTTACACTAAACCAGTGTACTACTTTAGAGAGAGCATTGTTTACGTCGTCATAGTTTGTCTCTTGTCTATGTAATTTAAATATTAATGAAGTATCATCAGCAAACAATACAATCTCATGATTATTCTCTACCAAATATGGCAAGTCGTTGATGTATATTAAAAATAAGAACGGGCCTAGAATCGAGCCTTGTGGGACCCCCATCTGAACATGAGACCCAGACGACTTAATACCATTTACTTCAACCCTCTGAGTTCTGTGACTAAGGTAAGAACTCAGAAGTTTTAGCGCGGTATTTTTAATGCCATAGTGACTGAGTTTCCTGATTAAAGTCTCGTGTTGTACACAGTCGAATGCCTTAGACAAATCACAGAACACACCCAAAGCATCCCGTGACTCCTCCCAAGCATCGACTATCGAGGTAAAAAGCTTTACACCAGCATCTGTTGTAGAGCGTCCTCTAGTAAAACCGAATTGTTTGTTATGTAAAAGCTTATTTCTTGTAAAATGATTTAAAAGTTGACAGAGAATTACTTTTTCAAATAATTTACTACAGGCAGGTAGAATAGAAATAGGCCTGTAATTTGTCGGATCTTTAGGACATCCGGACTTAAACAAAGGTATAACTTTACTATGCTTCATAAGATCAGGAAACTCACCACTTAGAATACATTCATTAAATATAATTGCTAGGTGGGGTGCTATGATGTCAACAATTGTACCGATTATTTTAACAGAGATACCCCAGAGATCTGTAGTGTTCTTAATATCTAAAGTTTTAAATATTTTGATTATCTCATTAGCGTCTATGGGTCTAAACGAAAAATCACCTTTGCAAGCATTTACATTTTGCTTTAGCAACGATTCAGCGACTTCAGGCGAAGATATAAGCGTTTTAGTTGTCGAAAGTGGAATGTTAGCAAAGTGATTTTCCAAAGCCTTTGCCACTTTTTGATCTGATTTAATAGAGTAATTGTCAATTATCAATTCACTGACACCATTGCGATCTTTAACTCTTCCAGTTTCGGCATTTATGATGTTCCAAGTCATTTTAATTTTATTATTACTAAATTTAATCTTGTTTCTAATGAAAATCGACTTGGCTGCGGCACAAACAAGCTTAAATATTTTTGAGTAATTTCTAACATAGTTACAAAAAGCAATATTTGTATTATATGATTTCTCGTGTAAGAGATCATATAACTTTTGCCTACTTCTATGGATTCCCGGAGTCGCCCAATCATTGAAAGACTTACAATACTTAGGAGAGATTTGTTTTGGTGTAAATACATTTTTAAACACTTTGTTTATGTGACTAAATAAAATTTCATATTTCTCGTTTACACTACCAACCAGTGGTATATCTATTTGATTTTTAATAGTGTTTCTAAATCTCACCATGCGTTTGATATTCACTGGAACGACCACTTTACTCTTACCAACCTGCTTTTTCTTATTATAATTAAAACCAACTAATTGTCCACAATGATCAGAGGGTAATTTATTTATTATAGTTGAGTAGGATGGAGTCCCATCTGTAAAGATGTTATCAATGCATGTGGCTGTAGAGTTAGTTATGCGGGTAGGCTCAAGAAAGAGGTTAGTAAGATTACAACATTTGAACAAGGACAAGAATCTTTTACTAAGTATATTATTATCTAGTAAATTAATATTAAAGATTATATATTCGATAATTATCGGATCAAAATTATCGAATAACACTTATCGATAATTATCGATAATTATCGAATAGAAAATTATCGAGTATTTACGAATTATCGATAATTATCGCACACCCCGTTTTGTGATTTGTCAATTGTTTGGTAGAAGTAGGGATGTTCATCGATAAAAAATATCGATATTTTTACTATCGATGATTATCGAATCGTTTTATCGATAGTTATCGATAATTATCGTATGAACAGTTATCGATAGTTATCGAAGAACAAGTTATCGATAGTTGGCGACAGTTATCGATAATTATCGGATAAAAATTATCGATATTTGACGAAAGTTATCGATAATTATCGGTCGATAGTTATCGATATTTATCGAATGAAAAATTATAGATAATTATCGGATCAAAATGATCGAATAACACTTATCGATAATTATCGAATGGAAAATTATCGAGTATTTACGAATTATCGATAATTATCGCACACCCCTACTGTTTTGTAATTTGTCAATTGTTTGGTAGAGAGTACCACTTGAAACACTCCCCTTGATTTCCTACTTTTCCTATCATCTTCCTATCCTTAACAAAATAACTCAGATTGGAAAATCTTGAATATCACACTATCATATACATATATATATAAAGTACTACACTATCATATATATGTAAAGTAATACACACTATCATATTATATATGTGATAATAATTCAATTCGATTCATAAAAGTATACAATTCTACATCTATATTTTCTTATGACGTTATCACGTAAAAATTATCGTCTGTAAACCGACTTTACAGACAACAATTTTTATATACCTTTAGTTCGCGCTACCTGTGAAAGGGCCCCGCTTTCGAACTAGTAAGTACGCATACTATCTTAACTACATAGTAGACTAGAAATCCTCAAAATTTCAGCTTTGCTAAAATGACGTAGGTCTGGCGGCACTGGGATCTTGGACTAGTAACCTTGATGTTGAGCTTCAAGAAAATGTACTTTTTATGTCAGGTTTGCCAACACTGTGCAAATTGTGAATATTTATGAGTTTTTTTCAAAATAATTCTACCACGACTAGTTACTTGGTCATAATTGTAAAAATGTAAAAATGCCTTGGATCGACAATAATGTCATTCAACTTATGACGAAACGTGATAAGCTATATAAATCTTGGAAGAACAATTTGTTTGACCCTAAAATAAGATTAGAATACAACAAAACCCGGAATAAATTACACAAATTATTAGAACATAAAAGAAATACTTATTATATAAAAATCATAAATGAAAATTTCAGTAACCCAAAAAAAATGTATGAAATTATCAATCAGATGCTAGGCCGTAAAAAGCTTTCAATAGATGACGTTATTTCAAAAGCTTTCGAGACGCATAGAATTACTAATAAAACCATAGCTGAGAACTTTGCTCGATGTTTTGATAAAGTCGTTAAAGATGTTGTTCCTCAATGCAGTACATCTCTGTTAGATCCTGAATCTTATTGTCACCCTGCTGATTCCAGTATATTATTTCAAAATGCAACAGGTGACAAAATTCACAAAATAATACAAAATTTGAATACCAATAAAGCACCTGGATATGACAATATAAGGATATCTGATATTAAATACGCGGGCGAGCAGATTTCTTCTGTTATTGCAAATCTAATTAATTGCAGTATAAAAACTGGAATTTACCCAGATGAACTAAAAATTGGATGTGTAAGACCTTTATACAAAAAAGGTAAACACGACGATTATTCTAATTATCGACCCATAACGCTACTTTCGTCAATTGACAAAATAGTCGAAAAATTTATTTGTGAACAGATTAGTAACTTCTACAGTAAAAACATGATAATATCCGAGAATCAATTTGGCTTTCAAAAAGGAAAAGGAACTATAGACTTATTGTCTGCATTTACTGATGATGTGAACGAACTTCTCAATAGTAAAAAAACGGTACTCGCTCTTTTTATTGATTTTTCACGAGCTTTCGACACTTTAAATCACGAGAAATTAATAAAAAAACTAGATAACTGCGGTATAAGAGGACCTTTATTGAAATGGTGTGAAAATTACTTACAAAATAGAACATTCACCGTAAAAATTAATGAAACATTAAGTAGCCACATCAATGTGACAGTCGGTACAGCTCAAGGATCGGTACTTGGTCCAGTCCATTTCTTGTCCTATGTAAACGAAATGAGTAACTGTATAAAAAAGTGTACATGTTATCAATTCGCTGATGACACGTGTCTCATGGTGGCTGATAGTAATCCTGACGAGGCCAAAAAGAAGTTACAATATGACTTCGACGCATTGATACAGTGGTGCCATGATGTAGGAATTGTTCTTAATGTAAACAAAACTAAACTTCTAATAATAAAATCACCACACCAACGAAAAACTATGACAACCAAATTGATTGCTCATAATCATAGTTGTTTGCATACCAAAGATAAAAATAACTGTGCTTGCTCAGCTGTTGAAGTTGTTAATTCGCAAATGTACCTGGGTCTGATGATAGACAGCAAATTTTCATGGAGCTCACATATAGATCGCGTATGTGACAAATTAAGACAATTTTTGGTTAACATTATCATTTTAAAAAACAGAATCCCATTCAAAATTAAATTGTTACTTTATTATGCTCTCGCTGACTCGTATATCCAATATGGCCTCAGTAGTTATGGTCGCACCTACAGCAGTAATCTGAATAAAATATATAAATTACAACTAAGAATATTAAAAAACATTGTCTCACAGAAAATTAGGACTGAATTTCATGACAACGAAATGGCATATTTTACTTATTGTAAAGTATTACCAATACAACATAAGTTTCAGTATACTATTTTAAAAGAAAATTTCTGGAAAACTAAATTTAGACAGCGTGTTATACACCCTACATTTACACGGGCCGTAGCGAAAAACCAACTCAACACAACTCGTGCCAACAATTTATATGGTGAGAGAACGGCCAATTACATAATCCCTCGTTTATTAAATTCACTACCATCTGATTTAGTTGAATGTATAAAAAAAAAAAATATTAAACAAAAACTTAAAATGTACTATCTATTGACTAAGTCTTTAGAAGAAAAATAAAAAAAAAATAGTTTATTATTAAATTATTTTATTTAATTATTATATTTATTGTTAAATTTAGAAGAAAAATATAAAAAATAGTTTATTGTATAATTATATTGCAATAGTCTTAATTTAGCAACTAAGATTATATATATTTTTTTAATTTTACATTGTACTATAAAAAAAGAAAATAGTAGCATTGTACAAACCTTAATGGTTTTCTTTTGCTACCTAGAGTTATAAATTTGTAAATATTGTTTTTTTCTGTATTCGATAATTAAATAAAAAATAAAAAAAAAAAAAATATTACAAATTAAGGTATTTTAGTGTACTTTTTTTATTTTACTCGAAAATACTTGTACTATCTAATTAAATTACTATTTCAGGCATCGTTTATTCTAAACTTATGAAAATTAGCGTTAGAATCTACTTTTATTTTTATTCGTACTTTCTTTTGTCAAGATTTAACCACTGATTGTGAAAAAAAATGTACAGCACTTGAATTGCCCAGTTTTAAAAAAAAATCTTAGTTTGTGTAGTTTCTAAAAAGGTACAACAATTGGTGCTTGACTAGCAAAATTACTTTGCAGGAGCGGAAGAGCTTATCACGGTCAGAAAGTTTCACGTAATGCGTCTATGTCCCGATCTAGGCACCTTAACTAATGAATATAATCTATACATATAATAATCTATACATATAATAATCTATACATATAATAAAATGGTAAGAAAGTCAAAACTGCACATTAAATATTTTTTTAAAAGAATACTTGGTGTGTGATCTACAATCGATACCGAAGCCAAAAATATAGTTTTTAGAATTTTTGTCTGTTTGTCTGTATGTATGTCTGGGATAGACTCAAAAAGTACTGCATGGATTTACTTCAAATTTGGCACGAATATTATTAAGAAGTCGGGTCAAAATATAGGCTACATATTATGACGCTATCACCTACGGGGAACGAGCAGTGAACCCTTATTTCTGCAACGCATTCTGTGACAACATGTAATCTAACGACGCATATTTAAATGTTGTTATTATGTTAATAACCATGCTATAAGCTATCTTCACACTATAAAAATCGCGAAATATAAGTAACTTGGGCTGATAAACATAATGAATGTAAGAATAAATGTAATATAAGAAATGAATATAAGTAGTATCAACACAATCTTAAAGCAGCGCCATCTATGAGATTTCAGAAACATCAAGTCGGATTTCATGTGCAAACCCTTTTTGGATATAAATAATTTAAATTTGATCATGTTGGCGAGGTTAATAGTTGTTTTTAAAAGTCATAGATGGAGTTGTGCATTTTCTTCTTAAAAATTGTATCGTTAATTCGTTTCAGAGATGCAAGACAATTTAAAAAAATGTGTTTTTATAAGTTCTAAGCTGCTTCATCTATGTCTTATAAAATTCATCGAGTTTGTCTGTATGTGTATGTACAAACAAAACTCAAAAAGAACTGCATACATGTATAACAAAATTTAAACTCGAAAACGGCACGCTATTGCTGTAAGCAATTTGAGCTAAATAACGAAGTAAGAGGAAAATTAAGCATGCCATATATATCATACAGATAAGAAATGTTTATGCTTCTTCGGAACCTATTTCCTCCGAAGTTGTGTAACGGGACCCGCCTTAAAGTCATCTCGCTCCACAGACACACCATTGAGGCGAAAATTCTTACATGTTGTGGCGTCGGCGAGGCAGTATTTATACCACGCATTTCCCTCATACCTCATAACTTCCCGTTCCAGTTCAAGCGCTTACAGTTCCCCGTGAGTATTTGCTTCACGATGACCATCAATAAGTCACAGGGGCAGACACTGAGGTTAGCTCAGAACGAGCTGCTTCTCACACGGGCAGCTGTACGTCGCTTGCTCCCACGTCACCAGTCCTGACTCTTTTTACATTTTGGCTACGGAGAGCCAAATCACTAATGTTGTTTATCGAGAAGTCCTATAAGTATGTATTTTTACCCTATTCTGTATTCCTTTTTGGGGAAGAGAGAGGCTGCCATTGAAAAGGAAGGATCCTTCGACCAGACGGTGTTGCGTCTGGTGGGCTACGCGCCACTTAACGCTTATTGTCGAGTTCTTGTATATATACTCAATCACTTTGAAAACTTCGATAGTGCGATGTTGGATGTGTCTGTTTCTTCTAGTTCGTATATGGCGAGATAGATGTCGCCACATCACTCCCCCTCCGAGACCGGAGGTCGATAGCAGGTTGAGTCGTCCATACATCTTGTGAAGCTTGCCGGGCCAGTGGAATGTTCCAGTGAGTCGGAACCAGATGCCGCATAGTTCACGGTGAGTCGGAACTGTCTGCGGTGATTCCCCAGTGAGTCGGGGTGGTGCAGTGCTGCGTAATGGCTGGCTGCTGCGTCGACCAGGAGAGAAGTGCGTCTCTGCTTGCTGACCGGCCGAAGTGCAGTGTGCTGTGCCAAGGTCGCTGCGAAGGCTGTGGGCGATGACCAGGAATGCGCGTCCGCTGCATGCTTGTGGTCAGGATACCCGTAGTAGCCGTAGATGCTGGCTGGCTGTATGACTCGCTGCTCGAAAGCTTGAAGAAGTGATGATGACGTGACGATGACGTAGATTGCGAAGGCTGCGCTGACGTTCATCACGTCGGGGTCACCAGATGGGGAAGAGAGAGGCTGCCATTGAAAAGGAAGGATCCTTCGACCAGACGGTGTTGCGTCTGGTGGGCTACGCGCCACTTAACGCTTATTGTCGAGTTCTTGTATATATACTCAATCACTTTGAAAACTTCGATAGTGCGATGTTGGATGTGTCTGTTTCTTCTAGTTCGTATATGGCGAGATAGATGTCGCCACACCTTATTCATTATTTTCCCCATCTGCTTCAGTCACAACTTATGACTTAATTCAGCAGAATCACCATAAAGTCATTTATTCAAAGAAGGCTGAAAATAGGCACTTATTGAAGGTCAATTTTACAAAAGATAGTCTTCCTCTGTTACTGCACTTTATGTAGATATGAAATGTAAAGAAGAAACGGGTAAATGAATGTTATTTTAAAAGGTATAATCGTATGTATTTTTACCCGACTGCGACAGAAGGAGGGTTATGTTTTTCGAGTGTATGTATGTATGTATGTATGTATGTATGTATGTATATATGTATGTATGTATGTATGTATGTATGTCCATTTCTTTGGCACGCCCTACAGCCCAAACGGCTGGACGGTTTTTGACATATGAGGTGTCGTTGGATTTGTCTAAATTGTAGTAGTGACATAGGCTATATAAATTTTCAAAATGGCGCCCGCAAATGGCGAAATGAGGGGCGGGAGTTGATTTTTTTTTCTTACTGTAGCAATATGGGTATCAATGAAAGCTAGTAAATTGTTTTATTCTTTTTAGTTTATAATAAGAGTATTTTACGCAGTCGGGTTTTTTTATTTTTTTAATTAAGCATACTTGTTGGTGCTGTATAGCGTTCACGCAGACGACGTCGCGGGCAGCAGCTAGATGATTCAATAAATAAGTTTTTCCCAGCAGTCGCACATTTACAGGAAGTTAGTGCTGCATATTAAACTAAGCTCAAACATATTAAATCCAAGGAAAGTTTGTTTTTGTTTTTGCACTTACCTCAACTTGGTTGACAGCTGGACGTACTTTTGAGTTTGCAATCAGTCAATCAATTTGAGTGGTGTTAAAGTTGGACACTCGAATAGACCTGGTCAGACCAAGTTCGCGAGCGTCTTCCATCCCTTGCCAAGTTTCCAAATAGTCAACATTGTCAGGGCTACCATCCTCCTGTAAATATATCATAGAAGGGTGTAGTTAATATTAGTTTTCTTTAAGAGGATTCAATACTTAATAAAAAAAAAATTGGTTGTCTGTAAAGTCGGTTTGCGGACGATAATTTTTACGTGATAACGTCATTAGAAAACATGAATGGAATTGAATTATTATCACTGAATTATCATTATTTTGTATAATATATATTTATATATATATTTATATATATATCTATGTATATAAGCTACAGGTAATTAATTGTATCTAATATAAAAGCGAAATAAAGTTAAATACTTTGATATGTAATACAAGAAATAATCAAGTTTAATAAAGAAGTTAAGTTTAATAACTTAAAGTTAGCAAAACAAATTAGATTATCATTAACCACTTATGAAAATTGTAAAAATATACTAAATAAAAGCAGTTCACTTTTTATACGATCGTGAATATATGAGTCCTAATAACTTTTTAGTCAAAATTGTAATATAACCTATTATTACTGCACTCGCCGACCGATGCTACTTTTTTAATAATCAAAGAACAAATATATCAGATTATATCGCTAATCGAATTCTTAAAATGCAAGAATTAATTACCTTTTTTGCTGCAATTGTTGTTGTGGTCTATGGTAACCATTTTATTATTTTATTAACTTTTATTATTAACTTTTATATTATTAACTTACATTTATTTACTTATATTATTATTAACTAATATTATTACATTACATAATATTATTAACTTTTCACTATTTGACATTACTTCAATATTGACAAAACAGATTGCGTGTGTTTGCCGCCATTTGCCGCTGTCAATTCTACTCGGACGCGTCATAAGTTAGGCCGACCGCCGATCGTGAGCCGAACGCTTAGGCCGATCGTGCCTTTCTATGGCTTATTCCGCGCTCTCGCTCACTAATTGTGACAATGACGTCATGTTTTTCGTACATGCACCCAGTAGCTTTCATCAATTTACTAGACGTTATCACGTCAAAAACTTTACCGAGGAAGGCCGAGATAGGCTATATAACATAACGCTACGACCAATAGGAGCTGAGCAATAATAAGAAATGTTACAAAAACGGGAAAAAAAAAATATCTTTTTTTGAAAGCTTCCGTTGCGTCCTTTATTATTTCTCTTGTCGAGACATTTTTTAACTATAGTTCCACTTTTAAAATAATTATAACATCTCTTTTATTGGGAATTTTCGAAAAATGAAAAAAAACTACATTAATACGTTGAACGACCAAGGAATCAAACCTGAGACCCCTTGTACGGCAGTAACGCTTACGACAACTCGACCAACGAGGCGGGTGCCTACTCTTAGAGTAATTGTTTTTAAAAATATTTCAGTACGTTTTTCCGTCAAATTAACGCGGGTGAAACCGCGGGGCAGAGCTATTATACTATATAATGCATATGGGCATTTTTACTTTTAAGTGTACCTTGATAAAAATACGAATATTTTATTAACCTGTGTTTTTGAGATGTTTAAAGGTCCTAGTTTGTACATAGTACAACACTAGGTCCTAGTTTGTGTATGTACATACGTACATAGGCTGACGGATTGGAAAGAGTTAAGAAAAAGAGAAAGATTATTTTGATTGTGTAACATATTTTCCTTGTTAAAAACTTATTATTTCATAATAAATTTAAAGATTTTATTAAAAAAAAATAATAATAGATAAAGCGTATTCTGCCCTCCTGAACCTAAAGTGCAGTAACAGCAAAAACACGAATTCGAGAAAAGCGCTCCTAAAGTTTAGAATCCATAAAAATATATCCAAAAGATACTTTTCGATAAAACTTTGAATGCAAGGTGAAAGGATATGTATAAAACTATAATACCAAATATTGTTACGTTAGTTTTTTATACAAAAAAGTATAATTATGACCATTTTTATGTTTTTGTTCCTATTACTACACACGGTTTTTTTACAAAATATTGCTAAAAACTGATTTAAATGCAGTAAATCTTGTTATTACTGCATTTTAGATTTTTTCCCCAGGATTGTTACTAACTAAAGTGCAGTAATATTACGAAAATACTGCTATTTAATCTGTTTCAAAGTAAAATGAGACCAGGATGATCTCCCAGTTGCGGACTCGGATCCCCACCACTGCGATGTTAGTCGTGGTGAGTTTCGGGTACTGTGTAATGTGAAGGTCCGCGTCAAAAACTATGATCGCGGCCTTAACAGTCCCACTTCCATGGTCCGCACACTGGAAGACTCTGATCCCATTTTGACTCTTCACTCGCCCTGTTCCGCCGACGTATGGCTCCTGTACCAAAGCAAACCGCGCACGCTGGTTAGAGGCTTCGATCAGCAGCTCGGAGTGTGCCAACTTACTGCGCTGGAGGTTCGTCTGGAGGACTTTGAGAACCACTGCGTTCGCCGGCGCGCCCTTAGCAATACGCTACGGATTGCCGGGCGAGGTCATCCCACCTCTTCCTGACGGGACAGTCGTCGCTGAATGCGTTGTGTTCGGCATTGTCGAACTTCGCGCGACGACAGTTCCGGCAGGAAGGTGGGGACCCCGCCAGCCAATCCGCGCATTTAGTGCGCAGGTGCGGCCCGCCACAGTGGCTACAGAGGTCTGCCGGGTCCTTACAGTACTTCCGCCCGTGGCCATAGCCGAGGCATCGCGTGCATTGGACCAGTGGCGACTGGTCCTCCGCTCGCACCCTCTGGAGGTCGATGTGGACCGAGCCCACGCCGGTTATCCTCGCCCAGAGGCTGGGCGACGCACTCAAGACCACATTGGCCACGTGCGGGTTCCTAGCCCTTCTGCGGTACCTTACCTCAAGTCGGTCATCCCCAGGGCCGAGGCCGCCAAAGAGGTCCCGATTCTGGTTCCTTAGGGCCTTCACAATATCACCATCTGTGTTTATTGCTAGAACGCCTCTAAGGATCAGAAGCGGGTCTCTATTCTTGACGTCCTCGACGTTGAGGCCCGACCCTTCCTTCTCCAGCCTCTCCTTGGCCCTCCTCCGGTCCTCGGCGGTGCCAAAGCCCATGACGATTTTTCGATCTTTGGCCTTCCGGACCCGGTCAACTTTGACCCAACCCTCTTTTGCGTCCAGAGTCCGCCTCACCTTTCCAAGAACCTCCTCCCCTGTGTCCTCATCGTTCTTGGAGGTGACGACCACCGAGTGAAGAGCAGCGGGCCTCGCTGGCTGCTGCGGCCTCGCAGCAGCTACACAGGCATAACTGCGCTGTTGCTCTTCGGCCGACCTGCTGCACCTATTGAGCTGCTCCTGGAGAGCCTTCATCCTCTCATTGCTCTCCAGGAGAAGCCGAGAGTGCTCATCGAGCTTTGTGCTCAGTCCGGAGTCCGAGGGCACCGTAAATGTGGTGTCGGCGTCCTTAGTCGTCGACACCCCCTTCACGGAGCCCCCGGCCCCCTTACGAGCCCTCTCGGCTTTCAGGTCAGCTTCGGACTCAACAATCAGTTTCTTGAGCTCATCCAGGGACCTCAGGATGGATTCTTTGATATCCCTCCTGAGGTTCCTGGACGAGTCCACTGCATCTTTCGCTTTCGTGTAGTGGTGTGTGGCCCGCTGCACTCTAGTCCGCTGGGTGGTCGCCACCGGTGAGAAGACCAACAATTCCCCCCCCCCTCTTCGGACTCTCAACCCGTTTTGGGGTCGGCGTCTTGTGCTTTGAGGTGGAGGGGGCGCCCGGCCCGGCCGTATAAGCCGACTCGGGAGCCACCCCCACCCCCTTCGGACTCTCTACCCGCTCAGGGGTCGACGTCTTGCGCCTAGAGGTGGAGGGGGCGCCCTGTACACCTGTGGAGGTTGATTCAGGAGCTGCCCTCTCAAACTTCTCTAGACTGAGTCTCGGCAACTTTTTTATTTTCTGGGGGGGCGTTGAGGGTGGTTTCGCTATTTCCGGTCGCTTGACCGGGGTCCGGAGTCCCAAAACCATTTTCCAGGGAGGTCGCGTAAGATTGTAAAATTTAAATAAAATAAATTTAAAAATAAAAAGTCAACAACAGTAAAAGTCAAAATAAAATAAAATAAAAACAAGATAAAATAAATTAATGTCGAGATTAAAATCACCGCAAAAGCGGGTTGTATAATGCGAAAACAGAGACTGTTCCTGTCTAAGTAAGTACCGTAGAATGTCTACGGCACTTCAAATAACCTAAAACTACCTAAAACTAACTAAAAGTTACTTCCGCGGCCGATCCACAGAGGAACTCTATAACGACTCTAGATAGAGTCGTTTAAATGGCAGCAGTCGATAGTCAGTACCGGGGGCAGATAAACGGAAAAAACCGCGTCGCTCTACGACCAGCGGTTCACGAGTTATCGCAATGTTAAATTTTTCAATATGGCGGACCAAACTAGGGTTTCACCGCAGCCAAAACTTTAAAAGCCTACAACTCGCGAACCACTAGTCGCAGAAACACGAGCGACGGCTCCCCGTAATGGGCTTTGCCTAAACTACCCGAAACCGGTCTTATCTAAGCAACTTTCGGGCAGACTCTATATAGAGTCCCCGATGGTTCTATATTATGCTCCTAACTTCGGCAACGACAGCAGTGAAAACCGCGTCGCTCTACGACCAGCGGTTGCCAAGATATTGCGCCTAAAAGATTTTCAAGATGGCGTCCGCGCAGTTTAGCCTAAACTTTAAAAATTTATATCTTGAGAACCGCTGGTCGCAGAATGGCGTGCGACGGCTCTCCGTGCTGGGCCCCTCGAGTTCTACCCGAAATCTAGCCTAAAAATGCGATTCAGGAGGTCGACTCTATCTAGAGCCGCTGGCGTAATGGAAGTATAGCCCACGTCTTAACTATATGTACAAAGAAAACCGCACGTTTGTGCGTCAACCCAAACACGAGATATACGACTTTAAAACTTATACAAATGGCGGACAAGATGGCCGCCGGTTAACTATAATTTCGTTATTTCTATAATAGTTGAACGAAACTGCTCGTGCTTGGGCTCATTCGATCGGGCTTTTTAAGTCCTCTGTGATGATAAAAACAAATAATTTTTATAATCAACCCCCGATTTTTAGGGTTGGAAAAACACACAATCTACACAAAAAACTTAATATAAAATGTACAAAATCGAACTTTAAAAATCTACAAAAAATTAGGCAATATAAACAGACTATATACAATTTTTAGAGGAGGGTTCCGGAGAGATCGGTCCAGGGGTTGCAACCCCACGTGCCCCACTCGAATTTTCAAAAAATTATTATGCCAAAACTATCAAGCCGAAAAATCTGAAATTTGGTATGTTGTTAGACCTCGTTGAGGTCTATCCAAAACGCAAAAAATAATTGGGGGTCGTCGCTTTAGATTTTAAAATAATAAATTTTGAATTTTGACAAATTTTTTAAAACCAAATATCTCCGGAACCACTAACCTTAAAAATATGGTCGAAACGCTGCTGAGCTCGCCGCGTTGCGCCGCGTCGATTGCGATGCTCCGGAAGGTGCTCAGGCCACTGGTTCCCAAACCACGTGGCCACGTGGTCACCAGTTTTTTGATTTTATTTCCGCGCGCTTGCGCGGAAAAAATCCAAATTTGGTATCAAACGAAAGGGCTTTAAAAGCCGCGTCGAATGATAAAATAAAAAGTATACGTCGTCGATCTTAATCGAGCGACGTACGCCGTCAAAGTTTTTAATTTTCGAAAATTAGTCACTTTTCTTCACTTTTCACTTCGAAAACGTTCACAACCGAAGTAACCACTTATACCACCATGTAGGGGGCACCAAGACGCAACTTTTGATATCTAGCACATAAAAATCGGTGCACTTTTTCCCACTCAAATTGAATTTTAAAACATTAAAATATGCGGAGCGGCAGCGAAAAATAGATGTACACGTCCACCTCTGTGTGCGTTCGACGGCGGAAGGGGGTTAGGTTAGGTTTTTTTTTTTTTTTTTTTTTTTTTTTTTTTTTTTTTTTTATTTAATCTAGACCTCCCTGAGACTTTGGGAGACTGTTTTTTACAATTTGTCTCTCTTGTCTTGTATGTTTATTTATCTACGAAAACTCATTCATACTTCATATCTTATACTCTGCTCGTCAGCCATTCAGCATCCCATTTTCATCTCGCTTACATCATCTTTCAATCATGGGCTGAAGGCCATAGTGTACTTATATTCTAATTGAAACACAAAGGGGGCGGGGACAGTGAAGGGGGGAACAATAAAACTTTAATTACATTTAACATTTTGCAGTATCTAAACTAATATACATAGTAAACTAATTTTTAACAACTTTTATAAACTAAAAATAAGATAGCAAATTATTATACAACAAGGCTTGATACCTTAAACTAATGTCTAAGCATAACAATTCCATCACATACTTGGGTATCTTAAAAAACTATTCTATACTAGGCAGGAGTAAATAACAGGATATTAGGTATTAACTATATTTCATCTTAACAATTTTCCTTTTATAAAAATAAAAACAATCTATATAAGAACAAATAACCAACTTAATGCTAACTTAAAACTATGTTCCTAACTACAATTTATTTATGCTAAAATATTTATACATCAATATAAGTACTTAGCATAACTTAAACTCTATTTCTTTTATTTACAGCAATGCACAGTTTTTTACAAAATTTGAGGAACAAGTCTCTATTTTTACCCAGTACAATATCCGGAAGCGCACTTAATTCCAGTTTACTGTTCAATAAGAACTCCAACTCCTGCCTCTCGCGTCCATGGGCCGGGCAGTCCAGGAGGACGTGGAGGACAGACTCCGAACACGCAGGATCGCAGACGCACGATGGACTCTCCTTGCACTTGAAGCGATGCAAGTACTCGGAGAATCCACCATGCCCCGTCAATACCTGGGTGACAAATCTATCCACCTTTATTTTGCCAATGATACGGTATGCGGCTATCGCGTCCGGGAAAAAGACCCGGGTGACACCGGCAGTTTCACCGGCCCGGTATCGTTGGTTCCATTCATCAAGCGACTGCATACGAATGCTTCGCCTGATGAATGAAACCGGGCAGCTGTCGTAGTCAAAACTGCGTTTTGACTTTAGCGCAGCTTCCTTGGCCAGATGGTCGGCACGCTCGTTCCCCTCTAGTCCCGCGTGGGCTTTGATCCAGAACAAATTGACAAGTTTGTCCTGTATCAAAGCCCTTCGCAGGTGGCCCCGCGCCTCGACGGCCAGGGGGTGGAGGGCAACTGGATTGATTGTCGTTTGCAGTGCCGACAGGGAGTCGGAGTAGATCCCGACTGATCTGACCGAGTTATCTGCGGCCGTCCGCGCCGCCCTGCATATCGCCAAGAGTTCCGCCTGGTAGACGGTGCAAAAGGACGGCAAAGTAAGCTTGAGGGTTTTGGTTTCGACGGCGCCCCTCCATATGGATAACGCCGCACCCACCTTGCCCTCAATCTTACTGCCGTCCGTGTAGATATTAAGTTCGTGGTCAATATTTACCGCGAGTTGTTCCTCATCCGCAAGGCACTTGAACTCCAGGTCGATATGCTGAGCGGGATGCGGAGCCCGCAGAGCCGAGGACATC
Organism: Euphydryas editha; assembly: GCA_036937285.1. Taxonomy (NCBI): domain Eukaryota; kingdom Metazoa; phylum Arthropoda; class Insecta; order Lepidoptera; family Nymphalidae; genus Euphydryas; species Euphydryas editha. The sequence continues at coordinate 20,818,790 of JAUPFZ010000014.1, forward strand.
CGTTCCACTTCCCGATCCCCTATTGCGTCCTGGGGTATACCCCTCCTCGCGCCGTACAACGCCGCGGCCTCGCGGACGCGCAGGTCAAGGGGGAGTATCCCAGCGAGCAACAGTGCTGAGTTCAGGGAGGTGGTGCGGTATGCCCTACACAGCTTCTGCGCAAAGCCCCGCTGGACCACGTTCAGCTGCTTACGAATCCCGAGCTTATCGACAGCCGGCGCCCAAACGGCAGCCACATACAATATCACGGGCTCAACCACCGCTCTGTAGATAGCGCGGATAACTTCGGGGTGGAGGCCCCAGCTCGCCTTCGCGGCTCTCGAAAGCTGGGCGTAGAAGGCTACGGCCTTCTTACACACATTCGCGACGTGCGTGTTGAAGGTCAGGCGCTGGTCTAGGACGACTCCCAGTAATCTGAGTTCTCCGACCATGCCAATGTCGACCCCGCCCATGTGGAGGCGTGGGGTGTCATACTTCAGTTTGCGCGTGATGACCATGGCACTGGTCTTGTGCGGCGCAAACCTCAGTTTGTTCTGGACTCCCCACTCCCTCACATGCTCGAGGGCGGCATTAGCTTGGTGTTCGACCTCATGAGCCGTCTCACCTTCAAAGACCAACACCACATCGTCAGCGAATGCCTGCACATAGTGATGTCTAGCCTCCAACTCGCGAAGCAGTGGATCCAACAAGAGGTTCCACAATATCGGCCCACCGATAGACCCTTGCACGCAACCCTTCCCGGTTTCCCTCACGTGCTCTTCCCCGCAGTACCGTGCGCGAACATGCCTGCCGCTCAGGTAGCTGCCCAGGAGCCTCCGGATGTTAAACGGCACTCGTTCCTCCGCCAGTCTGACTTTGATGCGTGGCCACCAAGCGTTGTCGAAGGCGCCCTCTATATCCAGTGACACAAGCGTCATCAACTTTTTGTTTCTTAAACCTAATCTGATGTGCTCAACTAGTGTATAGAGGGCGTCCTCGGTGCTCCGCTGGGGCATAAAGCCAAACTGGCGGGTGCTGAGCCTGGGCGCTATATGATATTTTAATCTGGCGACAAGCATTTTCTCCAGCACTTTCCCCAGCACCGGAAGGAGACCAATCGGCCGATACGACCGTGGTGTCGTGTAAGTAATCTTCCCCGGCTTGCGGAGGAAGATTACCGTGGCCTCCTTCCAGGGCTCGGGAAAATGCCGGAGCTCGAGGCACCTGTTGAAAAGGGCCAGTGAGAGTTCGGGGTCAAACTCTATCGCGTGCAAACATATATCGGCGGTAAAACCGTCCGCGCCTGGAGCTTTCTTCGGATTGAAGGACCGGCAGGCCAACTTCAACTCCAAGGGAGTGAAAGGCGGGTCCATCACATCCGAAGAAGTTTCAACGTCAAAGAGCTCGGCTTGTACCCTCACCCTTCGGTGCTCCTCGGAGTCGTCCCCCTCGGAGTCCTCCGGGTAAAAGGTTTCGGCCATATGCCTCACCGAGCCTTTGGCGTCTAGCTCCATATTGTCTACCACCAGCGGTGGGTCTTCGTCTCTCCTGGAGGTTCTGCCGAGGACCCGGTAGATACCCCCCCAAACCGATTCCCCGTCTTGGCGCTCGCAGAAGGAGACCCAGCTGCGCGTCTGCGCATGCCTTACCTCGGTCTCGTAACGCTCCTTCGCCTCGAGGTACTCCCCAACTACCTTTTGACGCCTAACCGGCGCTGCACACCGAATCCTGCATCTCTTGGTGGCCACCTCGCGCTTGAGCGCTGCCAACCCCTCGTTCCACCATGGCATATTCAACACATCCTTGCGCTTGATTGGCGGAATAGACGAGGCACATGCTTCGGCTATTAATGTGTTGTATTTTGTAATCGTATTGTCTAATTGTGAACCGTGTGTTAAATTTTTAATGTTATCTATTGTGAAGTTTTCTCTATGTATAATTTGACCCAGTTTCTCACGAAACTGGGCCCAATTTGCGTGTTTAGTGTAGTATATTCTTGTGGTGTGTTTGATGAAGTTCTTGTTGATGTGCCTTGTCGTTAATGTGTAGGATATGCCATTGTGGTCCGAGCTGGTCAGGTCCTCGCGCACGCGCCAGTCGTCCACCAAGCTATACAGGTCCGGCGATACAGCAGTTATGTCAACATAACTGCTGTACCTTACGCCGCCCCGGATAGTGTCAAATGTAGGGGTTTCCCCTCGGTTCAGGATGCAGAGCCCGAGGTCCTCCAGTGAGCCGTGCAGTTCCTCGCCGCGGCGATCTGTCACGGGACTCCCCCACCAGACGCACTTGGCATTGGAGTCGCCCCCAATTATAACACTCCGAGCCCCTGTCTCGCGCTGCACCCGGCGCAGGTGTGCTAGGTACGAGTCCATCGGCAGGTCGGGCTCAAAGTAAAATGAGACCAGGATGATCTCCCAGTTGCGGACTCGGATCCCCACCACTGCGATGTTGGTCGTGGTGAGTTTCGGGTACTGTGTTATGTGAAGGTCCGCGTCAAAAACTATGATCGCGGCCTTTACAGTCCCATTTCCATGGTCCGCACACTGGAAGACTCTGATCCCATTTTGACTCTTCACACGCCCTGTTCCGCCGACGTATGGCTCCTGTACCAAAGCAAACCGCGCACGCTGGTTAGAGGCTTCGATCAGCAGCTCGGAGTGTGCCAACTTACTGCGCTGGAGGTTCGTCTGGAGGACTTTGAGAACCACTGCGTTCGCCGGCACGCCCTTAGCAATACGCTACGGATTGCCGGGCGAGGTCATCCCACCTCTTCCTGACGGGACAGTTGTCGCTAAATGCGTTGTGTTCAACATTGTCAAACTTCGCGCGACAACAGTTCCGGCAGGAAGGTGGGGACCCCGCCAGCCAATCCGCGCATTTAGTGCGCAAGTGCGGCCCGCCACAGTGGCTACAGAGGTCTGCTGGGTCTTTGCAGAACTTCCGCCCGTGGCCATAGCCGAGGCATCGCGTGCATTGGACCAGTGGCGACTGGTCCTCCGCTCGCACCCTCTGGAGATCGATATGTACCGAACCTACGCCGGTTATCCTCGCCCAGAGGGTGGGCGACGCACTCAAGACCACATTGGCCACGTGCGGGTTCCTAGCCCTTCTGCGATATCTCACCTCGAGTCGGTCATCCCCAGGGCCGAGGCCGCCAAAGAGATCCCGATTCTGGTTCCTTAGGGCCTTTATGATGTCACTATCGGTGTTTATTGTAAGGACACCTCTAAGGACCAGAAGCGGGTCTCTATTTTTGACGTCCTCGACGTTGAGGCCCGACCCTTCCTTCGCCAATCTCTCCTTGGCCTTTCGCCGGTCCTCGGCAGTGCCAAAGCCCATGACGACCTTGCGGTCTTTGGCCTTCCGGACCCGGTCGACTTTTACCCATCCCTCCTTCGCGTTTAGGGTTTTCCTCACCTTTCCAAGGACCTCCTCTCCTGTGTCCTCTTCGTCCTTGGAAGTGACCACCACCGAGTGGAGTGCCGCGGGCCTCACTGGCTGCTGCGGCCTCGCAGCAGCTACACAGGCATAACTCCGCTGCTGCTCTTCGGCCAACCCGCTACACCTATTAAGCTGCTCCTGGAGAGCCTTCATCCGCTCATTGCTCTCCAGGAGAAGCCGAGAGTGCTCATCGAGCTTGGTGCTCAGTCCGGAGTCCGAGGGCACCGTAAATGTGGTGTCGGCGTCCTTAGTCGTCGACACCCCCTTCACGGAGCCCCCGGCCCCCTTACGAGCCCTCTCGGCTTTCGGGTTGGCCTCGGACTCAGCGACTAGTTTTTTGAGCTCGTCCAGGGACCTCAGGATGGTCTCTTTGATATCCTTCCTGAGGTTCCTGGACGAGTCCACTGCCTGTTTCGCCTTTAAATAATAGTGCTTGGCCCTCTGCAATCTGTTCTGCCCGGTGGTCGCCACTGGTGAGTGCACCAACACTTCAACCCCCCCCTTTTGACTCTCGACCCGCTTTGGGGTCGGCGTCTTTTTCCTTAGAGGTGGAGGGGGCGCCCGGTCCGGCCGTATAAGCCGACTCGGAAGCCACCCCCACCCCCTTCGGACTCTCGACCCGCTCAGGGGTCGGCGTTCTGTTCTTAGAGGTAGAGGGGGCGCCCGGCCCAGCCGTATAAGCCGACCCGGGAACCACCCCCTCCCACTTCTCCATGCTCTGTCGCGGTAACTTGTTAATTTTGGGGGGAGTTGACGGTGGGTTTGATCTTTCCGGTCGTTTGACCGGGGTCCGGAGTCCCAAAACCATTTTCAGGGAGGTCGCGTCAACAATTAATAAAATAAATAAAATGAAAATAAAATGTCAGAATAAATAGTCAAAATGTATATAAAAAGGTCAATAATAAAATTACCGCAATAGCGGGTTGTAAAGGGTAAAATAGAGAGTGTTCCGTCTAAAATTAGGTGCCGTAGAATACTACGGCCCTTAATCAACCTAAATCTACTTAAAAACTAAATAAAACTTCTTCCGCCGCGACTCTACGGTCGAACTCTACAGTGACTCTAGATAGAGCCGCGCAAATAGTTCCAAACGATAGCGCTTTCCAGGGGAAAGTCAACGGAAAAAATCGCGTCGCTCTACGACCAACGGTTTCCGAGATATCGCGCCTTAAAGATTTCCAAGATGGCGGCTGGTTACCTGGTTTCAGTCTAGACCGAAATTCAAAAAATTATATCTCGGGAACCGCTGATCGCAGGAACGCGAGCGACGGCTTCCCGTAACGGGCGTTTTGCCCTCTATTCGAAACCTGCCAAATTTTGGCAATCTGGAGGTCGACCCTATCCAGAGCCACAAACTAGCGCAAATCGTAGAGCTCACCACAACTAACAGTGTATAAGAAACCGCGTCTTTCTAAGACGTCTGGAACAAAAGTTATGCCGCTTTTTATCAAAACAAGATGGCCGCCAATATGGCTGCCAGTTATAAGGATTTCTACTAAATCCGTTCCTATTTATCCTATCTAATCGAGCTTGGGCTCGTTGGATTCGTCTTTGAATCAACAATCCAAATCTACAATTATCTACAAAAAATAATTCAACCCTGATTTTTGGGGTGCAAAGAACATATAAATTAACTACAAAATTGGCAAAAACTCGAAAATTTTAAATAAAAACTTATTCTAAAAAGCTAAGAATATTCTTACACACTACTTAGTCTAATTTTTACAATAGGTTGCGGGGTGATCAAATTGTTATTTACACCCCCACGTGTTAACCCTTAAACTTTAAAAAATCGTAACTCAAAAAGTATTCGGCCGAAAATTATGAAATTTATAATATTGGTAGAGCTCAATGAGCCCTACAAACTGAATAAAAAATATGGGGGTGTCGTCGATCTTAATTTTGAAAAAATAAATTTAGAATTTTGAAAAATTTTAAAAATTTCGATAACTCCGCAACCACTAACCTTAAAATTATGCTTGATACGGCGTTGGACTCGCCGTGTCGTGCCGCGTCGAATGAGCCCACTCGCGCTGTCCTCAGGCTACTGGATCCAGGACCACGTGTCGACGTGGTTCCCGGTTTTTCTTTAATAACTCCGTGAGTTTCAACCGGAAAAATCCGGCCGAGGTGTCACAAGATAGAGCTCAGCGAGCCCCGTCTGGAGATATAAAAATATCCAGGGGTTACAGATCGCGTTTAGGCAGCGTTCACGCTCAAAGTTTTTTTTTAAAATTTGAAAATTTGCACTTTGCACTAATTTTCTTCACACTTAGCGCACTCGGCGCGAAAAACAGAAACTGCCACTAGTTGGGGCAACTATTCCCGCAACTTTTGGTGCATAAATTATAAAAATCGGAGCACAAAAAACCACTTTTTTCGATTTTTTTTTTTTTTTTTTTTTAAAACACAAAATCGGGCGGAGCGGCACTCAAACGACATGTAGCACGTCCACCTCAGAGTGCGTCTGACGACGGAAGGGTTAGGTTAGGTTAGGTTAGGTTAGGTTAGGTTAGGTTAGGTTAGGTTAGGTTAGGTTAGGTTGGGGTGCTACAGTCGGTGACCTCCGCGCGGTGCACCCTGGAAACGTAGGCAGCAGCAGCTGCACAGTTGCGATTGCGGAACTGCTGCTGTCTACGGCTAACGACCGACTCGGGGGAACGCCGGGTATGCGATTCAGCGCTCCGGGGACTCCTCTGTTACGCAGAGTTGCCCCGTTGAGCGGCCGCATGGCGTGTAGGGGACAGTCGTCTCCTCGGGGGCTCCGGTGCCACCACGCTCGCGCGCGGTGAAGCAACGGATGACGGACGGGTCTGGCGTGCACTCGCACTGCCGTCAGACAGAACGGGTAGGGTCAGTCCTAGTCGTTCACCGTCCTCTCGTAATCCCGCTACGTGGTGTCGTGGTCATGTCTCGCGGCCACGTGCGGGACCGAGGGTCTTGCCTTAACCGGCCGGACCGCGAGGAAGAAAACCTCTATAAAAAAATTACCCCGAATCCTAAGCGGCGACGCAGCGCGAGGGGATGCATGGCTGACGGGTGGATCAGTCTCGACTGCGATCCTCGTCCGGGTACCGGCCGACACCCGCGACGAGTTACGCTAGGCTTACCCAGGTACAGGGGGCACTGCCTGGGCGGACCGTCTTTCCCCCATACTCGTGGGAACAACAATGAAACCTATTCTACTCAAATTTTATAAAGATAAGGACGCGGGAGGGGAGTCGACCACTGTCGACTCCGATGATTACAGCTCGGCTGCCACAGCCAGTGAAGGTGGTAAAAAGCGGCCTCATGAGAGTCCGCAATCATCCGGCGGGGGGGGCCTGATCCTCGCTGGATGCAAAAAACGAATTGTTAGGCGGGAAGAGCCCTGCTCCGAGAGCCAAAAGGATTTCGAGGAACAGGCAAGAGCGGCCGAGGATGGGCGCAGGGCATTAGGTATTGATACCGGGGACCCGCGCACAGCTGAGGCTCTGATGAAGCAGGCCAACGCTGAACTGGAGCTCATTTGCACGGTGGCGACGAGGTCGTCCAACCTCAAGGGCACGTTCCAACGCGCCCTGAAGGATGCGGCGGCCTCCATGCAGACGGTGGTGGAGGCTCTTCGAGAGCGGTCGGCCTCAGACGAGGTGCGCAAACTCCAACGGGAGAATGCCCGTCTGAGGTCGGAGATGGCCGAGCTTAGGCAGCATGTAGCCGAACTGCGACAGGATCGCGACAGAAGCTCTCCTCTCTTGCCCTTACCGGCCGGCAGAGAGGATCTCGAAGAACGGATGACGGCCTCCATTTCGGGTACGGTGCAACGCATAATAGATGCGCGATTCGCGGGCCTTGAGGACCGGCTCTTGCCCGCCAAAACGCTTCGTCCACCCTTAGCGGCGGACAAGAAAAAGGCGAAGACGACGCAGAAGGCGAGCGCTCCGGCTCCGTCTTCTGGCACCGCCCGCACTCCGGCGCGGAAGAAGAAATCGTCTGGGAACGAGGCGTCAACACCCGCAGATGCAGATAACGACGGTGAATGGAGCACCGTCGTTAAACGCAAGAAGAAGAAGGCGCCCAAAACTTACGCCGCCGCCGCCGCTACCGCAACTCCAAATAAACCGCAGCAGCAGCCACCTGCGCGGCGTAAGTCAAAAAAGAGGAAGCTGGCGGCCCCCCGTTCTCCGGCGGTGCTCATTACACTGGACGAGTACGCCGTGAGTAAGGGGGTCACGTACTGCCACTTGTTGGAGCGAGCGGCGGACCAAGTGGATCTGAAAAGTCTAGGCATTTCGGAAGGCCTAACGATTCGGCGTGCCGCCACCGGGGCACGACTTTTAGAGCTGCCGAAAGGGCAGACCCCGGAGGTGGCCAAGCGTCTGGCAGAGGAGCTGCAGACGGCGTTCGGCAGCTTGGCGAGGGTTGTCCAACCCACGAAGCTCGCGAGTCTGCGAGTCTCTGGGCTGGACGACTCCGTCACCAGCGAGGCGGTTGCTACATCGGTAGCAAAAGTGGGCAAGTGCGACGCCGGCGACGTAAAAGTCGGCGCAATCGCGGTCGGACCTGGCGGGTTGGGCGGCACGGTCGTGCGATGCCCGATCCCAGCCGCAAAAGCCCTGGCCGAGGCAGGGCGACTCTTGGTCGGCTGGAGTTCGGCCAGGGTCCAGGTTTTGGAGCAGCGCCCTATGCGCTGCTACAAGTGCATGGGCATCGGGCACACTCGCCCGACATGTCCGGCTGCGGTCGACCGCAGAGGCGCGTGTTTCCGGTGCGGCGTGGAGGGCCACATTGCCCGTAACTGTACCGGGGCACTGCGCTGCGCCGTTTGCGCGGATGCCGGCAAACCGGCGTCGCACATTATGGGAGGACGGGAGTGCCGCCCCCCAAAATCGAGGGTCAGAGCGGTCGCCAAATCTTCGGCCGCTCCCCAAAGCCCATCGCACCAGGTCACGGAGGAGACTGCGGCTATGTCATCATGACCTGTCGCAGGTTTTCCTTCGTTCGCCGGTACCTGGTTGCAGCGGAGATAGAGCGCTCACGGTGCCCGCGAGCGCTCTATGACCGGAGGCGGTCCGCATAGGCGGGCCAACCGTCGGGGCGTCACGGTGGCATGCGCCAGCGATCCCGTGGCGTCCTTGTACGACGTCGAGGGCACCGCTGTGTTTTAGTGGGTATTCTGACTTCGCAGTCAGCGAGTCCCACATACCCGTCACCTTCGGGCGGCGGGATACGTAAACGTATTTCACAGCGTCAAAAAAAAAAAAAAAAAAAAAAAAAAAGGTTAGGTTAGGTTAGGTTTTTTTTTTTTTTTTTTTTTTTTTTTTTTTTTTTTTTTTTTTTTTTTTTTTTTTAATCTAGACCTCCCTGAATTAATGGGAGACTGTTTTTACATTTATCTTTAATATATCTTGTGTTTCATTTTTGGATCAAAAATAACAAACCTTTCATACTATCTATCTTGTGCTCTGATCGTCAGTCATTCCGCATCCCATTTTCGTCTAGCATTCATCATCATTCAATCATGGGCTGAGGGCCTGTGTGTACTTATATCTAAGTAAAACGCAAGGGGAGGGCGGGGACAGTGAAGGGGGAGACAGTGGGTATCTATTTAATGATTACAGCAAATTTTCCTTATAATCTAAGAAACTTACTTAACTATTAATACTTCTTTTATATAATAGCTTTTGATACAACATTTCTTGCTATCTTATTCTTCTATTACTTATTGGTAGCAGTTTTATTAACTGAACACTAATTCTATTATTTACAGAGGCAGAACTATTACAAACAGGTTTTAACAGGTTAATTATTTACATAAAAAATTTTTAATTGTAAGAAATGAATATTTCATACAATTTACAAAACTTATGACTAACTTAAAACTATGTTCCTGTCTATCTATTTTACAAAATTCTTATGCTAGCCTACTTATAACTAAAACTATAAATACCTAACATAAATTACTTAGACCTTATTTCTATTGTTAACTGCTATACAAACTTTTTTACAAAATGTCAGGAACAAGTCTCTATCTTTACGACATACAACTTCCGATAGCGTGTTGACGTCCAATTTAGTACCTAGTAAAATTTCTACGTTCTGCCTCTCGCTACCATGGGCCGGGCAGTCCAGGAGGACGTGGAGGACAGATTCGGAACACGCAGGATCGCAGACGCACGATGGACTCTCCTTGCACTTGAAACGGTGCAAGTACTCGGAGAATCCACCATGCCCCGTCAATACCTGGGTGACAAATCTATCCACCTTTATTTTACCGATAATACGGTATGCGGCTATCGCGTCCGGGAAAAAGACCCGGGTGACACCGGCAGTTTCACCGGCCCGGTATCGCTGGTTCCATTCATCAAGCGATCGCATACGAATGCTTCGCTTGATGAACGAAACCGGGCAGCTGTCGTAGTCAAAGGCGCGCTTGGACTTTAGCGCAGCTTCCTTGGCCAGATGGTCGGCACGCTCGTTCCCCTCTAGTCCCGCGTGGGCTTTGATCCAGAACAAATTGACAAGTTTGTCCTGTATCAAAGCCCTGCGCAGGTGGCCCCGCGCCTCGACGGCCAAGGGGTGGAGGGCAACTGGATTTATTGTTGTCTGCAGTGCCGACAGAGAGTCAGAGTAAATTCCGATTGATCTGGCCGAGTTATCTGCAGCCGTCCGCGCCGCCCTGCATATCGCCAGGAGTTCCGCCTGGTAGACGGTGCAAAAGGACGGCAGAGTAAGCTTGAGGGTTTTGGTTTCGGCGGCGCCTCTCCATATGGATAACGCCGCACCCACCTTGCCCTCAATCTTACTGCCGTCCGTGTAGATATTAAGTTCGTGGTCAATATTTATCGCGAGTTGTTCCTCGTCCGCCAGGCACTTGAACTCCAGGTCGACATGCTGAGCGGGATGCGGAGACCGCAGAGCCGAGGACATCCGTTCCACCTCCCGATCTCCTATCGCGTCCTGGGGCATACCCCTCCTCGCGCCATACAGCGCCGCGGCTTCGCGGACGCGCAGGTCAAGGGGGAGTATCCCAGCGAGCAACAGTGCTGAGTTCAGGGAGGTGGTGCGGTATGCCCTACACAGCTTCTGCGCAAAGCCCCGCTGGACCACGTTCAGCTGCTTTCGAATCCCAAGCTTGTCCACGGCCGGCGCCCAAACGGCAGCCGCATACAGCATCACAGGCTCAACCACCGCTCTGTAAATAACGCGGATGACTTCGGGGTGGAGGCCCCAGCTCGCCTTCGCGGCTCTCGAAAGCTGGGAATAGAAGGTGACGGCCTTCTTACAGACATTCGCGACGTGCGTGTTGAAGGTAAGGCGTTGGTCTAGGACGACTCCCAGTAGTTTGATTTCGCCCACCATACCGATGTCGACCCCGCCCATGTGGAGGCGTGGGGTGTCATACTTCAGTTTGCGCGTGATGACCATTGCACTGGTCTTGTGCGGCGCAAACCTCAGTTTATTCTGGACTCCCCACTCCCTCACATGCTCGAGGGCGGCATTGGCGTGGTTTTCGACCTCAAGAGCCGTCTTACCTTCAAAGACCAACACCACATCGTCAGCGAATGCCTGCACGTAATAGTGTCTAGCCTCCAACTCGCGAAGCAGTGGATCTAACAAGAGGTTCCACAGAATCGGCCCGCCGATAGACCCTTGCACGCAACCCTTCCCGGTTTCTCTCACGTGCTCTTCCCCACAGTATCGTGCGCGAACGTGCCTGCCGCTCAGGTAGCTGCCCAGGAGCCTACGGATGTTAATCGGCACTCGTTCCTCCGCCAGCCTGACCTTAATACGAGGCCACCAAGCGTTGTCGAAGGCGCCCTCTATATCCAGGGACACAAGTGTCATCAATTTTTTATTTGTTAAACCTAGTCTAATGTGTTGGACCAGTGTATAGAGGGCGTCCTCGGTGCTCCGCTGGGGCATAAAGCCAAATTGGCGGGTACTGAGCCTGGGCGCTATATGATATTTTAATCTGGCGACAAGCATTTTCTCCAGCACCTTCCCCAGCACCGGAAGGAGACCAATCGGCCGATACGACCGTGGTGTCGTGTAAGTAATCTTCCCCGGCTTGCGGAGGAAGATTACCGTGGCCTCCTTCCAGGGCTCGGGAAAATGTCGGAGTTCGAGGCACCTGTTGAAAAGAGCCAGTGAGAGTTCGGGGTCAAACTCTATCGCGTGCAAACATATATCGGCGGTAAAACCGTCCGCGCCTGGAGCCTTCTTCGGATTGAAGGACCGGCAGGCCAACTTCAGCTCCAAGGGAGTGAAAGGCGGGTCCGTCGAATCCGAAGAAGTTTCAACGTCAAAGAGCTCGGCTTGTACCCTCACCCTTCGGTGCTCCTCGGAGTCGTCCCCCTCGGAGTCCTCCGGGTAAAAGGTTTCGGCCATATGCCTCACCGAGCCTTTGGCGTCTAGCTCCATATTGTCTACCACCAGCGGTGGGTCTTCGTCTCTCCTGGAGGTTCTGCCGAGGACCCGGTAAATGCCCCCCCAAACCGATTCCCCGTCTTGGCGCTCGCAGAAGGAGACCCAGCTGCGCGTCTGCGCATGCCTTACCTCGGTCTCGTAACGCTCCTTCGCCTCGAGGTACTCCCCGACTACCTTTTGACGCCTAACCGGCGCTGCACACCGAATCCTGCATCTCTTGGTGGCCACCTCGCGCTTAAGCGCTGCCAACCCCTCGTTCCACCACGGCATATTCAACACATCCTTCCGCTTTATGGGCGGAATCGACGAGGCACATGCTTCGGCTATTATGTTGTTATATTTTGTAATTGTTGAATCTAATTGTGAACCAGTCATTAAATTTTTAATATGGTCTATTGTGAAGTGTTCTCTAATAGTAATTTGACCCAGTTTCTCACGAAACTGGGCCCAATTTGCCTTTTTGGTGAAGTAAATCCTGGTTGTGTGCTTAATGTAATTTTTGTTAATGCGCCCCGTCGTTAATGTGTAGGATATGCCATTGTGGTCCGAGCTGGTCAGGTCTTCGCGCACGCGCCAGTCGTCCACCAAGCTATATAGGTCCGGCGATACAGCAGTTATGTCAACATAACTGCTGTACCTTACGCCGCCCCGGATAGTGTCAAATGTAGGGGTTTCCCCTCGGTTCAGGATGCAGAGCCCGAGGTCCTCCAGTGAGCCGTGCAGTTCCTCGCCGCGGCGATCTGTCACGGGACTCCCCCACCAGACGCTCTTGGCATTGGAGTCGCCCCCAATTATAACACTCCGAGCTCCTGTCTCGCGCTGCACCCGGCGCAGGTGTGCTAGGTACGAGTCCATCGGCAGGTCGGGCTCAAAGTAAAATGAAACCAGGATGATCTCCCAGTTGCGGACTCGGATCCCCACCACTGCGATGTTGGTCGTGGTGAGTTTCGGGTACTGTGTTATGTGAAGGTCCGTGTCAAAAACTATGATCGCGGCCTTTACAGTCCCACTTCCATGGTCCGCGCACTGGAAGACTCTGATCCCATTTTGACTCTTCACACGCCCTGTTCCGCCGACGTATGGCTCCTGTACCAGAGCAAACCGCGCACGCTGGTTAGAGGCTTCGATCAGCAGCTCGGAGTGTGCCAACTTACTGCGCTGGAGGTTCGTCTGGAGGACTTTGAGAACCACTGCGTTCGCCGGCACGCCCTTAGCAATACGCTACGGATTGCCGGGCGAGGTCATCCCACCTCTTCCTGACGGGACAGTTGTCGCTAAATGCGTTGTGTTCAACATTGTCGAACTTCGCGCGACAACAGTTCCGGCAGGAAGGTGGGGACCCCGCCAGCCAATCCGCGCACAAGTAATAGGAATTATTGTGACTTACACAAAAGTGAAAGCCGCGTCCCTCTACGACCTCTAGGGCCGGAGTTATTATACTTTGAAATTTTCTAATATGGCCGCCAATATGGCCACCAGTTAACAATAATTTTCTAATTTCGGCTATTTTAAGTCGAATCTGGCCGTTCTTGGGCTCGTTTTGAAGGGCTTTTTATTTTGTATACAAAAAACACTATTAGATAATTTTACAACCAACCCCCGATTTTTAGGGGTGGAAAAACAAGCTTTTTTACAATTAAACTTGAATAAAAAATACAAAAAACGATTTTAAAATTCTACAAAAAATTTATCCTAATATATAGACTATGTACAAATTTTTGAGATGGCTCTCGAAGATATCGGCCCAGGGGTTGCAACCCCACGTGCCCTACTCGAATTTTCAAAAAATTATATCTCCAAAACTACAGGTCGAAAATTTTTTAAATTTGATACGTGGTTAGTTTTTGTTAGGGTCTACCAAAAACACAAAAAATATGGG